>CM022303.1:430502400-431763920 GCA_011799875.1 Thinopyrum elongatum
ATTCCAAAAAATTAAAAAATGATCAAAAAACATGAACCTGCTTGATGTAATGCATGCACCAAGATGATGTGGTAAAAAATTGGCCTCTTGACGAAAGTTTGGACACACACCCTCACAAACCGGAGCAACTCACTAGAAGGCTCGTGGTTCCAAGGGAAGATCGCATGTTTTGATGACGAACGGGAGATACTTCCTCTTTGGCCTTCAAATTTTTTTCTGTGTAACGTGCACTAATACAACTGTCATGTGAAAATTTGGAAAATTTCGGGTCATTTGACCTTTTAAGACATTTAAGTATTTTCTAGTCCATTTAATGACCGTAATTCAAAATTTGAACGACATCTACATGCACGGCTAACCAGTAACGGTTTTGAAAAATCAATGATTTGTGTGCGAGTTAATTCCATGTGCAGTAAATTAGAAGGAATTTTCAAACATATTGGTCATCAGCATGGACACTGCATGAGTGCCATGGCATTTTATATTCCAAAAAATTAAAAATGATCAGAAAAACATGAAACCTTGCTTGATGTAATGTCATGCCACCAAGATGATGTGGTAAAAATTGGCCTGTTTGACGAAAGTTTGGACACACACCCTCACAAACCGGAGCAACTCACTAGAAGCGCGTCTGTTCCAAGGGAATACTGTTGATGACGAACGGGAGATAGCTTCCTCTATACGACCTTAATTTTTTTCTACGTGTAACATGCACTAATACAACTGTCATGTGAAAATTTGGAAAATTTCAGGGTCATTTGAACTTTGAAGACATTTATGATTTTCTAGCCATTTAATTACTGTAATCAAATTTGAATACTCTACATGCAACGGCTAACCATAAGTTTGAAAATCATATTTGTGTACTTGTGTGCGCGAGTTAATTCCATGTGCGTAATTAGAAGGAATTTTCAAACATATTGGTCTCAGGCATGGACACATGCATGGAGTGCCATGGCATTTTATTCCAAAAATTAAAAATGATAGAAAAACATGAACCTTGCTTGATGTAATTCCATGCCACCAAGATGATGTGGTAAAAAATTGGCCTGTTGACGAAAGTTTGGAACCCACCCTCACAAACCGAGAACTCCACTAAAAGGCTCGTGGTTCCGAGAGGGAACAATGCATGTTTGATGACGAAGGGATAGCTTCCTCTTTACGGCCTTCAATTTTTTCTACTGTGTAACGTGCACTAATACCAACTGTCATGTGAAAATTTTGAAAATTTCAGGGTATTTGACCTTTGAAGACATTTAGTGATTTTCTAGCCATTTAATGACGTAATTCAAATTTGAACTAATGTACATGCAACCTAACCATAACGGTTTTGAAAAATCATATTGTGTACTTTGTGTGCGAGTTAATTCCATGTGCGTAAATTAGAAGGAATTTTCAAAACATATTGGTTCACAGGCATGGACACATGCATGAGGTGCCATGGCATTTAATTCCAAAAAATTAAAAATGTCAGAAAAACATGAACCTTGCTTGATGTAGAGTCCCACCAAGATGATGTGGTAAAAAAATTGGCTTGTTTACGAAAGTTTGGACACACACCCCTCACAAACGGAGCAACTCACTAGAAGGCTCGGGGTTCCGAGAGGGAAAATGTCATGTTTGATGACGAACGGGAGAATAGCTTCCTCTTACGGCTTCAATTTTTTTTCTACAGAAACGTAAACTAATACAACTGTCATGTGAAAATTTGAAAATTTTGGGTCATTTGACTTTTGAAGACATTTAAGTGTTTTCTAGCCATTTAATGAGTATTAAATTTGAATACATCTACATGCAACGGCTAACATAACGGTTTGAAAAATCATATTTGTGTGCGAGTTAATTCCATGGGCAGTAAATTAGAAGATTTCAAACATATGGTCTCACGCATGACACAATGCATGGAGTGCCATGGCATTTTAATTCCAAAAATTAAAAAATGTCAGAAAACATGAAACCTTGCTTGATTGTAATGTCATGCCACCAGATGATTGTGGTAAAAAATTGGCCTGTTTGACGAAATTTTGGACACACCACCATAACACAAACGAGCACTCACTAGAAGGCTCTGTTGTTCTAGAGAGGAACAAGCATGTTTGATGAACGAACGGAGATAGCTTCCTCTTATGCCTTCAATTTTTTTCTACTGTAACATGCACTAATACAACTGTCATGTGAAAATTGAATTTCAAGGGTTATTTGACCTTTTGAAGACATTTAAGTGATTTTCTAGCCTTTTATACTGTAATTCAAATTTGAACTACATCTACATGCAACGGCTAACCATACGGTTGAAAAATCATATTTGTGTACTTGTGTGCGAGTTAATTCCATGTGCAGTAAATTAGAAGGAATTTTCAAAACATATGGTCTCACGGCATGGACACATGCATAGTGCCAGGGCATTTAATTCCAAAAAATTAAAAAATGATCAAAAACATGAAACCTTGCTTATTAATGCATGCCACCAAGATGATGTGGTAAAAAATTGGCCTTTTGACGAAAGTTTGGACACACACCCTCACAAACCGAGCAACTCACTAGAAGGCTCGTGTTCCAAGAGGGAACAATGCATGTTTGATGACGACGGGAGATACTTCCTTTACGGCCTTCATTTTTTTTCTGCTGTAACTGCACTAATACAACTGTCATGTGAAAATTTGGAAAATTTCTTGGGTCTTTTTACCTTAAAAGACTTTAAGTGATTTTCTAGCCATTAATGACGTAATTCAAATTTGAACTACATCTACATGCAACGGCTAACCATAACGGTTTGAAAAATCATATTTGTGTACTTGTGTGCGAGTTAATTCCATGTGCAGTAAATTAGAAGGAATTTTCAAACATATTGGCTTCACGGCATGGACACTGATGGAGCCATGGCATTTTAATTCCAAAAAATTAAAAATGATCAAAAAATGAAACCTTGCTTGATGTAATGCCATGCCACCAAGATGATGTGGAAAAAATTGGCCTTTTGACGAAAGTTTGGACACACACCCTCACAAACCGGAGCAACTCACTAGAAGGCTCGTGGTTCCAAGAGGAACAATGCATGTTTGATGACGAACGGGAGATAGCTTCCTCTTCGGCCTTCAATTTTTTTCTCGTGTAACGTGCACTAATACAACTGTCATGTGAAAATTTTGGAAAATTTCGGGGTCATTTGACCTTTTGAAGACATTTAAGTGATTTTCTAGCCATTTAATGACCGTAATTCAAATTTGAACTACATCTACATGCAACGGCAACCATACGGTTTGAAAAATCATATTTGTGTACTTGTGTGCGAGTTAATTCCATGTGCAGTAAATTAGAAGGAATTTTCACATATTGGTCTCACGGCATGGACACATGCATGGAGTGCCATGGCATTTTAATTCCAAAAAATTAAAAAATGATCAGAAAAACATGAACCTTGCTTGATGTATGTCATGCCACCAAGATGATGTGGTAAAAAAGTTGGCCTGTTTGACAAAGTTTGGAACACACACACACCTCACAAACCGGAGCAACTCACTAGAAGGCCGTTGTTCCTAGAGGAGAACAATCTGTTTGATGACGAACGGGAGATAGCTTCCTCTATCGACTTTCAATTTTTTTCTACGTGTAACATGCACAATTACAAACTGTCATGTGAAAATTTGAAATTTCAAGGTCATTTGACCTTTTGAAGACATTTAAGTGATTTTCTAGCCATTTAATACCGTAATTCAAATTTGAACTACATCTACATGTCAACGGCTAACCATAAGGTTTGAAAAATCATATTTTGTGTACTTGTGTGCGAGTTAATTCCATGTGCAGTAAATTAGAAGGAATTTTCAAACATATTGGTCTCATGGCATGGACACATGCATGGAGTGCCATGGCATTTAATTCCAAAAAATTAAAAAATGATAGAAAAACATGAAACTTGCTTGATGTAATGTCATGCCACCAAGATGATGTGGTAAAAATTGCGCTGTTGACGAAAGTTTGGACCACAACCCTACACAACCGGAGCAACTACCACTAGAAGGCTCGTGGTTCCGAGAGGGAACATGCATGTTGATGACGAATGGGAGATAGCTTCCTCTTACGGCCTTCAATTTTTTCTAGTGTAACGTGCACTAATACAACAGTCATGTGAAAATTTGGAAAATTTCAGGGGTCATTTGACCTTTTGAAGACATTTAAGTGATTTTCTAGCCATTTAATGACAGTAATTCAAATTTGAACTAATTACATGCAACCACTAACCATAACGGTTTTGAAAAATCAATTTGTGTACTTGTGTGCGAGTTAATTCCATGTGCAGTAAATTAGAAGGAATTTTCAAACTATTGGTCACACGGCATGGACACATGCATGAGTGCCATGGAATTTTAATTCCAAAAATTAAAAATGATCAGAAAAACATGAACCTTGCTTGATGTAATGTCATGCCACCAAGGATGTGTGTAAAAAATTGGCTTGTTTGACGAAAGTTTGGACACACACCCCTCACAAACGGAGCAACTCACTAGAAGGCTCGTGGTTCCGAGAGGGAACAATGATGTTGATGACGAGGGAGATAGCTTCCTCTTACGGCCTTCAATTTTTTTCTACTGTAAGTCACTAATACAACTGTCATGTGAAATTGAAAATTTTCAGGGTCATTTGACTTTTGAAGACATTTAAGTGATTTTCTAGCCATTTAATTAGTAATTAAATTTAAAACTACACTACATCAACGCTAACATAACGGTTTGAAAAATCATATTTGTGTGTGCGAGTTAATTCCATGTGCAGTAAATTAGAAGGAATTTTCAAACATATTGGTCTCACGGCATGGACACATGCATGGAGTGCCATGGCATTTTAATTCCAAAAATTAAAAATGTTCAGAAAAACATGAAACTTGCTTGATGTATGTCATGCCACCAAGATGATGTGGTAAAATTGGCCTGTTTGAGACGAAGTTTGGACACACACCCCTCACAACCGAAGCAACTCACTAGAAGGCTCGTGGTTCGAGAGGGAACAATGCATGTTTGAGGACGAACGGGAGATAGCTTTCCTCTACACTTAATTTTTTTCTACTGTAACATGACCTAATACAACTGTCATGTGAAAATGGAAAATTTCAGGTTATTGACCTTTTGAAGACATTTAAGTGATTTTCTAGCCTTTATACTGTAATTCAAATTTGAACTACATCTACATGCAACGGCTAACCATACGGTTTGAACATATTTGTGTACTTGGGGCGAGTTAATTCCATGTGCAGTAAATTAGAAGGAATTTTCAAACATATGGTCTCACGGCATGGACACATGATGGAGTGCCATGGCATTTTAATTCCAAAAAATTAAAAAATGATCAGAAAAACATGAAACCTTGCTTGATGTAATGCCATGCCACCAAGATGATGTGGTAAAAAATGGCCTCTTTTGACGAAAGTTTGGACACACACCCTCACAAACGGAGCAACTCACTAGAAGGCTCGTGGTTCCAAGAGGAACAATGCATGTTTGATACGAACGGGAGATATACTTCCTCTTGCGGCCTTCAATTTTTTCTCGTGTAACGGCACTAATACAACTGTCATGTGAAAATTTGGAAAATTTCTGGTCTTTGACCTTTTAAGACATTTAGTGATTTTCTAGCCATTTAATGACCGTAATTCAAATTTGAACTACATCTACATGCAACGCTAACCATAACGTTTGAAAAATCATATTTGTGTACTTGTGTGCGAGTTAATTCCATGTGCAGTAAATAGAAGGATTTTCAAACATATTGGTCTCACACGGCATGGACCATGCATGGAGTGCCATGGCATTTTAATTCCAAAAATTAAAATGATCAGAAAAACATGAAACCTTGCTTGATGTAATGTCATGCCACCAAGATATGTGGTAAAAATTGGCTGTTTGACGAAAGTTTGGACACCACACCCCTCACAAACCGGAGCAACTCACTAGAAGGCTCGTTTTCCAAGAGGGAACAATGCTATTTGATGACGAACGGGAGATAGCTTCCTCATAACGCTTAATTTTTTTCTAACGTGTAAATGCATAATACAAACTGTCATGTGAAATTTGGAAAATTTCAGGGTCATTTGACCTTTTGAAGACATTTAAGTGATTTTCTAGCCATTAATACGGTAATTCAAATTTGAACTACATCTACATGCAAACGGCTACCATAACGGTTTTGAAAATCATATTTGTTGTACTTGTGTGTCGAGTTAATTCCATGTGCATAAATTGAAGGAATTTTCAAACATATTGGTCCACGCATGGACACATGCATGGAGTGCCATGGCATTTTAATCCAAAAATTAAAAATGATACAGAAAAACATGAAACCTTGCTTGATGTAATGTCATGCCACCAAGATGATTGGTAAAAAAATTGGCCTGTTTGACGAATTTTGACACACAACCCTCACAAACCGAGAACTCACTAGAAGCTCGGGTTCCAAGAGGGAACAATGCATGTTTGACGACGAAGGGAGATAGCTTCCTCTTATGGCCTTCAATTTTTCTACATGTAACATGCACTAATACAACTGTCATATGAAAATTTTGAAAATTTCAGGGGTCATTTGACCTTTTGAAGACATTTAAGTGTTTCTAGCCATTTAATGACCGTAATTCAAATTTGAACTAGATGTACATGCAAGCACGGCTAACCTAACGGTTTGAAAAAATCATATTTGTGTACTTGTTGTGCGAGTTATTCCATGTGCAGTAAATTAGAAGGAATTTTCAAACATATTCTTCACGGCATGACACATGCATGGTGCCATGCATTTAATTCCAAAAATTAAAAATGATCAGAGAAACATGAACCCTTGCTTGATGTAATGTCATGCCACCAAGATGAGTGGTAAAAAATTGGCATGTTTGACGAAAGTTTGGAAACACAACCCCTCACAAACCGGAGCAACTCACTAAGGCCGTGGTTTCCTGAAGGGAACAATGCATGTTTGATGACGAACGGGAGATAGCTTCCTCTTACGGCATTCAATTTTTTTCAACGTGTAACATGCACTAATACAACTGTCATGTGAAAATTTGGAAAATTTCAGGGGTCATTTGACCTTTTGAAGACATTTAAGTGATTTTCTAGCCATTTAATGACCGTAATTTAAATTTGAACTACATCTACATGGAACGGCTAACCATGACGGTTTGAAAAATCATATTTGTGTACTTGTGTGCGAGTTAATTCCATGTGCAGTAAATTAGAAGGAATTTTCAAACATATTGGTCTCACGGCATGGAAACATGCATGGAGTGCCATGGCATTTTCATTCCAAAAAATTAAAAAATGATCAGAAAAACATGAAACCTTGCTTGATGTAATGCCATGCCACCAAGATGATGTGGTAAAAAAATTGGCCTGTTTGACGAAAGTTTGGACACACAACCCTCACAAACCGGAGAACTCACTAGAAGGCTCGTGGTTCCAAGAGGGAACAATGCATGTTTGACGACGAACGGGAGATAGCTTCCTCTTATGGCCTTCAATTTTTTCTACATGTAACATGCACTAATACAACTGTCATATGGAAATTTTGAAAATTTCAGGCGTCATTTGACCTTTTGAAGACATTTAAGTGATTTTCTAGCCATTTAATGACCGTACTTCAAATTTGAACTAGATGTACATGCAACGGCTAACCCTAACGGTTTGAAAAATCATATTTGTGTACTTGTGTGCGAGTTAATTCCATGTGCAGTAAATTAGAAGGAATTTTCAAACATATTCATTTCATGGCATGGACACATGCATGGAGTGCCATGCATTTTAATTCCAAAAAATTAAAAAATGATCAGAGAAACATGAAACCTTGCTTGATGTAATGTCATGCCACCAAGATGATGTGGTAAAAAAATTGGCATGTTTGACGAAAGTTTGGAAACACACCCCTCACAAACCGGAGCAACTCACTAGAAGGCTTGTGGTTCCGAGAGGGAACAATGCATGTTTGATGATGAACGGGAGATAGCTTCCTCTTACGGCATTCAATTTTTTTCAACGTGTAACATGCACTAATACAACTGTCATGTGAAAATTTGGAAAATTTCAGGGGTCATTTGACCTTTTGAAGATATTTAAGTGATTTTCTAGCCATATAATGACCGTAATTTAAATTTGAACTATATCTACATGGAACGGCTAACCATGACGGTTTGAAAAATCATATTTGTGTACTTGTGTGCGAGTTAATTCCATGTGCAGTAAATTAGAAGGAATTTTCAAACATATTGGTCTCACGGCATGGAAACATGCATGGAGTGCCATGGCATTTTAAATCCAAAAAATTAAAAAATGATCAGAAAAACATGAAACCTTGCTTGATGTAATGCCATGCCACCAAGATGATGTGGTAAAAAATTGACCTCTTTGACGAAAGTTTGGACAGACAGCCCTCACAAACCGGAGCAACTCACTAGAAGGCTCATGGTTCCGAGAGGGAACAATGCATGTTTGATGACGAACGGGAGATAGCTTCCTCTTACGGCCTTCAATTTTTTCTACGTGTAACGTGCACTAATACAACTGTCATGTGAAAATTTGGAAAATTTCAGGGGTCATTTGACCTTTTGAAGACATTTAAGTGATTTTCTAGCCATTTAATGACCGTAATTCAAATTTGAACTACATCTACATGCAACGGCTAACCATAACGGTTTGAAAAGTCATATTTGTGTGCGAGTTAATTCCATGTGCAGTAAATTAGAAGGAATTTTCAAACATATTGGTCTCATGGCATGGACACATGCATGGAGTGCCATGGCATTTTAATTCCAAAAAATTAAAAAATGATCAAAAAAACATGAAACCTTGCTTGATGTAATGTCATGCCACCAAGATGATGTGGTAAAAAAGTTGGCCTGTTTGACGAAAGTTTGGACACACACCCCTCACAAACCGGAGCAACTCACTAGAAGGCTTGTGGTTCCTAGAGGGAACAATGCATGTTTGATGACGAACGGGAGATAGCTTCCTCATACGAACTTCAATTTTTTTCTACGTGTAACAAGCACTAATACAACTGTCATGTGAAAATTTGGAAAATTTCAAGGGTCATTTGACCTTTTGAATACATTTAAGTGATTTTGTTGCCATTTAATTACTGTAATTCAAATTTGAACTACATCTACATGCAACGGCTAACCATAATGATTTGAAAAATCATATTTGTGTACTTGTGTGCGAGTTAATTCCATGTGCAGTAAATTAGAAGGAATTTTCAAACATATTCATTTCATGGCATGGACACATGCATGGAGTGCCAGGCATTTAAATTCCAAAATATTAAAAAATGATCAGAGAAACATGAAACCTTGCTTGATGTAATGTCATGCCACCAAGATGATGTGGTAAAAAAATTGGCATGTTTGACGAAAGTTTGGAAACACACCCCTCACAAACCGGAGCAACTCACTAGAAGGCTCGTGGTTCCGAGAGGGAACAATGCATGTTTGATGACGAACGGGAGATAGCTTCCTCTTACGGCATTCAATTTTTTTCAACGTGTAACATGCACTAATACAACTGTCATGTGAAAATTTGGAAAATTTCAGGGGTCATTTGACCTTTTCAAGACATATAAGTGATTTTCTAGCCATTTAATGACCGTAATTTAAATTTGAAATACATCTACATGGAACGGCTAACCATGACGGTTTGAAAAATCATATTTGTGTACTTGTGTGCGAGTTAATTCCATGTGCAGTAAATTAGAAGGAATTTTCAAACATATTGGTCTCACGGCATGGAAACATGCATGGAGTGCCATGGCATTTTAATTCCAAAAAATTAAAAAATGATCAGAAAAACATGAAACCTTGCTTGATGTAATGCCATGCCACCAAGATGATGTGGTAAAAAATTGGCCTCTTTGACGAAAGTTTGGACACACAGCCCTCACAAATCGGAGCAACTCACTAGAAGGCTCGTGGTTCCGATAGGGAACAATGCATGTTTGATGACGAACGGGAGATAGCTTCCTCTTATGGCCTTCAATTTTTTCTACGTGTAACGTGCACTAATACAACTGTCAAGTGAAAATTTGTTAAATTTCAGGGGTCATTTGACCTTTTGAAGACATTTAAGTGATTTTCTAGCCATTTAATGACAGTAATTCAAATTTGAATTAGATGTACATGCAACCGCTAACCATAACGGTTTGAAAAATCATATTTGTGTACTTGTGTGCGAGTTAATTCCATGTGCAGTAAATTAGAAGGAATTTTCAAACATATTGGTCTCACGGCATGGACACATGCATTGAGTGCCATGGCATTTTAATTCCAAAAAATTAAAATATGATCAGAAAAACATGAAACCTTGCTTGATGTAATGTCATGCCACCAAGATGATGTGGTAAAAAAATTGGCTTGTTTGACGAAAGTTTGGACACACACCCCTCACAAACCGGAGTAACACACTAGAAGGCTCGTGGTTCCGAGAGGGAACAATGTATGTTTGATGACGAATGGGAGATAGCTTCCTCTTACGGCCTTCAATTTTTTTCTACATGTAATGTGAACTAATACAACTGTCATGTGAAAATTTGGAAATTTTTTGGGGTCATTTGACATTTTGAAGACATTTGAGTGATTTTCTAGCCATTTAATGTATGTAATTTAAATTTAAACTACATCTACATGCAACAGCTAAGCATAACGGTTTGAAAAATCATATTTGTGTACTTGTGTGCGAGTTAATTCCATGTGCAATAAATTCGAAGGAATTTTCAAACATATTGGTCTCACGGCATGGACACATGCATGGAGAGCCCTGGCATTTTAATTCCAAAAAATGAAAAAATGATCAGAAAAACATGAAACCTTGCTTGATGTAATGTCATGCCACCAAGATGATGTGGTAAAAAAATTGGCCTGTTTGACGAAAGTTTGGACACACAACCCTCACAAACCGGAGAACTCACTAGAAGACTCGTGGTTCCAAGAGGGAACAATGCATGTTTGACGACGAACGGGAGATAGCTTCCTCTTATGGCCTTCAATTTTTTCTACATGTAACATGCACTAATACAACTGTCATATGAAAATTTTGAAAATTTCAGGGGTCATTTGACCTTTTGAAGACATTTAAGTGATTTTCTAGCCATTTAATGACCGTAATTCAAATTTGAACTAGATGTACATGCAACGGCTAACCGTAACGGTTTGAAAAATCATATTTGTGTACTTGTGTGCGAGTTAATTCCATGTGCAGTAAATTAGAAGGAATTTTCAAACATATTCATTTCACGGCATGGACACATGCATGGAGTGCCATGCATTTTAATTCCAAAAAATTAAAAAATGATCAGAGAAACATGAAACCTTGCTTGATGTAATGTCATGCCACCAAGATGATGTGGTAAAAAAATTGGCATGTTTGACGAAAGTTTGGAAACACACCCCTCACAAACCGGAGCAACTCACTAGAAGGCTCGTGGTTCCGAGAGGGAACAATGCATGTTTGATGACGAACGGGAGATAGCTTCCTCTTACGGCATTCAATTTTTTTCAACGTGTAACATGCACTAATACAACTGTCATGTGAAAATTTGGAAAATTTCAGGGGTCATTTGACCTTTTGAAGACATTTAAGTGATTTTCTAGCCATTTAATGACCGTAATTTAAATTTGAACTACATCTACATGGAACGGCTAACCATGACGGTTTGAAAAATCATATTTGTGTACTTGTGTGCGAGTTAATTCCATGTGCAGTAAATTAGAAGGAATTTTCAAACATATTGGTCTCACGGCATGGAAACATGCATGGAGTGCCATGGCATTTTCATTCCAAAAAATTAAAAAATGATCAGAAAAACATGAAACCTTGCTTGATGTAATGCCATGCCACCAAGATGATGTGGTAAAAAAATTGGCCTGTTTGACGAAAGTTTGGACACACAACCCTCACAAACCGGAGAACTCACTAGAAGGCTCGTGGTTCCAAGAGGGAACAATGCATGTTTGACGACGAACGGGAGATAGCTTCCTCTTATGGCCTTCAATTTTTTCTACATGTAACATGCACTAATACAACTGTCATATGGAAATTTTCAAAATTTCAGGCGTCATTTGACCTTTTGAAGACATTTAAGTGATTTTCTAGCCATTTAATGACCGTAATTCAAATTTGAACTAGATGTACATGCAACGGCTCACCCTAACGGTTTGAAAAATCATATTTGTGTAATTGTGTGCGAGTTAATTCCATGTGCAGTAAATTAGAAGGAATTTTCAAACATATTCATTTCACGGCATGGACACATGCATGGAGTGCCATGCATTTTAATTCCAAAAAATTAAAAAATGATCAGAGAAACATGAAACCTTGCTTGATGTAATGTCATGCCACCAAGATGATGTGGTAAAAAAATTGGCATGTTTGACGAAAGTTTGGAAACACACCCCTCACAAACCGGAGCAACTCACTAGAAGGCTCGTGGTTCCGAGAGGGAACAATGCATGTTTGATGATGAACGGGAGATAGCTTCCTCTTACGGCATTCAATTTTTTTCAACGTGTAACATGCACTAATACAACTGTCATGTGAAAATTTGGAAAATTTCAGGGGTCATTTGACCTTTTGAAGATATTTAAGTGATTTTCTAGCCATTTAATGACCGTAATTTAAATTTGAACTACATCTACATGGAACGGCTAACCATGACGGTTTGAAAAATCATATTTGTGTACTTGTGTGCGAGTTAATTCCATGTGCAGTAAATTAGAAGGAATTTTCAAACTTATTGGTCTCACGGCATGGAAACATGCATGGAGTGCCATGGCATTTTAAATCCAAAAAATTAAAAAATGATCAGAAAAACATGAAACCTTGCTTGATGTAATGCCATGCCACCAAGATGATGTGGTAAAAAATTGGCCGCTTTGACGAAAGTTTGGACACACAGCCCTCACAAACCGGAGCAACTCACTAGAAGGCTCGTGGTTCCGAGAGGGAACAATGCATGTTTGATGACGAACGGGAGATAGCTTCCTCTTACGGCCTTCAATTTTTTCTACGTGTAACGTGCACTAATACAACTGTCATGTGAAAATTTGAAAAATTTCAGGGGTCATTTGACCTTTTGAAGACATTTAAGTGATTTTCTAGCCATTTAATGACCGTAATTCAAATTTGAACTACATCTACATGCAACGGCTAACCATAACGGTTTGAAAAGTCATATTTGTGTGCGAGTTAATTCCATGTGCAGTAAATTAGAAGGAATTTTCAAACATATTGGTCTCAGGGCATGGACACATGCATGGAGTGCCATGGCATTTTAATTCCAAAAAATTAAAAAATGATCAAAAAAACATGAAACCTTGCTTGATGTAATGTCATGCCACCAAGATGATGTGGTAAAAAAGTTGGCCTGTTTGACGAAAGTTTGGACACACACCCCTCACAAACCGGAGCAACTCACTAGAAGGCTTGTGGTTCCTAGAGGGAACAATGCATGTTTGATGACGAACGGGAGATAGCTTCCTCATACGAACTTCAATTTTTTTCTACGTGTAACAAGCACTAATACAACTGTCATGTGAAAATTTGGAAAATTTCAAGGGTCATTTGACCTTTTGAAGACATTTAAGTGATTTTCTTGCCATTTAATTACTGTAATTCAAATTTGAACTACATCTACATGCAATGGCTAACCATAATGATTTGAAAATTCGTATTTGTGTACTTGTGTGCGAGTTAATTCCATGTGCAGTAAATTAGAAGGAATTTTCAAACATATTCATTTCACGGCATGGACACATGCATGGAGTGCCATGCATTTTAATTCCAAAATATTAAAAAATGATCAGAGAAACATGAAACCTTGCTTGATGTAATGTCATGCCACCAAGATGATGTGGTAAAAAAATTGGCATGTTTGACGAAAGTTTGGAAACACACCCCTCACAAACCGGAGCAACTCACTAGAAGGCTCGTGGTTCCGAGAGGGAACAATGCATGTTTGATGACGAACGGGAGATAGCTTCCTCTTACGGCATTCAATTTTTTCAACGTGTAACATGCACTAATACAACTGTCATGTGAAAATTTGGAAAATTTCAGGGGTCATTTGACCTTTTCAAGACATATAAGTGATTTTCTAGCCATTTAATGACCGTAATTTAAATTTGAAATACATCTACATGGAACGGCTAACCATGACGGTTTGAAAAATCATATTTGTGTACTTGTGTGCGAGTTAATTCCATGTGCAGTAAATTAGAAGGAATTTTCAAACATATTGGTCTCACGGCATGGAAACATGCATGGAGTGCCATGGCATTTTAATTCCAAAAAATTAAAAAATGATCAGAAAAACATGAAACCTTGCTTGATGTAATGCCATGCCACCAAGATGATGTGGTAAAAAATTGGCCTCTTTGACGAAAGTTTGGACACACAGCCCTCACAAATCGGAGCAACTCACTAGAAGGCTCGTGGTTCCGATAGGGAACAATGCATGTTTGATGACGAACGGGAGATAGCTTCCTCTTATGGCCTTCAATTTTTTCTACGTGTAACGTGCACTAATACAACTGTCATGTGAAAATTTGTTAAATTTCAGGGGTCATTTGACCTTTTGAAGACATTTAAGTGATTTTCTAGCCATTTAATGACAGTAATTCAAATTTGAACTAGATGTACATGCAACCGCTAACCATAACGGTTTGAAAAATCATATTTGTGTACTTGTGTGCGAGTTAATTCCATGTGCAGTAAATTAGAAGGAATTTTCAAACATATTGGTCTCACGGCATGGACACATGCATTGAGTGCCATGGCATTTTAATTCCAAAAAATTAAAATATGATCAGAAAAACATGAAACCTTGCTTGATGTAATGTCATGCCACCAAGATGATGTGGTAAAAAAATTGGCTTGTTTGACGAAAGTTTGGACACACACCCCTCACAAACAGGAGCAACTCACTAGAAGGCTCGTGGTTCCGAGAGGGAACAATGTATGTTTGATGACGAATGGGAGATAGTTCCTCTTACGGCCTTCAATTTTTTTCTACATGTAATGTGAACTAATACAACTGTCATGTGAAAATTTGGAAAATTTTTGGGGTCATTTGACATTTTGAAGACATTTAAGTGATTTTCTAGCCATTTAATGTATGTAATTTAAATTTAAACTACATCTACCTGCAACGGCTAAGCATAACGGTTTGAAAAATCATATTTGTGTACTAGTGTGCGAGTTAATTCCATGTGCAATAAATTCGAAGGAATTTTCAAACATATTGGTCTCACGGCATGGACACATGCATGGAGAGCCATGGCATTTTAATTCCAAAAAATTAAAAAATGATCAGAAAAACATGAAACCTTGCTTGATGTAATGTCATGGCACCAAGATGATGTGGTAAAAAAATTGGCCTGTTTGACGAAAGTTTGGACACACAACCCCCACAAACCGGAGAACTCACTAGAAGGCTCGTGGTTCCAAGAGGGAACAATGCATGTTTGACGACGAACGGGAGATAGCTTCCTCTTATGGCCTTCAATTTTTTCTACATGTAACATGCACTAATACAACTGTCATATGAAAATTTTGAAAATTTCAAGGGTCATTTGACCTTTTGAAGACATTTAAGTGATTTTCTAGCCATTTAATGACCGTAATTCAAATTTGAACTAGATGTACATGCAACGGCTAACCGTAACGGTTTGAAAAATCATATTTGTGTACTTGTGTGCGAGTTAATTCCATGTGCAGTAAATTAGAAGGAATTTTCAAACATATTCATTTCACGGAATGGACACATGCATGGAGTGCCATGCATTTTAATTCCAAAAAATTAAAAAATGATCAGAGAAACATGAAACCTTGCTTGATGTAATGTCATGCCACCAAGATGATGTGGTAAAAAAATTGGCATGTTTGACGAAAGTTTGGAAACACACCCCTCACAAACCGGGGCAACTCACTAGAAGGCTCGTGGTTCCGAGAGGGAACAATGCATGTTTGATGACGAACGGGAGATAGCTTCCTCTTACGGCATTCAATTTTTTTCAACGTGTAACATGCACTAATACAACTGTCATGTGAAAATTTGGAAATTTTCAGGGGTCATTTGACCTTTTGAAGACATTTAAGTGATTTTCTAGCCATTTAATGACCGTAATTTAAATTTGAACTACATCTACATGGAACGGCTAACCGTGACGGTTTGAAAAATCATATTTGTGTACTTGTGTGCGAGTTAATTCCATGTGCAGTAAATTAGAAGGAATTTTCAAACATATTGGTCTCACGGCATGGAAACATGCATGGAGTGCCATGGCATTTTAATTCCAAAAAATTAAAAAATGATCAGAAAAACATGAAACCTTGCTTGATGTAATGCCATGCCACCAAGATGATGTGGTAAAAAATTGGCCTCTTTGACGAAAGTTTGGACACACAGCCCTCACAAACTGGAGCAACTCACTAGAAGGCTCGTGGTTCCGAGAGGGAACAATGCATGTTTGACGACGAACGGGAGATAGCTTCCTCTTACGGCCTTCAATTTTTTCTACGTGTAACGTGCACTAATACAACTGTCATGTGAAAATTTGGAAAATTTCAGGGGTCATTTGACCTTTTGAAGACATTTAAGTGATTTTCTAGCCATTTAATGACCGTAATTCAAATTTGAACTACATCTACATGCAACGGCTAACCATAACGGTTTGAAAATTCATATTTGTGTGCGAGTTAATTCCATGTGCAGTAAATTAGAAGGAATTTTCAAACATATTGGTCTCATGGCATGGACACATGCATGGAGTGCCATGGCATTTTAATTCCAAAAAATTAAAAAATGATCAAAAAAACATGAAACCTTGCTTGATGTAATGTCATGCCACCAAGATGATGTGGTAAAAAAGTTGGCCTGTTTGACGAAAGTTCGGACACAGACCCCTCACAAACCGGAGCAACTCACTAGAAGGCTCGTGGTTCCTAGATGGAACAATGCATGTTTGATGACGAACGGGAGATAGCTTCCTCATACGAACTTCAATTTTTTTCTACGTGTAACAAGCACTAATACAACTGTCATGTGAAAATTTGGAAAATTTCAAGGGTCATTTGACCTTTTGAAGACATTTAAGTGATTTTCTTGCCATTTAATTACTGTAATTCAAATTTGAACTACATCTACATGCAACGGCTAACCATAATGATTTGAAAAATCATATTTGTGTACTTGTGTGCGAGTTAATTCCATGTGCAGTAAATTAGAAGGAATTTTCAAACATATTGGTCTCACGGCATGGACACATGCATGGAGTGCCATGGCATTTTAATTCCAAAAAATTAAAAAATGATCAGAAAAACATGAAACCTTGCTTGATGTAATGTCATGCCACCAAGATGATGTGGTAAAAAAATTGGCCTGTTTGCCGAAAGTTTGGACACACACCCCTCACAAACAGGAGCAACTCACTAGAAGGCTCGTGGTTCCGAGAGGGAACAATGTATGTTTGATGACGAATGGGAGATAGCTTCCTCTTACGGCCTTCAATTTTTTCTACGTGTAATGTTCACTAATACAACTGTCATGTGAAAATTGGAAAAATTTTGGGGTCATTTGACATTTTGAAGACATTTAAGTGATTTTCTAGCCATTTAATGTACGTAATTTAAATTTAAACTACATCTACATGCAACGGCTAAGCATAACGGTTTGAAAAATCATATTTGTGTACTTGTGTGCGAGTTAATTCCATGTGCAGTAAATTCGAAGGAATTTTCCAACATATTGGTCTCACGGCATGGACACATGCCTGGAGTGCCATGGCATTTTCATTTCAAAAAATTACAAAATGATCAGAAAAACATGAAACCTTGCTTGATGTAATGCCATGCCACCAAGATGATGTGGTAAAAAATTGGCCTCTTTGATGAAAGTTTGGACAAACGCCCCTCACAAACCGGAGCAACTCACTAAAAGGCTCGTGGTTCGAAGAGGCAACAATGCATCTTTGATGACGAACGGGAGATAGCTTCCTCTTACGGCCTTCAATTTGTTTCTACGTGTAACATGCACTAATACAACTGTCATGTGAAAATTTGGAAAACTTCAGGGGTCATTTGACCTTTTGAAGACATTTAAGTGATTTTCTAGCCATTTAATGACAGTAATTCAAATTTGAACTAGATGTACATGCAACGGCTAACCAAAACGGTTTGAAAAATCATATTTGTGTACTTGTGCGCGAGTTAATTCCATGTGCAGTAAATTAGAAGGAATTTTCAAACATATTGGTCTCACGGCATGGACACATACATGGACTGCCATGGCATTTTAATTCCAAAAAATTAAAAAATGATCAGAAAAACATGAAACCTTGCTTGATTTAATGTCATGCCACCAAGATGATGTGGTAAAAAATTTGGCCTGTTTGACGAAAGTTTGGACACACACCCCTCAGAAACCGGAGCAACTCACTAGGGCTCGTGGTTCTGAGTTGGAACAATGCATGTTTGATGACGAATGGGAGATAGCTTCATCTTACGGCCTTCAATTTTTTTCTACGTGTAACATGCACTAATACAACTGTCCTGTGAAAATTTGGAAAATTTCAGGGGTCATTTGACCTTTTGAAGACATTTAAGTGATTTTCTAGCCATTTAATGACCGTAATTTAAATTTGAACTACATCTACATGCAACGGCTAACCATAACGGTTTGAAAAATCATATTTGTGTACTTGCGTGCGAGTTAATTCCATGTGCAGTAAATTAGAAGGAATTTTCAAACATATTGGTCTCACGGCATGGACACATGCATGGAGTGCCATGGCATTTTAATTCCAAAAAATTAAAAAATGATCAGAAAAACTTGAAACCTTGCTTGATATAAAGCCATGCCACCAAGATGATGTGTTGAAAAATTGGCCTCTTTGACGAAAGTTTGGATACACACCCGTCAGAAACCGGAGCAACTCACTAGAAGGCTCATGGTTCCGAGAGGGAACAATGGATGTTTGATGACGAATGGGAGGTAGGTTCCTCTTACGGCCTTCAATTTTTTTCTACGTGTAATGTGCACTAATACAACTGTCATGTGAAAATTTGGAAAATTTCAGGGGTCATTTGACCTTTTGAAGACATTTAAGTGATTTTCTAGCCATTTAATGACCGTAATTCAAATTTGAACTACATCTACATGCAACGGCTAACCATAACGGTTTCAAAAATCATATTGGTGTACTTGTGTGCGAGTTAATTCCATGTGCAGTAAATTAGAAGGAATTTTTAAACATATTTGTCTCACGGCATGGACACATGCATGGAGAGCCATGGCATTTTAATTCCAAAAAATTAAAAAATGATCAGAAAAACATGAAACCTTGCTTGATGTAATGTCATGCCACCAAGATGATGTGGTAAAAAAATTGGCCTATTTGACGAAAGTTTGGACACACAACCCTCACAAACCGGAGAACTCACTAGAAGGCTCATGGTTCCAAGAGGGAACAATCCATGTTTGATGACGAACGGGAGATAGCTTCCTCTTACGGCCTTCAATTTTTTCTACGTGTAACATGCACTAATACAACTATCATATGAAAATTTTGAAAATTTCAGGGGTCATTTGACCTTTTGAAGACATTTAAGTGATTTTCTAGCCATTTAATGACCGTATTTCAAATTTGAACTAGATGTACATGCAACGGCTAACCATAACGGTTTGAAAAATCATATATGTGTACTTGTGTGCGAGTTAATTCCAGGTGCAGTAAATTAGAAGGAATTTTCAAACATATTGGTTTCACGGCATGGACACATGCATGGAGTGCCATGCATTTTAATTCCAAATTTTTTTAAAATGATCAGAAAAACATGAAACCTTGCTTGATGTAATGTCATGCCACCAAGATGATGTGGTAAAAAAATTGGCATGTTTGACGAAAGTTTGGACACACACCCCTCACAAACCGGAGCAACTCACTAGAAGGCTCGTGGTTCCGAAAGGGAACAATGCATGTTTGATGATGAACGGGAGATAGCTTCCTCTTACGGCATTCAATTTTTTTCTACGTATAACATGCACTAATACAACTGTCATGTGAAAATTTGGAAAATTTCAGGGGTCATTTGACCTTTTGAAGACATTTAAGTGATTTTCTAGCCATTTAATGACCGTAATTTAAACTTGAACTGCAACTACATGCAACGGCTAACCATAACGGTTTGAAAAATCATATTTCTGTACTTGTGTGCGAGTTAATTCCATGTGCAGTAAATTAGAAGGAATTTTCAAACATATTGGTCTCACGGCATGGACACATGCATGGAGTGCCATGGCATTTTAGTTCCAAAAAATTAAAAATGATCAGAAAAACATGAAACCTTGCTTGATGTAATGCCATGCCACCAAGATGATGTGGTAAAAAATTGGCCTCTTTGACGAAAGTTTGGACACACAGCCCTCACAAACCGGAGCAACTCACTAGAAGGCTCGTGGTTCCGAGAGGGAACAATGCATGTTTGATGACGAACGGGAGATAGCTTCCTCTTACGGCCTTCAATTTTTTTCTACGTGTAACGTGCACTAATACAACTACCATTTGAAAATTTGGAAAATTTCAGCGGTCATTTGACCTTTTGAAGACATTTAAGTGATTTTCTAGCCATTTAATGACAATAATTCAAATTTGAACTATATGTACATGCAACGGCTAACCATAATGGTTTGAAAAATCATATTTGTGTACTTGTGTATGAGTTAATTCCATGTGCAGTAAATTTGAAGGAATTTTCAAACATATTGGTCTCACGGCATGGACACATGCATGCAGTGCCATGGCATTTTAATTCCAAAAAATTAAAAAATGATCAGAAAAATAAGAAACCTTGCTTGAAGTAATGTCTTGCCACCAAGATGATGTGGTAAAAAAGTTGGCCTGTTTGACGAAAGTTTGGAAACACACCCCTCACAAACCGGAGCAACTCACTAGAAGGCTCGTGGTTCCTAGAGGGAACAATGCATGTTTGATGACGAACGGGAGATAGCTTCCTCATACGAACTTCAATTTTTTTCTACGTGTAACGTGCACTAATACAACTGTCATGTGAAAAATTGGAAAATTTCAAGGGTCATTTAACCTTTTGAAGACATTTAAGTGATTTTCTAGCCATTTAATGACCATAAGTCAAATTTGAACTACATCTACATGCAACGGCTAACCATAACGGTTTGAAAAAAATCATATTTGTGTACTTGTGTGCGAGTAAATTCCATTTGCAGTAAATAAGAAGGAATTTTCAAACATATTGGTCTCACGGCATGGACACATGCATGGAGTGCCAAGGCATTTTAATCCCAAAAAATTAAAAAATGATCAAAAAAATGAAACCTTGCTTGATGTAATGTCATGCCACCAAGATGATGTGGTAAAAAAATTGGCCTGTTTGACGAAAGTTTGGACACACAACCCTCGCAAACCGGAGAACTCACTAGAAGGCTCGTGGTTCCAAGAGGGAACAATGCATGTTTGATGACGAACGGGAGATAGCTTCCTCTTACGACCCTCAATTTTTTCTACGTGTAACATGCACTAATACAACTGTCATATGAAAAATATGAAAATTTCAAGGGTCATTTGACCTTTTGAAGACATTTAAGTGATTTTCTAGCCATTTAATGACCGTAATTCAAATTTGAACTACATCTACATGCAACGGCTAACCATAACGGTTTGAAAATATCATATTTGTGTACTTGTGTGCGAGTTAATTCCATTTGCAGTAAATAAGAAGGAATTTTCAAACATATTGGTCTCACGGCATGGACACATGCATGGAGTGCCATGGCATTTTAATTCCAAAAAATTAAAAAATGATCAGAAAAACATGAAACCTTGCTTGATGTAATGTCATGCCACCAAGATGATCTGGTAAAAAAATTGGCCTGTTTGACGAAAGTTTGGACACACAACGCTCACAAACCGGAGAACTCACTAGAAGGCTCGTGGTTCCAAGAGGGAACAATGCATGTTTGATGACGAACGGGAGATAGCTTCCTCTTACGGCCTTCAATTTTTTCTACGTGTAACATGCACTAATACAACTGTCATATGAAAACTTTGAAAATTTCAAGGGTCATTTGACCTTTTGAAGACATTTAAGTGATTTTCTAGCCATTTAATGATCGTAATTCAAATTTGAACTACATCTACATGCAACGGCTAACCTTAACGGTTTGAAAAATCATATTTGTGTACTTGTGTGCGAGTTAATTCCATGTGCAGTAAATTAGAATGAATTTTCAAACATATTGGTCTCACGGCACGGAGACATGCATGGAGTGCCATGGCATTTTAATTTCAAAAAATTAAAAATAATCTGAAAAACATGAAACCTTGCTTGATGTAAATCCATGCCACCAAGATGATGTGTTAAAAAATTGGCCTCTTTGACGAAAGTTTGGACACACACCCCTCACAAACCGGAGCAACTCACTAGAAGGCTCATGGTTCCGAGAGGGAACAATGCATGTTTGATGACGAACGGGAGATAGGTTCCTCTTACGGCCTTCAATTTTTTTCTACGTGTAATGTGCACTAATACAACTGTCATGTGAAAATTTGGAAAATTTCAGGGGTCATTTGACCTTTTGAAGACATTTAAGTGATTCTCTAGCCATTTAATGACCGTAATTCTAATTTGAACTACATCTACATGCAACGGCTAACAATAACGGTTTGAAAAATCATATTTGTGTACTTGTGTGCGAGTTAATTCCATGTGTAGTAAATTAGAAGGAATTTTTAAACATATTGGTCTCACGGCATGGACACCTGCATGCAGAGCCATGGCATTTTAATTCCAAAAAATTAAAAAATGATCAAAAAAACATGAAACCTTGCTTGATGTAATGTCATGCCACCAAGATGATGTGGTAAAAAAATTGGCCAGTTTGACGAAAGTTTGGACACACAACCCTCACAAACCGGAGAACTCACTAGAAGGCTCGTGGTTCCAAGAGGGAACAATGCATGTTTGATGACGAACGGGAGATAGCTTCCTCTTACGGCCTTCAATTTTTTCTACGTGTAACATGCACTAATACAACTGTCATTGAAAATTTTAAAAATTTCAGGGATCATTTGACCTTTTGAAGACATTTAAGTGATTTTCTAGCCATTTAGTGACCGTAATTCAAATTTGAACTAGATGTACATGCAACGACTAACCATAACAGTTTGAAAAATCATATTTGTGTACTTGTGTGCGAGTTAATTCCACGTGCAGTAAATTAGAAGGAATTTTCAAACATATTGGTTTCACGGCATAGACACATGCATGGAGTGCCATGCATTTTAATTCCAAAAAATTTAAAAATGATCAGAAAAACATGAAACCTTGCTTGATGTAATGTCATGCCACCAAGATGATGTGGTAAAAAAATTCGCATGTTTGATGGAAGTTTGGACACACACCCCTCACAAACCGGAGCAACTCACTAGAAGGCTCGTGGTTCTGAGAGGGAACAATGCATGTTTGATGACGAACGGGAGATAACTTCCTCTTATGGCATTCATTTTTTTCTACGTGTAACATGCACTAATACAACTGTCATGTGAAAATTTGGAAAATTTCAGGGGTCATTTAACCTTTTGAAGACATTTAAGTGATTTTCTAGCCATTTAATGACCATAATTTAAATTTGAACTACATCTACATGCAACGGCTAACCATAACGGTTTGAAAAATCATATTTGTGTACTTGTGTGCGAGTTAATTCCATGTGCAGTAAATTAGATGGAATTTTCAAACATATTGGTCTCACGGCATGGACACATGCATGGAGGGCCATGGCATTTTAATTCCAAAAAATTAAAAATTGATCAGAAAAACATGAAACCTTGCTTGATGTAATGCCATGCCACCAAGACGATTTGGTAAAAAATTGGCCTCTTTGACGAAAGTTTGGACACACAGCCCTCACAAACCGGCGCAACTCACTAGAAGGCTCGTGGTTTCGAGAGGGAACAATGCATGTTTGATGACGAACGGGAGATAGCTTCCTCTTACGGCCTTCAATATTTTCTACGTGTAACATGCACTAATACAACTGTCATGTGAAAATTTGGAAAATTTCAGGGGTCATTTGACCTTTTGAAGACATTTAAGTGATTTTCTAGCCATTTAATGACCGTAATTCAAATTTGAAGTACATCTACATGCAACGGCTAACCATAACGGTTTGAAAAATCGTATTTGTGTACTTGTGTGCGAGTTAATTCCATGTGCAATTAATTAGAAGGAATTTTCAAACATATTGGTCTCACGGCATGGACACATGCATGGAGTGCCATGGCATTTTAATTCCAAAAAATTAAAAAATAATCAAAAAAACATGAAACCTTGCTTGATGTAAATCCATGCCACCAAGATGATGTGTTAAAAAATTGGCCTCTTTGATGAAAGTTTGGACACACACCCCTCACAAACCGGAGCAACTCACTAGAAGGCTCATGGTTCCGAGAGGGAACAATGCATGTTTGATGACGAACGGGAGATAGGTTCCTCTTACGGCCTTCAATTTTTTTCTACGTGTAATGTGCACTAATACAACTGTCATGTGAAAATTTGGAAAATTTCAGGGGTCATTTGACCTTTTGAAGACATTTAAGTGATTTTCTAGCCATTTAATGACCGTAATTCTAATTTGAACTACATCTACATGCAACGGCTAACAATAATGGTTTGAAAAATCATATTTGTGTACTTGTGTGCGAGTTAATTCCATGTGCAGTAAATTAGAAGGAATTTTTAAACATATTGGTCTCACGGCATGGACACATGCATGGAGAGCCATGGCATTTTAATTCCAAAAAATTAAAAAATGATCAGAAAAACATGAAACCTTGCTTGATGTAATGTCATGCCACCAAGATGAGGTGGTAAAAAAATTGGCCTGTTTGACGAAAGTTTGGACACACAACCCTCACAAACTGGAGAACTCACTAGAAGGCTCGTGGTTCCAAGAGGGAACAATGCATGTTTGATGATGAACGGGAGATAGCTTCCTCTTACGGCCTTCAATTTTTTCTACATGTAACATGCACTAATACAACTGTCATATGAAAATTTTGAAAATTTCAGGGGTCATTTGACCTTTTGAAGACATTTATGTGATTTTCTAGCCATTTAATGACCGTAATTCAAATTTGAACTAGATGTACATGCAACGACTAACCATAATGGTTTGAAAAATCATATTTGTGTACTTGTGTGCGAGTTAATTCCACGTGCAGTAAATTAGAAGGAATTTTCAAACATATTGGTTTCACGGCATGGACACATGCATGGAGTGCCATGCATTTTAATTCCAAAAAATTTAAAATAGATCAGAAAAACATGAAACCTTGCTTGATGTAATGTCATGCCACCAAGATGATGTGGTAAAAAAATTGGGATGTTTGACGGAAGTTTGGACACACACCCCTCACAAACCGGAGCAACTCACTAGAAGGCTCGTGGTTCCGAGAGGGAACAATGCATGTTTGATGACGAATGGGAGATAGCTTCCTCTTATGGCATTCATTTTTTTCTACGTGTAACATGCACTAATACAACTGTCATGTGAAAATTTGGAAAATTTCAGGGGTCATTTAACCTTTTGAAGACATTTAAGTGATTTTCTAGCCATTTAATGACCATAATTTAAATTTCAACTACATCTACATGCAACGGCTAACCATAACGGTTTGAAAAATCATATTTGTGTACTTGTGTGCGAGTTAATTCCATGTGCAGTAAATTAGAAGGAATTCTCAAACATATTGGTCTCACGGCATGGACACATGCATGGAGTGCCATGGCATTTTAATTCCAAAAAATTAAAAATTGATCAGAAAAACATGAAACCTTGCTTGATGTAATGCCATGCCACCAAGATGATTTGGTAAAAAATTGGCCTCTTTGACGAAAGTTTGGACACACAGCCCTCACAAACCGGCGCAACTCACTAGAAGGCTCGTGGTTTCGAGAGGGAACAATGCATGTTTGATGACGAACGGGAGATAGCTTCCTCTTACGGCCTTCAATATTTTCTACGTGTAACATGCACTAATACAACTGTCATGTGAAAATTTGGAAAATTTCAGGGGTCATTTGACCTTTTGAAGACATTTAAGTGATTTTCTAGCCATTTAATGACCGTAATTCAAATTTGAAGTACATCTACATGCAACGGCTAACCATAACGGTTTGAAAAATCGTATTTGTGTACTTGTGTGCGAGTTAATTCCATGTGCAATAAATTAGAAGGAATTTTCAAACATATTGGTCTCACGGCATGGACACATGCATGGAGTGCCATGGCATTTTAATTCCAAAAAATTAAAAAATAATCAAAAAAACATGAAACCTTGCTTGACGTAAATCCATGCCACCAAGATGATGTGTTAAAAAATTGGCCTCTTTGACGAAAGTTTGGACACACACTCCTCACAAACCGGAGCAACTCACTAGAAGGCTCATGGTTCCGAAAGGGAACAATGCATGTTTGATGACGAACGGGAGATAGGTTCCTCTTACGGCCTTCAATTTTTTTTTACGTGTAATGTGCACTAATACAACTGTCATGTGAAAATTTGGAAAATTTCAGGGGTCATTTGACCTTTTGAAGACATTTAAGTGATTTTCTAGCCATTTAATGACCGTAATTCTAATTTGAACTACATCTACATGCAACGGCTAACAATAATGGTTTGAAAAATCATATTTGTGTACTTGTGTGCGAGTTAATTCCATGTGCAGTAAATTAGAAGGAATTTTTAAACATATTGTTCTCACGGCATGGACACATGCATGGAGAGCCATGGCATTTTAATTCCAAAAAATTAAAAAATGATCAGAAAAACATGAAACCTTGCTTGATGTAATGTCATGCCACCAAGATGATGTGGTAAAAAAATTGGCCTGTTTGACGAAAGTTTGGACACACAACCCTCACAAACCGGAGAACTCAATAGAAGGCTCGTGGTTCCAAGAGGGAACAATGCATGTTTGATGACGAACGGGAGATAGCTTCCTCTTACGGCCTTCAATTTTTTCTACATGTAACATGCACTAATACAACTGTCATACGAAAATTTTGAAAATTTCAGGGGTCATTTGACCTTTTGAAGACATTTATGTGATTTTCTAGCCATTTAATGACCGTAATTCAAATTTGAACTAGATGTACATGCAACGACTAACCATAACGGTTTGAAAAATCATATTTGTGTACTTGTGTGCGAGTTAATTCCACATGCAGTAAATTAGAAGGAATTTTCAAACATATTGGTTTCACGGCATGGACACATGCATGGAGTGCCATGCATTTTAATTCCAAAAAATTTAAAAATGATCAGAAAAACATGAAACCTTGCTTGATGTAATGTCATGCCACCAAGATGATGTGGAAAAAAAATTGGCATGTTTGACGGAAGTTTGGACACACACCCCTCAAAAACCGGAGCAACTCACTAGAAGGCTCGTGGTTCCGAGAGGAAACAATGCATGTTTGATGACGAATAGGAGATAGCTTCCTCTTATGGCATTCATTTTTTTCTACGTGTAACATGCACTAATACAACTGTCATGTGAAAATTTGGAAAATTTCAGGGGTCATTTAACCTTTTGAATACATTTAAGTGATTTTCTAGCCATTTAATGACCATAATTTAAATTTGAACTACATCTACATGCAACGGCTAACCATAACGGTTTGAAAAATCATATTTGTGTACTTGTGTGCGCGTTAATTTCATGTGCAGTAAATTAGAAGGAATTTTCAAACATATTGGTCTCACGGCATGGACACATGCATGGAGTGCCATGGCATTTTAATTCCAAAAAATTAAAAAATTGATCAGAAAAACATGAAATCTTGCTTGATGTAATGCCATGCCACCAAGATGATTTGGTAAAAAATTGGCCTCTTTGACGAAAGTTTGGACACACAGCCCTCACAAACCGGCGCAACTCACTAGAAGGCTCGTGGTTTCGAGAGGGAATAATGCATGTTTGATGA
Source organism: Thinopyrum elongatum (assembly GCA_011799875.1). Classification (NCBI taxonomy): domain Eukaryota; kingdom Viridiplantae; phylum Streptophyta; class Magnoliopsida; order Poales; family Poaceae; genus Thinopyrum; species Thinopyrum elongatum. The sequence goes on from CM022303.1 coordinate 430,530,448, forward strand.
CGAACGGGAGATAGCTTCCTCTTACGGCCTTCATTTTTTTTCTACGTGTAACATGCACTAATACAACTGTCATGTGAAAATTTGGAAAATTTCAGGGGTCATTTGACCTTTTGAAGACATTTAACTGATTTTCTAGCCATTTAATGACCATAATTCAAATTTGAACTACATCAACATGCAACGGCTAACCATAACGGTTTGAAAAATCGTATTTGTGTACTTGTGTGCGAGTTAATTCCATGTGCAGTAAATTAGAAGGAATTTTCAAACATATTGGTCTCACGGCATGGACACATGCATGGAGTGCCATGGCATTTTAATTCCAAAAAATTAAAAAATAATCGGAAAAACATGAAACCTTGCTTGATGTAAATCCATGCCACCAAGCTGATGTGTTAAAAAGTTGGCCTCTTTGACGAAAGTTTGGACACACACCCCTCACAAACCGGAGCAACTCACTAGAAGTCTCATGGTTCCGAGAGGGAACAATGCATGTTTGATGACGAACGGGAGATAGGTTCCTCTTACGGCCTTCATTTTTTTTCTACGTGTAATGTGCACTAATACAACTGTCATGTGAAAATTTGGAAAATTTCAGGGGTCATTTGACCTTTTGAAGACATTTAAGTGATTTTCTAGCCATTTAATGACCGTAATTCTAATTTGAACTACATCTACATGCAACGGCTAACCATAACGGTTTTAAAAATCATATTTGTGTACTTGTGTGTGAGTTAATTCCATGTGCAGTAAATTAGAAGGAATTTTTAAACATATTGGTCTCACGGCATGGACACATGCATGGAGAGCCATGGCATTTTAATTCCAAAAAATTAAAAAATGATCAGAAAAACATGAAACCTTGCTTGATGTAATGTCATACCAGCAAGATGATGTGGTAAAAAAATTGACCTGTTTGATGAAATTTGGACACACAACCCTCACAAACCGGAGAACTCCCTAGAAGGCCCGTGGTTCCAAGAGGGAACAATGCATGTTTGATGACGACCGGGAGATAGCTTCCTCTTACGGCCTTCATTTGTTTTCTACGTGTAATGTGCACTAATACAACTGTCATGTGAAAATTTGGAAAATTTCAGGGGTCATTTGACCTTTTGAAGACATTTAAGTGATTTTCTAGCCATTTAATGACCGTAATTCAAATTTGAACTACATCAACATGCAACGGCTAACCATAACGGTTTGAAAAATCGTATTTGTGTACTTGTGTGCGAGTTAATTCCATGTGCAATAAATTAGAAGGAATTTTCAAACATATTGGTCTCACGGCATGGACACATGCATGGAGTGCCATGGCATTTTAATTCCAAAAAATTAAAAAATAATCAGAAAAACATGAAACCTTGCTTGATGTAAATCCATGCCACCAAGCTGATGTGTTAAAAAGTTGGCCTCTTTCACGAAAGTTTGGACACACACCCCTCACAAACCGGAGCAACTCACTAGAAGTCTCATGGTTCCGAGAGGGAACAATGCATGTTTGATGACGAACGGGAGATAGGTTCCTCTTACGGCCTTCATTTTTTTTCTACGTGTAATGTGCACTAATACAACTGTCATGTGAAAATTTGGAAAATTTCAGGGGTCATTTGACCTTTTGAAGACATTTAAGTGATTTTCTAGCCATTTAATGACCGTAATTCTAATTTGAACTACATCAACATGCAACGGCTAACCATAACGGTTTGAAAAATTGTATTTATGTACTTGTGTGCGAGTTAATTCCATGTGCAATAAATTAGAAGGAATTTTCAAACATATTGGTCTCACGGCATGGACACATGCATGGAGTGCCATGGCATTTTAATTCCAAAAAATTAAAAAATAATCAGAAAAACATGAAACCTTACTTGATGTAAATCCATGCCACCAAGCTGATGTGTTAAAAAGTTGGCCTCTTTGACGAAAGTTTGGACACACACCCCTCACAAACCGGAGCAACTCACTAGAAGTCTCATGGTTCCGAGAGGGAACAATGCATGTTTGATGACGAACGGGAGATAGGTTCCTCTTACGGCCTTCATTTTTTTTCTACGTGTAATGTGCACTAATACAACTGTCATGTGAAAATTTGGAAAATTTCAGGGGTCATTTGACCTTTTGAAGACATTTAAGTGATTTTCTAGCCATTTAATGACCGTAATTCTAATTTGAACTACATCTACATGCAACGGCTAACCATAACGGTTTTAAAAATCATATTTGTGTACTTGTGTGCGAGTTAATTCCATGTGCAGTAAATTAGAAGGAATTTTTAAACATATTGGTCTCACGGCATGGACACATGCATGGAGAGCCATGGCATTTTAATTCCAAAAAATTAAAAAATGATCAGAAAAACATGAAACCTTCCTTGATGTAATGTCATACCACCAAGATGATGTGGTAAAAAAATTGACCTGTTTGATGAAATTTGGACACACAACCCTCACAAACCGGAGAACTCCCTAGAAGGCTCGTGGTTCCAAGAGGGAACAATGCATGTTTGATGACGAACGGGAGATAGCTTCCTCTTACGGCCTTCATTTTTTTCTACGTGTAACATGCACTAATATAACTGTCATGTGAAAATTTGGAAAATTTCAGGGGTCATTTAACCTTTTGAAGACATTTAAGTGATTTTCTAGCCATTTAATGACCGTAATTCAAATTTGAACTAGATGTACATGCAACGACTAACCATAACGTTTTGAAAAATCATATTTGTGTACTTGTGTGCGAGTTAATTCCATGTGCAGTAAATTAGAAGGAATTTTCAAACATATTGGTTTCACGGCATGGACACATGCATGGAGTGCCATGCATTTTAATTCCAAAAAAATTAAAAATGATCAGAAAAACATGAAACCTTGCTTGATGTAATGTCATGCCACCAAGATGATGTGGTAAAAAAATTGGCATGTTTGACGGAAGTTTGGACACACACCCCTCACAAACCAGAGCAACTCACTAGAAGGCTCGTGGTTCTGAGAGGGAACAATGCATGTTTGATGACGAACGGGAGATAGCTTCCTCTTACGGCCTTCAACATTTTCTATGTGTAACATGCACTAATACAACTGTCATGTGAAAATTTGGAAAATTTCAGGGGTCATTTGACCTTTTGAAGACATTTAAGTGATTTTCTAGCCATTTAATGATCGTAATTCAAATTTGAACTACATCTACATGCAACGGCTAACCATAACGGTTTGAAAAATCGTATTTGTGTACTTGTGTGCGAGTTAATTCCATGTGCAGAAAATTAGAAGGAATTTTCAAACATATTGGTCTCACGGCATGGACACATGCATGGAGTGCCATGGCATTTTAATTCCAAAAAATTAAAAAATGATCAAAAAAACATGAAACCTTGCTTGATGTAATGTCATGCCACCAAGATGATGTGGTAAAAAAGTTGGCCTGTTTGACGAAAGTTTGGACACACACCCCTCACAAACCGGAGCAACTCACTAGAAGGCTCGTGGTTCCTAGAGGGAACAATGCATGTTTGATGACGAACGGGAGATAGCTTCCTCATACGAACTTCAATTTTTTTCTACGTGTAACGTGCACTAACACAACTGTCATGTGAAAATTTGGAAAATTTCAAGGGTCATTTGACCTTTTGAAGACATTTAAGTGATTTTCTAGCCATTTAATGACCGTAATTCAAATTTGAACAACATCTACATGCAAAGGCTAACCATAACGGTTTGAAAAAAATCATATTTGTGTACTTGTGTGCGAGTTAATTCCATTTGCAGTAAATAAGAAGGAATTTTCAAACATATTGGTCTCACGGCATGGACACATGCATGGAGTGCCATGGCATTTTAATTCCAAAAAATTAAATAATGATCAGAAAAACAAGAAACCTTGCTTGATGTAATGTCATGCCGCCAAGATGATGTGGTAAAAAAATTGGCCTGTTTGACGAAAGTTTGGACACACAACCCTCACAAATCGGAGAATTCACTAGAAGGCTCGTGGTTCCAAGAGGGAACAATACATGTTTGATGACGAACGGGAGATAGCTTCCTCTTACGGCCTTCAATTTTTTCTACGTGTAACATGCACTAATACAACAGTCATATGAAAATTTTGAAAATTTCAGGGGTCATTTGACCTTTTGAAGACATTTAAGTGATTTTCTAGCCATTTAATGACCGTAATTCAAATTTGAACTAGATGTACATGCGACGACTAACCATAACGGTTTGAAAAATCATATTTGTGTACTTGTGTGCGAGTTAATTCCACGTGCAGTAAATTAGAAGTAATTTTCAAACATATTGGTTTCACGGCATGGACACATGCATGGAGTGCCATGCATTTTAATTCCAAAATTTTTAAAAATGATCAGAAAAACATGAAACCTTGCTTGATGTAATGTCATGCCACCAAGATGATGTGGTAAAAAAATTGGCATGTTTGACGGAAGTTTGGACACACACCCCTCACAAACCGGAGCAACTCACTGGAAGGCTCGTGGTTCCGAGAGGGAACAATGCATGTTTGATGACGAACGGGAGACAGCTTCCTCTTATGGCATTCATTTTTTTCTATGTGTAACATGCACTAATACAACTATCATGTGAAAATTTGGAAAATTTCAGGGGTCATTTAACCTTTTGAAGACATTTAAGTGATTTTCTAGCCATTTAATGACCGTAATTTCAATTTGAACTACATCTACATGCAACGGCTGACCATAACGGTTTGAAAAATCGTATTTGTTTACTTGTGTGCGAGTTAATTCCATGTGCAGTAAATTAGAAGGAATTTTCAAACATATTGGTCTCACGGCATGGACACATGCATGGAGTGCCATGGCATTTCAATTCCAAAAAATTAAAAAATGATCAAAAAAACATGAAACCTTGCTTGATGTAATGCCATGCCACCAAGATGATTTGGTAAAAAATTGCCCTCTTTGACGAAAGTTTGGACACACAGCCCTCACAAACCGGCGCAACTCACTAGAAGGCTCGTGGTTTCGAGAGGGAACAATGCATGTTTGATGACGAACGGGAGATAGCTTCCTCTTACGGCCTTCAATATTTTCTACGTGTAACATGCACTAATACAACTGTCATGTGAAAATTTGGAAAATTTCAAGGGTCATTTGACCTTTTGAAGACATTTAAGTGATTTTCTAGCCATTTAATGACCGTAATTCAAATTTGAACTACATCTACATGCAACGGCTAACCATAACGGTTTGAAAAATCGTATTTGTGTACTTGTGTGCGAGTTAATTCCATGTGCAGTAAATTAGAAGGAATTTTCAAACGTATTGGTCTCACGGCATGGACACATGCATGGAGTGCCATGGCATTTTAATTCCAAAAATTTAAAAAATGATCAAAAAAACATGAAACCTTTGCTTGATGTAATGTCATGCCACCAAGATGATGTGGTAAAAAAGTTCGCCTGTTTGACGAAAGTTTGGACACACACCCCTCACAAACTGGAGCAACTCACTAGAAGGCTCGTGGTTCCTAGAGGGAACAATGCATGTTTGATGACGAAAGGGAGATAGCTTCCTCATACGAACTTCAATTTTTTTCTACGTGTAACGTGCACTAACACAACTGTCATGTGAAAATTTGTAAAATTTCAAGGGTCATTTGACCTTTTGAAGACATTTAAGTGATTTTCTAGCCATTTAATGACCGTAATTCAAATTTGAACTACATCTACATGCAACGGCTAACCATTATGGTTTGAAAAAAATCATATTTGTGTACTTGTGTGCGAGTTAATTCCATTTGCAGTAAATAAGAAGGAATTTTCAAACATATTGGTCTCACGGCATGGACACATGCATGGAGTGCCATGGCATTTTAATTCCTAAAAATTAAAAAATTATCAGAAAAACATGAAACCTTGCTTCATGTAATGTCATGCCACCAAGATGATGTGGTAAAAAAATTGGCCTGTTTGACGAAAGTTTGGACACACAACCCTCACAAACCGGAGAACTCACTAGAAGGCTCGTGGTTCCAAGAGGGAACAATGCATGTTTGATGACGAATGGGAGATAGCTTCCTCTTACGGCCTTCAATTTCTTCTACGTGTAACATGCACTAATACAACTGTCATATGAAAATTTTGAAAATTTCAAGGGTCATTTGACCTTTTGAAGACATTTAAGTGATTTTCTAGCCATTTAATGACCATAATTCAAATTTGAACTACATCTACATGCAACGGCTAACCACAACGGTTTGAAAAAAATCATATTTGTGTACTTGTGTGTGAGTTAATTCCATTTGCAGTAAATAAGAAGGAATTTTCAAACATATTGGTCTCACGACATGGACACATGCATGGAGTGCTATGGCATTTTAATTCCAAAAAATTAAAAAATGATCAGAAAAACATGAAACCTTGCTTGATGTAATGTCATGCCACCAAGATGATGTGGTAAAAAAACTGGCCTGTTTGACGAAAGTTTGGACATACAACCCTCACAAACCGGAGAACTCACTAGAAGGCTTGTGGTTCCAAGAGGGAACAATGCATGTTTGATGACGAACGGGAGATAGCTTCCTCTTACGGCCTTCAATTTTTTCTACGTGTAACATGCACTAATACAACTGTCATATGAAATTTTTGAAAATTTCAAGGGTCATTTGACCTTTTGAAGACATTTAAGTGATTTTCTAGCCATTTAATGACCATAATTCAAATTTGAACTAGATGTACATGCAACGGCTAACCATAACGGTTAGAAAAATCATATTTGTGTACTTGTGTGAGAGTTAATTCCATGTGCAGTAAATTAGAAGGAATTGTCAAACATATTGGTCTCACGGCATGGACACATGCATGGAGTGCCATGGCATTTTAATTCCAAAAAATTAAAAAATAATCAGAAAAACATGAAACCTTGCTTGATGTAAAGCCATGCCACCAAGATAATGTGTTAAAAAATTGGCCTCTTTGACGAAAGTTTGGACACACACCCCTCACAAACCGGAGCAACTCACTATAAGGCTCGTGGTTTCGAGAGGGAACAATGCATGTTTGATGACGAACGGGAGATAGGTTCCTCTTGCGGCCTTCAATTTTTTTTACGTGTAATGTGCACTAATACAACTTTCATGTGAAAATTTGGAAAATTTCAGGGGTCATTTGACCTTTTGAAGACATTAAATGATTTTCTAGCCATTTAATGACCGTAATTAAAATTTGAACTACATCTACATGCAACGGCTAACAATAACGGTTTGAAAAATCATATTTGTGTACTTGTGTGCGAGTTAATTCCATGTGCAGTAAATTAGAAGGAATTTTTAAACATATTGGTCTCACGGCATGGACACATGCATGGAGAGCCATGGCATTTTAATTCCAAAAAATTAAAAAATGATCAGAAAAACATGAAACCTTGCTTGATGTAATGTCATGCCACCAAGATGATGTGGTAAAAAAATTGGCCTGTTTGACGAAAGTTTGGACACACAACCCTCACAAACCGGAGAACTCACTAGAAGGCTCGTGGTTCCAAGAGGGAACAATTCATGTTTGATGATGAACGGGAGATAGCTTCCTCTTACGGCCTTCAATTTTTTCTATGTGTAACATGCACTAATACAATTGTCATATGAAAATTTTGAAAATTTCAGGGGTCATTTGACCTTTTGAAGCCATATAAGTGATTTTCTAGCCATTTAATGACCGTAATTCAAATTTGAACTAGATGTACATGCAACGGCTAACCATAACGGTTTGAAAAATCATATTTGTGTACTTGTGTGCGAGTTAATTCCATGTGCAGTAAATTAGAAGGAATTTTCAAACATATTGGTTTCACGGCATGGACACATGCATGGAGTGCCATGCATTTTTATTCCAAAAAATTTAAAAATGATCAGAAAAACATGAAACCTTGCTTGATGTAATGTCATGCCACCAAGATGATGTGGTAAAAAAGTTGGCCTGTTTGACGAAAGTTTGGACACACACCCCTCACTAACCGGAGCAACTCACTAGAAGGCTCGTGGTTCCTAGAGCGAACAATGCATGTTTGATGACGAACGGGAGATAGCTTCCTCATACGAACTTCAATTTTTTTCTACGTGTAACGTGCACTAACACAACTGTCATGTGAAAATTTGGAAAATTTCAAGGGTCATTTAACCTTTTGAAGACATTTAAGTGATTTTCTAGCCATTTAATGACCGTAATTCAAATTTGAACAACATCTACATGCAAAGGCTAACCATAACGGTTTGAAAAAATCATATTTGTGTACCTGTGTGCGAGTTAATTCCATTTGCAGTAAATAAGAAGGAATTTTCAAACATATTGGTCTCACGGCATGGACACATGCATGGAGTGCCATGGCATTTTAATTCCAAAAAATTAAACAATGATCAGAAAAACAAGAAACCTTGCTTGATGTAATATCATGCCACCAAGATGATGTGGTAAAAAAATTGGCCTGTTTGACGAAAGTTTGGACACACAACCCTCACAAATCGGAGAACTCACTAGAAGGCTCGTGGTTCCAAGAGGGAACAATGCATGTTTGATGACGAACGGGAGATAGCTTCCTCTTACGGCCTTCAATTTTTTCTACGTGTAACATGCACTAATACAACTGTCATATGAAAATTATGAAAATTTCAGGGGTCATTTGACCTTTTGAAGACATTTAAGTGATTTTCTAGCCATTTAATGACCGTAATTCAAATTTGAACTAGATGTACATGCGACGACTAACCATAACGGTTTGAAAAATCATATTTGTGTACTTGTGTGTGAGTTAATTCCACGTGCAGTAAATTAGAAGTAATTTTCAAACATATTGGTTTCACGGCATGGACACATGCATGGAGTGCCATGCATTTTAATTCCAAAAAATTTAAAAATGATTAGAAAAACAGGAAACCTTGCTTGATGTAATGTCATGCCACCAAGATGATGTGGTAAAAAAATTGGCATGTTTGACGGAAGTTTGGACACACACCCCTCACAAACCGGAGCAACTCACTAGAAGGCTCGTGGTTCCAAGAGGGAACAATGCATGTTTGATGACGAACGGGAGATAGCTTCCTCTTATGGCATTCATTTTTTTCTATGTGTAACATGCACTAATACAACTATCATGTGAAAATTTGGAAAATTTCAGGGGTCATTTAACCTTTTGAAGACATTTAAGTGATTTTCTAGCCATTTAATGACCGTAATTTCAATTTGAACTACATCTACATGCAACGGCTAATCATAACGGTTTGAAAAATCGTATTTGTTTACTTGTGTGCGAGTTAATTCCATGTGCAGTAAATTAGAAGGAATTTTCAAACATATTGGTCTCACGGCATGGACACATGCATGGAGTGCCATGGCATTTTAATTCCAAAAAATTAAAAAATGATCAGAAAAACATGAAACCTTGCTTGATGTAATGCCATGCCACCAAGATGATTTGGTAAAAAATTGGCCTCTTTGACGAAAGTTTGGACACACGGCCCTCACAAACCGGCGCAACTCACTAGAAGGCTCGTGGTTTCGAGAGGGAACAATGCATGTTTGATGACGAACGGGAGATAGCTTCCTCTTACGGCCTTCAATATTTTCTACGTGTAACATGCACTAATACAACTGTCATGTGAAAATTTGGAAAATTTCAAGGGTCATTTGACCTTTTGAAGACATTTAAGTGATTTTCTAGCCATTTAATGATCGTAATTCAAATTTGAACTACATCTACATGCAACGGCTAACCATAACGGTTTGAAAAATCGTATTTGTGTACTTGTGTGTGAGTTAATTCCATGTGCAGTAAATTAGAAGGAATTTTCAAACGTATTGGTCTCATGGCATGGACACATGCATGGAGTGCCATGGCATTTTAATTCCAAAAATTTAAAAAATGATCAAAAAAACATGAAACCTTTGCTTGATGTAATGTCATGCCACCAAGATGATGTGGTAAAAAAGTTCGCCTGTTTGACGAAAGTTTGGACACACACCCCTCACAAACTGGAGCAACTCACTAGAAGGCTCGTGGTTCCTAGAGGGAACAATGCATGTTTGATGACGAAAGGGAGATAGCTTCCTCATACGAACTTCAATTTTTTTCTACGTGTAACGTGCACTAACACAACTGTCATGTGAAAATTTGTAAAATTTCAAGGGTCATTTGACCTTTTGAAGACATTTAAGTGATTTTCTAGCCATTTAATGACCGTAATTCAAATTTGAACTACATCTACATGCAACGGCTAACCATAATGGTTTGAAAAAAATCATATTTGTGTACTTGTGTGCGAGTTAATTCCATTTGCAGTAAATAAGAAGGAATTTTCAAACATATTGGTCTCACGGCATGGACACATGCATGGAGTGCCATGGCATTTTAATTCCTAAAAATTAAAAAATGATCAGAAAAACATGAAACCTTGCTTGATGTAATGTCATGCCACCAAGATGATGTGGTAAAAAAATTGGCCTGTTTGACGAAAGTTTGGACACACAACCCTCACAAACCGGAGAACTCACTAGAAGGCTCGTGGTTCCAAGAGGGAACAATGCATGTTTGATGACGAACGCGAGATAGCTTCCTCTTACGGCCTTCAATTTCTTCTACGTGTAACATGCACTAATACAACTGTCATATGAAAATTTTGAAAATTTCAAGGGTCATTTGACCTTTTGAAGACATTTAAGTGATTTTCTAGCCATTTAATGACCATAATTCAAATTTGAACTACATCTACGTGCAACGGCTAACCATAACGGTTTGAAAAAAATCATATTTGTGTACTTGTGTGCGACTTAATTCCATTTGCAGTAAATAAGTAGGAATTTTCAAACATATTGGTCTCACGACATGGACACATGCATGGAGTGCTATGGCATTTTAATTCCAAAAAATTAAAAAATGATCAGAAAAACATGAAACCTTGCTTGATGTAATGTCATGCCACCAAGATGATGTGGTAAAAAAACTGGCCTGTTTGACGAAAGTTTGGACATACAACCCTCACAAACCGGAGAACTCACTAGAAGGCTCGTGGTTCCAAGAGGGAACAATGCATGTTTGATGACGAACGGGAGATAGCTTCCTCTTACGGCCTTCAATTTTTTCTACGTGTAACATGCACTAATACAACTGTCATATGAAATTTTTGAAAATTTCAAGGGTCATTTGACCTTTTGAAGACATTTAAGTGATTTTCTAGCCATTTAATGACCATAATTCAAATTTGAACTAGATGTACATGCAACGGCTAACCATAACGGTTAGAAAAATCATATTTGTGTACTTGTGTGAGAGTTAATTCCATGTGCAGTAAATTAGAAGGAATTGTCAAACATATTGGTCTCACGGCACGGACACATGCATGGAGTGCCATGGCATTTTAATTCCAAAAAATTAAAAAATAATCAGAAAAACATGAAACCTTGCTTGATGTAAAGCCATGCAACCAAGATAATGTGTTAAAAAATTGGCCTCTTTGACGAAAGTTTGGACACACACCCCTCACAAACCGGAGCAACTCACTAGATGGCTCGTGGTTCCGAGAGGGAACAATGCATGTTTGATGACGAACGGGAGATAGGTTCCTCTTGCGGCCGTCAATTTTTTTTACGTGTAATGTGCACTAATACAACTTTCATGTGAAAATTTGGAAAATTTCAGGGGTCATTTGACCTTTTGAAGACATTTAAGTGATTTTCTAGCCATTTAATGACCGTAATTAAAATTTGAACTACATCTACATGCAACGGCTAACAATAACGGTTTGAAAAATCATATTTGTGTACTTGTGTGCGAGTTAATTCCATGTGCAGTAAATTAGAAGGAATTTTTAAACATATTGGTCTCACGGCATGGACACATGCATGGAGAGCCATGGCATTTTAATTCCAAAAAATTAAAAAATGATCAGAAAAACATGAAACCTTGCTTGATGTAATGTCATGCCACCAAGATGATGTGGTAAAAAAATTGGCCTGTTTGACGAAAGTTTGGACACACAACCCTCACAAACCGGAGAACTCACTAGAAGGCTCGTGGTTCCAAGAGAGAACAATTCATGTTTGACGATGAACGGGAGATAGCTTCCTCTTACGGCCTTCAATTTTTTCTACGTGTAATGTGCACTAATACAACTTTCATGTGAAAAATTGGAAAATTTCAGGGGTCATTTGACCTTTTGAAGCCATTTAAGTGATTTTCTAGCCATTTAATGACCGTAATTCAAATTTGAACTAGATTTACATGCAACGGCTAACCATAACGGTTTGAAAAATCATATTTGTGTACTTGTGTGCGAGTTAATTCCATGTGCAGCAAATTAGAAGGAATTTTCAAACATATTGGTTTCACGGCATGGACACATGCATGGAGTGCCATGCATTTTAATTCCAAAAAATTTAAAAATGATCAGAAAAACATGAAACCTTGCTTCATGTAATGTCATGCCACCAAGATGATGTGGTAAAAAAATTGGCATGTTTGACGAAAGTTTGGACACACACCCCTCACAAACCGGAGCAACTCACTAGAAGGCTCGTGGTTCCGAGAGGGAACAATGCATGTTTGATGACGAACGGGAGATAGCTTCCTCTTACGGCATTCAATTTTTTTCTACGTGTAACATGCACTAATACAACTGTCATATGAAAATTTGGAAAATTTCAGCGGTCATTTAACCTTTTGAAGACATTTAAGTGATTTTCTAGCCATTTAATGACCGTAATTTAAATTTGAACTACATCTACATGCAACGGCTACCATAACGGTTTGAAAAATCATATTTGTGTACTTGTGTGCGAGTTAATTCCATGTGCAGTAAATTAGAAGGAATTTTCAAACATATTGGTCTCACGGCATGGACACATGCATGGAGTGCCATGGCATTTTAATTCCAAAAAATTAAAACATGAGCAGAAAAACATGAAACCTTGCTTGATGTAATGCCATGCCACCAAGATGATGTGGTAAAAAATTGGCCTCTTTGACGAATGTTTGGACACACAGCCCTCACAAACCGGAGCAACTCACTAGAAGGCTCGTGGTTCCGAGAGGGAACAATGCATGTTTGATGACGAACGGGAAATAGCTTCCTCTTACGGCCTTTAATTTTTTTCTACGTGTAACATGCACTAATACAACTGTCATGTGAAAGTTTGGAAAATTTCAGGGGTCATTTGACATTTTGAAGACATTTAAGTGATTTTCTAGCCATTTAATGACCGTAATTCAAATTTGAACTACATCTACATGCAACGGCTAACCATAACGGTTTGAAAAATCATATTTGTGTACTTGTGTGCGAGTTAATTCCATGTGCAGTAAATTAGAAGGAATTTTTGAACATATTGGTCTCACGGCATGGACACATGCATGGAGTGCCATGGCATTTTAATTCCAAAAAATTAAAAAATGATCAGAAAAACATGAAACCTTGCTTGATGTAATGTCATGCCACCAAGATGATGTGATGAAAAAGTTGGCCTGTTTGACGAAAGTTTGGACACACACCCCTCACAAACCAGAGCAACTCACTAGAAGGCTCTTGGTTCCTAGAGGGAACAATGCATGTTTGATGACGAACGGGAGATAGCTTCCTCATACGAACTTCAATTTTTTTCTATGTGTAACGTGCACTAATACAACTGTCATGTGAAAATTTGGAAAATTTCAAGGGTCATTTGACCTTTTGAAGACATTTAAGTGATTTTCTAGCCATTTAATGACTGTAATTCAAATTTGAACTACATCTACATGCAATGGCTAAAAATAACGGTTTGAAAAAAATCATATTTGTGTACTTGTGTGCGAGTTAATTCCATTTGCAGTAAATATGAAGGAATTTTCAAACATATTGGTCTCACGGCATGGACACATGCATGGAGTGCCATGGCATTTTAATTCTAAGAAATTAAAAAATGATCAGAAAAACATGAAACCTTGCTTGATGTAATGTCATGCCACCAAGATGATGTGGTAAAAAAATTGGCCTGTTTGACGAAAGTTTGGACACACAACCCTCACAAACCAGAGAATTCACTGGAAGGCTCGTGGTTCCAAGAGGGAACAATGCATGTTTGATGACGAACGGAAGATAGCTTCCTCTTACGGCCTTCAATTTTTTCTACGTGTAACATGCAGTAATACAACTGTCATATGAAAATTTTGAAAATTTCAGGGGTCATTTGACCTTTGGAAGACATTTAAGTGATTTTCTAGCCATTTAATGACCGTAATTCAAATTTGAACTAGATGTACATGCAACGGCTAACCATAACGGTTTGAAAAATCATATTTGTGTACTTGTGTGCGAGTTAATTCCATGTGCAATAAATTAGAAGCAATTTTCAAACATATTTGTCTCACGGCAGGGACACATGCATGGAGTGCCATGGCATTTTAATTCCAAAAAATAAAAAAATAATCAGAAAAACATGAAACCTTGCTTGATGTAAAGCCATGCCACCAAGATGATGTGTTAAAAAATTGGCCTCTTTGACGAAAGTGTGGACACACACCCCTCACAAACCGGAGCAACTCACTAGAAGGCTCGTGGTTCCGAGAGGGAACAATGCATGTTTGCTGACGAACGGGAGATAGGTTCCTCTTACGGCCTTCAATTTTTTTCTACGTGTAATGTGCACTAATACAACTGTCATGTGAAAATTTGGAAAATTTCAGGGGTCATTTGACCTTTTGAAGACATTTAAGTGATTTTCTAGCCATTTGATGACCGTAATTCAAATTTGAACTACATCTACATGCAACGGCTAACCATAACGGTTTGAAAAATCATATTTGTGTACTTGTGTGCGAGTTAATTTCATGTGCAGTAAATTAGAAGGAATTTTTAAACATATTGGTCTCACGGCATGGACACATGCATGGAGAACCATGGCATTTTAATTCCAAAAAATTTAAAAATGATCAGAAAAACATGAAACCTTGCTTGATGTAATGTCATGCCACCAAGATGATGTGGTAAAAAATTTGGCCTGTTTGACGAAAGTTTGGACACACAACCCTCACAAACCGGAGAACTCACTAGAAGGCTCGTGGTTCCGAGAGGGAACAATGCATGTTTGATGACGAACGGGAGATAGCTTCCTCTTACGGCATTTAATTTATTTCTACGTGTAACATGCACTAATACAACTGTCATGTGAAAATTTGGAAAATTTCAGGGGTCATTTGACCTTTTGAAGACATTTAAGTGATTTTCTAGCCATTTAATGACCGTAATTCAAATTTGAACTACATCTACATGCAATGGCTAACCATAACGGTTTGAAAAATCATATTTGTGTACTTGTGTGCGAGTTAATTCCATGTGCAGTAAATTAGAAGGAATTTTCAAACATATTGTTCTCACGGCATGGACACATGCATGGAGTGCCACGGCATTTTAATTCCAAAAAATAAAAAAATGATAAGAAAAACATGAAACCTTGCTTGATGTAATGTCATGCCACCAAGATGATGTGGTAAAAAAATTGGCCTGTTTGGTGAAAGTTTGGACACACACCCCTCACAAACTGGAGCAACTCACTATAAGGTTCGTGGTTCCGAGAGGGAACAATGCATTTTTGATGACGAATGGGAGATAGCTTCCTTTTACGGCCTTTAATTTTTTTCTACGTGTAACATGCACTAATACAACTGTCATGTGAAAATTTGGAAAATTTCAGGGGTCATTTGACCTTTTAAAGACATTTAAGTGATTTTCTAGCCATTTAATGACAATAATTCAAATTTGAACTAGATGTACATGCAACGGCTAACCATAACGGTTTGAAAAATCATATTTGTGTACTTTTGTGTGAGTTAATTCCATGTGTAGTAATTTAGAAGGAGTTTTCAAACATATTGGTCTCATGGCATGGACACATGCATGGAGTGCCATGCATTTTAATTCCAAAAAATTAAAAAATGATCAGAAAAACATGAAACCTTGCTTTATGTAATGTCATGCCACCAAGATGATGTGGTAAAAAAGTTGGCCTGTTTGACGAATGTTTGGACACACACCCCTCACAAACCGGAGCAACTCACTAGAAGGCTCGTGGTTCCGAGAGGGAACAACGCATGTTTGATGACGAATGGGAGATAGCTTCCTCGTACGGCCTTCAATTCTTTCTACGTGTAACGTGCACTAATACAACTGGCATGTGAAAATTTGGAAAATTTTAGGGGTCATTTGACCTTTTGAAGACATTTAAGTGATTTTCAAGCCATTTAATGACCGTTATTCAAATTTGAACTACATTTACATGCAACGGCTAACCATAACGGGTTGAAAAATCATATTTGTGTACTAGTGTGCGAGTTAATTCCATGTGCAGTAAATTAGAAGGAATTTTCAAACATATTGGTCTCACGGCATGGACACGTGCATGGAGTGCCACGGCATTTTAATTCCAAAAAATTAAAAAATGACCAGAAAAACATGAAACCTTGCTTGATGTAATGTCATGCCACCAAGATGATGCGGTAAAAAAATTGGCCTGTTTGGCGAAAGTTTGCACACACACCCCTCACAAACCGGAGCAACTCACTATAAGGTTCGTGGTTCCGAGAGGGAACAATGCATGTTTCATGACGAATGGGAGATAGCTTCCTCTTACGGCCTTCATTTTTTTTCTACGTGTAATCTGCACTAATACAACTGTCATGTGAAAATTTGGAAAATTTCAGGGGTCATTTGACCTTTTAAAGACATTTAAGTGATTTTCTATCCATTTAATGACTGTAATTCAAATTTGAACTAGATGTACATACAACGCTAACCATAACGGTTTGAGAAATCATATTTGTGTACTTGTGTGTGAGTTAATTCCATGTGCAGTAAATTAGAAGGAATTTTCAAACATATTGGTCTGATGGCATGGACACATGCATGGAGTGCCATGAATTTTAATTCCAAAAAATTAAAAAATGATCAGAAAAACATGAAACCTTGCTTGATGTAATGTCATGCCACCAAGATGATGTGGTAAAAAAAAAGGCATGTTTGACGAAAGTTTGGACACACACCCCTCACAAACCGGAGCAACTCACTAGAAGGCTTGTGGTTCCGAGAGGAAACAATGCATGTTTGATGACGAACGGGAGATAGCTTCCTCTTACGACCTTCAATTTTTTCTACGTGTAACGTGCACTAATACAACTGTCATGTGAAAATTTGGAAAATATTAGGGGTCATTTGACCTTTTGAAGACATTTAAGTGATTTTCTAGCCATTTAATGACAGTAATTGAAATTTGAACTACATCTACATGCAACGGCTAACCATAATGGTTTGAAAAATCATATTTGTGTGCTTGTGTGCGAGTTAATTCCATGTGCAGTAAATTAGAAGGAATTTTCAAACATATTGGTCTCACGGCATGGACACATGCATGGAGTGCCATGGCATTTTAATTCCAAAAAATTAAAAAATGATCAGCAAAACATGAAACCTTGCTTGATGTAATGTCATGCCACCAAGATGATGTGGTAAAAAAATTGGCCTGTTTCGTGAAAGTTTGGACACACACCCCTCACAAACCGGAGCAACTCACTATAAGGTTCGTGGTTCCGAGAGGGAACAATGCATGTTTGATGACGAACGGGAGATAGCTTCCTCTTACGGCCTTCAATTTTTTTCTACGTGTAACATGCACTAATACAACTGTCATGCGAAAATTTGGAAAATTTCAGGGGTCATTTGACCTTTTAAAGATATTTAAGTGATTTTCTAGCCATTTAATGACAATAATTCAAATTTGAACTAGATGTACATGCAACGGCTAACCATAATGGTTTGAAAAATCATATTTGTGTACTTGTGTATGAGTTAATTCCATATGCAGTAAATTAGAAGGAATTTTCAAACATATTGGTCTCATGGCATGGACACATGCATGGAGTGCCATGCATTTTAATTTCAAAAAATTAAAAAATGATCAGAAAAACATGAAACCCTGCTTGATGTAATGTCATGCCACCAAGATGATGTGGTAAAAAAATTGGCCTGTTTGATGAAAGTTTGGACCCACACCCCTCACAAACCGGAGCAACTCACTAGAAGGCTCGTGGTTCCGAGAGGGAACAATGCATGTTTGATGACGAATGGAAGATAGCTTCCTCTTACGGACTTCAATTTTTTCTACGTGCAACATGCACTAATACAACTGTCATGTGAAAATTTGGAAAATTTTAGGGGTCATTTGACCTTTTGAAGACATTTAAGTGATTTTCTAGCCATTTAATGACTGTAATTCAAATTTGGACTACATCTACATGCAACGGCTAACCATAACGGTTTGAAAAATCATATTTGTGTAGTTGTGTGCGAGTTAATTCCATGTGCAGTAAATTAGAAGGAATTTTCAAACATATTGGTCTCATGGCATGGACACATGCATGGAGTGCCATGGCATTTGAATTCCAAAAAATTAAAAAATGATCAGAAAAACAAGAAACCTTGCTTGATGTAATGCCATGCCACCAAGATTATGTGGTAAAAAATTGGCCTCTTTGACGAAAGTTTGGACACGCAGCCCTCACAAACCGGAACAACTCACTAGAAGGCTCGTGGTTCCGAGACGGAACAATGCATGTTTGATGACGAACGGGAGATAGCTTCCTCTTACGGCCTTTAATTTTTTTCTACATGTAACCTGCACTAATACAACTGTCATGTGAAAATTTGGAAAATTTCAGGGGTCATTTGACCTTTTAAAGACATTTAAGTGATTTTCTAGCCATTTAATGACCGTAATTCAAATTTGAACTACATTTACATGCAACGGCTAACCATAACGATTTGAAAAATCATATTTGTGTACTTGTGTGTGAGTTAATTCCATGTGCAGTAAATTAGAAGGAATTTTCAAACATATTGGTCTCACGGCATGGACACATGCATGGAGTGCCATGGCATTTTAATTCCAAAAAATTAAAAAATGATTAGAAAAACATGAAACCTTGCTTGATGTAATGTCATGCCACCAAGATAATGTGGTAAAAAAATTGGCCTATTTGACGAAAGTTTGGACACACACCGCTCACAAACGGGAGCAACTCACTAGAAGGCTCGTGGTTCCTAGAGGGAACAATGCATGTTTGATGACGAACGGGAGATTGCTTCCTCATACGAACTTCAATTTTTTTCTACGTGTAACGTGCACTAATACAACTGTCATGTGAGAATTCAGAAAATTTCAAGGGTCATTTGACCTTTTGAAGACATTTAAGTGATTTTCTAGCCATTTAAAGACCATAATTTAAATTTCAACTACATCTACATGCAACGGCTAACCATAACGGTTTGAAAAACCATATTTGTGTACTTGTGTGCGAGTTAATTCTATGTGCAGTAAATTAGAAGGAATTTTCAAACATATTGGTCTCACGGCATGGACACATGCATGGAGTGCCATAGCATTTTAATTCCAAAAAATTAAAAAATGATCAGAAAAATATGAAACCTTGCTTGATGTAATGCCATGCCACTAAGATGATGTGGTAAAAAATTGGCCTCTTTGATGAAAGTTTGGACACACACAGCCCTCACAAACCGGAGCAACTCACTAGAAGGCTCGTGGTTCCGAGAGGGAATAATGCATGTTTGATGACGAACGGGAGATAGCTTCCTCTTACGGCCTTCAATTTTTTTCTACGTGTAACGTGCACTAATACAACTGTCATGTGAAAATTCGGAAAATTTCAAGGGTCATTTGACCTTTTGAAGACATTTAAGTGATTTTCTAGCCATTTAATGACCGTAATTCAAATTTGAACTACATCTACATGCAACGGCTAACCATAACGGTTTGAGAAAAATCATATTTGTGTACTTGTGTGCGAGTTAATTCCATGCGCAGTAAATAAGAAGGAATTTTCAAACATATTGGTCTCACGGCATGGACACATGCATGGAGTGCCATGGCATTTTTATAGCAAAAAATTAAAAAATGATCAGAAAAACATGAAACCTTGCTTGATGTAATGTCATGCCACCAAGATGATGTGGTAAAAAAGTTGGCTTGTTTGACGAAAGTTTGGACACACACCCCTCACAACCGGAGCAACTCTCTAGAAGGCTCGTGGTTCCGAGAGGGAACAATGCATGTTTGATGACAAACAGGAGATAGCTTCCTCTTACGGCCTTCAATTTTTTCTACTTGTAACGTGCACTAATACAACTGTCATGTGAAAATTTGGAAAATTTCAGGGGTCATTTGACCTTTTGAAGACATTTAAGTGATTTTCTAGCCATTTAATCACAGTAATTCAAAGTGGAACTAGATGTACATGCAACGGCTAACCATAATGGTTTGAAAAATCATATTTGTGTACTTGTGTGCGAGTTAATTCCATGTGCCGTAAATTAGAAGGAATTTTCAAACATATTGGTCTCACGGCATGGACACATGCATGGAGTGCCATGGCATTTTAATTCCAAAAAATTAAAAAATGATCAGAAAAACATGAAACCTTGCTTGATGTAATGTCATGCCACCAAGATGATGTGGTAAAAAAGTTGGCCTGTTTGACGAAAGTTTGGACACACACCCCTCACAAACCGGAGCAACTCACTAGAAGGCTCGTGGTTCCTAGAGGGAACAATGCATGTTTGATGACGAACAGGAGATATCTTCCTCATACGAACTTCAATTTTTTTCTACGTGTAACGTGCACTAATACAACTGTCATGTGAAAATTCAGAAAATTTCAAGGGTCATTTGACCTTTTGAAGACATTTAAGTGATTTTCTAGCCATTTAATGACCGTAATTTAAATTTGAACTACATCTACATGCAACGGCTAACCATAACGGTTTGAAAAATCATATTTGTGTACTTGTGTGCGAGTTAATTCCATGTGCAGTAAATTAGAAGGAATTTTCGAACATATTGGTCTCACGGCATGGACACATGCATGGAGTGCCATAGCATTTTAATTCCAAAAATTTAAAAAATGATCAGAAAAACATGAAACCTTGCTTGATGTAATGCCATGCCACCAAGATGATGTGGTAAAAAATTGGCCTCTTTGATGAAAGTTTGGACACATACAGCCCTCACAAACCGGATTAACTCACTAGAAGGCTCGTGGTTCCGAGAGGGAACAATGCATGTTTGATGACGAACGGGAGATAGCTTCCTCTTACGGCCTTCAATTTTTTTCTACGTGTAACATGCACTAATACAACTGTCATGTGAAAATTCGGAAAATTTCAAGGGTCATTTGACCTTTTGAAGACATTTAAGTGATTTTCTAGCCATTTAATGACCGTAATTCAAATTTGAACTACATCTACATGCAACGGCTAACCATAATGGTTTGAAAAAATCATATTTGTGTACTTGTGTGCGAGTTAATTCCATGTGCAGTAAATAAGAAGGAATTTTCAAACATATTGGTCTAAGGGCATGGACACATGCATGGAGTGCTGTGGCATTTTAATAGCAAAAAATTAAAAAATGATCAGAAAAAAGTGAAACCTTGCTTGATGTAATGTCATGCCACCAAGATGATGTGGTAAAAAAGTTGGCTTGTTTGATGAAAGTTTGGACACACACCCCTCACAAACCGGAGCAACTCACTAGAAGGCTCGTGGTTCCGAGAGGGAACAATGCATGTTTGATGACGAACGGGAGATAGCTTCCTCTTACGGCCTTCAATTTTTTTCTACTTGTAACGTGCACTAAAACAACTTTCATGTGAAAATTTGGAAAATTTCAGGGGTCATTTGACCTTTTGAAGACATTTAAGTGATTTTCTAGCCATTTAATGACAGTAATTCAAATTTGAACTAGATGTACATGCAACGGCTAACCATAACGGTTTGAAAAATCATATTTGTGTACTTGTGTGCGAGTTAATTCCATGTGCAGTAAATTAGAAGGAATTTTCAAACATATTGGTCTCACTGCATGGACACATGCATGGAGTGCCATGGCATTTTAATTCCAAAAAATTAAAAAATGATCAGAAAAACATGAAACCTTGCTTGATATAATGTCATGCCACCAAGATGATGTGGTAAAAAAGTTGGCCTGTTTGACGAAAGTTTGGACACACACCCCTCACAAACCTGAGCAACTCACTAGAAGGGTCGTGGTTCCGAGAGGGAACAATGCATGTTTGATAACGAACGGGAGATAGCTTCCTCTTACGGCCTTCAATTTTTTCTACGTGTAACGTGCACTAATACAACTGGCATGTGAAAATTTGGAAAATTTTAGGGGTCATCTGACCTTTTGAAGACATTTAAGTTATTTTCTAGCCATTTAATGACCGTAATTCAAATTTGAACTACATCTACATGCAACGGCTAACCATAACGGTTTGAAAAAACATATTTGTGTACTTGTGTGTGAGTTAATTCCATGTGCAGTAAATTAGAAGGAATTTTCAAACATATTGGTCTCATGGCATGGACACATGCATGGAGTGCCATGCATTTTAATTCCAAAAAATTTAAAAATGATCAGAAAAACATGCAACCTTGCTTGATGTAATGTCATGCCACCAAGATGATGTGGTAAAAAAATTGGCATGTTTGACGAAAGTTTGCACACACACCCCTCACAAACCGGAGCAACTCACAAGAAGGCTCGTGGTTCCGAGAGGGAACAAAGCATGTTTGATGACGAACGGGAGATAGCTTCCTCTTACGACCTTCAATTTTTTCTACGTGTAACGTGCACTAGTACAACTGTCATGTGAAAATTTGGAAAATTTTAGGGGTCATTTCACCTTTTGAAGACATTTAAGTGATTTTCTAGCCATTTAATGACCGTAATTCAAATTTGAACTACATCTGCATGCAACGGCTAACCATAACGGTTTGAAAAATCATATTTGTGTACTTGTGTGCGAGTTAATTCCATGTGCAGTAAATTAGAAGGAATTTTCAAACATATTGGTCTCACGGCATGGACACATTCATGGAGTGCCACGGCATTTTAATTCCAAAAAATAAAAAAATGATAAGAAAAACATGAAACCTTGCTTGATGTAATGTCAAGCCACCAAGATGATGTGGTAAAAAAATTGGCCTGTTTGGTGAAAGTTTGGACACACACCCCTCACAAACCGGAGCAACTCACTATAAGGTTCGTGGTTCCGAGAGGGAACAATGCATGTTTGATGACGAACGGGAGATAGCTTCCTCTTACGGCCTTCAATTTTTTTGTACGTGTAACATGCACTAATACAACTGTCATGTGAAAATTTGGAAAATTTCAGGGGTCATTTGACCTTTTAAAGACATTTAAGTGATTTTCTAGCCATTTAATGACAATAATTCAAATTTGAACTAGATGTACATGCAACGGCTAACCATAACGGTTTGAAAAATCATATTTGTGTACTTGTGTGTGAGTTAATTCCATGTGCAGTAAATTAGAAGGAGTTTTCAAACATATTGGTCTCATGGCATGGACGCATGCATGGAGTGCCATGCATTTTAATTCCAAAAAATTAAAAAATGATCAGAAAAACATGAAACCTAGCTTGATGTAATGTCATGCCACCAAGATGATGTGGTAAAAAAGTTGGCCTGTTTGACGAAAGTTTGGACACACACCCCTCACAAACCGGAGCTACTCACTAGAAGGCTCGTGGTTCCGAGAGGGAACAATGCATGTTTGATGACGAATGGGACAAAGCTTCCTCGTACGGCCTTCAATTTTTTCTACGTGTAACGTGCACTAATACAACTGGCATGTGAAAATTTGGAAAATTTTAGGGGTCATTTGACCTTTTGAAGACATTTAAGTGATTTTCTAGCCATTTAATGACCGTAATTCAAATTTGAACTACATTTACATGCAACGGCTAACCATAACGGTTTGAAAAATCATATTTGTGTACTTGTGTGCGAGTTAATTCCATGTGCAGTAAATTAGAAGGAATTTTCAAACATATTGGTCTCACGGCATGGACACGTGCATGGAGTGCCACGGCATTTTAATTCCAAAAAATTAAAAAATGATCAGAAAAACATGAAACCTTGCTTGATGTAATGTCATGCAACCAAGATGATGTGGTAAAAAAATTGGCCTGTTTGGCGAAAGTTTGCAAACACACCCCTCACAAACCGGAGCAACTCACTATAAGGTTTGTGGTTCCGAGAGGGAACAATGCATGTTTCATGACGAATGGGAGATAGCTTCCTCTTACGGCCTTCATTTTTTTCTACGTGTAACATGCACTAATACAACTGTCATGTGAAAATTTGGAAAATTTCAGGGGTCATTTGACCTTTTAAAGACATTTAAGTGATTTTCTAGCCATTTAATGACAGTAATTCAAATTTGAACTAGAAGTACATGCAATGGCTAACCATAACGGTTTGAGAAATCATATTTGTGTACTTGTGTGTGAGGTAATTCCATCTGCAGTAAATTAGAAGGAATTTTCAAACATATTGGTCTCATGGCATGGACACATGCATGGAGTGCCATGAATTTTAATTCCAAAAAATTAAAAAATGATCAGAAAAACATGAAACCTTGCTTGATGTAATGTCATGCCACCAAGATGATGTGGTAAAAAAATTGGCATGTTTGATGAAAGTTTGGACACACACCCCTCACAAACCGGAGCAACTCACTAGAAGGCTCGTGGTTCCGAGAGGGAATAATGCATGTTTGATGATGAACGGGAGATAGCTTCCTCTTACGACCTTCAATTTTTTCTACGTGTAACGTGTACTAATACAACTGTCATGTGAAAATTTGGAAAATATTAGGGGTCATTTGACCTTTTGAAGACATTTAAGTGATTTTCTAGCCATTTAATGACCGTAATTCAAATTTGAACTACATCTACATGCAATAGCTAACCATAACGGTTTGAAAAATCATATTTGTGTACTTGTGTGCGAGTTAATTCCATGTGCAGTAAATTAGAAGGAATTTTCAAACATATTGGTCTCACGGCATGGACACATGCATCGAGTGCCACGGAATTTTAATTCCAAAAAATTAAAAAATGATCAGAAAAACATGAAACCTTGCTTGATGTAATGTCATGCCACCAAGATGATGTGGTAAAAAAATTGGCCTGTTTGGTGAAAGTTTGGACACACACCCCTCACAAACCGGAGCAACTCACTATAAGGTTCGTGGTTCCGAGAGGGAACAATGCATGTTTGATGATGAACGGGAGATAGCTTCCTCTTACGGCCTTTAATTTTTTTCTACGTGTAACATGCACTAATACAACTGTCATGTGAAAATTTGGAAAATTTCAGGGGTCATTTGACCTTTTAAAGATATTTAATTGATTTTCTAGCCATTTAATGACAATAATTCAAATTTGAACTAGATGTACATGCAACGGCTAACCATAACGGTTTGAAAAATCATATTTGTGTACTTGTGTATGAGTTAATTCCATGTGCAGTAAATTAGAAGGAATTTTCAAACATATTGGTCTCATGGCATGGACACATGCATGGAGTGCCATGCATTTTAATTCCAAAAAATTAAAAAATGATCAGAAAAACATGAAACGCTGCTTGATGTAATGTCATTTCACCAAGATGATGTGGTAAAAAAATTGGCCTGTTTGATGAAAGTTTGGACACACACCCCTCACAAACCGGAGCAACTCACTAGAAGGCTCGTGGTTCTCAGAGGGAACAATGCATGTTTGATGACGAATGGAAGATAGCTTCCTCTTACGGACTTCAATTTTTTCTACGTGTAACATGCACTAATACAACTGTCATGTGAAAATTTGGAAAATTTTATGGGTCATTTGACCTTTTGAAGACATTTAAGTGATTTTCTAGCCATTTAATGACTGTAATTCAAATTTGGACTACATCTACATGCAACGGCTAACCATAACGGTATGAAAAATCATATTTGTGTACTTGTGTGCGAGTTAATTCCATGTGCAGTAAATTAGAAGGAATTTTCAAACATATTTGTCTCACGGCATGGGCACATGCATGGAGTGCCACGGCATTTTAATTCCAAAAAATGAAAAAATGATCAGAAAAACATGAAACCTTGCTTGATGTAATGTCATGCCACCAAGATGATGTGGTAAAAAAATTGGCCTGTTTGACGAAAGTTTCAACACACACCCCTCACTAACCGGAGCAACTCACTATAAGGTTCGTGGTTCCGAGAGGGAACAATGCATGTTTGATGACGAACGGGAGATAGCTTCCTCTTACGGCCTTCGATTTTTTTCTACGTGTAACAAGCACTAATGCAACTGTCATGTGAAAATTTGGAAAATTTCAGGGGGCCATTTGACCTTTTAAAGACATTTAAGTGATTTTCTAGCCATTTAAAGACCGTAATTCAAATTTGAACTAGATGTACATGCAACGGCTAACCATAACGGTTTGAAAAATCATGTTTGTGTACTTGTGTGCGAGTTAATTCCAAGTGCAGTAAATTAGAAGGAATTTTCAAACATATTGGTCTCATGGCATTGACACATGCATGGAGTACCATCCATTTTAATTCCAAAAAATTAAAAAATGATCAGGAAAACATGAAACCTTGCTTGATGTAATGTCATGCCACCAAGATGATGTGGTAAAAAAATTGGCCTGTTTGACGAAAGTTTGGACACACACCCCTCACAAACCGGAGCAACTCACTAGAAGGCTCGTGGTTCCGAGAGGGAACAATGCATGTTTGATGATGAACGAGAGATAGCTTCCTCTTATGGCCTTCAATTTTTTTCTACGTGTAACGTTCACTAATACAACTATCATGTGAAAATTTGGAAAATTTCAAGGGTCATTTGACCTTTTGAAGACATTTAAGTGATTTTCTAGCCATTTAATGACCGTAATTCAAATTTGAACTACATCTACATGCAACGGCTAACCATAACGGTTTGAAAAATCATATTTGGGTACTTGTGTGCGAGTTAATTCCATGTGCAGTAAATTAGAAGGAATTTTCAAACATATTGGTCTCACAGCATGGACACATGCATGGAGTGCCATTGCATTTTAATTCCAAAAAATTAAAAAATGATCAGAAAAACATGAAACCTTGCTTGATGTAATGCCATGCCACCAAGATGATGTGGTAAAAAATTGGCCTCTTTGACGAAAGTTTGGACACACACCCCTCACAAACCGGAGCAACTCACTAGAAGGCTCGTGGTTCCGAGAGGGAACAATGCATGTTTGATGACGAACGGGAGATAGCTTCCTCTTACGGCCTTCAATTTTTTTCTACGTGTAATGTTCACTAATACAACTGTCATGTGAAAATTTGGAAAATTTCAGGGGTCATTTGACCTTTTGAAGATATTTAATTGATTTTCTAGCCATTTAATGACCATAATTCAAATTTGAACTACATCTACATGCAACGGCTAACCATAACGGTTTGAAAAATCATATTTGTGTACTTGTGTGCGAGTTAATTCCATGTGCAGGAAATTAGAAGGAATTTTCAAACATATTGGTCTCATGGCATGGACAATGCATGGAGTGCCATGGCATTTTAATTCCAAAAAATTAAAAAATGATCAGAAAAACATGAAACCTTGCTTGATGTAATGTCATGCCACCAAGATGATGTGGTAAAAAAATTGGCCTGTTTGACGAAAGTTTGGACACACACCCCACACAAACAGGAGCAACTCACTAGAAGGCTCGTGGTTCCAAGAGGGAACAATGCAAGTTTGATGACGAACGGGAGATAGCTTCCTCTTACGGCCTTAAATTTTTCTACGTGTAACGTGCACTAATACAACTGTCATACGAAAATTTGGAAAATTTCAGGGGTCATTTGACCTTTTGAAGACATTTAAGTGATTTTCTAGCCATTTAATGACCGTAATTCAAATTTGAACTAGATGTACATGCAACGGCTAACCATAACGGTTTGAAAAATCATATTTGTGTACTTGTGTGCGAGTTAATTCCATGTGCAGTAAATTAGAAGGAATTTTCAAACATATTGGTTTCACGGCATGGACACATGCATGGAGTGCCATGCATTTTAATTCCAAAAATCTAAAAAATGATCAAAAAAACATGAAAACTTGCTTGATGTAATGTCATGCCACCAAGATGATGTGGTAAAAAAATTGGCATGTTTGACGAAAGTTTGGACACACACCCCTCACAAACCGGAGCAACTCACTAGAAGGCTCGTGGTTCTGAGAGGGAATAATGCATGTTTGATGACGAACGGGAGATAGCTTCCTCTTATGGCCTTTAATTTTTTTCTACGTGTAACGTGCACTAATACAACTGTCATGTGAAAATTTGGAAAATTTTAAGGGTCATTTGACCTTTTGAAGACATTTAAGTGATTTTCTAGCCATTTAATGACAGTAATTCAAATTTTAACTACATCTACATGCAACGACTTACCATAAGGGTTTGAAAAATCATATTTTTGTACTTGTGTGCGAGTTAATTCCATGTGCAGTAAATTAGAAGGTATTTTCAAACATATTGGCCTCACGGCATGGACACATGCATGGAGTGCCATGGCATTTTAATTCCAAAAAATTAAAAAATGATCAGAAAAACATGAAACCTTGCTTGATGTAATGTCATGCCACCAAGATGATGTGGTAAAAAAATTGGCCTGTTTGACGAAAGTTTTGACACACACCCCTCACAAACCGGAACAACTCACTAGAAGGCTCGTGGTTCCGAGAGGGAACAATGCATGTTTGATGACGAACGGGTGATAGCTTCCTCTTACGGCCTTCAATTTTTTTCTACGTGTAACGTGCACTAATACAACTGTCATGTGATTGGAAAATTTTAGGGGTCATTTAACCTTTTGAAGACATTTAAGTGATTTTATAGCCATTTAATGACCGTAATTCAAATTTGAACTACATCTAGATGCAATGGCTAACCATAACGGTTTGAAAAATCATATTTGTGTACTTGTGTGCGAGTTAATTCCATGTGCAATAAATTAGAAGGAACTTCCAAACATATTGGTCTCACGGCATGGACACATGCATGCAGTGCAATGGCATTTTAATTCCAAAAAATTAAAAAATGATCAGAAAAACATGAAACCTTGCACGATGTAATGTCATGGCACCAAGATGATGTGGTAAAAATGTTGGCCTATTTGACGGAAGTTTGGACACACACCCCTCATAAACCGAAGCAACTTACTAGAAGGCTAGTGGTTCCGGGAGGGAACAATGCATGTTTGATGACGAACGGGAGATAGCTTCCTCTTACGGCCTTCAATTTTTTTCTACGTGTAACATGCACTAATACAACTGTCATGTGAAAATTTGGAAAATTTCAGGGGTTATTTGACCTTTTGAAGACATTTAAGTGATTTTCTAGCCATTTAATGATCGTAATTACAATTTGAACTACATCTACATGCAACGGCTAACCATAACGGTTTGAAAAATCATATTTGTGTACTTGTCTGCGAGTTAAAAAATCATCAGACGATGTAAATATCTGGTGTTCAAAAAAGAAAATGTAAAATCTGTCAAGATAACTGCCCCCCACACGATTGGCACTCTATTTCGTGCCTCGAGGTTTGGAAGGTGAGTGGCAGGCGTTATTAATCAGACACGGTTCTGTATTGGGAACCGTCAGCTATTATGTTCACACACGGATTTTGCTGCGGGAATCGTGTGTAATTCAAACTACAGTAAATTCCGGCGACCGGCATGTGTACTGTTCCCGTCGATCTAGATTCCGAGCGCAAATAAATATTGCCTTGCTCACATCATCCCGCCTGCATTCTCATCTACATCCTCCCCTGGCTCTCTCTATCTCTCTCTCTCAAATCTTTGCCTACGAGCAGCCGGACAAGGTTGCGCCGGACCCCCCAACTTTGGATTGGTTTTGGGGCTAGTACAATCTTTGTCTTTGGAAGTCGCTGCCGCCGGCTGAGAAAGCCAGGAAAAAGTGGCTTTCAAGAAGGAGATGGCGGAGGAGGATGCCAGGTACCAGGCGGCCTGTGAAGCCCGTGATGCCGCCTGGAAAAAGGAGGCGGTGGAGCTTTGGGGGCGGGCGCGTCGTCGTGCGGAGGAGGTGTACGAAGACGGGTACTTCGCGAGGAAGGCCAAAGGCGCTAGGCGCCTCATCGCTGCGTGGAGGTGGGCCGATAAGCTCCAGCATGCCACTGACGAGGAGCTCCGGTGGGCACCCAACGAAATGGCAAGATCGTTCGCACTCGTCCGCCTGCAAGAGGCAGATCGGTACATCAAGCGCGGCGAGGCGGAGGAGGCGGAGTACTGCCTCCGCGCTGGG
The DNA here is from genome assembly GCA_011799875.1 of Thinopyrum elongatum. Classification (NCBI taxonomy): domain Eukaryota; kingdom Viridiplantae; phylum Streptophyta; class Magnoliopsida; order Poales; family Poaceae; genus Thinopyrum; species Thinopyrum elongatum. The sequence continues at coordinate 430,560,684 of CM022303.1, forward strand.
AAGACCCGCGCACCAGGGAGCTACTAGCGAGGGGCTGCTGGAATACTGGCCCCAGGAGGGATTATTAGTTTTAGTATTGTTCGTTTTCAATTTTATGCATTGTACCTAGTAGTTAAGTATCATCACGTATATGTGATGATATTATATATATTTAGTGATGACCTAATGAACAATTAATATATATATATATATTAATATTATGAATTCCATTTTCTATCTATTTTTGTATACTAATTTGAATCTAGCTGTTATCATCCACATATACAGAATGGAAAGCATATAAACACACATTGAAACAGAACATATAAGAACAGAAAACAGAGTACACACATTGTAACAGAGCAATACTATGATTGCTGTGAATACATAGCTATCCACGTCGAAATGACTCAACAAAATAAAATGCGTCCATGAGACCATGACCAACAGCCCTTGCCTACGGTAGCTCCTGGCTCTGCCTGAACTCATGCAGGCGTTCGTCCAAGCGATCGACACGCTAGCGGTACATCTGGAGCGCGATCTCAAGCTCCAAGTTGGCTATTTCATCTGAGATCACCACCTCGAGGATGCGACGGCCATGTTCCTCTACTGCACCCAGGTGGACACCTGGGCCAAGGAGGCAGTCGAGCCTACCGACCAGCGCGTTGGCATCGATCGGGCCGCGGACAAGGCGAACGGCACGACCCATGCGAATGACACGGCGGGCGTCCGGTGCAAGTACGGCGCGGCCGGCCTCTGGTGCAAGTACGGCGCAGAGGGCCTCTGCCCACTCCTGGCAAGGAATGGGGGTACTGACGAGACGTGTACCCAGTTGCGATGCCCTGTCGACAGCAGGCAAGCACCGATGGATCCGCTCTTGCGATGCGGCACGCCACACCTCTCGCTCTGCGGTGCTCCAACGGTCTCGCCGTGCGGCGAGCTGCAGCCTATCGGCGCGGACGTGCCTAGCTTGCTCTGCGGCGCGCCATCGATCATGTTGTGCGGCGAGCTGCAGCCTCTCGGCGCTGACATGCCTATCTTGATCCGCGGCGCTGAAGCGCCATGCGCCAAGGGTCTGCTCAACCCTGGCGATGACGCGCATCACGGCGTCGTCCATCAGGTTGCCGGGGAGCGCCGCGGCCTCGACGGGCCGTGGTGCCATCTAGTTTTCCTTGTCAATGAGGTTGATGGCAGAGGCGGCGCTTTGGTGGGTTGGCATGCTTGGAAAAGGTGGATGTGCTACAGGCTGCGCTTGTTGCCTCCGTGCGTCGCGTGCCGCCTAGGTTTATGCGCAATATCGCTGGGTGGCGGGAAACATGTGAGGAAATGGCGGGAAATGGTGGCATGTTCATAAAACGCCATTAATTAATGGAAACTTAGCATATAAGGAACATCGAGCTAGCACAAGAAGTAGATGATGATGAGATGAACACGGACCACAATAGGGAACCCGTCGGTGATGAATTCATCAATCGCAAATAGTTGTACACTAGCAAGCATTTGCCCACAACACACACGGCTTATTCCATCACAAACAGGTTGGATGGACCAACTGTATGCCACGTATCCCACATTGTCAAAAAGTAATGCGGTAGATCTTCTTTAACATGTGTTAAAAAATAAAAAACAAGGACCTCAAGGTTAAATTAACTCATGGGATGGGTCATATCAGTCATTTAATTTGACAGATATGACCCATCCTATCAGTTAATTTAACATCAACACAACTTCCCATCCAGTCACCCATCTCATGGCTGCTCCAGCCTGAGCACACTTAACTTGAGAGTTCTCTTACATGAGCTACTGGTGGAACAGCTAGTCCTTGCTGATATAGGATGCCTCTTCGCATCCTTATGGCGTATCCGGATGACCGCCCGTCCCCCAATGGCCAATAGATGTTGTGTAGACAGAGCATATCACATACGTCTTATTAGAAGCAATCGTCTGTGTTATTATCGGTCTTCGCACACATTTTTGATTACAAACCTGTTTGCCACGTATCACACACATCTTATTATATTGAACTATTTTTGTTCTCTTGTCTCAACGCAAACAGTTCATCCGAGAGAACCACATGCCGTATATCGCACACATCTTGATCTGGCTGACCGTTTCTTTTGTGTTGCCTAATCACAAACAGTTCATCCGAGTGAAGCGTATGCTGTATATCGCACACACCTTCATCTAGCAGCCCATTTCTTTTGTTCCTCCTCATCGCAAACAGTTAATTTAACTGAACCGTATGCCCTGCATCGCACACGCAACCAAAATCTGAACCGTGTTTGATGCATCCGTCATCGCAAATGTTTTGCACCTTTTTTGACGGTTTTTTTACACCACCGTTTGCGATTATTGCATCGCACACAGTTTCGTCGAAGGGTCTCTGATTGTAGTGTCGCGTTAGCAGCATCCTGCAGTAGTATGGCCCTTGCTGTTCATCCAACTTTCTTTGAGGAGTTCGTCCGCCAACGTCGTCGACTCTTTGGCCAGTGCTTGTTTCTTGGAGTTCTTCGTCTCCATGGGTTCGCCCGCCAACATGGCCAACTCGTTGTTCGGTCCTTGCTTCCTGGATATCTCTGGCTCGAGTGGGTTGTCCGCCGGCAACTCTTTGCCTAGTGCTCTAGGATCCATTAATAAACTGACAAACAAAAAGTTCTCGAAAGGAAACCACAATCGCAATGAAAACGGGAAAAGAATAGGCAGTGAGAATCGGTCGGTGCTTCGCAAAAAGAAGATTCTTGGAATGAAAATATAGTAGCATCACTGATTCGCCCACCTTTCCTTCGTCGACACAGAAGAAAAATGGCAGAAGTGAGTAGCCTGGAGTGAGGTTTTCTTCGAGATAGGGGAGAAAGGGCTTCAACGAGCATTCTAGTGCAATGATGGTTGCTTCGTCCAGTCCAACTTCGAGGCCACTTTACCACTGCAGGTAAAGGTGTGGGTTTTGTGATATGACGGGTCATGACGGCCACACCGGGGTGACTTGTGAGTCTCGACTGTAGCACCTCGCTGTGATTTGGTGGATGGCACCCGGGCCCGGATGCTTGATGTCCCGCATGTAATAGAGCGGCTAGTCATATAGTAGTTTGGACGACAGACGAGGAGCTCCGTCCTTGTTTATTGGTCCCTATGATAATCTGTGACAAATTTTGACTATAAATTTAACTAACCAAATGTTCATGCATGTCACAAAAAATTACATTATTGAACACTATGTTCAAATACGAATCCAAGGATATAATTTTTGTTAACATGCACTAACATTTTGTCAGTTAAATCTTTGGTCAAAATTTAGCACAAATTACAAAGGGGCCCAATAATGATTGTACTATCACATTTTTTTTGAGGATACTCCCACATAGAAAATATAAATAATAATGCATGTTGGTGCGGCCCACGTTTCTGATAATTTTAGCCGTGGGCTTGTTCACAATTTTTATGAGGCGGCGGTTGTTCACTTAATGGAGGGTCTAGTACCAGACTTGAACGATACAAAGTGCGACCTGGCACACCATAACACCACTTGGAATAAGTGGGTAGCTATCTCAAAAAACAATCAACAACTCAAAAAAATGGCGACTTGGCACGTACACAATTTTAAACGATTGTTTTGACGGAGTGAAAAAAGAAAACTACCCCAATATACGTATATATGGGCAAGAGCCTCCGAGCTTGCTTGCTAGGGTTGCTCTATTCACACACTCTCATCCTCTCCAGATCTAAACAGATAGTGGTGGTAACACTGTCTTTCTATCCTCACCGTTGGTTACAGATCCGGACATATCCCCCTCTGCTGGTGAAGGGGAGGAGGGGCAGTGTTTAGGCCGTCGTCGACAGGGAGGGAGGAGACCCACTGCCGGCCGCACCATTATCTCTGGCCGAGCGCCGGCGCGGGAGGTCTCTGATCCCTTCATCACTGCCCTAGTGTGGGCGGATCTGGCCTCCCGCCGCCCACACCCCGACGACCTTCAGGTATATCTTCCTTCAAAACCGGCCTAGCTTTACTTCCCCATCTTGTTATGTCACTGCATGTGCATCATTTTCTACCTCTCAGCCCCCCTCGTAGCTAGGCTCGATCGAATGGTCCAACGTCACCTAATTTTTTTCTATTGTTAGAAGTAAAGCTACTTCATGGAGTCGAATCTTGTACTTGGTTCAAACAAGAAATAAAGGGGGAAAATTTAGTATGTACATCGGACTTGGTACAAACAGGAAAGAAAGGGGGTGAAAGTAGTACAGACTGGTCATCCAACCGGTCTCTTAGTCGAAAAGGGAAATATAGGGGAAACGCTATACACAGTGGTATGACCAGGACTAGATTTGCTATCCACACATAGGAATAGGTGGCTAGAGTGAACAAAAATGGGACCAACCCAGATATGTTTCTTGGATGTTTGTTTCTCGGGGCAACAAACTCTGCATGACCACTTTATGCCCCGGTTTAGGTACATGGTGCTGGACTGCTGGTGCACCCACTGTCCCATGCCCTTATAGCAAATATTTAGCTATTCTTAATCTAATGCCCCTGGTAAAATGAAGCCATGCCACTGTTATAAGCCATGACAAGTTTAACCAATTGTTTTTGCCAATAATTGTTGGAGACTCTGATTGTTCCCTCTGTAGCTTTTTGTGCAAATAGGGATATCCATTTCACCACGTTGCTATTGCGACCTTTTGGTGCACATCACAAAACACTTTTTAAAAGAAGTGAATTTTGTGTTGTTTAACTAGAATGTCAGAATGGAACCGTTGGTTCATTTCGGTGGAACTGCACAAAGGGAGATCTGTGTTCCAATCTTCATCCTCCATATTGGCACCATAACCTTCCTTTAGGTAAGAATGATATTTAATGCATGTGTTCACCTCTATTTTGCGACTGCCATGAGAAAATAATGCTATTGTTTACTAGTACACTTGTACTCCCTCATTGACAAAACCAATTCTGAAATAGAAGGCCAATCATGTACTTGGTTTCACCAACTGGTTAGGAGAAAGAGAAACAGAGCATGATGAGGAAGATGAAGAAGAAGAAGAAGAAGAAGAAGAAGAAGAAGAAGAAGAAGAAGAAGAAGAAGGAGGAGGAAATGAACAAGATCACACGATGGTACCGTCCTATGTTATCCTGACATCTTGCTAGTGGTATTGTATTGTTGTGTTGCTACTAGTCTTAATTTACTTGGAAGACTAGCAAGATGCCCGTGCGTTGCATGTAACATCAAGATGCATTTGTATGAGTAGTTTATCTTTTGAGAGAAAAGGATGAACGAGGGAAGGCCTTATTTGCAAATGTGGAGAGGGGTGTGGGTATATTTTTGCAAAATTGCCTTAGTTTCCTTCCTATCTGTCAGATATAAATCGGACGACCTATATTGCAGGATGGCAGGCACACCGTCATCACCAACTCTGTTTTTTTATCAAAGTAGAGATAGATAGAGAAATGCAGCAGAGTAGTACTTGGCTTGACGACACATCATACTAATTAACTGTATTCTGGATGCATGTGTGACCCAGCTCTACACGATCAACAGTGCCAAGGTGATATTGCTAAAGTCGAGGCCTCAATTGAGGCCATTCAAGGGCTCCGACAATGTCTCCCTTACATGTGAGACGATCCTCCAGGAGCCCTTCCACTTCTGTTGTCTCTCCTGCAAGGTCACTTAATTAATTAGGAGTACTTAAGTAGCACTAATTAATTGCTGCCTAATTTTCCTGTCGAAGTTAAACAAATCTTTAGTAGCACCCTATGCTGAATCATGTACGTGTGTATGTGTGTCTGTGGAGGTGAATCATGTGGTGGAGCAGGGAGGGAATCTTGGTAGTGTCATGATATAATAATGCTATTGTTTTGCATGTCAATTTATTGCCACTGGTTCAATGAGGCAATGTTTTGCGTATTGTCAATCATGAATTTGATGCTACTGTTGAAGTAATATGCTAATGTATTTCTATCCTTTCTCACTAAGCTATTGAAGGTTTCACCTTGTTCCTACTTGTGCAAACAGGGATCATGTTGTACCAATCGTACATTTTAGAGGAACTGCACAAGAGAATACAATGAACTGTATCCCAGCCAGTGCTTTAACTCTGCTGGAAGTTCTTGATAATTTTTTGATATAATCTCACCACTGATAAACAAGAGTGATGTCAACCATACATTTGAAGTGCACAAAAATATATACTATTGAATGATTCCAGTGAGTGCTTTATCATCTCTTCTGGGACTACTTGAATAAGCTTTTTTGCTCAGGTTGGTACCGGCCTAAGGCCTTCATCCATATTAGTTTGCTGTCATCTCTATTTGTATTGTGCTACTGTGTTGCTACTATCATGAGAAACTCCTTTATCTTTGCACGTTAAAGTTTTGCAACCTATGTTACATGGCAATGCTTTGAGTGTTGAGCTAATTGGCATTGGTTAAATAAACTAATACCTCTCTTTAAGCAGGACTACTATGTTGATAACTTTACCCATTAAGATAATGAGGGTGCTTCTATTTGTTAGTGTATGTCGGTGCAACAAACCCTGGGTCTGTTGCCCAGACTATGCACAGGCACGGGAATGAAATTATGGCACCACGCCATGCCAGAGTACAAGAGACCAAGATCTTCGAAGGACCAACAAGCAGATCAAGAAGACTATGGCCGAGCCAGAGAAGCAAGATACCACCAGGAGAAAAACCTCCCTTGCCGGGCAGACAAGCTCGGCAAGGATGGGGTCGCCCCCGGAAGAGAACATCTAAGACATCCCGGCAGGGCCTGCCGGGACTCACGGAGGCAAAAAAACCTCACCAACCACTCCGCTATGACCCACGTCATCAATCAGTGCGGTGTCAAGCCGCAAAGTGATTAAGTGGCAGCCATTTGGCACATGGCAGCCTCTCTCTACAGAAATACCTAAAGACGACACCCGTCCAGCGACGTGTCAAGCGAGCAGGCGTGAAGCTGGCAAAATAGCCCAGCAAGGCTTGTTGGGCAAGCAACGATGTGATGTTGAGTGGCGCATTTAATGTGCCCTGTCAGCCAGCAGAGTTAGGTATGATAGCACTGTTTGCTATCTTATCAGTGCATAATGACTGATTTGCCATTGTGGTGACCCCTTAATCTATAAAAGGAGGCCCGCGGCAACCCTAGAAGGGGGTTAGAAGGTTGGACACCCACACACTCATGCGCGCGCAGCCACCGTCGCCCATAGGCAACTCTTGCCAGGCAAGTGTACTGCGCTCCATCCCCATTCTTCCACCATCAATCCACCAAAGCAGGAGTAGGGTTTTACGCCTCACGGCGGCCCGAACCTGGGTAAAATTGCCCGTGTGATTTCTGCCGTGCTGCCCCACTTTCTTCTGCTCTTTGTGCGACGTGACATCCCCCCTGCCGAACCAGCAAGGGACCCTTGGTCCCATAGGTGGCCGTGGTTTCCCATGACATGCTTGGTGCGCCAGGTAGGGGGGTCACTTGCGCGAACCTAAAAGCATGTGCAGCACATCATCTTCATCACCATCTTCGTCTTTGACGGCGCCATCAACCATGGCGCCCAAGAAGAAATCCGGTGCTTTGGCTGACCCGTCCACCTCAAAGACTCTGCCGCCCGCAGCCACCAATGCTACGGGAGGTGCGGAGGCGCGTGAGGATGTGGATGCTGCTGGGGATATGGTCGGAGCAGACGGCAACGTCACCACTTCCCCCGCGGCCGAAGCAGGAGCGGGAGACATCGGAGGAGAGCAACATTAGCAACACCCCGATGGCCATGCTCCACGAGGTACGGGTGAAGGGGTTACTCCATCCACACTCCTTCCTCTTGCCCACGGGCACAGCCGCAACGATGGCGCTCGGTCCGCCCCATCACGGGAGCAACCGCAGTGCGTGCGCCTCCCCCGGGGCGAGTCGACCAAGACGCTGCGCCCGACGGAGCCGCCGGCACTCAAGCGCGTTCGCCACGCCACCATGCCATCCAGGTGGCCGCCCCGCAACAGTGGGGACGCGGTACTATTGCTGCTAGCACCGTCAGGAGCCGAGCGACGGTACGATCTACGTCGTCATCACCCATGCCAAGTACGGCTACGGAGGCCATGGCGTGGGCTCAGCTACTACTGAGGTTCCCGCCAGCGGCCGAGCAGATGGACGGATGGCGTGCCACCATCCAGAGTCTGCTCGGTTTTGCCGAGGCTGGGGGCTCACAGCGAGCTGGTCCACCACGTCCTCCGCAAGCGATGACAACGACTCATGCTACTGGTCGAACGGAAGGGGCCACCCCGACGGTACAGTCCCCGCCAGGGCAGCCAGCGTGAGCGTAGCGGAATCAAGAACCCGACGACGTCTTGATGGCCTCTTCTGACCCTCGAGCGCGTCCAGACCTGCTGCTAGCCACGGAGGACAGATGAAGGGGAGACGCACGCATTGTCATTGAGTGACGCCGCGACGACCACCACCGGACCAATGGGTGTGATGGTCCTTATGTCGTCGAGCCTGCGCTCTATATTGGCGGGTGCCTACCTTTCGAGGTTGGGTGCCCTGCCTTTACTCGTGAGCTGCGGCAAGTCTGTTGGCCTTCATTCCGCATGTTCAAGCCAAAGATACCCGAGAAGTATGATGGGAGGCTGAACCCGGCAGAGTTTCTGAGCATCTACACCATCGCTATTCAAGCTGCCCGGGGAAGAGATGGGAAGGTATTCGCTAACTACTTCCCTTTAGCTCTCAAGTCCAATGTGAGGTCCTGGCTGATGCACCTGCCGGAGAACTCCATTTTGTCATGGGCTGACCTGTGCCATGAGTTCATTGGCGCCTTCACTGGCGGCTATCAAGAACCAGGGCGGCCCAGTGATTTGCAGCTTCTCCAGCAGAAAGAGGGAGAGACTCTCTGGAAGTATTTGCAGAGATTCAGCAGAGTCCACAAGAACATCCCAAACATCCATCAGGCAGCTGTGATAGCCGCCTTCCAGTCCAATGTGCGCAACTGCAGGATTTGTTCCCAGATGAACGTGCAGTTGCCCAAGACTGTGAAGGAGCTTTACACCTTGGTGGATAAGTGTGCTCGGATGGAGGAGGGAAGGAAGTTACCCGGAGAGGAGGATTGCATCAATGTTGATTCAGAGGATGATGATGAATCTACCAGTCAGAAGAAGAGCAAGAAGCGTAATAAGAGGCGCAAGGATAAGGCAGTAATGACTGTTGAAGGATCGGGCACGCCTAGTACCGGCAAGATGGCTAAGGCCGATGCCCCCGGCAAGGAAGCTGCAGTGTGCGCTGACTGCTGGGAGGCTGCGGCTGCCAAGAAGGCCGGGAAGGGCGATGGGCTGTATTGCAAGATTCATGGGACCAAGGGCCACGACCTTCAATAGTGTTATCAGGTTGAGCAGCTCGTCAAGAGGCAAAGAGCAGAGTACGAGAAGCGTGACAAGGAAAAGGGTCAGAGTGTCGCTGGTGGTAAGGGTCGAGGAGGTGAAGCAAATTGCCCCGGCAAACCCCTTCGGAACAAAGGAAAACCCGCCAGAGATCGAGAGAAGGAAGCCTGTGATGATGAGAGTGATGGAGGGGATGAAGAGGAAACCAGCGAGCAAAAGTTTCAGAAGGCCACTGACGCCCTGTGCATTGACGAGGGCGCATCCCCGCACACCTCTCACCGCCAACTCAAACGGTGGGCACGTGAGGTCAATGCCGTGGAACCAACGCCAGAGGCCCGGAAACCACTCAAATGGTCACGCACGCCCATCATCTTTGACGAAGAGGATCATCCTGACCGTACCACTGTGGTAGGGTGTTTTCCATTGTTGTTCTCTCCAACAATTCACAACAGGTCACAAAGATGTTGGTGGACGGCGGGGCTGGGTTGAATCTGATTTCCCCAAAGGTTATCAACAAGCTTCAGATAGCAGAAGAGGAGTTAAAGGTCACCGGCACATTTCAAGGAATTAATCCCGGTAGGAGCCATCCTAAGGGAAAGATCCCGTTGCCTGTGACATTTGGAGGGGACTTGACTATCGGACTGAAAAGATTGTGTTTGATGTGGTCGACCTCCCCTTGCCGTACAATGGGATCCTTGGACGACCAGCCCTGGCTAAATTCATGGCGGCATCCCACTATGCCTACAACACCTTGAAGATGCCCGGGCCAGTTGGAGTCATTTCCATCCCATCAAATGAGAAGGACGCGATCATTTGCGTGGATAAGATGTACCAGGACACAGTCGCGGCAGAGATAGCGGCAGCAGCAGTTCCCGCCAAGGAGAACAGAGGAAAGAAGAAGGATAGCAAGGACACTGGCAAGGAATATGGGAAGCGTACCTCTCCGGAGTACGCTGCGCCTGTTGATGACTTGCCGGAGGGTTCCAACAGCAAGAGGTCCAGGGTTACTGCTACACAAGTGAAGAAGGTCCCGGCAGGGCTGGCTGGCGTTGATGGTACTTTCATCGTCAGCGCCACCCTCGATGACAAATAGGAAAGCGCGCTCGTTGCCTTCCTATGGGTGAATATCGATGTGTTTGCCTGGCAACCATCTGATATCCCCGGTGTTCCCAGGGAGGTAATCGAGCACCACCTTGCTGTCTGCCCACATGCCCGACCCGTCAAGCAGAAAGTCCAAAAGTAGGCCTTGGATAGGCAGTAGTTTATTGCAGAGGAGATCAAGAAGCTTCAAGCAGCTGGTTTGGTCAGAGGAGTGCTACATCCCACATGGTTAGCAAATCCAGTGGTGGTCCGGAAGGCTAACGGGAAATGGAGGCTTTGCATAGATTTCACAGATCTCAACAAGGCTTGCCCGAAAGACCCATTTCCCTTGCCGCACATTGATCAGATCGTGGATTCCACTTCGGGCTGCGATTTGCTTTCCTTCCTGGATGCATATTCTGGGTATCACCAGATCTTCATATCCAAGGAAGACGAAGACAAGACCTCGTTCATCACCCTATGTGGTACGCACTGTTTTATCCACATGCCTTTCGGGTTAAAGAGTGTCGGGTCTACTTTTGCAAGGGCAGTCCAGATTGGTTTCGAGCCACAGCTACATACAAACATTGAAGCTTATACGGATGACATTGTGGTCAAGACCAAGGACAGGGCAACTCTTATCCAGGATTTGGAGGAGACGTTTGCGAATCTGCGCAAGATCAACTTGAAGCTCAACCCGGAGAACTGTGTGTTTTGGCGTTCCCTCCGGCAAGCTACTTGGGTTCTTTGTGTCTCATCGAGGGATCGAAGCCAACCCCGACAAGATTAAAGCCATCGAGCAGATCCAAGCACCAAGGACAGTCAAGGATGTGAGGCGTCTGACAGGGTGCATTGCCGCATTAAGCAGATTCATTTCCAAGTCTGCCGAGCGCGCCCTGCCGTTCTTCAAAATCCTGAAGAAGGCAGGACCCATGAAGTGGACCCCAGAAGCAGATGCGGCCTTGCAAGAGTTGAAGGCCTACTTATGCTCTGTGCCCACCTTGGTTGCTCCTAAACCACAAGAGCTGTTGCTGCTATACTTAGCGGCAACCAAGTGGTTAGCGCAGCCTTGGTGGCACAGCGGGAAGTGGACGAGGCTGAGAGTGAGCAAGGACCGGCAGAGTCAGATAAGGATCTGGGTAGAAGTGAGCACGGCAGCAAGAGCAACCCCTAGGACACGGCAAGGAAGAAAGTGGTGCAGTGCCCAGTGTACTTCATCAGTTCCTTGTTACAGGGGGCTCGATCGAGGTACTCTGGCATGCAAAAGTTGATCTTTGGTCTCATCATGGCCTCAAGGAAACTGCACCACTACTTCCAAGCCCATGAGATCACGGTTGTCACTCGCTTCCCGTTGCAAAGGATAATCAGAAACCCTGAGGCTACTGGCAGAATAGTGGAGTGGGCTTTGGAGTTGTCTAGTTTTGGTCTGAAGTTTGAGAGCACGTCAACAATCCAGAGCAGGGCATTGGCAGAGTTTATTGCGGAATGGACGCCAACCCCTAACGAGGAAGTGACAGAAACAATTATCCCCGGCAAGGAGGCGCCCCAAGAATGGATCATGTATTTTGATGGTGCCTTTTCCCTACAAGGTGCAGGGGCTAGGGTGCTTCTCGTTGCCCCCTCAGGGGAGCACTTGAAGTACGTCGTCCAGATGCATTTTGCTAGGGAAGAGGCAACCTACAATACAGCAGAGTATGAAGGGCTCCTTGCCGGGCTCAGGATTGCCGCAGAATTGGGAATCAAGAAGCTGATCATTCGAGGAGACTCACAGCTTGTGGTGAGACAAGTCAACAAGGATTACCAAAGTCCATTGATAGAGGCATACGTTGAGGAAGTGAGGAGAGTGGAGGAGCGCTTTGACGGATTGTAAACAGAGCACGTACCCTGTGCGGAAAACAGCATAGCTGATCATGTGTCAAAGTGTGCTGCGCAAAGGCTTCCTGTGGAACCAGGAACTTTTGTTCTCCATCTTACTCAGCCCTCCATATCCCCAACAATAATGGCCCGGAAAAGCAGAAAGATGGACTCCGGTAAGCCTCTCCCGGTAGAGCTTTCCGCTCCTGGCAGGGACCCTACCGGAAACAACTCCTCACAACTGGCTGGACTGCACCCTCCAGCCGGGCCCATGGCCCCCGCGGATGAGGAATGTGCCCCCGCAGTTGAGGAGGTGCCGCTAGTCCTCGTTGCCAAGCCCCAGGTTCCAACTTGGGCAAGGCACATAGTCCACTTTCTCCAGATCAGAGAACTCCCCAATGACCAAGATGAAGCTGAAAGAGTAGCCCGGAGGGCAAGTATGTATCAGTTTGTCGATGACACTCTGTACAGAAGGAGGCCCAACGGTGTGAAATTGAAGTGCATCTGCTTAGAAGAAGGAAAGGAACTGCTGGCTGAGATACACAGAGGCATGTGCGGCTCCCACATTGGATCAAGGGCAGTAGTTGGGAAAGCATTCCGTCAAGGATTCTATTGGCCCACAGCTCTCTAAGATGCGATCGAGCTAGTCACCGAATGTGAAGCCTGCCAGTTCCATTCCAAGAACATCCACCTACCTGCGCAAGCTCTTCAGACAATCCCTTTATCATGGCCATTTTCGGTCTGGGGGCTCGATATCCTCAGCCCTTTCCCCCGAGCAATCAGGGGCTTTGAATTCTTGTTCGTTGCCATCGACAAGTTTACAAAGTGGCCGGAAGTGACTCCCATGAGAAAGGTGATAGCTCAGTCAGCTATCAAGTTCTTGAAAGAAATGGTGTGTCGTTTTGGAGTTCCGGCAAGTATCATTACTGACAACCGTACCCAGTTCACGCGCCGCACCTTCATGCAATATGTTCGTACCCTCGAAAGCAAGGTTTCAATTGCCTCTGTCGCACACCCCAGAAGCAATGGGCAAGTTGAGAGGGCGAACGCTGAAGTGCTGTGGGGACTCAAGACAAGAACCTTTGATACACTGCGGAAGCACGGCGGGCGGTGGATCGATGAGCTGCCGGTAGTCCTTTGGTCCCTTAGAACGACACCAAATTGAGCTACCGGGCAGACTACTTTTTCCCTGGTCTATGGGGCAGAAGTAGTTATCCCCACGGAACTCATTTACGGGTCGCCTCGAGTGCTTGCCTACGATGAAGTAGCGCAAGATCAGCACCGGCGTGACGACGCTGTGCTACTCGAGGAGAACCGTCTCCGGGCTGCTACGTGTGCTGCACGCTATCAGCAAGCCCTGCGTCGCTATCATAGCCGCAGGATTCATGCCCGGTGTTTTGAGGAAGGCGACCTTGTCCTTAGGCGCGTTCAGTCCGCCAAGGGTACAAACAAGTTGACGCCGAAGTGGGAAGGCCCTTACCGGGTAGTACGAGTCACCAGACTTGGCGCAGTCCGTCTGGAGACCGGAGATGGCATTCAATTGCAAAACTCATGGAATATTGAGCATCTCTACAAGTTCTACCCGTAAGGCGCGGTTGTTAGGCCCTGCCCCGCAGCCACCCTTTTGTACATGCCTTGCCTCAGCTGCATGTAACCCCTTGTACAAAGCCAGGGCAATGACCCTGAGCAACAGAGAAATAAACGAAGCGCTGGGGGGCCCCCGACCAAGTTGCATGCATGCATGAGCATTCCAAGAGCATTGCATAAGCATTTCATGAGCATTTGCATATGCATATCGATAGGATCGCATCCTGCAGCATTCTCATCTGCATGAAGCTGCAGGTTCCAACCGTGCACTTGGCTTCTACAAGGAGTTGGGAAGATGGACCAGCACTGCGATCCCCGGCAAGCCAAACAGATAAGTTCTACCTTTTGTCCATAATTGCTCTGTAAGTTGAAACTTGTGCATAAGGAAACCTCGCCACTCTTCGAAGCTTAGGTGCTCCTAGCTTTGGCTCGAACGTTGCTTCGGCCTAGGTGGTCGCAGTGGCCTTTGATGAAAAAGAGTTGGCGGGGGGCTGGTCCCTTTATTTTTTGCCCGGTAGACTTCGGTCCCCGGAAACAAAATAAAATGGGTACCGGCAGGATACCCTTCCGGGGAAGACTCATTTGTTTAACTAAAGGGGCATCCCACCTCTGCATGGACGTACACATGCACGAGTTCCCGGCAAGGCTCATCTTCTTCATTAATATGCTGATCATACAAGCACAAGCCTTATAGAACACAAACATGGACTCGAGAGATTACATTATTTGAATTAAAATTTGGCAAATACCTACAGATTTAAGATTGAAAAAAGATAAGCGCCCTGTGATGCCTTTGCCCTTGTCCATCTCCTTCAGGAAGAGGTCGAGGAGGCCGGTGGCGGACCCAGCTGGGATTCGGCGCCTCCCCAGGATCAAGATGGCACCGCTCCCCAACAAGTAGGAAGAAACCGGAGGGCAGGCGTGGATGGTGACACTGCCGGAGGACCAGATGGAGGACACGGAGTCACCGGCAAACACGACTCATCGGAACGGTCGTCCCCATTCTTGACGCGTCGTGGGTTGCCGCCGCCGTCCGCATCACTGCCACCCGAAGACCTCAGCACGACAGCCACGCTGGACACCATGCTCTCTGGTTCACCCCACAGAGAGAATGGTCGTCCCCGACGGCCCTAACATCAGAAACCACTGCATGTTCCGAAGACGTGTATGGGAGCGAGAAGCCCTCCCGCGCGATCAAAGGATGATGCCCAGGGGGAGTCAGGCTCGCCTTTATCAGCGGCGAACCCTTCCCATGACCCCTCCTCAGCATCGCGAAGGAATGAAGAATGGGGAGCGGCCGACTACCACACCCCGCACCCACAACAGGCCTTGGCATGGTGTCGTTCGCGTCCCCTCCCACTAGAATCAGGGATACGGGCGACCCGGCGACGAGCACACCGGAGTCGCCACCTCCGATGTTGTCACCGCGCTGCCCACGCACCCCCCTTGGATCCATGAGAGGCTCTAAACCAAAGCCCGGGGCCTGGCCCCAGGCTCTTTTCTTCAACATAACCAGCAAATGGTAGAAGACAGGAAGAAAGGATGCGGAGATGGATGACTCAGCTCCCCCTTCGCCCCTCCTTTTATAGGCGGGCCGAGGAGGGGAGCCGCTCCCTCAGCAAGCAACTGCCGTCCTCCTCCGCCAATTCAAGAAGACCGGGCCCTCACCGTAATGCTCTCCCGTGCCACGCGCCTCCGTTACCTACCCCGCGCGATGCATGCAGCATATGTGGCTGAGGATAAGGGCGTGGTGGGAAGACTGAATTGGCAGTTTCTACCCCGTGCGTTAAAGTCATTCACAGGCCATTACAGGAGTGGCCCCACCACTATTGGCTTTACGGGATGCGCGGAAAAACCGGAAACTAGCACAGGCCCAAGATTAATGAAGAAACAAAGAAGACCTCAAGAGACCAGCCTCTTCGGCACCCCTGCCTTTGCACTTATTAGGGCCTACCCCGACGATGCTCAGCAGCGCGATCAGGGTAGGCCCGGGGTTTTTATCGGTGCAACAAACCCTGGTTCTGTTGCCCAGACTGTGCACAGGCACGGGAACAAGATTATGGCACCAGGCCATGCCAGAGTACAAGAGATCAAGATCTTCGAAGGACCAACAAGCAGATCAAGAAGACCAAGGCCGAGCCAGAGAAGCAATATACCACCAGGAGAAAAACCTCCCTCGCCGGGCAGACGAGCTCGGCAAGGATGGGGTCGCCCGGGAAGAGAACATCCAAGACATCCCGGCAGGGCCTGCCGGGGCTCACGGAGGCAAAACCACCTCACCAACCACTCCGCTACGACCCACGTCGTCAATCAGTGCGGTGTCAAGCCGCAAAGTGATTAAGTGGCAGCCATTCGCCACATGGCAGCCTCTCTCTACAGAAATACCTACAGACGACACCCGTCTAGTGATGTGTCAAGCGAGCAGGCGTGAAGCTAGCAAAATAGCCCGGCATGGCTTGCCGGGTAAGCAACGATGTGACATTGAGCGGCGCATTTAATGCGCCCTCTCAGCCTGCAGAGTTAGGTATGATAGCACTGTTTGCTATCTTACCAGTGCATAATGACTGATTTGCCATTGTGGTGACCCCTTAATCTATAAAAGGAGGCTCGTGGCAACCCTAGAAGGGGGCTAGAAGGTTGGACACCCACACACTCATACGCGCGTAGCCACCGTTGCCCATAGGTAACTCCTGACGGGCAAGTGTACTGCGCTCCACCCCCATTCTTCCACCATCAATCAACCAAAGCAGGAGTAGGGTTTTACGCCTCACGATGGCTCGAACCTGGGTAAAATTGCCCGTGTGATTTCTGCCGTGCTGCCCCATGTTCTTCTGCTCTTTGTGCGACATGACATCCCCCCTGCCGAACCAGCAAGGGACCCTTGGTCCCATAGGTGGCCGTGGTTTCCCACGACAGTGTATGTTTAATCAACTAGTCCCACTATTACAGTAATCTCACTCTCTCAATATATGTGACAACAGGGATGCTCAATTTTGGTGGAACTGCACAAAAACTTTGGGTGTTTCATTGCCTCGACTGCATCCTTCCTTTCCTATGAGTCGCTTATCTCGTCTTCCTGTCAAAGGAAATACTAATTGATATGCTTCCTCACACAGGCTGGTACCGGTCTTTATCCTGATTATTGTGCTTGTCATATGTATTGGTAATTTGGTATTGTGCTATTGTTTGCCGATTTCATAAAGGAGTAACTTGGAGCCTGAACTCGCGGGCAAATCATTACATTGGGTGATTTCAGTAGAACTGCACAAAAAGATCGGATGGACAGATACTTATGCTGCTGCTATGTACTCCAAAGTTCACTCAGACAAGCATCAATGTTGACAAGAAGAAGTGTCAGAGTGAACGCCAACAATATTGCTTGGCGCATAGCCCAAAAAAACGCAGTCCAGTCTTCGGTCCCAACTTGTGCCTTTTGGTTATCGGCACATATGGTAGCGAATTGTATGGCATGGAGTCTAAAGATTCCAGACAAGTTGGTTGATGCGTATATTCATTTGGCACTTAATCAGTCTGCACGCCAGGGATGCTCCATTTCAGTTGAACTGCACAAAAAAATTTGGGTGGTTCATTTTATCGATCGCCTCCTTTCTTGTCTGCAATGTAGAATTTTGGCGAGCTATAGGACCAAGATGAGCCAGTAAACTAGTTGGATGAAAGTAGTGGCCAAGTTGCTCGAACCTCCCTCGGCATCTTGGCCACTATCTTGAGGATAAACCTACAAGCAAAGTTTAGATTGTCTGTGCTGCCTCTTATGTACTCGAAAGTTTACTCATACAAGCATTAATTATAGCAAGAAGTACCACCGAGTGAACACCATTTACCAGTCTGTACCCTAGGTAATTAAAGTTTGTCCATGGATGATATTGGCTGTGATCTCAATCATTTGGGTGCATAAACATGTTGAAAATGTGTATATATGAATCTTTTTGTGAATTATCTATGAATATTGTCTTGTGATCTATCAATCATTTGGATGCATAGACATGCTGAACTTGTGTATATATGAATCTTTTGAGCGGTTGATTGTTAATGTTGGCTATGAATATGAACGTGTTCTGTGAACCTGAGTTTGATACGAATGTTTACCTTTTCTGTTTTACTTGTGTGTGAACTTGTTAGTATGTCTACTATGGGATTTGTGACGTGTGGGTGTCAACGGCACACCTTCCTGAGAAGAATTGCACCTACTTGTTAGGATAGCAACGGCGCATCAGCTGTCGGCATTCTGGGAACGGGGGTACCAGACTTGCCTGCCTGCGGCCCACGGTGTGGCTCCGTCAGCGGCCTGGTACGGCCCAGCTTCAACATCGACAACTCAAGACCCTCGCGAGGGGCGAAGCCTCGCGAGGCGGACGACACCAAGACCTCCAAAGGAGCAGCCTCCTTAGGCTGGCTCCCGAGGAGTGGAGATTTCCATGCAAGCCTCACCTCATGAGGTTCGGATGACGTGAGCCATGACGACCAAGGCCAGGCGGGCGCTAGCAGGCGCAGTGTACCAGTTTCCTCTTTGGTGCTAAGGAGGCAAGCGCAGGCGCAGAGTCCCGAGGGATCAGCTAAAGGTTTCCATTCCCGTGCAACAAGACCAAGACCGCCATGACAGCAGGACGGAGGTCATCACCGAGCCCACTGCTGGTCACGACGAGAGGCTTTTGCGGCGTCATGGTATTTGTGAGGATGTGCCCGTTGTTGTTGCAAACATTACTATCTTGACAGACTTTGTTATAATTGAGATGCCCGAGGGCGACAACATTTCGATTATCCTTGGTAGACCCTTTTTGAATAATGGAGGGGCTGTTATTGATTGCAATAAAAGCAAGGTCACTTTTCATATCAATGGTAATGAACATACGATGCACTTTCCAAAGAAACAATTCCATGTGAATGGTATTAATGTTATTGAAAAATCTCTGACACTCACTATTGGAAGTTTTCAACTACGTCTACCTACTCCAAAAAGAAATATGATATACTTATTGTTGGGGACATGCATATCCCCATTGAGGTAATTTAGTGTTTGACGAAAGTTCTTCGGTTTCATGCTAATCGAAGGTGGTTGTTAATAAGACTTGATCAACCTTATTAATGGATCATTTTTGAGAGGTATGAAGTTGATGAATTTAGTAGGCACTACCTTCTGTCCCTACCATTTGTTCTTTGTTTTCTTAGTTAAATAAAATAAAATGCCATGTTTATCCTGTTTTCTGGATTTTCTGTGCAATAAAAAATGACCCAAAACTAAAAGTGCTCAGAATGCCCTAAAAATTTAATACGATTTTTCTAACTGTTTCTGAATTTATGGTGCAAATAACATCAGAGGGGGGTGCACCTGGTGACCACAAGACACCAAGGCGCGCCAGCAAACCCAGGCGCGCCCTGGTGGGTTGTGGTCCCCACGTGGGTCCCCTCATTTATCTCTTTAGCCCGTGTCATCTCCTACCTCCAGAAAAAAATCTCCATTGCTCTCTCTCTATCTCTCGTGTACTTGCTCTCAAACCCGCGGATTTTGATCTCTTTGCTCGAAGCTCCATTTCCAAAACTGTTTTTGGGGATTGCTACTTGGTATGTGACTCCTCCATTGCTCCAATTAGTTTTTGCTTTAGTGGTTTGTATTATGAATAATTAGCTACTCTTGGTGCTACTGTAGATGAGCTTGCATCTTGAATTCTTAGTGTTCTAAGTAGTTTGAATGCTTAATATAGCCTCTATGCATCCTTATGAGTAGTTGCTACCAATATTGTGAAGTTTTGTTGACAAAACTTTTGTGTCCTAAATTTTTTCAGAAATTGTACACAAATAAAAATACAATTCTTTAGGAGTTCTTCTAGGAGGAGGTCTATGGAGGCATCATCTAGCAGTGGCTCGATTCATCGGTCTTATGTTGAGCCAAGTGCAAGCTCAATGCGGGATGCCGCTATCAAATCATGCTTATGGCCGTGCAATGATTTCATGGTGAGCGCAGGTATTAAGGAACAATTTGAGAAGTATGTTCACAACACCGAGCTTCAGCATCGAAGATAAGTGCATTCAGCATCTCAACCTCACAGAAATGTTCACTCAGAAATTTAAGTTTCATCCTTGTGAGTCTAGAGTTTCATATTTAGTCTTTATAATCATCCATTTACCATGCCTCTAGGGATGTTTTGTAATATCTGCAAAATTCCATTTTGGGGTTCGCTAGAAGAGCCACCAAGATCTGAATATGAGTCATTCTTGACTAGCATTTGCTACGGCGAGGATAGAGGAGTGACACAAGGTAGAATAAAAAGTATTCATTTGCCATCAATTCAATACTTTGCAATCTTTAATGGCAAATGCATCATAGGCAAGCAAGATTGTAGCACACTATGTTGCCCTGACTTGAGCCTCATACACACTGCTTTGACTAGAATTAAATGTTATAATCTAGGAGCGATTTTTGCACAAAGATTGCAACACAACGCTGGTAGTGGTTATTTTTATGGTGGGATTTATGCATCTCATTTAGCTAAAGAGGTTGGTGTAACACCTCTGCCTGATGATCCCATCCTACCTACTCAGTATTTAGACTTTGATGCCACGAAACGTCATAAGTTCCTTACGGGCACACCCACTGATTATACTTACAACCTGAGGTTTGATAAGAAACCTGTTGTACCGGTTGTTTTGCCTGCGCCTGTTATTTTTTATTATCACAACAAAAGAAGATATTATGTCTTGGAGAACGAGGCTCGCGCGTATAATGCGAAGGTTGAGGCAGCCAGACAGGCTGAGGTAGTTGCACCAAGAGCCTCCATGAGCTACCACTCTGACTATTATGCAGGCCACGGATGGTGATTACCAAGCTAGGACAAAAGCCTAGGCTTGGGGGAGTACATGTTTCCACCGACATTATATTCATGTTCACACATTTTATTCCAGCTGTCGGTGTTCACACTTTTTCATTTTATTATCCATGCTAGATTTATTTTCTTGCTTTCTTCTTGTGTGTTTGAAAAACTTTGAGAAAACCTAAAAATATTTCTTGCTTCTTTTCTGTTTTTATTTCTAGTTTAATTAGTTGTAGTATTAAAAAACCCAAAAAAATTCTCGATTCTTCTTTTGCTTGTTAGGAGCTTTCCCGTGTAAATAGTTTTTCTCGTTTTTGTTTTCCTTTATTTAGTTTGCTTTCTTCAAGAAAAACTAAAAACTCCAAAAATATTTCAGTGTGTTTCTCTGAAATTCTTTTCTTTTTATTTAGTCATACCAAGGAGAAGACCACGATGAAAATGTTGAGTGGCACTCATATGCATTATTGTTGATCTAACAAAGAGCCCAAATTGCTTTGTCTTCTCCTTTTGAATAAAATGTTTGCAGATTCCAGCTTAGTCCACGGCGCTCTTGCACTATTATTATTTTCATATCATTCGGTCATGCAAGTGAAAGGCAATAATGACTATATTAGATGAACTGGTTGTGGCAGAGAGAAACGGGTACGAACTCAACTTGTTATGTTATTGTAAGTATGTTTAACCTAGTATCCATGATTCAGCATATTATGATCAAACATGTTTGCAATGACAATCAGAGAGTATAGTTTCTCATGCCATGCTTAAGTAGCTAGGAGTGGATAATGATTTACCTTGGATGTCAACATTGCGTTAAAATGATTGTGATGTAGTATGATGATACGGTATCCTCCTCTGAATGTTTCAAGTGGCTTGACTTGGCACATGTTTATGCATGTAGTTGAATCAATACCAACATAGTCTCTACGATATTTATGTTCATGGTGTCCATATTCTACACATGCTAGTATTCAATGTTCATTATTCATAATGCATGTTCATGATTGTTTTTGCTCTCTAGCTGGCCGCTTCTCAACCTATTTGCTAGCCTTCGCCCGTACTAAGCGGTAATACTGCTTGTGCATCAAAATCCTTAAACCAAAGTTATTCCCGATGAGTCCACCATATCTACCTATATGCGGTATTACCCTGCCGTTCTAATTAAATTTGCATGTGCCACCTCTAAAAACTTTAAATAAACATCTGTTTTTGTGTGCCTGGATTGTTCATAGAGCGACAGGGGGTAGTCGGTATCTTCCATGCTAAGGGGTTATTCTCATGATGAGTGTTTATTCACTCGTCCTTGCACGAGAGGGGCGGTAATAGGGATTCACAGTCCCGAAATCAAAAATTGCAAACAATTAAATAAAACTCCCCCAGGATTGTTGTTGGTATGGACGGTACCCGTGGATTCGGCTAGCCTGGAGTGTGTTTGTTGGTGGAGGGGGAGGAAACCTTTACTTTTATCGCTTGGGAACCACCACTAATGTGTTTAGCATGGAAGATATTGATAACTCTTGGTTGTGATGTAAACAGGAAGGGTGCATTTCCCAAAATTTCATTTATCTCTATTTTTAAAACTTTGAGCTCTGGCACCTCTACAAATCCCTGCTTCCCTCTGTGAAGGGACTATCTATTTAATTTTATGTTGAGTCATCACCTTCTCAAAAAAGCGCCAGATCTGAAAGCACTATTTTCATACTCATGCATTGTGTATAGTTAATGTTGGATGCATCATGACTGGATCTTTTCTACCATGAATTACAATGTTTAGTCGCTTCTTGAAATTTTGAGGTGCTCTGCATTTATGTTTTGCGGTCTCAGAAAGGGCTAGCGAGATACCACGGTTATCATATTATATCATGATTGTTTTGACAAAGCGTTGGCATTTACGATATCTTATTATTGCTCGCTAGTTGATTATGCCATTGATATGAGTTAATATAATTATTAAGAGTTATTGTTGATATGGTTAGTCATGATCTTTGCTGAAAACCTGGGTGCTACTTAAGCTTATCTATGTAAACAAGAACAAAAGAGTTCGTAAAAGTTTTTCTTTTTCACTTTCAGTTTGTCAACTGAATTGCTTGAGGACAAGCAAAGGTTTAAGCTTGGGGGAGTTGATACGTCTCCATCGTATCTACTTTTCCTAACGCTTTTGCTCTTGTTTTGGACTCTAATTTGCATGATTTGATTGAAACTAACCCGAACTGACGTTGTTTATAGTAGAACTACCATGGTGTTGTTTTTGTGCAGAAATAAAAGTTCTCGGAATGGAACAAAACTTTTTGGAGAATTATTTTACAGTAAAAGAAAAATACTGGAGCCAAGAACCACCGGAGAGGGGGCCCTGGCTTGGCACAAAACACCAGTGCGCCCCCCCTCTGGCACGCCCTGGTGGGTTGTGCCCACCTGGTGGCCCCGCAAACCCTAATTCCGACGCTATAAAATCCTATTTTGGGAGAAATAAATCAGGTAGGAAGTTTCATTGTGTTTCATGATACAGAGCTGCCGCCACGTCCTGTTCTTCATCGGGAGGCTAGATCTGGAGTCCGTTCGGGGCTCCAGAGAGGGGGACCTTCGATCTTCGTCATCACCAACCCTCCATCATCACCAATTCCATGATGCTCCCCACCGAGAGTGAATAATTCCTTCGTAGGCTCGCTGGTCGGTGAGGAGTTGGATGAGATTCATCATGTAATCCATTTAGTTTTGTTAGGGCTTGATCCCTAGTATCCACTATGTTTTGAGATTGATGTTGTTATGACTTTGCCATGCTTAATGCTTGTTACTTTGGGCCCGGGTGCCATGATTTCAGATCTGAACCATTTATGTTTTCAACATTATATCTATGTTCTAGATCCGATCTTGCAAGTCATATTCACCTATTATGCGTTATGATCCGTAAACCCCAGTGTGACAGTAATTGGGATACTTTCTGATGATGACCGTAGTTTGAGGAGTTCATGTATTCACTATGTGTTAATGCCTTGTTCCGGTTCTCTATTAAAAGGAGGCCTAGTTTCCTTCTGGACCCCGCTGTCACGGGAGGGTAGGGCAAAAGATGTCATACAAGTTCTTTCCATAAGCATGTATGACTATTTACGGAATAAGTACATGCCTACATTATATTTATGAACTGGAGCTAGTTTTGTATCGCCCTAGATTATGACTGTTATATGATGAATATCATCCAACGAATCCACCGATCCTATGCCTACAAATTTTCTACATATTGTTCTTGCTAAGTTACTACTACTGCTGTTACTGATACACTTGCTA
The DNA here is from genome assembly GCA_011799875.1 of Thinopyrum elongatum. Lineage (NCBI taxonomy): Eukaryota > Viridiplantae > Streptophyta > Magnoliopsida > Poales > Poaceae > Thinopyrum > Thinopyrum elongatum. The sequence continues at coordinate 430,584,627 of CM022303.1, forward strand.
CAAAATCATTGCTATCACTCTTACCGTTACTATTGCTGTTACCACTGCTATTAAAACTATCATATTATTGTGCTACTGATCACTTTGCTGTAGATATTTAATCTCCAGGTGTGGTTGAATTGACAACTCAGCTGCTAATACTTACAAATATTCTTTGGCTCCCCTTGCGTCGAATCTATAAATTTGGGTTGAATACTCTACCCTCGAAAACTGTTGCGATCCCCTATACTTCTGGGTTATCACTCCATTTTATCAATTACTACCTTTTTGTTTTTCATTGTTCCTACTACAAAAATGAATATCTACTATCTTTACTACACTTGTATCACCATCTCTTCACCGAACTAGTGCACCTATAGAATTTACCATTGTACTTGGTGTGTTGGGGACACAAGAGACTCTTTGTTGTTTGGTTGCAGGCTTGTTTGAGAGGGACCATCTTTATCCTACGCCTCCCACGGATTGATAAAACTTAGGTCATCCACTTGAGAGAAAATTGCTATTGTCCTACAAAACTCTGCGCTTGGAGGCCCAACACGAGTCTACAAGAATAAAGTTGCATAGTAGACATCAAGCTCTTTTTTGGCGCTATTGCCGGGGAGGTGAGTGCTTGAAGGTATATCTTTAGATCTTGCTACTGAATCTTTTTGTTTCTTGTTTAATCACTAGTTTGGTTTATAAAATAAAACTAAAAAATATCGAATTGAGGTGGCCCCATATTATTTGTCTTTATCATGTCTTTCTTGAAAATGATGGAAAGGAAAATTGTGCTCAATTGATAGAAGAAGAATTCAATAAAATGTTTGACATAAAATCTTTGAATGAGCATGATTGCAATTTTGCTAGTATTAATTCTTTGAATATCCATGATGCTGATGATATGCAAAGCCATAAGCTTGGGGATGCTATATTGGATGAAGATGATATTTTTTGTGCCCCAAGTTTTGATGAGAAAAATTATTATGATGGTAGCATGCCTCCTATTTATGATGATTATAATGATAAAAGTGGATTTGGTGAGGTCATGACTTTATTTAGTGATGAATCCACTATTTTGGAAGAGGTTTCAATTGATTATGACAACAAAGTTCCTATCTATGATGATTATGGTGATGACATGTATGCTATAAAGAATAATGATAACCATGAAACTTGTCATCATGATTTTAATATTCAATTTGATTATGGCAATCAAGTACCTCATGATAGTTATTTTGTTGAGTTTGCTCCCACTACTATGAATGAGAAGAAATTTGCTTAAGTGGAGAGTAATAAAATTTCTATGCTTATGTATCATGAAAAGAAGTCTTTATGTGATAGCTATATGGTTGAATTCATTCACGATGCTACTGAAAATTATTATGAAAGAGGAATATATGCTTCTACATATCTCAATAATATCAAGTTTCTTCTCTATGTGTTGAAAGTTTTGAGGTATTGCTTGTTTTGCCTTCCTATGCTATTTGATTCTTGCTCCCATAAATTGTTTGCTCACAAAATCCCTATGTATAGTAAGTGGGTTAAGATTAAATGTGCTTTCCATGTGTTTCATGATGCTCTTGTTATGTTTCAATTCTTATCTTTTATGTGAGCATCATTGAAACCATCATGCCTAGCTAAAAAGGCATTAAAGAAAAGTGCTTGTTGGGAGACAACCAAACACTATTAGCTACTGTTTTTGTGTGTTCACATGATTAAGCTACTGTAGTAATCATGTTTTATAGCTTTTGTTTCAATAAAGTGCCAAGTAAAGCCTTTGGGATAGTGTGGATGATAGTTGACTTGATTATGTGCAAAAACAGAAACTTTTGCGCCCAATAGCAGAATTTTAAAATTCACTGGAGCGTGATAAAATTATGAATTTTTGACACATGATTGATATACAAATATTCTATGTTTTCCTAATTTTTCTGAATTTTTGGAGTAACAGAAGTATGGTCATTGTCCAAATCATTATAGACTGTTTTGTTTTTGACAGATTCTGTTTCCAATGCATAGTTTGCTTGTTTTCTAGTTTCTATGGCTTATATTGCTCAATATAAATTGTGAAAATGATAAGTTACGGTAGGCATTGTGTGAGAACAATTATGAATCTTGTCTTTGACAGCACCAAAGTGAATGGTTTGTCTTTATCATACTAACCCATCTCACGAAGTTCCGTTATGTTTTGTGTGATTAAAGTTTTCAAGTTTTGGGTGACACTGATACGTGTCCGTGCTATACACACGGTTTTTAAGCCGTTTCCGCGACGACATTTGGAATCGTCGCCAAGTGAGTGTGGGCGATAGGGGGGTCCTTTCCACACGACCCAGAAACCGTCGGGGATAGGCCCTCCTACCACACAGGCTGGGGCAAAATGAGCTCTAGTGCGATCGGGCGAGGCATCGAAACCCAATCGTTTCCGTTCGTATGTACATCCCACATGGTGAATCCCAGAAAAACATTTCCGTTTGTATGTATATCACACACAGTCAATCCAAGGAATACGTTTCCGTTCTTATGTACATCCCACATAGTCAATCCAGGGAAAATGTTTCCGTTCGTATGTACATCCCACACAGTCAATCCAGGGAAAACATTTCTGTTCGTATGTACATCCCACACAGTCAATCCAGGGGAAATGTTTCCGTTCGTATGTACATCCCACACAGGTTTATGTATAGGCTCGTGTGTGATAGGTGTAACTATCACACACGCTCTGCCTTGGTTAACCGTTTGCTTTTATCAACTACATCATACACGATTTGGTGAAGAAAACTGTGTGGCATTGGGCTATCCATCACAAGTGCTTTTACTGCTAGAACCGTTTGCAAAGTTCCATGACCCATTTAGCAGGTTTATTAGTTTACAATTAATAATTCCAGTATTATGCAAATTCACATTTCATATCGAATAGCTGTTTGCCAATTTCATATCAGGCACATAGATATATTTTAACATCACAGTACGATAGCTACCTGAAAACAACACAGTACAGCATATAGCTAGTTCAACTTCATAAGAACAATATTAGAGCAATATATTCATTTCCCTAATCGAGATCATCCAGGCTCGTCTTATCCACCTCTGCTTTCAGTTCAGTAAGAACCTGTTTTGCACTGGCCAACTGGGAAAGCGCCTCCTCCTTCGCCAACACCATCTTAGCAAAGTCCGATTTAAAAATTCTGAGCTCATTCTCCACCTTCATCTTTTTATCCCGCATCTTCAAATATTCTTCAGCGTTGACAACACTTTCTCTAAGCCTACCTCTATTCTCTTCCTCATACATGCTCCAGAGCTTTGCTAGGCACATCTTCAAAGACTGTGGCCACTCTTGATCAACCCACTCCAAGTATGAACACTTTCGTTCATCCTATAATATTTAAAACTAGATCAGTAACAATTGTAGGGAAAATGGGTTTATAGCAACATAGAAAATCACCAATACTTATTTTGAAAAACTGAAGAAACAGGTTAATTATGACATATCTTCTCAAAAAGATCAATGTGCAAATGAATTAGTTGCTACTGAGACAACAACCAAATTCTGAAACATCAGAAGCTATAATTAACTACAACAACGCTACAAGTTCTTACTCATGTACTATAAATAACAAATTGAACATTTTAAGAGGAAGGTAAATATAACTGCAACAGCACAGCGACAGTGTTTGGATGACAGCAAATTGATATTAACAGGTGTGTACATGCACAAATTTAGTAACATAGAAATAATAGCACAAAGGCCGTCCACTATGTATGCCAAAACCGGTGTAAAGACAACTGTTGCTACATCTCGCACCGGTGCCCTGCACTGGCGAGCCGATGCAGCGAAAAAAAATCAGGGACCCGAACTCCGGAGCACCTAGTTGCTCCGATGCCCATTTCCTTCGTGGCATAAAGATTTAGTATTTTACTGCTTGGCTGCTCGGATGTGTGGACAAGTTGGCTGCACAAACTGCTGAAGCGGTGCCAAATAATTTTCTAATGGCACCGCTGATGATATGGCAACATTTTTAGATACCAGGTACAAACTGTGACACTATCTTAGGATGCGTTTGGTTGAAGGTGTGGTATGAATGGGATGGGACCGTGACGGTGTCTGAATCACATCTAACAAATGATTTGTAACAACGAAAGAGGGTCTAACCTTCTCTGCACATGCCAGAAACTTCCTCCCACTCTCCACAGATTCAAACGCCACTAGTTTCACGCATGGAGATTGATGGTGACAACGAGCAGACAGATATTCAGCCACCCCGCTCCATTCGTTACAACTGATGGTCCTAGGGAACTGTGACGCCCCCGACTTAATCGTGCACTAATCATACACGCAAACATGCACGATCAAGCACAGGGACTCACGGGAAGATATCACAACACAACTCTAACACAAATAAACGGAGGTCCACAATATTACAGACCAGGGATCACGAGGATCCGAATACATAAGTCAGTCATACAAATATTATCTGAGTACAGACATAGTTAGACAAGTTTTGCCTTAAGAAGGCTAGCACAAACAATGTCTCTAGATCGAAAGGTGTTGGCCTCCTGCCTGGGAACCTCCGATCCTACTCCTGGTCGGCTGGCTCGATCCAGTAGTACGTGCCATCTGGACCCATCTGGTAGTACGCTCCGGCAGTGTCATCTGGCTCCGGGGCTCCATCGTCTGATGTATCATCAAAGTGGGACATGGGGAAAGAGAAAGTAAAGCAACCGTGAGTACTCATCTGAAGTACTCAGCAAGCAAGGATCTGCACTACATATGCAACATTATCAACGAGGAAAGGCTGTATATGTGGACTGGGCTGCAGAGATGCCAGAATAGAGAGAAGGCCTAGTCCTATCGAAGACTAGCATCTTCAAACATCTTCTCAAGCCATCATCTTGCAGCAATAGAAGAGAGTAGAATAGCATTTTATTAAGCAATCATGTTGGAGTACAGCTTAAAGATCCTTCCTCGACTCCCTGCGAGAAAGCGATCCCGAAGCTTCAATTAAGTAACAAGTATCCAGTTCAAGTAGTAGATCGGGATATACAAACTGAGTGTCCTTTACCGTAGGACCGGCTATCGATAGATTATTCATCGCTGCAGGGGTGCACTACTGTTACCCAACACGCTCGATCAACTCTGGTCAGACACACTTGCTGGGTAATGCCCGTCCTCGGAAGATCAACACGAAGCAGCGCCCTACCTAGGCTCAGCAGAGAGGTCAGCACGCCGGACTAACCTATGCACCCAGAGGTCTTGGGCCATCGCCCTGGGCACCCTGCGCGTTGCGAGACAGGCCGGGGTGCAGGCACGACACTGAACTCGTCAGTGAAGTATCCAGCCCAATCCCAACAATCAGCCCGCACGGTGAACCGTGACGTCTGATGAGCTTTCGGGAGAAACGTACATCGCAGAGGGCCCCATAAACCATAATCCTGCGTGGTGGTAGTGCGTATAGGGCACGTCGACCCACTCAGATCACACACCCAAATCCAATAGGCTCATCTAGTATTCACACGTGGAGACAAACAGAGTCTCTGAAGCTCCGCCACAGTATCACACTCGAGTGCCATTCTGGCACACCCGACAACATAGATCCCCTTGCGGGTACCCACCAGGGTCGACCCGCCTGTAACAAAGGTCTAAGTAAACGTGTGGTCATATCACCAACAAGGAAACCATGAGGAATCACCCTTGATGGATTCCACTCGATGAAATCATCAGGGTGAACGTATGAGGCATCACCCTCAAGGTTCACACGGAGGGGTTGCACTACAGAGTCGTATCGGAAGTGGAGAAGGAGGAATCACCCTCGATGACCATGACTGAACAGCTACACTTATCTATTTATTTAATTAACTTAATTGAGTGGGGCCTGCATGTCAGTGAGACATGGGGCGGCCATGTCAGCGTTGACCCAGGTAACGGGGTCAAAGGGCCCGCGGGGCCCAGTGGCAGTGGCACAGGGGTGGGGCCCATCGGCCACGTCAGCAATGGCCGGCGACGCACCGGAGTAGCTCCGGTGAGCCAAAACGCGGCGGCGCACAATGGGCTCGGCTCGGATTTTGCGTAGAGGGGGTCCCAGGGGCTGTGGTTGCTTGTGTTCGGCGTGGCTCGACGTCGCGCGTCGAACGGCGGCGGTGCGGGGTGCTGGGGAGGCCGGAGCCAAGAGGCACGAGCTCGTCGGCGGCGAGGTTCTCGGGCGAGCTACGGGATTGACAAAATGGCGCGTGTCCGAGCGTTGTGAGGAGCTAGGCAGGGTCTATGCGACGCGGTGAACTCAGCGGACTCGGTGGCGAGGCCATTTGGTCGCCGGAATAACACCGGCGACGAGCCACGCGGAGGCGCGTTCGGGCACAAGTGGAACGGTTGCTAGGGGTAGCAAACGGCGGCTAGCAAGGGGGGGAAAAGGAGCAGTGGCTTACAGCCGAAGCGTAGGGACTAGGCAGCGGGCTCGTGGAAGCTCGGGGTCACCGGAATCGTCGACGGCGTGCGGCGGCGATCCGAGGAAGAAGACGGTGGCGTGGGGCGATGCATGGCTCCCGGGGCTCGGGCTTGTAGTCCAGGAGGATGGGCTCGACGCGGCGGAGATCATGGACACGTCACGGGGGCGAGGCAAAGGCGGTGGCCGCGAGCTTCAACGGGGGCCGATCATGGCGGCGCTCGGGTGTGGCAGAAGAGGGCGAGGGAGAGGGAGTGAGGCGGCTAGGGTTCGCCAGGGGATGAGGGGAGCTGCTCTTATCCTCCAGCGCGAGCGGCATCACGCGGTCGAGCGGCGGGCGAGGGGGGCCTGGGGCACGCGAGCGTGCGGGCGCGAGGTGCTCGGCAGCAAAGCCTGGGTGAGCAGTGAGAGGTGGGGACGGCGCGGGGTGGGCTGGGCCGGCGCTGTAGACGGTAGGCCTAAGTGCACAGTAGGTTTTATGCCTTTTTCTATTTTCTCTTTTTCTGTTTCTTTTCAACTCTGTTTTGCTAATTGTTTGGGCCCTAAATGATTTTTGTAAAAAGTGTGACCTGGCCCATAAATATCAGTGCATTATACCCTAACACCAAAAACTAGTTTGAGCAAAACATCATTTCATATTTGATTTAGATTAATTAAAAGGCTATTAAATATTATTTTCAACCACTGTTAGAGGTTGCTTGAGCCACTTAATTGATTTATTAAATGTTGGATACAATTTTAGAATAGTCTCTGTAATATTTGTTATTTATTGAACATTTTAGTTTCTATGTTAAGCAACTTTTATTTTCCACTTTGAATTTAATTGAAGTTTGGATCAGAAGTTGGAAATGCAATATGATGCAAATGATAATTATGCACTGTTAATCCAGCTGACTTGTCATTATTAAAAGTGATTACTGTGGCTAATGACATGGGGTGTAACAATTCTCCTCATCTATCAGGAATTCTCGTCCCGAGAATTAAGAGGAAAACTGAAAGAAAGCGGGGTATTCTTCACGAAGACGATCCTCGCGTTCCCAAGTGGCTTCATCTTCAGAATGATTCGACCACTGAACTTTGAGGAATTTGATTGCCTTCTGACGAGTTCGGCGTTCAGCTTGATCATGAATACGGATGGGATATTCTGGATAAGACAGATCTTCCCGTAATTCAAGCATTTCATGATCCATAGCTCGAATAGGATCCTTGAAGCAGCGGCGGAGTTGGGATACATGAAAGACATCATGCACTTGAGAAAGATTTGGCGGCAATTTCAATTGATATGCCACTTCTCCTCGACGGGCAAGAATACGAAACGGGCCGATGTAGCGAGGGGCTAACTTGCCTTTAATTCCGAACCTATGAGTGCCTTTGAATGGAGTGACGCGAAGGTAGGCTTGCTCGCCAGGTTGATAGACCATTTCCTGGTGCTTTCGGTCATAGTTGCTCTTCTGACGAGACTGAGCAGTTTTCAGATGTTCCCGGATGATGTGGACTTGTTCTTCAGCTTGCTGAACAATGTCCGGTCCGACGAGTGAGCGTTCCCCAGTTTTCGACCAATTCAGAGGGGTTCGACACTTACGTCCGTATAGAACTTCAAATGGTGCCATCTTCAGACTAGCTTGATAGCTATTGTTGTAAGAGAATTCGGCATACGGGAGAGATTCCTCCCATTTCTTACCGAAGGAGATGACACAAGCTCGAAGCATATCTTCGAGCACTTGATTAACTCGGTCGACTTGACCCTGTGACTGAGGGTGAAAAGCGGTACTGAAGGACATGTGAGTTCCCATAGCTTCTTGGAAACTATTCCAGAATCTGGAGGTAAAGAGGCTGCCACGATCAGAACTGATCTCCAACGGAACACTGTGGAGTGACACAATTCGGGAAACATACAAGTCTGCTAACTGACTAGCAGTGATTATCTCCTTAACTGGCAGAAAGTGAGCAACCTTGGAGAATCGGTCAATGATGACAAAAATAGCATCATGACCCTTCTGAGATCTGGGAAATCTAGTAATGAAATCCATTTGGACCTTATCCCATTTCCATTCAGGAATATCAAGTGGTTGCAGAGTTCCAGCAGGCCTTTGATGTTCTGCTTTAATGCGGCGACAAACGTCACACTCAGAAACATAACGAGCAATGTCTCGTTTCATATTAGGCCACCAGTATCTCTGACAAATGTCACAGTACATCTCTTGTGCTACCAGGATGAATTGACAGGGGAGTGTCATGAGCTTCTTTCATAACATGTTCTCTCTCATCCTTGAACTTGGGTACGAAGAGACGGTGTTGGAAGAATAGGATCCCATCATTATCAAGATGGAATTCTGACGGTTTTCCTTTTTCTAGGTATCGCTTAATCCTTTCAACTTCAGAGTCATACTTTTGTATAATCTTAATGCCGTGTTCTAAATTTGGTTCGACAACCAGGGTATTAAGATAACCCTATGGAACAATATGGAGGTTCAATTTGCGATGCTCTTCATGGAGAAGAGGTTGCGTTTCCTAAACCATATGGTTGTTGCAATAAGCCTTTCGACTCAAAGCATCGGCCATTACATTAGCCTTGCCAGGGGTGTATGAGATATTCATATCATAATCGGCAATTGTTTCGAGCCATCTTTGTTGACAAAGGTTCAGATCTGGTTGAGTATATAGATACTTCAAACTTTGATGATCTGTGTATATCTCGCAACTGTTACCGAGAAGGTAATGTCGCCATAGCTTCAGGGCATAAATAACCGCAGAAAGTTCAAGATCATGCACTGGGTAATTTTCTTCATGAGGACACAATTGTCGAGAGGCATAAGCAATCACCTTGCGCTCTTGCATTAGGACACAGCCTAATCCTTGACGAGATGCATCACAGTATATCACGAAATCCTTTTGGGAATCCGGGGGTGCTAGTACTGGGGCAGAGGTTAACTTATCTTTCAGTTTCTGAAAGCTTTCTTGACATTGTTCTGTCCACTCAAATTTAACACCTTTGTGGAGCAGATTCGTCAATGGCTTTGCAATCTTGGAAAAGTTCTCAACGAATCGACGGCAATAATTAGCGAGTCCAAGAAAACTTCTGACTTGCTTAACATTCTTCGGGGGAGTCCAATCAAGAATAGCCTGAACTCGTTCGGGGTTAACAGCAATGCCATTCTTGGAAATCACATGACCAAGATAGGTCACTTTAGATAACCAGAACTCACACTTGGAGAATTTAGCATACAACTGATGTTCTCGTAGCTTCTCTAATACAAGCCGAAGATGCTCAGCATGTTCTTCTTCATTCTTAGAATATATAAGGATATCATCTAAATAAACCACGACGAATTTGTCGAGGTAATCCATGAAGATATAGTTCATCAACCGGGAGAAGGTTGCTGGGGCATTTGTTAATCCAAAAGACATAACGGTGTACTCATAACAGCCATATCGAGTAACAAAGGCAGTCTTCGGAATATCCTCTTCGCGAACACGGATCTGATGATAACCCAACCTCAAGTCGAGTTTCGAGAAGACAAAGGATCCAGCAAGCTGATCATAAAGATCATTAATCCGGGGCAGTGGGTATTTATTTTGGATTGTGGCTTGGTTAATCGGCCGATAATCCTGAACCAATCAGTTAGTTCCATCCTTCTTCTTAACGAAGAGTGAAGGTGCTCCCCAAGTAGAGGAACTGGGGCCGATGAAACCTTTCTTAAGTGACTTGTCGATTTCTTCCTTAAGTTCAAGGAGTTCATGCGGCGGCATCTTATAAGGATGCTTCGCAATAGGGGTAGTGCCAGGCTTCAAGTCAATGACAAACTCGACAGCCCTAATCGGGGGTATTCCTAGAAGTTCTTCTGGAAAGACATCCAGAAAATCTCGAATGACAGGAACGTTCTCGATTCCTTCCAGAGGTGAGGCGTTCAAAGCATTCAGAGCATATATCTGAGCTTCAGCATCCCGTGTAATTCGGGCGGTATAACTCACTATCTCATCGGAGGGGTGAAGAAGTTGGATAACTTTAGTGGCGCAATTGATCGAAGCAATGTGAGCTTTCAACCAATCCATTCCGAGAATGAGGTCTATAGAGGAAGACTTCAAGATGATGGGTGAGGCAAGGAATTCCAATCCTTTAATTTCGACGGTAACGTCAGGTGCTATCACGTCAGCATGACAATGACCTCCGGGAGGTTTAATGACTAACGGAGTATGCATCTTCTCATATCGAATGCCATGCATGAATGCAAATTTTCCAGAGATGAATGAATGTGATGCTCCTGAATCAAATAAAACAGAAGCGGGTACTGAATTAACGAGAAGGGTACCCATCACAGTAGCAGGTTGATCGTGGACTTCTTCAATATCAATATTGTAAGCGTGTCCACTACCATGTGACGCAGACCCAGTATTATAGTTGCGGGTCTGATTGTTGCCACAACCATTGCCATGGCCAGTACGAGGAAAAGCCAACTGATTCTGAGTCTGGCGCAGTCTTTAGCCTGGTGACCTGGTTTGCGGCACTTGAAGCACATACCATCTTCAGGATGAAGAGGAGCATTGTCTTGAATAGTTTGAGCTCTTGGCTGTCTCGGTGGTGGAGGAGGCAGACATGGTGCAGCATATTTGTTCTTCGGCGCAGGTGCCTTTGAACGGAAGACGTTGTTGGGAATCCAGACTCGCTGTTTCTGTGCTGAGCCCGAAGATGAGCCAGCATCACGAGAGCGCTTCTGCGAGTCCTTATGCTTCATCTGAGCGGTCTCAACCAGAATAGCCTTGTTCACAAGAGTTGAAAAATCATTGAAGTCTTGAGCAGCAAGTGCAAGCTCGAGGTCTGGGTGTAGACCATTACGGAACTTCTCTTGTCTACGGGCATCCGTGGCGATGTCTTCTTCAGCATAGCGGGAGAGATGAAGAAACTCCCGCTGATAAGCTTCGACAGTCTTGTTGCCCTGTGTGAGGTTGCGGAACTGGGTCTTCATCCGTTACATAATTCCCTGAGGAATATAACAGGCACGGAAAGCAGCCTGGAATTCATACCAGGTAATGACAGTTCCAATAGGCAGTGTACGCTTGTGTGTGTCCCACCATTGAGCAGCGGGACCCTTTAGGAAAAAGGCTGCGAACATGACGAAGTTGGCAGGGGCGACATTGGCAGACTCCATCTCATGTGTGATGTCGCGGAGCCAGTCATTGGCATCCAGTGGCTTGTCAGAGTTGCGGAACTGAGTGGGGTTGAGTCGCACAAACTCTGTCAAGGTTATTGAAGCAGGGTTCTGATTCTGATTGTTCTGATGCGGGAACTGAGCCATGATCCTAGTCATAAACTGGCGGTTGAGCTCAAATTGTTGCATCATAGCTGCCATATAGTCTGGCGGTGGTGGGTGTTCAGGGGCACGACCATGACCAGGACCACCTGGTCTAACCATCCTGCTAAGTATCACCAGGGGGTAGTTTAGTAAAAGCAATTGCGAGCGTTTAGCGACAAGCATGATGTAACTCGACAACAATTAAGCAGTGTAACAGATACATAACAGTAGTCAATTAAGACATACATATCCATACACAGAGTCGGGTTTATGCGGACAGCATAACGACGCAAATTCAAAGCTAGACATGCTAGGCGGCGCGCAGGCACGCGGTAAGGAAGTACACAACTAGACATAGCAAAGGCTACATCAACGTCAGGGAAAACCACTGTAGCGGGGTAACTGCGAGTGCGTACGACGAATGTTCATCGCGCTAGGATCCTGTGCTCCATGTGCACTCTGATGCAGAACCCGGTCTCGAGCTGTAAGAAGAGGTCCACGTGTAGGTGTGTGTCCTCCAACAGCAGGCCAATCAATACCAGCATACATCTGAGTCCTACGCGGATAAAGGATGTGCTCCGAATGTATCCTGCACGAATAGTGGGTAGCAACTGTGTCATAGCATCATAGAGACATGCTCGAGTGGCAACCAACTCGACGGCAAGAGCCCGTACAGTGCGATCCAGAGCCTGAGTGCACTGAATCAGAACGCGCGGGTCGTAGCGACGAGGCTCGTACGGGGCACAGATAGCTGTGTAGTATCCAGTAGCATCTCCAGCAGGGGCATAAGGAATGTATCGGAACTCAGAGTCATCCAAGATATTGCTGAACTCTCCTCGAAGACGTGCGACAGCAGAGTAGGCGGCATCATGTACTGCCATCTCAATCGTCACGCCGATACCGTGGAAAAGGTGCAGCTCAGTGTCTAAGTCATCTTGCTGATCATAGATACGAACATCAGCATGGTACTGCTCCTGGTTGAACTCGCGGTAATCCTCGTAAACCATGTACTCGGGGTACCAGCGGTAGCCAAGTCTGGTCATGAGAGCGATCAGGACAGCTGGAAACCCAGGGGCATCACGAGCCCAAGTGCGAAGCACAAGCTGTGTCGTAGGACGTGGTGGAAACAAACGATCCATCTGAAACAGAGGAAGTTCAGGTTTGTCTAATGACAATGAGAAGTTTAATACAACTCGAAGAGAAAGGTTAAACAAAACAATGGAAAGGAAAATGATTATCAGACTAATCAGATTAACGACAGGGAAATCGCACATATATCCAGCTCTTCGGGTGGACAAGATTTACGATATCCTAAGTGTCGGCGTTAGTAAAATTTATTTAACCTGAATAGAAGAGAGATCAGAGTCCCAGAGTATAGATCGAGGAATAAAAGATCCTAATACCACCCAATTGGCGATGTGGGCCCGTAAGCCACACATCCAAGTTAGTAAATTAGTTTTTCGGTTTCTAGACTCAACTTTGGCCAAGGAGTTGGAAAGGGGCTTCCTACAGGCAGTCGACTCTGATACCAACTTGTGGCGCCTCTGACTTAATCGTGCACTAATCATACACGCAAACATGCACGATCAAGCACAGGGTCTCACGGGAAGATATCACAACACAACTCTAACACAAATAAACGGAGGTCCACAATATTACAGACCAGGGATCACGAGGATCCGAATACATAAGTCAATCATACAAATATTATCTGAGTACAGATGTAGTTAGACAAGTTTACCTTAAGAAGGCTAGCACAAACAACGTCTCTAGATCGAAAGGCATTGGCCTCCTGCCTGGGAACCTCCGATCCTACTCCTGGTCGGCTGGCTCGATCCAGTAGTACGTGCCATCTGGACCTATCTGGTAGTACGCTCCAGCAGTGTCATCTGGCTCCGGGGCTCCATCGTCTGGTGTATCATCAAAGTGGGATATGGGGCAAGAGAAAGTAAAGCAACCGTGAGTACTCATCCGAAGTACTCAGCAAGCAAGGATCTACACTACATATGCAACATTATCAACGAGGAAAGGCTGTATATGTGGACTGGGCTGCAGATATGCCAGAATAGAGAGAAGGCCTAGTCCTATCGAAGACTAGCATCTTCAAACATCTTCTCAATCCATCATCTTGCAGCAATAGAAGAGAGTAGAATAGCATTTTATTAAGCAATCATGTTGGAGTACAGCTTAAAGATCCTTCCTCGACTCCCTGCGAGAAAGCGATCCCGAAGCTTCAATTAAGTAACAAGTATCCAGTTCAAGTAGTAGATCGGGATATACAAACTGAGCGTCCTTTACTGTAGGACCGGCTATCGATAGATTATTCATCCCTGCAGGGGTGCACTACTGTTAGCCAACACCCTCGATCAACTCTGGTCGGACACACTTGCTGGGTAATGCCCGTCCTCGGAAGATCAACACGTAGCAGCGCCCTACCTAGGCTCAGCAGAGAGGTCAGCACGCCGGACTAACCTGGGCACCCTGCGCGTTGCGAGACTGGCCGGGGTGCAGGCGCGACACTGAACTCGTCAGTGAAGTATCCAGCCCAATCCCGACAATCAGCCCGCACGGTGAACCGTGACGTCTGATGAGCTTTCGGGAGAAACGTACGTCGTAGAGGGCCCCATAAACCATAATCCCGCATGGTGGTAGTGCGTATAGGGCACGCCGACCCACTCAGATCACACACCCAAATCCAATAGGCTCATTTAGTATTCACACGCGGAGACAAACAGAGTCTCTGAAGCTCCGCCACAGTATCACACTCGAGTGCCCTTCCGGCACACCCGACAACATAGATCCCCTTGCGGGTACCCACCAGGGTCCACCTGCCTGTAACAAAGGTCAAAGTAAACGTGTGGTCATATCACCAACAAGGAAACCACGACGAATCACCCTCGATGGACTTCACTCGATGAAATCATCAGGGTGAACGTATGAGGCATCACCCTCGAGGTTCACACTGAGGGGTTGCACTACAGAGTCGTATCGGAAGTGGAGAAGGAGGAATCACCCTCGATGTCCACGACCGAACAGCTACACTGCAGGGTATTTATTAGGAGTGCGTTACGAGGTATCACCCTCGGCACTCGATAGTAACTATGCAGAGTCATACAACTAAGGGGGGGTGAAGTGATGTGTCGGTCTCTGGTCGACGATCACATTGATCGAGTCGTCGGTGATCAAGTAGGGGCAACAAGGGTAAGGTGGTGGGGTCACTAACGGTTCACTACCAACCTATACTAAGCAGTTTATCATAGGCAAGTAAGGTAGCAATAACAGGTTACAAAAGCAGGCTATGCATCAGAATAGGAACAAACAGTAACAGTAGCAAATTCTAATGCAAGCAGGAGAAATGAAATGGGCGATATCTGGATGCTCAAGGGGGGGGGGGGGCTTGCCTGGTTGCTCTGGCAAGATAGAGGGATCGTCAACGGGCTGCTCGTCAGTGATGTAGTCGTAACCAGCTGCAGCGTCGTCGGTCTCGGCGTCTATCGAGAGAGAAGGAGGGGGGAAGAAACAATAAATTCATGGCAAAAATGCAAACAATATGTATGACATGCCTAAATGCTATGCAGGGGTGTTCTACTGCCTAACTAAATGATTTAGTTAATTTAGGAATTTATTTGGATTTATTTAATTAAAGTTGGGCACTATTCATTTATTGATATCGGTCTAAAAGTTCCAGGTTCGTCTATCTAGGGGCATCTGACAGGAATACGGAGGGCGTATTTAGATTTGTATCGAAATTCTGAGCAACTTTGATATATAAATTATTTTCATCGGAGTTACGGATTATTTTATATGATTTTCTAAAGTTTTTATTAATTTCTGGAATTTAATTATTTATTTAAATTCAACATTATCCGAAACAGTGTAAAGTGATGTCAGCATGACCTAGGCATGATGTCAGCAGGTCAACAGGGGCTGACTGGGTCAACCTGACATGTGGGGAACTAACTAAACAGGGTTAATTTATTTTAAGTAAACTAATTAGCAGGTGGGGCCCAGTAGTCAGCGTCTGTTTAGGATTTTAATTAACTTAATTAACTAATTAACAGTTTATCTATTTATTTAAATTAGTTTAATTGAGTGGGGCCCGCATGTCAGTGAGACAGGGGGCGGCCACATCAGCGTTGACCCAGGTCAACGGGGTCAAAGGGGCCCGCGGGGCCCAGTGGCAGTGGCACAGGGGCGGGGCCCACCGGCCACGTCAGCAGCGGCCGGCGACGCACCGGAGTAGCTCCGGCGAGCCAAAACGCGACGGCGCGCACCGGGCTCGGCTCGGATTTTGCGCACAGGGGGTCCCAGGGGCTGCGGTTGCTTGCGTTAGACGTGGCTCGACGTCGCGCGTCGAACGGCGGCGGTGCGGGGTGCTGGGGAGGCCGGAGCCAAGAGGCACGAGCTCGTCGGCGGCGAGGTTCTCGGGCGAGCTACGGGATTGACAAAATGGCGCGTGTCCGAGCGTTGTGAGGAGCTAGGCAGGGTCTATGCGACGCGGCGAACTCAGCGGACTCGGTGGCGAGGCCATTTGGACGCCGGAATAACACCGGCGACGAGCCATGCGGAGGCGCGTTCGGGCACGAGGGGAACGGTCGCTAGGGGTAGCAAACGGCGGCTAGCAAGGGGGGAAAGGAGCAGTGGCTTACAACGGAAGCATAGGGACTAGGCAGCGGGCTCGGGGAAGCTCGGGGTCGCCGGAATCGTCGACGGCGTGCGGCGGCGATCCGAGGAAGAAGACGGCGGCGTGGGGTGATGCAGGGCTCCCGATGCTCGGGTTTGTAGTCGAGGAGGACGGGCTCGACGCGGCAGAGCTCGTGGACACGTCGCGGGGGTGAGGCAGAGGCGGTGGCCGCGAGCTTCAACGGGGGCCGATCATGGCGGCGCTCGGGTGCGGCAGAAGAGGGCGAGGGAGAGGGAGTGAGGCGGCTAGGGTTCGCCAGGGGGTGAGGGGAGCTGCTCTTATCCTCCAGCGCGAGCGGCGTCGCGCTGTCGAGCGGCGGGCGAGGGGGGCCTGGGGCGCGCACGTGTGCAGGCGCGAGGTGCTCGACAGCGAGGCCGGGATGAGCAGTGAGAGGTGGGGGACGGCGCGGGGTGAGCCTAAGTGCACAGTAGGTTTTAGGCCTTTTTCTATTTTCTCTTTTTCTGTTTCTTTTCAACTCTGTTTTGCTAATTGTTTGGGCCCTAAATGATTTTTGTAAAAAGTGTGACCTAGCCCATAAATATCAGTGCATTATACCCTAACACCAAAAACTAGTTTGGGCAAAACATCATTTCATATTTGATTTACATTAATTAAAAGGCTATTAAATATTATTTACAGCCACTGTTAGAGGTTGTTTGAGCCACTTAATTAATTTATTAAATGTTGGTTACAATTTTAGAATAGTCTCTGTAATATTTGTTATTTATTGAACATTTTAGTTTCTATGTTGATCAACTTTTATTTTCCACTTTGAATTTAATTGAAGTTTGGATCAGAAGTTGGAAATGCAATATGATGCAAATGATGATTATGCACTGTTAATCTAGCTGACTTGTCATTATTAAAAGTGATTACTGTGGCTAATGACATGGGGAGTTACAGGAACTACAAGAGGAAGAAATGACTCAAATCGACCACCGGGTAAAAATCCTTCATTCCAAGTCATAGCCCGAGAGAGAGAAGAGAGGCATACCCGGGTGGTGAAGGAGTCGTCGGAGGAGGAGGAACCGCTGGAGAGGTCTTTGAAGAAGACCATGGCGACCCCGAAGGTAGGATGCAAGATGGCGAGAGCGAGGAAGCAAGCGAGGAAGCGGCTATAGCTTAGGAAGGAAGGAAGGAAGGAAGGAAGGAAGGAAGGAAGGAGGAAATAGGGGAAATGTGACTTGTGGTCGGGGAGAAAGGGGGGCGGGGAAGGGGGGTAGATATTTCGGCGGTAGGCCAAATTTTTTGAAATGTGGAGTGAAACCTTGCGCGCGGTGCCGCCGGACACCATTCACTTTGAACGATAGTGTGCATCGCAAACGATTCTTCTGCTTTACACGCATGGGATGAGTTTGATAATTCAAATTTTGGTGGAAATTTCCCCGGGTACGTCATTGCATAATTTAACATCGCTTGCTAATTTGGGCACACAAAAGAGCGTACAGCACACAGACCACACTTACTGAATCGTGCAATTTTAGTAATTAAACAGAGCCAGTTGACCTAAACATTGCTCTAACAAAAGACCAGCATTAAAAACAAAGCCTAAGTACGCATAATTTTAACAAATCCAGTGCGAGATGAGACGTCGATGACTTGTCCTGGTGACATGCAGCTATTGGTGGACTCCGCGTCCTCCCTGCTGAAGTCGACCGCGTCCTCGTCCTCGTCCTCGGCGCCTCACTCAAGGTTGTAGTACTCGTAGTAGTGGCTGCGCCAGATCTCGCGTTGGTACTCCACCGCCGGTTCCTCGACGGACAGACTCTTCTCTACCTCGACCTGGGCCACGCGCAACTCCTCCTCCCGGCGCTCCTCGATCTCCGCCGCCTCATGCATCTCCAGCTGCCATTGGCGATCTCATGAGGAAGCAGGTGCTACATGGCCACCGCCGCGTTTTCGGACATGGGTTGCATGCTGGATTCTGAGGTGGCCTAGAAAATCATGGCGTGGATGGCCTCGACCCGGGCCAGGGCGACATCGGCGGCTCGGACGGCAGCTCGAGCGCTCTCGGCGTTTGCAACCGCCGTCGCAGCAGCAGCTGCAGCCGTTTCGGCTACTGCAGCTGCCCTGTCGGCTGCCGCAGACGCCCTCTCGGCTGAAGCGGCCGCACTCAATGCGGATGCGGCGGCACTCACGGCGTAGGCGGCTGCGCTCTTGATGCAGGCGGCGGCGCTAGGGCAGGACGCGGCCATCGTACGGGCCTTCACGAAGCATTTCCACTACATCATCTTTGCAAGAAGGGGTTAAGGGAATGGGGATCGGGATTCGTGGATTCGGGGGTTGCCGGCACTGGAGCAGACGAGCCGGCGAAGCTTAAGGAGGAAGACTTAAATAGACCCAGAAATTTTCATCGCAAACGGTTCCTACAAAACAACGGTGTGTGATGTTGTAGATATTTTTTATTAGCTGTGAAAGACGAATTTGGAGAAAAGTGGCAACAGATGGTGTTTTAAATGTACGAGAAAATTTGTAGTACTAATACAAATGTCATGTCAAATTTTGGAAAATTTCAGGGGTCATTTGACCTTTTAAGACATTTAAGTGATTTTCTAGCCATTTAATGATCGTAATTGAAATTTGAACTACATGTACATGCAACAGGTAAGCATAACGGTTTGAAAAGTCATATTTTGTGTACTTGTGTGAGATTTAATTCCATGTGCAGTAAATTGGAAGGAATTTCCAAACATATTGGTCTAACGGCTATGACACAATTAAGCATGGAGTGCCATGGCATTTATATTCCAATTTTTTTTTAAAAGATCAGAAACACATGAAACCTTGGTTGATATAATGTCATGCCACCAAGATGATGTGGTAAAAACATAGGCATGTTTGACGAAAGTTTGGACACACACCCCTCACAAACCGAAGCAACTCACCTGAAGGCTCGTGGTTCCGAGAGGGAACAATGCATGTTTGATGACGAACGGGATATAGCTTCCCCTTATGGCCTTCAAATTTTTTCTACATTTAACGTGCACTAATACAACTCTCATGTGAAAATTTGGAAAATTTCAGGGGTCATTTGACCTTTTAAAGACATTTAAGTCATTTTCTAGCCATTTAATGACCGTAATTCAAATTAGAACTACATGTACATGCAACGGCTAACCATAACGGTTTGAAATATCATATTTGTGTTCTTGCGTGCGAGTTAATTCCATGTGCAGTAAATTAGAAGGAATTTTCAAACATATTGGTCTCACGGCATGGACACATGCATGGAGTGCCATGGCATTTTAATTCCAAAAAAATAAAAAATGATCAGAAAAACAAGAAACCTTGCTTGAGGTAATGTCATGCCACCAAGATGATGTGGTAAAAAAATTGGCCTGTTTGATGAAAGTTTGGACACACACCCCTCACAAACCGGAGCAACTCACTAGAAGGCTCGTGGTTCCGAGAGAGAACAATGCATGTTTGATGACGAATGGAAGATAGCTTCCTCTTACGGCTTTCAAAAATTCTCTATGTGTAACGTGCACTAATACATCTGTCATGTGAAAATTTGGAAAATTTCAGGGGTCATTTGACGTTTTGAAGACATTTAAGTGATTTTCTAGCCATTTAATGACCGTAATTCAAATTAGAACTATATGTACATGCAACGGCTAACCATAACGGTTTGAAAAATCATATTTGTGTACTTGTGTGCAAGTTAATTCCATGTGCAGTAAATTAGAAGGAATTTTCAGACATATTGGTCTCACGGCATGGACACATGCATGGAGTGCCATGGCATTTTAATTCCAAAAAATTAAAAAATAATCAGAAAAACATGAAACCTTACTTGATGTAATGTCATGCCACCAAGATGATGTAGTAAAAAAAATTGGCCTGTTTGACAAAAGTTTGGACACACAGCCCTCACAAACCAGAGCAACTCATTAGAAGGCTCGTGGTTCCGAGAGGGAACAATGCATGTTTGATGACGAATGGGAGATAGCTTCCTCTTACGGAATTCAAAATTTTTATACGTGTAACATGTACTAATAAAACTGTCATGTGAAAATTTGGAAAATTTTAGGGGTCATTTGACATTTTAAAGACATTTAAGTCATTTTCTAGCCATTTAATGACCGTAATTCTAATTAGAACTACATGTACATGCAATTGCTAACCATAACGGTTTGAAAAATCATATTTGTGTACTTGTGTGCGAGTTAATTCCATGTGCAGTAAATTAGAAGGAAGTTTCAAATATATTGGTCTCACGGCAAGGACACATGCATGGAGTGCCATGGCATTTTAATTCCAAAAAATTAAAAAATGATCAGAAAAACATGAAACCTTGCTTGGTGTAATGTCATGCCACCAAGATGATTCGGTAAAAAAATTGGCCTGTTTGACGAAAGTTTGGACACACACCCCTCACAAACCGGAGCAACTCACTAGAAGGCTCGTGGTTCCAAGAAGGAACACTGCATGTTTTATGATGAACCGGAGATAGCTTCTTCTTACGGCCTTCAAATTTTTTCTACGTTTAACATGCACTAATACAACTATCATGTGAAAATTTGGAAAATTTCAAGGGTCATTTGACCTTTTGAAGACATTTAAGTGATTTTCTAGCCATTTAATGGTCGTAATTCGAATTTGAACTACATGTACATGCAACGGCTAACCATAACGGTTTGAAAACCCATATTTGTGTACTTGTGTGTGAATTATTTCCATGTGCAGTAAATTAGAAGGAATTTTCAAACATATTGGTCTCACGGCATGGACACATGCATGGAGTGCCATGGCATTTTAATTCCAAAAAATTAAAAAATGATCAGAAAAACATGAAACCTTGCTTGATGTAATGTCATGCCACCAAGATGATGTGGTAAAAAAATTGGCCTGTTTGACGAAAGTTTGGACACACACCCCTCACACACCGGAGCAACTCACTAGAAGGATCGTGGTTCCGAGAGGGAACAATGCATGTTTGATGACGAACGGGAGATAGCTTCCTCGTACGGCCTTCAAATTTTGTCTACGTGTAACATGCACTAATACAACTGTCATGTGAAAATTTGGAAATTTCTGGGGTCATTTGACCCTTTAAAGACATTTAAATGATTTTCAAGCCATTTAATGACCGTAATTCAAATTTGAACTACATGTACATGGAACGGCTAACCATAACAGTTTGAAAATCATATTTGTGTACTTTTGTGCAAGTTCATTCCATGTGCGGTAAATTAGAAGGAACTTTCAAACATATTGGTCTCTCGGCATGGACACATGCATGGAGTGCCATGGCATTTTAATTCCAAAAAATTAAAAAATGATCAGAAAAACATGAAACCTTGCTTGATGTAATGTCATGCCACCAACACTGGTATGCGTCGGTGCTATACAAACGGTTTTTAACCCCTTTCCGTGACGGCATTTGGAACCATCGCCAAGTGAGTGTGGGCGATAGGGGGTCCTTCCCACACGACCCAGAAACCGTCAGGGATAGGCCCTCCTGGCACACAGGCTGGGGCAAAATGAGCTCGTGTGCGATCAGGCGAGGCATCGAAACCCAATCGTTTCCGTTCGTATGTACATCCCACATGGTGAATCCCAAAAAACATTTCCGTTCGTATGTATATCACACATAGTCAATCCAAGGAGTACGTTTCCGTTCTTATGTACATCCCACACAGTCAATCCAGGGAAAACATTTCCGTTCGTATGTACATCCCACACAGTCAATCCAGGGAAAACGTTTCCGTTCGTATGTACATCCCACACAGTCAATCCAGGGAAAACATTTTCGTTCGTATGTACATCCCACAAAGGTTTATGTATAGGCTCGTGTGTGATAGGTGTAACTATCACACACGCTCTGCCTTGGTTAAACGTTTGCTTTTATCAACTACATCACACACGATTTGATGAAAAAACTGTGTGGCATTGGGCTATCGATCACAAGCGCTTTTACTTCTAGAACCGTTTGCAATGTTCCATGAACCATTTAGCAGGTTTATTAGTTTACAATTAATAATTCCAGTGTTACGCAAATTCACATTTCATATCGAACAGCTGTTTGCCAATTTCATATCAGGCACATAGATATATTTTAACATCACAGTACGATAGCTGCCTGAAAACATCACAGTACAACATATAGCTAGTTCAACTTCATAAGAACAATATTAGAACAATATATTCATTTCCCTAATCGAGATCATCCAGGCTCGTCTTATCCACCTCTGCTTTCAGTTCAGTAAGAACCTGTTTTGCACTGGCCAACTCGGAAAGTGCCTCCTCCTTCGCCAACACCATCTTAGCAAAGTCTCATTTAAAAAATCTGAGCTCAGTCTCCACCTTCCTCTTTTTATCCTGCATCTTCAAATATTCTTCAGCGTTGACAACACTTTCTCTAAGCCTACCTCTATTCTCTTCCTGATACATGCTCCAGAGCTTTGCTAGGCACATCTTCAAAGACTGTGACCACTCTTGATCAACCTACTCCAAGTAAGAACACTTCTGTTCATCCTATAATATTTAAAACTAGATCAGTAACAATTGTAGGGAAAATGGGTTTATAGCAACATAGAAAATCACCAATACTTATTTTGAAAAACTGAAGAAACAGGTTAATTATGACATATCTTCTCAAAAAGATCAATGTGCAAATGAATTAATTGCTACTGAGACAACAACCAAATTCTGAAACATCAGAAGCTATAATTAACTACAACAATGCTACAAGTTCTTACTCATGTACTATAAATAAGAAATTGAACATTTTAAGAGGAAGGTAAATATAACTGCAACAGCATAGCGACAGTGTTTGGATGATAGCAAATTGATACTAACAGGTGTGTACATGCACAAATTTTGTAACATAGAACTAATAGCACTAAGGCCGTCCACTATGTATGCCAAAACCGGTGTAAAGACAACTGTTGCGACATCTCGCACCGGTGCCCTGCACTAGAGAGCCGATGCAGCGGAAAAAAATCAGGGACCCGAACTCCGGAGCACCTAGTTGCTCCGACGCCCAGTTCCTTCGTGCCATAAAGATTTAGTATTTTACTGCTTGGCTGCTCGGATGTGTGGACAAGTTGGCTGCACAAACTACTGAAGCGGTGCCAAATAATTTTCTAATGGCACCGCTGATGATATGGCAACATTTTTAGATACTAGGTACAAAGTGTGACACTATCTTATGATGCGTTTGGTTGAAGGTGTGGTATGAATGGGTTGGGACCGTGACGGTGTCTGAATCACATCTAACAAATGATTTGTTACAACGAAAGAGGGTCTAACCTTCTCTGCACATGCCAGAAACTTCCTCCCACTCTCCACAGATTCAAACGCAACTAGCTTCACGCATGGAGAATGATGGTCACAACGAGCAGACAGATATTCAGCCACCCCGCTCCATTCGTTGCAACTGATGGTCCTAGGGAACTATAAGAGGAAGAAATGACTCAAATCGGCCGCCAGGTAAAAATCCTTCATTCCAAGTCATAGCCCGAGAGAGATAAGAGAGGCATACCCAGGTGGTGAAGGAGTCGTCAAAGGAGGAGGAACCGCTGGAGAGGTCTTTGAAGAAGACCATGGCGACCCCGGCGGTAGGATGCGAGATGGCGAGAGCAAGGAAGCAAGCGAGGAAGCGGCTATAGCTTAGGAAGGAAGGAAGGAAGGGGGAAATAGGGGAAATGTGACTTGTGGTCGGGGAGAAAAGGGGGGTGGGGAAGGGGAGTAGATATTTTGGCGGTAGGCCAAAAATTTCGAAATGTGGAGGGAAACTTTGCGTGCGCTGCCGCCGGACACCATTCTACTTTACGCTCATGGGATGAGTTTGATAATTCAAATTTTGGTGGAAATTTCCTCGGGTACGTCATTGCATAATTTAACATCGCTTGCTAATTTGGGCACACAAAAGAGCATACAGCACACGGACCACACTTACTGAATCGAGCAATTTTAGTAATTAAACAGAGCCTGTTGACCTAAACATTGCTCTAACAAAAGACCAGCATTAAAAACAAAGCCTAAGTACGCATAATTTTAACAAATCCACTGCCGCGCCGGCCTATGCATCACCGGTGTGAGATGAGATGTCGATGACTTGGCCTGGCGACATGCCACCGTTGGTCGACTCCGCGTCCCCCCTACTGAAGTCGACCTCGTCCTCGTCCTCGTCCTCGGCGCCGCCCTCAAGGTTGTACTACTTGTAGTAGTGGCTGTGCCAGAGCTCGCGTTGGTACTCCACCGCCGATTCTTCGATGGACAGACTCTTCTCTACCTCGACCTGGGCCGCGTGCAACTCCTCCTCCTAGCGCTCCTCGATCTCCGCCGCCTCCTGCATCTCCAGCTCCCGCTCGGCCACCTCATGAGGAAGCAGGTGCTCCATGGCCACCGCCGCCTTTTCGGACGTGGGTTGCATACTGGATTCTGAGGTGGCCTGGAATATCTTGGTGTGGATGGCCTCGACCCGGGCCAGGGCGACATCGGTGGCACGGACGGCAGCTCAAGCGCTCTCGGCGTTTGCAGCCGCCGTCGCAGCAGCAGCTGCAGCTGTCTCGGCTGCTACAGCTGCCCTGTCTGCTGCCGCAGACGACCTCTCGATGGAAGCGGCCGCACTCAATGCGTATGCAGCGGCACTCTCGGCATAGGTGGCCGCGCTCTCGGCGCAGGCGGCGGCGCTCGCGGGGGGCCGCGGCCATCGTATGGGCCTTCACGAAGCGTTTCCACTACGTCATCTTTGCAAGAAGGGGGTGCAGGAATGAGGATCGGGATTTGTGGATTCGGGGGTTGCCGGCACTGGAGCAGACGAGCCGACAAAGCTTAAGGAGGAAGACTTAAATAGACCCAGAAATTTTCATCGCAAACGATTCCTACAAAACAACTATGGGTGATGCTGTAGATATTTTTCATTAGCTGTGAAAGACGAATTTGGAGTAAAGTGCCAACGGATGGTGTTTTCAATGTATGAGAAAATTTGTAGCACTAATACAACTGTCATGTCAAATTTTGGAAAATTTCAGGGGTCATTTGACCTTTTAAGACATTTAGGTGATTTTCTAACCATTTAATGACCGTAATTGAAATTTGAACTAAATGTACATGCAATAGCTAACCATAACGGTTTGAAAAGTCATATTTTGTGTACTTGTGTGCGATTTAATTCCATGTGCAGTAAATTGGAAGGAATTTTCAAACATATTGGTCTAACGGCTATGACATAATTAAGCATGGAGTGCCATGGCATTTAAATTCCAAAAAATTAAAAAAAGATCAGAAAAACACATGGAACCTTGGTTGATGTAATGTCATGCCACCAAGATGATGTGGTAAAAAATTTGGCATGTTTGACGAAAGTTTGGACACACACCCCTCACAAACCGGAGCAACTCACTAGAAGGCCCGTGGTTCCGAGAGGGAACAATGCATGTTTGATGACGAACGGGAGATAGCTTCCTCTTACGGCCTTCAAATTTTTTCTACGTGTAACGTGCACTAATACAACTGTCATGTGAAAATTTGGAAAATTTCATGGGTCATTTGACCTTTTGAAGACATTTAAGTGATTTTCTAGCCATTTAATGACCGTAATTCAAATTAGAACTACATGTACATGCAACGGCTAAACATAACGGTTAGAAAATCATATTTGTGTACTTGTGTGCGAGTTAATTCCATGGTGCAGTAAATTAGAAGGAATTTTCAAACATATTGGTCTCACGGCATGTACACATGCATGGAGTGCCATGGCATTTTAATTCCAACAAATTAAAAAATGATCAGAAAAACATGAAACCTTGGTTGATGTAATGTCATGCCACCAAGATGATGTGGTAAAAACATTGGCCTGTTTGATGAAAGTTTGGACAAACACCCCTCAGAAACCGGACCAACTCACTAGAAGGCTCATGGTTCCGAGAGGGAACAATGCATGTTTGATGACGAACGGGAGATAGCTTCCTCTTAGGGCCTTCAAATTTTTTCTACGTGTAACGTGCACTAATACAACTGTCATGTGAAAATTTGGAAAATTTCGGGGCTCATTTGACCTTTTGAAGACATTTAAGTGATTTTCTAGCCATTTAATAACCGTAATTCAAATTAGAACTACATATACATGCAACGACTAACCATAACGGTTTGAAAAATCATATTTGTGTACTTGTGTGCGAGTTAATTCCATGTGCAGTAAATTAGAAGGAATTTTCAAACATATTGGTCTCACGGCATGGACACATGCATGGAGTGCCATGGCATTTTAATTCCAAAAAATTAAAAAAAGATCAGAAACACATGAAACCTTGGTTGATGTAATGTCATGTCACCAAGATGATGTGGTAAAAAATTTGGCATGTTTGACGAAAGTTTGGACACAAACCCCTCACAAACCAGAGCAACTCACTAGAAGGCTCGTGGTTCCGAGAGGGAACAATGCATGTTTTATGATGAACGGGAGATAGCTTCCTCTTACGGCCTTCAAATTATTTCTACGTGTAACGTGCACTAATAAAACTGTCATGTGAAAATTTGGAAAATTTCAGGGGTCATTTGTCCTTTTGAAGACATTTAAGTGATTTTCTAGCCATTTAATGACCGTAATTCAAATTAGAACTACATATACATGCAACGGCTAACCATAACGGTTTGAAAAATCATATTTGTGTACTTGTGTGCGAGTTAATTCCATGTGCAGTAAATTAGAAGGAGTTTTCAAACATATTGGTCTCACGGCATGGACACATGCATGGAGTGCCATGGCATTTTAATTCCAAAAAATTAAAAAATGATCAGAAAAACATGAAACCTTGCTTGATGTAATGTCATGCCACCAAGATGATGTGGTAAAAAAATTGGCCTGTTTGACGAAAGTTTGGACACACACCCCTCAGAAACCGGAGCAACTCACTAGAAGGCTCGTGGTTCCGAGAGGGAACAATGCATGTTTGATGATGAACGGGAGAGAGCTTCCTCTTACGGCCTTTAATTATTTTCTGTGTGTAATGTGCACTAATACAACTGTCATGTGAAAATTTGGAAAATTTAAGGGGTCATTTGACCTTTGGAAGACATTTAAGTGATTTTCTAGCCATTTAAAGACCGTAATTCAAATTTGAACTACATCTACATGCAACGGCTAACCATAACGGTTTGAAAAATCATATTTGTGTACATGTGTGCGAGTTAAAAAATCATCAGACGATGTAAATATCTGGTGTTCAAAAACAAAATGTAAAATCTGGCAAGATGATTGGCACTCTTTTTCTCTCCTTGAGGTTTGGAAGGTGGGTGGCGGGCGTTATTAATCAGACACGGTTCTGTATTGGGAACCGTCGGCTATTATGTTCACACACGGATTTTGCTACAGGAATCGAGTGTAAGTCAAACTACAGTAAATTCCGGCGACCTCCGTATGTACTATTCCCGTCGATCAAGATTCCGACCGCCAATAAATACTACCTTGCTCACATCGTCCCACCTGCATTCTCATCTACATCCTCCCCTTGCTCGCTCTCTCTCTCTCTCTCAAATCTCTGCCATTGCGCCACCGGTCTGCCCACGCGCCGACGAGGAGTCGGCACCCCCCGAGGACGCTCACTTGAAGAGCAGCGACGAGGACACCTACGCGCCGCCGGACGAGGTTGCGCTGGACCCCCCAACTTTGGACTAGTTTTGGGGCCAGTACGATCTTCATCTTTGGAAGTCACTGCCGCCGGCTGAGAAAGCCAGGCAAGTGGCTTTTAACAAGGAGATGGCGGAGGAGGATGCCAGGTACCAAGTGGCCTGTGAAGCCCATGATGCCACCTAGAAAAACGAGGCGGTGGAGCTTTGGGGGTGGGCGTGTCATTGTGCGGAGGAGGTGTACGAAGACGGGTACTTCGCGAGGAAGGCCAAAGGCGCTAGGGGCCTCATCGCTGTGTGGAGGTGGGCCGATAAGCTCCAGTGTGCCACCGACGAGGAGCTCCGGTGGGTGCCCAACGAAATGGCAAGATCGTTCACGCTCGTCCACCTACAAGAGGCAGATCGGTACATCAAGCGCTGCGAGGCGGAGGAGGCCGAGTACTGCCTCCGCTTTGGGAAGACGCCATGCACCAGGGAGCTGCTGGCGAGGGGCTGCCGAAATACTAGCCCAGGAGGGATTATTAGTTTTAGTATTGTTCGTTTTCAATTATATGCATTGTACCTAGTAGTTAAGTATCATCACGTATATGTGATGATATTATATATATTCTGTGTTGAACTAATGAACAATTAATATATATATATATATACTTATATTATGAATTCCATTTTCTATCTGTTTTTGTATACTAATTTGAATCTAGCTGTTATCATCCACATATACAGAATGGAAAGCGTATAAACACACATTGAAACAGAACATATAAGAACGAAAAACAGAGTACACACATTGAAACAGAGCAATACTATGATTGCTGTGAATACATTGCCGGAATACTATGACTCAACAAAATAAAACGCGTCCATGAGACCATGACCAGCAGCCCTTGCCTACGGTAGCTCTTGGCTCTACCTGAACTCGTGCAGGCGTTCGTCCAAGCGGTCGACACGCTCACGGTACATCTGGAGTGCGATCTCGAGCTCCAAGTTGGCTATTTCATCGGAGATCACCACCTCGAGGATGCGACAGCCATGTTCCTCTACTGCGCCCAGGTGGACACCTGGGCCAAGGAGGCGGTCGAGCCTACCGACCAGCGCGTTGGCATCGAGCGGGCCGCAGACAAGGTGAACGGCGCGACCCATGCGAACGGCGTGGCGGGCGTCCGCTGCAAGTATGGCGCGGCCGGCCTCTAGTGCAAGTACAGCGCAGAGGGCCTGTGCCCACTCCTGGCGAGGAATGAGGGTACTGACGGGACATGTACCCAGCTGCGACGCCCTGTCGACAGCAGGCAAGCGCCGATGGATCCGCTCTTGCTGTGCGGCGCGCCGCGCCTTCGCTCTGCGGCGCTCCAATGATCTCGTCTTGCGGTGAGCCGCAGCCTATCGGCGCAGACACGCCTAGCTTGCTGTACGGCGCGCCATCGATCATGTTGTGCGGCGAGCTGCAGCCTCTCGGCGCTGACATGCCTATCTTGATCCGCGGCGCTGAAGCGCCATGAGCCAAGGGTCTGCGCAACCCTAGCGATGACGCGCATCACAGCGTCGTCCATCGCATTGCCGGGGAGCGCCGCAGCCTCAACGGGCCGTGGCGCCTTCTGGTTTTCCTCGTCGATGAGGTTGATGGCAGAGGCGGCGCTTTGGTGGGTTGGCATGCTTGGAAAAGGTGGATGTGCTACAGGCTGCGCTTGTTGCCTCAGTGCGTCGCGCACCGCCTAGATTTATGCGCAATATCGCTGGGTGGTGGGAAACAGGTGAGAAAATGGTGGGAAATGGTGGCGTGTTCATAAAACGCCATCAATTAATGGAAACTTAGCATATAAGGAACATCGAGCTAGCCCAAGAAGTAGATGATGATGAGATGAACACGGACCACACTAGGGAACCCATCAGTGATGAATTCATCAATCGCAAACGGTTGTACACTAGCAAGCGTTTGCCTGCAACACACACGGCTTATTCCATCACAAACAAGTCGGATGGATCAACTGTATGCCACGTATCGCACATTGTCAAAAAGTAATGCGGTAGACCTCCTTTAACATGTGTTAAAAAAAACAAGGACCTCGAGGTTAAATTAACTCATGGGATGGGTCGTATGAGTTATTTAATTTGAGAGATATGACCAATCCTATCAGTTAATTTAACATCAACACAACTTCCCATCCAGTCACCCATCTGATGGCTGCTCCAGCCTGAGCACACTTAACTTGAGAGTTCTCTTACATGAGCTACTGGTGGAACAGCTAGTCCTTGGTGATATAGGATGCCTCTTTGCATCCTTATGGCGTATCCGGATGACCACCCGTCCCCCAATGGCCACTAGATGTTGTGTATACAGAGCATATCACATACGTCTTATTAGAAGCAATCGTCTGTGTTATTATCGGTCTTCGCACACATTTCTGATTACAGACCTGTTTGCCGCATATCACACACATCTTGTTATATTGAACCATTTCTGTTCTCTTGTCTCAACGCAAACAGTTCATCCGAGTGAACCGCATGCCGTATATCGCACACATCTTGATCTGGCTGACAGTTTCTTTTGTGTTGCTTTAATCACAAACAGTTCATCCGACTGAAGCATATACTATATATCGCACACACCTTCATCTGGCAGCCCATTTCTTTTGTTCCTCCTCATCGCAAATAGTTAATTTAACTGAACCGTATGCCCTGCATCACACATGCAACCAAAATCTAAACCGTGTTTGATGCATCCGTCATCGCAAACGTTTTGCACCTTTTTTGACGGTTTTTTTACACCTGTGTTTGTGATTATTGCATCGCACACAGTTTCGTCGAAGGGTCTCTGATCGTAGTGTCACGTTAGCAGCATCCTGCAGTAGTGGCCTATTTGACGAAAGTTTTGACACACACCCCTCACAAACCGGAGCAACTCATGAGAAGGCTCGTGGTTCCGAGAGGGAACAATGCATGTTTGATGACAAACGGGAAATAGCTTCCTCTTACGGCCTTCAAAAATTTTCTACGTTTAACGTGCACTAATACAACTGTCATGTGCAAATTTGGAAAATTTCAGGGGTCATTTGACCTTTTAAAAACAGTTAAGTGATTTTCTAGCCACTTAATGACCGTAATTCAAATTTGAACTACATCTACATGCAACGGCTAACCATAACAGTTTGAAAAATCATATTTGTGTACTTGTGTGCGAGTTAAAAAATCATTAGAGGATGTAAATATCTGGTGTTCAAAAAAGAAAATGTAAAATCTGGCAAGACAACCGAACCCCACACGATTGGCACTCTATTTCGCACCTCGAGGTTTGGAAGGTGAGTGGCGGGGGTTATTAATCAGACACGGTTCTGTATTGGAAACCGTTAGCTATTATGTTCACACACGGATTTTGCTACGGGGATCGTGTGTAATTCAAACTACAGTACTCGTAAATTCCAGCGACCGGCGTGTGTACTGTTCTCGTCGATCTAGATTCCGGCCGCCAATAAATACTACCTTGCTCACGTCGTCCCGCCTGCATTTTCATCTACATCCTCCCTTTGCATGCCCTCTCTCTCTCTCTCTCTCTCAAATCTCTTCCATGGCGCCGCCGGTCTGCCCACGCGCTGACGAGGAGTCGCCGCCCCCCGAGGACGCTCACTCGAAGAGCAGCGACGAGGACCCCTACGCGCCGCTGGACGAGGTTGCGCTGGACCCCCCAACATTGGATTGGTTTTGGGGCTAGTACAATCTTTGTCTTTGGAAGTCGCTGCCGCCGGCTGAGAAAGCCAGGCAAGTGGCTTTCAAGAAGGAGATGGCGGAGGAGGATGCCAGGTACCAGGCGGCATGTGAAGCCCGTGATGCTGCCTGGAAAAAGGAGGCGGTGGAGCTTTGGGGATGGGCGCGTCGTCATTTGGAGGATGTGTACGAAGACGGGTACTTTGCGAGGAAGGTCAAAGGTGCTAGGCGCCTCATCGCTGCATGGAGGTGGGCCGATAAGCTTCAGCGTGCCACCGATGAGGAGCTCCGGTGGCGCCCAACGAAATGGCAAGATCGTTCGCGCTCGTCCGCCTGCAAGAGGCAGATCGGTACGTCAAGCGCTGCAAGGCAAGGGGGCGGAGTACTGCCTCCACGCTGGGAAGACGCCGCGCACCAGGGAGCTGCTAGTGATGGGCTGCCGGAATATTGGCCCCAGGAGGGATTATTAGTTTTAGTATTGTTCGTTTTCAATTTTATGCATTGTACCTAGTAGTTAAGTATCATCACGTATATGTGATGATATTATATATATTATGTGATGAACTAATGAACAATTAATATATATATTATGAATTCCATTTTCTATCTGTTTTTGTATACAAATTTGAATCTAGCTGTTATCATCCACATATACAGAATGGAAAACGTATATACACACATTGAAACAGAACATATAAGAACGGAAAACAAAGTACACACATTGAAACAGAGCAATAAACAGAGCAATACTATGATTGCTGTGAATACATAGCTATCCACGTCGAATCGACTCAACAAAATAAAATGCGTCCATGAGACCATGACCAGCAGCCCTTGCCTACGATAGCTCTTGGCTCTGCCTGAACTCGTGCAGGCGTTCGTCCAAGCGGTTGACACGCTCGCGGTACATCTGGAGCACGATCTCGAGCTCCAAGTTGGATATTTCATCGGAGATCACCACCTCGAGGATGCGATGGCTATGTTCCTCTACTGCGCCCAGGTGGACACCTGGGACAAGGAGGCGGTCGAGCCTACCGACCAGCGCATTGGCATCGAGCGGGCCACGCACAAGGCAAACAGCGCGACCCATGCGAACGGCGCGGCGGGCGTCTGATGCAAGTACGGCACGGCCGGCCTCTGGTGCAAGTAAGGTGCAGAGGGTCTATGCCCACTCCTCGTAAGGAATGGGGGTACTGACAGGACGTGTACCCAGCTGCGTGATGTCTGCTAGAACTATGTCGGTATTTCCCCAAAGAGGAAGGGATGATGCAGTATAGCGACGGTAGGTATTTCCCTCAGTGATGAGACCAAGGTTATTGAACCAGTAGGAGAACCTCCTCACACCACGTAAACAACACCTGCACACAAATAACAAATACTCGCAACCCGACGTGTTAAAAGGGTTGCCAATCCCTTTCGGTTACGGCGCCTCAAGATAGGCAAATAACGTGAGAAAAAAGTTGTAGATTGGATAAATAGATCGCGGAACAAATAAATTGCAGCAAGGTATTTTTGTATATTTGGTTTAATAGATCTGAAAATAAATGCAAAGGAAAATAGATCGCAAAGGCAAATATGATGAAAAGAGACCCGGGGGCCGTAGGTTTCACTAGTGGCTTCTCTCGAGAAAAATAGCAAACGGTGGGAAAACAATTACTGTTGGGCAATTGATAGAACTTCAAATAATCATGACGATATCCAGGCAATGATCATTATATAGGCATTACGTCCAAGATTAGTAGACCGACTCCTGCCTGCATCTACTACTATTACTCCACACATCGACCGCTATCCAGCATGCATCTACTGTATTAAGTTTATGGAAAAACGGAGTAATGAAATAAGAACGATGACATGATGTAGACAAGATCTATTTATGTAGAAATAGACCCTATCGTTTTATCCTTAGTAGCAACGATACATACGTGTCATTTCCCTTTCTGTCACTGGGATCAAGCACCGTAACATCGAACCCACTACAAAGCATCTCTTCCCGTTGCAAGATAAATACATCAAGTTGGCCAAACAAAACCCAAATATCAGAGAAGGAATACGAGGCTATAAGCAATCATGCATATAAGAGATCAAAGAAGACTCAAATAACTTTCATGGATAAAAACTCAAATCTGATCATAAACTCAAAGTTCATCGAATCCCAACAAACACACCGCAAAAGACTTACATCATATGGATCTCCAAGAGACCATTGTATTGATAATCAAAAGAGAGAGAGGAAGCCAGCTAGCTACTAACTACAGACCCATAGGTCTACAAAGAACTACTCACACATCATCGGAGAGGCACCAATGGACATGATGAACCTCTCCGTGATGGTGTCTAGATTGGATCTGGTGGTTCTGGACTCTGCGGCGGCTGGAATTGATTTTCGACGCCTCTCCTAGGGTTTTTGGAATATTGGGGTATTTATAGAGTGAAGAGGCGGTGCAGGGGGTACCCGAGGTGGGCACGATACACCTGGGCGCGTCTGGGGGCCCAAGCGCGCCCTGGTGTATCGTGCTCCCCTCAGAGCTCCACTCAAGTGCTTCCTTGGCCCATACGGTGTTTTCTGGCCCAGAAAAAATCCGCAAAAAGTTTCACTGCGTTTGGACTCCGTTTGGTATTGATTTCCTGCGATGTCAAAAAACAAGCAGAAAACAGCAACTGGCACTGGGCACTATGTCAATAGGTTAGTACCAAAAAATGATATAAAATGACTATAAAATGATTGTAAAACATCCAAGAATGATAATATAACAGCATGGAACAATCAAAAATTATAGATATGTTGGAGATGTATCAGCATCCCCAAGCTTAATTCCTGCTCGTCCTCGAGTAGGTAAATGATAAAAACAGAATTTTTGATGTGGAATGCTGCCTAACATGTTCATCACATTCTTTTTTCTTTATAGCATGGACATTTGGACTTTTATATGGTTCAAAGCAATAGTCTAGTTTTGACATGAAAACTTTAATACTCAAGCATACCAACAAGCAACCATGTCTTTCAAAATATCAACACTAAAGCAAGTTATCCCTAGCCCATTATGCTCAACCATTGATCCATTCATGAAACACACTCGAATATTAGCTACACCCAATGCTCAAATAAGATCATAGTGCCCCCTAGTTGGTTCTTTATAAGAGAAGATGGAGACACAAATTCAAAACAAAAATTGCATAAGTAAAAGAAAGGCCCTTCGCGGAGGGAAGTAGGGATTTGTAGAGGTGCCAGAGCTCAAAGCTTAAATTGAGAGATAAAAATATTTTGGGAGGTATACTTTTCCCACCCACGAAAATAACTTAGAGCTTTCAACACTTTCCATGCTAGATACATCATAGGCGGTTCCCAAACAGAAAACAAAGTTTATTCCTTTTTCCACCATTACTTTCACTTTTCATGGCTAACCGTATCCACGGGTGCCCTCCATACCAACACTTTCCAAGGAATTTATTATTTGACAACATAAAGTAAATTCATTTATTCATTTCGAGACTGGGCATCCCTAATACCTTTGCCGTGCTCTCCTGCAATGACAAGTGAATAAACACTCATCGTGAGAATAACACATCTAGCATGGAAAATATTGGCCACCCCTCACCGCCTCGCGAGCGGTAGAGCACACAAAAGAGAAATTTATTTTGAAAATTAGAGATGGCACATACAAATTTGCTTAGAACGGCATGGAAATACCGCATATAGGTAGATATAGTGGACTCATATGGCAAAACTAGTTTAAAGGGTTTTGGATGCACAAGTAGTGATCATACTTGGTGCAAAATGAAGGCTAGCAAAAAGATTGAGAAGCGACCAACCAAGAAGCGAAAAATCTCGTACCCAAGCATTAAGCATAACTAACACTGAATAATGCACCACAAGTAGGATATAAATTTCATTGCATAACAATTGATTTTCATGCTTGCATAGGGAATCACAAACCTTAACATCAATATTCTTACTAAAGCACAATTACTCATCAACATGACTCACATATTACATCTTCATATCTCAAAACCATTACTAAGAATCAAGTTTATTTTGTCCAATGATCTTCATGAAAGTATTTATTATATCCTCCTTGGATATCTATTAGTTTGGCATTATTTTCATGTGTTGATTTTGATAAGCTCAAACAAATTTAAGTGAAGAACATGAGCATCATATTTCTTTCTCTCAAAATAATCTAAGTGAAGCAAGAGAGAATTTCTGAAAATTTTATTAACTACCAAATAAATCTAAGTGAAGCATGAGAGCATTTCTTCAAAAATAACAAAGCACACCGTGCTCAAAAAGATATAAGTGAAGTGCTAGAGCAAATCCATGGCTCTAAAAATTTAAGTGAAGCATAGGAGCAAGCATAGCATAATTTTTGGTTCTCTCAAAAAGGTGTGTCCAGCAAGGATTCAAGACTTAAAACATAAAGCAAAACAAGCAAAGACTCATATCATACAAGACGCTCCAAGCAAAACTCATAATATGTGACGAATAAAAATATAGTTTCAAGTAAGATACCGATGGTTGTTAGAAGAAAGCGGGATGCCACTCGGGGCATCCCCAAGCTTAGTTTCTTGCTACTTCTTGAATATTATCTTGGGGTGCCTCGGGCATCCCCAAGATTAGCCTTTTGCTAATCCTTATTCCTTCATCCATCGTAAGATCACCCAAAACATGAAAACTTCAATCACACAAAACTCAACAAAACCTTCGTGAGATCCGTTAGTATAAGAAAGCAAATCACTACTATAAGTACTGTTGAAAACCCATTCATATTTTATTCTTGCATTATATCTACTGTATTCCAAATTTTCTATGGCAAAAACTCATCAAAGAAAACCATAGAATCATCAAAACAAGCACACAACGCAAGGAAAACAGAATCTGTCAAAAACAGAACAGTCTGTAGCAATCTGAATATTTCAAATACTTATGAAACTCCAAAAATTCTGAAAAATGTATGAAAACGTGCATAATTTTTCTATTAATATTCTTCAAAAAGAATCAACTCAAAAGCACTTTTCAGATAAAAATGAAAAATAATTTTGTGAGCGCAAAAGTTTCTGTTTTTCAGCAAGAACAAATCAACTTTCAACACAAATCTTCCCAAAGGCCTTGCTTGGCACAAACACTAATTTAAACCACAAAAACACATCTAACCAGAGGTATAATTGGGTATTTTATTGAAAACAGCAAGAAAACCAAAAAGCAAAAAGATACAAGTTGGGTTGCCTCCCAACGAGCGCTATCGTTTTACGCCCCTAGCTAGGCATAATGCGTCGGATCTAAGTTTTGTCATCTTTGTTCAATTCTTTAAGCACACAACCAGATTTCCTTGGAGAATTAGCAACTAAAATAGAAAAACTTCTAGGCATAGAATTAAGGAATTCATTCCTATCGATAGGATCTCTTATAGCTTCAGC
The DNA here is from genome assembly GCA_011799875.1 of Thinopyrum elongatum. Classification (NCBI taxonomy): domain Eukaryota; kingdom Viridiplantae; phylum Streptophyta; class Magnoliopsida; order Poales; family Poaceae; genus Thinopyrum; species Thinopyrum elongatum. Next base: position 430,621,712 of record CM022303.1, read on the forward strand.
AAAATTCGGGTGAATACTAATCATTTTGAGATCTCCTTTATCATTACTAGAAGTTGCACCTTTGTTTTTAATAGCTTGAGTAGTCTTACTAATTTTTACGGGAGTTTTGGCGGAACCAAAAGCCGTACTTAGATTAGAAAAAAATTCTTCTAGTTTATCAATCCTAGACGGGCTTTCTTCAATTCTTTCATGAATTATAGTTCTGTTTTCTTTTAACAACTTAAAAACGTCTCCCGCTTTTGACCCAATTTTAGTAGCATAACTTTGCATCATTCTATCCAAGTTTTCAAGATGCTCTGCGGTAAGCATTTTCTTTTCAATAGCATCTAGTCTTTACATAACATGCTCGAGAGTCAATATTGTTTTATTGATCACGAGTGGTGGTGAACCCACAAAATTTCCCAAAGCATTAAAAGCATCAAGAGAAGGACACATCAAGAAATTCCCACCGGTAATCATATCAAGGACGAATCTATACCAAGTGGTGATGCCCACATAAAAACAATGAAGAAGAACAACGGTAGATTGCATACGGATAGATCTATTATGAGTATTGCAAATCCTATACCAAGCATCTTTTAAATTCTCCCCTCCCCTTTGTTTAAAGTTGAGAACCTCGTTCTCGGGGGTGCACGTAATAGAGGAAGAAATATCCATCACGACAAAAAGTAGACAACAAGATTGCACACAAGAAACAGATCTGACAAGAAAATGGCGAATGAAAAAGAGAGGGCAAATAAAACAGTAATTTTTTGTGAAGTGGGGGAGAGGAAAACGAGAGGCAAATGGCAAATAATGTAAATTGCGAGGAGATGAGATTTGTGATTAGGAACCTGGTTGATGTTGAAGATCCTCCCCAGCAACGGCGCCAGAAATTCCTTTTGATGTCTGCTAGAACTACGTCGGTATTTCCCCAAAGAGGAAGGGATGATGCAGTATAGCGACGGTAGGTATTTTCCTCAGTGATGAGACCAAGGTTATCGAACCAGTAGGAGAACCTCCTCACACCACGTAAACAGCACCTGCACACAAATAACAAATACTCACAACCCGACGTGTTAAAGGGGTTGTCAATCCCTTTCGGGTACGGCGCCTCAAGATAGGCAAATAACGTGAGATAAAAGTTGTAGATTGGATAAATTGATCGCGGAACAAATAAATTGCAGCAAGGTATTTTTGTATTTTTGGTTTAATAGATCTGAAAATAAATGCAAAGGAAAATAGATCGCAAAGGCAAATATGATGAAAAGAGACCCGGGGGCTGTAGGTTTCACTAGTGGCTTCTCTCGAGAAAAATAGCAAATGGTGGGAAAACAATTACTGTTGGGCAATTGATAGAACTTCAAATAATCATGACGATATCCAGGCAATGATCATTATATAGGCATCACGTCAAAGATTAGTAGACCGACTCCTGCCTGCATCTACTACTATTACTCCACACATCGACTGCTATCCAGCATGCATCTAGTGTATTAAGTTCATGGAAAAACGGAGTAATGCAATAAGGACGATGACATGATGTAGACAAGATCTATTTATGTAGAAATAGACCCCATCGTTCTATCCTTAGTAGCAACGATACATACGTGTTGTTTCCCTTTCTGTCACTGGGATCAAGCACCGTAAGATCGAACCCAGTACAAAGCACCTCTTCCTGTTGCAAGATAAATACATCAAGTTGGCCAAACAAAACCCAAATATCGGAGAAGAAATACGAGGCTATAAGCAATCATGCATATAAGAGATCAAAGAAGACTCAAATAACTTTCATGGATAAAAACTCAAATCTGATCATAAACTCCAAGTTCATCGGATCCCAAAAAACACACCTCAAAAGACTTACATCATATGGATCTCCAAGAGACCATTGTATTGATAATCAAGAGAGAGAGAGAGAGAGGAAGCCATCTAGCTACTAACTACGGACCCGTAGGTCTACAAAGAACTACTCACGCATCATCGGAGAGGCACCAATGGACATGATGAACCCCTCCGTGATGGTGTCTAGATTGGATCTGGTGGTTCTGGACTCTGTGGCGGCTGGAATTGATTTTCGACGCCTCTCCTAGGGTTTCTGGAATATTGGGGTATTTATAGAGCGAAGAGGCGGTGCAGGGGGTACCCAAGGTGGGCACGATACACCTGGGCGCACCTGGGGGCCCAGGCGCACCCTGGTGTATTGTGCTCCCCTCAGAGCTCCACTCAGGTGCTTCCTTGGCCCATACGGTGTCTTCTGGCCCAGAAAAAATCCACAAAAAGTTTCGCTGCGTTTGGACTCCGTTTGGTATTGATTTCCTGCGATGTAAAAAACAAGTAGAAAACAGCAACTGGCACTGGGTACTATGTCAATAGGTTAGTACCAAAAAATGATATAAAATGACTATAAAATGATTGTAAAACATCCAAGAATGATAATATAACAGCATGGAACAATCAAAAATTATAGATACGTTGGAGACGTATCACTGCGATGCCCTGTCGACAGCAGGCAAGCTCCGATGGAACCGCTCTTGCTGTGCGGCGCGCCGCGCCTCTCGCTTTGCCGCGCTCCAACGGTCTCGCCATGCGGCGTGCCGCAGCCTATCGGCGCGGACTCGCCAAGCTTGCTCTGCGGCGCGCCATTGATCATGCTGTGCGGCAAGCTAAAGCCTCTCGGCGCTGACATGCCTATCTTGATCCGCGGCGCTGAAGAGCCATGCACAAAGGGTCTGCTCAAGCCTGGCGATGATGCGCATCACGGCGTCGTCCATCGCGTTGCCGGGGAGCGCCGCGGCCTCGATGGGCCATTGCGCCTTTTGGTTTTCCTCGTCAATGAGGTTGATGGCAGAGGTGGCGCTTTGGTGGGTTGGCATGCTTTGAAATGGTGGATGTGCTATAGGCTGTGCTTGTTGCCTCCGTGCGTCGCGCGCCGCCTAGGTTTATGTGCAATATCACTGGGTGGCGGGAAACAAGTGAGGAAATGGCGGGAAACGGTGGCGTGTTCATAAAACGCCATCAGTTAATGGAAACTTAGCATATAAATAACATCGAGCTAGCACAAGAAGTAGATGATGATGAGATGAACACGGACCACACTAGGGAACTCGTCGGTGATGAATTCATGAATCGCAAACGGTTGTATACTGGCAAGCATTTGCCCACAACACACATGGCTTGTTCCATCACAAACAGGTCGGATGGATCAACTGTATGCCACGTATCGCAGATTGTCAAAAAGTAATGTGGTAGACCTTCTTTAACATGTGTTAAAAAATAAAAAAATAAAAACAGGGACCTCGAGGTTAATTTAACTCATTGGATGGATCATAGAGGTCATTTAATTTGACCATTATGACCCATCCCATCAGTTAATTTAACATCAACACAACTTCCCATCCAGTCACCCATCTGATGGCTGCTCCAGCCTGAGCAAACTTAACTTGAGAGTTCTCTTAGATGAGCTATTGGTGGAATAGCTAGTCCTTGCTGATATGGGATGCCTCTTCGCATCCTTATGGCATATCCGGATGACCGCCCGTCCCCCAATGGCCAATAGATGTTGTGTAGACAGAGCATATCACATACATCTTATTAGAAGCAATCGTCTGTGTTATTATATATCAGTCTTCGCACATATTTCTGATTACAGACCTGTTTGCCGCGTATACACACATCTTGTTATATTGAACCATTTTTGTTCTCTTGTCTCAACGCAAATAGTTCATCCGAGTGAACCGCATGCAGTATATCGCACACACCTTGATCTGATTGACCGTTTGTTTTGTGTTGCCTAATAAAAAATAGTTCATCCGAGTGAACCGTATGCTGTATATCGCACACACCTTCATCTGGCAGCCCGTTTCTTTTGTTCCTCCTCATCGCAAACTGTTAATTGAGCTGAACCGTATGCCCTGCATCGCACACGCAACCAAAATCTGAACCGTGTTTGATGCATCCATCATCGCAAATGTTTTGCACCTTTTTTGACGGTTTTTTTACACCACCGTTTGCGATTATTGCATTGCACACAGTTTTGTCGAAGGTCTCTGATCGTAGTGTCGTGTTAGCAGCATCCCGCAGTAGTGTGAGATATCGATATGAGGAGAATAAGGAGTGACAAGACCCTAAGCTTGGGGATACCCAAGGCACCCCCAAGGTTATATTCAAGGAATATCCAAGCAACTAAACTTGGGGATGCCCCGGAAGGCATCCCCTCTTTCGTCTTCAACATTATCGATAACCTTACTTGGAGCTATATTTTCGTTCGTCACATGATATGTGTTTTGCTTGGAGCATCATTTTCTTTTGTTAGGATTTGCTTGCTGTTATTTAGAATAATATTTTACATCTTTCATTTCAATAGATTGTCAAGGATAGCCTTTACCATGCTTATTTTGCAAGTCTATATGTTGCTATTTTGAAAACAGAAAGTTTTCTATCATTGTCTGAATTGTGAAAAAATGTCAGAACAAGATAAAATCTTGCAATTTTTACACAGTAAACTATGATAAATTTTCTATAGTGTGTTAAATTTTCAGAATTTTTGGAGTTAAAGTATGAATTTTCTTTCATCCTTTACAGACTATCCAGTTTTGGCAGATTGCTGTTATGTTTGCATTGTTTGCTTTGCGTATGTTTTCTTGTTTGATGATTATATTTGAGGATAGTGGTATTAAATATGCAGAGGCATTTAGTATGCAATGTTAATAATTTTAGTGATTTGCTACAGTAGAGAATGATAAGGTTATTGCATTGATTTATACTAACTTATCTCACTAGTTCTTGTTGAGTTTTGTGTGGATGAAGTTTTTGAGATTTAGGGAAACCATGATATAAAAGGAATTAAGGAGACACAAAATCTCAAGCTTGCACTACAAAAAATACACTTCCGTGATGATACGTGTTTGTCACAGTAAGTCACGTTTTCTGTCATGCATGTACATCCATGACGATTTTATGACAGAATCAAGATAGTCATACCTGTGTTGTCGTAGAAGTGTTCCCTGACAATACCAAAATTATCATCACGGAAGTGTCCACTTCCATGACGATAAATGGCGCATCATGGAAGTGCTTTTGTCAAGGGTAATCGACACATGGCATCCACCGTAATGGGTCGTCGTTAAGCTATAGGGTTCGGGTTTGGATCCCATGACCCGTTATCAGCCCGGACCAATGGGGATTTTCCACGTGTAAAATTCTCAATGGCCAGAGGAACCACGTGTCAGCTCACCGTTGGGACAGATGTCATCCACTCATTGGATCGGAGGTGCCTATGATACAATGACATGTGGCACGGCCTAACAGGGGCCCATTCCGGTGAAAAAGTTGGCCAGTTTGACATGGTCAAAAGTTAGCGGGCCGGCCCACGGAAAGCCTGTTAACAGCCTGTTCGCATATAGCCCATTTACAGCCCGCTAACTCACGACCCGTTACACATATCCAAATTAGGCCCAGTAGCATCATCTGGGCCGTCCATGATTCCAGCCCATTGTAACTTCCGGCCCATGTATGGCCCATGACGTCTTTCGGCCCTACGAGGCCCTTTATAAATCTGAGCCCATTAAAGGGCCCGAGGTGAAACTGGCCCATAATGAACAGTGTATTGCTTTAAACCCATTAACGGCCCATTATTCGGTCGGTCGTTTCTAGCCCGTGTTAACTTTCGGCCTTCTAAGGGCCCATTTATTCTTGGGCTCATTTCCAGATTTCGGTTACTTACGGTCCGTTACTGGCATGTTCCGCTTGTGGGCCAAATACAGCCCATGGTTACAATCGGCCCGTTTGTGGCCCGTTAACCCGTTGGGCTGTTTTCATAGCGTCATCAAATACGGCCTATTAACAGCCCGTTATGGTCGGCCCATAAACAGACGATTTCCACTCTAGCCCGTTTACGGCCCATTTTGCGGACCGTTATTGGTCCATGAATAGTATGACCCATGTTTGGCCAAATGATTATACGGCCCGTAGAAGGCCCATTCATTATATGGCCGATGGAAGGCCCATGGATCCTATGGCCCGTAGAAGACCCATGGATCCTATGGCCCGTAGGAGGCCCATGGTCAGTACAGCAGGTAGCAGGACCATGGTGACAACGGTCCGTACGTTCCCATGGTTATTGTGGCCTAGTTATAAAAATAGGTTATTGTGGCCACTAGAAAAACGCGGAAAAAGAACTGCAGTGACTACAAGGAAACAACTAAACAAGACAATAAGGAAATAAATAAGCAAGCAACTAATGCTAGGCTATTACGGCTATTACACATATTACATCCACTGGGCATCAAAGTTCGCCACCAGTGCAAATATAGGGAACAAAGCAGCATATTACATACACTGGCCACCTAAATTGGCCACCAATGCAAATAAACGCGGCAGCAAACCAAGTCCATAACTGAAACAACTTCAGAAGAGCTCAAGAAACATTATCCTGGGTATCCACCATGCTGGCAATAAGCTTAGCAAGCTTATTAGCTTTCTACTGTTTGGCGCTAAAATCATCCAATGCTTGCTGTTGCACCAGAAAGTATGCATCTGAATTCTCCATGGACTTCCGCAGTCCTTCGGCTTCTTGTCGCAGCACAGCTGATTGATGTCTTTCATCTTGTAGTTGAGACTCAAGAAACCGAATTGATTCATATGGTGAGTTCGAATAGCTTGTGCCAGCTATAGTGGCCAATAACTCGAACACTAAACCAAGACAGGACTTTGGGGTTGTCTCACTATCTTCAAGATAATTTTCCTTAGCTATTTTATCAGCTTTGTTGGAGACCAACAAGGATGTCTCACTATCCTGAACCTTATCTGCATTACTTCCTTTACCATTGCCTAATAAGGTACTCTTCCCCAATATTCTGTAAGCATTCTAAAAGAAGAAACAGGCAGACACATAACAGGTTTAGCATGTAGTATATGAAACTCATTTCGGTGAACCAGTTCATTAGTAAGGTGGACAGGATTAAACTACCAAGTCTTCTATTGCCAACTAGTACATAATAAAAGCATCAAACAAACATATATCTATGTCCTATGGTCACTGCATTTTCTTGCCAAATCAAAATAGAGACATGGTTCAAATCATATCAGTTCAAGACAAAGCAGCATTGAAAGAATACAAAGCGTGGGAAACTACATGGCAGAACAAGATTTTAGATGGGTACCACAGGTCTACATGTACAACAACACTATTGGCTCTGTTGTGATGCTAGTAATGTGCATGATATGAGAAGTCAACTATATACACAATTGAAATTGAAATCAACAAAGCTATTTATAAGAGCAAACTTGTTAAAGAAACATGCTTAAACATACCTGTTGTGCCTTTGGAGTTTCGATTGGATCCTTCAATTTAAAAATAAGTTTGTATGAGTAAATACAATGATACAAGAGCAAAGCACTATGCACGATAGCAATGGAATCTTAAATGAGAACAGTTATTCTTCAGGTTTAAGCACTTGTTCTACACGAACAGATTACAGTAAGATGCAGGCATATAGTACTTAAAAATAATAAATGACCTCATAGACCTTACCACACTCTTGGTTCAGGACCAATACAGAACAAGGCGTTCTTAGTCATCGTCCCGTAAATGTGTCTCAGGAGAACGTAAGGGAATTTGATGAGTTTCTTTGCCAGTGAAGTATGTTTTCTTCAGGTAATTCTGATACTTCCACCAAGCATTCTTGAAGATAGCAGAGGTATTAACACAAGTTACCTCATCTTGAGTTTCCAAATTGGTCCTTCTCTATAGAGAAAAATGGGAACATTTGCTGTATTCTAACCATCATGGAGGTAGAATGTATGGGACAAAGCAAAGTAATTGCCATGATTAACATTACTTACACATAACTCCTGGACGAACACCTGCAACTGGAATTTTCCTTCATCTTCAGTATAATATTTCGATGATGGGAAGATACGCACATAGGATTTAACAACATCAAATGTGATAGATGCTAAACTACGAATGGCTGGTTGTGCTTCCTCCATGGGAATATGTGTATTAACTGGTGGAGTTGGGGTTCGCCGTGGTAGTACTGGCGCTTTGGGCACTGGAGATGCCTTACTAACTGCTCTTGTTTGGGAGCTCTATGGTGGAGATGGTGTTGTGTTAACAAGAACTTGGTTACTATCTGCTGGGGTTGGGGTTAGATTGGGTGAAGCTGGTTCTCTGTCCATCGCAGTAGGGGTACAATCTGTGAGAGTCTGGGTTATGTGTGGTAGGGCTGGTTCTCGTGCATGTACAACCGGGGTGCTATCTCCACCAAGAGGTAGCACTGTTTTATTTGATGACCGTGTTTTTACTCCACTAGGTACTGCCATCACCCGCTCCAATTCAAATGGCTGATAAACAGGAAACATAGTTGAATGTACAGACCTTATATGAGAGACAGATGCAATAGATAGTGTGGAAAAAAGAGGGCATGAAATAGTTCACATGTATATTGTTTAACTAAAAAGGATAGCATGACATAATTTCACATATATGATTTCTATCTAAACTGGATAGCATAGCATGACATAATTCAAAGATATGATAACTAACTAAACAGGATGGCATGAGATAATTATATGATGTCTTTAGTAAACAGGTTCACATGACATAATTCACATGCATGTTATCTAAGTAATCAGGAACGCATGATTTAATCCACATATGTGATATATACTAAGCAGAGGGCATTCGCATATATGATGTCTGAACTAAGAACATGGTGTTGAATATTGTGTATATGATGTCTAAACTATGCAATGCAAGACACCATAAGCATGATATGAGCAGTATAACCGTGCCAAGTTAGAGCATACACCTCGGTGGGGGAATAGGATTGGTCATCTATCTCTGAATCCATCTCTGAGGAGCTATCGAGACCCAACAAGAGATCTGCTTCGACAGGTTGCACTGTCTGCTCTGAAGACCTTGTTTTCACTGTCTGCTCTGAAGACCTTGTTTTCACTCCAGATTTTTCCATCACCCACTCAAATGGCTGATTCACAGGAAGAGTAGTTGAATGTACAAACATTGTCAACAAATGGAAATGTAATGAAGAAAAGGATTGGCAAGATATCATTCAAATATATGATGCCAGGTTAAACAGGATGGCAGTGCATATTTCATATATATTATGGCTGGCTAAAAGAGATGAGATTGCATAATTCTCATATATGATATAGAAACTAAACAGGTGGCATTACAGAACATGTCTAAACTAAGCAGATGACATATATGATGTCGAAAGTCGGAAAGTAGGCACTGCAAGGCAACATATGCATGATATGACCTACATCATCATGCCAAGTTAGAGCAAACACCTCGGGGGGTAAATAGGAGTGGTCAGCTGCGTCTGAATCCGCCTCAGAACAGATATCTTCCTCTAGATTACAATCTGGAGGGAGCAGGGAGGGTTTGCCATTAAAACCACCATGGAGCGATGTCTGCATGACATTGTATTGATGTGCAAAACTCTTCTCTTTTTCTCTACATGTTCAGCATGACTGTGTACAATATCTGACATGCATACGGAAAAAATATAGTGAGATTATGTAAGGAGAGCATGCAGAAATCTAGAGTGATGGTAAGAACCAGTGGATGGATCCAAAAATAATGATAGCAGGTTGATGATAGCTTTAATTTAACAAAAAGACAGATAATGATTGCTTTACTACTTGTTTCCCACCCAAGATGAACAACATAGGCATACCCTAGGTGAACCAGATAATAGACAGAGATACTATTCATTGCTGCCTCGATATGTGCCCCCCAAGTAATTTTAAAACTCAAGTTTGAACATTAATTTGGACCTCACTTGGAGTCTAAGAGGTATACAGGACGATAAAGTAGCAGGTAATATTAAGAAATGCATTACATAAGCAGAAACAAAAGAGTGCGACCTCTCTTGTGGACCCGTGTACTCCTCAGGTTCATCTGCTGAGTCGATGATGGTGATGCAGTTGTGGTGGATGCCGGCGGTAGGGAAGGAGATCTGAGGTGGTGAAAGACGGTCAGGAGTCGTGATGTCTGGTATGGTGGATGCTTCTGGCGATCGAGCAGCTCAGGTGAGGTGGACGACGTCGCGGTAGGAGCAGGACAAACCACACAAAGTTTTCTTTGACACCTATCTAAAACTGAAGTAATTCTGTAAGGGCTCCTTTGGCTTGCAGGATTCTTAAAACGCAGGGATAGGAAAAACACCAGAATAGGATAGGAATGCATGTGGGAAATAGAGCATTTGTAAACACATGATTTCTCTCTACTTGGGTGTTTGGTTCACAGGAATTGGAAGAGCAGAGGAATGCAAAGAAACATGGCCAAATTAAAGTGAAACCATAAGAAAATGTGTACAGTTAGAATGTTATTCTGCCACTAATGCACTTAGTCTTGTTTTCTTGCATAGCATTTTGAAAAGTAGGTCCAGGTGGATGTTTTTCTCCATTCCTTTCAACGAAATGCATGAATAATTGAATAGTAAATGTTGGGAATCGTTGCATGGAAAACAAAAAAATTTCTACGCACACGCAATCATCTACCCATGGAGATGCATAGAAACGAGGGGGAGAGTGTGTCTATGTACCCTTGTAGACCGTAAGTGGAAGCGTTTCATGACTCGGTTGATGTAGTCGAACTTCTTTGCGCTTCGACCGATCAAGTACCGAACGCACGACACCTTCGCGTTCTGCACACGTTCAGCTCGGTGACGTCCCTCACCTTCTTGATCCAGCAAGACGTCGAGGTAGTAGATGAGTTCCGTTAGCACGACGGCATGGTGACGGTGATGGTGAAGTGATCTCCGCATGGCTTCGCCTAACCACTACGAAAATATGACCGGGGGTGTAAACGGTGGACGGGGGCGCCGCTCACGGCTATGCAATTGTCTGTTCTGTGTTAGGCACCCCCTCCCACATATATATAGGTGGGAGGGAGGGAGGAGCAGCCATAGGAGAGGCCCAAGTAGGAGGAATCCTACTTGGAGTCCCTCCCAAGCCGCACCCCCCTGCCATATATAACCGAGGGGGAAGGAAAGATGGGGGGGGGGAGAGGGAAGGAAGTGGGAATCCTAATCCACACTTTCCTTTCCCTTCTCCCCTTTCCTTCTCCTCCTTAGGCCGGCCCATATGGGGGGTGCACCAGCCCCTTGTGGCTGGTGCGTTTCCCCTCTTGGCCCATAAGGCCCATATCTTTTGCCGGGGGTGCCCGGAACCCCTTCCGGTGACCCGATAAGTACCCGGTACCCCCCGAAACACTTCCGGTGTCCGAATACCATCGTCCTATATATAAATCTTTACATCTCGACCATTTCAAGACTCCTCGTCATGTCCGTGATCTCATCCGGGACTCCGAACAACATGAGATCACCAAATCACATAACTCATATAATACTATATCGTCATCGAACGTTAACCGTGCAGACCCTACGGGTTCGAGAACTATGTAGACATGACCGAGACACCTCTCTGGTCAATAACCAATAGGGGAAACTGGATGCTCATATTGGATCCTACATATTCTATGAAGATCTTTATTGGTCGAACCGTTTTGAGAACATACGTAATTCCCTTTGTCCATCGGTATGTTACTTGCCCGAGATTCAATCGTCGGTATCTTCATACCTAGTTCAATCTCGTTACCGACAAGTCTCTTTACTCGTTCCGTAATACATCACCTCGTGACTAACTCCTTAGTCATTTTCTTGCAAGCTTATGATGTGTATTACCGAGAGGGCCCAGAGATGCCTCTCCGATACTCGGCGTGACAAATCCTAATCTCGATCTATGCCAACACAACAAACACCTTCGGAGATACCTGTATATCATCTTTATAATCACCCAGTTACGTTGTGACGTTTGATAGCACACAAGGCATTCCTCCGGTATCCGGGAGTTTCATAATCTCATAGTCGAAGGAATATGTATTTGACATAAAGAAAGCAATAGCAATAAAACTGAACGGTCATTATGCTAAGCTAACAGATGGATCTTTTCCATCACATCATTCTCCTAATGATGTGACCCCGTTATCAAATGACAACACATGTCTGTGGTTAGGAAACCTTAACCATGTTTGATCAATGCGCTAGTCTAGTAGAGGCTTACTAGGGACACGGTATTTGTTTATGTATTCACACATGTATTTAAGTTTCCGATCAATACAATTCTATCATGAATAATAAATCTTTATCATGAATAAGGAAATATAAAATAACAACTTTATTATTGCCTCTAGGGAATATTTGCTTCCATCTCCCACTTGCACTAGAGTCAATAATCTAGTTCACATCGCCATGTCATTAACACCCATAGTTCACATCGCCATGTGACCAATACCCAAAGAGTTTACTAGAGTCAATAATCTAGTTCACATCACCATGTGATTAACACCCAAACAGTACTAAGGTGTGATCATGTTTTGCTTGTGAGAGAAGTTTATTCAATGGGTCTGCTACATTCAGATCAGTATGTATTTTGCAAATTTCTATGTCTACAATGCTCTACATGGAGCTACACTAGCTAATTGCTCCCACTTTCAATATGTATACACATTGAGACTTAGAGTCATCCGGATCGGTGTCAAAGCTTGCATCGACGTAACCCTTTACGATGAATTCTTTATCACCTCCATAACTGAGAAACATTTCCTTAGTCCTCTTAGGTAACTAAGGATAATTTTGACTGTTGTTCAGTGATCTACTCCTGGATCACTATTGTACCCCCTTGCCAAACTCATGGCAAGGTACACAATAGGTCTGGTACACAGCAAGTCATACTTTATAGAACCTATGGCAGAGGCATAGGGAATGACTTTCATTCTCTCCCTATCTTCTGCCGTGGTCGGGTTTTGAGTCTTACTCAACTTCACACCTTGTTACACAGGCAAGAACCCTTTCTTTGATTGAATCATTTTGAACTTTTTCAAAACTTTATCAAGGTATGTGCTTTGTGAAAGTCTATTAAGCGTCTCGATCTATCCCTATAGATCTTGATGGCCAATATATATAAGCAGCTTCACCGAGGTCTTTCATTGAAAAATTCTTATTCAAGTATCCTTTTATGCTATCCAGAAATTCTATATCATTTCGAATCAATAATATGTAATCCACATATAATATCAAAAATGCTACAGAGCTCCCACTCACTTTCTTGTAAATACAGGCTTCATCATAAGTCTGTATAAAACCATATGCTTTGATCACCTCATCAAAGCGTATATATCTACTCCGAAATGCTTGCACCAGTCCATAGATGGATCGTTGGAGCTTGCACACTTTGTTAGCACGTTTAGGATTGACAAAACCTTCTGGTTGCATCGTATACAACTCTTCTTTAAGAAATCCATTAAGGAATGCAGTTTTGACGTCCATTTGCCAAATTTCATAATTATAAAATGCGGCAATTGCTAACATGATTCGGACTAACTTAAGAATCACTACGGGTGAGAAGGTCTCATCGTAGTCAACCCCTTGAACTTGTCGAAAACCTTTCGTGACAAGTCGAGATTTGTAGATGGTGACATTACCATCAGCGTCTGTCTTCTTCTTGAAGATCCATTTATTCTCAATGACTTGCCAATCATCGAGCAATCCACCAAAGTCCACACTTTGTTCTCATACATGGATCCTATCTCAGATTTCATGGCCTCAAGCCATTTATCGGAATCTGGGCTCATCATAGTTTCTTCATAGTTTGTAGGTTCGCTGTTGTCCAACAACATGGCTTCCAGGACTGCCGTACCATTCTGGTGCGGAACGTGTTTTGGTCGACTTACGAGGTTCAGTAGTAACTTGACTCTAAAGTTTCATGATCATTATCATTTGCTTCCTCTCTGGTTGGTGTAGGCATCATGCGAACGGATTTCTCTGATGTGCTACTTTCCAATTCGAGAGAAGGTATGATTACCTCATCAAGTTATACTTTCCTCCCACTCACTTTTTCGAGATAAACTCCTTCTCTACCTCCCCTCCTCAGAGTGGGTGGGTGCTCGGGGTAAAAGAACCCACGACGCCGAAGGCATCAAGGAACACTGTCCCTAACCCGAGGGCACGGCGAGCTTGCTAGCCGTCCCTTGTGTTGAAAAGCTATTTAATCCACACGACTCTCGGCAACGGATACAAAGGTTCCATTCTTGGCAACAAAGATCTTGCCTTTGGATCTATGGTAGAAGGTGTACCCAATTGTTTCTTTCGGGTATCCTATGAAGACGCACTTCTCCGCTTTGGTTTCGAGCTTATCAGGCTAAAGCCTTTTGACATAAGCGTCGCATCCCCAAACTTTTAAGAAACGGCAGCTTAGGTTTCTAACAAAACCACAGTTCATACGGTGTCATCTCAACGGATTTAGACGGTGCCCTATTTAACGTGAATGTGGCTGTCTCTAATGCATAACCCCAAAACGATAGTGGTAAATCGGTAAGAGACATCATAGAACGCACCATATCTAATAAAGTACGGTTATGACGTTCGGACACACCATTACGCTGTGATGTTCCAGGTGGCGTGAATTGTGAAACTATTCCACATTGTTTTAAATGAAGGCCAACCTCATAACTCAAATATTCGCCTCCGCGATCAGATCGTAGAAACTTTATTTTCTTGTTACGATGATTCTCCACTTCACTCTGAAATTCTTTGAACTTTTCAAATGTTTCAGACTTGTGTTTCATTAAGTAGATATACCCATACGTCGTTAGAGACCACGGCCACCTATGGGACCAAGGGCCCCTTGCTGGTTCGGCACGGGGATGTCACGTCGCACAAAGAGCAGAGGAGCGTGGGGCAGCACGGCAGGGATCACACGAGCAATTTTACCCAGGTTTGGGCCGCCGCGAGGCGTAAAACCCTACTCCTGCTTTGGTGGATGGATGGTGGAAGAATGGTGGTGGAGCGTAGTACACTTGCCCGGCAGGGGCGGCAGTGGCTACGCGCGTATGAGTGTCCAACTCTCCAACCTCGCGAACCATTTCTACGGTTGCCATGGGCCTCCTTTTATAGGTTAAGGGGTCACCACAATGGCAAATCAGTCATTATGCACTGATAAGATAGCAAACAGTGCTATCATACCAAACTCTGCAGGCTGGCAGAGCGCATTAAATGCGCCGCTCAACATCACATCGTTGTCCACCCGACAAGCCTTGCCGGGCTTATTTTGCCAGCTCCACGCCTGCTTGTTCGACACGTCGCGGGATGGGTGTCATCTGTTGGCTTTCCTGTAGAAAGAGGCTGCCATGTGGCGAATGGCTGCCACTTAATCACTTTGCGGCTTGACACCGCACTGATTGACGACGTGGGTCATGGGGGAGTGGTTGATGAGGTGTTTCTTGCCTCCGTGAGTCCCGGCAGGCCCTGCCGGGACGTCTTGGACGCTCTCTTCCGGGGGTAGCTCTACCCTTGCCAAGTCCATTTGCCCGGCAAGGGAGGCTTTTCTCCTGGTGGTATCTTGCTTCTCTGGCTTGTTCTTGGTCCTCTTGCCTTGCATGCTGGTCCTTAGAAAATCTTGGTCTCTTGTACCCTGGCATGGCCTGATGCCATAATCTTGTTCCCGTGCCTGTGCATAGTAAGGGCAACATACCCAGGGTCTGTTGCACCGACAGAAGCCCCCGGGCCTGCCCTGATCGCGCTGCCGAGCGTCGTCGGGGTAGGCCCTAATAAGTGCACAGGCAGGGTCGCTGAAGAGGCTGGCCTCTTGGTGTCTTCTTTGCTTCTTCATTAATCTTGAGTCCGGGCCAGTTTCCGGTTATTCCGCGCGCCATGTAAAGCCAATAATGGTGGGGCCACCCTTGTAATGGCCCGTGAACGACTTCAACGCACGGGGTAGAAACCGCCAATGCACTCTTCCCACCACGCCCTTATCCTTAGCCACATATGCTGCATGCATCGCACGGGGTAGGTAACGGAGGCGCGTGGCGTGGGAGAGCATTATGGCGAGGGCCCGGTCTTCTTGAATTGGTGGAGGAGGACGGGGTTGCCCGTCATGGAATCAGCACCCAGTCCCCTGCTCGCCTATAAAAGGAGGAGCGAGGGAGGAATGGAGGCGTTCATCCATATCCCTCTCTTCCTCCGCCTTGCTTCGTCTTGAGTATGCTGGAAGGGAGGACTCGGGGCCCGGCCCTGGGCCTGGGCTTGGGGCTGATGATGCCAAGCAATGGTGTTGGCGCTCGGGGAGTGGGTCTAGTCCAAGTCCAAGGTGAAGGGCTCAGGATCGTTAGAAATCCCAGTACTGCCCCTCTCCTTGGAACTGGGGTTGATGTTGATGAGGAGGGCGCCTTCCTGCCTGCCACGGTGGGGTGCGGCGCACCTTGAGCCCTCTAGTCGTCTTGGTCGCTCACCGTCTCTCCGGAGGAGGTGCCGGGCTGGAGTCCTGGCGCTCTTCAGGAGTGGTGATGATGGAGAGAAAACGAGGGAGGATGGTGAAGGCGGGTGGTGGAGGGCCAGGTCGGAGTACGATGGCGTGGATGCCTTCACCTCCGACCGGCGACCTGCCGCCTCATCTTCTCGTCCTTCCCTTCCCTCCCCGGCACCACCATCACCGGCCTCTTTAGGCGATAGCCGGGGAGGGATGCTCCCTTGGTGCCTTCGCCTCTTCTCTAGTAGTCTTCTGGCTGAGCCTCGGTGGATGACCTCACCAGGGCTCAAGCCGGGGCTTCTTGCTGGTCCTGGAGGTGGCGACCCGGGGAACACCGCTCTGCTCCCGCGCTCCTCCTTCGTAGCCTCGCCACTCCCGGTCTTGTCAGGCCGCGCCCGGCAGGTCGTGACGGGACCGGGAAGGGCTCCTGCTTGGGTGCCTTTCTCGCCTTTTCCTCCTTCCACCGCAGTGCCTAGCGGAGGAAAAAATGAAAAGAGGAGATTACGGGGCACTTATCTTTTTTCAATATTAAATCTGTAGGCACTTGCCAAATTTTTATTTCAAATAATGTAATCTCTCGAGTCCATGTATGTGTTCTGTAAGGCTTGTACTTGTATAATCAGCATATTAATGAAAAAGATGAGTCCTGCCGGGAACTCGTGCATGTGTATGTCCATGCAGAGGTGGGATGCCTCTTTAGTTAAATAAACGAGTCTTCCCCGGTAGGCTATCCTGCCGGTACCCTTTTTATTTCGTTGCCGGGGACCGGAGTCTACAGGGCAACAAAATAAAGGGATCAGCCCCCCGCCAACTTTTTCTCAGCAAAGGCCAATGCAACCACCTAGGCAGAAGCAACGTTCGAGCCAAAAGTGGGAGCACCTAAGCTTCGAAGAGCGGTGAAGCTTTCTCATGCACAAGTTTTAGCTTACAGAACACTTATGGACAAGAGGTAGAATTTATCTGTTTGGCTTGCTGGGGATCGCAGTGCTGGTCCATCTTCTCAACTCCTTGTAGAAGCCAAGTTCACGGCAGGAACCTGCAACTTTATGCAGATGAGAATGATGCAGGATGCGATCCTATCTATATTGTGACACCCTGGTTTTTGCTGGTTTTTGCCCTCCTTCTTTTTCTAGATTTCTTTACCATTTGATTTGAATTTGAGGTTTTGAATCAACTCAATTGGACTTAATCACTTGGGCATGTCCTTGATTTTCACCCAAGTGACTCACCTCTCTCTCACACACACATCATTCCTTCTCTGGTTTTTCTCAAAATGGCCATAGGAATATTTTTCATAAATGAAAAATATCCTTTCCCTCTCTGATAATCACTTCAGCAACATATGCTCCAAAGCAACCCTCATTTTTCTTGGCCATAAAAATCTGAGAAAATTCCTGAATATTCTTTGGACCTTGCCACACCTCCCTGTGCAAAAATATTTCATAGTTCTTTGGAATATTTTTGCTACAGAAAATCATTTCCATTCTGCCCTAATAATGCACTTTGCACAGCAAGTGTATTACTCCTTGATCCATTGAAGCTGATTTTTCTTGAGCTTCATTACCCTCCTAAGAAAACCTTAACTCAAGAAGCTTAGCCCTAAACTCCTTCTAGAAGCCATCCACACACAGTGCACAAACTTCTGTCCAGAAACTTGCTGAGGAGCTCTAGTTCAATCCGGTCGGCCTGTCTTTGTTTCATCACCTCTCCTAGACCAAACACTGCACGGACAACACATTAGACATGGTCTGGCAACCCCTGGGCACCATTTTGGCATAGTTTGCGTGGTGACCGCATGTGGACACGCGCGCTGGCATGTGTTCGGCTCGCTCTGCGCTGCGCCCGACCCTCTGTTCAGCGCGTGCTCGTTCCAGCGCTTGCCGCCGACTGCCACACCGTGCCACCAGCCTCGACTCATCTCCCTCGACCTCTCCATGCTGCTCGCCGATGCCGGAGCAGCCGCAACGAGCACGGGCACGTCACGGCCAAAGCGCACAGTCTGCCCGTGCCCCTGTCTTCTTCTTCCCAGAGCCCTGTGCTTGTCTTCGAGCTCCACAGTGGCTGCATGATCTCTGAAGCCCTGCTCCCCCTCCCCGCTGGCACTCCTCGTTGCCGTGCGCCGCTACCAGAGCCCTTCGGTGGAGCCGAGACCCCCTCACCCTCCGCCTATAAATACTGACCCCCTCCAGCCTCTCCGAGCATTTCAAACCCATCGCCCAACCTCCATAAAGCAGTAGAGAAGCCGCAGCCTGGCCGGGCAGGCCTCTGGCCATCGTCCCCAACCCGAGCTCGCCGACGATCACCTCCACTGCTCATCCCCACTCCAGTGCTCCTCGAGCTTAATCAACTCCTCCAGCGACTCCCTGGTGATCCTCTGGTGCGGTTTAAACCCATAGGAGCCCCTGGTGCAGCCCTGCTTCGCCGTCTTCCTCAACTCCGGCGAGCTCCGACCTCTGCAGCCGCTGGAGAAGCCCGTCCCGACCCCGTCCGTCCACCTCTTTCCACGCCATGGGTACAGGCAGGTGCGCGAGTGTCTCCTCTACCCATCTATCCCTCTCGATCTAGCCGCCGAGCTCCCCTCGCTGGAGAAAGCGCCGCCGTCCTCTGTTTCTTCTCCCTCTCTCCCCCGACCAGACGCGTGGGGCCCACTGTCAGCCTCATCACTCGCTCCCGAAGCGGTATGAGTGGAGGCGTTTTCCTGGAATGCGCCTTCGACGTCACCCCACCTCTGTTTTTCTTTTTATTCAAATTTAAATCAAACTTTGACCAGAAACTTTGACTGGCTCTAACTTTTAAACCATAAGTCCAAATGAATTGATTCTTTTTGCATTGTGTTTGCCTTGGAATTCTCTAGCAGCACACAAAAGTTGAGATTTTTCTCTGCTGTTTAGAATTTCTGGTGATTTTCAGAAGTGTTCTTGACATTTTCTTTTTGTGGATTTAATTGTTTTTAGAGGAGGAAACTTGCCTTGAAGGAAACCAGGAGGAGTGTGACCCTCCTCTGTGCTAAGGCAAGCCGCCACAAGCATTTCCATGGTCTCATCTCAATATTTATGATTTTCCAACTTGGATCTGAATTACTTTCATGCATTGAATCATTTATATGAATAATGTTTATGCTAGTTTACTTTGCATGATAGAAGTGCTTAGTTTACAGTAGTGTTTTGAATGCATGAACTAGTATGAGGCAGTAGAAGTATTTTTGATAATATGTTTATGGCATGGTTATGATTCGGGTATGATCGGTATCATTTTCATATAGGAGTTATTGAT
Source organism: Thinopyrum elongatum (assembly GCA_011799875.1). Taxonomy (NCBI): domain Eukaryota; kingdom Viridiplantae; phylum Streptophyta; class Magnoliopsida; order Poales; family Poaceae; genus Thinopyrum; species Thinopyrum elongatum. Next base: position 430,641,299 of record CM022303.1, read on the forward strand.
TTTAATTTGATAATGGCATAACTTAAAATGATGAGATAGAAAACCAGTGAAGTTGAAACCAGTGAGTTAAAGTGATGAGTTGTGCAAGTAGCATGATTCTTTGATGTTGATCCGTTTACTTTCATGCTCTATGGATATAGTGCATGTCAGATAGTTGCATGTTCATGGCATACCGTGACTCGTAGTTTCTTTAAGTTCATGTTAAACCTGATAATAACTCAACATGAACCTAATGTTGATCGGGTCATGGTGCCACTGAATCAAGCTTCCTAGTGCAACCACATTTGCCTTTATGGGAAGGCTTTTATTCGGTCCATTGTCATGCCTCTTGTCGGTGCCTCCAACAAGGGAAGGTTATGGGCGTGCAGTACCCTGGCCCGGTAAGCAGACATAACCTTGTGTTCCCATTGTTGTTGTTATGGTACCTTGTCCCCGTTTGGGACCGTTGATTTGTTTTGCCACGACGGTGGCCGTTCGATGTCTTTGGTAGACATCGGGGCCACCCATGACTTAGCCCAAGAGGGTGTTGGTCGGAGTGGCCGAGAGAGTGTCATGGCAATGGGAGGGTTCTGTCGGGATGCCATTGGTCCACACGTATGGGAGTGCGAGGCCATGAGTTCCGTTGTGTGGGTACAGTGTACTAACCTCTGCAGAGTGTATTAATCTATCGATAGCCGCGTCCTCAGTTATGGACACAGCTCGTAAGTAGGTCACACCATGGGTCAACATAAATAAGCTAATCTTGCACACTAAAGATACACCGTGGAACTGGTTATGTGATGAGATCGTTGAGACCATGAGATGGTCGTTGTTGCGGAAGCCAAAGAGTTGGTTCCGTTTGTGATCCGGGAGTGATCACCGTATTGATGAGATTGGTATTGTTTGTGATCCGGGAGTGATCACCGTTTTGATGATATTGGTTACGAGGTAACCCGTTCGGTAATTGAGTCTGAGGGACTCGGTGCACGAGCATGTTCACTGCATGAGTAGTATGTTGTTGCTCTGCATGAGTAGTATGTTGATGCTTTGCATGAGTAGTATGTTGATGCTTTGCATGAGTAGTATGTTGTTGCTTGCATGAGTATTATGTCGATGCATTGCATTTAACCTGCTTAATTGTCATAATATTGTTTGCCATTATGCTTATGTTTGTTGTGAGCATGCAAGTACATTCAATGTACTGACCTGGCGTGTCATGCCAGATTTCAGGAAAGTCATACTGGATCAGAGTGTGTCCCGTGTCTAGATCGTGTCCACATCGGTGTCCCTATGCTATGGAGATCCACTTCGTCATCGTTCCGCTGCCACGTATTTGTCGTGTGCGAGGCCCCTTCATTTTCATTAAATAATGTACATACTATTCAGCCGCATCGTGTTTGCCGCTTGGCCTTGCTGCTTGATGTAATATTGAACCTATGTTTCCGCTAGCATCAATAAAGCGGTTGTTGTCTGTACCAAGTTGTTGTGTGTTGCCAGAAGACTAGATCTCTGGGCTGGCAATGCAAGGTAAACCGGTTGCTCTGAGCTGGGGTGCCACAATGCTTGGTATCAGAGCCGCGCTGACTGTAGGACGCGCTAGACCGCCGACGCGCTAGTAAACGGTAGTTAGACTTGAGTGGCGTTAGTTTGCATCTGGTTGCTGCATTGCATGCATTTGATTTGTTGTTATTACTAACCGACTAATGATTGTGAGTGTAGATGGCTCCAGTTCCGTACCCGTACCAGTCCGAGCCAGTACCCTACACCTCGCCGCATCTGCTTCAGAATGTATGGCGTCGACTCTACCCCAGCCGTGCTGATCCAGTGTACCAGGTGTATCGGGAGCATCTGGCGGGCTCAGTGTACGAGTACTACGCCGAGGTCACTATGCATTACAGTTCCCCTACTGGCGCTTACACTCATTCCTCTAAGGGTGGTTTTTCTTCCACACCTTCTTAGGCCATCCAGCTTACCGCATTCATAGACTTGCGCTACAACGAGGTTCGCATGCAGACCCATCCAGGTTTCTTTTTCTACCCTTCTCTACACGAGAACGGGCGTATCCGCTTCCCTTTCATTAACCCGGTGTGTGATCGTTCGTCCAGCCACCTTTCTTGCTGTATCACCGCCAGTTACCTCTTGATCGTCGAGTTGGCCTGGGAGTTGACACGCACCTGTATCGCTCTCGCTGCCGCTTGAAACAGATTCACCCCACCTACCGTAGAATTTACTCCATTTGTTCCCCCAGCCTCTGTTCCACCTACTACCCCGGTTAACCCTTTGAGTGCCTCGACCACCTTGACAGTGACCCCTTGTGCGTCTCCTGCCGAGTGGGCTTCGCTTCTTGCTACCCCCGCAGCTCCTATGCTTCGTCCTAGACCGGCCCCTGAGGGAGCGTTGTCAAGGCAGCTTCGTTGTGTCACTTTTAACCCGGAGGTTTCCGTTAACTGCATCAGCTCCGAATCCGAGTCCGGGCCAGCAGAGGACCCCGCAGGTCCAGCAGAGCAGTAGATAGTCAGAGTAGTCGAGGTTGTTAGTACGAGTGTAGTCGTATTAGTCGTGATGCTTCCTTATGTATGAGTACCTGCCATGATGTTTTCATGCCTGTATGAGTCTATGTATAATTATGTTGGAACTCTTTTTACTCGCACTGGTTTTTATCGCTCTCTGTCGGTGTACTAAGTATTGGGCCACTAGTACCCCATACTTGTGCATCGACAGTTGTAGCCATCCTCGCGGCAAGGCTTGCCGGGATCAGCTCGGGGTCGATTCAACCCATCAAGGAAATCATCAAGTCAGAGATCTGAGGAACAGCAGATAAGCAGAGCTGGAATCTGAAGGCCAGCCTCCCCGGCAAGATCCTTGCCGCGATGGCCTTTGCGGCCCGGCGAGGCTTGGCGTCCGGCAAGGCTTGGCGTCCGGCAAGGTTTGGCGCCCGGCAAGATTCCGCGCCTGGCGAGATTCTGCCACTGTGCCACCGCTTCGGCACAGTAACGTACCTAACATTCTGGGTCCTTCTCTGGATGCGTGGCAACGCGCCAGTGGAGGAGAGCTTAAGCGGTGCTGATGGGATGGCCCCTTTTTCCATCCCCAAGAAAGTGAGGACACCTAAACGGACACCTCACAGTGCATTAAATGCGCTTGTCCTAATCCGTCAGGGGTTAGGTATGCTACCCTGTAGCTTCTTTACACCTCAATGTATATACATTTTGCCACTGTGGAGACCCCTTTGAGCATATAAAAGGAGGCCCAAGGCAACTGCTACAGAGGAGGTGAACTTCTGGCCCATTCTGCATGTGTAGCTGCTCTTTGAACGTACTGTTCATTGCGAGCGCTCCTGAAGGCTGGGCTCAAGAACATCAATAAGAACACAAAGCAGGAGTAGGGTTTTACGCTGATCAGTGGCCCAAACCTGGGTAAAAACCTCACGCGTCGATCACTGGTTCTGCTCTTTGCGTATACCTCTCCCCCCGCCGAATCGTAAAGGGGTCTCTCGGGATCCCATAGGTGTCGTACCCCGACATCTTTGGCGCGCCAGGTAGGGGGATTGAAGGTTGCGTGAACCTGATCTGGTGGTCGGCGCCCTAGTTTCTTCATCATCTTCATCATCAAACCGCCCAAGAAGAAGAGCGCTGCGATAGCGCAACCGTCCGGGTCCGTTTTGCCTGTGCCTTCGCGTACAGGCGACGGTGTGGGTGCAGAAGGAAGAGGACTAGAACCCCCGCGGCGTTCGGGTGACCCAAGCCAAGCGAGCGGTATTGTTCGTAGTGGCAGTGGTAACTTGCATGCCGCTGGATCTAGAGATGGTGCTGTGTTGCCTACGGGTGGCACAACTAATTCTAGGGATCGAAGGGCGCCTGCTAGAGCTCCCGCGCCGGCGCAAGCCTCGGGACCTACTCAGGTCGTGCAAGGTGAGCGACATCATGGCGCTGGTGGTTCTGGGCGTCCCCACGAAAAGGTTTCTACGCATAGATCCCAAGATGCGCGGGACCAGCATGCGCACCGAGCTGCCGGCGGAGGTGGTGCGTGGTCGCGTGACCGTGGTGGTGCTCCTTCTAACTTGGTTAGGAGTCAGAGCACCTCACGTACCTCGCACTTGTCGCCGCCACCTACGCCAGCGGAAGCCTTGGCACGTGCACAGCTGCTCCTCGATTTTCCTCCAGCCTCGGAGAAGATGGAGGAGTGGCGAGCTACTATCCAGAGCCTTATCGGCTTCGCCAACAAGGATGGACCGCAAGAGGCAGGGCCCTCGCAGCGGAGGCCCCTCGATCCGGCGCAAGCCGATGCAGAGAAAACCGGAGGTGGTGCAACTACAGTGCACTCCCCTCCGCGGCATCAGCGGCGGCCGACGACTCAGCAAGTCGACCGCCATGAAGAAGTTTCCACGGCGTCGTCCGATCAACAGATGCGCCGTGATCAGCGTCTAGTTCTCCAGGAACGAGGCAAAGAGGACGCTCGAACAACCATCGAGCGGCGACGAGAAGCGCGCTATCACTCTGATAAGCGCACGGGGCCGGCTGTCGACGAGCCTGCGCTAGGGGACGTAGGGGACTTGCCTTATGAGGTAGGGACTCCAGCGTTTACCCGTGAGCTGCGGCAAGTTCGGTGGCCCAATTCCCGAACCTTTAAGCCAGAGGTTCCGGAGAAATATGACGGAAAGACCCATCCCTCGGAGTTCCTGAGCATCTACACCATTGCAGTGCAGGCTGCCGGGGGCCGAGATGACAAGATACTTGCCAACTACTTCCCGTTGGTGCTCAAGCCCAACGTCAGGTCGTGGTTGATGCATCTGCCGGAGAATTCCATTTCTTCCTGGTCAGGTCTGTGCCATCAGTTTGTTGGCGCCTTCGTTGGAGGCCACCAAGCTCCTGGCCAAGAGAGCGATTTGCACATCATCCCTCAGAAGGAGGGTGAGTCCCTGCGCATGTTTATGCAGAGGTTCAGCCGAGTGCAGTACAACATTCCCGACGTTCATCCTGCCGCTGTCATTACCGCGTTCCACCAGAACGTGCATAACCGCAGAATGCGGGAAGAGCTGGCAATGAACAAAGTCAGGAGTATTGCCGAGCTTTATGCTCTGGCCGACAAGTGCGCTCGAGCTGAAGAGGGGAGGAAACTCCCTGGTGAGGCTGTTGGCGCGGCAGGCGACTCTGAAGATGAAGGCGCCGCGGCCCCGTCAAGGAAAGGCCGGCGGCAGAACAGGAAGCGCGGAGGCAAGGCCGTGCTTGCTGTCGAGGAATCCGACAACCACGGCGCCGCCAAGAAGGCCAAGGTTAGTGACCCCGGCAAGGATCTTGCCGGGTGCCCTTCCTGTCAGGCCTTGGCGGCTGCCGACAAGTCGGAGAACTCCGGCAAGCAGTATTGCGAGATCCATCGCACTAAGGGCCACGATCTCCAGAACTGCCGGCAAGTTGAGCAGCTTGCCGAGAAGCAGAGGGCCGAATACGAGAGGCGAGATAAGGAGAAGGCCCAAGATGGTGCTGAGGGGTCCGGCAAGAAACGCGGTGGCCGAGGGGGTCGCCGCGGCAAGGCCAAGCAGCAGAAGGATCGGCCCGCTCGGGGCCGAGATAAAGAAGGAGATGATGATGAGGAAGATGATGAATCCAGTGAGCAGGAATTCCAGAAGGCTACGGAGGCTATGTGCATTGATGGGGGTGCCTCACTGCATTCTTCCCACCGCCAACTTAAACAGTGGATGCAAGAGGTTAATGCGGCAGAGCCATCCCCCGATGCGTGTAGGCCTCTGAAGTGGTCCAGCACGCCTATCATCTTTGACGCCGAGGATCACCCTGATCGCACAACTGCGGTCGGGTGTTTGCCATTGTTGGTTTCCCCAACAATTAGCAACCTCAAGGTGACAAAGATGTTAGTTGACGGTGGGGCCGGCCTAAACTTAATCTCACCGGATGTGCTCACAAAGCTTCAGATTCCCGACGAAGACCTCGAGGAAACGGTACGTTTCAAGGGGTCAATCCGGGAAGGACCCAGCCTAAGGGCAAGATCACGCTGCCGGTAACATTTGGCAGCGAGTTTAACTTCAGGACCGAAAAGGTGGTGTTTGATGTCGCCAAGATCCCCATGTCATACAATGGGATCCTTGGTCGGCCAGCGCTGGCTAAGTTCATGGCAGCATCACACTACGCATACAATGTTTTGAAGATGCCCGGGCCGTTGAGTGTCATCACTGTCCATTCCGATAAGAAGGATGCGCTCATCTGTGCCGACCAACTTTACCGGGAAGTAGTTGCAGCACCTGCCATCAAGGCATCTGCTCCTGCCGCTGGAACTCCCGGGGGGAAGAAGAAGACTGGCAGGAACCTTGGCGCGAACTCCGGCAAGCGCGACTCCTCGGAGTGCTGCGCTTCCGTCGAGGACGTACCAGAGAGTTCCACCGGCAAGAACAAGAAGTCCAAGGCTGCCCCGCTGGAAACCAAGAAGGTGCCTGCCAGGGAGGACGGAACGGGGGGAACTTTCACCATAAGTTCCGCCCTAGATGACAAATAGGAAAGCGCGCTCGTTGCTTTCCTGCGGGCGAATGTCGACGTGTTTGCATGGCAACCGTCTGACATCCCCGGTGTTCCCAGGAAAGTGATCGAGCACCACCTTGCTGTCTATCCTCATGCGCGGCCCGTCAAGCAAAGGGTGAGGAAACAGGCCTTGGAGTGGCAAGAATTCATTGCCGAAGAGATTAAGAAGCTGGAGGCGGCGGGACTGGTCAAAGGAGTGCTCCATCCAACCTGGTTGGCCAACCTGGTTGTAGTGCGAAAAGCGAATGGGAAATGGAGGCTTTGTATCGATTATACAAATATCAATAAAGCTTGTCCAAAAGATCCCTTTCCCTTGCCGCGCATCGACCAGATTGTGGATGCCACCGCTGGTTGTGATCTCCTGTCCTTCCTTGACACCTATTCAGGGTATCATCAGATTTTTATGGCAAAGGAAGATGAAGAGAAGACCGCCTTTATCACCCCATGTGGTACGTATTGTTTTATACGAATGCCTTTTGGGTTGAAAAGTGCTGGTTCAACATTCGCCAGAGCGATCCAGATTGGTTTTGAGCCACAACTCCATAGAAATATGGAGGCATATATGGATGATATAGTGGTCAAAACTAAGGATAAAGCAACGCTTATTCAAGACTTAGAAGAAACATTTGCAAACTTGCGCAAGATCAACTTGAAGCTCAATCCTGAGAAGTGCATGTTCGGAGTTCCTTCCGGCAAGCTCCTCAGATTCTTTGTATCTTGCCGAGGAATCGAAGCGAACCCCGACAAGATCAAACCCATTGAGTAAATTGAAGCGCCGAGACGTGTCAAGGATGTGCGTCGTCTTGCCGGTTGTGTTGCTGCTCTAAGCAGGTTTATTTCCAAATCTGCTGAGCGCGCCCTGTCCTTCTTCAAAATTTTGAAGAAGGCAGGTCCAATGAAATGGACTCCGGAAGCAGAGGCTGCGCTGCAAGATTTGAAGAAATACCTTTCCTCTCCGCCGACGCTAGTCGCGCCTAAACCACAAGAGCCGTTGCTATTGTATCTGGCGGCAACAAATCAAGTGGTTAGTGCTGCACTAGCGGCACAGAGAGAAACTGATGAGGAAGCAACACCAGCGACAGGACCGCCGGATGACGCGGCAAGATCTTCCCCGGCAAGGGTTGATCCCGGCAAGACAGGATCTGCGCAAACAGAAGAACATGTGCAGAAGAAGAAGGTGGTGCAGCTCCCAGTTTATTTTGTTAGCTCTCTTTTACAAGGGGCTAGGTCAAGATATTCTGGGGTGCAGAAGCTGCTTTTTGGCCTCCTTATGGCCTCAAGGAAGCTGCGCCACTATTTTCAAGCACATGAGATTACCATCGTCACTCGCTTTCCGTTGCAACGGATTTTACAAAATCCGGAGGCAACCGACAGGATCTTGGAGTGGGCGTTGGAGCTGTCTAGCTTTGGCCTTAAGTTTGAAAGCACTTCGACAATTCAGAGTAGGGCCTTGGCGGAATTCATTGCAGAATGGACCCCGACGCCAGACGAAGAAGTTCAAGAAACAACTCTCCCCGGCAAGGAAATCGATCAGCAATGGATTATGTACTTTGACGGGGCTTTCTCGCTGCAAGGCGCCGGTGCTGGCGTGCTGCTTGTCGCACCCACCGGAGAGCACCTCAAGTACGTAGTCCAAATGCACTTTCCCCGGGAGAGTTCGACCAAAAACACTGCAGAATACGAGGGTTTGCTTGCCGGTCTCAGGATCGCGGCAGACCTTGGTATCAAAAAGCTCGTCATCAAAGGGGATTCACAGCTTGTTGTCAGGCAAGTTAACAAGAGCTATCAAAGTCCATTGATGCAAGCCTACGTAGATGAAGTGAGGAAATTGGAAGAGCGCTTTGACGGTCTCCAAATGGAGCACGTTCCTCGTGCCGTGAACAATATTGCTGATGACCTGTCAAAGTGTGCTGCCCTCAAGTTGCCTGTGGAACCAGGAACTTTTGTGCTCCAATTTACTCAACCATCCGTGGCGCCATCGATGCGGCAAGAAAAAAGAAGGAAGTTGAACTCTGGCCAGTACTTCCCGGCAGAGATCCCCGGAGCCGCCAGCAAGGAAGTTACCGGGATCGACACGCCTGCCGGGGAATAACAGGCTTCGACAGGGCCTCAGGCCCTCGTTGTCGAGACAAACGTTCCACCGGCAGAGGAGATGCCTTTAGTCCTAGCTGTCCAGCCTCAGGCTCCAGCATGGGCGCAGCACATTGTCCATTTCCTGCAGACAGGTGAACTCCCTAAGGAACAAGAAGAAGCCGAGAGAGTAGCCCATCGGTCTGTTATGTACAAGTTCGCCGATGACGTCCTGTACAGAAAGAGACCAAACGGTGTGAAATTGAAGTGCATTTCTCGGGAGGATGGACTACAACTGTTGGCAGAGATTCATGGGGGCATATGTGGTTCTCACATAGGGTCAAGAGCGCTTGCCGAGAAAGCATTCTGGCAAGGTTTCTTTTGGCCTACCACCCTCCAGGATGCGACTGCACTAGTAACCAAGTGTGAAGCGTGCCAGTTTCATTCGAAGAAATTACATCAGCCAGCCCAAGCTCTTCAAACAATCCCTCTCTCCTGGCCATTTTCGGTCTGGGGGCTCGACATACTGGGCCCCTTCCCCCATGCTACCGGGGGCTTTGAGTACTTGTACGTTGCTATCGACAAGTTCACAAAGTGGCCGGAGGTGGAAGCAGTGAGGAAGGTGACAGCGCAGTCGGCTGTCAAGTTCTTCAAAGGAATTGTTTGCTGTTTCGGTGTGCCTAACAGGATCATCACCGACAACGGCACGCAGTTCACAAGTCGCACCGTCATGCAGTATGTCCAAGACCTTGGTGGCAAGATTTGTTTTGCCTCTGTTACTCACCCGAGAAGCAACGACCAAGCGGAGAGGGCCAATGCTGAAGTGCTGCGCGGTCTCAGGACCAGAACTTTTGACAGGTTGAAAAAGTGCGGAAGACGCTGGATTGATGAGTTGCCGGCGGTTCTTTGGTCAATCAGAACGACACCAAATCGAGCCACCGGCCAGACGCCTTTCACTCTGGTCTACGGAGCGGAAGCAATTCTCCCCATGGAACTCATATACGGATCTCCTCGAGTGCTCGCTTATGATGAGCTCGAGCAAGAGCAACTGCGACAAGATGACGCTGTGCTCCTTGAGGAGAATCGTCTTCAGGCTGCTGTGCGAGCTGCACGCTACCAGCAAGCTTTGCGCCTTTATCATAGCTGCAAAGTTCATGCCCGAAGCCTTGAGGAAGGCGACCTTGTTCTTTGACGGATTCAGTCCGCCAAGAATTCAAACAAGTTGACGCCAAAGTGGGAAGGCCCTTATCAGGTAGTACGAGTCACCAGGCCCGGCGCTGTCCGCCTGGAGACCGAAGATGGCGTTCTAGTGAGCAATTCCTGGAATATCGAACATCTTTGCAAGTTCTACCCATAAGGCACGGTTGCCGGGGGCTCCCGGCAACCACCCTTTTGTACAAGTCTTGCCGGCAAGGCATGTGATCCTTTGTACAAAGCCAGGCGCAGACCCTGAGCACAGATGAATAAATTTAAGTGTTGTACATTCCCTTATTGCTTCCCATGTTCATATTTATATATGCATGTTTGTCTAAGATGTTGTATGACACCTGATCCCGGTAAGATCTAACGAACCGCCAAGCTTTCATCCCTTTATTTTCTCTTCTTTCTTTTTCTCAAAGACAGAAGGATTCCTCGCGTGCACATTTGCTGGGGGGGGGGGGGGGGAAGGGAGATATGAATACCAGTTGGTGACGTTCGGAATCGATGCTTGCCAAAGGAAGAACAAAGCCAGAAAGCTAAGTCCTAAAAACTTAGAGCAAGTTTTTCTTTTATTACAAAGTTATTTCCTTGGACGATTCCGACTCTTGTATGGAAAATCTGCACGCGAAGGAACCCTTGTTGTAATCAGTTGCGCCCTTATTTTGTTTCGAGCCCGCTCAACGATTTAAGTGGCTACACTGAGAACGCCAAGGAGTCTTGCCGGCCGCTGCGCCTCCAGCAGGCTGCTGAAGTCCCGCACCCAGCGCTCGCGGCAGGTTGCGCGCCGGCAAGTTTTTCAGTAAGCGTAGGATGAACTCCATACATAAAGGAATCAGACAAGGAAAGTAGCAAGCATGAGCCTAAACATAGTCAAATTATATTGCATCCATGAGTTGCCGCAGTTCTAATTTGAGACCTAATTGTCTTTTACATGAGATGATGGCGGCAAGAATAAAAGGAAAGCACTCAATCCCTGTGCTGGCCTTCGATCCTTTTGATGGAGTCCACCTTCTCAAGGATTGGCGCGATACACTCTTCAAGCGCCTCAACATTTGCATCCTTTGGCAGATGGCCGAGCGCGCTGGAGAGGTCGATGCTGAGATTGCTGTGCACCACCTTGATGAGCACCTTGCGAAGAACGGCCCGGCAAAGCCGGCGAGTCTCGTTCGCCAGTTGGGTCGCCCGGCTGGACTGGAGCGCCCTCAACGCGTTGATGATGCTTTCAAAGAACATCATCAACCTGGCACTTGGAGATATTCTTTCCTCGGAAGAATACTTGAAGTTCGGCAAGCCCATGGTTGACAGTTCTGCGGTAAGTTTCTCCGCGGTGGCGATGAGACGGCCAGTCCAGATCTCCACTCCCTTCTCGTACTCGCTTTGGGCAGCGGCCGCGCTCTTGAGCAGGTTCCTCTCTCCTTGGAGATCCTTGAGTAGAGCCTTTTCACGGGCCTTGCCGGCCTCGAGAGACTTCTGCAGCGTCGTCAGCTTCAGCTCCAGAACCGCAATACTATCAGCCGCAGAGGAGAGCTGCTTGGTCTTGTCGGACAGGGCAACTTGCATCTCTGCCAAGGAGTGGAGGGTTTTTTCCCTGTCCCCCTTGAGCGTCGAGAGCTCCTTGCCGTGCTCTTCAAGATCTGTTTCTAGCCTCTTCACTTTGTCGCTCAGCTCGTTCTTGGCGGCCTCTGCAGCTTCGGCAGCATCGACGGCCTCCTTGAGCTTGCCGGCATGACTTGCAGTCAGAGCTTCGAGCGCCTCCTTGTGTTTCTGCTCCAGCTCCTGGGTCCGCCGCGCGACAAGATTTTCGATGTCTTCATCCTTGCTACGAAGCTTGGCGGTGAGCGCCTGCTCACGTGCGGTGAGACCTTCTTCGTGAGCATCAAGAGCAACACGGCGCCCCGTCAGGAGAGCATCTTCGGCAGCAATCCTTTGAACAGCTTCATCATGTGCCTTCTCCATATCTGATTGCTTCAGGAGGATCTCATTCCATTGCTGGCTCACTTGTTCTCGGCCGGCAACCAGCTCTTGGAGGGCCTCGGCATGCCAGATTTGCATTTGTGCGACGCGCATTTGAAAATCCGCTTCGGCTGCCTCGACAACTGCCATTCTGGAGTCCGCCTACTCTTTTCAGGCGCGATGAAGAGCCTGGAGTTTGCGAAAGTTCTCGCCCATGGCCTGAAGGAGCTGATCCTCTTCAGACTTGCCGCCGCTAGCGCTGGGATCGTCAACGACTTCGAGCCCGGCAGCGGCAATAATTTCCTCGAAAATTTCTCCTTCGGCTGGTGCCTCAGTGCTTGCCGTCCCCGGCAAGTTGATGAATAGATTCTCGCCAACCTTGAGATACTTGCTGGATGAGGGGCCTTCAGATGTTGATGGCTGGTCTTCAGTGGCCTCCTCACCAGTGACAGGGGGCTCTGTGGCCGGTGCAGCGCCTGGCGCTCCTGCGGCAGGAATGCTGTCAGTGCGGTCCTCAGCCTCCATGTCGCCCTCTTCAGCAGGTTCTTCGGCGATTTCCTCTTGTGCTGTCTTGGCGGCCTCCCCGTCAAGAGCATCACCAGCCCCGGCAACGTCATCCTTGGTGGCCTCGCAGGCAGCGATCCTATCCGCTTCAGTGGCGGCATCCCTGGCGGTCTCCTCGATGACGACGTCGACGTCCATATGTTCCATCACAGGGAACTCTGAAGGGCGAAGGAGGAAGACAGAATAAGATCGAGGTTTGGATTTTGAAGTGACTAAAGATAAAGAGATAAGAGGAAAAGAATAACAAGCACTCTGAGGCGATCGAGTACCTGCGTCAGGCTGTCGAGAGGTGGCTTCGCCTCTCCCGGCAACTCCGGTTGCCGGGGGTGGGTTGCCGGAGTACGTGTTTGTCGGATCCTCCTCAATCAGGACGGGCTCGTCGGCAGGATCTCTTGCCGGGGATGTGCTTGTGGGCGGAGCGGTCGATGAAGGAGGTACAATGGGGATATCTTCTCCTTGTTGCCGTTCTTCTCCTGCGAACCCAAAGATGTCAGCGGCAAGAATGAAAGCCTCGGCACCAGCCAGCAGAAAAGGGATGATGAACTTACGCAGGGGGCTGTGCTGGGGGCTGTGTTGAGGACTGGTTTCCGGGCTGACAATGACAGTTTCCGGCACGCTCGTGGAGCCCGCCGGGGGCTCGTCGCCCATAGAAGTCCTTGACCTCTTCGCCATCCTCTCCAGCAAGGTTTCTGTCTCACTGCAGAAACAATACAAGCAAGTCAGTAAGATTGATGCAAATTGGAAGGTAGAAGTTGTGGCAAATACTCACTCTTCTTCATCTCGCTCTGGACTAAAGCCGGAGATGTCGAAGTCGACCTCTGTTGCGGTGTCTGAGTGGGGAGGCGGAGGAGGAGTCTTAGGCCGCTTGGCTGTGGCAGGCGCCGGGGCAGCCTCCGGCGCGGTAGTACGAGACCCTCCTGCCGCCCCAGCAGTGGTCGCTGGTGTGGGTCTCGCGCGCCGCACGGGCTGTTGACGAGCCCCCTGCCGTGGTCCAGTCTTGCCGGCCACTTTCGTGCCGGGGGATTCGCCGCTCGAAGTAGGCTAGCTTGCCGGGATGCCTGAAGCAGCCTTCCGAAGGACACACTTTGTCTTCTTCGGGGGCGAGGGTTCTTCTCGCGTCTCCTCTTCGGCCGTGTCTTCGCCGGACGAGCTCTCAGCAGCTGCGCCGCCTTCTTCCCCGGCAACCTTGTTCTCCTCGGCAGGCTTTGCCTCCACTACCACCTCTGCGTCGCTGGCTTCCCACTCTGTGAAGCCAACATTGCCGGCCTCCGTGGCAAGATTCGCCTCCTCCACTCTGGTAGCGATGTAGGCTACCTCTTGATCAGTGGTGGCGCGAATAAGATCTGACTCTTGCCGGACAGGCTTCTCCGTCAAATTGTCAAAGAACTTCTGTGCTTCTTCCTCGCTTGGCTTGACCCAGGTCGGGGCAAGGCCGTGGGCATTGAACATCAGCAAGAAGGCAATGATTGACCCCAAGGCAGAGTTGTTGCACAAGGGGACGATCCTTGCCGGCAGCCGGTGCTTGTCTTCGCGCTGGAATAACTTTTGGCGGAGAGCGCCAAGCTGCATAGCGGTCAGATTGTTGTTCAGCCCGGGGCGCAGTCTCATGACATCTGCCGCGTTCTTGTACTCCCAGACTGGCCTTCCCCTGTTCTGCAGAGGGGCGATGCGGCGGCGGAGAAAGTCGAAGCCGACCATCTCCATTGTCAGCCCGGCAGCCTTCAACCGAAGGATCCTGGTAGTGGCGATTGTGAGCTTCTCGTCTTCTGCGGCAAGATCGCCCCAATCCTTGCCGCGGACCACCTTCTGTTGCCGGGGATGACAAAAAGGATGAGGATCTGCTTCCTGGATCCAGCACCATTCGGCCCGCCACTCGTCCCACTTTTCGCGGTAAACTCCCTCTTGGTATATCTCTTTGTTCCAAGCCCTTGGAATCCAGGCAATAGATCCAGAGAGAGCCTCTCCTTTTTGGATACGAGGGTAGAAATAATGGCGGAAAAGAGCAGAATTGGGGATCACGCCAGCGAAATTCTCACAGAGATGAGCAAAGATAGACATGCAAAGTACGGCATTCGGCGTGAAATCAAGAAGGCGGAAGCCGTACGTGTACATGATGTCGTTGAAGAAATCACAAAAGGGTGGACAGAGCCCGCAATAGAAATATGCAGTGAAAAAGGGGTATCTGTCCGATCGACCTTTGGAGCAAGCACCTGGGATTACGCGTGTGGCGGGGTGAGCTTGCGTTCCCTTCGCCCACATGCATTGATATCGCCCCTTCAAAACTTCGGCGTCAAGCGTCGGAGGGAAGACGACGAGCCTCTTCCGCATCTTCACCAGTTCGCTCTCCGGAACTTCGGCTTTCGCCTCCTTATCCTTGCCCTTGCCTTTGCTGGCCTTGGGCGGCATGGCGACTGTGAGGACGGAAGCTGGGGGCGGAGCGAGCGCGGGAGCAACGGGCGGAAGAGGAAAAAGGTTTCGCTCTGAGCTCGAGGAAAGGAAGGCGATGGCGATGGCCAGATTGAGAAGAAGGGGGGGGGGGGTAAATAGGTTTGCACCTCTGCGACTTCTTTTTATGGGGAAGGAGCGGGGCCGCCTTGTTTATTCCCCAATATGAATGCGCCTCTATAGGCGCGAGACAGTTTGCAGCCTTTTTGGCACGCTTCCCACGTCACGCGTTCCGTGCGCGTAGTGGGGGCCACAGTAAAACAAGATATTTACGAGCAGTTAATTCCCTGCCACACGTGCCCGTGCACTGTTTGGGCCTAGCCCAACAACGCCTCGCACTCGTGTATGGCCTAGGCCCGGGGGCTCCTGTCGGTGTACTAAGTATTGGGCCACTAGTACCCCGTACTTGTGCACGGATAGTTGTAGCCATCCTCGCGACAAGGCTTGCCGGGATCAGCTCGGGGTCGATTCAACCCATCAAGGAAATCATCAAGTCAGAGATCTGAGGATCAGCAGATAAGCAGAGCTGGAATCCGAAGGCCGGCCTCCCCGGCAAGATCCTTGCCGGGATGGCCTTTGAGGCCTGGCGAGGCTTGGCGTCCGGCAAGGCTTGGCGTCCGGCAAGGTTTGGCGCCCGGCAAGATTCGGCGCCTGGCGAGATTCTGCCACTGTGCCACCGCTTCGGCACAGTAACGTACCTGACATTCTGGGTCCTTCTCTGGATGCGTGGCAACGAGCCAGTGGAGGAGAGCTTAAGCGGTGCTGATGGGATGGCCCCTTTTTCCATCCCCAAGAAAGTGAGGACACCTAAACGGACACCTCACGGTGCATTAAATGCGCTTGTCCTAATCCGTCAGGGGTTAGGTATGATACCCTGTAGCTACTTTACACCTCAATGTATATACATTTTGCCACTGTGGAGACCCCTTTGAGCATATAAAAGGAGGCCCAAGGCAACTGCTACAGAGGAGGAGAACTTCTGGCCCATTCTGCATGTGTAGCTGCTCTTTGAACGTACTGTTCGTTGCGAGCGCTCCTAAAGGCTGGGCTCAAGAACATCAATAAGAACAAAAAGCAGGAGTAGGGTTTTACGCTGATCAGCGGCCCGAACCTGGGTAAAAACCTCACGCATCGATCACTGGTTCTGCTCTTTGCGTATACCTCTTCCCCCGCCGAATCGTAAAGGGGTCTCTCGGGATCCCATAGGTGTCGTACCCCGACACTCTCCTTCGGTTTTTGTCGCTTGCTTTTTCCCCATTTTGGATATTGATCGTGTTGGTTGCTTCATATTGGGAAAAACAAACAAATAGGATGACGAGGGGAGGCTGCAGCAGTCACACTGGTGAGGAGGTACCTGTCCGTCGTTCCGCAAGACAGGCAGGGCATTCCCCCGAACCATATCCGCAACCACTGCCTCCACCAACTCATCCACCAACCGTTGAACAGATAATGCATATGTTCGAAGAAAGAAGGAGCAACGATCTGCTTGAACTATTAAAAAGTGTGCAGGTAATGGTTGG
The DNA here is from genome assembly GCA_011799875.1 of Thinopyrum elongatum. NCBI lineage: Eukaryota > Viridiplantae > Streptophyta > Magnoliopsida > Poales > Poaceae > Thinopyrum > Thinopyrum elongatum. The sequence continues at coordinate 430,657,557 of CM022303.1, forward strand.
AAACAATGGCAATACAAATGGTAACCACTCCAAGCTCTCAGATTTTCAAAGGACTAAGCCACCCAGTTTCACTCAAGTTGCTGACCCTATGGAAGCCGACGACTGGCTAAGGACCATTGAAAAGAAATTGGATATTGCTCGCTCAGAAGAAGGTGATAAGGTTCCATTTGCAACCCACTATCTGGAAGGAGCCGCAGCTATTTGGTGGGACAATACTAAAGCCATGTGGTCAGCAGATGAAGAAATTACAAAGGATAAGTTCAAGGAAAAATTCCGTAGGTACCACATCCCAGCCGGTGTCCTGAAAGTTAAACAGCGTGAGTTCCTAGCTCTCACACAAGGCAACTTATCCGTCACTGAGTACTTGAACAAGTTCAACCATTTGGCTCAATATTCCCTGTATGATGTGGCCACCGAAGAGAGAAAGATTGACTGATTCCTTGGAGGACTGAATCAACACCTCAGATGCACTCTCAGCATGCTTGATTTTCCGGATTTCTAGACTCTAGTAAACAAAGCCCTAATTGCAGAAAGGGAGCACAAGCTTGTTCATGATAATAAGCCCGCCTATAATGATCACAAACACAAGTTTGAGCCCAAGAAGGATGGACAGCCAGTGCAGAAGACCCGTACCTGGCAGCAGACTCAGGTTGAGTACAAGCCCAGTTGGCAGCAGAATGTTAACAAGACCTCTACCCAAGTCAAGAATGTTGTGACCAGCCCAGTGCACGAAGATTGTCAGCGTAACAACTCATGTTTCAATTGTGGGCAAACCGGACATTATGACAGATAGTGCCCCAAGAGCGGCAAGTCAGCTCCTCCATTCAAGCCGCAAGTAAAATACATGGGACCATACCCTGGTCAGAAGACCATCCAAGGTCAAGTTCATCACCTCTCCGCAGACGAAGCCCAAGAGGACCCAGAAGTCATCATTGGTATGTTTCCTGTTAATAGCATACCTGTAATCATTTTATCTGACTCTAGGGCTTCCCACTCTTTTATTTCGCGGAGTTTTGTTGCCAAAAACAAGTTTCCTTGTTCGATTTTGGGTAAGAGTATGATGGTACAATCCCCGGGATCCGTGCTCAAAAGCAATCTGGCATGTCGCAATTTGGAGATTGACATCAAGGGAGTCATCCTCCCAGCTTCTCTGATAGTTATTGAGTCTGCCAAGTTGGATATTATTTTGGGGATGAACTGGTTGACCCAACATCAAGTGTGGATCAACTGTGCGACCAGAGAAGTCACATTGACAAGTCGGGAAGGTCAGACTACACAATTCCTCGCTCGAAGAAGCATACCCAAGAAAGACATGGTCTTCACAGCCGTAGCTGAAGAATTGGATCTAATTCCTGTGGTCAGTGAGTTTCCTGACGTGTTTCCTGAGGAATTACCAGGAATGCCACCCGACCGAGAGCTTGAGTTTGCAATTGATCTTGTGCCCGGGACCGCACCCATATACAAGAAGTACTACTGGATGCCTTCATCCGAGTTAGTGGAGCTGAAGAAATAGCATGATGAGATGCTTCAGAAAGGATACATCCGCCCAAGCTCATCACCATGGGGATAACCCGCAATATTCGTGGACAAGAAAGGCGGCAGTCTCTGAATGTGTGTGGATTACCGTCAGTTGAATGATGTCACTATCAAGAACAAATATCCACTTCCGAGGATTGATGATTTGTTCGACCAACTCAGTGGGGAAAAAGTATTCTCCAAGATTGATTTGAGGACCGGATACCACCAACTCAAGATCAAGAAGGATGATATTCCTAAGACCGCGTTCACCACTCGATACGGTCTTTACGAATATACGGTCATGTCATTCGGTCTCACGAACGCCCCTGCCTTCTTCATGCATATGATGAATAAGGTATTCATGGACTTCTTGGATAAGTTTGTGGTGGTCTTTATTGATGACATCCTCATATACTCGAAGAGTGAAGAAGAGCACAAGGGACATCTCAGAGCTGTCTTGCAGAGGCTCCGTGACCATCAGCTTTATGCGAAATTCAGCAAATGTGAATTTTGGCTCAAACAAGTCGGATTTTTGGGTCTTGTTCTCTCAGCAGAAGGCATAGCCGTGGATCCAAGCAAAGTGAAGTATGTGCTTGAATGGACAACACCCTAGACAGTGACTGAGATCTAGAGTTTTCTTGGATTAGCTGGGTACTACCGCCGTTTCATCGAAGGTTTCTCTAAGATTGCCAAGCCAATGACAGAACTACTCAAGAAGGATAAGAAGTTTGTATGGTCTGAGGAATGTGAGAAAAGCTTCAATGAGTTAAAGACCAGGTTGACGTCAGCACCTGTATTGATCCTTCCAGACATCTACTGCAGCTTTGATGTATACTGTGACGCATCCAGAAGAGGCATTGGATGTGTGCTCATGCAAGATGGCAAGGTTGTAGCCTATGCATCCAGACAGCTACGACCTCACGAAGGAAATTACCCAATGCATGATTTGGAGTTGGCAGCAGTCGTGCACGCTTTTAAGATTTGGAGGCACTACCTCATTGGAAAAAGATGTCAGATATTTACGGACCACAAGAGTCTCAAGTATATATTCACCCAGCCGGACTTAAACCTCCGACAGCGAAGATGGTTTGAACTGGTCAAGGATTATGATCTTGGAATAAATTACCATCCCGGTAAGGCCAACGTGGTTGCCGATGCCGTTAGTCGCAAGCCGGCCAACCTGAACGCCTTGATGGAATCCTTGCCTCCCGAACTCCAAGAAGAGATCGCTCAGCTTAACTTGGTTATTGTTGAGGCTGACCTAGCCAATATATTGGAAGTCACCCCTACCCTGGAAGAAGAGATCCACATGGCCCAACAAGATGACTCAGTCCTGCAACACCATGTCCAACATATGCAAGAAGGGAAGACCCAGGATTTCTCTAAGGATAAGCAAGGTACGCTAAGGTTTCGAGGACGGATTTATGTACCTGAGCAAGCAGACTTGAGAAAGAAGATCTTGGCAGAAGCACACGAGTCATCGTACTCGATTCATCTAGGAGGTACTAAGATGTACGAAGACCTTCGTGAGATATTTTGGTGGGATGGAATGAAGAAGGACATTGCCTATTTTGTCGCCTGTTGTGATATTTGCAACGAGGTGAAGGCGGAGCATCAGAAACCCGCAAGACTTCTTCAACCTTTACCCGTTCCCCAATGGAAATGGGACGATGCCTGCATGGACTTCATCACCGCTCTGCCGAAGACTCACTGAGGCGATGATGCAGTATGGGTTGCGGTGGACATGCTGACAAAGGTAGCTCACTTCATTCCTATCTGAACCACCTACCGAGCAGATCAACTTGCACAGCAATATGTGTCCAGAATCGTTAGTCTTCATGGAGTGCCAAAGACTATCACGTCAGACCGAGGATCTCTCTTTACCTCAGCCTTCTGGTCACGTCTCCATCAAGCTTTGGGGACAGCATTAAAGTATCACCCTTAGACCGACGGACAGACTGGGAGAGTGAATCAAATACTTGAAGATATGCTCCGAGCATGTGCTTTGGATCAAGGACCCAAATGGGAGGATTGTCTGCCGTATGCCGAGTTCTCGTACAACAACAGTTTCTAGACCAGCCTCAAGATGTCACCATATGAAGCTCTGTATGGCTGTAAGTGCCGCACTGCCCTAAACTGGTCTCAAACCGGAGATAGCTGCATTTTTGGGACTAACTTAATGATGGAGGCCGAGAAACAAGTCAAGGAGATCAGAGATAGACTGCAATTGGCAAAATCCCGACAAAAAAGCTATTATGACTCCAAGCACCGACAGATCAATTTTGAACCCGGAGAGCATGTTTACCTCTGAGTCACACCCATGAAAGGAGTCAAGAGGTTCCAGACCCGCGGAAAGCTTGCACCCAGATTTATTGGTCCATTCCCAGTGATGTCCAGAGTTGGTACAGTGGCTTATCAGTTGGAATTACCACCGGAACTGTCAGAAGTGGATAATGTGTTCCATGTCTCACAGTTGAGAAGATGTATCTCGCCACCAGAGAAAAGGGCTAACGTGGCAGAACTAGAGCTTGCTAAGGATTTGGCTTATGAGGAAAGACCGTTCAGAATGTTGGAAGAGATGGAAAGAGCCACCCGCAGTAAGGCAATTAAGTTTTATAAGGTACAGTGGGAGCATCACACTGAGGAAGAAGCAACCTAGGAAAGAGAGGACTTTTTGAGAGCATCCTATCCGGAACTGTTTTCCCAAGCAACCGAATCTCGAGGACGAGATTCATCCTAAATGGGGGAGGTTTGGGACACCCTGGTTTTTGCCCTCCTTCTTTTTCTGGATTTCTTTGCCATTTGATTTGAATTTGAGGTTTTGAATCAACTCAGTTGGACTTAATCACTTGGGCATGTCCTTGATTTTCACCCAAGTGACTCACCTCTCTCTCACATACATCATTCCCTCTCTGGTTTTTCTCAAAATGGCCATAGGAATTTTTTCATAAATGAAAAATATCCATTTCCCTCTTTGATAATCACTTCGGCAACATATGCTCCAAAGCAACCCTCATTTTCTTGGCCATAAAAATCTGAGAAAATTCCTGAATATTCTCTGGACCTTGCCACACCTCCCTGTGGAAAAATATTTCATAATTCTTTGGAATATTTTTGCTACAGAAAATCATTTCCATTCTGCCCTAATAATGCACTTTGCACAGCAAGTGTATTACTCCTTGATCCAATGAAGCTGATTTTTCTTGAGCTTCATTACCCTCCTAAGAAGCTTAGTCCTAAACTCCTTCTAGAAGCCATCCAAACACAGTGCACAAACTTCTATCCAGAAACTTGCTGAAGAGCTCTAGTTCAATCTGGTCGGCCTGTCTTTGTTTCATCACCTCTCCTAGACCAAACACTGCACAGACAACACGTTAGACATGGTCTGGCAACCCCTGGGCACCATTTTGGCACAGTTTGCGTGGTGACTGCGTGTGGACAAGCGCGCAGGCATGTGTTCGGTGCGGTCTGCGTTGCGCCCGACTCTCTGTTCAGCGCGTGCTCGTTCCAGCGCTCGCCGCCGACTGCCGCACCACGCCACCAGCCTCGACTCATCTCACTCGACCTCTCCCTGCTGCTCGCCGATGCCGGAGCAGCCGCAGCGAGCACGGGCACGTCACGGCCAAAGTGCACAGTGCCCCCATGCCCCTTTCTTATTCTTCCCAGAGCCCTGTGCTCGTCTTCGAGCTCCACAGTAGCCACGTGATCTCTAAAGCCCTGCTCCCCCTCCCCGCTGGCACTCCTCGTCGTCGTGCGCCGCTTCCAGAGCCCTCCGGCGGAGCCGAGACCCCCTCCCCCTCCGCCTATAAATACTGACCCCTTCCAGCCTCTCCGAGCACTTCAAACCCATCGCCCAACCTCCACAAAGCAGTAGAGAAGCCGCAGCCCGGCCGGGCAGGCCTCTGGCCGCCGTCCCCGACCCGAGCTCGCCGGTGATCCCCTCCATTGCTCCTCCCCACTCCAGTGCTCCTCGAGCTCAATCAACTCCTCCGGCGACTCCCTGGTGATCCTCTGGTGCCGTCTGAACCCGTAGGAGCCCCCGGTGCAGCCCTGCTTCGCCGTCTTCCTCAACTCCAGCGAGCTCCGCCCTTTGCAGCCGCTGGAGAAGCCTGTCCCGACCCCGTCCGTCCACCTCTTGCCACGCCACGGGTACAGGCAGGTGCGCGAGCGTCTCCTCTACCCATCTATCCCTCTCGATCTGGCCGCCGAGCTCTCCACACCGGAGAAAGCGCCGGTGAAGTGCTGCCGTCCTCTGTTTCTTCTACCTCTCTCCCCTGACCTGACGCGTGGGGCCCGCTGTCAGCCTCACCACTCGCGCCCGAAGCAGTATGAGTGGAGGCGTATTCCTGGAATGCGCCTTCGACATCACCCCCCTTCTGTTTTTCTTTTTATTCAAAATTAAATCAAACTTTGACCAGAAACTTTGACTGGCTCTAACTTTTAAACCATAAGTCCAAATGAATTGATTCTTTTTGCATTGTGTTTGTCTTGGAATCCTATAGAAGCACACAAAAGTTGAGATTTTTCTCTGCTGTCTAGAATTTCTGGTGATTTTCAGAAGTGTTCTTGACATTTTCTTTTTGTGGTTTTATTTGTTTTCAGAGGAGGAAACTTGCCTTGAAGGAAACCAGGAGGAGTGTGACCCTCCTCTGTGCTAAGGCAAGCCGCCACAAGCATTTGCATGGTGTCATCTCAATATTTATGATTTTCCAACTTGAATCTGAATTACTTTCATGCATTTAATCATTTATATGAATACTGTTTATGCTAGTTTACTTTGCATGATAGAAGTGCTTAGTTTACAGTAGTGTTTTGAATGCATGACATAGTATGTGGCAGTAGAAGTATTTTTGATAATATGGTTATGGCATGGTTATGATTCGGGTATGATCGGTATCATTTTCATATAGGAGTTATTGATTTTAATTTGATAATGGCATAACTTAAAATGGTGAGATAGAAAACCTGTGAAGTTGAAACTAGTGAATTAAAGTGATGAGTAGTGCAAGTAGCATGATTCTTTGATGTTGATCCGTTTACTTTAGTGCTATGTGGATATAGTGCATGTCAGATACTTGCATGTTCATGGCATACCGTGACTCGTAGTTTCTTTCAGTTCATGTTAAACCTGATAATAACTCAACGTGAACCTAATGTTGATCGGGTCATGGTGCCACTGAATCGAGCTTCCCAGTGCAACCACATTTGCCTTTATGGGAAGGCCTTTATTCGGTCCATTGTCATGCCTCTGGTCGGTACCTCCAACGAGGGAAGGTTATGGGCGTGTGGTACCCTGGCCCGGTAAGCAGACATAACCTTGTGTGCCTGTTGTTGTTGTTATGGTACCTTGCCCCCGTTTGGGACCGTTGATTTGTTTTGCCACGATGGTGGCCGTTGGATGTCTTTGGTAGACATCGGGGCCACCCATGACTTAGCCCAAGAGGAGAGTTGGTCGGATTGGCCGAGAGAGTGTCATGGCAATGGGAGCGTTCTGTCAGGATGCCATTGGTCCACACGTATGGGAGCGCGAGGCCATGGGTTCCGTGGTGTGGGTATAGTGTACTAACCTCTGCAGAGTGTATTAATCTATTGATAGCCGCGTCCTCGTTTACGGACACAGCTCATAAGTAGGTCACACCATGGGTCAACATAAATAAGCTAATCTTGCACACTAAAGATACACCGTGGCACTGGTAATGTGATGAGATCGTTGAGACCATGAGATGGTCATTGTTGCAGAAGCCAAAGAGTTGGTTCCGTTTGTAATCCGGGAGTGATCACCGTATTGATGAGATTGGTATTGTTTGTGATCCGGGAGTGATCACAGTTTTGATGATATTGGTCACGAGGTAACCCGTTCGGTAAGTGAGTCTGAGGGACTCGGTGCACGAGCATGTTCACTGCATGAGTAGTATGTTGTTGCTCTGCATGAGTAGTATGTTGATGCTTTGCATGAGTAGTATGTTGATGCTTTGCATGAGTAGTATGTTGTTGCTTGCATCAGTAGTATGTCGATGCATTGCATTTAACCTGCTTAATTGTCATAATATTGTTTGCCATTATGCTTATGCTTGTTGTGAGCTTGCAAGTACATTCAATGTACTGACCTGGCGTGTCATGCCAGATTTCAGGAAAGTCATACCGGATTGGAGTGCGTCCCATGTCTAGATCGTGTCCACATCGGTGTCCCTGTGCTATGGAGATCCACTTCGTCGTCGTTCCGCTACCACGTAGTTGTCGTGTGCGAGGCCCCTTCATGTTCATTAAATAATGTACATACTGTTCAGCCGCACCGTGTGTGCCGCTTGGCCTCACTGCTTGATGTAATATCGAACCTATGTTTCCCCTAGCATCAATAAAGCGGTTGTTATCTGTACCAAGTTGTTGTGTGTTGCCAGAAGACTAGATCTCTAGGCTGGCAATGCAAGGTAAACCGGTTGCTCTAAGCCGGGGTGCCACATATATGCATATGCAGATGCTCATGAAATGCTTATGCAAATGCTCTTGGAATGCTCATGCATGCATGCAACTTGGTCGGGGGGCCCCCAGCGCTTAATTTTTTTCTCTGGTGCACAGGGTCATCGCGTTGGCTTTGTATAAGGGGTTACATGCAGCTGAGGCAAGGCCTGTACAAGTAGGTGTCTGCCGGGCAGGGCCCGACAGCCGTGCCTTACGGGTAGAACTTGCGGAGATGCTCAATATTCCATGAGTTTTGCAATTGAATGCCATCTCCGGTCTCCAGACGGACTGCGCCAGGTCTGGTGACTCGTACTACCCGGTAAGGGCCTTCCCACTTCGGCGTCAACTTGTTTGTACCCTTGGCCGACTAAAAGCGCCTAAGGACAAGGTTGCCTTCCTCAAAACACCGGGCATGAACCTTGCGGCTATCATAGCGACGCAGGGCTTGCTGATAGCATGCAGCACGCGTAGCAGCCCAGAGACGGTTCTCCTCGAGTAGCACAGCATCGTCACGCCAGTGCTAATCTTGCGCTACTTCATCGTAGGCAAGCACTCGAGGAGACCCGTAAATGAGTTCCGTGGGGATAACTGCTTCAGCCCCATAGACCAGGGAGAAAGGAGTCTACCCGGTAGCTCGATTTGGTGTTGTTCTGAGGGACCAGAGGACTACCGGCAGCTCATCGATCCACCGCCTGTCGTGCTTCTGCAGCATATCAAAGGTTCTCGTTTTGAGGCCCCACAACACTTCAGCATTCGCCCTCTCAGCTTGTCCATTGCTTCTGGGGTGTGCGACAGAGGCAAATGATACCTTGCTTCCGTGGGTGTGAACATATTGCATGAAGGCGCGGCTCGTGAACTGGGTGCCGTTGTCGGTAATGATCCTTGCCGGAACTCCAAAATGACACACCAGTTCTTTCAAGAACTTGATAGCTGACTGAGCTGTCACCTTTCTCATGGGAGTCACTTCCGGCCACTTTGTAAACTTGTCGATGGCAACAAAAAAGAATTCAAAGCCCCTGATTGCTCGGGGGAAAGGGCTGAGGATATCGAGCCCCCAGACCGAAAATGGCCATGATAAAGGGATTGTCTGAAGAGCTTGGGCAGGTAGGTGGATGTTCTTGGAATGGAACTGGCAGGCTTCACATTTGGTGACTAGCTCGACCGCATCTTAGAGAGCTGTGGGCCAATAGAATCCTTGACGGAATGCTTTCCCAACTACTGCCCTTGATCCAATGTGGGAGCCGCACATGCCTCTGTGTATCTCAGCCAGCAGTTCCTTTCCTTCTTCCAAGCAGATGCACTTCAATTTCACACCGTTGGGCCTCCTTCTGTACAGAGTGTCATCGACAAACTGGTACATACTGGCCCTCTGGGCTACTCTTTCAGCCTCATCTTGGTCATTGGGGAGTTCTCCGGTTTGGAGAAAGTGGACTATGTGCCTTGCCCAAGTTGGAGCCTGGGGCTCGGCAACAAGGACTAACGGCACCTCCTCAACTGCAGGGGCACACTCCTCGTCTGCGGGGACCGTGGTCCCGGCGGGAAGGTGTGGGCTGGCAAGTTGTGAGTTTCCGGCAGGGTCCCTGCCAGGAGCACGAGGCTCTACCGGGAGAGGCTTACCGGAGTCCATCTTTCTCCTCTTCCGGGCCATTGTTGCTGGGGATACGGAGGGCTGAGTAAGATGGAGAACAAAAGTTCCTGGTTCCACAGGAAGCTTTTGCGCATCACACTTTGACAGATGATTAGCTATGCTGTTTTCTGCACGAGGTACATGCTCTGTTTGCAATCTGTCAAAGCGCTCCTCCAATCTTCTCACTTCCTCAACGTATGCCTCCATCAATGGACTTTGGTAATCCTTGTTGACTTGTCTCACCACAAGCTATGAATCTCCTCGAATAATCAGCTTCTTGATTCCCAATTCTGTGGCAATCCTGAGCCCGGCAAGGAGCCCTTCATACTCTGTTGTATTGTTGGTTGCCTCTTCCCGGGCAAAGTGCATCTAGACGACATACTTCAAGTGCTCCCCTGAGGGTGCGACAAGAAGCCCGCCAACCCCTGCACCTTGTAGGGAAAAGGCACCATCAAAATACATAATCCATTCTTGGGGCGCTTCCTTGCCGGGGATAACTATTTCTGTCACTTCCTCATCAGGGGTTGACGTCCATTCTGCAATAAACTCTGCCAACGCCCTGCTCTGAATTGTTGATGTGCTCTCAAACTTCAGACCAAAACTGGACAACTCTAAAGCCCACTCCACTATTCTGCCAGTAGCCTCAGGGTTTCGGAGTATCCTTTGCAACGGGAAGCGAGTGACGGCCGTGATTTCATGCGCTTGGAAGTAGTGGCGCAGTTTCCTTGAGGCCATGATGAGACCAAAGATCAATTTTTGCACGCGAGAGTACCTCGATCGAGCCCCTTGTAACAAGGAACTAACGAAGTACACTGGGCGCTGCACCACTTTCTTCCTTGCCGTGTCCTTGGGGTTGCCATCACTGCCGCTTACTTCTGTCCTGATCCTTATCTGACTCTACCGGTCCTTGCTCACTCTCTGCCTCATCCACTTCCCGCTGGGCCACCAAGGCTGCACTAACCACTTGGTTGGTTGCCGCTAAGTATAGCAGCAATGGCTCTTGTGGTTTGGGAGCAACCAAGGTGGGCACAGAAGATAAGTAGGCCTTCAACTCTTGCAGGGCCACATCTTCTTCTGGGGTCCACTTCATGGGTCCTGCCTTCTTCAAGATTTTGAAGAACGGCAGGGCGTGCTCGGTAGACATGGAAATGAATCTGCTTAGCGTAGCAATGCACCCTGTCAGACGCCTCACATCCTTAACTATCCTTGGTGCTTGGATCTGCTCGATGGCTTTGATCTTGTTGGGATTGGCTTCGATCCCCCGATAGGACACAAAGAACCCAAGTAGCTTGCCCGAGGGAACGCCAAACACACACTTCTCTGGGTTGAGCTTCAAGTTGATCTTGCGCAGATTTCCAAATGTCTCCTACAAATCCTGGATAAGAGTTGCTCTGTCCTTGGTCTTGACCACAATGTCATCCATATAGGCTTCAATGTTTCTGTGCAGCTATGGCTCGAAACCAATCTGGACTGCCCTTGCAAAAGTAGACCCGACATTCTTTAATCCGAATGGCATGCGGATAAAACAGTACGTACCACATGGGGTGATGAACGATGTCTTCCCTTCGTCTTCCTTGGACATGAAGATCTGGTGATATCTAGAATATGCATCCTGGAAGGAAAGCAACGTAGTCTGAAGTGGAATCCACAATCTGATCGATGCGCGGCAAGGGAAATGGGTCCTTCGGGCAAGCCTTGTTGAGATATGTGAAATCTATGCAAAGCCTCCATTTCTCGTTAGCCTTCCGGACTACCACTGGATTTGCTAGCCAAGTGGGATGTAGCACTCCTCTGACCAAACCAGGTGCTTCAAGCTTATTGATCTCTTCTGCAATAAACTACTGCCTCTCCAAGGCCTGCTTCTGAACTTTCTTCTTGACAGGTCTGGCGTGTGGGCAGACAGCAAGGTGGTGCTCGATTACCTCCCTGGGAACACCGGGGATATCAGATGGTTGCCAGGCAAACACATCGATATTCGCCCACAGGAAGGCAACGAGCGCGCTTTCCTATTTGTCATTGAGGGTGGCGCTGATGGTGAAGGTACCATCAACGCCAGCCAGCCCTGCCGGGACCTTCTTCACTTGTGGAGCAGCAACCTTGGTCCTTTTGCTGTTGGAACTCTTCGGCAAATTATCAACAGGCGCAGCACACTATGAAGAGGTACGCTTCCCGGATTCTTTGCCAGCGTCCTTGCTATCCTTCTTCTTTCCTCTGCTTTCCTTGGCGGGAACTGATGCTGCCATTGCCTCTACCATGACCGCGTCCCGGTACATCTTGTCCAGGCAAATGATTGCATCCTTCTCATCTGATGGGATGGAGATGATTCCAAGAGGCTCATGCATCTTCAAGGTATTGTAGGCATAGTGGGATGCCGCCATGAATTTGGCCAGGGCTGGTCGTCCAAGGATCCCATTGTACGACAAGGGGAGGTCAACCACATCAAACACAAACTTTTCTGTCCGATAGTTTGACTCCCCTCCAAATGTCACAGGCAACGTGATCTTTCCCTTAGGATGACTCCTACCGGGATTAACTCCTTGAAACATGCCGGTGACCTCTAACTCCTCTTCTGCCATCTAAAGCGTGCTGGTAACCTTTGGGGAAATCAGATTCAACTCGGCCCCGCCGTCCACCAATATCTTAGTGACCTTGAGGTTGCGAATTGTTGGAGAGACCAACAAAGGCAAACACCCTACCACTGTGGTGCGGTCAGGATGATCCTCTTTGTTAAAGATGATGGGCGTGCGTGACCATTTGAGTGGTTCCCGGGCCTCTGGTGCTGGTTCCACGGCATTGACCTCACGCGCCCACTGTTTGAGTTGGAGTGAGAGGTGTGCAGGGATGCACCCCCATCAATGCACAGGGCATCAGTGGCCTTCTGAAACTCTTGCTCACTGGTTTCCTCTTCATCCCCTGCATCACTCTCACCATCACAAGCTTCCTTCTCTTGACCTCTGGCTGGTTTTCCTTTGTTCCAAAAAGGTTTGCCAGGGCGATTTGCTTCACCGCCACGACCCTTACCGCCAGCAACATTCTGACCCTTTTCCTTGTCACGCTTCACGTACTAAGCTCTTTGCCTTTTGACAAGCTGCTCAACCTGATAACACTCTTGAAGGTCGTGGCCCTCGGTCCGATGGATCTTGCAATACGGCCCATCACCTTTCCCGGCCTTCTTGGCAGTCGCAGCTTCCCGGCAGTCAGTGCACACGGCAGCTTCCTTGCCGGGGACTTCTGTCTTGGCTGTCTTGCCGCTACTAGGCGTACCCGATCCTTCAACAGTCATCACTACCTTATCCTTGTGCCTCTTATTGCGCTTCTTGCTCTTCTTCTGACTGGTGGATTCATCGTCATCTTCTGAATCAATATTGATGCAGTCCTCCTCTCCGGGTAACTTCCTTCCTTCCTCCATCCGAGCACACTTATCCACCAGGGTGTAAAGCTCCTTCACAGTCTTGGGCAACCGTACATTCATCTTGGAACGAATCCTCCAGTTGCGCACATTGGACTGGAAGGCGGCTATCACAGCTGCCAGATGGATGTTTGGGATGTTCCTGTGGACTCTGCTAAACCTCTGCAAGTACTTCCGGAGAGTCTCTCCTTCTTTCTGCTGGATAAGCCGCAAATCGCTGGGCCGGCCTGGTTCTTGATAGCCGCCAGTAAAGGCGCCAATGAACTCATGGAAAAGGTCAGCCCATGACGAAATGGAGTTCTCCGGCAGATGCATCAACCAAGACCTCACATTGGACTTGAGAGCCAAAGGAAAGTAGTTGGCGAATACCTTCTCATCTCTTCCCCCGGCAGCTTGGACGGCAATGGTGTAGATGCTAAGAAACTCTGCCGGGTTGAGCCTCCCATCATACTTCTCAGGTATCTCTGGCTTGAACATGCGGACGGACAGCTAACGGACTTGCCACAGCTCACGAGTAAAGGCAGGGCACCCAACCTCGAAAGGTAGGCACCCACTGATATCGAGTGCAGGCTCGTCGACGTCAGGACCGTTGCACCCATTGGCCCGGCGGCGGTCGTCGCGGTGTTGTTCAATGACAACGCGCACGTCTTCCCTCCGCCTATCCTCCGGGGCTTGCCATCGATCTAGACATGCTCGAGGGTCAGAAGAGGCCATCGAGACGTCATCAGGTTCTTGATGTTGTCGAGCTCGCGCTAGTGGCCGTGGCAGGGACTGCACTGTGGGGGTGGCCCCTTCCGTACGACCAGCAGCACGAGCCGTTGTCGTCGCTTGGGGAGGCCGTGGCGGGCCAGCTTGCTGTGAGCCCCCAGCCTCGGCGAAACCGAGCAGGCTCTGGATGGTGGCACGCCACTCGTCCATATGCTCAGCTGCTGGCAGGAACCTGAGTAGCAGCTGAGCCCATGCTATGGCCTCCGTAGCCGTGCTCGGCATGGATGATGATGATGCAGATCGTACCATCGCTCGGCTTCTGACGCTGCCATCAGCGACAGTACTATGCCCCCGCTGTTGCGAGGCAGCCACCTGGATGGCATGGTGGCGTGGCGAAGGTGCTTGAGGACCAGTGGCTCCGTCGGGCGCAGCGGCTTCGTCAACTCGCCCAGGGGAAGGCACACACACAGCGGTCGCTCCCGTGACAGGGGCGGCCGAAGGGCGGCGGTTTGCCCCAGACCGAGCGCCATCACTGCGGCTATGCCCTTCGGCGAGAGGAAGAGGTGTGGACGGAGTAGTCCCCACACCCATACCTTGTGGAGCGTGGCCGTTGGGGTGTTGCTGATGTTGCTCTCTCTCGATGTCTCCTGCTCCTGCTTCGGCCACGGGGGAAATGGTGACGGTGCCGCCTGCTCTGACCACATCCCCTGCAGCGTCCACATCCTCGCGTGCTTCCGTACCTCCCGTAGCGTTGGTAGCTGCGGGTGGCGGAGCCTTTGAGGTGGACGGTTGAGCCGAAACACCGGACTTCTTCTTGGGCGCCATGATTGATGGCGCCGTCGAATATGAAGATGGCGATGAAGATGACGCGCTGCGCACGCTTTCAGGTTCGCGCAAGTGATCCCCCTACCTGGCGCGCCAAAGATGTCGCTGGAAACCACGACCACCTATGGGACCAAGGGCCCCTTGTTGGTTCGGCAGGGGGGATGTCATGTTGCAAAAAGAGCAGAGGAGCGTGGGGCAGCACGGCAGGGATCACACGAGCAATTTTACCCAGGTTTAGGCCGTCGCGAGGCATAAAACCATACTCCTGCTTTGGTGGATTGATGGTGGAAGAATGGTGGTGGAGCGTAGTACACTTGCCCGGCAGAGGCGGCAGGGGCTACACGCGTATGAGTGTCCAACTCTCCAACCTCGCAAACCCTTTCTACGGTTGCCATGGGCCTCCTTTTATAGGTTAAGGGGTCACCACAATGGCAAATCAGTCATTATGCACTGATAAGATAGCAAACAGTGCTATCATACCCTGCAGGCTGGCAAAGCGCATTAAATGCGCCGCTCAACGTCACATTGTTGTCCGCCCGGCAAGCCTTGCCGGGCTTATTTTGCCAGCTCCACGCCTGCTTGTTCGACACGTCGCGGGACGGGTGTCATCTATAGGCTTTTTCCTATAGAAAGAGGCTGCCATGTGGCGAATGGCTACCACTTAATCACTTTGCGGCTTGACACCGCACTGATTGACGATGTGGGTCATGGCAGAGTGGTTGATGAGGTGTTTCTTGCCTCCATGAGTCCCGACAGGCCCTGCCGGGACGTCTTGGATGCTCTCTTCCGGGGGTAGCTCCGCCCTTGCCAAGTCCGTTTGCCCGGCAAGGGAGGCTTTTCTCCTGGTGGTATCTTGCTTCTCTGGCTTGTTCTTGGTCCTCTTGCCTTGCATGCTGGTCCTTCGAAAATCTTGGTCTCTTGCACCCTGGCATGGCCTGATGCCATAATCTTGTTCCCGTGCCTGTGCACAGCCAGGGCAACATACCCAGGGTCTGTTGCACCGACACCATATCTGCTCAAATCATCTGTGAAGGTCAGAAAATAACGATACCCGCCACGTGCCTCAATACTCATCGGACCGCATACATCGGTATGTATTATTTCCAATAAGTCATTGGTCACTCCATTGTTCCGGAGAACGGAGTTTTAGTAATCTTGCCCATGAGGCATGGTTCGCAAGCATCAAATGATTCATAATCAAGTGATTCCAAAAGCCCATCTACATGGAGTTTCTTCATGCGCTTTACACCAATATGACCTAAACGGCAATGCCACAAGTATGTTGCACTATGATTATCAACTTTGCATCTTTTGGCATCAATATTATGAATATGTGTATCACTACGATCGAGATTGAATAAACCATTCACATTGGGTGTATGACCATAGAAGGTTTTATTCATGTAAACAGAACAACAAATATTCTCTGACTTAAATGAATAACTGTATTGCAAAAACATGATCTAATCATATTTATGCTCAACACAAACACCAAATAACATTTATTTATGTTCAACACTAATCCCGAAGGTAGAGGGAGTGTGCGATGGTGATCGTATCAACCTTGGAATCACTTCTAACACTCATCGTCACCTCGTCCTTAACTAGTCTCTGTTTATTCTGCAACTCCTGTTTCGAGTTACTAATCTTAGCAACTAAACCGGTATCAAATACCCAGGGTTTACTACGAACACTAGTAAGGTACACATCAATAACATGTATATCAGATATCCTTTGGTCACTTTTCCATCCTTCTTATCCGCCAAGTATTTGGGGTAGTTCCGCTTCTGGTGACCATTCCCTTTGTAGTAGAAGCAACCAGTTTTAGGCTTAGGTCCAGCTTTGGGCTTCTTCATGGGAGTGGCAACTTGCTTGCCATCCTTCTTGAAGTTCCCTTTCTTTCCCATGCCCTTTTTTTGAAACTAGTGGTCTTGTTAACCATCAATAATTGATGCTCTTTCTTGATTTCTACCTTCGCCGATTTCAGCATCGTGAAGAGCTCGGGAGTCGTTTTCGTCATCCCTTGCATATTATAGTTCATCACAAAGTTCTTGTAGCTTGGTGATAGTGACTAGAGAACTCTGTCAATCACTGTCTTATCTGGAAGATTAACTCCCACTTGATTCAAGCGATTGTAGTACCCAGACATTCTGAGCACATGCTCACTAGCTGAGCTATTCTCCTCCATCTTGTAGGCAAAGTACTTGTCAGAGGTCTCATACCTCTCGACATGGGCATGAGTCTGAAATACCAATTTCAGCTCTTGGAACATCTCATATGCTCCGTGGCATTCAAAACATTTTTGAAGTCCCGTTTCTAAGCCGTAAAGCATGGTGCACTAAACTATTAAGTAGTCATCATATCGAGCTTGCCAAAAGTTCATAACGTCTGCATCTGCTCCTGCAATAGGTCTGTCACCTAGCGGTGCATCAAGGACATAATTCTTCTTTGCAGCAATGAGGATAATCCTCAGATCATGGACCCAGTCCGCATCATTGCTACTATCATCTTTCAACTTATTTTTCTCTAGGAACATATCAAAAAATAGGGGACCTATATCGCGAGCTATTGATCTACAACCATAGATATGCAAATACTATCAGGACTAAGTTCATAATAAATTAAGTTCAATTAATCAAATTACTTAAGAACTCCCACTAAAATAGACATCCCTCAAGTCATCTAAGTTATACATGATCCAAATCAACTAACCCATGTCCGATCATCACGTGAGAAGGGGTAGTCATCAATGGTGAACATCTCTATGTTGATCATATCTACTATATGATTCACGTTCGATCTTTTGATCTCTAGTGTTTCGAGGCCATGTCTATACATTCTAGGCTCGTCAAGTTTAACCCAAGTATTCTGCATGTGTAAAACTGTCGTACACCCGTTGTATGTGAACGTAGAGTCTATCGCACCCGATCATCACATGGTGTCTCAACACGATGAACTGTAGCAACGGTGCATACTCAGGGAGAACAATTAGTGAAGGGATCATCTTATAAATCAACTCTGGCCGGACACACTTGCTGGGTATTGCCCGGCCTCGGAAGATCAACACGAAGCAACGCCCTACCTAGGCTCAGCAGAGAGGTCAGCACGCCGGACTAACCTATGCACCCAGAGGTCTTGGGCCATCGCCCTGGGCACCCTGCGCATTGCATGGCTGGCCGGGGTGCAGGCGCGACACTGAACTCATCAGTGAAGTATCCAGCCCAATCCCAGCGATCAGCCCGCACGGTGAATCGTGACGTCTGATGAGCTTTCGGGAGAAACGTACATCGCAGAGGGCCCCATAAACCGTAATCGCGTGTGGTGGTAGTGCGTATAGGGTACGTCGACCCACTCAGATCACACACCCAAATCCAATTAGCTGATTTAGTATCACACGCGGAGACAAACAGAGTCTCTGAAACTCCGCCACATTATCACACTCAAGTGCCCTTTCGGCACACTCGACATCGTAGATCCCCAGAGGGTACCCATCAGGGTTGACCCGCAAGTAACAAAGGTCAAAGTAACCGTGTGGTCATACCACCAAAAGGAAACCACGAGGAATCACCCTCGATGGATCCCACTCGATGAAATCATCAGGGTGAACGTATGCGGCATCACCCTCGAGGTTCACACTGAGGGGTTGCACGACAGAGTCGTATCAGAAGTGGAGAAGGAGGAATCACCCTCATTGACAATGACCGAACAGCTACACTGTAGAGTATTCATCAGGAGTGCGTTACGAGGTATCACCCTCGACACTCGATAGTAACTAGGCACAGTCGTACAACTAAGGGGGGTGAAGTGAGGTGTCGGTCTCTGGTCGCCGATCACATTGATCGAGTTGTCGATGATCAAGCAGGGGCAACAAAGGTAAGGTGGGGGGGTCACTGATGGTTCACTACCAACCTATACTAGACAGTTTATCATAGGCAGGTAAGGTAACAATGAACAGGTTACGAAAACAGGCTATGCATCAGAATAGGAGCATACATTAACAGTAGCAAAATATAATGCAAGCAGGAGAAATGGAATGGGCGATATCTGGATGCTCAAGGGGGGGGGGCTTGCCTGGTTGCTCTGGCAAGAGAGAGGGGTCGTCAACGGGCTGTTCATCGGTAGTGTAGTCGTACCCAGGGGCAGCGTCGTCGGTCTCGGCGTCTATCGAGAGAGAGAAGGAGGGGGAGAGAAACAATAAATTCACGGCAATAATGCAAACAATATGTATGACATGTCTAAATGCTATGCCGGGGTGTTCTACTGCCTAACTAAATGATTTAGTTAATTTGGGAATTTATTTGGATTTATTTAATTAAAGTTGGGCACTATTCATTTATCGAAATCGGTCTAAAAGTTCCATGTTCATATAGCTACGGGCGTCTGACAGGAATACGGAGGACGTATTCGGGTTCGTATCGAAATTCTGAGCAAGTTTCAAATATAACTTATTTTCATCGGAGTTACGGTTTATTTTATATGATTTTCTAAAGTTTAAACATTTTCTGAATTTAATTATTTATTTAAACTAAACATTATCTGAAACAGTGTGTGATGATGTCAGCATGACATCATGCTGATGTCAGCAGGTCAAACCCAGCTGACTAGAGTCAAACCTGACCTTTGGGTCCAGTGGGACACACATGTCAGTGACTCAGCTAATAATCAGAGTTAGTTTAATCTAATTAACCTAATTATCAGGTGGGGCCCAGCCGTCAGTGACTGATTAATATACTAATTAACTAATTAATTAATTATCAGTTTTATTTATTTATAAAAACATTTTAACAGGTGGGACCCACATGTTAGTGGGCCATTGCGCCTAGTCAGCGCGTTGACTGGGGTCAATGGGGCCCAGTGGGGCCCGTGGTCAGTGGCAGGGAGGCGGGGCCCGCGGTGCCAAGTGGCAGCCATGTCAGCACCGGCCACCGGAGCGCGCCGGCGAGCCCGAACGCGGCGTCGAGCTCCGGCGAGCTCGGGTTTCGCCCACAGGACATCTCCGGGGGGCGGGGCTAGGCTCTATCGAACGGGCGCAGCGAGCCGCATCTCGTGGTGGTGGTGGTTGGTCACGGGGGTGGCCGGAATGGCGGCGGCATCGATTCTAGCGGCGGCCGGAATATGGTAAGCTCGGGGTCGAGCCCAGGGGCTCGCCCGAGATGAACTATTGCGGGCACGCGATGCTTGGGCTCTCCGGAAACACGGCGGAGGCGACGGCTTAGCACGGGGTGGACGAGGGCGTGAGCCACGAGCTCCAAGGCAGAAACAGGAGCACGTCAATGGCGACAGCTAGCTACGGCTCGTGTTAGCGCAAGATGGAGTAAGGGGAGGATGCGGAGCTCACCGAGGAGCGTACGGAGTGCTCATTGATCATATTAGAAGCAGCAGAGCAGGGGATCGACGCGACGAAGTTTCGATGGCCGCGGGCGTTGACGGAGACGATGATGTGTTGGCGCTGCTCCCCAAGATGAAGCAGGGCAGCAGCTTGATGAAGAGGAGGGCTCCAGAGCTTCTGGACAAGACGCGGGGATGAGCGGTTGCCGGTGTTCGCGTGGCCTACGATGGCGAGGCCATGGCGCCGCCCGGACGAGAGGAACGGAGAGGACAAGCGAGGGGGAGAGGGAGAAGTGGTGCCAGGGTTCGCCAGGGGGGGCGGGGTTGCTCTTTAACCATAGCGTGGCGCGACGCGCTATCGATCGCTCGGAGGGGGGGCCTGGCTCGCGCGCTCCAGGTGCTCGACAACGGCGTCATGAGCAGTGCGGGAGGTGGGGGAAAGCACGGGGGTGGGCTGGGCCGGCGCTGTAGCAGTAGGCCTAGTGCACAGTAGCGCGTTTAGGCCCTTTTCCTTTTCTCTTTTTTTTCCTTTTCTTTTCTGTCTTGATAATTGTTTGGGTACCAAATGGTTTTTGTAAAAAGTGTGACCTAGCCCAATATTAGCAGTGCATTATACCCTAACACCTAAAATTAGTTTGGGCAAAACATCATTTCACATTTGTTTTAAATTAATTAAAAGGTTATTAAATATTATTTTCAGCCACTGTTAAAAGAGGTTTGGGTCACTTAACTAATTTATTAAATGTTGGTTACAATTTTAGAATGGTCTCTGTATTATTTTTCATTTACTGAACATTTTAGTTTCTCTGTTGCACAACTTTTATTTTCCACATCCATTTAAATTTGAATTTGACTTAGGAGTTGAAATGCAATATGATTCTAATGATGATCATGCACTGTTAAACATGCTAACTTGCCATTATCAAAAGTGATTATTGTGGCTAATGACAGGGGGTGTTACAACTCTCCTAATCTATCAAGAATTCTCGTCCCGAGAATTAAGAGGAAGACTGAAAGAAAGCAGGGTATTCTTCACGAAGACGATCCTCGCGTTCCCAAGTGGCTTCATCTTCAGAATGATTCGACCACTGAACCTTGAGGAATTGGATCGACTTTTGACGAGTCCGGCACTCAACTTGATCAAGAATACGGATGGGATATTCTGGATAAGACAGATCTTCCCGCAATTCAAGCATTTCATGATCCACGGCTCGAATAGGATCCTTGAAGCAGCGACGAAGTTGGGATACATGAAAGACATCATGCACTTGAGAAAGATTCGGCGGCAATTGCAACTGATATGCCACTTCTCCTCGACGGGCAAGAATACGGAACGGGCCGATGTAGCGAGGAGCTAACTTGCCTTTAATTCCGAACCGATGAGTGCCCTTGAATGGAGTGACGCGAAGGTAAGCTTGCTTGCCAGGTTGATAGACCATTTCCTGGTGCCTTCGGTCATAGTTGCTCTTCTGACAAGACTGAGCAGATTTCAGATGTTCATGGACAATGCGGACTTGTTCTTTAGCTTTCTGAATAATGTCCGGTCCGACGAGTGAGCGTTCCCCAGTTTCTGACCAATTCAGAGGGGTTCGACACTTACGACCATATAGAACTTCAAACGGTGCCATCTTCAGACTAGCTTGATAGCTATTGTTGTAAGAGAATTCGGCATATGGGAGAGATTCCTCCCATTTCTTACCGAAAGAGATGACGCAAGCTCGAAGCATATCTTCGAGCACCTGATTAACTCGTTCGACTTGTCCCTGAGACTGAGGGTGAAAAGCAGTACTGAACGACAGATGAGTTCCCATAGCTTCTTGGAAACTATTCTAGAATCTGGAGGTAAAGAGGCTGCCATGATCAGATGTGATCTCCAACGGAACACCGTGGAGTGACACAATTCGGGAAACATACAAGTCTGCTAACTGACTAGCAATGATTGTCTCCTTAACTGGCAGAAAGTGAGCAACCTTGGAGAATCGGTCAATGACGACAAAAATAGCATCATGACCCTTCTGAGATCTGGGAAATCCAGTAATGAAATCCATTTGGACTTTGTCCCATTTCCATTCAGGAATATCAAGTGGTTGCAGAGTTCCAGCAGGCCTTTGATGTTCTGCTTTAATGCGGCGACAAACGTCACACTCAGAAACATAACGAGCAATGTCTCGTTTCATATTAGGCCACCAGTATCTCTGACAAATGTCATGGTACATCTTTGTGCTACCAGGATGAATAGACAGGGGAGTGTCATGAGCTTCTTTCATAATGTGTTCTCTCTCATCCTTGAACTTGGGTACGAAGAGACGGTGTTTGAAAAATAGGATCCCATCACTATCAAGATGGAATTCCGACGGTTTTCCTTTTTCGAGGTATCGCTTAATCCTTTCAACTTCAGAGTCATACTTTTGTATAATCTTAATGCCATGTTCTAAATCTGGTTCGACAACCAGGGTATTGAGATAACCCTGTGGAACAATATGGAGGTTCAATTTGCGAAGCTCTTCGTGGAGAAGAGGTTGCGTTTCCTGAACCATATGGTTGTTGCAATAAGCCTTGCGACTCAAAGCATCGGCCATTACATTAGCCTTGCCAGGGGTGTATGAGATATTCATATCATAATCGGTAATTGTTTCAAGCCATCTTTGTTGACGAAGGTTCAGATCTGGTTGAGTATATAGATACTTCAAACTTTGATGATCCGTGTATATCTCGCAACGGTTACCGAGAAGGTAATGTCACCATAGCTTTAGGGCATAAATAACCGCAGAAAGTTCAAGATCATGCACTGGGTAATTTTCTTCATGAGGACGCAATTGTCGAGAGGCATAAGCAATCACTTTACGTTCTTGCATTAGGACACAGCCTAATCCTTGACGAGATGCATCACAGTATATCACGAAATCCTTTTGGGAATCCGGGGGTGCTAGCACTGGGGCAGATGTTAACTTATCTTTTAGCGGCTGAAAGTTTTCTTGACATTTTTCTGTCCACTCAAATTTAACACCTTTGTGGAGCAGATTAGTCAGTGGCTTCGCAATCTTGGAAAAGTTTTCAATGAATCGACGGCAATAACTAGCGAGTCCGAGAAAACTTCTGACTTACTTGACATTCTTCGGGGGAGTCCAATCAAGAATAGCCTGAACTCATTCGGGGTTAACAGCAATGCCATTCTTGGAAATCACATGACCAAATAGGTCACTTTAGATAACCAGAACTCACACTTGGAGAATTTAGCATACAACTGATGTTCTCGTAGTCTTTCTAATACCAGTCGGAGGTGTTCAGCATGTTCTTCTTCATTCTTGGAATATATAAGGATATCATCCAAATAAACCACGACGAATTTGTGGAGGTAATCCATGAAGATATAGTTCATCAACCGGGAGAAGGTTGCTGGGGCATTTGTTAATCCAAATGACATGACAGTGTACTCATAAGAGCCATAATGAGTAATAAAGGCAGTCTTTGGAATATCCTTTTCACGGACACGGATCTGGTGATAACCCAACCTCAAGTCGAGTTTAGAGAACACCGATGATCCAGCAAGTTGATCATAAAGATCATTGATCCGGGGCAGTGGGTATTTATTCTGGATTGTGGCTTGGTTAACGGGCCGGTAATCCTGAACCAATCGGTTAGTTCCATCCTTCTTCTTAACAAAGAGCGAAGGTGCTCCCCAAGCAGAGGAACTGGGGCGGATGAAACCTTTCTTAAGTGACTTGTCGATTTCTTCCTTAAGCTCAAGGAGTGCATGCGGCGGCATCTTATAAGGACGCTTCGCAATAGGGGTAGTGCCAGGCTTCAAGTCAATGACGAACTCGACAGCCCTAATCAGGGGTATTCCTGGAAGTTCTTCTGGAAAGACATCCAGGAATTCTCGAATGACAGGAACGTTCTCGATTCCTTCCAGTGGTGAGGCGTTCAAAGCATTCAGAGCATATATCTAAGCTTCAGCATCATGAGTAATTCGAGCGGTGTAGTTCACTATCTCATCGGAGGGGCGAAGAAGTTGGATAACTTTAGTGGCACAATTGATCGAAGCAATGTGAGCTTTCAACCAATCCATTCCGAGAATGAGGTCTATGGTGGAAGACTTCAGGACAATGGGCGAAACAAGGAATTCCAATCCCTTAATTTCAACGGGGACATGGTGTGCCATCATAGTGGTTTGACACTGGCCTCCAGGGGTGTGGATAACTACTGGCAAATTCATCTTTTGAAATGCAATGTCATGCGATAATGCAAATGCTTCTGACATGAATGAATGCGATGCTCCTGAATCAAATAATACAGAAGCGGGTACTGAATTAACGATAAGGGTACCCATCACAGTAGCAGGTTGATCCTGGATTTCTTCAATATCAATGTTGTAAGCGTGTCCACAACCATGTGAAGCAGACCCAGTATTATAGTTGCGGGTCTGATTGTTGCCATGACCATTGCCACGGCCAGTACAAGGAAAAGCCAACTGATTCTGAGTCTGGCGGCAGTCTTTAGCCTGGTGACCTGGTTTGCGGCACTTGAAGCATAGACCATCTTCAGGACGAAGAGGAGCATTGTCTTGAATAGCTTGAGCTCTTGGCTGACTCGATGGTGGAGGAGGCAGACGTGGTGTAGCATATTTGTTCTTCGGCGCAGATGCCTTTGAACGGAACAAGTTGTTGGGAATCCAGACTCGTTGTTTCTGTGCTGAGCCCGAAGATGAGCTAGCATCACGAGAGCGCTTCTGCGAGTCCTTGTGTTTCATCTGAGCGGTCTCAACCAGAATAGCCTTGTTCACTAGAGTAGAAAAGTCGTTGAAGTCTTGAGCAGCAGGTGCAAGCTCGAGGTCTGGGTGGAGTCCACTACGGAACTTCTCTTGTCTACGGGCATCCGTGGTGATGTCTTCTTCAGCATAGCGGGAAAGGTCAAGAAATTCCCGCTGATAAGCTTCGACAGTCTTGTTGCCCTGTGTGAGGTTGCGGAACTGGGTCTTCATCCGTTCCATAATTCCCTGAGGAATATAACGGGCATGGAAAGCAGCCTGGAATTCATACCAGGTAACCACTGTTCCAACAGGAAGTGTACGCTTGTGTGTGTCCCACCATTGAGCAGCGGGACCCTTTAAGAAAAAGGCCACGAAGATGACGAAGTTGGCAAGGGCAACATTAGCAGACTCCATCTCGTGAGTGATGTCGCGGAGCCAGTCATCAGCATCCAGTGGCTTGTCAGAGTTGCGGAACTGAGTGGGGTGGACTCGCACAAACTCTATCAAGGTTATTGAAGCTGGGTTCTGGTTCTGATTGTTCTGATGCGGGAACTGAGCCATGATCCCAGTCATAAACTGGCGGTTGAGCTCAAATTGTTGCATCATAGCTGCCATATAGTCTGGCGGTGGTGGGTGTTCAGGGGCACGACCACGACCACGACCACCTGGTCTAACCATCCAGCTAAGTATCAACAGGGGGTAGTTTAGTAAAAGCAACTGCGAGTGTTTAGCGACAAGCATGATGTAACTCGTCAACAATTCAGCGGTTTAACAGATACATAACAGTAGTCAAGTTAAGACATACGGATCCATACACAGAGTCGGGTTCAAGCGGACAGCATAATGGCACAAATTTAGAACTAGACATACTAGGCGGCGCGCAGGCACGCGGTAAGGAAGTACACAACGAAACATAGCAAAGGCTACATCAATGTCGGGGAAAACCACTGTAGTGGGGCAACTGCGAGTGCGGACGACGAATGTTCATCACGGTAGGATCCTGTGCTCCATGTGCACTCTGATGCAAAACCCGGTCTCGAGCTGTAAGAAGAGGTCCACATGTAGGTGCGTGACCTCCAACAGCAGGCCAATCAATACCAGCATACATCTGAGTCCTGCGCAGGTAAAGGATGTGCTCCGGATGTATCCCTGCATGAACAGCGGGTAGCAATTGCGTCATAGCATCGTAGAGAGTTGCTCGAGTGGCAACCAACTCAACGGCAAGAGCCCGTACAGTGCGATCCAGAGCTTGAGTGCACTGAATCAGAACGCGCGGGTCGTAGCGACGAGGCTCGTACGGGGCACAGATAGCTGTGTAGTATCCAGTAGCGTCTCCAGCAGGGGCATAAGGAATGTATCGAAACTCAGAGTCATCCAAGATACTGCTGAACTCTCCTCGAAGATGTGCGACAGCAGATTAGGCGGCATCATGTACTGCCATCTCAATCGTCACGCCGATACTGTGGAAAAGGTGCAGCTCGGTGTCTGAGTCATTCTGCTGATCATAGATACGAACATCAGCATGGTACTGCTCCTGGTTGAACTCACGGTAATCCTCGTAGACCATGTACTCGGGGTACCAGCGGTAGCCAAGTCTAGTCAGGAGGGCGATAAGGACAGCTGGAAACCCAGGGGACTCACGAGCCCAAGTGCGAAGCACAAGCTGTGTCCTAGGATGTGGTGGAAACAAACGATCCATTTGAAACAGAGGAATTCAGGTTTGTCAATCGACAATGAGAAGTTTAACACAACTCGAAGAGAAAGGTTAAACAAAACAATGGAAAGGAAAATGATTATCAGACTAATCAGATCAATGACAGGAAAATGATTATCAGACTAATCAGATCAATGACAGATATCCAGCTCTCCGGGTAGACGAGAATTACGAGATCCTAAGTGTCGGCGTTAGTAAAATCATTTAACCCGAATAGAAGAGAGATCAGATTCCCAGAGTAAAGATCGAGGAATAAAAGATCCTAATACCACCCAGTTGGCAACGTGGGCTCGTAAGCCACACAGCCAAGTTAGTAAATTAGTTTTTCGATGTCTAGACTCAACTTTGGCCAAGGAATTTGGAAAGGGGCTTCCTACAGGCAGTCGGCTCTGATACCAACTTGTGGCGCCCCTGACTCAATCATGCACTATGTCATACACGCAAACATGCACGATCAAGCACAGGGACTCACGGGAAGATATCACAACACAACTCTAACACAAATAAACGGAGGTCCACAATATTACAGACCAGGGATCACGAAGATCCGAATACATAAGTCAGTCATACAAATATTATCTGAGTACAGACATAGTTAGACAAGTTTTGCCTTAAGAAGGCTAGCACAAACAACATCTCTAGATCGAAAGGCGTTGGCCTCCTGCCTGGGAGCCTCCGATCCTACTCCTGGTCGGCGGGCTCGATCCAGTAGAACGTGCCATCTGGACCCATCTGGTAGTAAGCTCCGGCAGTGTCATCTGGCTCCGGGGCTCCATCATCTGATGTATCGTCAAGTATGGGAATATGGGGAAAAGAGAAAATAAAGCAACAGTGAGTACTCATCCGAAGTACTCAGCAAGCAAGGATCTACACTACATATGCAACATTATCAAAGGAGAAAAGGCTATATATGTGGACGGGGCTGCAGAAATGCCAGAATAGAGAGAAGGCCTAGTCCTATCGAAGACTAGCATCTTCAACATCTTCTCAAGCCATCATCTTGCAGCAATAGAAGAGAGTAGAATAGCATTTTATTAAGCAATCATGTTGAAGTACAGCTTAAAGATCCTTCCTCGACTCCCTGCGAGAAAGCGATCCCGAAGCTTCCATTAAGTAACAAGTATCCAGTTCAAGTAGTAGATCGGGATACACAAACTGAGCGTCCTTTACCGTAGGACTGGCTATCGATAGATCATTCATCCTTGCAGGGGTGCACTACTGCTACCCAACACGCTCGATCAACTCTGGCCGGACACACTTGCTGGGTATTGCCCGGCCTCGGAAGATCAACACGAAGCAACGCCCTACGTAGGCTCAGCAGAGAGGTCAGCACGCTGGACTAACCTATGCACCCAGAGGTCTTGGGCCATCGCCCTGGGCACCCTGCGCGTTGCGTGGCTGGCCGGGGTGCAGGCGCGACACTGAACTTGTCAGTGAAGTATCCAGCCCAATCCCAGCGATCAGCCCGCACGGTGAATCGTGACGTCTGATGAGCTTTCGGGAGAAACATACATCGCAGAGGGCCCCATAAACCATAATCCCGCGTGGTGGTAGTGCGTATAGGGTACGTCGACCCACTTAGATCACACACCCAAATCCAATAAGCTGATTTAGTATCACACGCGAAGACAAACAGAGTCTCTGAAACTCCGCCACAATATCACACTCGAGTGCCCTTCCGGCACACTCGACATCATAGATCCCCAGCGGGTACCCATTAGGGTCGACCCGCCAGTAACAAAGGTCAAAGTAACCGTGTGGTCATACCACCAAAAGGAAACCATGAGGAATCACCCTCGATGGATCCCACTCGATGAAATCATCAGGGTGAACATATGAGGCATCACCCTCAAGGTTCACACTGAGGGGTTGCACGACAGAGTCTTATCGGAAGTGGAGAAGGAGGAATCACCCTCGTTGACCATGACCGAATAGCTACACTGCAGAGTATTCATCAGGAGTGCGTTACGAGGTATCACCCTCGACACTCGATAGTCACTAGGCAGAGTCGTACAAGTAAGGGGGGGTGAAGTGAGGTGTCGGTCTCTGGTCGCCGATCACATTGATTGAGTTGTCGATGATCAAGCAGGGGCAACAAAGGTAAGGTGGTGGGGTCACTGATGGTTCACTACCAACCTATACTAGACAGTTTATCATAGGCAGGTAAGGTAACAGTGAACAGGTTACGAAAACAGGCTATGCATCAGAATAGGAGCATACATTAACAGTAGCAAAATCTAATGCAAGCAGGAGAAATGGAATGGGCGATATCTGGATGCTCAAGGGGGGGGGGCTTGCCTGGTTGCTCTGGCAAGAGAGAGGGGTCGTCAACGGGCTGTTCGTCGGTAGTGTAGTCGTACCCAGGGGCAGCGTCGTCGGTCTCGACGTCTATCGAGATAGAGAAGGAGGGGGAGAGAAACAATAAATTCACGGCAATAATGCAAACAATATGTATGACATGTCTAAATGCTATGCCGGGGTGTTCTACTGCCTAACTAAATGATTTAGTTAATTTAGGAATTTATTTGGATTTATTTAATTAAAGTCAGGCACTATTCATTTATCGAAATCGGTCTAAAAGTTTCATGTTCATATAGCTACGGGCGTCTGACAGGAATACGGAGGACGTATTCGGGTTCGTATCGAAATTCTGAGCAAGTTTCATATATAAATTATTTTCATCGGAGTTACGGTTTATTTTATATGATTTTCTAAAGTTTAAACATTTTCTGAATTTAATTATTTATTTAAACTAAACATTATCCGAAACAGTGTGTGATGATGTCAGCATGACATCATGCTGATGTCAGCAGGTCAAACCAAGCTGACCAGAGTCAAACCTGACCTGTGGGTCCAGTGGGACCCACATGTCAGTGACTCAGCTAATAATCAGAGTTAGTTTAATCTAATTAACCTAATTATCAGGTGGGGCCCAGCCGTGAGTGACTGATTAATATACTAATTAATTAATTAATTAATTAATAATCAATTTTATTTATTTATAAAAACATTTTAACAGGTGGGACCCACATGTCAGTGGGCCAATGCGCCCAGTCAGCGCATTGACTGGGGTCAACGGGGCCCAGTGGGGCCCGTGGTCAGTGGCAGGGAGGCGGGGCCCGCGGTGCCAAGTGGCAGCCATGTCAGCATCGGCCACCGGAGCGCGCCGGCGAGCCCGAACGCGGCGTCGAGCTCCGGCGAGCTCGGGTTTCGCCCACAGGGCATCTCAGGGGGCGGGGCTAGGCTATATCGAACGAGCGCAGCGAGCCGCATCTCGTGGTGGTGGTGGTTGCTCGCGGGGGTGGCCGGAACAGCGGCGGAATCGATTCTAGCGGCGGCCGGAATACGGTAAGCTCGGGGTCGAGCCCAGGGGCTCGCCCGAGATGAACTATTGCGCGCATGCGATGCTTGGGCTCTCCGGAAACACGGCAGAGGCGACGGCTTAGCACGGGGTGGACGAGGGCGTGAGCCACGAGCTCCAAGGCGGAAACAGGAGCACAGCAATGGCAATAGCTAGCTACGGCTCGTGCTAGCGCAAGATGGAGTAAGGGGAGGATGCGGAGCTCACCGAGGAGCGTACGGAGTGCTCGTTGATCAGTTTAGAAGCAGTAGAGCAGGGGATCGACGCGACGAAGTTTTGGTGGCCGCGGGCATTGACGGAGACGATGAGGTGTTGGCGCTGCTCCCCAAGATGAAGCAGGGCAGCAGCTTGACGGAGAGGAGGGCTCCAGAGCTTCTGGACAAGACACGGGGACGAGCGGTTGCCGGTGTTCGCGTGGCCTACGATGGCGAGGCCATGGCGCCGCCCGGACAAGAGGAACGGAGAGGACAAGCGAGGGGGAGAGGGAGAAGTGGTGCCAGGGTTCGCCAGGGGGGGGGGGGGGCGGGGTTGCCTCTTAACAATAACGCTGCGCGGCGCGGCGCGCTGTCGATCGCTCGGAGTGGGGGGCCTGGCTCGCGCGCTCCAGGTGCTCGACAACGGCGTCGTGAGCATTGCGGGAGGTTGGGGAAAGCGCGGGGGTGGGCTGGGCCGGCACTGTAGCAGTAGGCCTAGTGCACAGTAGCGCGTTTAGGCCCTTTTCCTTTTCTCTTTTTCTTTTTCCTTTTCTTTTCTGTTTTGATAATTCTTTGGGCACCAAATGGTTTTTGTAAAAAGTGTGACCTAGCCCAATATTAGCAGTGCATTATACCCTAACACCTAAAATTAGTTTGGGCAAAACATCATTTCACATTTGTTTTAAATTAATTAAAAGGTTATTAAATATTATTTTCAGCCACTGTTAAAAGAGGTTTGGGTCACTTAACTAATTTATTAAATGTTGGTTACAATTTTAGAATGGTCTCTGTATTATTTTTCATTTACTGAACATTTTAGTTTCTCTGTTGCACAACTTTTATTTTCCACTTTCATTTAAATTTGAATTTGACTTAGGAGTTGAAATGCAATATGATTCTAATGATGATCATGCACTGTTAAACATGCTGACTAGTCATTATCAAAAGTGATTACTGTGGCTAATGACAGGGGGTGTTACATCCCAAAAACCCTAGGGGAGTCAAGGAAATACAGTTTTCGCTGCCGCAAGTTCCAGAACCACGAGATCCAATCTGGAGGCCTTTTTCGGCACTCTGCCGGAGGGGGCAACGATCACGGAGGGGTTCTTCATCATCTTTGCTACCCCTCGAATGATGCGTGAGTAGTTTACCACAGACCTACGGGTCCGTAGCTAGTAGCTAGAAGGGTTCTTCTCTCTTTTCGATCTTCAATACAATGTTCTCCTCGATGTTCTTGGAGATCTATTTGATGTAAATCTTTTTTGCGGTGTGTTTGTTAGGATCCGATGAATTGTGAGTTTATTATCAGTTCTATCCATGAATATTATTTGATTCTTTACTAAACTCTTATTTGCATGATTGTTATAGCCTTGTATTTCTTCTCCGAAATTTTGGTTTAGTTTGGCCAACTAGATTGATTTTTCTTGCCATGGGAAGAGGTGCTTTGTGATGGGTTTGATCTTGCAGTGCTCAATCTCAATGACACAAAGAGACATGAAACGCATGTATCATTGCTATTAAGGATAAAAATATGGGGTCTATTCCTACATGAATAGATCTTGTCTACATCATGTCATTGTTCTTATTGCATTACTCCGTTTTTTCCACAAACTTAATACACTAGATGCATGCTGGATAGCGGTCGATGTGTGGAGTAATAGTAGTAGATGCAGGCAGGAGTTGGTCTACTAATGTTGGACGTGATGCCTATATACATGACCATTGCCTTGGATATCGTCATGATTATTCTCTTTTCTATCAATTGCCCAACAGTAATTTGTTTACCCACCGTATGCTATTTTCTTGAGAGAAGCCTCAAGTGAAAAGTACGGGCCCCAGGTCTATTTTCCTATCATATTAAACCAAAAATACCTTGCTGAATTTTTTCTTTCTTTATTTTATTTTGTGTTTTAGTTAGATATATTTATCAAAACCTATACAATTTAATCTATCTCAATACCGAGGAGGGATTGACAAACCCTCTTACGCGTTGGGTTGCAAGTTTTGTTGTTTGTGTGCAGGTGTTGTTTACATAGTGTTGCTTTGTTCTCCTACTGGATTGATAACCTTGGTTTCATAACTGAGGGAAATACTTACCTTTGTTGTGCTGCATCATCCTCTCCTCTTCGGGGAAAAACCAACGCAAATACAAGCAACCAGGAAGAATTTCTGGCGCCGTTGCCGGGGAGACATCATCAACATCTATCAAGTACCTATGCATAAACTCTCATCTCCTTGCAATTACTTTATTTTCCATTTGCCTCTCGTTTTAATCTCCCCCACTTCTAAAACATTTTTACAAAAATACGAAAATATTTTTTTCGTTCGCCTTGTTCTTGTTTGCTTCTTTGCTTGCTTTGAACCTATCATCATGAGTGATTTTGGTATGGCAGAAATGGATGATGGAAGAACTCCTAAAATTGGATGTTCTGCTAATCTTGATGCTAAAACTTTTGTTTTGGGACAAGGGAATGTTATAGGAAAAAGTGCCATACAAGAATTCTTTAATTGTGTGGGAACTTTGGCTTGTGATGATGCTCCTATACTTAAAAGAAATAAAACTTATGCAGAAGCTATTTCAGCACTAGTCCTTAAACTTGAGAAAAGATTTATTCGTACTCATCCTACCTTGCAAAGATTGTTTTATGAGCTACCTATTATAAAGAATCCTAGAGCTAAGAAGATAGCTACCCTTGTCCTTATGAATGAGTTTGATCACATAGTGTGAGAAGCTAGGGAGATCTTTGATTTTTATGGTATGAACTGTGAAAAACTGGTAATAGATGAGATCCTTTACAATAGTGATTATTTATTAAGACATTTTCTTAGCAATAATCACATCTTCGATGAGAATCTTAAAAAGGAAGTTCCCGTTTTGGATATGATCCAACAAGTTTTCAATGATGTTAATCAACAATATTCTTGGATTGTAGCCGGTAATCAAAGAGGATATACAGATGGACAATTTGATAATGCTAAAATTTCTATGGATGATGTGTTCCATGTTATATTTGAAAAACCTCCTGACAAAAACAGATCTATGGAAAATAAGAAGAAAGAAGACAATACTTGAATCTATGCACTATGCCTAGCTAGGGGCGTAAAACAATAGCCCTTGTTGGGAGGCAACCCAATGAATAAAATAAATTTTTCTCTTTTTTCTGTTCTTGTGTGTTTACACAATTATGCTACTGTTATGATTGTATTTTTACATTTTAATTAGTGGTCGTGCCAAGTAAATCCTTTAGGATTATGTTGGATGATAGTTGATTTGATCCTGTTAGAAAACAGAAGGTTTCGCGTCCAGTAGCAGAATTGTTAAAATTTGCTAGAGCATGGAAATATTCTGAATTTTTTACATATGATTTATATGCAAATTTCTCACGTTGTCCTAATGTTTCGGAAGTTTTGGAGTTACAGAAGTATGAGCTTAATTCAGTTTTCTACAGACTATTTAGTTTTTGACAGATTCTGTTTTTGTTGCATTGTGTGTTTATTTTGATGAATCTATGGATTGTATCGGGGGGTATAAGCCATGGTAAAGTTAGAATACAGTAGCTATAATGCAATAACAAACTATGAATGGGTTGCAACAGTACTTAAAGTAGTGAATTGTTTTCTTATACTAATGGATCTCACGAAGGTTTCGTTATGTTTTGTGTGATTGAAGTTTTCAAGTTTTGGGTGAGATCACGATGGATGAAGGAATAAGGAGTGAAAAGACCCTAAGCTTGGGGATGCCCATGGAACCCCAAGGTAATATTCAAGGAGTACCAAGCAACTAAGCTTGGGGAAGCCCCGGAAGGCATCCCCTCTTTCTTCTAACGACCATCGATAATTTTACTTGGAGGCTGGAGCTATATTTTTATTTGTCACATATCATGAGTTTTGCTTGGAGCGTCTTATATTATATGAGTCTTTGCTTGTTTTGCTTTTTAGTTTGCCACAATCATCCTTGCTGGACACACCTATCTGAGAGAGCCATAATGTTTCTATGATTTGTTAGAATTGCTCCATGTGCTTCACTTAAATTTTTTTTAGCTATGGAATTGCTCTAGTACTTCACTTATGTCTTTTTGAGCACAGTTGTGGTTTAATTTTTGAAGAAATATGCTCTCATGCTTCACTTAGATTATTTTGAGAGTGAGTAAATTTTGAAGAAATATCCTCTCATGATTCACTTCTATTATTTTGAGAGTTGAAAATTTTGAAGAAATTTATGCTCCCGTGCTTCACTTAAATTTGTTTGAGAGCTTGTTAGTAGCAATGGCAATATATGAAATTAGTACCAAAGTGATAGATATTCAAGGGGGATATAATAAAAACTTTCATGAAGATCATTGGATATTATAAACTTGATTCCTTGTAATAGTTTTGAGATATGGATATAGTAATATATGAGTCATGTTGGTGAGTAATTATGCTTTAGTAAGAATATTGGTGTTAATGTTTTGATTACCTATGCCCGCACGAAATTCAATAGTTATGCAATGAAATTACATCCTACTTGTGGTGCATTATTCAGTGTTAGTTATGTTTAATGCTTGTTTATGATCGTTTGTACTAAGCGGGAATACTGCTTGTGCATCCAACTCCATAAACCCAAAGTTGTGCCAAATGAGTCTACCATACCTACCTATGTGCGGTATTTCCATGCTGTTCCAAGTAAATTTGTATGTGCCAACTCTAATTTTCAAAATGAATTTCCTTTTTGTGTGCCCATACCGCTCATGAAGAGGCAGGGGGTGGGTAATATTTTCCATGCTAGGTATGTTATTCTCAAGATGAGTGTTTATTGACTTGTCATTGCACGAGAGTGTGGTAGGTAATAGGGATGCCCAGTCCAGAAATAAAAAAATATTATATATGTTGTTCATAATAAATTCCTTGGAAAGTGTTGGTATGGAAGACACCCATGGATACGGCTAGCCATGGATTTTGAAAGAATGGTGGAAAAGGAAATAAACTTTATTTTATGTTTGGAACCGCCTATGACTTACCTATCATGGAAGATATTGGGAATTCTCGATCGTTTTCGTTGACAGGAAAAGCATGCCTCTCAAAACAATTTTATCTCTCAATTTAAGCTTTGAGCTCTCGCACCTCTACAAATCTCTGCTTCCCTCTGCGAAGGGCCTATCTATTTACTTTTATGCAATTTTTGTTTTTATTGAGTCTCCATCTTATCTTATAAAGCACGAACTAGGGAACACTATTATCATACTTGTGCATTGGGTATAGCTAATATTTGAGTGTGTTTCATGAATGGATCAATGATTGAGCATAATGGGCTTGGGATAGCTTTCTTTAGTGTTGATATTTTGAAAGACATGGTTGCTTGTTCATATGCTTGAGTATTGATGTCCTCATGTTAATTATAGACTATTGCTTTGAATCATGTAAAGTCGAAATGTCCATACTTCAAAAGAAAAGAATATGTGACGAACATGTTAGGCAAGATTCCACATCAAAAATTCTGTTTTTAACATTTACCTACTCGAGGACGAGCAGGAATTAAGTTTGGGGGTGCTAATACATCTCCACCGTATCTATAGTTTTTTATTGTTCCATGCTGTTATATTATCAATCTTGGATGTTTTATATACATTTACTAGCAACTTTATATCATTTTTTGGGACTAACCTATTGAAATAGTGCCCAGTGCCAGTTGCTGGTTTTGACTTTGCATAATATCAATACCAAACGAAGTCGAAATGCCACGAAACTTTTTGGAGATTTTTTTCTGCCCAGAAGACACCCAGGGAGCCAAAGGAGCACACGGGAGGAGGTCCGTGGGTCCCACTAGGCACCATGGCGTGTCAGGTGGCGCAGGGGTGCCCTGGTGGGTAGTGGAGTCCACGGGAACCTTCTCCACCGACTTCCACCTCTATAAATACTCTAAAAAGCCAAAACCCTAGGCGAGTCGAGGAAATACAGTTTCCGCCGCCGCAAGTTCCAGAACACGAGATCCAATCTAGAGGCCTTTTCCGGCACTCTGCAAGAGGGGGCAATGATCACGGAGGGGTTCTTCATCATCCTTGCTACCCCTCCGATGATGCATGAGTAGTTTACCACAGACCTACGGGTCCGTAGCTAGTAGCTAGATGGCTTCTTCTCTGTTTTTGATCTTCAATACAATGTTCTCCTCGATGTTCTTGGAGATCTATTTGATGTAACTGTTTTTTGCGGTGTGTTTGTTGGGATCCGATGAATTTTGAGTTTATGATCAGTTCTATCCATGAATATTATTTGAGTTTTCTCTGAACTCTTTTATGCATGATTTTTATATCTTCGTATTTCTTCTCCTATCTATTGATTTGGTTTGGCCAACTAGATTGATTTATCTTGCCATGGGAAGAGGTGCTTTGTGATGGGTTTGATCTTGCGGTGTTCAATCCCGTTGACAGAAAGGGACATGACATGTATGTATCATTGCTATTAAGGGTAAAAAGATGTGGTTTATTCATGCGTCGGTTTATCTTGTCTACATCATGTCATCGTTCTTATTGCATTACTCCATTCTTTCATGAACTTCATACAATAGATGCATGCTGGATAGCAGTCGATGTGTGGGGTAATAGTAGTAGATGTAGGAAGGAGTCGATCTACTAATCTTGGACGTGATGCCTATATACATGATCATTGCCTTAGATATCGTCATGATTATTCGCTTTTCTATCAATTGCCAACAGTAATTTGTTTACCCACCGTATGCTATTTTCTTGAGAGAAGCCTCTAGTGAACGGCCCCTGGGTCTATTTTCCTATCATATTAAACCAAAAATACCTTGCCACAATTTTTCTTTCTTTATTTTATTTTGTGTTTTAGATAGATCTATTTATCAAAACCTATACAATTTAATCTATCTCAACACAGAGGAGGGATTGACAACCCCTCTTACGCGTTGGGTTGCAAGTTTTTGTTGTTTGTGTGCAGGTGCAGTTTACATAGTGTTGCTTGGTTCTCCTACTAGATTGATAACCTTGGTTTCATAACTGAGGGAAATACTTACCTTTGCTGTGCCGCATCATCCTCTCCTCTTCGAGGAAATACCAACAGAGATACAAGCAATCACTTAGCATCGGGCTCCATATTAATCTTATGCAGACATAGAGTGGGACTAATGCCCTTGAGATCATTAAGAGTACATCCAATAGCAGCACGGTGCTTCCTTAGAGTTTTAAGTAATCTCTTTTATTTATGCCCTGAAAGGTTAGCACTAATAATAACAGGATATATCTTCTTTTCATCAAGATAAGCATATTTCAATGTATCAGGTAATTGCTTTAATTCAAACACGAGGTCACTCTTAGGTGGAAGAGGATCCCAAAGAGTTTCAACAGGCAAATTATGTTTAAGGATGGGCACTTGTTTAAAGAATATATCATCTATTTCATTCCTTTCATTCATATGCATATCGTTTTCATGGTCTAGCAAATATTGTTCTAAATGATCAGTATGAGGAACAACAATAGAAGTAGGACCAATAATTTCATCCTTCCTAGGTAATTCTTTCTAATGTGGTTGTCTTTGGAACTTAGAGAAATTAAACTCATGAGATACATCGCCAAACTTAACTCTAACCTTTTCTTTAATAGAATCAATTTCCGCATTAACGGTATTCAAGAAAGGTCTACCAAATATAATGGGACAAAAATTGTCTTGTTGCGAACCAAGTACTAAGAAATCAGTAGGGTACTTGATCTTACCACACAAGACTTCAAGATCTCTAACAATCCCAAGTGTCGAAATATTATCTCTATTCGCAAGCTTAATAGTAACACCAATATCTTCAATCTCAGCACGCGCAGTATCATTCATAATCTCTTGGTATACAGTAAACAGTATAGCACTCACACTAGCGCCCATATCACATAAACCATGATAGAAATTATCTCCAATTTTAACAGAAACAATAGGCATGTCCACTATGGGTTTATTCTTATCCAGCATATCACGTTCATTTCTAACAGGTTTAGCAATTCTAGCAGCAACATCGCAAAAGTAAATAACATGCCCATCAATATTATCAGCCAATAGATCTTTAAATATTGCAATATTAGGTTCAACCTTAATTTGTTTAGAGGATTTAAGCGTTCCAATATTACTTTCATTAACCACAGTCGTAGCTTTAGCATGTTCCTTAATCCTAACAGGGAAAGGAGGTTTTTCAACATAAGTAGTAGGCACAACTGGATCAACATTGTAAACAATTGTTTCATCTTTAGCTATAATAGGTTCCTAAACTATTTCTTCAATAGGTGGATGATATTTAAACCACTTCTCCTTAGGGAGATCAACACGAGCAGCAAAGGATTCACAAAAAGTAGCTACTATCTCAGAGTCAAGTCCATATTTAGTACTAAACATATGAAAAGCATCGGTTTCTATAAAAGATTTAACACAATCAAACTCAAGATTTATACCTGAATCTTTACCTTTTCCGAACTCCCAATCTTCAGAGTTGTGTTTAATTCTTTCCAAAAGATTCCACTTTAATTCAATAGTTTTCTTCTTAAAAGAACCAGTAGAAGAAGAATCAAGCATGGATTGATCATTATGAGAGAGCCGAGCTTAAAAATTCTGAATAATTATTCCTCTGCAGTGCTCGAGATACGGGCATGTGTGCATCATGTACTTAAGCCTTACCCAAGATTGAGAGATACTTTCTCCTTCACGAAGCCAATTTTTTTTATATATAATTCCGATCACGCTGAACCAAATGCATAGGATAAAACTTCTGATGATATTCCAGTTTCAGCCGGTTCCAATCCCATGTTCTAGTATCATCCAATGGTCTATACCATGTCAATGCCTTCACCTCCAAAGATAAAGGGAATACCTTTTTCTTAACTCCATCCTAGGATAAACCCGCAAGCTTAAACAATCAACAAATTTCATCTATATATATCAAGTGCATATCAGGATGTGATACGTGTCCATCATATCTACAATTTTTTATTGTTTCATGCCAATATTATACAACTTTCACATATTTTTGGCAACATTTTATATGACTTATTGGACTAACCTATTGATCCAGTGCCCAGTGCCAGTTCCTGTTTGTTGCATGTTTTTTGTTTCGCAGAATATCCATATCAAACGAACTCCAAACGCGACAAAAATTTACGGAGAATTATTTTTGAATATTTATGATTTTTGGGAGGTGGAATCATTGCAAACGGGGGCCCACAGCCACCACAAGACACCACGGCGCGCCAGGCAGCCCAGGCGCGCGGTGGTGGGTTGTGCCCTCCTCGTAAATAGGTTGGAGCTCTACTTCGGGTGCAGGGAATCTTATATCCGAAAAAAATCATGTTAAAATCTCACCGCAATCGGAGTTACAGATCTCTGGGAATATAAGAAACGGTTTTCGGCCAGAAGACAGGAATGCAAAACAGAAGAGAACAGAGGGATAGATCCAATCTAGGAGGGGCTCCTGCCCCTCCGCCACCATGGAGGCCATGGACCAGAGGGGGAACTCTCCTCCCATATAGGGGGAGGCCAAGGAAGAATAAGAAGGAGGGGGGCTCTCTCCCACCTCTCTCCCGGTGGCGCCGGAACGCCGTCAGGGCAATCATCGTGTGACGGCGATCTACTCCAACAACTCCGTCATCTTCACCAACATCTTCATCACCTTCCCCTGATCTATCTACAGCGGTCCACTCTCCCGTAACCTGCTGTACCCTCTACTTGAACATGGTGCTTTATGATTCATACTATTATCCAATGATATGTTGCCATCCTATGATGTCTGAGTAGATTTTTGTTGTCCTACCGGTAATTGGTGAATTGCTATGGTTGGTTTAATTTGCTTGTGGTTATGTTGCTGTCCTTTGGTGCCCATCATATGAGCGCTCGTGTGGATCACACCATAGGGTTAGTTGTATGTTTATAGGACTATGCATTGGAGGGCAAGGGTGACAGAAGCTTCAGCCTACCATAGAAATTGATGCATACGGGATTAAAGGGAGACCAATATATATCTTAATGCTATGGTTGGGTTTTACCTTAATGAACATTAGTAGTTGCGGATGCTTGCAAATAGTTCCAATCATAAGTGCATAGGATTCCAAGTAAGGGACGACATGGTAGCAGTGGCCTCTCCCACATAAAAACTTGCTATCGGTCTAGCAACGTAGTCAATTGCTAAGGGACAATTCCACAAATCCTACCACCACTAATCCACACTCGTTTTACTAAACTTAATTGTTTCTTTATTTAAACAGCACCTAACTTTTTATTTTTCACGTCCTTTATTATCTTTCAAACCTATCCACACCTACAAAGTACATCTAGTTTTATTCTTGTTCTAGGTAAAGCAAACGTTAAGTGTGCGTACAGTTTTATCGGTGGTCGATAGAACTTGTGGGAATATTTATTCTACCTTTAGCTCCTCGTTGGGTTTGACACTCTTATTTATCAAAAAAGGCTACAAATGATCCCCTATACTTGTGGGTTATCAAGACCTTTTTCTGGCGGGTTGCCGGGGAGCAATAGCGTGGGGTGAATATTCTCGTGTGTGCTTGTTTGCTTTATCACTAAGTAGTTTTTATTTTCTGTCCTAAGTTATTCTCTATCTTTAATTATGGATATGGAACACGAAATACCAAAAAAATTAGTTGTATTTGCTACTCATGGAGATGGGGAACCTCCTAAAACCCTCAACGCTCGTTATGTGAAAAATATTAAACACTACTTTGATAATCCTGAGAAAACCCCATTCAACATGATAATGGGAGACACGTTGGATCAATGTCAATACTTTAGGGATTATCGCTTGACCCAAAAAGGGAAACTGTTATGGGATCAAATTCATATGTTGCATTGGTATGCTTGGAATTTATGCTAGAGATATGATTATACTTGTTGCTCTAGGATGAAGGCTCCACACCTCCCCTTTTCATGCAAATTTAGTGATAATGAAACCATAGTTTCTTATGCTAATGGTAGATATGATTACTATGATGTGGAACGAATAGATGAATTTGTTGCTTTTAAGGGTGCTTATGAAATTGAATCTCTGTTTGAAAAGTATGAAGATTATGATGATTCTGTTTATAGACCTGAAAATTTTACTATACTTAAATATTGCTATGAAAACTACAAATACAATTCCGATATTGACATATTTATTGCGAAAGTCTCCGCTGTCCAAGAAGAGACTAATATTTTCAGGAATCTATGGAGGAAGAAATTGATGAAATTGTGAGCTCATTGGATGAAAAAGGTGACAAGGAGAGCGAAGAACAAAAGGAGGAAGAGCGGATTAGCTACCCGTGCCCACCTTCTAATGAGAGTAACTCTCCAACTCATACATTGATTAATATCCCTTCGTTCTTATCGAAGGATGAATGCTATGATAATTGCTATGATCCCATTGATTCGTTTGAAATATCCCTTTTTGATGAACTTGATGCTTGCTATGCTTGTGGCCAAGATGCCAATTTGAATTATGCTTATGGAGATGAACTTGCTATAGTTCCTTATGTTGAGAATGAAATTGTTGCTATTGCACCCGCACATGATAGTCCTATTATCTTTTTGAATTCTCCAAACTACATTATATCGGAGAAGTTTGCACTTATTAAGAATTATATTGATGGGTTGCCTTTTACCGTTGCACATGATGATTTTGATGAATATAATATGCATGTGCTGGCTACTCCTACTTGCAATTATTATGAGAGAGGAACTACATCTCAACCTCTCTATGTTTCCAACACAAAACAATTGCAAGAAACTCCTTATGCTATGTACTGGCCTTTACTTGATGTGCATGAATTGTTCTTTTATGACATGCCGATGCATAGGAAGAGAGTTAGAGTTCGTCATTGCATGATATATGTTTCTTTGTGCTCACTACTAAATGCCAAATTATTGTAAATTAAAATTGGCTTTGATATACCTTGGGATCCGGGTGGATCCATTACTTGAGCACTTTATGCCTAGCTTAATGGCTTTAAAGAAAGCGCTGCCAGGGAGACAACCCGGAAGTTTTAGAGAGTCATTTTATTCTTTTTAGTGCTTTTATAAAGTTTTAAAACAAAAAAATATAGAGGGGAACTTAAAAACCTTTTTCAAAAAGAGAAGCGATTGGAAGGTTATGCATTGGAGAAGTGAGGGTCGACCTTGAACACTTGTGTTCTTGCTCACGGAAACAATGTAGATTTTTTTCATGAATTTTTCTCACAAAATTAATTATACCCTTGTACAAATCCATTGCATTATAAAAATAATGTGCCAAGATTTTTCTTTAGGATGATTAGATTGCTTGTTGGTATGTGCGGTGCAAAAACAGAAACTTTGGCTGTAGTGCATGATTTTACATTTTTTACTGGAATGTCAAAAGTTTCTAAAATTTCTACAGGGTGCTGCTATAAAAATTGTTTATTTTGTCCTAATGTTTCAGAATTTTTGGAGTTACAAAAGTATGTTCAAAGTTCAAATTACTATAGACTGTCCTGTTTAAGACAGATTCTGTTTTTGATGCATTGATTTGCTTGTTTTGATGAAACTATCAATTTTATCGGTGGTATAAGCCATGGAGAAGTTATAATACAGCAGGGATAATGAAAAAAATAAAATATGAATGGGTTTGCAACAATACTTAAATTAGTGATTTGCTTTATTATACTAACGGATCTTACCGACCTTTCTGTTGAGTTTTGTGTGGATAAAGTGATCAAAGATCGAGGAGGTCTCAATATGAGGAGAAGGAGGATAGGCAAGAGTCCAAGCTTGGGGATGCCCAAGGCAACCCAAGTAAATATTCAAGGACAATCAAGTGTCTAAGCTTGGGGATGCCCCGGAAGGCATCCCATCTTTCTTCGACAAGTATCGGTATGTTTTTGTTTTCGTTTCGTTCATGTGATATGTGTAAATCTTGGAGCGTCTTTTGTGTTTAGTTTTAACTTTTCTTTTATGCACCATGCTGGTATGAGATAGTCCATGGTTGATTTATATAATACTCATTGCACTTCAACTATATATTTTGAGTATGGCT
Source organism: Thinopyrum elongatum (assembly GCA_011799875.1). NCBI lineage: Eukaryota > Viridiplantae > Streptophyta > Magnoliopsida > Poales > Poaceae > Thinopyrum > Thinopyrum elongatum. Next base: position 430,700,456 of record CM022303.1, read on the forward strand.
TTATAGAATGCTTCATGTGCTTCACTTATATCATTTGAAGTTTGGATTGCCTGTTTCTCTTCACATAGAAAAACGTTATTCGTAGAATGCTCTTTTGCTTCGCTTGTATTTATTAGAGCATGGTCTTTTGTAGAAAGAATTAAACTCTGTTGTTTCACTTATATCTATTTAGAGAGTCAACATGAATTGGTCAATTGCATGGTTAGTCATAAAATCCTACATAAAACTTATGGATCACTGAATATGATATGTTTGATTCCTTGCAATACTTTTGCGATATAGAGATGATAATATGTGGGAGGTCCTAGTGGATGATCGTGTTTAGTAAGATTTTGGTGTTAAGGTTTGTGATTCCATAAGCATGCATGTATAGTCTCTCGTTATGCTATGAAGTTGGAGCATGATTTATTATTGATTATCTTCCTTATGAGTGGCGGTCGGGGACGAGCGATGGTCTTTTCCTACCAATCTATCCCCCTAGGGGCATGCATAGTAGTACTTTGCTTCGAGGGCTAATAAACTTTTGCAATAAGTATATGAGTTCTTTATGACTAATGTGAGTCCATGGATTATACGCACTCTTACCTTTCTGCAATTTGCTAGCCTCTACGGTACCGTGCATTGCCCTTTCTCACCTCGAGAGTCGGTGCAAACTTCGCCGGTGCATCCAAACCCTGTGATATGATACACTCTATAACACATAAGCCTTATTATATCTTCCTCAAAAAAGCCACCATACCTACCTATTATGGCCTTTCCATAGCCATTCCCAGATATATTTCCATGCAACTTCCAACGCCTCCGTTTTGATGACTTGAGCATTCATTGTCATATTGCTTTGCATGATCGTAAGATAGCTAGCATGATATTTCCATGGCTTGTCTGTTTTTTTTTATCGTTGTTACGCTAGATCATTGCACATCCTGGTACACTGCCAGAGGCATTCATATAGAGTCATACTTTGTTCTAGGTATCGAGTTGTAATTTTTATTTATGTTGAGTTGTAAGTAAATAGAAGTGTGATGATCATCATTATTCATTATTAGAGCATGCCCCAGCGAGGAAAGGATGATGGAGACTATGATTCCCCCACAAGTTGGGATGAGACTTCAGACTAAAAGAAAAAAAAGGAAAAAAAAAAGAGAGAAAAAGTGAGGCCAAAAAGAGCCCAAGAAAAAAAGAAAAAAATGAGAGAAAAGAGAGAAGGAGCATGTTAATTCCACACTTGTGCTTCAAAGTAGCACCATGTTTTTTATATAGAGATTCTCCTATGTTGTCACTTTCATATACTAGTGGTAATTTTTCATTATAGAGTTAGATGCACACCCACTTAGTTTTCATATTGAGCTTTCATACACTTATATCTCTTAGTACATTCGTTGCATGGCAATCCCTACTCCTCGCATTGATATCAATTGATGGGCATCTCCATAGCCAATTGGTCAGCCGCGGCGATGTGAGACTTTCTTACCTTTTGTCTTCTCTATATTTACCCCTATCATCATACTCTATTACACCCATAGTGCTATATCCATGGCTTGCGCTCATGTATTGTGTGAGGGTTGTAAAAGCTGAAGCGCATTAAAAAGTATGAACCAATTGCTCGGCTTGTCATCGGGGTTTTGCATGATAAATACTTTGTGTTAAGAAGACAGAGCATGACAAGACTATATGATTTTGTAGGGATATCTTTCTTTAGCGTTTGATATTTCGAAAGACACGATTGTTTGTTGGGATGCCTGAGTATTGATGTCTTTATGTCAAATTATAGACTATTGCTTTGAATCATTCGTGTCTTAATATTCATATCATGATTAGATATATGATCAAGATTATGCTAGGTAGCATACCACATCAAAAATTATCTTTTTTATCATTTACCTGCTCGAGGACGAGCAGGAATTAAGCTTGGGGATGCTGATATGTCTCCGTCGTATCTATAATTTTTGATTGTTTCATGCCAATATTATACAACTTTCACATATTTTTGGCAACATTTTATATGATTCATTGGACTAACCTATTGATCCAGTGCCCAGTGCCAGTTCCTGTTTGTTGCATGTTTTTTGTTTCACAGAATAACCATATCAAATGAACTCCAAACGCGATAAAAATTTACGGAGAATTATTTTGGAATATTTGTGATTTTTGGGAGGTGGAATCATCACAAATGGGGGCCCACAGCCACCACAAGACACCTGGGTGCGCCAGGCAGCCCAGGCGCATGGTGGTGGGTTGTGCCCTCTTCGTAAGTCGGTTGGATCTCTAATTCGGGTGCAAGGAAGCTTATATCCGGAAAAAAATCGTGTTAAAATCTCAGAGCACTCGGAGTTACGAATCTCCGGGAATATAAGAAACAGTTTTCGGCCAGAAAACAAGAACGCAAAACAGAAGAGAACAGAGGGATAGATCCAATCTAGGAGGGGCTCCTGCCCCTCCGCCGCCATGGAGGCCATGGACCAGAGGGGGAACTCTCCTCCCATATAGGGGAGAGGCCAAGGAAGAAGAAGAAGGAGGGGGGCTCTCTCCCCCTCTCTCCCGGTGGCGCTGAAACGCCGCCAGGGCAATCATCGTGTGACGGCGATCTACTCCAATAACTCCGTCATCTTCATCACCTTCCCCCATCTATCTACAGCGGTCCACTCTCCCGCAACTTGATGTACCCTCTACTTCAACATGGTGCTTTATGCTTCATACTATTATCCAATGATATGTTGCCATCCTATGATGTCTGCGTAGATTTTTGTTGTCCTACCGGTAATTGGTGAATTTCTATGGTTGGTTTAATTTGCTTATGGTTATGTTGCTGTCCTTTGGTGCCCATCATATGAGCGTGCTTGTGCATCACATCATAGGGTTAGTTGTATGTTGATAGGACTATGCATTGGAGGGCAAGGGTGACAGCAGCTTCAGCCTACCATAGAAATTGATGCATACGGGATTGAAGGGGGACCAATATATATCTTAATGCTTTGGTTGGGTTTTACCTTAATGAACGTTAGTAGTTGCGGATGCTTGCTAATAGTTCCAATCATAAGTGCATAGAAGTCCAAGTAGGGGACGACATGCTAACAGTGGCCTCTCCAACATAAAAACTTGCTTTCGGTCTAGTAACGTAGTCAATTGCTAAGGGACAATTCCGCAAATCCTACCACCACTAATCCACACTCGTTTTACTAAACCTAATTGCTTCTTTATTTAAACAACACCTAATTTTTATTTTCACGTTCTTTATTATCTTGCAAACCTATCCACACCTACAAATTACTTCTAGTTTTACTCTTGTTCTAGGTAAAGCAAACGTTAAGTGTGCATAGAGTTGTATTGGTGGTCGATATAACTTGAGGGAATATTTGTTCTACCTTTAGCTCCTCGTTGGGTTTGACACTCTTATTTATCGAAAAAGGCTACAAATGATCCCCTATACTTGTGGGTTATCAAGATGTACCGTTCCATCTCCTGCATAAGGATTAGCTAGCAGTTTCCCTAACTTACCCGAAGGAATTTCATAGTAAATATTTTCAGTAGGTTCAGTAGGTTGAGGAGAAACTCTTATTGCTTCCGGTCAAGGTGAAGATACCCCGAACATACCCCTCAAAGGATTGTTTCCATAGTGACAAGTGATAGTAAATTTCAGCACGTAATATAAATTCTTCCTTACCAAATTCCACTTACCAAAGGCGCTTCACTCCGCGGCAACGGCACCAGAAAAGAGTCTTGATGACCCACAAGTATAGGGGATCAATCATAGTCCTTTCTATAAGTAAGAGTGTCGAACCCAACGAGGAGCAGAAGGAAATGACAAGCGGTTTTCATCAAGGTATTTTCTGCAAGCACTGAAACTGTCGATAACAGATAGTTTGATAGCAAGGTAATTTGTAACGAGAAACAAGTAGCAATAGTAACAAAGGTGCAGCAAGGTAGCCCAATCCTTTTTCTAGCAAAGGACAGGCTAGAATTTTCTCTTATAGTTAGCAAAGCATTCTTGAGGACACATGGGAATTCATCTAGTCACTTTCATCATGTTTAATTGATCCACGTTTGGTACTTTGATAATTTGTTATGTGGGTGGACCAGTGCTTGGGTACTGTTCTTACTTGAACAAGCCTCCCACTTATGATTACCCCCTCTTGCAAGCATCTGCAACTATGAAAGAAGAATTAAGATAAATCTAACCATAGCATGAAACATATGGATCCAAATCAGCCCCTTACGGAATAGTGCATAAACTAGGGCTTAAGCTTCTGTCACTCTAGCAACCCATCATTTAATTACTACTCCACAATGACTTCCCTTAGGCCCAAGTATGGTGAAGTTTCATGTAGTCCATGTTCACATGACACCATTAAAGGAAGCAACAACATACATATCATCAAAATATCGAACGAATACCAAATTCACATGATTACTTATAACCGGACCTCTCCCATGTCCTCAAGAACAAGCAACTACTCAAAAATCATGTTCATGTTCAAGATCATAGGGGTATTGAATATCATCAAGGATCTGAACATATAATCTTCAACCAGATAAACCAACTAGCATCAACTACAAGTTGTAATCAACACTACTAGCAACCCACAGGTACCAATCTAAGGTTTTGAGGCAAAGATTGAATACAAGAGATGAACTAGGGTTTGAGATGAGATGGTGCTGGTGAAGATGTTGATGAAGATTTCTCCTCCCATGATGAGAGGATCGTTGCTGATGTCGATGGCTTCGATTTCCCCCTCCCGGAGGGAAGTTTCCCCGGCAGAATCGCGCCGTCGGAGAACAGAAGTGCTACTGCTCAGGTTTCGCCTCGAGACGGCGGCGCTTCATCCCAAAACCTTCCTCTTGATTTTTTCTAGGTCAAATGGCATCATATAGTAGAAGATGGGCTTCGGAAGCCTGCTAGGGGCCCCACAAGTCCAGGGGGCTTGCCCCCAGGCTTGTGGGTCCCTTGATGATGTTTCTTTTGCCAATAATTTTTATATATTCCAAAATAATTCTCCATCAATTTTCTGGTCATTTGGAGTTGTGCAGAATAGGAATATCTAATGTAGCCCTTTTTGGTCCTGAAATCCAGCTGCCGGCAATCTCCCTCTTCATGTGAAACTTGCAAAATAAGAGAGAAAGGGCATACGAAATGTATCATAAAATGAAATAATGACCCAAAACATAATAAATAACAGTAGGAAAACATGATGCAAAATGGACGTATAACCAGTCAGCAGGCAAATATTGTGAAAGGTTTGTTGAACAGTTATGCATCGGCGACGGGTCAACTCATTAACCCCAAAAGTGCTCCATCCTTTTCTCTGGTAATTGTCAAGAAGCTGTTGCGGATGAGGTAAAAAATGTTCTGGGAATTTCGTAGGTGGTCTTTCATCCTAAGTATTTGGGTCTTACGGTTCCTGATGGAAGAATGCATAAAGGAAAATTTGAATATGTTCAAGAATGTTTATGTAAGCACCTCATTGACTGGAGTGAGCGATACATGTCTTCTGGCAGTAAGGAGCTATTAATTAAGGCTATGGCACAGGCCATACCATCATATGTTACGAGTGTGTTCGAATTACCAGCAACAGTCTGTTATGATCTTACACGGATGATGCGACAGTATTTGTGGGGTGTTGAAAAAGGAAAGAGGAACATGGCTTGGTTAAGCCGGAATAAGATGATGTTGCCAAAGGCTAGAGGTGGTATAGGATTTATAATATGAGAGCCTTTAACCAAGCTTTGCTGGCAAAGCAGGCCTGGAGATTGATTGACTGTCCCGACAGTTTGTGTGCGAGGCTACTTCGCGCAAAGTACTACCCACAACAAAATATTTTGGACAATGTGTTCCCAAGTAATGCTTCGGTGGTATGGAGGGGAATCGAGCATGGTTTTTACCTTGTTAAACAATGTACTATTTGGAGAGTGGGAGATGGATCGTGTAGCATAGTGTGGTGTGACCCATGGATCCCACGTGGCCCTGGCTTTCGCCCCATTACACTGAAGTAGAATTGTCGGTTTAATAAGGTGTCAGACTTTTTGGATGAACACCGAGCTTGGAATCTGTAACGTCTTAATGACCTTTTTTGGAATATGGATATTCATGAGAATGTCAAAATCTGGACTTCCCAAAGGAATAGGGAAGACTTTTGTGCTTGGTTCCCAGAGAAGAGCGGGTTTTTCTCGGTGAAAAGTGCATATAGGTTGGTAACAAGTGTGCATGATGAGGTGTTTGGCGGTGGGGAATCTAGTACCCACCCTGATGGTGCTAGACCAATATGGTGTTCAGTTTGGAATTCTTCTATTCCAAAAAAGATGAAGATCTCTACTTGGAAATCAATTCCCGGTGCTATAGATACAAATAAATGCAAACTACATAGGCACATGTGACGTACAGACCTATGCCCCTTGTGTAGCTCTGTGATAGAGGATAGTTTCCATGCGTAGGTGACATGTGATCACGCCGCACGTTTATGGAATCGTATGCGTGAGTGTTGGTATTACCTGGTAATTCAATCCTTATTAATGATACGTCTTCAACGTATCTATAATTTATGAAGTATTCATGCCATGTTTACAACAATTTTATATGGTTTTGGTATGATTTGAATGGAACTAACCCGGACTGGCGCTATTTTCAGCAGAACTACCGTGGTGTTGTTTTTGTGCAGAAATAAAAGTTCTCCAAATGCAACGAAACTTTTTAACAATTTTTTTTTGGAACAAAAGAGGCACTAGAAGCTTCATGGGAGGACCGAAAGGTGAAGGAGGTGTTGGGATCTACTATAGGGTGCGTTGACTGCAAATTAAAATTTTCCTACGCGCAGAACATCCAAGAACATCCTACGGGAGATGGATCAAAAATCGTTACCACTAGACGCGCAGTGCCGTGTAGCGGAAGAAGAGTTGGTGCAGCGCGTCCACGTGGATCGTCTCGTCCTTGTCCGATCTCCCTCGAATAGCCGGTCATCCGATCCCATGTACAAGTTTGCCAGAGCGGCACAGGTGCACTGCCTCTAACGGTATCCGCGCGTGCGGGAGGAACACCGTGTGATGGACTGCTAGGTCCGATCACATAGTCGGCGGCGAGTGGAGGTGGCTATTCACAACACATGCAAGACCTAGTGACGGCGCTGAAGCGATTAACCAAATGAGTGTGCCACACCTCCACTACATATAGGCGTTCGTCGCGGGCTCAACACTTGGGCCTCGCATGGACCCTAAAGCCCAAAATTTGTTCGGCCTGGATCCGAGTCCGAGTAGGATCACATCTGACTCGTTGAGTTCAATCCAACCTCACAGGTTCCTTCCCTTAAGCGCGCGACCCCTTAGGTTCAAATCGGCTTGGTCGCAGGTCGGATCACCTCCGATCTGCTCGGTTGGTAGAGGCCTCTAGCAAGGCATGCCGACCACCAAGTAGACAATGAAGCCGGTTGGCGAACCTGTACAACATGTAACAGTTCTACTCCCTTTGCCACATGATATATGTTGTCGGGAACTCGGGATCAAGCCGAGTCTGTCATCCTTGTGCTAGCCCGACCTCTTTCTCATTCCAGTGATGCAGACCACTAACCAGTTTATCTCATAATCCCTGTCGCATGGCCATGCTTATCTTGGTCGGATCACACGAGGTGCCAGAGTATATCTCTCCTGATCGAAGGGGCAAATCCCATCTTGCTCGACCATGTGTCGCAGCATGGGTTTGGACAAGCCCGAAACCTACCTTTGTAACTACCCAGTTACGGAGTAGCATTTGGTCGGCCCAAAGCAGGTCTGTCACCATCCCGAGTACATGTGCCAGCTCAGGTCTTAGTACATAGAACGTATGTTATCCTAGAGACTCACAGATGACATATCATTGTGTCTCATAGTTGGGTCTGTCCGACTCGGTCCTTATCTCGACTCAAATCCGACTACGTCGAATCCAACCAGATCCTTCCGAGTCCATATTATCCGGTTAGCATCCAATGCTTCATGGCCAGTGAGACCAAGCCATCAACCGTGTCATATGCTAGTCTAGTCGGCTGCGCGTCCACACAGCCCTTTCGACTAGTGACCTTTTAGGACAGTCATCATACAATGCATAGTCCCACAAACAAGTCATGTACTTGCTGATACGCATGATTGATAATGTCCAAGGACTATCTTTATTCATAAACACATAGGAAATATCATCATACATGATTGCATCTAGGACATATCTCCAATAGTCTCGCACTTGCACTAGAGTCAATCAAATAGACATCGTATGCCCATAGCTCTAACGTGCCCCTCATGCTTGGGTTGTGGAAGCGGCTTAGTCAACGGATCGGCAATATTTGCATTCGTGTGAATTTTGCATAACTCTACATCACTCCTCTTTACGATCTTTCGTAACAGGTGATATTTCTGATATATGTGTCTGGTCTTGTGGTGATTCCTCGTCTCCTTGGCTTGTGCGATGGCACCAGAATTATCACAATAAAGGTCCAACGGTTTTACCAAGGCTGGGAAAATACCAAGATCATCTAGAAATTCTGGATCCAAACACCCTCCTTTGCAGCTTCACAAGCCGCAATGTATTTGGCTTCTGTGGTAGAATCGGCCACCGTATCTTGCTTGGAACTCGTCCAGCTCACTGCTCATTCGTTCATGACGTACACGAATCCAGACTGTGATCGACAATCATCTCTATTGGTTTGGAAACTAGCATCAGCGTAACCCTTTACGCAGAGCTCCTCCTCACCTCCATAAACTAGGAACATCTCTTTAGTCCTTTTCAGGTATTTTAGAATATTCGTCACCGCTGCCTAGTGACTCTCACCTGGGTTGGCCTGGTATCTTCTTGTTAGGCTTATTGCAAAAGCAACATCAGGCCTTGTACATATCATGGCATACAAGATGGATCCGATTTCCGAGGCATGCGGAATTCGACTCATCCTGCTTCGCTCATTAGATGTCGAAGGACTCTGAGTCTCGCTTAGCCTTATACCACGTGAGAGTGGCAAGAACCCTTTCTTGGCCTCACTCATGTTGAACCGCTTCAACACTTTATCTATGTACGTGCTCTGGCTTAAGCCGAGCAGCCTCCTCGATCTATCTCTATAGATCTTGATGCCTAAAATATAAACTGCTTCACTGAGGTTCTTCATTGAAAACTTGCCATTCAATGACTCCTTGACCGAGTTCAGCATCGAAACATCATTTCCGATCAATAGTGTGTCATCCACATACAAGATCAAAAACACTATCGAGCTCCCACTTAACTGCTTGTATAGACAAGCGTCCTCTTTGCTTTTGATGAAACCGAGACCAGTTACGACCTCATCAAAACGAATGTTCCAACTCCGAGATGCTTGCCTCAACCCATAAATGGATCTCTTGAGCTTGCATACCTTACTAGCGCTAGTTGGATCGAAAAAACCCTCGGGCTGTATCATATACACGTCCTCGGTTAAATTTCCGTGAAGGAAACATTTTGACATCCATCTGCCATATCTCGCAATCGAAATATGCAGCTATAGCTAGTACGATCCTCATCGAGTTCAGCATTGCTACTGGCGAGTAAGTCTCATCATAGTCAATTCCTTGAACTTGTCAATAACTCATGGCGACAAGCTGAGCATTGTGGATCTAAAATTTTTCATCCACATCGGTTTTCTTCTTAAAGACCCATTTGCAACCAATGGTTGTTACGCTAGGCGGCGGATCAACCAAGTCCCAGACTTGATTCCCATCCATGGACTTTAACTCGGATCTCATGGCCTCTATCCATGCCTCAGAATCTGGGCTCACCATCACTTCCGCATACGTGGCTGGCTCATCGCTTTCTAGCAACAGTACATCACGCACTCCGCGTAATCTTTCCGACCTCCATGGTTTCGGTGCCGCTTCCACTACGGGTTCCCTGACTGACTCCGGTATGCTCTCATCACCAGCCGAGCCGCCCCCGAGTGGTCCTCGAATTTCTTTGAGTCGGACCGTCCTCCCACTGGCTTCCCGACTGAGAAACTCTTTCTCAAGGAAAACCCCGTTCCGAGCAACATACACTTTATTCTCTCCCTGGTTGTAGAAGCTATATCCCAAGGTTTCCCTCGGATATCCCATGAATATGCATTTATCTGACTTGGGTGTAAGCTTGTCTGACATAAGTCGCTTGACAAATGCTTCACAACCCCAAATCTTTAGAAAAGACAATTTGGGACTCTTCCCAGTCCTCATCTCATGTGGTGTCTTGTCTACGGATTTTGATGGTACCCTGTTAAGTGTGAAAGCTACAGTTTCTAGAGCGTATCCCTAGAATGACAAGGGTAAATCCAATTTGCTCATCATAGACCAGACCATGTCCAACAAGGTCCTATTCCTCCATTCCGACATGCTGTTTCTCTGTGGCGTACCCGGAGGTGTGAGCTAAGGTACTATACCTCGGCTTTTCAGATGATCATCAAACTCCTGGCTCATGTACTCACCTCCATGATCTGATCGTAGAAGTTTTATAGTCTTGCCGAGCTGATTCTCAACCTCATTCTGAAACTCTTTGAACTTTCAAAAGTTTCTGACTTGTACCTCATCAAATAGATATACCCATATCTACTCAAGTCATTGGTAAAAATCACGAAGTACTGATAGCCACCTCTAGCAGTTGTGCTCATTGGACCACACACATCACTGTGTATAAGCTCCAACAGCTCGGACGCCCTCTCGCAACTCTTTGCGAAAGGAGACCTAGTCATCTTGTCGAGAAAGCATGATTCGCATGTCTCAAATGACCCAAAGTCGGACGAAGTTAGGAGTCCATCATCATGGAGCTTCTTCATGCATTTCAGACTAATGTGTCCAAGCCGGCAATGCCAGAAGTATGTCGGATTTATCTCATTAGGCTTATGCCTCTTGACATTCACATTATAGACTGGTTCCATTTCTAGATTCAATATAAAAAGCCCATCAACAATGGGTGCATAGCCGTGGAACATTCCATTCAAATAAAACGAACAACCATTGTCCTTTAAATTGAATTCATAACCCTGACTCATCAAACATGAGGCATAAATAATGTTCCGACTAAGTGCAAGAATGTAATAACAATTATTCAATTCAAAATAAATCCAGAAGGAAGCTGGAGCTGCATCGTGCCGACCTCCAACGCAGCAACTCTTGGTTTGTTGCCGACCCTGATGTCAATCTTCCCTTGTGCCACACACCTAGTTCTTACCAGCCCCTGCACCGAGTTGCAAATATGAACAACCGATCCGGTATCAAATACCCAAGAGCTAGTAGGTATGTCAGCAAGGTAAATGTCTATAACATATGCAACAAGTGTACGTTTGCCTGAAGAAGCATTCCTGGCCTTCTTGACATGCACTGCAAGCCACTTGCTACAGTTCCTCTTCCAGTGACCAATCTCCTTGCAATGATAGCAAATGGTCTTCGAGTCCGGTCCCGACTTCGGCTCAGCGGCGAAGGTTACCGTCTCTGTGCCCTTTGCCTTAGCCTTTTTCTTAGACCAAATCTTCTTGAACTTAGCCGATTTCTACACCATCAACACTTGATGCATGCCTTTCTTAATATCCTGCTCTGCCACTTTTAGCATCCCATGCAATTCGCTGCGCTTCTTATCCATGCCATGCATATGATAGTTCGAGATGAACGTCCCATAGCTGGGCGGAAGAGAACCCAGAACTGCATTAGTAGCCAGCTCATCCAAGAGCGGGAAGCCCAACCGATCCAAAGCTTGCACGTATCCGATCATCTTGATCACATGCGGGCTCGGTGGATCACCTTCCTTCAGCTTGCAATCCATCAAGGATCGCCAGACGTTGAACCTTTTGGTCCTAGCCTGTGTCTGAACATGCTCCTGAGACTCTCGATCATATCGTAAGCCTCAACATTTTTGAAATGTTGTTGCAAATCAGGCTCCATACAAGCCCGCATCAGACAGCTGATCTCCATTGATTCATCAACGAGTTTCAGGTAGGCATTCTTGGTTGTGGTATTAGCATTATCGGCAGGTTCCTCTGGAAGTGGATCCTCTAAAACATGTTCCTTTTTATCATGCTTGAGAACAATTCTCAAATTTCTATACCAGGTGGTAAAGTTTGTTCCATTCAGTTTATCCTTTTCCAGTATTGATTTCAATGCAAAGTTGGGTTGAACAGGTGGTGCCATTGATCTACAACAGAAAAATATGCAATCACTAAGCAATGTGTTTATGTAGAGTAATTCAAGCCTAAACAGAAATACTCCCACTGAAGTCAGCATCCCTCCGCAAACTCTTAGTGATTCAGGATCCGACTAGTGCATGCGACTAGTGAGTTTTAGCATCACTGCTAACCAAGATACCTATCCGGTAAGCAACTCCTTGCTAATCGTATCTCCATACGACTCCTATCGGTCGGGTAGGTATCTTATACCCCGGCTCCAAACCTTCTTTGCAACAAGGCCCAAAACCGTTTTGATAGCCTTGTCAAGTTAACCTGATGCAGTGCATGTCCGTGTCCGACATGAACCCTTCAGTTCAACGACACCTAGTAGCACCCCAATTTTATGAGCCCACCACTAGACATACTTAACGTGCGAAGGTGCAACATAGGGGATGGCAATTTTCTTGATATTAACAAGGGATCTTTCTACCATTTTAACATGCATAGAAATAAAGCATAGCAATCACAAATAAACATATATTATGTAATAGTATGGCTCCTTCATGGATGTTCTTCCAGGTCGGCTCTGACTCCGATGGCCATCTAGGAACTCCATCTTGTTTGTCATGCCGAGACGCCAAGCCACCAACCTGATCTCTATTATCCAACTACTACAACTAGTAATGAATTTTACATAGAGTCACAAGTCAACACGCAGGTCGTTATACATTATAATGACAGCACTTTGGCTCCTGCCAGCTGACAAACATGACGCGCAGGCCATGTATAAATTACACACATGCATCACATACACATGAGCCATACTATTCACATCAAACCCTGCAAAATAAAGTTATGCATAGAATCGTATTCTACCAGGTTGAGTGATCGTGTAAGAAATACAAGGCGCTATGCACATGGCGGTCCCATCTGTACTCCGATCATGCCGAATTTTCTGATCTGACCGATCTCATCGATCATCGCGAATCTGATTCGGATTTACGTTTCACTGTTAACCCCGATGGCGGATTTCGACCGGTAGGGGTAGGTTGTGACACGACCTCGTCGATTCCGATCATCAGAAAACATAGCCACATCGATCCCCATGTGCAGTTGATCTCATCAACCGTGCACATAGCCGATCTCACAAACGATAACAGATCTCATCTGCTGCCTCCACATATCTAATATGCATACGATCTGAATCCAAATCCTATAGCAGAGGCTCTGATACCACTGTTGGGATCTACGGTAGGGTGCATCAACTGCAAATTAAAATTTTCCTACACGCAAAACATCCAAGAACATGCTACTGGAGATGGCTCACACATTGTTACCACTAGACGCGCAGTGCCGTGCGGTGGAAGAAGAGTTGGGGCAGCGCGTCCGCGTGGATCGTCTCATCTTATCCGATCACCCTCGAATAGTCGGTCGTCCGATACCACGTACAAGTTCGTGGGAGCGGCACAGGTGCACCGCCTCTAATGGTATCCACACGTGCGGGAGGAACACCGTGCGATGGACTGCTAGGTCCGATCACACAGTCGACGGCGAGTGGAGGTGGCTATTCGCAACACATGCAAGACCTAGTGACGGCGCCGAAGAGATCAACCAAATGAGTGTGCCGCACCTCCACTATATATTGGCGTCCATCGCGGGATCAACACTAGGGCCTCGCACGGACCCTAAAGCCCAAAATCTGTTCGGCCTGGACCCGAGTCCGAGTAGGATCACATCTGACTCGTGGAGTCCGATCCGGCCTCACAGGTTCCTTCCCTTCAGCGCGCGACCCCTTAGGTTCAAGTTGGCTTTATCGCAGGTCGGATCACCTCCGATATGCTCGGTTGGTAGCAGCCTCTACCAAGGCATGCCGACCACCAAGTAGAGAATGAAGCCGGTTGGTGAACCTGTACAACATGTCACACTTCTATTCCCTTTGCCACACGATATATGTTGTCGGGCTCAAGGCGAGTCTGTCATCCTTGTGCTAGCCCGACCTCTTTCTCGTTCTAGTGATGCCAACCACTGACCGGATTCTCTCATAATCCCTGTCGCATGGCCATGCTTATCTTGGTCGGATCACACGAGGGGCCCAGAGTATATCTCTCCTGATCGGAGGGGCAAATCCCATCTTGCTCGACCATGTCTCGCAGCATCGGTCTAGACAAGCCCGAAACCTACCTTTGTAACTACCCAGTTACGGAGTAGCATTTGGTCGGCCCAAAGCAGGTCTGTCACCATCCCAAGTACATGTGCCAGCTTAGGCCTTAGGACATAGAACATATGTTGTACTAGAGACTCACAGATGACATATCGTTGCATCTCATAGTTGGGTATGTCCGACTTGGACCTTATCTCGACTTGGATCCGACTACGTTGAATCCGACCAGATCCTTTCGAGTCCATATTATCCGGTTAGCATCCAATGCTTCATGGCCAGTGAGACAAAGCCATCGAACATGTCATATGCTAGTCTAGTCGGCTGCGCGTCCACACAGCCCTTTCGACTAGAGACCTTTTAGGATAGTCATCATACAATGGATAGTCCTACAAACAAGTCACGTTCTTGTTGATACACATGATTGATAATGTCCAAGGACAATTTTTATTCATAAACACATTGGAAATATCATCATACATGATTGCCTCTAGGGCATATCTCCAACAGGAGGTGGCCACTAGGCATCAGGGCGCGCCATGGTGGCTAGTGGGCCCCTTGAAGCCCATCTTGATGTGAGACCGATGCCAAAATCCTATAAATAGAGAAACCCCTAGAAATAACCTTATAACTTGGACTCCGCTGCTGCATGCCTCTGTACCTTCGGAATACCATCTGGAGCCCAGTTTCGGCACCCTGCCGGAGGGGGAAATCATCACCGGAGGCCATCTTCATCATCTCGGCGGCCACCATGATGAGGCAGGAGTAGTTCACCATCGGGTCTAAGTGTATGTACTAGTAGCTATGTGTTTGGTCTCTCTCTCTCTCTCTCTCTCTCTCTCTCTCTCTCTCTCTCTCTCTCGTGTTCTTGATTTGGCATGATCTTGATGTACCGCGAGCTTTGTTAATATAGTTGGATCATATGGTGTTTCTCCCTCTCTATCTTGTTGTGATGAATTGAGTTTTTACCTTTGAGGTTTCACTATTAGCGGATTGAATACTTTTATGGATTTGAGAATACTTGATGTATGTCTTGCATATGAATACCCGTGGTGACAATGGGGTATTATATTGATCCACTTGAGGTATGTTTTGGCACTCAACTCGTGGATTCCCGAGGTGACATCGGGGTAATCTATGCATAGGGGTTGATGCACATTTCATCCTACTTTCTCCTGTAGAAATCTTGGGGCACTCTTTGATGTTCTTTGTGTTGGATTTAATATTATGAATCTGAAGTTGTTTGATGCTAATCATATAATTGACTCACGGATACTTGTGGTGACATTGGAGTATATATGTGACATTAGAGTTGGTTGATGCGTATCATATGGTGTTATTTTAGTACAGACTCTAGGGCTGTTCATGACACCTATAGGAATAGCTCAATAGATCGATCGGAAAGGATAGCTCAATAGATCTTTGACAGTACCCAAGTGAATGATTTGTTTTACTATGCTAACCCATCTCACGAAGTTCCGTTAAGTTTTGTGTGATAGAAGTTTTCAAGTTTAGGGTGAGATATTGATATGAGGAGAATAAGGAGTTACAAGACCCTAAGCTTGGGGATGCCAAGGAATCCCAAGGTAATATTCAAGGAATATCCAAGCAAGTAAGATTGGGGATGCCCCGAAAGGCATCCCCTCTTTTGTCTCCAATATTATCGGTAACCTCACTTGGGGCTATATTTTTATTCATCACATGATATGTGTTTTGCTTGGAGCGTCATTTTATTTTAGTTGGATTTTCTTGCTGTTATTTATAATAATGTTTTGTACATTTTATTTCAATAAAAGTTTCATGAGTATCCTTCACCATGCTTAATTTGCAAGTATATGAGTTTCCGTTTCAAAACAGAAAGTTGCACACTATTGCGTGAATTCTCTAGAAAAGTCAGAGTGTGGTAAAATGTTGAATTTTTTTGCACAATAAGCTATGATAAATTTTATACAGTGTGGTAATTTTTCATAATTTTTTTAGTTAAATAAATATGGATCATTCTTCCTCCTTTACAGACTATCCTGTTTAGACAGATTCCTATTATGTTTGCATTGTTTGCATATGTTTGCTTGTTTAATGATTCTATTTGAGGATAGGAGTATTAAATATGAAGAGGCATTTAGTATGCAATGTGAAATTATAATTTTAGTGATTTATTATAGTAGGGAATGATAAGGCCTTGCATTGATTTATACTAATGTATCTTACGAGTTCTTGTTGAGTTTTGTGTGGATGAAGTTTTTAAGAATTAGGGAAACCGTGTTATGAGAGGAATGAAGTAGACACAAGAGATCAAGCTTGGGGATGCCCAAGGCATCCCAAGTTAATATTCCAAGAAGTCTCAAGTATCAAAGCTTGGGGATGCCCCGGTAGGCATCCCACCTTTCTTCATCAACAATTATCGGTTAGTCTCAGTTGAGCCTAAGTTTTTGCTTCTTCTCATGAGATGTGCTATTCTTGGAATGTCATTTTATTTTGTTTTCTTTCCTGTTTGAATAAAATACTTAAGATCTGAAATTTTAAATGAGAGAGAGTCCTCACATAGCTACATATTTACTTAACTACTCATTTGAACTTCATTTATATCTTTTTGGAGTAGTTTGTCGAACACTGTCATGCTTCACTTATATTATTTTGAGAGTTGATAATAGTGATGACAATTTGCATGAGATATTAATTTGGTCTTAAAGTGATGAATATCCAAGAGGGATAATAAATATTTTTATGAAAGATCATTGGATATGATAAGTTTGATTCCTCGCTATAGTTTTGCGATACAGAGATAATAATATGTGAGTCATGTTAGTGAGTAATTGTGATTTAGTAGGAATATTGGTGTTAAGGTTTGTGATTCCCTATGCAAGCACGTAAAATCAATTGTTATGCAAAGAAATTACATCCTACTTGTGGTGCATTATTCAGTGTTAGTTATGTTCAATGCATGTTTATGACCATTTTTGTTTTTTGTTGGTCGCTTCTCAATCTATTTGCTAGCCCTCATTTTTACTAAGTGGGAATGCTACTTGTGCATCCAATTCCTTAAACCCCAAGTTGTGCCAAATGAATCCACCATACCTACCTATATGTGGCATTTCCATGCCGTTCCAAGTAAATCTGCATGTGCCAACTCTAATTTTCAAAATAACTTTCCGTTTTGTGTGCCCGTACCGCTCATGAAGAAGCAGGGGGTGGCCAATATGTTCCATGATAGGTGGGTTATTCTCATGATGAGTGTTTATTCATTTGTCATTGCACGAGAGTGTGGCAGGTAATAGGGATGCCGGGTCCCAAAATGATTTTTTAAAATATGATTATAATAATAAATTCCTTTGAAAGTGTTGGTATGGAAGGCACCCATGGATATGGCTAGCCATGGATTGTTAAAGAATGGTGGAAAAGAAATAAATTTATTTTCTGTTTAGGAACCGCCTATGAGTTTTCTAGCATGGAAGATATTGGGAATTCTCGGTCGTTTTTGTTGACAGGAAAAGCATGCCTCTCAAAATAATTTTATCTCTCAATTTAAGCCTTGGGCTCTGGCACCTCTGCAAATCTGTGCTTCCCTCTGCGAAGAGCGTATGTGACGCCCCCGATTCAATCGTGCACTAATCATACACGCAAATGTGTACGATCAAAATCAGGGACTCACGGGAAGATATCACAACACAAATCTAGACACAAATTAAAATAATACAAGCTTTATATTACAAGCCAGGGGCCTTGAGGGCTCGAATACATCAGCTCGAATACAAACGAGTCAGCGGAAGCAACATCATCTGAGTACAGACATAAGTTAAACAAGTTTGCCTTAAGAAGGCTAGCATAAAAGTATCAACGATCGAAAAGGCAAGGCCTCCTGCCTGGGAGCCTCCTAACTACTCCTGGTCGTCGGCGTCCGTCACATAGTAGTAGGCACCCTCGGGGTAGTAGTAGTCGTCGGCGGTGGCGTCTGGATCCTGGGCTCCACCATCTGGTTGCGACATCCGAGAAGAATGGAAAAGGGGGGAAAGAGGGAGCAAAGCAATCGTGAGTACTCATCATAAGTACTCGCAAGCAAGGATCTACACTACATATGCATCGGTATCAATGAAATGGGTAGTATCTGTGGACTGAACTCTAGAATGCCAGAATAGAAGGGGAAAGCCTAGCCTATCGAAGACTAGCATCTTCAAGCATCTTGCATCATTAGAAGAGATAAGAGTAGCATATTATAATATTAATAAGTATGTTGTAACATCGCCCAGAGATCACTTCCTCGAGTCCCTGCGAGAAAGCAATCCCGGAGCCATCATTTCCATTACATGCCTCAGCATCCAGTTCTAGTTGTATCGATCGGGATACAACTCCGAGCGTCCATTACCATGGAGACGGCTATTCGAATAGATAATACTTCCCTGCAGGGGTGCACAAACTTACCCAACATGCTCGATCAACTCCGTTAGGACACACCGTCAGGTCATGACCGGCCTCGGCTGATCAACACACCGTAGTCCTACCTAGGCTCAACAGAGAGGCCAGCACGCCGGTCTACATCCTAAGCGCGCAGGGGTCTTGTGCCCATCACCCTTTGCACTCCTGCATGTTGCGTACGCGGCCGGCGAGTAGACCTAGCCCCCCTTATACAAGCGAGGTGTTCCAGTCCAACCCGGCGAGCGCCGCTCCATCGCCGATGTCTGTTGAGCTTTCGGCTGATACATACGACGCAGAGTGCCCATACTTATTCCCGCGTGGTGGTTAGTGCGAAAAAGGCCAGAGGCCTACTCGGATCACATATCCAAACCGTTAGTGTCTTGGTAGTGCGTGGTAACGAGCAGAGACTCACGATCATGTGACCCCATCGCCCCTTCTCGTGGACTTACGGCAAGGGCTAAAAATGCCCGGCCGTGCCACGTAATTATCTCTCGGGTACCCTCCAGGTCAACCCAACTTCACATCACTCGCGGGTACCCCTCAGGGCCAACCCAATGTCATCATGGTTCTGTGGTAAGTCAAAGTAACCGTGTGTCCAAAACAGCTAGGGGGAAACGCAAGGAATCACCCTAAATGGATTCCCACTCGATGTAACCATCAAGGTGGACTTGGAGGAATCACCCTCGATGGTCCACATTTCAAAGGTTGCACGACAGAGTCATTATCGGGCGTGGTGAAGGAGGAATCACCCTCGATGACCATGACCGAATAGCTACACTACAGGGTTAACATCAGAAGTGCTAACGAGGTATCACCCTTGGCATTCGATAATAACTCTGTAGAGTCATACAACAAAGGGGGGTGATGTGCGGTGTCAGGGCCTGGACGTCGATCACGTTGATCGAGTCATCGAACATAAAGCGGGACAACTGGGACAAGGTGGGGGGTCACTGATGGATCTCTAACGAACCTATACTAAGCAGTTTAGAATAAGCAGGTAAGGTATGAAAGCAGGTAACAAAAACAGGCTATGCATCAGAGTAGGATCATACAAAAAGCAGTAGCAGTTCTAATGCAAGCATAAGAGAGAAGGGAATGGGCAATATCGGAATGATCAATGGGGGGTTTGCTTGCCTGGAAGCTCTGTTGAGAAGGAAGGGTCGTCGTCGGCATAGTCGAACACAGTGGCATCAGCAGCGTTCTCGGGGTCTACCAGAGAGAAGAGGGGGAAGAAACAATAAATATAAAGCAAACAAAGCAACACAAAGCATAACATGGCAATGCGCGGTGCTAGGGGTGACCTAATGCGGTACTAGGTGCTACTGGCGAAGGGGGAAAACATCCGGGAAAGTATTCCCGGTGTTAGGCATTTTCTGACAGATGAAACGGAGGGGGACGGTTCCATGTTCGCTATGCTAGGGGCACGTGACAGATGAACGGAGTGCGTATTCGGTGTCGTCATATTTTTCTGAGCAACTTTCATGTATAAAACATTTTCATCTGAGTTACGGATTATTTTATATTAGTTTTCTAAAGTTGTAAACATTAATATGAAATTTAATATTAATTCTTAATAAACCAGATTATACATATTGTACCCACTAGGATCTAGCCCTAGTGGATGATAAGTGGGGTGCATGGGTCTAGTCAGCATGCATAGTCAGTGGTTGACCAGTCAATATTGACTGGTCAATAGGGTCAGCGGGCCCCCATGTCATAGGCTAGGGTGAAGTTAACAAGTTTCGCCTATCTAAGGGGGGTCCACTGTCATAGGCTGTTAGTTAGCTAAATTAGTAAAAAAGATTAAGTAGTAGGTTAATTAAGTTAATTAAACCAAAATAATTAAGATATTTAATTAATTAATTAACTAATTATTATTTATTTATTTATTTGATCTTATTTTTGTTTTTTTGTTTTTCTCCAGGGGTGTGGGGCCCCACGGTCAGTGGCACAACGGTTGTGCCCCTGGCTGTGCACGCGCACAGGCGCACACAGCGAGCGCCGGCGGCTGCGGCGGCAGATCGGGCAGCGGGCAGCAGTAGGAGGGCGTGACCACAGGCAGAAGGGCGCGCGGGGCTCGCGGCGGTCATGGTCGGAGGAGGGAGGTGCGGGAGCAGTGGCTGGCGGCAGCGGGGACGTGCGGTTGTGGGCGCGCGCGGACAGAGCGAGCAGGGGGGTGCGAGCGGGCGCGCGCAGAGAGCGAGCAGGGGGTGGGAGCGGGCGCAGGCAGGCAGGCCAAGGCGCGGCCAGGGAGCGGCCTGGCCGTGGCGAACGCGGGGTCAGAGGGCGCCGAGCGTGGCCGAGCACGGTGGACGCGATGAGCTCACGAGGGAGAGGGCGCGGGGTGACCTTGACGAGCAGGGGCAACCGGGACTGCGGGCGCGAGCGAGAGCAAGTGTGGCGCGGGGGCGGGAGGCAACAGAGAAAAAAAGGGGGGATGGGATTGTCCTCACCCCCGATGCAGGGGTTCTCCGGCGAGGCTCGGGGAAGTGGCGCGGGGAGGGGACGAGGACGCGGTCCGGCGGCGTCGTGGCTCCGACGAGGGGGACTCCGAGCGGCGGTGGCGTCGGGGCCGAGCCCCAATTCCAGATCGGGGCGAACGGGATGGGGCGGCGCGCGGACGGGCGTCAGGGGTGGCTCGGTGGCGAGGTGAGGCGGCGACGAGGTGGCGGGGCGCCGGCTCAGGGCTGGGCGCGGTCGTCGGAGTTGGGCTCCTCCCCGATCCAGAACCAGGGGAGGAGAGGGAGATCGTGGGGGGAAGGGGAAAGTCGGTCGAGGGAGGTTAGGGTTTGGGGTTTGGGGGGATAAGCCAGGGGGTGAGGGGGGGAAGTTGGGCCGGCCGGCTCGGTTGGCCCAGGGGGTACGGTGGCCAGCTGGGCCAGTCGGTCCAGTGGGGGGGAACAGGGGGGTTCCTTTTTATTATTTTATTATTATTATTTCCTTTTCATATATTTTCTGCTCTCTAATTATTATTACAACAAATTAGTTTTATAGAATATAGAACTTGCACCTAATTTAGTATTTTAATTTAGGCTACTGCCGCAACTAGTTTGGCATTTAAATAAAATAGTTTGTAATTGCTTAATATTTAAAAGCATGCAATAGTTGTTTCTAGACACTGTTTTATACATTTAAGAGCATTTAATGACCTTATAAAAATGTGGTTTCAACATGAAAAATATCCGGGGATTAGTGGCCACACTTTGAACATTTTAGTTTTGACATTTTGAAAACTTTAAACTTTGACTTTAATTTAAATTTGAATTTGAACCGGTTTCGAATCAATGTGAGTTTAACAACACTAATCGTGGTGACGTGCATCATTAGCAGAGGTTTACTGTAGCTTAATTATCTGGGCGTCACAGCCTATCTATTTACTTTTATGCAATTTTTATTTTTTATTTTGAGTCTCCATCTTCTCTTACAAAGCACCAACTAGGGAACACTATTGTGATACTTGTGCATTGGATATAGCTAATATTTGAGTGTGTTTCATGAATGATCAATGATTGAGCATAATGGGCTAGGGATAGCTTTCTTTAGAGTTGATATTTTGAAAGACATGGTTGCTTGTTAGTATGCTTGAGTATTGATGTCTTCATGTCAATTTATAGTCTATTGCTTTGAATCATTCAAGTCTGAATGTCCATGCTACAAAAGAAACGAGTGTATGATGAATATGATAGGTAGCATTCCACATAAAAAATTCTATTTTCAATTGCTACATTATTATGATAAGTTTTATGAGAAAGAGTTGCTGTTATAATGCTAGGAAAAGTGATTGAAATTATCATTGATCAAACTAATGCACTATGCTAGCATTCACATTTCATAAATTATTTCTTTTTTCATTTACCTACTCGAGGAAGAGCAGAAATTAAGCTTGGGGATGCTGATACGTCCCCAACGTATCTATAATTTATGTAGTATTCATGCCATGTTTATAAAAAAAATATGGTTTTGGTATGATTTGAATGGAACTAATCCGGACTGGCGCTGTTTTCAGCAGAACTACCATGGTGTTGTTTTTGTGCAAAAATAAAAGTTCTCCAAATGCAGCGAAACTTTTAGACAATTTTTTTGGAACAAAAGAGGCACTAGAAGCTTCATGGGAGGACCGGAAGGTGAAAGAGGTGGCCACTAGGCACCAGGGTGCGCCAGGAGCCTAGGGCACGCCCTGGTGGGTAGTAGGCCCCTCGAATCCCATCTTGACGTGAGACCGACGCCAAAAAATCCTATAAATAGAGAAACCCCTAGAAATAACCCTAGAACTTGGACTCCTCCGTCGCACGCCTCTGTACCTTCGACATACCATCTTGAGCCCTGTTCCGGCACCCTACCAGAGGGGGAAATCGTCACCGGAGGCCATCTTCATCATCCTGGTGGCCACCATGATGAGGAGGGAGTAGTTCACCCTCGGAGCTGAGGGTATGTACTAGTAGCTATGTGTTTGATCTCTCTCTCTCTCTCTCTCTCTCTCGTGTTCTTGATTTCGCACGATCTTGATGTACCACGAGCTTTGTTAATATTGGATAATAGGGTGTTTCTCCCTCGCTATCTTGTTGTGATCAATTGAGTTTTTATCTTTGAGGTTTCACTATTATCGGATTGAATACTTTTATGGATTTGAGAATACTTGATGTATGTCTTGCATATGAATACCCGTGGTGACAATGGGGTATTATATTGATCCACTTGATGTATGTTTTGGCACTCAACTCACAGATTCCTGAGGTGACATTGGGGTAACCTATGCACAGGAGTTGATGCACGTTTTCATCCTACTTTCTCCGGTAGAAATCTTGGGGCACTCTTTGAAGTTCTTTGTGTTGGATTGAATATTAGGAATCTGAAGTTGTTTGATGCGTATCATATAATTAACTCATGGATATTTGTGGTGACATTGGAGTATCTAGGTGACATTAGAGTTGGTTGATGTGTATCATATGGTGTTATTTTAGTACGAACTCTAGGGTTGTTTGTGACACTTATAGGAATAGCTCAATATATCGATCGAAAAGGATAACTTTGCGGTGGTTTCGTACCCTACAAACAATTTCATCTTATGTTCTCCGCTAGATAAGAACTTCGGAGTGATTCTTTGTTGCATGTTGAGGGATTGTTATACAATTCAATTATGTTAGCACTATTGAGAGATTGCACTAGTGAAAGTATGAACCCTAGGCCTTGTTTCTAAGCATTGCAATACCGTTTGTGCTCCGTTTTATCACTTTCTACCTTGTTGTTTTTATATTTTTCAGATTACAAAAACCTATATCTACTATCCATACGACACTTGTATCACCATCTCTTCGCCGAACTAGTGCACCTATACAATTTACCATTGTATTGGGTGTGTTGGGGCTACAAGAGACTCTTTGTTATTTGATTGCAGTGTTGTTCGAGAGAGACCATCTTCATCCTACACCTCCCACGGATTGATAACCCTTAGGTCACCCACTTGAGGGAAAATTGCTACTGTCCTAGAAAACTCTGCGCTTGGAGGCCCAACATGAGTCTAAAAGAATAAGTTGTGTAGTTGACATCTATTAATTCTAGTGATGATAGGCTATTAAATGTACTGGCTGCATGTTCTGAAGTGGAACGTAACAACGTCCTAAAGTTGACTCGGCATGTGTGGCAACTGCAGTCAGACGTGGTGCACGAAAAAGGAAATTCCAACCATTGAGGCATCAACATTGTTTTTGGAGAGTTATATGCAATCAATTACTTAGACTAAGTATTATAGTGTCGATGAAATCATTAAACGAAAGATGCCGGTGGGGGGTCCTATACTATGTCGACCTGGGAGGGAGCAGCCTGCTACTGCTTGGCCTGCTCCAACAGAGAATAGACTTGCTCTTTTGGTGGACGGTTCTTACTCACCAGCGGACGGAGCTGTGTCGGCAGGTATGATTATGCGTCGTCATGATGGCAGTGTGGTGTTTGCCTCTTACCGGTATATTTTTAATTGCATTGATGCTTTGGAGGCAGAGATTCACACACTGATGCAGGGCAGGGCTTTGGCAATCCAGCACTCATAGGGTACTATAGTTGTTCGGTCCGACTCTTCTGAAGCATTGTCAAGTCTTTCAGATTTTAGACTAAGAAGGTCGGCGTATGGGCACTTAGTTGCAGAGATAAAAGCACATGCTTATCCGAGAGTTTGTTCCCCAGAAGCATAGGTGAGAGCAAAATAGGGTAGCAGATCGTTTGGCATTATATAGTCATGATGAGCGGGCCACAACTGTGTGGCTTGGTCAAGGACCTCCTTGTATAGAGCAATTATTTTCTTTGGATTGTAACCCTATGAATATGGAATAAAACTCCCTTTTACCTCGCAAAAATAAGAGCTACGGTACATCACATTTTTGTTCGAGTTTCTTTACCTTTTTTCCCAAGCTATCTTTAGGAGGCCTACACACTTTTTTGCACTTGCGCCAGTCGCACACACGTAGTTGTAGGTTGACTAGAGAATGCAGGATATAAACATAAAAAAATTATATGTAAAGAGCTTTAAATTATATCTGCATGTACAGTAGTCAGCAGTCATTCATGCTCACCACTTTGACCACTATATCATGTGCATCAACATATGTGTCTGGTGCCATTCCTCTTTTGCTTCATTACTTGCTAGCCATAAGTTTTTTTTTCTAGAAAAGGAGGATTACCCCGGTCTTTGCATCAAAATGATGCATGCAGCCATCGTTATTAATTATTCATCAGAGCCTGACAAAATGAATACAAAGATCAACCCAAAACCACCTTCGAGACGAACAAAGTCGCTACACCTACAAGTATAAAGATGTGCCCTCACCGCATCAATGGACACCATCTAATCTAGTGGTCTCAAGAAGCCGCCCCATGGGAAGCTCAGAGTACCAACCAGTCTAGGCGTCCCACAATGCGCTCTGCATGTGCACGCTCTAGCATCTGCCGCTGCCATCTTCCATCATCCCATATTCAAGACGGATCATTGCATAGATCTTGCCAGTCCCATCTGTCATCGACGTCACCACGACGCCAGACAAAGCCACCAGCCTACGC
Organism: Thinopyrum elongatum; assembly: GCA_011799875.1. Classification (NCBI taxonomy): domain Eukaryota; kingdom Viridiplantae; phylum Streptophyta; class Magnoliopsida; order Poales; family Poaceae; genus Thinopyrum; species Thinopyrum elongatum. The sequence goes on from CM022303.1 coordinate 430,726,169, forward strand.
GTGTCTTTCAAACATCGTCCAACACTCAGACTCCACTGCTCCATGCCGCCTAGACCCACCGTCCTCAATGTAGTCGATGTAACACCGCTCCACTTGTTGGCCCTTCCAGTGAACCTCTGCTCCAAAACAATGCCCCCAGGAGGGGGAACGCACCACAGTCTCCGTCATCATCCGATCGAGGAGACCCAGATCTAGAGTTTTATCCCAAAATAGATGCTACATAGAGGAAGAGGGGCACGCCATCTGCAATTGCCCATGTAACCAAGTAGTGCCCACCAACACATAACTCTCACGGCAACGCTTTCAGCGCCATCGCCACCCTATGGTTTTCACCCGAGAGGCAGTGAGGTGGGAAGACGTAGAGCGGAGCCGAACGACGTCTCCAGGAAGAAAATTGGTGCCCTCGAGCGTCGTCGCTATTGCGACAGGCAGGAGCTGATAAGTCTCCAACGTATCTATAAATTTTTATTGTTTCATGCTATTATATTATCAATCTTGGAAACTTTATAAGCATTTTTATGCTATTTTATATCATTTTTGGGAACTAACCTATTAACCCAGTGTCAAGTGCCAGTTGCTGTATTTTTCTTCTTTTTGATTTTCCTGAAAATCAGTACCAAACGGAGTCCAAACACTATGAAACTTTTTGACAATTTTTTTCTAGACATAAGAGACCCTAGAAGCTTTGGGAGGAGACCATAGGACAAATGAGGAGATAACAAGGCAATAGGGCGTGCCCAAATGGGTAGGGCACACCCTGTTACCTTGTGGGTTCCACGTGGCTCCGTCTGACCTAATTCCACTTCTATAAATTCTCAAATATTGGGAAACCCCCAGAGAGCCACCCGAAACACTTTTTCCATTGTCGTAAACTTCTGTTCTTCCACGATCCCATCTAGAGGCCTTTTTTGGTATTTTGCCGGAAGGGGAATCGATCATGGAGGGCTTCTACATCATCCTTGCTGCCTTCCAATGATGCGTGAGTAGTTTACCATAGACCTACGGGTCCATAGCTAGTATCTAGATGACTTCTTCTCTCTCTTTGATCTTCAATACAATGTTCTCCTCGATCTTCTTGGAGTTCTATTTGATGTAATCTTCTTTTGCGGTGTGTTTTTGGGATCCGATGAATTGTGGGTTTATGATAAGTATATTCATTGAAAGTAATTGAGTCTTGTCTGAACTTTATTATGCAAGATTATGATAGCTTTGTATTTCTCTCTTATCTATCTGTTTGGTTTTGCCAACTAGATTGATTTATCTTCAGTGGGAGTGGTGCTTTGTAGTGGATTCAATCTCGTGGTGTCCTCACCTTGTGACAGAAGGGGTAGCGAGGTACATAATGTATTGCTACTACTAAGGATAAAACGATGAGGTTTATTCATATTGACTGGGTTTACTTTGTCTACATCATGTCATCTTGCTTAAAGCGTTACTCTATTTGTCATGAACTTAATACCATAGATGCATGCTGGATAGCGGTCAATTGGTGGAGTAATAGTAGTAGATGCATGTAGGAGTCGGTCTACTTGTCACGGACGTGATACCTATATGTGTGATCATTGCCATGAAAGCGTCATAACTATGCGCTTTTTCTATCAATTGCCCAACAGTAAAAAAATTACCCACAGTATGCTATGTGTTCGAGAGAGAAGCCTCTAGCGAAAACTATGGCCCCCGGGTCTACTTTTATAATATTACAAAAACCAAATATACCTTGCTGCAATTTATTTACTTTTATTTTTTGCAATTTATCTATCTACCTATACAAGATTTGATCCTTTCAAGTAACGAGTTCAAGGGGATTGATAGCCCTCTTGCCCGCGTTGGGTGCAAGTATTTTCTTTTGTGTGTGCAAGTGCTTTCACGAGGGTTTGCTTGGTTCTCCTATTGAATCGATAAACCTTCGTTCGCACTGAGGGAAATACTTATCTCTACTGTACTACTCCACCCCTCCTATTCGGGGGAAATCCCAACGCAGTTTACAAGTAGCAGGAGCCAACCAAGGAATTATCCCAATCCGGATCCCCACCTCCCGCACCATCCCATCTCGGCAACTGGCTAGCAATGCGGACATGTCCGATAACACGGAGTGCATTTAGCAGGGAATGGAGGAAGAAGCAGATTGGCACCATTGGCCTTCGGGGCAGCAAGCCAAAGGACCAACCCACGGTGGATCGCTGGCCCGATCAGATCCTCGGCAACCCGCCAGCCTCACCATGCCACTGGACAGTGAGGCCATACCAGGGTCGTCCTCGGATCCAAGGCCCTCCGCCCCAGATCGGGAGGAGTATCACCAGCACTGCCGCAACAGCCACCACTGGACGCCAGTTGGCCTCCGTGTCTCCTGGTCCAGATCGCGGCCGCACCCTCATGAGCTAGGGCGCCCCGCGCCACCCGGTGGCCGCAAGAGGGAGTATTACCTCGGCTTTGCTCGACGCCGACCGCCGGTGGCAACGGAGGGGACGGAGGGGAGACCGGCGGCTTGGATATATTGGGGCCCCTCGGTTGCCCGCGCGGAGGGCAACTGAGGGTACTGATACCTCTCCAACGTATCTATAATTTTTGCTCATTCCATGCTGTTATATTATCATTCTTGAATGTTTTACAATCATTTTATAGCAACTTTATATCATTTTTTTGGACTAACCTATTGACATTGTGCCTAGTGCTAGTTGTTGTTTTTTGATTGTTTTTTACTTTGCAGAATATCAGTACCAAACAGAGTCCAAAAGCAGTGAAAATTTTTGGAGATTTTTTTTGGACAAGAAGACAACTTTGGGGCCAAGAAAACACTTGGAATGAGTCCCGTGGGGACCACAATACACCACGGCGCGCCCAGGAGACCAGGCGCGCCCTGGTGGGTTGTGGGGCCCATAGAGGTCTCTTGCACTGCCTCTTCGCCCTATGAATTCCCAAATATTCCAGAAACCCTAGGGGAGTCGACGAAACACAATTCCAGCCGCCGCAAGTTCCAGAACCACAAGATCCAATCTAACACCATCAAGGAGGGGTTCATCATCCTCATTGGTGCCTCTCCAATGATGCGTGAGTAGTCCACCATAGACCTAAGGGTCCTTAGGCAGTAGCTAGATGGCTTCTTCTATCTTTTTGCTTCTAAATACAATGGTCTCTTGGAGATTTATTTGATGTAACTCTTTTTGCGGTGTGTTTGTTGGGATCCGATGAACTTTGAGTTTATGATCAGATCTATATCCATTAACATTATTTGAGTTTTATTTGATCTCTTATATGCATGATTATTTATAGCCTCGTATTTCTTCTTTGAATCTTTGGTTTAGTTAGGCCGACTAGATCGATTTTTCTTGCCATGGGAAGAGGTGCTTTGTGATGGGTTCGATCTAGCGATGTCCCCTCCCAGTGAAAGAAGGGGCAGCGAGGCACGCATGTATCATTGCTATAAAGGATAACAAGATGGGGTCTATTCCTACATGAATAGATCTTGTCTACATCATGTCATCGTTCTTATTGCATTACTCCGTTTCTCCATGAACTTAATACACTAGATGCATGCTGGATAGTGGTCGATCTGTGGAGTAATAGTAGTAGATGCAGGCAGGAGTCGGTGTACTAATCTTGGACATGATGCCTATATGTTGATCATTGCCTTGGATATCGTCATAATTATTCAATCTTCTATCAATTGCCCAACAGTAATTTGTTCACCCACCAAGTGCTATTTTCTCGATAGAAACCACTAGTGAAATCTACGGCCCCCGGGTCTATCTTTTATCATATTGCTTTCCGATCTATTTTTCATCGCATTTGTTTTCAGATCTATTATTCCAAAAACCCAAAAATACTTTGCTGCACTTTTTATTTACATCTTTTATTTCGCGTTTTATTCAGATCTATTTATCCAAACACATACAAAACAAATCTATCTTTTTACCGAGGAGGGATTGACAACCCCTCTTACGTGTTGGGTTGCGAGGATTTGTTCTTTGTGTGCAGGTACCGTTTACATAGTGTTGATTGGTTCTCCTACTAGATTGATACCTCAGTTTGATAATTGAGGGAAATACCTAGCGTAGCTGTACTGCATCATCCCTTCCTCTTTGGGGAAATACCGACGCAGTTGCAAGCCGCATCAAGGACGGAGAGAGGAGAGGAGACACTATTCTTGTCTCTCTCTCTTAAAGACCCCGAATCATGACCGCTCGTTCCGCCTCTCTTGCTTTGCTAAACCATTCCAACATTCGACTACAAAGAGGACTCTTAGAGCATAGCACCACAAGTAGGATCGCCACAGGAGCTCCAATTTCTTAGTGGCAAAACTTCCAGAACTAGGCAAATGATGGTGAGGGCAGCCCCAAATGTATGGAGGATAGTTTCCTCTCGACCACAAGCAACAAAAAAAATCTTGGGTTTAATACATCTATTTTGTAGCTCAGCGCCCGCTGCAATACCATTTTGCATCAACATTTGCTTTACTTGGAATATATGTATCTCACAAAGCGAGCCACACTCTGTGAGCTACCACTAACAAGGAGCTCTCTAGTCTGTCGATTTTAACTTTCTCCATAGTCATTCTTAAATGGTACGCCGATCACATGGTGAAGTGACCATTCTTGTTGATGTTCCAAGACAAATAGTCCTCCATGTTTGGTCCCCCATTGGTAGTCTGCGCAATATTGCATACGTTGTCACATGAGAAGACTTGATAAGTTTAGCTAGATTACATCCAATATAATGCAAATTTAGCAGGTCACAGACACGACAGATGTCTGACAGCTATCTCGCGCCTAGTGGCTTGAGGTTTCCTTGTTTTGGAATCCAATTATCCTTGTTTTTTTATGTGAATAACAGGAGCTCTCATTATAGAAGAAAGTAGTCATACAAGAATCGAGTGACTATCCTGGAAAGTTCAAGTCCCTCCCCCACACAACAACATGAAGGAAAATCAGAAAATTACATTACATCACAATCCCACCGTGGTTACCCCTCTCGTAGCCTCGTTAAAACATTTTACATCTTCTTTGATTAACCCTGCCAGTGCAAGAGCCATCAATTCCTTGTGCTCAAACACTCTCCGTTCCTTTCTTTCCACAAGTTCCACGCAATGTATGCTGCTAGAGTGATCTCCTCCTTGATTTTTTCCCACTGCCTGCTAGCAGTGCACAAACACCCCCCACCATTCCCCAATGGACTGCATCGGCCATAGCGCACATTATAGCATTAGTCTGTTAGAACTAAAACCAAGTTTATTTTGCAAACGAGCACTGCAGAGCAATGTGTCCGCGGTTTCAGGTTCTTGGTTGATAACCCACAAGTATAGGGGGATCAACCATAGTCCTTTTGATAAGTAAGAGTGTCAAACCCAACGAGGAGAAGAAGGAAATGACAAGCAGTTTTCACCAAGGTATTCTCTACAAGCACTGAAATTATCGGTAACAGGTAGTATGATAGCAAGGTATTTCGTAACAAGTAGCAAGTAGCAATAGTAACAAAGGTGCAGCAAGGTAGCCCAACCCTTTTTATAGCAAAGGACATGCCGGAACGTTCTCTTATAGTAAGCAAAGCGTTTTGAGGACACAAGGGAATTATCATCTAATCACCTTCATCATGTTTGTTTGATTCGCATTCGTTACTTTGATAATTTGATATGTGGGTGGACGGGTGCTTGGGTGTTGTTCTTACTTGAACAAGCCTCCCACTTCTGATTATCCCTCCTCGCAAGCATCCACAACTACGAAAGAAGAATTAAGATAATCTAACCATAGCATGAAACATATGGATCCAAATCAGCCCCTTACAGAATAGCGCATAAACTAGGGTTTAAGATTCTGTCACTCTAGCAACCCATCATCTAATTACTACTCCACAATGCCTTCCCTCAGGCCCAAGTATGGTGAAGTGTCATGTAGTCAAGGTTCACATGACACCACTCAAGGAAGCAACAACATACATGTCATCAAAATATCGAACGAATACCAAATTCACATGATTACATATAACAAGACTTCTCTCATGTCCTCAAGAACAAAAGTAACTACTCAAAAATCATATTCATGTTCAAGATAAGAGGGGTAATGAATATCATCAAGGATCTAAACATATAATCTTCCATCAAATAAACCAACTACAGGAGAGGAAAGGCATAAGAATTGTATCATAAAGTGAAATAATGACCCAAAACATAATAAATAATAGTAGTAAAACATGATGCAAATGGACATATCAACTCCCCCAAGCTTAGACCTCGCTTTTCCTCAAGCGAAAACCGAAATCGATAATCATGACCACATGTTTGGAGAGAGAGGTGTTGATAAAAACAAAATATAGACATGAAAGCATCATGATCATTATTATAACAACAATATATCATCATAAAACTTCTCATGAATAAGTGATAATTCGTTCACAAGACAAAGTATGAACCATAAAATTTATTGGAAACTAACAAACTATGATCTCGATCATTGAAACAATTGCACTTTATCATATTATCAGAAAGACTCTATGTAAGAGCTCTTTTTGGCAAGTTCACATAATCTACTATCATTTAGTATTCTATGATTGCTGACACTCACGACATATTTATGGAGCAAAAGTTTCAGTCAAACACATAGAAAGATAGGGGCTTATAGCTTCGCCTCCCAACTTATTTACCTCAAGAGTAATGTCAACAATAATAACTCATGATCACCTACATTCAGGTGGATATATATGCCTAGATCTTTCCCCACCACATGGTGCTTGCAGAGAGAGAAAATAAAAATGGGATAGAGAGGAATATTATTGACTCTTGCATAAAAGTAAATACATAAAGTAAAATATAAGCCCTTCACAGAGGGAAGCAGAGGTTTTCATGCACTTTTTTTATTTTTTGGATGTGCAAACTCTTAATATAAGGGAACGCCACTTTATTTGCCCCTTGTGATAGTGACCTTTATTATGCAGTCTGTCGCTTTTATTTCTTCACAATCACAAGTTCGTACAAAGATTATTGTCCCTTACAATAAAAGATCATACATATTTAGGAGCAATTTTATTTCTTTTGCACCGGTGACAACTTACTTGAACGATCTTATTCAATCCATAGGTAGATATAGTGGGCTCTCATGACATGAAACTGGGTTTAAGGGTTTTTGTATGCACACGTAGTATCTCTACTTAGTGCAGATTTTTTTGGCTAGAAAAAGATAGTGAGCAACTACCACATGTTGGAGGATCCATGACAATATAACTTCTATGTGAATATAAGCAAACATAACTCATTACGTTGTCTTCCTTGTCCAACGTCAACTAGTTGACATAGAATAATTAATGGGGGCTCACAATCATAAAAGATGTCTAAGATAGTATATTTATATGTGAGACCTCTCTTTCTTTATTACCTTTTCATGAATTGCAACAATGACCATTGCTATGTTTGTCAACTTCATCAATTATACTTCTTTTATGTGAAGTCATCACTCCCCATGGGATTAGCGTATGATGTTTTTATTCTCTTTATTCTTTTGGATTCAAACAAGGAGGTAAAACAACTCAACTCAAACTACTCTTTATTATATAACTGTCACACTCGATTACATAGATAAAAAGATAGATCACTAAAAAAGAACTCAAAAATAGATCAAACTAAAATAGATAATGATGATAAAAGTGATGGTGATACGGTATCGGGGCACCTCCCCATAGCTTGGCACAATCCAAGGCTGGTGCCCGTACCCGTGTACTCAAGTCTCCTTCTTCGATGGTGGTCGTGCAATATTCTTGGCGATGATGCCCCTGAAAATGCAATTCTCCTCTTTGAGCCTATTAACTTGGCGCATAAGATCCATGATTTCTTTTCAGAGCTTTCCGGTGACGGTTAGTGCACCATCCACCCAAGGATGCATCCTTGGTGAAGAAGATGAAGCAACACTCTTTTTCAAGTTACGATAAGAAATAAATCGGGTATTGGGAGGTTTAACCGTATGCGGCAAGCTTGATTCCTTGAATTCCACAAGCATATCTCCAGGTTGGGGTAGTGAGGATTCTTCCTGCTCCTCGCCCGTAGAGTCCATCCTTTTCAAGTCAGCCTCCACCTCCTCATCGGTCGACCACCCATAGGGGTCAACTTCACCGTAGACTATATGATTTGCTGTAACGTGGGAAACATGGCTCTCCCTGTCTGATTCTTGCAATGACATAGCACTCCAAATCTGCCAGAAAAATAGCCTGAAACAAGAATAGAGGAGAATCTTGCGATACGATGGTCGAAACATTAGGGAGTATATATAATGAATTTTTTTCGTGCAGGACAAGTAATATGGAAGAAAAAAGGAGTCGAGAAAGTCCACGAGGGAGCCACAAGCCTAGGAGGCGCGTCCCCTGGACTTGTCGCTTCCCCGTGCAATTTACTGATTGTTTATTATATTCCTAATTTTCTAAATATTCTAGAACAAACAGAAAGTACTTTTGTGGAACTTTCGGAGTTGGTTTACTTACCGTGCCACATACCTACTCATTTTTAGGGTTCTAGATGTGATGCCCCCGGCTCAATCGTGCACTAATCATACACGCAAATGCACACGATCAAGCCTAAGGACTCACGTGAAGATATCACAACACAACTCTAAAACATAAATAAAGTCATACAAGCTTCATATTACAAGCCAGGGGCCTCGAGGGCTCGAATACATAAGCTTGCATACAAGCGTCAGCGGAAGCATCAGATATCTGAGTACAGATATGAAACAGAAACAGATAAGCCTTTAAGAAGGCGGGGCAAAATAAAACACTACAATCGAAAGGTGCAAGCCTCCTACCTGGGACCCTCCGAACCTACTCCTGGTTGTCAGCCAACTCGTAGTAGTATCCACCCTCGGGGTAGTAGTAGCGATCGTCGGCGTGGGCAACTATGTCCGGGGCTCCGTCATCTGGTCACGACGAACTGATATAGGGAGAAAAAGAAAGCAAAGCAACCGTGAGTACTCCGAAGTACTCAGCAAGCAAGGATCTACACTACATATGCAACATTATCAAGGGGAGGCTGTATATGTGGACTGGGTTGCAGAAATGCCAGAATAGAGAGAAGGCCTAGTCCTATCGAAGACTAGCATCTTCAGAGGTCTTGCAGCATTAGAAGAGTGTACATTAGTACCGTATAAAGTAGTAGTAATGTTATCAACCTCACCCAGAGATCCTTTCTCGACTCCCTGCGAGAAAGCAATCCCATAGCCATACAGTCATCAACCTCGTCCTGAGATCCCTTCTCGACTCCCTGCGAGAAGCAATCCCAGAGCCACATATCCAGGTCTCATCTCAAGTTCTAGCTGTATCGATCGGGATACAACTCCGAGTGTCCGTTACCGAGGATCCGGCTATGCATAGATTAGTTCTTCCCTGCAGGGGTGCACCAACTTACCCACCACGCTCGCTTAACTCTGGCTGGACACACTTTTCCGGGTCATGCCCGGCCTCGGCCAAACGACACACCGCAGCCCTACCTAGAGCTCAGCAGAGAGGTCCCCGCCGGTCTACATCCTAAGCGCAAGGGGGTCTTGGACCATCGCCCCTCGCCCTCCGGGTCATTGCGCACATGGCTCAGATCCAAGCACCACCTCTGTCATGAATGGCGCCAATCAATCCATGCCGCAATGCTGAACTGGACGTCTGACAGAGCTTTCGGCTGATGCATACGATGCAGAACGCCCATACTATGCCCACGTGATGGTTAGTGCTATCGGGCCAGAGGCCCACTCAGATCAAATATCCAAATCGTAGTGTGTAGGTAGTGTGGCCACGAGCAGAGACTCACGAAAGATGTGACCCCGTCGCCCCGTCTCGAGGACTTGCGGCAAGGGCCAAGAATGCCCGGCCACGCCTCGTAATCTCACTCGGGCACCATCCAGGCAACCCGTCTTCACAACACTCGCCACTTAGGCACACGCGGGTACCCCTCTGGGTCGACCCGCCTTTCCAAGCAACAATGTAAGGTCCAAGTATCAGTGTGTCCATAACATCAGGGGAATCTGAGGTATCACCCTCGTTAGATTCCTACACGATGTAACCGTCAAGGTGAACTTAGGAGGAATCACCCTCGATGGGTTCACACTTGGTGTGTTGCACGACAGGGTCGTATCAGAAGTGGAGAAGGAGGAATCACCCTCGATGACCACGACCGAATAGCTACTGTACAGAGTTAACATCATAAGTGCTACAAGAGGTTTCACCCTCGGCACTTGATAGTAACGCTGCAGTGTCGTTACAACTAGGGGGGGTGATGTGCGGTGCCGGGGCCTGGTCTTCAATCCCGTTGATCGGGTCTTCTGATAATCCAGCGGGGCAGTCGGGATAAGTGGGGTCACTAATAGGTCTCTACCCAGCCTAAACTAAGCAGTTTAGGATATGCAGGTAATTATCAACAACAGGTTACAATAAACAGGCTATGCATCAGAATAGGTAAAGCAGTAGCAGCAGCAATTCTAATGCAAGCATGAGAAAATAGAATGGGCAATATCAGTATGCTCAAAGGGCAGGCTTGCCTGGTTGCTCGGCGGCAAGGGCAAGGTCGTCAACGGTGGCGTCGGTCTCCGGAGTTGCGTCGGCCTCAGGGACGACGTCGGTGTCGGGGTCTACCGAGAGAGAAGAGGGGGAGGAAATAGTAAATACACAGCAAATAGGAGCATCATAGAGCAGGCTACGCTAACGTGCAGTGCAGGGTTGCCTAAAGACATGTCTAAGTCATTTAGTTATTTTAGGAATTTGTTTGGAATTATTTTATTAAAGTCATGCACTATTCATCTATCTGAAACAGGCAAAAAGTTGCATGTTTAGGTAGTTAGATCCATCTAACAGGTATGTGGGTAGCGTATTCGGATTCGTCTCATTTTTCTGATCATTTTTCATATATAAATTATTTTCATCGGAGTTATGGATTAAAAGATATGATTTTCTAAAGTTTTATTGATTTTTTGGGATTTATTTAATTATTTAAATTTGAATTATCCAAAACAGTGCTTGTGTGATGTCAGCACGATGTAATGGTGATGTCAGCGGTCAACTGGTCGGTTGACCAGGTCAAACCTGACATGTGGGACCCAGCTGTCATAGATAGTGGGCTAACTAACTAATTAACAGGGTTAATTATCTAGGTGGGGCCCTATGTCAGTGAGTAATTAACTTAATTAACATTTTAATTATTTCCAAAATTACTTAAATTAGCGCGGGGCCCACCTGTCAGTGGCCCACGCTGCCCAGTCAGCAGGGTTGACCTAGTCAACCCTGACTGGTGGACCCGCTGGGCCCACGAGCAGTGTCACAGGGGCGGGGCCCGCCTGTGCCACGTCGGCACCGTCGCCGGAACGACGCCGGCGACCACAAAATGCGGCGTCGACGCACGGGATCCGTCGGAATTCGCCTACAGGGCTCGGGAGCGAGCGCGGCTCAGCGCGTTCGAAAGGCCGTTCAGCGCCGCGTCGAATGGAGGCGGTGGCCGGAGCTGGGATGGCCGGAATGCTCGCCGGCGACGAGATTGGCTGAAGCCGAACCACGGCAAGCTACGGGATCTCGCTAGGGGGCGCGACAACGCGTGCTTCTGGGCTCATTCGAATGAGAGTGATGCGCTACGTCGATCTATGGCGCTAGCGCGAGTTGAGGCGGCCGGAGCTGAGCGCAACGACGACCGCGGCGGCGCCGGAGTTCTGTCCTCGGGGAAAATGGCCATGGGAGGCACGCGGGGACGCGTGGGCGGTGGCATCGGACTCGCACGAGCTCCAGGAGCTCGATGCTGGCCTCGGCCGCACGTGGCAGTGACGGAGACCACGTCGGTGAGCTCAACGGCGGCAGCATGTTCGGGCGTAGCGTAGCAGCTAGCTAACGAGCGTGCGCGGCCACTAGGAGAGGAAAAGGGGGGTGGAGGAGCTCACAGTGAAGGCGCACAGAGGCCCGTTGGCGGGTTAGTAGCAGTAGAACGGCGGGGATCGTCGGAGAGGCACCGGTGACCGAAGCAAAGGGGGAGGAGAAGATCGACGCCTGTGGAGCTCCCCAGCTCCACCAGAGGGTAGCAGACGACGCGGTCGACCACGGCGGAGACGAGGGACACTTCGACGAGGCGAGGCGGGGCCGGTGGCCGCGAGCTTCAGCGGAGGCCGATCATGGCGGCGTCGGCCGAGGTGGGGAACGAGGGAGGAAGGGGGGAATGATGGCTAGAGTTCGCCAGGGAGAGCGGGGAGCTGCTCTTATCCCCAGCGCGGGCGCGGGCGCGCTGTTGACCGCACGGAGGGGATGGCCTAGCTCGCGCGCGCGAGGTGTTCGACAACGAGGCAGGGGGGTGAGCAGTGAGAGGTGGGAGGACGCGCGGGGTGGGCTGGGCCGCTGGCTGTAGCGAGCAGGCCCGAGTGCACAGTAGTTCTTTAGTCCTTTTTCATTTTTCCATTTCTGTTTCTTTCCTTTGCTGGTTTGGCTAATTGTTTGGGCACCAAATGAGTTTTGTAAAATATGAGAGCTGGCCCACAATTCACAGCACATTATATCCTACCACCAAAAACTAGTTTGGGCTAAACATAATTTCATATTTGGTTTAGAATAATTAAAAGGTTATTAAATATTACATTCAGCCACTGTTTGTGGATGTTTGAGTCACTTACCCAATTCCAATAATGTTGGTTTCAATTTTAGAATTGTCTCTGAATTATTTACAATATTATGAACAATTTAGTTTTCAAAATTGAACAACTTTTATCTTCACTTTCAGTTTGAATTTCCATTTGAATTTGAACTTGAAAAGGGATATGATACTAATGATGATTAAGCACTGTTGATCATGATGACATGGCATAATCAAAAGGGTGATTACTGAAGCTTAATACATGGGGTGTTACACTGGAGCGTTCCGGAAGGTTTCCTCCATGTGCTCTTTTATTGTCATAGTTTGAATAATATTAGTTTCAACATTAATGGGCGTACCTGAGATATAATGTTTAATTCTTTGCCCATTAACCACCCTTGGATTAGTGCCTTCGGCATTGTTTATCTTCATAGCTCCAGAGCGATAAACTCCTTCGATGATATATGGTCCTTCACATTTCGAGAGAAGTTTTCCTGCAAAGAATCTTAAACGAGAATCATATAATAGAACTTGGTCGCCTACTTCAAAATCCCATTTTGGAATTCTTTTATCATGCCATCTTTTAATTTTTTCTTTAAACAACTTGGTATTTTCATAAGCTTGTGTCCTCCATTCATCTAGAGAACTAATATCAAATAGCCTCTTCTCACCGGCAAGTTTGAAATCATAGTTAAGTTCTTTAATTGCCCAATAAGCTTTATGTTCTAACTCAAGCAGTAAATGAAATGCTTTTCCATAGACCATTTTATATAGAGACATACCCATAGGATTTTTCTTAGCAGTTCTGTATGCCCACAATGCATCATCAAGTTTCTTGGACAAATTCTTTCTGGATCTATTAACTATCTTTTGCAAGATTAACTTTATTTCTCTGTTACTCAATTCAACTTGACCACTAGAGTGGGGATGATAAGGTGATGCAATTCTATGCTTGACATCATATTTAGCAAGAAGTTTACGGAATGCACCACGAATAAAATGTGAACCTCCATCAATCATTAAATATCTAGGGACTCCAAACCTCGGGAAAATACCTTATTTAAGCATTTTCATAGAAGTGTTGTGATCAGCACTACTAGCTGGAATAGCTTCTACCCACTTAGTAACATAATCAACAGCAACTAAAATATGAGTATACCCATTAGAGGAAGGAAAAGGTCCCATATAATCAAATCCCCAAACATCAAATGGTTCAATAACATGGGAATAATTCATAGGCATCACAAGACAAAACAAACTTACGAGCATCTTTGAAAAGAGTAGGCTAATAAAAACCAGATTGTAATACCTTGTGTGCAGTTCTGTCTCCCGCATGGTGTCCTCCGTAAGCCTCAGAGTGACACTTGCATAGGATTTCTTCCTGTTCATGCTCAAGTACACAATGTCTAATAACACCGTCTACTCCTTCTTTATAAAGGTGTCGGTCATCCCAGAAGTAATGTTTTAAATCAAAGAACTTTTTCTTTTATTGGTATGTGAAATTAGGTGGTATATATTTAGCAACAATGTAATTAGAATAGTCTACATAGCACGGAGTATTACGAGAAGCATTTATAACAGCTAATTGTTCATCAGGAAAACTATCATCAATAGGCAAATTATCACCTACAGGATTCTCAACTCCCTTTCTATCAATAATATGCAAATCAAATTCTTGTAGCAAAAGAATCCACCCAATCAACCTAGGTTTAGATTCTTTCTTTTCCTTAAGATATTTAATAGCAGCATGATCGGTGTGAACCGTAATTTTAGAATCAATGATATACGATATGAATTTATCACATGCAAACACAACTGCTAAAAATTCTTTCTGAGTAGTAGCATAATTTCTTTGAGCACTGTCTAGAGTTTTAATAGCATAATGAATCAGATTTAATTTCTTATCAACTCTTTATCCTAGAACAGCACCAATAGCATATTCACTACCATCACACATAATTTCAAAGGGCAAGTTCCAATCAGGTAGTTGAACAATAGGTGCATAGATTAAGGCTTTCTTAAGTATTTCAAAGGCTTCTACGCAATCATCATAAAAAACAAATGGAATATCTTTTTGCGAAAGATTAGTAAAAGGCCTAGAAATCTTAGAGAAATATTTGATGAACCTTCTACAAAAACCAGCATGACCAAGGAAACTTCTTATACATTTTATATCTTTAGGGCATGGCATTTTCTCAATTGCATCAACTTTAGCTTTATCAACTTCAATACCTCTTTCAAAAAGTTTATGCTCAAGGACTATACCTTCATTCACCATAAAGTGGCACTTCTCCCAATTCAAGACTAGATTAGTTTCTTCACATCTCTGGAAAACTCGATCAAGGTTGCTCAAGCAGTCATCAAAAGAAGTTCCATAAACGGAAAAATCATCCATGAATACCTTAACAATCTTTTCACAAAAATCAGAGAATATTGCAGTCATACATCTTTGAAAGGTAGCAGGTGCATTACATAAACCAAAAGGCATTTGTTTATAAGCATATGTTCTGAAAGAACAAGTAAAAGTGGTTTTCTCTTGATCTTCTTGTGATACAGGTATTTGAGAAAAACAGAATAACGATCCAGGAAACAGAAGTGTGTATGCTTACACAATCTTTCTAACATTTGATTAATAAAAGGCAAGGGGTAATGATCTTTCCTAGTAGCTTTAGTTAATTTCCTGAAATCAATTACCATCCTAGGGATAAGTTCATTTTTATCATTAGGAACAACGGTAATGCCCCCTTTCTTAGGGACACAATGAACATGACCTACCCATCTACTATCAGCTATGGGATAGATTATACCTGCTTCCAAAAGCTTTAATATTTCAGTTCTTACCACATCCTTCATCTTAGGATTTAACCATCATTGATGATCAACAACTGGCTTAGCATCGGGCTCCATATTATTCTTGTGCTGACATACAGTTGGACTAATGCCCTTAAGATCATCAAGAGTATATCCAATAACAGCACGGTGCTTCCTCAAAGTTTTAAGCAATCTCCTTTCTTCATGTTCTGAAAGATTAGCATTTATAATAGGATCTTCTTTTCATCAAGATAAGCATATTTCAATGTATCAGGTAATTTCTTTCACTTAAACACGGGATCACTCTTAGGTGGAAGAGGGTCCCCAAGAGTTTTGACAAGCAAATTATGTTTAAGGATAGGCACTTGTTAAAAGAACATCTCATCTATTTTGTTTCTTTCATTCATGAGCATGTCATTTTCATGGTCTAGCAAATATTGTTCTAAAGGATCAATAGAAGGAACAACAATAGAAGCAAGACCAATAATTTCATCCTTACTAGAAAATTCTTTCTCATGTGGTTGTCTACAAAACATAGGGAAATTGAACTCATGGGATACATCACCAAACTTAACTCTAACCTTTTCTTTAACACAATCAATTTCAACATTAACAGTATTTAAGAAAGGTCTACCAATTATAATGGGACTAAAATTATCTTGTTGTGATCCAAGTACAAAGAAATCATTAGGATATTTGATCTTACCACACAAGACTTCAACATCTCAAACAATCCCAAGTGGTGAAATAGTATCTCTATTCGCAAGCCTAATAGTAACATCAATATCTTCTATCTTAGCAGGTGCAATATTATTCATAACTTCTTGATATAAAGAAAACGGAATAGCACTCACACTAGCACCCATATCACATAAACCATGATAGCAATGATCTCCAATTTTAACAGAAATAACAGGCATGCCAACTACGGGTTTATTCTTATCTAGCATATCGCGTTCATTTCTTACAAGTTTAGCAATTCTAGCAGCTTCCTCACAAAAGTAAATAACATGACCATCAATATTATCAACCAAGAGATCTTTAACCATTGCAATATTAGGTTCAACCTTAATTTGTTCAGAGGGTCTAGGTGTTCTAACAGTTGTAGCTTTGGCATGTTCCTTAATCCTAATAGGAAAAGGAGGTTTCTCAATAAAAGCAATAGGCAGAACTGGATCAACATTGTAAACAATTGTTTCATCTTTAGCTATAATAGGTTCCTCAATTATTTCTTCAATAGGTGGATGATATTTAAACCACTTCTTAGGGAGATCAACATGAGCAGCAAAAGATTCGCAAAATGTAGCTACTATCTCAGAGTCAAGTCCATATTTAGTACTAAACTTATGAAAAGCATCGGTTTCCATAAAAGATTTAACACAATCAAACTCAAGATTTATAATTAATTCTTTACCTTTGTCGAACTCCCAATCTTCAGAGTTTTGTTTAATTCTTTCCAAAATATTCCACTTGAATTCAATAGTTTTCTTCATAAAAGAACCAGTAGAAGAAGAATCGAGCATGGATTGAGAAAGCCAAGCATAAAAATTCTGAATAATTATTCCTCCGGAGAGCTCATGATTGAGGCATGTGTGCATCATGTACTTAAGCCTCCCCCAAGCTTGAGGGATACTTTCTCCTTCACGAGGTCAGAAATTATATATATAATTCCGATCATGATGAACCAAATGCATAGGATAAAACTTCTGATGAAATTCCAGTTTCAGCAGGTTCCGGTCCCATGTTCTAGTATCATCCAATAGCCTATACCATGTAAATGCCTTTCATCCTCGGATAAACATGTAAGCTTAAACAATCCAGATATTTCATCTATATATATCAAGTGCATATCAGGATGTACTGTTCCATCTCCTGCATAAGAATTAGCTAGTAGTTTTCTCTAACAAACTTGAAGGAGTCTCATAATAAATATTTTTAGTAGGTTCAGTTGGTTGAGGAGCAACTCTTATTGCTTTCAGTCTAGGTGAAGATACCCGGAACAAAACCATCAAAGGATTGTTTTCCATAGTGACATGTGACAGTAAATTTCAGCACGTAATATAAATGTTTCCTTCCCAAATTCCACTTACCAAAGGCGCTTCACTCACCGGCAATGGCACCAAAAAAGAGTCTTGATGACCCACAAGTATAAGGGGATCAATCATAGTCCTTTCGATAAGTAAGAGTGTCGAGCCCAACGAGGAGCAGAAGGAAATGACTAGCGGTTTTTAGCAAGGTATTCTCTGCAAGCACTGAAATTATCAGTAACAGGTAGTTTGATAGCAAGGTATTTCATAACAAGTAACAAGTAGCAATCATAACAAAGGTGGAGCAAGGTAGCCCAATCCTTTTTATAGCAAAGTACAGGCCGGAACATTCTCTTATAGTAAGCAAAGCGTTCTTGAGGACACATGGGAAATATCGTCTAGTCACTTTCATCATGTTTGTTTGATTCGCGTTCGCTACTTTGATAATTTGATATGTGGGTGGACTGATGCTTGTGTGCTGGTCTTAATTGAACAAGCCTCCCACATATCATTACCCCCTCTCGCAAGCATCTCCAACTACGAAAGAAGAATTAAGATAAATCTAACCATAGTATGAAACATATGGATCCAAATCAGCCCCTTACGGAATAGCGCATAAACTAAGGTTTAAGCTTCTATCACTCTAGCAACGCATCATCTAATTACTACTCCACAATTCCTTCCCTTAGGCCCAAGTATGGTGAAGTGTCATGTAGTCGATGTTCACATGACACCACTAAAGGAAGCAACAACATACATATCATCAAAATATCGAACGAATACCAAATTTACATGATTACTTATAACAAGACTTCTCCCATGTCCTCAAGAACAAAAGTAACTACTCACGAATCATATGCATGTTCAAGATCATAAGGGTATTGAATATCATCAAGGATCTGAACATATAATCTTCCACCAAATAAACCAACTAGCATCAACTACAAGATGTAATCAACACTACTAGCAACCCACAGGTACCAATCTGAGGATTTGAGACAAAGATTGAATACAAGAGATGAACTAGGGTTTAAGATGAGATGGTGTGGTGAAGATGTTGATGAAGATTGGTCCTCCCGCAATGAGAGGATTGTTAGTCATGTCGATGGCTTCGATTTCCCCCTCTCGGAGGGAAGTTTCCCCAGCGGAATCGCTCCGCCGGAGGGCAAAAGTGCTCCTGCCCAGGTTCCGCCTCGAGACGGCGGCGCTTCATCCCGAAACCTTCTTCTTTATTTTTTCTAGGTAAAATGGCTTCATATAGTAGAAGATGGGCTCCAGAGGCCTGCCAGGGGACCCATAAGCTCGGGGGGCGCGCCCAGGCGGTAGGGCGCTCCCCTAGGCTTGTGGCTTCCTGGTGGGTCCTCTCCTGGTGTTTCTTTAGCCATCATTTTTATATATTCCAATAATTCTCCGTAAATTTCTAGGTCATTTGTAGTTATGCATAATAGGTATATCTGATGTAGCCCTTTCCGGTCCTAAATTCCAGCTGCCGGTAATCTCCCTCTTCATGTGAAACTTGGAAAAATAAGAGAGAGAAGGCATAAGAATTGTATCATAAAGTGAAATAATGACCCAAAACATAATAAATAATAGTAGGAAAACATGATGCAAAAATGATGTATCATTGGTCACATAGCTTGCACTTGTCATTGTAGGGCCACCCTCTTCCCTATAGGCGATCGGCTGGCGAATTCCTATTCTGTAGTATTAACCAGATGTAAAACCTCACTTTCCCCTCCATCTTGCTCCTCCACACTCATGCCAACCCTGGCTTTTCAATCTTAGTGAGAAATTGAGCGCAATAGGCTGAGCAGGCAGAGTATGCACCATTGGCAGTAAGGTTCCAAACAATTGTGTCCTTCTACGGCGACAAGTTTGTCATTTGCACCCCATTCCAAAGGTTGACAAATTGGGTTAGCTGCTCTGCGTTGTCCATTCTTTGAAGCCCTTGGATCCATATTCCATTATTCCATCCCCCTATAACTGATACTTTTTTGAATCGAGCCAGTTTGAAAATAGCAGGGGCCATAACATTTGGGGCCTCGCCATTAAGACACCGGTCCATCTAGAAGCTAGCAATACCTCCATCACCTAAATGAATCATTGTGTAGCTGGAGAACAACTGCTTATCTGTGTCATCACATGGCGTTGCAGATCATGTCCATGTTCTATCCCCATCCTCCCATCTGAACCATTCCCAACGTAGCTGCTATGCTTGGCTGAAACACTAAATACTCTTGATCCCCAACCCTTCATATCTCTTTGGCGAGCAAACTTGTTTCTTGTTTACCAAACTTCTCCCGCTGACTGATCGATCATCATCCTCCCAAAGGAAGTTCTTTCTCAGCTTGTCCACCTTCTTAATGAACCAATTGTCCGGTGAGAAGGCCATCAAAAAATATGTTGTCTTGGTCGTGACCACCGAATTGGTAATCTTCCCATTCCATTAAGAAGCCGCAGCTTCCCTGGGAGCCAGCTTGCCCATGATCTTGTCAATCAATATTAGATCCATCCCCTATATATTCGCGATATCACACCTTATCCCAACAAGTCATTGTCGAAATAGGATGCTCCTCCGTGTAAACGAAATCCCATTAGGGCAAGTAGCAGTCATCGAATTTCCATTTCTAAAATAATGTGCTATTAGCACCCATGCCATAGAGATCTTGGCATCTACAGAATTATCCACACTTGCTTAGCGTGAATTTCTTGGTTAAATGCTTTGAAATCTCAAAATCTCATTCCCCACTTCACGTTTTCTAGTGCACATCTTATCCCATGCTATGTAGTCCACCCTCTTCTCGTCATTGGCTACTACCCATAGAAGTTTGATGAAATTGTTGATAGATTCTGACACATTTTCTTGGGGAGTTGAAAACAACCCATGGTGTAAGCAGGGATGGCTTATAGCATGGATTCTACCAACATTTTATTTCCTGATTTTTGTTTTTTTTGGACCAGCACACATGTCTTCTCGTCACGAAAATTTGTATGCTGTTATAACACACATTCATGCTCATTGTTAGAAACAGAATTGTCTGATTTGTTTATTTATGCTATTTACTTTTTGGGCGGGAGGAGATGAGCCTGACTAATGCTGAAATTATCTATGTTAATTGTTTGGTGGCATAGGGTACGAGAGAAGCATGCATTTGCAAATTTTATTAGGAAATGGACTTGTTCGATATGTAAAAAGACTAACGGTCAATACCTGACTGAATTGTCGCACTAGTACTTTTGGAACTACACAAAATTTAGAATTAGTGTGTCAGAAAAGAGACAAAATTCCCAGTAGTATACATATATTTTTCATTAACAAAGTATTTACAATTCTGCGTACTTTTTAGGTACACTTAGGTTGAGATATTGTACTTGTATACATAATACTGCATCATAATATCAAATCTAAAACTTTCACTTCGCCCAGTGGGAAGTCATGAGGCTAGCCACCCCCCTACCCCCGAATGAAGAAGTAGGGCTCTCCTAGTCTCACATCATTTTGGGATCCTTAGGTGTCGGTACTAAAACCGGCAAACCTCAGGTAGGGGGCCCGAGCTGTGGATCTCAGATCTATGGGTAACAGGAGACAAAGGGGGCAATATTTACACAGGTTCAGGCCCTCTCGAAGAGGTAATTCCTTACATCCTACTTTGATTGTGTTGATGATGATGTATCTAGTGCAAGTTTGATCTACCTCGAGATCGTAAGTTGAGTTCTAACCCTAAGGCTAGATGGTTGTACTTGTGACCGTCCCCCCTACGGACTAAACCCCTCAATTTATATAGACACTATGGTGCCTAGGGTTACGCATGGTCGGTTGCCAATCTAGGGATACGCATGCCAGCTGTCCACGCAGTCCTTGGAGTACACGTCAATACTTCAGCAGAGTCCACCCTGATCACACCAAAGTGTGAGGCCTCCGGATTCCTTCCTTGTAAGAATGGAGGGCCATAGGCTTGGCCCACGGACTGTGGGCCGACTAGGTTGGTACCCCCTTGTCCAAGACACCGTCAGTAGCCCCTGAACTGGTCTTTGACACAGAGGACGATAATCTTCTTTGGACACGTCACTTTGGCCTTGGAGTCTTCAGCTTGAGAGGCAAGTTCCCTCTTCAGATGATCCTCCAAGTATCCTGAGATTCTTTTATATTTACATCCTTTACCTTCTTAAAAGGACTGCTTGATAACCACATATTTTATTAGCCTAATTTTTAAATGTCCAAAGACTGAGGATAACTTAGCCTCGAAGGCCAACCACGTGGGTGTGAATAGTGCCTCTAGTCTGATAGCTTTTTTCTGAATGCTCACCACCTTTGCCAAGGCAGACCTGTTACTGTTACTCAAATTGCGGCACGAGGAAGTTTTCTCATTGGCACATCTCATCAAGGCAGAGATCGTGCCCATATTTTGGGGGATATCATTAAGATTTTGTTTCACCCCACGCGCATAATGGCATCTGTCATTGGGTCGTGGCGGTTTTTATGGCACAGCAAGGGGGGCTCTTGGCCTTTCACAGGCCTATAAGAGCATAGGACAGCCGCAAAATTTCCCATGCTTCCCATTCCATTGCCCTTGCTCACAGCCTCCTGAGCTCCGGCGCCTAGATCCAATCTCGAATTCGCCCATTCTCTCCAGTACCCAAAGCTCCAACTCTCAGCAATGGTCGACGCGCTCTGAAGGGACACTGGGCAGGCTCCCTCATCATGGAGGGCGTGATTGAGGAGCTCCTTAATGCAGGATACATCCACACCAACGTCGCCTGCCATCCTCTAGAGCCGAACCAGCAGGCCCCTACTCCCCAGCCAGGGGAGAGGGTTATCTTTTTTCCCCACCTCAAACATGGGGTGCTCTACTACTACGAGCTAGATTTCCACCATCTAGCCCCGAACTCCATCCTGCACCTCGCGACGTTCATCATCATCTATGAGGCCTTCCTCCGCATCGAGCCACACTTTGGCCTATGGCTGAAGATGTTCGGCATCAAGCCAAAGTCCAGCGGCTCCGAGCTAGGGGAGTGCGGAGGGGCCATGATCAGCAAGGCCCAAAAGGTTGACTTGTTCAAGGGAACCTTTGTAGAAACGATCAAAGAATGGCAATGGGAGTGGTTCTACATCACCTAACTGCTTGACGGTGGCCAGACCGAGGTCTCGGCCTTCTCTACGGCTCCTCTGAGGAGACTCGTCTCCTAGAAAAGGAATGGCCTAGACTGGGGCAACCCCGAAGAGGTGACCGAGCTATAGAAGAGGATCAAGTCCCGGGCAGACAAGATGAAGATCAAGCTGGTGGACATCATGCTCCATCACCTCGTCCTCCCACTGAAGTGTCAGGCGAGCCCGATGTGGGCCTATACGCCCGAGGATGTGCCAACAGTGCGGCATTTCTTCCGCACTGACCTGGCTGGAATGTGGACGGTGCTTTTCAAGCCATCCCCAAACAAATTCCCTGAGAAAGGGAGGGACTGCGGCCTCGAAGACGCACATAGCACCCATGAGGTAACTATGCTTTTACAGCGTTTAATCATATTCTCCCTTTCCTCGTAGATCCCTTTTATCAGAATAACTAAATCTTATCCTTTCTTTCTCAGAAGTGGATACCTAAGGCACAGCGCATGCTGTGCCCGGCGCCACTGCCCGAGGAGGCGAGGTCTCCTGAGCTTGAAGCGCTCCTAGCCAAGGAACCGTACGTGGTTCTGGCCAAGGAGCTGAAGCTGCCAAAGGGGAAGAGTGGACTATGCATCTGGGACCCTCGAAGGTCGGCTCCGAAGATACCCACGTCTCCTCTACCCACGAAGGGGGCGAGGAGGAAGAGGAGGAGGAGTAAGGGGACGCGGAGGAGGAAGTACCTTCTCCGAAGAGGAATAGGGCGCCGTCCGAGAACACCAAGAAAGAGGAGTACCCTCGGGCCCGCAAGAAGCTGTGCAATGCCTCGGCTGCACCCGTCGGCCAACAAGCCGTGCCCGCGCAAGTTACCCTCTCCGACACGTCGGAGGACGTCCTCACGTAACCGTGCAGGATGAAGCCGGCGCCCCGGAGGTATTCTTGACAGAACACCCCCAATTCCCTTATGAAAACAGGTTTTAGTGCATGATATCTGATTTATCCTTCTTCAGCCCGCAACTCATCCTTATCAGTGACGTGGCCAAGGATGACGGGCTCCCTCCGCCTTCCATGGCGGAAAGTGGGTCTGTCGAGCACACAGTGCCCCCCAATGCCCCTGACGGGTTGGGGGAAGCGACATCACACCCGGCGCCAACCCCGACAACACGGGGGGCGGGCACCGGGGCTTCCTTGGCCGAGGTCCAAGCCTCGGCCATCAAGGACCAGGGGGAAGAAATTGCCTTGGTAAAAGAAGGCAGACCTGGCCAAACAGAGTCCTCGGCTCGGGTGACTCCGACGCCGCCACAGCGGCAAGAGATCTCCACCCCTGTCACCATGGCAGGTGGGCCCGAGGTGGCTCCGCCTACCCCTCCTACCCCAGGGCAGGTCCGCAAGGGGTGGCTCGAGGAGATGGAGGTGGGTCTGGTGAGTTCCTCCATCGCGGAAGAACACCCTGCCCTTATTGGCACGGCGTTGGGCAGCTTCCAGTCCGTTGAGGCCGGAATGCATGATGTCTTCAAGGGCCTCTTCAGAGGCTTTGAGGTATGTATGACGCATCCTTGCTTACCCATGTTTCTTTTGTTTGTTATTTACATCGTAGTTCGACACTTGTCCCATCCAGTAACCACTTCAGACATGACTGAGGAATTGTCCGAAGACTATAAAACTGCATATAGTACTCATAAGGGTGTAACAAGCAGTAGCCCCCGAGCCCTAAGTTGGTTTCAAAAAACTGACTTGGGGGTCGATTAGTGTGTATATGAAAAGCGAACATGCAGTAGCCCCGAAGACTATGGTTGGGTTTGAAAAACCAAAAAGAGGATCGAAATCAATATCGAAAGACTAATGTTCAATTTGTGTACAAGCCTTGGCTTCAGCTCTGAGCTCTAACTCCGAGGAGTTAGCGAAGGATGGACTGGAAGCTGAAGCGCTCCAAGGAGAACTTCGATCTGATGCAAAAATGGATTGAAAGGGCTCAACGTAAACGAAGAGCTGAAGCTTTAGCCAATGCTATTTGATTTAGCTTGTTCTAATGCCAAGTTGTTTGATGCCAGCTACGACTATGGAGCTTGAAGCCTTGATGGCCGAGCTGAGGAATGCTCGGAAAGAGGCCAAGCAGCAAAAAGCTGCAGCTGCGAAGGCCAGTGAGGAGCTGGCCGAGGAGAAGATGTCCTGCAGCAAGGATCAGGCCCATGTCCTTGAGGTCAAGGAGAACCTGAAGGGGCTGTATGTGGAACGCGACGCCCTGCAGGAGGACCAAAAGAAGAAGGACGCCGAGCTCGGCATATACCGAGGCCTAGACCTAGGCCCACACTGATCGCGAGGAGCTTCAACAAGTGAAGCAAATCGCTGTAGGTAAGCCTTATCTACTTTAGTGCATTTTTTGTTGTAACAGGTTTGTCTAGCTTATACAACTATGGCGATCCTCAGGCGTCTTCGCGGACCTCCCGAGGAGTGCGTCCGACACCAGCTGCTACTACGGCGCCTGTTGGGGATATGACCCCACGATATGACCCGCTTGTTCAGGGTCGGCTCATTCTGTGGTGACTTGGAGAGAAGGCTCAACAAGCAGGTTGTGGTTATCTAGAAGACTGGTGCAGAGGATGAGTTGCCAGGTGGGCCGACTCACGGCCCAGGGCCTTGAGTACTACTTCTGCCAAGACGCCAAAGGAGTATTTTTACTTAGGAAACAAGACAAGTAGGAAATATATTAGTACACGGGCTGTTGTAAACCCAGGGCCTTAACCTATATATAAAGGGGAGCCCCTGAAGTAGAAGGACTAAGTTATGAGCTCTCGAGTACTAGGTTAGCCAAGTCGCATCCTTGTAATCAAGATCATCATCATCAATAGCAATCAAGCAGGAGTAGGCTTTTACCTCCACCGTGAGGGGCCGAACCTGGGTAAACCCTTGTCTCTCGATTCTGATCAACCTCGTTCAAGAAATCACCTAGTGGTGATGGCCTCATGACTAAATCCTTTCAGAAGGACATCTGTCGTGACAAAACCACGACAGCGCCCTTCAGGGTCATGCCACGGAGAAGGTGTTTTGGCTTCACTTCTAGGTGCCATCGCATCCACCGCTACTCAACCATAAGATGAAGCAGCAGATGGAGCTTTGTCGCACTGCGAGGCCAGCCATGGAGGATCTCTAAGTCAACCTTTGGTCAGTGGAGCCACTGTCGACCAGTTTCTTTGGCTTGGTGGCTCGTCTCAAGGATGCCGACCCTCACGTCCTGCGATGGAAGAGGTCCACCTGCTTGGAGGGCGTCCAATGGGCATATGCCTGCAGGAAGACCAACTATCCTTGCATCAATGCGGCAGTGGCTTCGGGACCTCCGGTCGGGAAGGACCGGGAACTGGAGCAGTACCTGGATGAGTTGATGTAAGGTGCCCGAATCACCGAGCTCCAATGCGGCAAAAACACCGTGTATTTTTAGCTTGTACTTTGGGATGCCAAAATTTGAACGATGCAAAAAGGACGAGCCTTTGTTTTTAAGTTAAATGAGTTCAGCCTTATATTCCATTGTGTTTTTTATTTTGACTGTTGTGCGACGGCTTAACACTTAAAGTGAGCAGTCGTCGGCTTTCGCCCTTTTGTACAGAATACAAGGGGTGTTTCTATTGGCAGTTTTAACCCTTAGCCGGCGTCTCGGTGCCCGTAGGCAGTTTCATGCTTATAGGAACTAGTCAATCAGACTATGATGGTTTTATAACTTTCACTTGGTCATAGGAGCTTAACGGTAGGGGCGAGTAACTAGCCCCCAGTCCGCGAAGTGCTTGGCTGTTGCCAAGGTATTGATATGTCTCCAACGTATCTATAATTTTTGATTATTCCATGCTATTATATTATTTGTTTTGGATGTTTTATATGCATTAATCTGCTAATTTATATTATTTTTGGGACTAACCTATTAACCTAGAGCCCAATGCCAGTTTCTGTTTTTTCTTTGTTTTTGAGTTTTGCAGAAAAGGAATATCAAACGGAGTCCAAACGGAATAAAACTTTACGATGATTTTTCTTGGACCAGAAGACACCTACGAGACTTGAAGTAGAAGTCAGAAGACCCACGAGGCGACGACAAGCCGTAGGGGCGCGCCCGAGGGGGGGGGCGTCCCCTGGCTTGTGGTCCCCTCGGGAGTCCACCGACCTCCGTCTTCGTCCTATAAATTCAGATATATTCCCAAACCCTCAGAGAGGAAACAAGATAAGTAGGAAATATATTAGTACACGGGTGGCAATGCGACCCAGACTCTGTTGTAAACCTAGGGCTTTAACCTATATATAAAGGGGAGCCCCTGAGGTAGAAGGACTAAGTTACGAGCTCTCGAGTACAGGGTTAGCCAAGTCGCATCCTTGTAATCGAGATCATCATCATCAATAGCAATCAAGCAGGAGTAGGCTTTACCTCCACCGTGAGGGGCCAAACCTGGGTAAACCCTTGTCTCTCGATTCCGATCAACCCCGTTCAAGCAATCACTTAGCGGCGATGGCCTCACAACTAAATCCTTTCACAAGGACATCTGCCATGACAAACCCACGAAAGTTGGCGCCCACAATGGGGCTATCGCTCGATGGTGTTGAGTTCTTGGAGGGAGCTCTCCCAAGGATTGAGGGATACGCGATTGGTCGCATGACCAAGAGTCACCGTGGCAAGCTCTACATCAACGACTCAGGCTGGGGCCCCCAAGGCCGACTCAAACGAGTACAGGTACCAGGTCCCCATCGGCAAGATGCACGTCTTCATCGGCAAGATCGGCAAGTCAGGACCCGAGCCGGACATCTTCAACAACATTGTCGAGCCGGCTCGGCGCATGCAGCCCGCCCGGGCTCAAGCTGGCCGGAACCACGTCTTCGTTGGCTTCACCCAGGGGGTCGATCTCGTGGATAACTCAACGTCTGCCGGCGACACCCTGGTCTACTCCGACGGCTAGTCGTCTGATGGAAATATGCCCTAGAGGCAATAGTAAAATGGTTATTATTATATTTCCTTCATCATGAAAAAGGTTTGTTATTCATGCTAGAATTATATTGACAGATAACTTAAATACATGTGTGGATACATAAACAAATACCGTGTCCCTAGTAAGCCTCTACTAGACTAGCTCATTGATCAAAGATGGTTAAGGTTTCCTAACAATAGACATGTGTTGTCATTTGATAACGGGATCACATCATTAGTAGAATGATGTGATGGACAAGACCCATCTGTTAGCTTAGCATAATGATCGTTCAGTTTGTTGCTATTGCTTTCTTCATGTCAAATACATATTCCTTCGACTATGAGATTATGCAACTCCCGGATACCAGAGGAATACCTTGTGTGCTATCAAACGTCAGAACATAACTGGGTGATAATAAATATGCTCTACAAGTATCTTCAAAGGTGTTTGTTGAGTTGGCATAGATCGAGATTAGCATTTGTCACTCCGAGTATCGGAGAGGTATCTCTGGGCCCTCTCAGCAATACACATCATAAGAAGCCTTGCAAGAAAAGTGACTAATGAGTTATTTACGGGATGATGTATTACGGAACGAGTAAAGAGACTTGCTAGTAATGAGATTGAACTAGGTATGAATATACCGTCGATCGAATCTCGGGCAAGTAAAATACCGATGGACAAAGGGAATTATGAATGTTGTCATAACGGTTTGACCGATAAAGATCTTCATAGATTATGTAGGAGCCAATATGGGCATCCAGGTTCTGTTATTGGTTATCAACCGGAGAGGTATCTCGGTCATGTCTACATAGTTCTCGAACCCGTAGGGTCCGCACGCTTAACGTTCGTTGATGATATAGTGTTATATGAGTTATATGTTTTGGTGATCGAATGTTGTCCGGAGTCCCGGATGAGATCACGGACATGACGAGGAGTCTTGAAATGGTCGAGAGGTAAAGATTGATATGTAGGACGATGGTATTTGGACACCGAAAATGTTTCAGGATGTACCGGGAAGGAATCGGGTCGCCGGAAGGGGTTCCGGGCACCCCCCGGCAAGTTATGGGCCATATGGGCCAAAGGAGGGGACAGGCCAGCCCACAAGGGGGCTGTCAGTGTACTAAGTATTGGGCCTTAGTACCCCATACTTGTGCACGGGCATTTGCAGCCCCTCCTGCGGCAAGGCTTGTCGAGGGAACAGCTGAAGATTGATTCAAGATTAATTCAAGATTATCAAGAGAGCTATTCAAGCCAAGAATGAGAAGACAAGGAAAGCTAAAGGCCGTAGGATTACTCCTCAGTACTTGTCAATATGGTTGAGCCGGTAACTCCTCAGTACTTGAATTACAAGGAACAGCCGGTTATCTGGAGTCGAGAGGATCACCCGCCCCGGGTCGAGAATCCTGGTTTCCTTGCCCTAGTAGTGGTGCCTCAAGTTGATGGTTATAAGCTCACCAAGGTACTCATGGATGGAGGAAGCAGCATCAACATCTTATATTATGACACTTTCATGCGCATGAACTTATCAGAGAAGCAGATCTTGCCATCGTCAACAGTTTTTCATGGGATTGTTCTTGGGAAGTCCGCTTATCCTATCGGACGGATTAAGTTGGAAGTAGCATTTGGTGATGAATATAACTACGTGTCAGAATTCTTGGCGTGTGAGGTAGTCAAGATTAAAAGCCTGTATCACACTCTATTTGGACAGTCGGCTTATGCTCGTTTCATGGCTCGGCCTTGCTGTGTGTACCTCAAGCTGAAGATGCCTGGGCCCAAAGGTATGATCACACTTGATGGTACACAGGAAAATTGCCCGTGAGTGTGAAGAAGGGGATGCGGCTTATGCTGAGTCAGCCTGCGCAGCAGAGGAGTTAAAATTCTACACATCCAATGATGACCCGGCTGACATGACGTCTCTAAAGAAGCCCACCACAGAATCTGACCCGCTCCTCAAGTTTAAGTCGGCCAGAGACACAAAACAGGTTGACTTCACCCCGGGCGACTCATCTCAGCAGTTCACTATTGGGACCGGCATGGATCCCAAATAGGAAAGCGCGCTCATAGAGTTCATCCATGAGAATCGGGACATCTTTGCATGGAAACCTTCTGACATGCCTAGTGTGCCGAGAGAATTCGCTGAGCACCACCTTAATGTTGATCCTAAGATGAAACTAGTGCGACAATACCTCCGTCATTTAACGAGGAGAAATGCAAGGCTATTGGGGAAGAAGTGTCCCAGCTCCTAGCTGCCGGGATCATCGTGGAAGTATTTCATCCTGAGTGGCTGGCCAATCCAGTGCTCATCCACAAGAAGAACAACACTTGGCATATGTGTGTTGACTGCACCGATCTCTACAAGGCTTGCCACAAAGATCTGTTTACCCTCCCCCGCATTGGTCAGATCATAGATTCCACCGCTGGGTGTGAGAGTTTACGTTTCCTGGATGCTTACTCTGGCTATCATCAGATGAAGATGGTTATTGAGGACCAGGAGAAGACGGCCTTCATCACACCTTTTGGGGCTTTATACTATGTCTCAGTGCCTTTTGGGCTTAAGAGTGCGGGGGCAACTTATCAATGCTGCATGCAGAGTTGTTTTCACAATCAGATTGGGCGCAATGTTCATGCTTATGTTGATGATATTGTCATCAAGTCTTGGAAGAAGGGGACTTTGCTGGATGATCTCAAGGAGACCTTTGAGAACCTTCGGCGGTACAAGATGATGCTCAACCCGACCAAATGTGTCTTTGGAGTTCTAGCAGGCAAATTGTTGGGTTTTCTGGTTTCTGAACGAGGCATTGAAGCTAATCCAGAGAAAATCAAGGCGGTCACTTCCCTTGCCAAGCCGGCCAACATCAACGATGTTCAGCGTATGGCAGGTCGTATAGCTGCCTTGAGCCGGTTCATAAGCCGCCTTGGTGAGAAGGCAATTCCTCTGTACCAGATGCTGAAAAAGACTGATAACTTCGTCTGGAGTGATGCTGCAGATAAAGCTTTTGAAGCCCTTAAGAAGCAGTTGGCTGAGCCGCCTGTCTTGGCCGCACCTATAGACAAAGAGCCTATGCTCCTATACATTGCTGCCAATAACAAAGTGGCACGTATTGCAGTTATTGTGGTGCGGAAAGAGGCTGGAAAAGAATATCCTGTTCAACGGCTAGTCTATTATGTCAGCGAAGTTTGGATAGAGTCTAAGCAGAGATACCCACATTGGCAGAAGCTGGTTTTTGGGGTCTTCATGGCGAGTCGAAAGCTGAAACATTATTTTCTAGAACACCCTATTACTGTGGTTAGCTCTGCCTCGTTAGGAGACATCATCCAAAACAGGGAAGCCACTGGAAGGATTGCTAAGTGGGCAATTGAGCTTGGGCCACATCATCTGAAATATGTGCCTCGGACAGCTATTAAGTCTCAAGCCTTGGTGGACTTCAACAACGATTGGACTAAACTTCAAGTCCCTGAAGAGAAGCCGGATAAAACTTATTGGACCATTCACTTTAACGATTCCAGGCAGTTGGAGGGCTCGGGGGCTGGAGTTATCTTATCCCCACGAGGTGATAAATTTTGTTTTGTTCTAAGAATCATGTTTCCTTGTAATAATAATGCAGCTGAGTATGAAGCTCTCCTCCATGGTCTCCGAATGGCTAAGGAAATGAATCTTAGCCGGGTCAGATGCCTGGGCGACTCTGATTTGGTTGCTCAACAAGTTTATGGAAAGTGGGACTCCAAAGAACCCCTCATGGCGGCTTATCGGCAGGCGGTGACTAAAATTGCAGGTCATTTCAAGGGTTATCAAGTGGATCACATTGACAGGCTGCTCAACAAGGCGGCTGATGCATTGTCATGACTTGGCTCTCAACGTAAGCCGGTGCCTCCCAATGTTTTCCTTGATGTCCTTCATAATCCCTCTGTCAAGTTACCATCCGAGGAAGATCTGGCTATACCTGACCCAGAGGCAAATTTGGTGGCGGATCTTTGTGCCACCCCAGACTGGACGGTTCCTTATCTGACCTATCTGGCTCGAGGTGAGCTCCCTGAGGATGAACTTATCGCTCATCAGATCGTTCGCCATTCCAAGTCGATGACTACTGTCCATGGGAGTTACACAGAAGAGGCATCACTGGTATTTTCCAACGTTGCATCTCCCTTGATGAGGGTTGTGATATCCTCACTTAGATCCACTCTGGTGACTGTGTCCATCATGCCGGCTCGGGATCCTTGGTTGCAAAGGCATTTCGACATGGTTTTTATTGGATCACGGCACATGCAGATGGTGATGATATCGTGCGTCGATGTGATGGATGTCAGAAGTTTGCATGTCAGGCTCATGTACCAGCTCAAGAACTTCGGATGATTCCCATCACTTAGCCTTTTGCAGTATAGGGGCTTGATATGGTTGGTCCGTTCAAATGGTCCAAGGACAAGAAGACTCATCTTCTCGTGGTTGTTGATAAATTCACCAAGTGGGTCGAAGCAGAGCCTATCAGTAATTGCGATGCAGAGACAGCAGTCAAGTTTGTGAAGAAGTTAATCTTTCATTTTGGTTATCCACACAGCATCATCACTAATAATGGGACTAACTTGTCCAATGGAGCCATGAAGAAGTTTTGTCAGCAAGAGCACATCCGGCACGACGTGGCCTCTGTGGCACATCCTCAGTCCAATGGGCAGGCAGAACATGCTAACCAGGAGATTTTATGAGGCATCAAGCCTAGACTTATGGTTCCTCTTGTGCGTACTCTGGGTTGTTGGGTTAAGGAGCTTCCTTCTGTCCTTTGGAGCATACAGACTACCCCCAATAGATCAACTGGTTATACGCCTTTGTTCATGGTTTATGGTGCTGAAGTAGTGCTACCAAGCAATATTCGTCATGATTCCCCTAGGGTGGCGGCTTATGTTGAAGAAGATAACAAGAAGGCTTGACATGACTCCCTCGATGCTTTAGAAGAGGAACATGACTTTATGGTATCAAGATCAGCAAGACCTACGTCGCTATCACAGCCGTAGAGTTCAAAGCCGTACTTTCCAGGAGGGCGACTTAGTTCTCTAACTGATTCAAGATCAAACGTGTATGCATAATCTTTCACCTCCTTGGGAAGGGCCTTTTGTCATCAGCAAGAACCTCAATAACGGGTCATATTATCTTATTGACATACGTGAACACAAGAAGTCACGTACATCTGAGGAGGATACCAACATGCCTTGGAACATTGCTCATCTCCGTCCTTACTACACTTAGAGCCATTGGCTCCAACTTTTGTACATACCTATGTGTATATATCTTTTATGATCAAAGTTAATAAAGCCGGCATCCCCGAAACTCGGGGCCTCTGTCGTTTCGTTCCATATATTGTGTATGAGTCTTTAGTTCTTGATCATAGGTCACTTGGGGGCTTCCAACTCATCGAGTTTAGCTATTAACATCCTCTTGACCCGGCATATGCCATTATATTACATGGTTAAACCTACGTGTTTGCTTGATGCTCATCTGCCAAGATGACCCGACGTACTCTTAACAGTCAATCTATTATTACCATGAACTTGTCAAGGTTAAAACGCCGGCTTAAGTCTTGTGAGAGCCGGCCAACAGAAAGCTAGGACAAATCATAGGCTATCAAGACAGCTTAATTGAAGCAAAGACTCAAGCCTCAAAAGCCGGTCTTTTCGTCGAGCCTCGAAAGCTGACTTAATATTTATATTTATGTGTTTATTTAACTTATTTGTTTTACAGGACTATCTCCTTTGATCACAAATTGATATTGGCCATGAGCCGTCGGGTCATTAAAACACCGGTTTATTTTGATCATTAAGAATGATTACGACCACGAGTCGCCAGGTCAGTGACACACCAAGTTATGTTGATCATCATCTATGGATCATTCAACAGACAAAAATCAGGTATTGGCAACTCAGATATCAACTCGTCATACCATTACTTAAAGAAGCGGATATTTCAAAAGATATTGGGCGGGTCAAAATAACAACACACCAGATCAAATTTTTCTGCCAAGTAACCTACAAGTATCAGGATGCACGAAGGCACCACAGATGTTGCAAAAAAGTTTTACTATGCTATTACATAGCCGCAGCTAGGCTCATAAGTGAGTTTTTCGGAGTCATCTACTCCTGTAAGCAGGCCCCTGTATCTTCCGGGTTGACCTGATCCGGGATAGCTCTTTCCTGACGATCTCCAGCAGTTGATGTCTCCGGGTTATCCTGCACCGACTCTTCTACATTTCTGATCTAAAGGTTGTCCAGATTCCAGTCGATAGTTGTTAAAGCCTTGGAAGACGGCGTCATCATGCATGATAATTGATGGGTCGACATCAGGGGCAAAGATATGCTTATGCCGTTGTGGAGTCAAGTCAAAGGGCTCAAAGGTTGGCGGGTTAACCCGCGTGTTATCTTCATCATAAGCCGCCTGATATTTCTTCAAGTTGAGGTCTTCAACCAGTTGACTCGCCAAAACACGAGTCTCCTTCACGCAACGTGCATAATTCTTCGCTGAAAATTCACTACCATGAATGTTGAATTGTGGAAAACCGTCGGCCATCTCTGAAGGATCCATGTCTGCCAAGTAAGCCTTCGCCCGGCTTAAGGACATCATTGCACCTGCCCGGGCGGCTGATTTCTTCAACTCCTCTATTTTCTTGGGGATGGTTGAGAGTTGCTTCAACACATCTCTTACGAATCATGGCAAGTCTCTTCTACCCATCACAACCATGATGGTAAATAAGCTTCCTGCATGCAACTTCTCTAGGAAGGAATACACGGCTTTTAATTTCACCAGGTTTTCCTGCCGAAGATTGTGATTTCTGCTACCTGCAAAAAATTTAACACATGAGCCGCCAGGCAAATTATTCATACATATGAGTCGTCAGGTGAGTTATTCATATGTATTCAAGGAGTCACGTACCAAAAATAGGTTGTGTCATTTGGGAGATATGATGCTTCAACCCATCTAGCTCCTCAGTGACCGGCTTGAGCTGATTTTTTGCCTCTTCAGCACGTTTCAACAATGCTGCTTTTTCCACTTCATGTGACTCCTTCAAAGAGCTCAAGTTTTCTGAGGCAATCGACATGGATTTTTCCAACAAAGATGCTGATGACTCAGCCTATTCACGGAGTTTCTTCTCATTTTCAGCTGCTCTTGCAGACTGGCAGCCTTGGATTCAGCATCATTGATCATATCCTATTATAAGTCGACAAGTCATTAGACATGTTATAGAGTCCCAAGACGGCAACATTGCGCGACTTGGCACTTTGGGGCTGCAAGAGGAAAATTTATTCTATATTTTGAAGTCCCAAATAGTTGCTAGCAAACTACCTGGCACTTGGGGGCTAATGCAAGTAATCTTTTTTCATGCACAAGAGAAGACCTGACTCTTTCGTAGAAATGAGCCGGCCCTTGGGTGCTACACGCTGTTCAAATTTTTTACTTGACAAGAAGACCCGGCCATCTCAATGAGATGAGCTGGCCCTTGGGGGCTACATGTCACTTCATTTTATCTAAGGGATATATCTTTACAGACCCGACTTGTTATTTTCATAATAGCCCAACCCTTGGGGGCTACATAAGTATATATAGTATTTAACTGAGGGGAATTTTTTCATACCTCATATTTCCTCTTTATCATATTCACCATGATGGCTTCCATATCCCGGCTTGTGGATAGGCGGGTCAAATAACCATCATGAAGCTCGTCCGCGCTGAGGTCTTCAAAATTGGGCAGCTCAAGTTTTGATTTACCTCTCTCAAACATGACAAGCTCATCTTTGGTTGTAACCTTGGTCAGCACATTCAGCACTGCTGGAGCTTTATGTGCCTCCCCAGTGATGGTCACCTCGTCACTCATCTTTGCATGAGAAGGAATATCTTCAGCTGCCTTTGATGGGCTGGAGGCACGAGCCGGGCTCGGCGGGTCAACATTGTCAGTTGCGCCATCCAGGCCGCCTTGACTACCCATCTGGTTTATCTCCATAGTTGTTCCTTCAATAATTGGCGGCTCTTTCTGCTGTGGCGGCTCAACCCTTTGATCAGCATGGCCTTCTGGCATCCCAGTTTGGACCTCAGGGGTCGTCAAAAATGGGTCTTCTGACACGGGGATTTCAGAAGTCGAAGATGACTCGCCAACTTTCCTTTTCTTGGCTTTGGCCCTGCAGTCACATGATAAAATTCAAATAAATGAAGCAATGATTATGGTGAAGTATGACTTATTGTAAAAATGCTTACCCCTGCTTGATAACAAGTGGTGGGAGATTTGAAGCAGTTGATTCCCTAGATGAAGGTGGCGACTCCTGATAATTTGAATTAGATGGGTTAAGAGGTTGCCTAATAAGGCCGGCTCATGGAAGAGATGAGGTGCGACCGGGAGGCACCTCTATACGTTGCTTGCGGGGGATTGGTGCATCAGATAAGCCGGCTATAAGTTCTCCAGAACTACTTCGAGTCTGGCGCTTTGACGTACCAACATACTACAACTTCTTCAAAATAAAATTGTGGGTCTAAATGAGCGTCTAGGTGAGAAAATTTTACTTTCCGGCCGAATCGTCTTATTTTCTTTAGAGATAAGGTTTCCGAGCCGGAAGAGATGGGAATTACCTCGACGTCTTCAACCCGACTTGTTTCAGCATTGTCCTGGGAAGAATGAGCATCAGCAAGTTGCATAAAAACAAGGCCAAATGAATCATGGTCTACCTCCGACTCATTTTCCTCGGGCGGCTCATCATCATTAATTGGTTCATTCACCCGAGGGGCTGGAGCATGAACAGACTTGCGTGCTGTGGATTTCTTTCATTTTCAAAATGCGGAATCGGCCTATATGATTGATATGATCAATGAGTGAGTCCGACTCAAGTAAAAATCAATAAGCTAGATAAGAGAATATGAGCATAATTACCGGAGGTGGCGGGTTCTGAACACAAAAGGGATTAAGCCATGTCTTGTTGTAGGCTTCTTGGGGCTCTCCTAGCAACCTCTTCACATTTTGATTTATTTCATCACCTGGTAAGTCGACTTGGCTGAAATGTTGTACGTCGTCCAAGCTGCCGGTATAGTTGCACATTAAGTCGCCCCTCTGACTTAATGGCAGGATTCGCCAACTAACCCAACATCGGGTCAAATCAATACCAGAAAGGCCATTTGCTAGCATGGCTCTCAACCTAGGATATATGTGGGTGACGTCTTGATGATCTTCCTTAGAAGGCCAGCTAGGATAAACTTCAGTGTGGTTCAGTCGATCAGGCCGGTAACCCGGCAATGGATTTTCATCGGCGAGAGCAGTGTTCTTGCAATAAAACCAAGTCTTATTCCAACCTTTCAGATGACTCGGCAGAGTGCCTGGTGGAAAAGTACAACTCTTTCGTCTCTGAATAGAAACACCACGAAGCTCTATGCTGGGACCATCTACAAATTCGGTCTGGTGGTTCATATAGAAAAATTCCCTGAAGATAGGGATAGTCGCTTCTGTCTGAAGATAAACTTTACCAAAAACATGGAATTGGCACAGATTGGTCATGGAATTGGGAGAAATATCTTGGGGATGAAGGTTGTAGAAGTTAAGGAAGTCCCAGAAGAACTTTGACCCCAGCGGAGAGAAGCCTCTATGAAGATGATTAGTAAACACAATGACTTCTTCTGGACCAGGTTGAGGGGCGTCCTCTGTACCAGGTGCTAGCCAGCCAATTACTTCTTGAGCCGGTAATAGACCTTGCCCCCACAATATCATCAAGCACAAGTTTTGAAACTTGGGACCTGATCCAATTCCATGATTTATCGTTCTTGGCCATAATGAGCCGCCTAAGGGGTCAAAACTGCACAAAAAGTACGAATGGCGGGTCATTTATGAATGATAAGTCGCCAGATGGTTTATATGACAATTTGGCAGCGCAGAAAAATGGCTATGATCAAGGGGCGAGTCCACATGTTTGTTTCATTATTAATGAGTTGCCAACATTACAAGTCGGCCTAATGAAGGGATAACTATAACTTCCACTACAGGTGAGTTATAACGCAATGATGAGCAGGCAAGACATGAGGCGGCTCATCCTAAATTGAGGCCTCTAATTTTCAGCTAAGTGTTGGACAAACAAGTTTCTATTGGAAGCATCTACGTTTATGGATATGCAAAATGGTTCAAAAAGGAAAAATATTTGCTAAACCTAAGATGAGTGCATGAAGTAACAGCTAATGTACTCGGGGAATCTAAAGAAGACCCAAAGTTCCTAGATGCAAAAATGGTGTCATGACTAGCACCGCTGTATTTTTATGAGGAGTCCATTGGAATCTAGATCTAAGCAGTAGTGGCAGTAAAAGATTATGAACACTCATGAACGCCGACGAACTATGAAGGGGGTAATGTAGATCTGGAGAAGAGGTATTAGCGTACCTGGCTGCGGCGGAAGATGGCAGAAAAGTTTGGACGAGCTCCGGTGATGACTGGGCGTCGCGGTCTTGGATGTGGTGGCCGGCGAGGTCAACGGGATGCGGCGGCGTTCCAGATGAGCGATAGCTCAGGCGCAAGGAAGAATAAGCGGGGGGAGAAGAAGTAAAAGTGAAAAAGGACACCCTTGGGTGTATTTATAAGAAAAAAGAGAAGAGATAAAGTCATGCACGAGAATCGAGGAGGCAAAGCAACTTTTTTGAGTAAGGGACACCTTGATTTTTGGGACTGGCGGATAAACAAAAAATATTCGTTGTGATGTCATACTTGGGCTCCTAGAATTTTGGAGGATGACGTCACAATTCAAAAGGATATAAAATAACAAGTGTGAGAGCGTCATAAGCCGGAACTTATGAGCCGGCTGCGGTGGAGAAGGCTATTTCGAGTTATCTTCAGCTTGAAGATTGACATGAATGAATTCGGCTAATGTTGCAGATATAACCCCACTATATGACCCGCCCATTTAGGGTCGGGTCATTCTGTGGCAACTTGGAGAGAAGGCTTAACAAGTGGGTTGTGGTTATCCAGAAGACTGGTCCAGAGGATGAGTCGCCAGGTGGGCGGACTCACGGCCCAGGGCCTTGAGTACTACTTCTGCCAAGACGCCAAAGGAGTATTTTTACTTAGGAAACAAGACAAGTAGGAAATATATTAGTACACGGGCTGTTGTAAACCCAGGGCCTTAACCTATATATAAAGGGGAGCCCCTGAAGTAGAAGGACTAAGTTATGAGCTCTCGAGTACTAGGTTAGCCAAGTCGCATCCTTGTAATCGAGATCATCATCATCAATAGCAATCAAGCAGGAGTAGGCTTTTACCTCCACCGTGAGGGGCCGAACCTGGGTAAACCCTTGTCTCTTGATTCTGATCAACCTCGTTCAAGAAATCACCTAGTGGTGATGGCCTCACGACTAAATCCTTTCAGAAGGACATTTGCCGTGACAAAACCACGACAGCGCCCTTCAGGGTCATGCCACGGAGAAGGTGTTTTGGCTTCACTTCTAGGTGCCATCACATCCACCGCTACTCAACCATAAGATGAAGCAGCAGATGGAGCTTTATCGCACTGCGAGGCCAGCCATGGAGGATCTCTAAGTCAACCTTTGGCCAGCGGAGCCACTGCCAACCAGTTTCTTTGGCTTGGTGGCTCGTCTCAAGGATGCCGACCCTCATGTCCTGCGATGGAAGAGGTCCACCTGCTTGGAGGGCGTCCAACGGGCATATGCCTGCAGGAAGACCAACTATCCTTGCATCAATGTGGCAGTGGCTTCGGGACCTTCGGTCGGGAAGGACCGGGAACTGGAGCAGTACCTGGATGAGTTGATGTAAGGTGCCCGAATCACCGAGCCCCAATGCGGCAAAAACACCGTGTATTTTTAGCTTGTACTTTGGGATGCCAAAATTTGAATGATGCAAAAAGGACGAGCCTTTGTTTTTAAGTTAAATGAGTTCAGCCTTATATTCCATTGTGTTTTTTATTTTGACTGTTGTGCGACGGCTTAACACTTAAAGTGAGCAGTCGTTGGCTTTCGCCCTTTTGTACAGAATACAAGGGGTGTTTCTATTGGCAGTTTTAACCCTTACCGGCGTCTCGGTGCCCGTAGGCAGTTTCATGCTTATAGGAACTAGTCAATCAGACTATGATGGTTTTATAACTTTCACTTGGTCATAGGAGCTTAACGGTAGGGGTGAGTAACTAGCCCCCAGTCCACGAAGTGCTTGGCTGTTGCCGAGGTATTGATACGTCTCCAATGTATCTATAATTTTTGATTATTCCATGCTATTATATTATCTGTTTTGGATGTTTTATATGCATTAATATGCTATTTTATATTATTTTTGGGACTAACCTATTAACCTAGAGCCCAATGCCAGTTTCTGTTTTTTCCTTGTTTTTGAGTTTTGCAGAAAAGGAATATCAAATGGAGTCCAAACGGAATAAAACTTTACGATGATTTTTCTTGGACCAGAAGACACCTACGAGACTTGAAGTAGAAGTCAGAAGACCCACGAGGCGACGACAAGCCGTAGGGGCGCGCCCTAGGGGGGGCGTTCCCTGGCTTGTGGTCCCCTCGGGAGTCCACCGACCTCCTTCTTTGTCCTATAAATTCAGATATATTCCCAAACCCTCAGAGAGGGGCAAAAAAAATACTTTTTCGCCGCCGCAACCTTCTGTTCCCAAGAGATACCATCTTGGGCCTTTTCCGGCGATCTGC
Organism: Thinopyrum elongatum; assembly: GCA_011799875.1. NCBI lineage: Eukaryota > Viridiplantae > Streptophyta > Magnoliopsida > Poales > Poaceae > Thinopyrum > Thinopyrum elongatum. The sequence continues at coordinate 430,766,259 of CM022303.1, forward strand.
CGGTGGGGGATTCGATCACGGAGGGAATCTACATCAACCCTATTGCCCTTTCGATGAAGCGTGAGTAGTTTACCTCAGACCTACGGGTCCATAGCTAGTAGCTAGATGGCTTCTTATCTCTCTTTGATCTTCAATACCATGTTCTCCTCGATGTTCTTGGAGTTCTATCCAATCTAATATTCTTTTGCGGTGTGTTTGTCGAGATCCGATGAATTGTGGATTTATGATCAGATTATCTATGAATATTATTTGAATCTTCTTAGAATTATTATATGCATGATTTGATATCTTTGTATTTCTCTTTGAATTATCGAATTGGTTTGGCCAACTATATTGGTATTTCTTGCAATGGGAGAGGTGCTTAGTTTTGGGTTCAATCTTGCGGTGTCCTCACCCAGTGACATAGTAGGGGTAGTGATACGTCTCTGTCGTATCTATAATTTTTGATTGTTTCATGCCAATATTATACAACTTTCATATACTTTTGGCAACTTTTTATATTATTTTTGGGACTAACATATTGATCCAGTGCCCAGTGCCAGTTCCTGTTTGTTGCATGTTTTTTTTTTCGCAGAATATCCATATCAAATGGAGTCCAAACGTGATAAAAACTGACGGATTTTTTTGGAATATATGTGATTTTTGGGAAAAAGAATCAACGCGAGATGATGGCCGAGGGGCCCACAAGCCCTAGGGGTGCACCCCCCTACCCTGGGAGTGCCTCAAAGGCTTGTGGCCACCCCGTAAGGCGGTTGGTGCCCTTCTTTCGCTGAAAGGAAGCTAATATCCGGATAAAAATCGTGTTAAAATTTCAGCCCAATCGGAGTTACAGATCTCCAGAAATTTAAGAAACGGTGAAAGGCCAGAATCTGGGAGTGCAAAAACAGAGAAAGAGATCCAATCTCGGAGGGGCTCCTGCCCCTTCGCCGCCATGGAGGCCAAGGACTAGAGGGGAAACCCTCCTCCCATCTAGGGGGAGGTCAAGGAAGAACAAGAAGAAGGAGGGGGGCTCTCTTCCCCTCTCTCCCGGTGGCGCCAAAACGCCATCGGGTGACGGCGATCTACACAAACACCTCCGTCATCTTCCCCAACATCTTCATCCCCTTACCCCATCTATATTCAGCGGTCCACTCTCCCACAACCCGCTGTACCCTCTACTTGAACATGGTGCTTTATGCTTCATATTATTATCCAATGATGTGTTGCCATCCTATGATGTCTGAGTAGATTTTTGTTGTCCTATCGGTGATTGGTGAATTGCTATGATTGGTTTAATTTGCTTGTGGTTATGTTGCTGTCCTTTGGTGCCCATCATATGAGCGCTCGTGTGGATCACACCATAGGGTTAGTTGTATGTTGATAGGACTATGTATTGGAGGGCAAGGGTGATAGCAGCTTCAGCCTAGCATAGAAATTGATGCATACGAGATTGAAGGGGGACCGTTATATCTCAATGCTATGGTTGGGTTTTACCTTAATGAACGTTAGTAGTTGCGGATGCTTGCTAATAGTTCCAATCATAAGTGCATAGAATTCCAAGTAAGGGATGACATGCTAGCAGTGGCCTCTCCCACATAAAACTTGCTATCGGTATAGTAACGTAGTCAATTGCTTAGGGGCAATTCCGCAACTCCTACCACCACTTTTCCACACTCATTAAACTAACGTAATTGTTTATTTATCTAAATAGCCCCTAGTTTTTATTTACGTGCTCTTTATTATCTTGCAAACCTATCCTACAACACCAACAAAGTACTTCTAGTTTCATACTTGTTCGAGGTAAAGCGAACGTTAAGCGTGCGTAGAGTTGTATCGCTGGTCGATAGAACTTGAGGGAATATTTGTTCTACCTTTAGCTCCTCGTTGGGTTCGACACTCTTACTTATTGAAAGAGGCTACAACTGATCCCCTATACTTGTGGGTTATCAGGTAGCGAGGCACGTATTGTATTGTTGCCATTAAGGATAAAAAGATGGGGTTTTCATCATAATGCTTGAGTTTATCCATCTACACCATGTCATTTTACTTAAGGTGTTACTCCATTCTTTATGAACTTAATACTCTAGATGCATGCTGGATAGCGGTCGATGTGTGGAGTAATAGTAGTAGATGCAGAATCATTTCGGTCTACATGACACGGACGTGATGCCTATATGCATAATCATTGCCTTGGATATCGTCATAACTTTGCGCTTTTCTATCAATTGCTCGACAGTAATTTGTTCTCCCACCGTATTATTTGCCTTCAAGAGAGAAGCCTCTAGTGAAACCTATGGCCCCCGGGTCTATTTTCCATCATATATTTTCATATCTATAAACCAAAAATATCTTGCTGCAATTTATTTACTTTTATTTTGTTTTACGTTTTGGCAATCTTATATACCTATCTCTATCAGATCTCACCTTTGCAATTGACCGTGAAGGGATTGACAACCCCTTTATCGCGTTGGGTGCAAGTGTTTGATTGTTTGTGCAGGTGCATAGATTGGGGACTTGGTTGTACCTCCTACTGGATTGATACCTTGGTTCTCTAACTGAGGGAAATACTTATCTCTACTTTGCTGCACCACCCTTTCCTCTTCAAGGGAAAAACCAACGCAAGCTCAAGAAGTAGCAGGAAGAATTTTTGGCGCCGTTACCGGGGAGGTCTACATCAAGCCTACCAAGTACCCATCATAAACTCTCATCTCTTGCATTACATTATTAGCCATTTTCCTCTCGTTTTCCTCTCCCCCACTTCTAAAAAAAATTTCAGAAAAATACAAAAAGATTTGCCTTTATATTCATCTTCTTTCTGTTTGCCCTTCTGTCTTACTTGGTTTGTTTGCTTGTTTGCTTGGCATAATTGTGTATTTTATTGAAAAACAGTAAGCAAAGAGTTTATGGATCCTCATCCACTTGCTAATCTTTTTAAGATATCCAATTATGATGAACCTATTGCTAGTGAGTTGAGTGCACTAGATTATCTTTATGAAGTTTTGCTTGAAATTCGTGAATCTGAAAATTATGATAAAGTGTTAAAAGAAGAAATTTATGAAGTGATTCACGATAGCTCCTTGGATGAAAAGCATGATTGCAATGGTTCTACTATAAATTCTATTAATGTCAGTTGTGCTAATGATATGCAAAACCCTAAGCTTGGGGATGCTATTTTTGCTATGTCCACTACTTGTTGCAATGATCATGATTGGGGTGATTTTTCTTATGATCTTGAAAATTTATTTAAGCCTCATGATGAATATGTTTGCAATAATATTGAAAGTGGGTTTGGAAGAGTATCAACTCTAGGTAATAATGATCCCACTACTTTGGAGTATGATCAATCTCATGAATTTTTTGATAAAAGTAGGTTTGGAGAGGTCATGACTTTAGTTAATGTTAATCCCACTATTTTGGAAGAGTGTCAACTTTGCATGCATGTGCATCATCTAGAGAATATGTTATGTGATAGCTATATTGTTGAATTTGAATATGATCCCACATGTAATTACTATGAGAGAGGACAATATGGTTGTAAAAAGTTTCATGTTACTCAATTACCTCTCGTCATGTTGAGATTGCTATTGTTTCTTTCTTCTTCCTTGCATATGCTAGTTTTTGCTTGTCTTGATAATTTGTTTGCTTATAAAATTCCCATGCATAGGAAGTATGTTAGACTTAAATATGTTTGTCACATGTTTTAAGATGCTCTTTACGTGTTTCAATTGCTATCTTTTATGTGAGCATCATTGAATTCTCAAGCCTATCTTAATGGCTTTAAAGAAAAGCGCTTGTTGGGAGACAACCCAATATTTTTATTTTCTGTTTTTGTGAGAATACACATTATTACCTTTGTAGTAATTGTGTTTTGGTGTTTAAATTAGTGTTTGTGCCAAGTAAGACCTTTGGGATGGCTTACGATGATAGTTGATTTGATCTTGCTGAAAAACAGAAACTTTTGCGTCCAGTCACAGAATTGTTTAAATTCACTGGAGCATGGAAAAACCCTGAATGTTTTACACAAGATTGATATACAAATTGCCTCTATTGTCCTAATTTTTCAGAATTTTTGGAGTAACAAAAGTATTATAACAACTCAGATCTTCCCAGACTGTTCTGTTTTTGACAGATTCTGTTTTCTATGTGTTGTTTGCTTATTTTGATGAATATATGGGTAGTATCGGGGGGTATGAACCATGGAGAAGTTGGAATACAGTAGATATTACACCAATATAAATAAAGAATGAGTTCACCACAGTAACAAAAAGTGGTGATTTATTTTCATATACTAACGGATCTCATGAGTTTTCTGTTGAGTTTTGTGTTGTGAAGTTTTCAAGTTTTGGGTAAAGACTTGATGGACTATGGAATAAGGAGTGGCAAGAGCCTAAGCTTGGGGATGCCCAAGGCACACCAAGGTAATATTCAAGTACAACCAAGAGCCTAAGCTTGGGGATGCCCTGGAAGGCATCCCCTCTTTCATCTTCGTCTATCGGTAAATTTACTTGAGGCTATATTTTTATTCACCACATGATATGTGTTTTGCTTGGAGCATCTTGTATGATATGAGTCTTTGCTTTTTAGTTTTCCACAATCATCCTTGCTGTACACACCTTTTTATTGGGACACGCATGAATCGTGATTTATTAGAATACTCTATGTGCTTCACTTATATCTTTTGAGCTAGGCAATTTTGCTCTAGTGCTTCACTTATATCGTTTTAGAGCACAGCGGTGGCTTTATTTTATAGAAATTGTTGAACTGTCATGCTTCACTTATATTATTTTGAGAGTCTCTAAACAGCATGGTAATTTGCTTTGGTTATGAATTTAGTCCTAATATGATGGGCATCCAAGAGGGATAAAATAAAAACTTTCATATAAAGTGCATTGAATACTATGTGAAGTTTGATTCCTTATGATTGTTTTGAGATATAAAGATGGTGATATTAGAGTCATGCTAGTGAGTAATTGTGGATTGGTAGAAATACTTGTGTTAAAGTTTGTGATTCCCGTAGCATGCACGTATGGTGAACCATTATGTGATGAAGTCGGAGCATGATTTATTTATTGATTGTCTTCCTTATGAGTGGCGGTCGGGGATGAGCGATGGTCTTTTCCTACCAATCTATCACCCTAGGAGCATGCGTGTTGTACTTTGTTTTGATAGCTAATAGACTTTCGCAATAAGTATGTGAGTTCTTTATGACTAATGTTGAGTCCATGGATTATACGCACTCTCACCCTTCCACCATTGCTAGCCTCTCTAGTATCGCGCAACTTTCGCCGGTGCACAACACCCACCATATACCCTTCCTCAAAACAGCCACCATACCTACCTATTATGGCATTTCCATAGCCATTCCGAGATATATTGCCATGCAACTTCCACCGTTCCGTTTATTATGACACGCTTCATCATTGTCATATTGCTTTGCATGATCATGTTGTTGACATCGTATTTGTGGCAAAGCCACCATTCTTAATTTTTATACATGTCTCTCTTGATCATTGCACATCCCGGTACACCGCCAGAGGCATTCATGTAGAGTCATATTTTTGTTCTAAGTATCGAGTTGTAATTCTTGAGTTGTAAGTAAATAATAGTGTGACGATCATCATTATTAGAGCATTGTCCCATGTGAGGAAATGATGATGGAGACTATGATTCCCCCACAAGTCGGGATGAGACTCCGGATGAAAAAAAAAAGAGAAAAGAAAAAAAGAAAAAAAGAGAGGCTAAAGAGCCAAAAAATGAGAGAAAAGAGAGAAGGGGCAATGCTACTATCCTTTTTCCACACTTGTGCTTCAAAGTAGCACCATGATCTTCATGATAGAGAGTCTCCTATGTTGTCACTTTCGTATACTAGTGGGAATTTTCGTTATATAATTGGCTTGTATATTCCAATGATGGGCTTCCTCAAAGTGCTCTAGGTCTTCGTGAGCAAGCGAGTTAGATGCACACCCACTTAGTTTCTTTTTGAGCTTTCATACACTTATAGCTCTAGTGCATGCGTTGCATGGCAATCCCTACTCACTCACATTGATATCTATTGATGGGCATCTCCATAGCCCATTAATACGCCTAGTTGATGTGAGACTATCTCCTTCTTTTTGTCTTCTCCACAACCACCATATTCTATTCCACCTATAGTGCTATATCCATGGCTCACGCTCATGTATTGCGTGCAAGTTGAAAAAGTTTGAGAACATGATTGTGCATGATTGCTTGGCTTGTCATCGGGGTTGTGCATGATTTAATACTTTGTGTGATGAATATGGAGCATAACCAGACTATATGATTTTGTAGGGATAACTTTCTTTGGCCATGTTATTTTGAGAAGACATGATTGCTTTATTAGTATGCTTGAAGTATTATTGTTTTTATGTCAATATTAAACTTTTGTTTTCAATTGTATGGATCTGAACATTCATGCCACAATAAACAAAATTACAAGGATAAATATGTTAGGTAGCATTCCACATCAAAAATTCTGTTTTTATCATTTATCTACTCGAGGACGAGCAGGAATTAAGCTTGGGGATGCTTGATACGTCTCCAATGTATCTATAATTTTTGATTGTTCCATGCTATTATCTTATCTGTTTTGGATGTTTTATATGCATTAATATACTATTTTATATTATTTTTGGGACTAACCTATTAACCTAGAGCCTAGTGCCAGTTTCTGTTTTTCCCTTGTTTTTGAAATTCGCAGAAAAGGAATATCAAACGGAGTCCAAACGGAATAAAACTTTACGATGATTTTTCTTGGACCAGAAGACACCTACGAGACTTGGAGTTGAAGTCAGAAGACCCACGAGGCGACGACAAGCCGTAGGGGCGCGCCCTAGGGGGGCGCCCCCTGGCTTGTGGCCCCCTCGGGAGTCCACCGACCTCCTTCTTCATCCTATAAATTCAGATATATTCCCAAACCCTTAGAGAGAGCCAAAAAATACTTTTTCGCCGCCGCAACCTTCTGTTCCTATGAGATCCCATCTTGGGGCCTTTTCCGATGATCTGCCGATGGGGATTCGATCATGGAGGGCATCTACATCAACCATATTACCCTTCCGATGAAGCGTGTCTAGTTTACCTCAGACCTACGGGTTCATAGCTAGTAGCTAGATGGCTTCTTCTCTCTCTTTGATATTCAATACCATGTTCTCCTCGATGTTCTTGGAGTTCTATCTGATGTAATGTTCTTTTGCGGCGTGTTTGTCGAGAAACGATTAATTGTGGATTTATGATAAGATTATCTATGAATATTATTTGAATCTTCTCTAAATTCTTATATGAATGATTTGATATCTTTGTATTTCTCTTTGAATTATCGGTTTGGTTTGGCCAACTAGATTGGTATTTCTTGCAATGGGAGAGGTGCTTAGTTTTGGGTTCAATCTTGCGGTGTCCTCCCTAGTGACATAGTATTGGTAGCGAGGCACGTATTGTATTGTTGCCATCAAGGATAAAAATATGGGGTTTTCATAATATTGCCCGAGTTTATCCCTCTACATCATGTCATCTTACTTAAGGCGTTACTCCGTTCTTTATGAATTTAATACTCTAGATGCATGCTGGATAGTGGTCGCCGTGTGAAGTAATAGTAGTAGATGCAGAATCATTTCGGTCTACTTGACACAGACGGGATGCCTATATGCATAATCATTGCCTTGGATATCGTCATAACTTTGCGCATTTCTATCAATTGCTCGACAGTAATTTGTTCACCCATCGTATTATTTTCCTTCAAGAGAGAAGCCTCTAGTGAAACCTATGGCCCCCGGGTCTATTTTCCATCATATATTTTCAAGTCTATAAACCAAAAATACCAAAAATATCTTGCTGCAATTTATTTACTTTTATTTTGTTTTACATTTTGGCAATCTTATATACCTATCTCTATTAGATCTCACCTTTGCAATTGACTGTGAAGGGATTGACAACTCCTTTATCGCGTTGGGTGCAAGTGTTTGATTGTTTGTGCAGGTGCATAGATTGGGGACTTGCTTGTACCTCCTACTGGATTGATACCTTGGTTCTCTAACTAAGGGAAATACTTATCTCTACTTTGCTGCATCATCCTTTCCTCTTCAAGGGAAAAATCAACGCAAGCTCAAGAAGTAGCAGGTATAAACCTTTAAGCACTTCGACTTGTTTTAAAAAAGTCCATCGTTTAACATAGAAGATCTCTATCGATCCATGGTTTGACACTGTCATCTGATCACCGACTAGTTTACGCTTACCAAGATAGTCAGTTTTCAGCTTTCTTCATTGAGGCTCTTTACCATTCGAGTTGGAAGCATAATCGCAGAGGTTCTTCCTTTACACTCTTAACCGAACAAAGCAGAAACGTAAGAGGTAAGCACAAGAGCTGGGCAACCCGACTATTGACCAAAATCGTGGTTTGAAACTGATTCATATAATGCAATATCCGAGACGCCGAATAAACTATTCGGACTTATACTCAGGCGCGGGATTGAATCCGAGCCTCCGGTCGATACCCAGGTATGTTGCGAAAGAATTTGTATCATGAGAGTTATCTTTGGCTAAAAGGCAAGAAAGAAAAGAAGATAACACAAATATATGCATGGTGACCGTGAAGGGTCTGTTTTCTTTCAATTTATAAGGTCAAAATTGTACATGCCGAGCTGGTCAAAGGAACTTTGAAAGATACTTTTAAAAGGGAAAGGAGGGGGAATTAAACAGGGTGGTTATAGTCGGATTTATAGCCCTAGTCCTCCCCTGTCGCACGTCTGCGCCTTCGTGTTGTTTATCATCTTGTCCTCATCTACGGCGAGGTTGTTGTGTGCCGCCTGCTACAATGCATATACTACTATGCTTTAAGCATTCGAGAAGAGGATCCTTGGAATAGGTCGTAGCTGTCGCACAATGGTTTAAACCATTTCTTCATGCTGCTCCTGTTGGGCCTTTGATAGTGCCCTGTTGGTGCAGAAGTCGTCGGGCGGGTGTCGCTTGGTTAAGGCAAACAGTGTGTCCCACTTTTTATGCTCCTCGCCCTCTCATGGAATTTTAAACGTGAAGTTATGTACTCTAGGTACATAATCTTCAACCCGAGGAGCGAGTAACCCTATTTTGGGTTAGCGTTGGACTGTCCGAAGATGGGAGGGATACCCCGGTTGCGCTTTGAAGAGTGAGGTGTACCTTTCCCGGATAGGGTACAGGCTGCCTCCTCAGATGCCTGGACCTTGGCTATGAAACCACGGTCTGTTCCTCTGTGCAGAGTGAGCGCTCGGTGTTACCATTTACTGTAACAACACCATTTGGTCATGGCATATTTAGCTTTAAATTTTCTTAGTGCGGGGCCGTGTAGAAGTGAGCGAATGAAGTTCTCCCTAGCAGTGTGTGGTAGCCACTGCGGAAGGGAACAATGTCGATGATCAAGTCTTCACTTCAGAAGTTTTCAGGAGATCCAAAGACTATCTCTAATGTGATTGTTCCCGCGTAGCGTGCTTCGATGTCGGGTATGACACCCTTGAAAGTGGTGGAGCTGGGCTTGATTCTTGATGGATTGACACCCATTATTCTAATCGTGACAGCATAGATCAGGTTGAGGCTACTGCCACCATCCATTAGGACGCGTGTCAAGTGGAACCCATCAATGATAGGCTCCAGAACCAAATCCACAAGCCCTCCATGATGGATACTGGTTGGATGGTCGTGTTTGTTGATGGTGATCCGGTAAGCCAACCACGGATTGAACTTCAGGGTCGCGGGCTCTAGAGCATAGACATCCCGGAGTGCTCGTTTCCTCTCCTTTTTGGGAATGTGAGTGACATAGATCATGTTCACATCCTTCACCTCAGGAGGGAACTGTTTCTGGCCTCCATTATTCGGCCGACGAGGTTCATCCTCATCCTCGCTACGGGACTGGCTTTTGCTTTGCCCCTCTACTACAACCTTTCCGGCTTGCTTGAAGACCCAGCATTTCCGGTTGGTGTGATTGGCAGGTTTGTCTGAGGTTCCATGAATCTGGCAAGGCCTGTCAAGGATTTTGTCCAATTCGCTAGGACATTCCTTGTTCCCTTTAAAGGGTTTCTTTTTCTGTCCGGCCCTGGGGCCACTGAATCCTGAATTGAATGCGTTGTCCTCGGCGTCGCTGATGTCGTTCTTGTGTCTGTGCTAATTCTTGTTGCGCCTGGGTTTGCCATTACCATTGCGGGCTTCCAAGGTGCAGGCCTAGCCGTTGTGGGAGCTGCGAGCTAGCCAGTTGTCCTCTCCCACGCAAAAGCGGGTCATGAGGGAAGTAAGTGATGGGGAACAAAGCATGAAAATCAATAATTTTCCTACGAACACCCAAGATCTATTTAGGAGAAGCATAGAAACTAGAGGGGAGAGTGTTTCTATGTACCCTCGTAGACCGAAAGCGGAAGCGTATATAACGCGGTTGATGTAGTCGTACTCTTCGCGATCCGATTACGATCCAACCGATCTAGTGCCGAACGGACGGCACCTCCGAGTTTAGCACACGTGCGGCTCGATGATGTCTCCTCCTCCTTGATCCAGCAAGAGAAGGCGGAGAATTAGATGGGATCACAACCAGCACAACGGCGTGGTGGTGATGGTGGTGGTGGAGCTAGTTCAACAGGGCTTCGCCAAGCGCTACTAGAACAAGGACGGAGGAACTACAGAGTAACAGGAGAGAGAGGGGCGCCAAGGGCTTGGTCTTTGCTCTTGGGGAGGCCCCTCCCCTCTATATATAGGTGGAGGGGCGTGGGGAACAGCCACTCCAAGCCCTACGGCACAACCAAGGGGGAGAGGACTTGGACTCCAAGTCCAATCCTATTCCTACTAGGACTCCCCCGTTTTCCCTTCCTTAGCCACATGGGCTTTTGAGGACTTGGTACGCCTAGCCCAATAAGGCCAGTGTCGTGGGAAACCACGGCCACCTATGGGGCCATGAGCCCCTTTTGGTTCGGCAGGGGGGCTGGGCACGTTGCACAAAGAGCAGAGGAGCACAGCGCAGCACGACAGAGATCACACAGGCAGTTTTACCCAGGTTCGGGCCGCAGCGAGGCATAAAACCCTACTCCTACTTTGGTGGATTGATGGTGGATGGTGGTGGAAACGCATCGCTCTTGCCCCGCAGGGTTGCCTCGGGGCGAGAGCAGCTACACGTGTATGAGTGTACAAGGGTCCGAATCCTTTCTATGGTTGCCATGGGCCTCCTTTTATAGATCAAGGGGTCACAGAGGGAGTCCCGGATTAAGGGGTCCTCGGGCGTCTGGATAATGTGACATGGGCCGGACTGATGGGCCATGAAGATATAAGATAGAAGGCCTTTTCCCGAGTCTGGATGGGACTCTCCTTTGCGTGGATGGCAAGATTGGCATCCGGATGTGTAATTTCCTTCCTCTGTAAACCAACTTTGTACAACCCTAGCTCCCTCCGGTGTCTATATAAACCGGAGGGTTTAGTCCGTAGAGGCCATCATAACTCCCATACGCTAGACATCTAGGGTTTAGCCATTACGATCTCGAGGTAGATCAACTCTTGTAACCCCTATACTCATCAAATACAATCAAGCAGGACGTAGGGTTTTACCTCCATTAAGAGGGCCCGAACCTGGGTAAACATCGTGTTCCCTTTGTCCCTTGTTACCTTCGATCCTCAGACGCACAGATCGGGACCCCCTACCCGAGATCGGCCAGTTTTGACACCGACATTGGTGCTTTCATTGAGAGTTCCTTTGTGTCGTCGACGGAAGGATCGATGGCTCGCCTTGTCATCAATGATGACATCACCTCTAGAGGAGCCCTAGTTTCGGTACAGATCCTCCAACTCGGCGGTTTTGCCATGGGCGCTCGCTCGGCCGTTAAGCCAAAGCCGGCCCCCCAAATCGCCAAACATCATCTCCGCATCGGCCTCGAACACTCCAAAAAGATGGATCCGACAGATGTCTCGTCCTTGAACGAACTGCTAGATCGCATCGCCGCCCTGGGGGTCGCAACAAACTATGATTGGATTGGGCTTAAACCCGATCAGAGGGAAATCAAATCTCGGCCGATCACCCATCTAGAAGCGGTCGTGGAGGAACAAGCCGAGAATACTTCTCCCCCTAAGTTAATAACAAGCTATGTTCGGATTTCTGAGCCCTGTGAGCTGGATACCCATCTTCGGGAAGAGACCATATGTCCTCTGAACATAGAATCAGGCGTTGAGCCCAAAAACCACCAGGACCCTCCTAATCCTGGAATATTGACCTCGGAGATTCTTCAAACTCCGGATCCAATAGTGGGTCAGGGCTTGGATTCCAGCCCACCCACCCACCACAAGCAATATTCCCCAAAAAATTCAGGTCCTCCAGATGTATGTGACGTAATGTATGTATGACAGCAACCTCAGGAAACGGTCCATCACTTCTAGGACAGATTCCTCCTTGTTAAAAACAAGATTAAAGATTGTTGCGACAAGGATGCGGTTTCAGTTTTTTGCCGCAACTGCACGGACGAGGGAATCCTCAATGCCCTCAACCGCCGCATACTGCACTTTGCAGATCTAGCACTTATAGTACGGAAGTACTGCGCAATGGAAAGCGCCTGGAAAGCCCAGACAGCTCAGTGGGAACCTCCTGCCTTTAAGCAGCCCACCGGACGGGCAAAAAGGATGCACCCTTAGGGGGCACTCGATTATCATCTCATTGACAAGAAAATCAAACCCTTCACGGGACATAGAACTATCCTGGACGAATTACTCGACAAGCCCTGTTGGATACACATGACGCCGAATACCGAACCAACAGATAGCCTTCGGGCATGTTGGGTACTCCGGCAGGTGGCTAAGAGCGGCGAGGCCATCCTCACCAACACCACCCTGAAGAAGCACTCTTCAGAGGATGACGACCTCAATGTCTTTACGGTCTTCGAGACCTTTTCTTCAAATAATCGGTGCAAAAGGGCGCTCCGCGACCTCGCCGAAGTTAACCAAGTAGCCGCAATAAATCCTTGGAACGATACGCCAATAACTTTTACTGCCGATGACGAACCAAGAGCCAGATCAGTCCGAGCACCTGCCGCCTTGGTATTAAACCCAATTGTAGATGGCTTTCGACACACCATGGTGCTCATGGACGGTGGCAGCGGACTAAACCTTATCTATGAAGACACGCTCAATAAAATGCAAATGGACAAGAGTCGCATCGAGCAAAGCATCACCACCTTTCGAGGGATTATCCCCAGTCGTGAAGCACGATGTTCGGGGAAAATTAAACTTGATGTAGTATTCGGCACGCCAGAGAACTATAGGTCCGAAGAGTTGCTCTTCCATGTGGCACCTTTCAATAGCGGATATCACGCCTTGTTGGGGCGAGACGCCTTCACACGCTTCCAATCTCTACCCCATTACGGGTATATGAAGCTCAAAATGCCAGGGCCCAACGGAGTTATCACCATCACCAGTGATCCAGATATAGCGCTCCACGCCGAAAACAAAACGGCATCCTTGGCCCTCGAGGCACTATCGGAGGCCCTAGCGGCCAAGGAGCTAACCACTCTGCATTCCAAAGTGGACAAAGATGATGTAATCCTCGATAAGAGGCCCAAGTCCACTTCTTTCAAACCAGCAGACGAAATAATAAAATTTCAAGTACACCCAATGGATCCCAACAAGACAGCCTCCATTGGAGCACAGCTGGATCCAATGATCGACGCTGCACTAAGAGCGTTCTTGTGCGAAAATTGGGATATCTTTGCCTGGCACCTTTCGGACATGCCCGGGATCCCACGCAGACTAGCCAAACATAGCCTCAATATTATAAAGGGGTTCAAACCAGTCAAGCAAACGTTGCGGCGATTTTCCAAACCAAAACGACAAGCTATGGGGGAGGACCTAGCTAAACTTCTCGAAGCAGGGTTCATCAGGGAGATCAAACACCCGGACTGGCTAGCAAACCTGGTCATGGTACCGAAGAAGGATAAATCCTGGCACCTTTGTGTCGATTTCAAAGACCTCAATAAAGCCTGCCCTAAGGACCCCTTCCTGCTGCCCCACATTGACCAAATCATTGACGCGACTGCAGGACACAATTCACTATGTTTCTTCGACGCATACTCCCGATACCATCAAATTAAAATGAAGGAGTCCGACCAGCCCGCAACGGCATTCATTACCCCGTACGGGCCTTTCTGCTTTAACACCATTCCATCCGGACTCAAAAACGCTGGCGCCACTTACCAACACATGATTCAAACATGTCTAGAGAAACAAATTGGCAAGACAGTGGAGGCATATGTAGATGATGTAGTCATCAAGACTAAACAAGTCGAATCATTGGTGGACGATCTACGCCTCACATTCAACAACCTCCGAACATATGACATACGGCTCAATCCGGAAAAATGTGTCTTCGGCGTTCCAGCTGGAAAACTACTCGGGTTCATTGTTTCCAATAGAGGAATCGAAGCAACCCGGCCAAAATCCAAGCCTTATCACAATTGGCAACCCCAACAGACCTAAAGCAGGTTCAAAAACTAGTTGGGTGCGTGGCAGCTTTGAGCCACTTTATCTCCAGATCGGGAGAAAAGGCACTGCCACTTTATCGCCTACTCCGACGAACCGACCACTTCGAGTGGACGGATGCGGCAACGGCCGGATTTTAAGAAATAAAAACTTTGTTAGCGAGCAACCCAATCCTCGCCGCACCAAACATCGGCGAACCTATGTTGCTCTACATATCTGCAACTCACCAGGTGGTGAGCGCGGTGCTTGTCGTCGAATGAGAGGAAGAGGGACATAAATTCCCCCACTCCAAAAACCAGTATACTATGTATCGGCGGTCCTTACACCGTGCAAATATCGATACCCCCACTACCAAAAGATAGCGTATGCGGTCTTCATGGCATCCCGGAAGCTGCGGAACTACTTTCAATAGTGTCCGATCACGGTGGCATCCGAAGTACCACTCAATGATATCATAAATAATCGGGACGCCACCGGCCGCATAGCCAAATGGGCCATCAAGCTCTTACCATTTGAAATAACATAAAAACCATGCCGAGCTATTAAGTCTCAGGTGTTGGCCAACTTTGTCGCCGAATGGACGGAAGCCGAACTCCCTAAAGAATACATCACATACTCCAACTGGGTAATGTACTTCGACGGCTCTAAAATGTTAGCCGGGCTGGGAGCCGGTGTCATCTTAACTTCCCCTACTGGGGACACAATCCGCTATGTATTGCAAATAATGTACACGGACTCCAACAACGCAGCCAAATACGAGGCACTACTGCATGGTCTCCGGATAGCTGTTTCTATGGGCATTCAACACCTAGAGGTGCGTGGGGATTCGAACCTTGCAATATCCCAAATAAATGGAGATTTCGATGCAAAAGATCCAAAGATGATGGCATGCCACGACGCCGCACTCAAAATATCAGCTCGGTTTGAGGGGCTCGAGTTTCATCACGTTGCTCGAGACAGTAATCAAGCAGCGGACATCCTTGCTCGAATGGGCGCTAAACGCGACCCGGTCCCACCTAACACCTTTGTGGAAAGGCTCTTCAAGCCATCCGTGGTGTGGCAGGACGAGAGCGGCAACACTAGTCCAGAGCCGATCATACCCCCAGATGCCAAACACACTTCTGATATCATCAGGGGCTCGGGCACCGAAATGACACCTTCCGCCCATGTAATTATGACTGTCATTGCTCCATGGACCGAACCCTTCCTGGCCCACCTTAATAGGCGAGAGCTCCCTGAGGACCAGAATGAGGCCAGTCGCATAGTTCGACGCTCGAAAGCCTACAAGGTTCATGAAGGAGAGCTCTACAAGAAAAGTACTACTGGAGTTCTTCAAAGATGTATCTCCGAAGAAGTGGGACGGCAACTCTTGGCCGAAATACATGCTGGTCTCGGTGGCCATCACGTTGCCGCTCGGGCCCTCGTAAGTAAGGCCTTCCGTACAGGTTTCTTTTGGCCTACGGCCCGAGCAGATGCATAGGCTCTTGTACAGCGCTGTGTCGGATGCCAGCTTTTCGCCAATCAAAGTCACATGCTGCCCACCGCCTTAAAAACAATCCCCATTACTTGGCCTTTTGTGGTCTGGGGGCTGGATATGGTCGGACCCCTTAAAGGGGGAAGCCACAAGAAGAAATATTTGCTGGTTATGGTGGACAAATTCACTAAGTGGATAGAGGCCAAACCAGTAAAAACATCTGAAGCTGGACCGGTGATTGACTTTATATCCGGCATTGTACACCGTTATGGTGTCCCTCACAGTATCATTACTGACAACGGCTCTAACTTCACAGCCGATGAGGTGAAAACTTGGTGTGCTAACTTGGGCATCAAGGTCAATTACGCCTCCGTATATCACCCTCAAACAAACGGTCAGGTCGAACAGGCTAATGGCCTGATAATGAGCGGCAGCAAACCGAGACTAGTGCGATCCCTACGGGAGTCAGATAAGCACTGGGTCGAGGAACTCGATTCCGTACTCTGGGGGCTGCGAACCACGCCCAATCGCACGACCGGATACACCCCCTTCTTTATGGTGTACGGCGCAGAGGCTGTTTTGCCCTGCGATATTATTCATGACTCACCTCGAGTGCGCATGTATGAAGAGAGAGAAGCCGAGGATGACCTAGACGGCCTGGAGGAGGAGCGTGATGTTGCAAACGCCTGTTCCGCATTCTATCAGCAGCAGGCTCGAAGGTACCAAAGCAGAGAAGTGCGGGCCAAGACTTATAATGTCGGCGAACTCATTTTACGCCTCCCAGAGAAGAAGAAGGACAAGCTCAAACCAAAATGGGAGGGTCCCTACATTATAGATGAACTTCTCACAAGAGGAGCATATCGCCTTCATAATGCATCGGATAATCGCCTAGAGCCGATTCCAGGGAACGCTACTCGGCTCCGAAGATTCTACGCATAAGTTCGGTCGTACTTTTTTTGTTCCTTTTTTTTCTCTCTCCTCTTCCCTTTGTTTTAGTTTCTTCGTTTTTATATAATTCCCAGGATGTGTTCGGATCAGCCGAACACTTAGGGGGTAAAACATCCTAAAATGTATGCACCCCACCATGACTGGGGGCTTCTTTAACCGAAGCTTATTATTATTTCGAGCCTGGAGCTCAAAATATAAATGTCGTTTGCTCATATACATCCTTTTTTGCCATTATATGCACCTCTATGACTTAAGTTTTTGCCAAGCTGGGTTGCCTTGCTCCTGTGTTTATGCCCTACGTTCCTGATTGTTCAGCTAGGGTGTGACGCCCCCGGTTCAATCGTACACTAGTCATACACGCAAACGTGTACGATCAAGCCCAGGGACTCACGGGAAGATATCACAACACAACTCTAAACACAAATAAACGGAGGTCCACAATATTACAGACCAGGGATCCGAAGATCCGAATACATAAGTCAGTCATACAAATAATATCTGGGTACAGACATAGTTAGACAAGTTTTGCCTTAAGAAGGCTAGCACAAACATCGACACTAGATCGAAAGGCGTTGGCCTCCTGCCTGGGAGCCTCCGATCCTACTCCTGGTCAGCTGGCTCGATCCAGTAGTACGTGCCCTCTGGACCCGCCTGGTAGTAGGCTCCGGTGGTGGCGTCTGGCTCCTGGACTCCATCGTCTGGTGTATCATCAAGGTGGGGTATATGGGGGAAAAGAGAAAATAAAGCAACCGTGAGTACTCATCCGAAGTACTCAGCAAGCAAGGATCTATACTACATATGCAACATTATCAATGGAGAAAAGGCTGTATATGTGGACTGGGCTGCAGAAATGCCAGAATAGAGAGAAAGGCCTAGTCCTATCGAAGACTAGCATCTTCAAACATCTTCTCAAAGCCATCATCTTGCAGCAGCAGAAGAGAGTAGAATAACATTTTATTTAGCAAACATGTTGAAGTACAGCTCAAAGATCCTTCCTCGACTCCCAGCGAGAAAGTAATCCCGAAGCTTCAATTAAGTAACAAGTATCCAGTTTAAGTAGTAGATCGGGATACACAAACTGAGCGTCCTTTACCGTAGGACCGGCTATCGATAGAAGATTCATCCCTGCAGGGGTGCACTACTGTTACCCAACACGCTCGATCAACTCTGGCCGGACATACTTGCTGGGTAATGCCCGTCCTCGGAAGATCAACACGAAGCAGCGCTCTACCTAGGCTCAGCAGAGATGTCAGCACGCCGGACTAACCTATGCACCCAGGGGTCTCGGGCCATCGCCCTGGGCACCCTGCGCGTTGCGTGGCTGGCCGGGGTGCAGGCGCGACACTGAACTCGCCAGTGAAGTATCCAGCCCAATCCCGACGATCAGCCCGCACGGTGAATCGTGACGTCTGATAAGCTTTCGGCGAAACGTACATCGCAGAGGGCCCCATAACCATTATCCCGCGTGGTGGTAGTGCGTATAGGGCACGTCGACCCACTCAGATCACACACCCGAATCCAATAGGCTCAATTAGTATCAAGCGGAGACAATCAGAGTCTCTGATGCTCCGCCACAATGTCACACTCGAGTGCCCTTCCGGCACACCCGAAATCATAGATCCCCAGCGGGTACCCACCAGGGTGGACCCGCCTGTGACAAAGGTCAAGTAACCGTGTGGTCATAATCATCAGGGTGAACGTATGAGGTATCACCCTCGAGGTTCACACTGAGGGGTTGCACGACAGAGTCGTATCGGACATGGAGAAGGAGGAATCACCCTCGATGACCACGACCGAACAGCTATGCTGCAGAGTATTCATCAGGAGTGCGTTACGAGGTATCACCCTCGGCACTCGATAGTAACGAAGCAGAGTCGTACAACTAAGGGGGATGTGAAGTGAGGCGTCTGTCTCTGATCGACGATCACGTTGATCGAGTCGTCGATGAACAAGCAGGGGCGACAAGGTAAGGTGGTGGGGTCACAGATGGTTCATACCAACCTATACTAAACAGTTTATCATAGGCAGGTAAGGTAGCAATGAACAGGTTACAACAGCAGGCTATGCATCAGAATAGGAGCATACATTAACAGTAGCGAAATTCTAATGCAAGCAGGAGAATAGAATGGGCGATATCTGGAATGCTCAAGGGGGGGGGGGCTTGCCTGGTTGCTCTGGCAAGAGAGGGAGGTCGTCAACGGGCTGCTCGTCGGTAGAGTAGTCGTATCCTGGTGCAGCGTCGTCGGTCTCAGCGTCTATCGAGAGAAAGAAGGAGGGGGAGAGAAACAATAAATTCACGGCAATAATGCAAACAACATGTATGACATGTCTAAATGATATGCCGGGGTGTTCTACTGCCTAACTAAATGATTTAGTTAATTTAGGAATTTATTCGGATTTATTTAATTAAAGTTGGGCACTATTCATTTACTGAAATCGGTCTAAAAGTTCAACGTTCTTATAGCTGCGGGCATCTGACGGGAATACGGAGGATGTATTCGGGTTCGTATCGTCGTTCTGAGCAAGTTTCATGTATAAAATATTTTCATCGGAGTTACGGTTTATTTAATATGATTTTCTAAAGTTTTTATTAATTTCTGAAATTTAATTAATTATTTAATTCAGCATTATCTGAAACAGTAACATGGTGACGTCATGCTGGCGTCACTGTGACGTCAGGACCAGTGGGTCCCACCTGTCATTCTCTGTTACGTTAATTAGGGTTTAGGTTAAACTAATTACTGTTTAATTAAACTAACAGGTGATTAGATTAATTAAATATGATTAATTAATTAATTATTAATTATTAATTTTTTTTTTAAATAACGTTCTGGGGATGGCCCCACTTGTCATTGGCCCTAGGGCCATATTGGGTTCGGGTGCCGCGGGGGCTGCCCGAACAGGCGACGCGGGTGCGGGCGCTGGGCGCAACCGCACTGGGCCGAGCCTGCCTGAGGGAGAGCGGGGCGAGGCCAGCCGCCTGAGGCGACAATGGCGAAGCCACGGCGAGGCGGGCTCGCCCGACCGGAGGTGGGGGGGGGAGGGGGGAACGAGGCAACGCGCCGGAGCAGGCGAGCGGCGGTGCAGCAGCTCGGCAAGCGGGGCGCGGTGTGCATCGCGAGTACGGGGGGCGCGCGCGGCGGGCGAACGATGCGAGCAGAGGCCGGGGTCATGGCAGCGCACAGCAAGGAGCGGGCGGCGCGCGAGGTAGCAGCAGCAGATAGCAGCGAAGCAGCAGGCAGCAGGAGCAGCAGCACTAGGCGGAGCTCGGGGCAGCCTCTGCGAGCAGTGGCGGGGCGCGGGCATGGCCGGTGCGCGCGCGACGATGGAGGTGGGCGCATTGACCGCGGTGTATCGGGCATGGCGCGGGCGGTGCCGAGCGTGGGCGCACGCGAGCGAGCAACGTGCGGGGCGCGCGCGCGCGTGAGCGGCGTGACTGCGGGGAAAGGAGGAAGGGGGCCTCACGGGGTGGTGTAGGGACGGGGCAATGGGGCGCGGGGAGGCGACGGGGACGACGGCGCCGGAGGGGAAGCAGACCGGCCGGGGGGGGAGCGCCGGGTGAGGTGGCGTCCAACGGCGACGGGCGACGTCGGCGGCGTCGGCCCGATCCAGTTTCGGGATCGGGAGAAGGGGGGGAGGATGATCGAGGGGGTGTCGGTGGGAGTGGATAGGGTTGGGGGTGAGTGGATAAGGGGAGTGGGGGTGGGCCGCAGCTGGGCCGGCCTGTGGCTAGCTGGGCCATTCGGCCCAGGGAGAGGGGGGTCTTTCTTCTCTCTTTTTTTTATCATTTCTTGCTTTGTTTTATTTTCTTTTCTGTACTGTTAAATGTTTAGGCCCCAAATGGTTTTTGTAAAAAGTGTGACCTATTTCATAAATACCAGTGCATTATTCCTTAACACCTAAAATTAGTTTGGACAAAATATAATTCCATATTTATTTCAGATTTAATAAATGGTTATTAAATATTATCTTTATCCACTGTTTGAGGTTTTTCGAGTCACTTATCCAATTCCAATGATGTTGGTTTCAATTTTAGAATAGCCTCTGGAATATTTGTTATTTATCTGACATTTTAGTTTCTATGTTGGACAACTTTTATATTCCACTTTCATTTAAATTTGAATTTGACTTAGGAGTTGAAATGCAATATGATGCTAATGATGATTATGCACTATTAAGCTTGCTGACATGTCATTATCAAAAGCGATTACTGTTGCTAACCACCGGGGGTGTTACATAGGGCGTAAAGGGAGCACCTCTGTGATTGTTACAACCGGGTCACCGGACATGTACCTCAGACGGGCGAAGCCGAAAGCTAGCGTTCTTAAGAGAATAAGTGGTCGGCAATCAAACGATAGATTGTTACATTCTTGTAACCACTCCAAATACTATGGGATAGTTTTTCCATATAACGGACCAAAGCCCCGGCACGCATAATTACTGCCTGCCAACCCAAGGAAAGGAACCCTTAATGGAACTATTTTCCTTGGAAGATGTTTCTTACATATGTAATATAACATACATCCTGAACTACAATTTTTTGTCTGTTCGAGCACAATGACTGGGTTGCCTGGTTTCCGGACATAGTGAATGTTTCTTTTCATTCCTAATAGTGTCGGAAACACTCCACCATTTTGGTCCGGAGGTTAAAGCTGAAAGCCTGCGATGACAAAACTTTTCACATGTTCGGATAAAGGCACGGGTTGATCATAACGTACTCTAATACAATGCATCAAATACCTATTCCTTATCTATTCATCTATAAGACTGTCTAACCTACAGTCCTCCTGCGAATACTTCGCAGCTATCATTACTTGGTCATACACCAAACTCACTGGAATCTCTTTCCCATCTGGTCCCTGTGGTCCCACTCGGGCCATATGATTTGGATCTAGCTTGGTGAAGCGTGTTTTCACCATGGCCCAGGCTTCTCGTGCGCCCTCACGGCAGGCGGATGTCTTCTATAGCTCAAACTGGCGCCGGGCACCTTTGAACAGGTTTGCCAAGCCCTCCATACTCTCTGGAGGGCTATCGGATGGCCATAAAGCCTTCACCATACTCCTCAAGGCCTTCCGGGCCCGAGCATGTACCACGGACAGCTCCTTTAGCACGTCGCCTTGAAATCCGGATACTTCCTCTTCCGGCCTACCAGTTAACAGACCTGCAGCAACAGAGTCATGATATTCCGAATTATGGATTAAACATGAGCACCTAGGGAGGTTCTGAATAAAAGAGGAAGACATACCAAATATGCCGCCCTTCAGTTTTTCATTTCTCTCTAAGCGGCCGATAACTGAGCCTTCAAGCTCTCTATCTCTTCGGATTGTTTGTCCTTTTCCTCCTTGAGATTTTTCTCCCTGGACGCATTCATTGCGATATTTTTCATCTTTGCCAGTTTGGCGGTAACAGCATTTAGCTGCATTTGGTTTGTTTTCAGCTTCTAGGCTAGCGTAGTGTTCTTTTCTTTAAGGACCTGCAGGGTATATCGATCCTTAAATCGGTTTGCCTCACCGCTTCAAGTCTCGGGGGCTACTAGCATATGACTATCCAAAATTGCATAAACGCTTACCTGTATGTCCTTTGAGAACAACTAAGTGACTCCAGCAAGTCCGTCTCGAGCGGCTCGGATATATGCATCCACCGTGCTGAGTGCGGTAAACTTTTGCTCGGAAAAAGCCGGGGCACCCATGGCTTCCTTTAATCGACGGTGATTGATCATGCTCTCCACTTCGGAATTCGTGATAGATACGTCATCCAGATCCACATGAGGATTCGGATCTGGCATTGCCTCAGTTCTCATCCTAGTTGGCGAGTCCGGCACCAGATTGGTTTCTGCCACATGTTTCTCCTGACATCAAAGATAAGAAGGAGACCTTAAGCAATCCGGACTCATGCCTAGGCATGTATTAAGCAGACATACCTCTTGGAAGACTGTGGGGTTTATGCAGCACTCCTGGTCCCTTTTCATTTTGAACGGCTGCCCTGTGTAGGGGCCGCCCTCGAGGAAGTACGGTCTGCCGAACGCCGATCCTGTTAAAAGTTCGGATCGGTATAATAAGCAAAAGTGTAGATAAGGCTTTCCTTTCAAGAGCCGTCCGAATACTTATGATGCAGAAGGGATAGAGGCGTGGGTAGTAGGCGGTGATAGCCACTCTTAAGCCATCAAGGCTCGCTTGATAGAATACCCCATCGTCGAACCCTATGTATATGTCCGGATCCTCGTGATAGCCAGGGTCTCCATCGCAGCTGTGATCCTCTGGCTGTGGAGCGGGACAGCGGACATCCTCGATCATCTTCCTACATGACTGTTCTTGGTAACAAAGGGCAAAGTTGATTAGTATCTGTGACAGCAATAAGGCAGCGCAGACAATCGAAATCTTACCCATTCTACGGGGTTGTACATGGAATAGCCATCCCGGCAGTTTAAGCGGAGGAAGTCTTCTTTCTCACCCTTATACAGATCAGCCAGGATTGGGGCCAGTTCGGCAGGGGTATCCGGACCCTTCCGTCTGTAACGGGAAGCGTCATCTTCTCCATTATAACACCAAAGGGGAGTTACTCTGGATTGGAGAGGCTAGGCGCACCTCTTTATTGCAATAGCCATGACCTCGACCATCGAGAGCTTGGTATGGGCTAGTAACCTGATCTTGTTAACTAACCTTTTTATTTCTGCACTGTCTTCCTCCTTGGGACTTCGGGGATGCCAGTTGAGGCGCTTCTTTAAAGGAGCACCGGAAAATTCGGGAAGGCCGCGCCGAACTGGGTCTGGCAGTGGGACGTCGTCCATACAAAACCATTCCGAAGACCATTGTGGGTATACCTCCTCGGGAGTTCCTATGAGGTATCCGGATCCGGCTATACGCCATACTTCGGCACCGCCCACTTCAAAAATAGAGCCTCCCCGGTGGCGGAGAATAAGGCAAAAGAACTTCCTCCATAGTTCAAAATGGGCCTCGATGCCTGAGAACAGTTCGCAGAGGGCGACAAAACCTGAGATGTGCAGAATCGAACCTGTGGTAAGGTTGTGCAGTTGGATGCCATAAAATTCCAATAGGCCCCTAAGAAAGGGGTGGATTGGAAATCCTAGGCCCCGCAGCAGAAAGGGGATGGAGCACACCCTCTCCTCCTTGTTGGGGTTGGGGAAATTCTCAGCCATCACATCATTGCCAATTGAGGCCAATCCCACTCGAACGGGGACTAGATCTGCGAGGGGAAGGTAGCCCTACGTCTGGAGTCGACTCAGCTGAAGATGAGGCATGGAACAACTTTGCCAATCACCCTCTTGAGGGCCATGAGGGCACGAAGATGAGCCTGGAGCACTGGCCATGCTGGAAAGCTTTGTTTGCAGCTAATCTTGACGGTCTTTCTTTTGCGCGATATGAGATGGCATTTGGGGATCTAGCTCTCCTTATATAGATGTCGTCCGAGCGTGGTGAGGGGCTTATTTGCAAAAAATCACAGGCTATTCGTATTCGCCCGACGCGCGGAAATTGAAGCGACCACAGAAAAGGATCATAAAGGCAGCACATCGAGGTCAGAGCTGGACTGTCGTCAATTCAAAGTACAAATGAAAAACCCGCCTTGCAAAGCCGAAGACATAAAGCCGGATACTACGTCGTCATTGAAGGCAAGTTCGGGGGCTACTGAGGGAGTCCCGGATTAAGGGGTCCTCGGGCGTCTGGATAATGTGACATGGGCCGGACTGATGGGCCGTGAAGATATAAGATAGAAGGCCTTTTCCCGAGTCTGGATGGGACTCTCCTTTGCGTGGATGGCAAGATTGGCATCCGGATGTGTAATTCCCTTCCTCTATAAACCGACTTTAAACAACCCTAGCTCCCTCTGGTGTCTATATAAACCGGAGGGTTTCGTCCGTAGAGGCCATCATAACTCCCATAGGCTAGACATCTAGGGTTTAGCCATTACGATCTCGAGGTAGATCAACTCTTGTAACCCCTATACTCATCAAATACAATCAAGCAGGACATAGGGTTTTACCTCCATTAAGAGGGCCCGAACCTGGGTAAACATCGTGTTCCCTTTGTCCCTTGTTACCTTCGATCCTCAGACGCACAGTTCGGGTCCCCCTACCCGAGATCGGCCGGTTTTGACACCGACTGTCACCACAGTGGCAAATCAGTCATTGCGTACTGATTAGATAGCAAACAGTGCTATCATATCTACTCTGCAGAAAGAGCAGAGCACATTAAATGTGTCGCTTAGTGTCACATCATGGCCTGCCCGGCACGCCTTGCCGGGCTGTTCGGCCACCTTCTCTCCTGTCTGCATGACACGTCACTGGACGGGTGTCATTTGGAGGCGATTCCTGTAGGAAATAGCTCCCATGTGGCCAAAGACAGCCACTTAGTCTCCTTGGGGCTTGACACCGCACCGTCGATGACTTGCATTGTTGTGAGGTGGAGCGGTGAAGCCTTGGCGGTGTGTTTTTGCCTTCGTATAACCCGGCAGGCCTGCCGGGGCGGTCTTGAGGCTTGCTTTCGGGGCAACCTTGTCCTCCCTAGGCTCTCCTACCAAGCAAGGGAGGTTTTTTCCCTTAACAGTGTCTTGCTTCTTGGCTTGACCTGGTCTTCTCAATCTGCCCTTTGATTCTTCAAAGAGCTGGTCTCTCGTGCTTGGTCTGGTCTTGGATGCTGCAATCTTGCCGGGTTGGTGGCTTGCTCTCCGTGCACAAGTCAGGGGAAAACATACACCCATGTTTGTCTACCCCGACAGAAGCCCCCGGGCCTGAGCCATACGTATTGCTGGGCACGTTGGGTTAGGCCCCAAACCGTGCCTGGACACGTGGCAAAAGAAGGCCGCGCGCATGGCGGTTCGTCATGACGACCCGTCAATCCAACGTCCACTTCGCGTAATTACTGTGGGTCGCGGGGACATGGGACTATAGCAGTTAATGTAAAATAGTAACTCTCTGAAGAGTCGCACCCTTCCTCATGTCGTTCCCCTTAAGAAAGGAAAACGCGGAAGGGTACTGCTCATTCATTGTCTGCCTCCCCCCACCATCTTCCTCCGCAAGCCAAGCAACTGCCCTCCTTCCTCGCCCACACTCACCGCCGATTCCCTCTCTATTCCCTTCCCACATCTTCGCCGCATCTTGGAGGCATGGGGAAGAAAATCGCCGTCAGGGGGAAGCGGACGACTGCCGCGAAGGAGGCGGCCGCTGAGGGAAGCAAGAGGGTGTCAGAGCTGGACAGGAAGCGGAGGGCAGATGTCGTCTTTCTCCCATTGAATTTGGACGGCGACGTGCTTGAAGCGAGGTATGGATATCAGTGGCGGAGAGAAGTCTCGAAGGGGCATGGCGCGCCCAAAGTTCTGGCAGAGGGGGAACAGGACCCGCCAGATTCGTACCGATTCTTCTGCATGCACTTCATCTGTGGTCTCTGTCCTCCCTTCTCGGATTTCTTAGAACCAATGATGGTGATCTATGGCTTCCATCTCTTGGATTTCATGCCAAATGCAATGGCGTGCATGGCGATCTTTGCTCACTTGTGCGAGAACTTCGTTGGAGTTGCCCCCAATGTTGATCTGTTCAGGCACTATTTTGTTTCGCGGGTGGAGAACAAAAACCACCGCTCCAAGAACATAAGCTGGATGCCACGGGTAGTGCCAAGGGAGAACTAGGATTACATCTCTGGCCAACAGCGCAGTAGATGGGAGGAGTGGAGGGGAGATTGGTGTTTGATCCAGGACGAGAAGGCCCCGGATTTCTGCCAGGCGCGAATGGAATGCCTTGAGCGCGGCAACGACTGGAGGGCATTTGGCCTTACCGAGGATAAGCTCCGCCCTGCATTTAAAGTTGGTGAGAATTATATGTGCAAGCAAAACCCTGTGTGCATGTGAAAAAGGAACATTTAGCTTCTTCGTTTCGCCGGGTATGAAGTAATCAATCCGTTATTTTTTCGTTCATTGATCGAGTGCATTTAAGAGTTTTGTTATGTCATCGTACACCAGAGAAGGCTCATGAATTATTCAATCTCCTTTTCCTTCAATCAAGGATATTTTAAGGTATGAAGTTTCTGAATATTCTAGGAAACATGAACCATTTTTTAAATCCTGAACAGGTTTTTGAAAATTATGTATTCTATCAAAAAATGCGAACAAAATTTGAAACATGAATATCTTTTAAAATTCACAAACATTTTTTGAAAATACCAACTTCTTTTTATAAAAACATGGACATTAATTGAATTTATGAATATTTTTTTAAACGGTAACATGTGTTGAAAATTCATAACATTTTTCAAAAAAAAATATCTTTTGTACGCGAACATTATTTTGAACAGTGAAAATTTCACTAAGCCAAGAATATTTTTTGAATTTGGAGCATCTTTTAAAATTCCAATTTTTTTAGAAATCTCGAACAATTTGGAAAACCAATATTTTTTTTGAGAAAATGGGATTTTTTCAAGTTTCGAATATTTTTAAAATAGCAACAAAATTTTGGAATTCTAAACATTTTCCAATTTGTTTTGAAATTATGAAGTTTTTTGAGAATTTTGAATTTATGAAATAAATTCAGTAAGAAAAATAAATTTGGAACGGAAAAACAGATAGGGAAAGGAGAATAAAAATAGAAGTAAAACACAGAAAAAAAAGGAAAAATGGGCCAGCCCATTATTGGTTGTTCTGTGCGAAGCTCTGACTATTTGCTACCCTGTGCGGAAAATAGAATTTTTTTAGCTGCATGGGCAGAAAAATAAGTGGGCTGGCTTCGCTGGGCCACAACACGCGGCCCATGTATGAAATTTTGAAAAAGCTTTTTTTTTTCTAGAAGACAAACGCATAAGAATTTAGTATCACCTCGGATAGAAAAAAATTCTTTACGGTGGTGAACGGATGAAAAAATTGGCAAAACGCACCTTGCTTTATTAGTAGCTATAGATATTGAAGTCTTGTGTGGGAAAATAAAATACCCTACTGATTTTCTAGTTCTTGGTTCCCCACAAGATGATTTTTGTCCCATCATATTTGGTAGACCTTTCCTGAACACTGTTAATGCTAAGATAGATTGCGAGAAAGAAACTGTTAGTGTAAGTTTTGGTGATGTCTCTCATGAGTTTAATTTCTCCAAATTCCGTAGACAACCCCATGATAAAGAATTACCTAGTAAGGATGAAATTATTGGTCTTGCTTCTATTGTCGTGACTCCTACTGATCCGTTAGAACAATATTTGCTAGACCATGAAAATGATATGCATATGAATGAAATAAACAAAATAGATGAGATATTCTTTAAACAAATGCCTAGTTTGAAACACAATTTACCTGTTGAAACTCTTGGAGATCCTCTTCCACCCAAGAGTGATCATGTGTTTGAGCTTAAACAATTTCCCAATACATTGGAATATGCTTATCTTGATGAAAAGAAGATATGTCATGTTATTATTAGTGGTAACCTTTCAGAGGATGAAGAAAAGAGATTATTGAAAACTCTGAGGAAGCACCGTGCCGCTATTGGATATACTCTTGATGATCTTAAGGGCATTAGTCCCACTCTATGTCAGCATAAAATTAATATGGAACCTGATGCTAAACCAGTTGTTGATCACCAGCGATGGTTAAATCCTAAGATGAAAGAAGTGGTAAGAAATGAAAGATTAAAGCTTCTAGAAGCATGTATAATCTATCCTATTGCTGATAGTAGATGGGTATGTCTTGTTCACTGTGTCCCTAAGAAGGGAGGTATTACTGTTGTACCTAATGATAAAAATGAACTGATCCCACAAAGTATTATCACAGGTTATAGAATGGTAATTGATTTTAGAAAATTAAACAAAGCTACTAGGAAAGATCATTATCATCTGGCTTTCGTTGATCAAATGCGAGAAATACTATCAAAACATACACATTTCAGATTTCCAGATTTATACTCTAGTTTTTCCCAAATACCTGTGTCACAAGAGGATCAAGAAAAAATAACTTTTACATGCCCTTTTGGTACTTTTGCTTATAGATGTATGCCATTTGGTTTATGCAATGCACCTGCTACCTTTCAAAGATGTATGACTGCTATATTCTCTGACTTTTGTGAAAATATTCTTGAGGTTTTCATGGATGATTTTTCCGTATACGGAACTTTTTTTTATGATTGCTTAAAACACCTTGATCGGGTTTTGCAGAGATGTGAAGAAACTAATCTTGTCTTGAATTGGGAGAAGTGCCGCTTTATGGTTAATGAAGGTATTGTCTTGGGGCATAAAATCTCTGAAAGAGGTATTGAAGTT
The DNA here is from genome assembly GCA_011799875.1 of Thinopyrum elongatum. Taxonomy (NCBI): domain Eukaryota; kingdom Viridiplantae; phylum Streptophyta; class Magnoliopsida; order Poales; family Poaceae; genus Thinopyrum; species Thinopyrum elongatum. The sequence continues at coordinate 430,795,380 of CM022303.1, forward strand.
GATAAAGCTAAAGTCGATGCAATTGAAAAAATGTCATGTCATAAAGATATCAAAGGTATAAGAAGTTTCCTTGGTCATGCTGGTTTCTATAGGAGATTTATTAAAGACTTCTCTAAATTTCTAGGCCTCTTACTAATCTTTTGCAATTCTAGGCCTCTTACTAATCTTTTGCAACAATATGTTCCATTTGTTTTTTATGATGATTGTGTAGAAGCATTTGAAATACTTAAGAAAACCTTAATCTCTGCACCTATTGTTCAACCACCTGATTGGAACTTACCTTTTGAAATTATGTGTGACCAGTAGAATGCCTGTGCGTTGCAACGGGCTACATTAATGACTTTTTTTATTGTTAAAGTGCTCTTATTTTCTTCCTTTCTTCCTCCCTAACTAAAAATGTTTCCGGGAGTGATATGTGGTTGTATTAATTTACAACCAAACTAAAATATCAGAAGCTAAAAACATATATATATATATCGAAGAACATTTCTACAACACATTCGACATGAAAGTTATGGTGTTTGACAGATTGGGAACAAACAAAATGATGACTTACCACCAAATCACATTTATATTTTAGAGCATGGTTGTCCTACCAATGTATATAGACCTGCATGACCTCTCTCCCTCTTCCTCCCGCTCTCCCTCCCTCGATATCTCCCCTCTCACTCCAATACACCCAAACCATAACTTTCTTGACACGTTTGTAAAATAATTTCACATTTCTACAGCTTTGACATCGTTGTTCACAGACTCTCAAATCTAGGTGGGTTAGTTAATCCCACTAGTGATTAAGAACGGTTATCGATTCTTGCTGTCAATAAAAACTTAGAAGAAACAATCTAAATTAAAAACTGCCACATTTATTAAGAGATAAATGAGAAGGATATAAGAGAAAAAATATCATGACATATACACTTACAGCTTTAGATTTCATAGCATAAAAAATACTTGACAATCTGATCATGGTGGCAGCTAGTTTCAAGTTTCCAGAGTGGTTTGTTCAATCGTAATCTTCTTTAACACATAGAAGGAAATAACCACCCCCTTGTTTGTACAAGAACAATTTATACTACAGTTGTTTATTATTACAACAAAGTATTATGAAATGGGTGTGCAATATATCATCGAGTCATTTTGCCAAGTATGTTTAACTTTCCTGAATGATGTGATGTTACCTATAGGGCATCAGTCCTATTCTCCTCATACCAGAATTCTGCCGCCACGGCGTACATGTCATTCACTTGCTTGGACACCTCCTATGTCATCCCCACCAACGTTGTTTGTGCGTTGCAACGGGGATATACATGCATTGCTATGGGGGAATGTATGAATATGCACTGTGTGTGTGTTGTAATGTTGCAATGGAGGTATACATATTTTAGTAATTCAATACTATTCATGTCTAATAGTACCTTCAGGGTTCTCTTTGACATGAGATAGATTATATTGTCTTGGATCATGGACGCTCAATAATTAAATCAATAATAAATTGTAAAGCATTTTGTTAACCGTTTGTAAAGCCTTTCTTATATGCTTACATACCTACTCCTCCGTCCGCGAATAAGTGTACATCTAGCTTTTGCTCTAAGTCAAAGTTTTAAAATTTTGACCAACTTTATAGAAAATAATAGTTACATATATGACATCAAATTGGTATATTATGAAAGTACATTTCAAAACGGATCTAGTGATACTAATTTAGTGCCATAAATGCTGCTAATTTTCCTTATAAAGGTGGTCAAAATTTTAAAACTTTGACTTAAGAGAAAAGCTAGATGTACACTTATTCGCGGGCAAAGGGAGTATTCTTTTCTAGAATTAACTATTGTAACCTCTCACATGCCTCCAAAGAAAGACGTGTCTCGTAAAAAATGGCCATCACTCAGTTCAAGGGTGTGGCTATACATAAGTCGACTGATTTTTCTTATGCAAGTCAATTTTTCTGGGCTGTTGGATCTTCATCGGATGGTTGTTGTTTCCCACCTCCAGTCTCTTCCTCCTAAGAAGCCAACTACCACCGTCCAACACCCTCAACCATCCCTGGACAACCCCGGTGACCAGATTTTTTTGGCGAACCATCGCACCCGCACCTGTGAACCCTCCTCCCTCCTTCCACTACGACGCCCCTGTTCCAGCAACATTGCATCTTCATCGGATGGTTGTTGTTTGTCTTCTACCTCAAGCCTCTTCCTCCTCTTGAACCGCCAACCAGCACCAGACAATCCGCTTGCCACGTCCTCCTTGCCATCACCCCCGACCATCCCTATAAACCAGACCAGCAACAAGATTTTTCTGGTGAACCACGACACCCCACTACAAAAAAAATACACTTCCGTGATGATACGTGTTTGTCATAGTAGGTCATGTTTTCTGTCATGCATGTACATCCATGACAATTTTATGACAGAATCAAGATAGTCATACCTGTGCTGTCGTAGAAGTCTTCCATGACAATACCAAAATTATCATCACGGAAGTGTCCACTTCCATGATGATAAATCGTGCGTCATGGAAGTGCTTTCATCAAGGGTGACCGACACGTGGCATCCACCGTAACGGGTCACCGTTAAGCTATCAGGTTCGGGTTTGGATTCGATAACCCGTTAACAGCCCGGACCAATGGGGATTTTCCACGTGTAAAATTCTGATTCACCGGAGTATCCACGTGTCAGCTCAGCGTTGGGACAGATGTCGTCCACTCATTGGACGGGGGCGCCTATGATACGTCGAATCGTGGCATGGCCCAACATTGGCCCATTCAGGTGAAAAGGCCGTCCCGTTTGACTTGGTCAAAAGGTAGCGGACCGGCCCACGGAAAGCATGTTAACGACCTATTCGCATATAGCCCATTTACAGCCCGCTAACTCATGGCCCGTTATGGCCTATCCGAATTAGGCCCAGTACCGGCATTTGGGCCGTCCAATATGATTCCAGCCCATTGTAACTTCCGGCCCAAGTAAGGCCCATGACGTCTTTTGGCCCATATGAGGCCCTATGTAACTCTTGGCCCATTAATGACTCATGGTGAAACTGGCCCATAATGAACAGTGTATCGATTTATACCCATTAATGGCCCATTATTAAATTGGGCCCTTTCCAGCCCGTGTGATCTTTCGGCCTTCTAAGTGCCCATTTATTCTTGGGCTCACTTCCAGCAATCGATTACTTCCGGTCCGTTACTAGCCTGTTCCGCTTGCGGGGCAAATTCACCCCGTGGTTACAGTCGGCCCGTTTGTGGCCCGTTAATCTGTTGGGCTATTTTCTTAGCGTCATCAAATACAGCCCGTTTAAGCCCGTTATACATATCGGCGATTAACGACCCATTATGATCGGGCCATAAACAGACAATTTCCACTCTGGCCCATTTACAGCCCATATTGCAGTCCTTTATTGGTCCATGAATAGTATGGCCCATAGAAGGCCCATTGATTCTAATGCCCCCGCACAAGGCACATTGATCCTACGGCCCGTAGGAGGGCCATAGATCCTACGGCCCATAGGAGGCCCATGGTCACTACATAATGGTCCATGGTTCTTACGGCCTAGTTTAAAAAAAATTATTGTTGCCACTAGCAAGCCACGGAAAAAGAACTGCAGTGACTGCAACCAAACAAATAAACAAGACAATAAGGAAATAAATAAGCAAGAAACTTACACTAGGCTATTACGACTATTACACATCTTACATGCACTGGGCATCAATGTTTGCCACCAGTGCAAATATAGGGAACAAAGCAGCATATTACATACACTAGGCGTCTTAATTGGCCACCAGTGCAAATAAACGAGCGGCAACAAAACAAGTCCATAACTGAAACAACTTCACAAGAGCTCAAGAAATGTTATCCTGGGTATCCACCATGCTGGCAATAAGCTTAGCAAGCTTATTAGCTTTCTCCTATTTGGCGCTAAAATCCTCCAACGCTTGCTGTTGCACCAGAAAGTATGCATCTGAATTCTCCAGGGACTTCCTCAGTTTTTCGGCTTCTTGTCACAGCATAGCTGATCGATGTCTTTCAGCTTGTAGTTGAGACTCAAGAAACCGAACTGATTCAGACAGTGAGTTCGAAGAGCTTGTGCCAGCGGTAGTGGCTAGTAACTCGAACACTACATCAACACAGGACTTTGGGGTTTTCTCACTGTCTTCGAGATAGTTTTCCTTAGCTATTTTATCAGCTTTGTTGGAGATTAACAAGGATGTCTCACTATCCTGAACCTTATCTGCATTATTTCCTTTACCATTGCTTAATAAGGCACTCTTCCCAAATATTCTGTCAGCATTCTAAAAGAAGAAACAAGCACACACATAACAGGTTTAGCATGTAGTATATGAAACTCATTTCGGTGAACAAGTTCAGTAGTAAGGTGGACAGGATTAAACTACCAAGTCTTCTATTTCCACCAAGAGGTAGCACTGTTTTATCTGAAGACCGTGTTTGTACTCCGCTAGATACTGCCATCACCCCCTCCAATTCAAATGGCTGATAAACAAGAAAAGTAGTTGAATGTACAGACCTTGTATGAGAGACAGATGCAATAGATAGTGTGGAAAAAAGAGGGCATGAAATAGTTCACATGTATATTGTTTAACTAAAAAGGATAGAACGACATAATTTGACATATATTATGTCTATCTAAACTGGATAGCATAGCATGACATAATTCAAAGATATGATGACTAACTAAACAGGATGGCATGACATAATTATATCATGTCTTTAGTAAACAGGTTGGCATGACATAATTCACATACATGTTATCGAAGTAATCAGGATCGCATGATATAATTCACACGTGTGATTTATATACTAAGCAGAGGGCATCGCATATATGATGTCTGAACTAAGAACATGGTGTTGAATATTGTGTATATGATGTCTAAACTATGCAACGCAAAACACCATATGCATGATATGAGCAGTATAACCGTGCCAACTTAGAGCATACACCTTGGTGGGGGAATAGGACTAGTCATCTATCTCTGAATCCATCTCTGAGGAGCTATCAGGACCCAGCAAGAGATCTGCTTCGACAGGTAGCACCGTCTGCTCTGAAGACCTTGTTTTCACTCCAGATTTTTCCATCACCCACTCAAATGACTGATTCACAGGAAGAGTAGTTGAATGTACAAACATTGTCGACACATGGAAATGTAATGAAGAAAAGGATTGGCAAGATATATTTCAAATATATGATGCTTGGTTAAACAGGATGGCATTGCATATTTCACATATATTATGGCTGGCTAAAAGAGATGAGATTGCATAATTCACATATATGATATAGAAACTAAACAGGTGGCATTATAGAACCTGTCTAAACTAAGCAGATGACATATATGATGTCGAAAGTAGGCACTTCAAGGCAACATTTGCATGATATGACCAACATCATCATGCCAAGTTAGAGCAAACATCTCGGGGGGTAAATAGGAATGGTCAGCTTTGTCTGAATCCGCCTCAGAATAGATATCTTCCTCTGGATTATAATCTGGAGGGGGGGAGAGGGTTTGCCATTGCACCCAACATGGAGCAATGTCTGCATGACATTGTATTGCCACGCAAAACTCTTCTCTTTTTCTCTACATGTTCAGCATGACTGTGTACAATATCTGACATGCATACGAAGAAAATATAGTGAGATTATGTAAGGAGAGCATGCAGAAATCTAGAGTGATGGTAACAACCAATGGATAGATCCAAAAATAATGATAGCAGGCTGATGATAGCTTTATGTTAATAAAAAGAGAGATGATGATTGCTTTACTGTTTGTTTCCCACCCAAGATGAACAACATAGACATACCCTAGGTGAACCAGATAATAGACAGAGATACTATTCATTGCTGCCTCGATATGAGCCCCACAAGCATTTTAAAACTCAAGTTTGAACATTAATTCGGACCTGACTTGGAGTCGAAGAGGTGAATATGACGATAAAGTGCAGATAATATTAAGCAATGAATAACATAAGCAGAAAGAAAAGAGTGCGACCTCTCTTGTGGACCCATGTACTCCTCAGGTTCATCTGCTGGGTCGATGATGGTGATGCAGTTGTGGTGGGTGCCGGCGGCAAGGAAGGAGATCTGAGGCGGTGAAAGACGGTCAGGAGTCGTGATGTATGGTATGGTGGATGCTTCTATCGATGGAGCAGCTCAGGTGAGGTGGACGACATTGTGGCAGGGGCAGGACAAACCACACAAAGTTTTCTTCGACACCTATCTATAACTGAAGTAATTCTGTAAGGGCTCCTTTGGCTTGCAGGATTCCAAAAACGCAGGGATAGGAAAAACAGCAGAATAGGATAGGAATGCACGTGGGAAACAGAACATTTGTAAACACAGGATTTCTGTCAACTTAGGTGTTTGGTTCACAGGAATTGGAAGAGCAGAGGAATGCAAAGAAACATGGCCAAACTAAAGTGAAATAATATGAAAGTGTGTACATTTAGAATATTATTCTGCCACTAATGCACTTAGTCTTGTTTTCATGCATAGGAAAAGTAGCTCCAGGTGGATGTTTTGCTCCATTCCTTTCAACCAAATGCATGAATAATTGAATAGTAGAGTACCATAGGAAAATTTCCTATTGCTATGTTTTTCCTTCACTTTTTCCTTTGAACCAAAATAGCCCTAATGGATGGACATGAATGTAGAGTAATAAGTGATGCGACAAGTGTACAACCTCTTTGGCGTAGCTGTGTCGACCTCAGCATCATTGGGTTGGTCGCTGAAGAAGTTGCGGCAGAGGTGGCTGTCGGAGGTGTGGTGGAAGATCTGAGGCATCTGTAGAAGGCGTCCAGGGTACTGCTTTGTTGTGATGGATGGTTCCGTCGTTGGAGCAGCTCCGGCGAGTCGTAAGACATCGAGGCTGAAGCAGCACAAGACAGACATCGTTAATCTCAAGTGGGATTCTAATAGCATCTCCAATAGATGATGTAAAATACATTACCAAAAAGTGGTAGATGTAAAATGTACATCACCAAAAATCACCTGACTACAACAGATGAGGTAAAAACTATCGACTCTGAACTTAAATGACGAAACTGAAATTTACTATGGAATCTGAATGTTACTGTCGAAACTGAACGCACTGGTAGTAGAGATGCACTTCACATATAGTTTAGGCCGCTCGAGCACTAGTAGTAGAGAAACAGTGATCTAAATCAGTAGGCGACCGACAGGGAACATAGTAGCAGATAGCAGCCAGAGCAGCAGCGCGAACTAGAGCCAGAGCAGCAACTCGTGTAGCTGTAGCAGCCCGTGTAGCAGCATCAGCAGCCCGAGCGAGAGCAAGAGAAGAGCAGCAGCACGAGCGAGGGGAAGATCAGAGCAGCAGCGCGAGCGAGCGAGAGCCAGAGCAGCAGCAGCAGCGCGAGCGAGCGAGAGCCATAGCAGCAGCAGTAGTAGAGCAGCAGCAGCAGTAGAGCACCAGCGTGAGCGAGCGAGGGCTGGAGTAGTAGCAGCAGCTCCGGCTGGTATGGACGCCGCCTCCGAGGAAGCCTCGCACTGGGGGAGAGCCACCATGGAGATGTCGCCGGCGGCGCCGACTACGAGGTAGCCGCGCCATGGTGGAGCGGGATCGAGCACCGGCGGCGCCGGGAGGTCAAGTTAAGGAGAAGGTGCGATGAGTGTACAACCTCTTTGGTGGCGGCGAGTAGGCCTTGGCTTCATCCGAGGAGTCGGTGAGGATGCTGCGGTTCCGGTGGAGCAGGTTAAGGTGCCGCTTTGGGGATGGAGCAGCCGCTATAGACGAGGCGATCGTCGGAGCAGCTCCTTGGATGTGGAGGACGGGGCGGCTGAACCGGCGGGACGACGAGATCGACCATGGATCCTCATCAGGGGTGGTAGATGAGGGACGTCGAGCTATTGCGGTGGACGACGTCGTCGGCGAAGAGGCTCCGGCTGGGCCGCGGTGGGGTGGCGGACAGCTGACGGTGGGGTGTCGTGGCTGGAGCAGGGAGGTTATGGTGGCCTGGGATTTCGAATGGCGAAAAGGAGGTGATGGGAGGGGGGAACCATGACTTAGGGACGCGCTTGTCCAAAATGTAGGGTGTGTTACAAAAGTACCCCCACCGATTTGAACTAGCGGCCCTTTCGGCTCAGGGTTAGAAGGGGGATTTCGCGTGTCAGGATTTGGCAGCTGGAGGGAGTTTTCGCGTGCGTTGTAATTTCAGGATAGCAAGGCGCGGGTTGTGAAGGCGCGAGTTTTGGGAGCACGATATCTGAATTTTGGGGATAACAAGGCGCGGGTTGAATTTTAGGGACAATCCTAATGTGTAATAATGTACGTACCAAATCAATTTGCACTTCCCTCACCGAAAAAAAGAAAAAAAATAAAACTATTCGCACCAAACAAAGAGAGAGTCATGTCCCGTTTTACTGCACAAATTCTATTCAAAGCTATGAATCCATGTTATGTCCAATTAAAAAATTCTCTGGCTGTATAATGCATGTAACCTACTCATACGAACATTTTAATGCATTCCAAATTTCTATACTACCGCTGCAATTCAAACTAAATTTGAATTCATTTCTCTATTTGAATAAGAATCTACAATCATGATTGTTGCCAACTTAAACCATCATTCGTATATTATCTTAACAACACACCACATGATTACTATAGAGATAGCTATGAACTATGCGTACTATATGAACTCGAATTCAAATTTTGAATACACTTGATGTTGATTCCAAATAATAGTACATTTGATGTACTAACTAGATCTTCATAATCTAAACCATGTTTCATACGTACACTATATTTATCACACAAAGTATAGTGCCCCGCCCCCTATATTATGACAAGTATTTAGCCCTGAGCTGCAAAAGCCACACATTATCACAAATTCAAATAAATGTTCTATATATTATATGTAGTATAACATGTTCATAACCACACCATGCGTATCACCATTATATATATCCATGCATGTGTCGGTTTAAAACATTATAATATCTTCTTCAAATATCCGAATCCACTTTTTATAATGAATTATGATCTCTGTTCGTCTTTTACACCCACACAATCGTCTTCTCTTTGTATCTAGCGCTAACTTTCTCTCGTGCATGCACACGCCCGCCCCCCTCTCACCCTCCCTCAGCGTCCCCTCCATCACGCACATTCGTTATTTCTCTTTAGGTCGTTCACCCACGGTGTGTGTAGGCCCACGGATCCTTCTTTCCGGCACACACCGGTCGATATACCTCTCTAGCCAAGTGTGCCTACCACAAACACACACTCTCCCTCTTCTCTTCTCACCGTCCATGCCCCCTATGTCCAATACGGTTCCACGCACATGCACACTACCGCCCCTCTTTTCAACGATCTCATACTCGCACACTACTCCCCCCTCAATATAGTAGGCCTCTCGCACCACCTCCTAGCCGCATCCCTCTCACCCCGTCCGTCTCTCTAAACCTTATTTGCTTCTAACACAAGCATGCATGTATACCTACCGATCTCCCTACATATAGCTAGGTCGACTATAAGTCTTTTTCCCCATGCACCGATCGACGTACCTCACTAGCTATGTCTCTCCCTTTCTCCGACACACGACGATTGATCTTCCTATGTAGTTACGTCTGCTCCACAACCATATCGTCCCCCCTCATCATCCTTGCATACCTCCCGACCCGTCTCTCACACGCACGTGCATAGATAGGCAGACATCCCCTCTCTTATTGATATTGCAGTCGTACCCTCCGTTTGTCTAGCAGGCCTCTCCCACCATTTGTGAGAAGCAACTCCACCACCAACCCTCCGACACTCTTCCTTTGTCTCTCTCCCAACCTTATTCCTCTGCTACACATATGCATGGATGCCGATCGATCTCCCTCAATACATAGCTAGGTCTCTCTCCTTCTCCACACATATACCAGTCGATCTACCTCTCTATAGTTAGGTCTCTGCCCCCTCGCCCCCCCCCCCCCCCACACTGATAGTCGAACGTTGTAGGTAGGTATCCATGCCGCAGAGACAAACTGCACCACTGCCCTCTCACATTCCAGTAGGCCAGCCGCCCTATATCTTTGATGTGGGCAAACACAAATTCGATGTCACTCTTTATCGATCACGCACCCACACACTTCATCCCTGTTTTCGATTCTATCGATATCTCATGCCGATGATCCCTCCACTCTCTTCTCGTGGATCGCTCCCTCTATATATGATTTATCCATGACTCTGTTTCACACACATTGCATATGTTACATTTTTTTGTTTGAGATATCATCGACACATTGCCTCTGTTTCGCACAAACCATCCCTCTCACACCCACCCATGTACGTACCTGCACGTAAAGAAGAGGTGCACACACGACTCACGTACTCACATCTCGTTCCCGGCCACACTCCCATGGGTACACGGTGGAGTTCATTTCTATACGAAAAGGCAGGCCACGTGATAATTTGACGCGTGTATTGGTTGTTTACTCGAAGGAGGGTCGTGTACCACGCGTACACGGAACAAAGTTCGACTTGACGCGTTAGTATTAAATAAAGTTATATTACTCAATGGCACGTACAGAATATAAAACGATTGTCATCAAGAAAAAAGAAATCCTCTCCACTATATATAATGGAGCCTGCCTGCCGGGGTTTGTCTCTCGTCACACTATCTCACACAAGGCGACGGTGGCCTCTCTCTCTCTCACCATTGGTCACTGATCCGGCCGCATCCCGTCTACCGGCGGAAAGGGAGGATGTGCATCGTTTCTCTGTTCGACGGCGTCGACGCAGCACGTTCCGATCTGCGGTAACCGCCGTTCTCTCTGACCAAGCTATGGAGCGGCAGGCCCTTCGCCACTTGCTCGCTGCCGTAGTATGGGCAGATCCCAGCCGCCGGCGCCGTCCTAGTTACATCCCGACGACCCTCAGGTACAGCTTCCTCTAGCCTTGCTCCTGCCCAACTTCCCACGTTGTTGCATGTGGAAAATCATGCCTGTGGATCTTCCCTAGTTCTTTGCCCAAAACATAGCTCGACTGGCATACTTTCCATGTTGCAATCTTGTCCTCACACCGTTTTACATAAACAATCATGCTGCTATCTTCCCTTAGGACAAGGAATGTGCTTCTTTTTTTGTCGGCGTATGTGTCATCAACTGTTATTGGCCAGTAATTGTTTCCTTTCTACCTCTTTTTTGCAAACAGGGCTATCCATTTCACCTCGTTGGTATTGCGACCTTTTGGTGAACTGCACAAATCACTTTTTTCTTAAGAGTGTCTTGTGCAGTTCTACTAAAATGTCACACGGACAACGTCTCTACATTTCAGTGCGACTGCACAAAGGGAGATTGGTTTTGCTATCCTCCTCATCCAACTCCGAGCCTAATCTTCTCCAACAAGTGGTTAGTTTTATGAGAGATTGCAAAGGTGACCAGTTTCTACTTGTGTGTGTATGTTTCATCAACTACTACTATTAATGTAATCACACTTGTTCAATATCTTTGCAAATAGGGATGCTCAGCTCGATTTTAGTGGACCTACACAAAATGTTTGGATGGTCCATGTCCACCATAGAATCCTTTCTTGGCTAACATGTCTTGTTCAGTTCCACAGAGCTGCGTGAAACTAGCTGCCAACAAATGAACGCCAGGAAATGGAACCATGCCTGCGGACATCATCCTTCAATTTTTTATTTTTCTTTATTTGTACACATTCTCACAACTTTTATTCAGTTCTGATGTAAATATTGACGCTAATATGCGAATCATTGAGATGCATTATCATCCATGTTAGTTTCCTTTGTATTTGATGAATGTTGTAACGAGACAACTTTGGAGGCAAGAGGACACATGAAAGCAAAGTTGAAAGCTTCATAGCATTACAGCAGAATTTCATTATGCTGGAAAATTATGTGTACATATAAACATATCCCGGAGGCTTGATAGCAATGCCACAAATCATTCAAACTTCCTTTCGCCCACATGTGGGACAGCCAGAATCCGGGTCCACGTGCCATGCACCAATATTGAGTGCACAACCGCTGGTGAAATTCACCCCGCTCGTTGCGCCGCAGTAATAATGACTAATGAGCGGTCAAATCACAGAGCCCCACCTTCCCCGCAGTACTAGTAAAAGTAGCTCGGGCGAAGCAACCAGCATTTCACTCTTCGTTGAATGCGCTCGTACTCCAACATTCCAAGAGTAAGTTGCTCAGACAAAGCAACCATAAGTACACGGTGCCAATGGTTGGTGAGATTTGTTAATTGAGCCCTGTATAAGGGTTTTTTTTATTCAAAGGATTCTCAAAGGAATTTTGGAGGATTCAAATCCTTACAAATTTTTCCTATGTGCGTTGTTTGATTCGTAGGATTGTAAACAGGAAAAAGGGGGGAGAAGAGAAGCGGGCGACATTTTGCGAGAGAGGAAGGACAACCATACAGTGCGGTGGTTTTTTAGAGCTCAAGGGCAAACCACGCAGGAAATTCAGATTCCCCTACAATCTTGGTCATTTACAATCACACACGCTTCATTTCCATCGCCTCTGGAAACTGTGTGCGCTCACCCGACCGGGGTTGTGTTGTGATTGGCCGGAACCCCAAGCACGCGGATCGCGCGTGTGCACCGTAGGATGCACCGCTATCGAACGGCAATCCACATCCTTCTCATCACACCCGTGTAGCTGTAGCTGGGTTTTTGATGTACTCCCTCCATATTTATTTACTCTGCATATTAACTTTGGTTAAAGTCAAACTTTGTAAAATTTGACAAAGTTTTTAGAGAAAAAATATTAACATATACAATAAGAAATGAATACCATTAGATTCATTATTGAATACACTTTCCCATCATATACATATGCGATTGTAAATGTTCATATTTTTTCTATAAACTAGGTCAAACTTTATAAAGTTTGACTTCAGTCAAATCTAATATGTAGAGTAAATAAAAATGGAGGGAGTATCTGGGCTAATAAATGTCTAGAGAATTCACGGAAAAGTGCCAAATTTGAGCAAGGTGCTTCCTCCGTTGAGGTGCATAAGTCACCTTACGAGAAACTGGAACCACTCACGGCACGCCTGTCGCGTTTGGTCCGCCGGTCAGAGCGCTTCCTATTGTCATATCACTATTCTTTTTAGATTTATAGCATGTGGGACCGAGTGTGAGAGAACCGACCTCAATCGACGGCAAAATTGCCTGCCGGACGCACTTTGAGAGAGACGAGGAGCAAGAAGCAATACGGGCTGGTCGTGTCATGCAAGAAAATGGCTAGTCTCATGTTTAAAACTTGTTGTACTATAGTAGAGGTAGATGTTGACGTAGTGTAGACGTAGATGTAGATGTAGATGTACATGTAGAGATGTAGAGATAACTGAGACTCACCAACGGTCGCCAACGTAGGCCGAGTACGTGCATGAATCACCCGCAATAAAAAAGGAGTACGTGCACGAAGAGAAGAATTGCATGCATGGATGCACGTACTCTGTGCCTCATTCCCTAACACACACGCGTGGGTACATGGTGGAGCTCATTTCTGGATGAAGAGGTAGCTCACGTGATAATTTGACGCGTGTAGTAGTTGTTCACTTAGTGGAGGGTCGGGAACCACGCGTGAACGAATCAAAGTTCGACCATGACGTGGTGGCGTGTTTGTTTTTAATTTTTTTCTTCAATGGCACGTACGCAGTTTTTTTCTTGAATGGCATGTGAATCGTGCACGTACTCAATGACGGAGCACGGGATGGGATGGTAGCCATGGACATGGTCGGCCCTTTTTGGAGACTACTACACTAGTACTTTGATGTACATTTAAAAAAAATACTACTTTGATGTGTCATGTCAACTCGCAGAACGATCAGAAGCTTGCTTACAACACCCTCTACATAGCCCACACTTATTGTAAGCAGTTGGAGTATGGGAGCACCTGATATTTCCCTGTCCAGACCGATCCCAAGCTGGCTTCTCACCTTCCTGGCCCACCAAAAACCCCTCCCCCCTCTCGTGCGCGCTTCCCGCCCGGCGCCAGCTGAGCCCGCCGCTCCATATAGGCGGATGTTGGCTATACTATTAACCATGCTCTTAGAGCATGGCGTGTGTGAGTGGGACTAAAGTTTAGCCCCATACTACTAGGTGAGTGTGAGTTGCACCACTTTATAATGTGATCTATTCTAACATTTGCATGAGCATGATAATAGGAAACCTACACGCGCGCTCTTCGGGAATGAGCCTGTCCATGGACAAAAGCTATGCACATGGTCTATATTTTTGTTGATCAGAAAATTTATTAAGTCATTAATTAATAATTAACGGGCGCCTTAATTAGTCAGCCGTTTTCGATTCTTTTGGATAGTGGGGCTATTATTGACTTGGACGTGGGGTTTGGGCCAAAGGCCTACTATTATACTCGCAGGGCCGACCTGACAGGCTCTACCCGAGCCGCCACTGAATCATATGGTTTTGCACCGTTCCAGATCATGAGATCTCCCAGATCATAGCGCCGCCACGCAAGTCTTCTCCATCCCTCCTTCCGGCGTGCACCGCGAGGAGGGACAGCAGTCCTCAGAACCCCACCTTTCGTGATCCTGTATGGGATAGGGGCGATCAAGTTTTTGGGGAGCACACTCATGCGACTGCTGCCAGCGACGATTTCCTCAACGACAACCTTCTTCCCCGACCTCGGTAACCTCTTCATCAACGACATGAGTAACAACATCAACCACAGCGGTTCTGCTCCCACTGCACAGTATGTGATTCTGTCCTCCTGGTTTAGTCCGCATCATTACTTTGATCTTTGCAATTGTCGTCATGATCTATTTACTATTGATTCGGATTAAATCTCATAGTAAATTGCTCATATATTCAACAATCCAATCCAAAAACCTTATTATAGGCAATTTACTCCGAGTGGTTTTGCTGCGCTTTTGAAGCCGTCTACCTTTAAGGGGATGCAATATAAAAGGTGGCGCACGAGAGCAGTATACTGGTTTCAGATCATGTACTGCTATGACACCACTAAGGGCAAGCCTGAGGGCGATCTTAATCCTGCACAGCAGGAAGCTTTTGAGAACATGGATACCCTCTTAAAAGCCGCCCTTCTGAGTATTCTTGACGATTCCATTGTGGATTCATATATGTCATTTGACAGCGGCAAAGACATGTGGGCTGCGCTCGAGGCCACGTGTGGGGCCTCGGGTGCTGGCAGCAAGTTGTACGTCATGGAGCAATTTTGTGACTACAAGATGACTGATGAGCGCTCTGTTGTTCAACAGGCTCATGAGATACAGTCACTCGCTAAGGAACTTGAGTACTTTAAGTGTGATTTGCCGGACAAATTTGTTGCTAGGACCATCATTGCCAAGCTTCCACCTTCGTGGAACAATTTTGCTATTTCTCTAAAAAACAAGGGACATGAGTTTTCCGTTTCGGATCTCATTAGCACTCTTGATTTTGAAGAGAAGGCAAGAGCAAAAGACACACGTGCTCGAGTCGCTGAGGGAGCTTCTAGTGCCCACATGGTACACGAGAAGAACTTCCAGCCCAACAAGCCCCAAAACAACAAGAACAAATCTCAGGGGAAAGGCAAGTTTGATGCAAAGAACAAGCCGTCACATTCTACCAACTTCAAGAAGAATTCTCATAAGAAGGGGAAGGGACAAAAACCTCAATTTTGGTAGCACCGCACAAAGTTATATGGCTGCATCTACCTGCTGTCAGCTAACCTCATGGTGCTCAAGGTATTCCTACATTTGTAACTAGGTACAATGACCACCGCAAGATGAAATAATCTTATTCGTACGTTGACTTGCTAATTGCAGTGCGGAACGATCCAGTCATGTGTGGAGGAGCAAACAAGCAGTGCAGCCAAAGGTGGAAATCAACTAATGACTTATGAAATTATATATAATCTTCCTCCGGAAGGTCAGTATCCCCTTCATCCAGATGATCGTGTTTTGTCATGCCGAGCTATTAATATGTGCTACTGTTTTGCAACACCGTTTAAGTATAGCTATTGTTTTCCTATATTTTCAGATTCAGGACAACGAAGATTTCAGGGGAACTGCACAATATGGTCTGATGTTGAGTCATCTCTATTGCCTCATGTGTTTGCTGCAAATGTGTCAGCATCAATTGCAAGATGAGGCAGCCAGCTAGCTGTGGAGTTGCCAACATGCTCAAAGTGCTCGCAACATTGAGAAGAAACAAGCATGCCTAGGAAATTAATGCGTGCGCAGGGAGGCCCTTTGCTCAGAGAAGCATCGATCATTTTTCTTTATTTCTACAGCTTCTCACAGCTTTGTATTGGTTATAGTATGGTGAATCATTGAGATGCATAAACATGCTAAACTTTTGTGCTTGTGAATGTTAGTAAGCATACCGTATCTTCTGAAGCTTAGTTTAATGTGAATGTTGACTAGCCTGTGAACCTTTACAATCTAGTAAGTATATTGTAGGCCTGTTATTTGACACCTCATTTTGCCGCGCTACAACCAGTGTGAGTGTCTGCATGCAGTATCGCATCCTCTAATTTGGTGGATGCCAAGCCGGCTAGAGAAGGAGTTATAACCTTTTTCCAAGTTGAAAAAGGTTACTAATGAGTAGCCATAAGCTGGAGGCGTCACTTTTTTTCTTTCGAATGGGCAATAAGCTGGAGAGTATCTCTAATGGGCTGCCTCTAGTGTTAAGGCCCTCCAGTATGAAAATGGGCAGCCGACTAGGCCGATACAAAAGCCTATCCATCTTAAAGCCCATTTGTTTTTTGCGAGGAAAAGCCCAAATTTCTTGAAGAGCGGGCGATACCAGAAAAACCCTCCTTCCTCCTTGCTTCCACTTATACTGCAGCTCGTTGGACTCTCCCGCTTCCATCGCCCCCAATTCCCCCCGCTCCCCATCTTCCTCACTCATATAGAAAACCCCCGCTCATCTTCTTCCTCACTCGTACAGAAAATGCCTGCTCCTCTTCTTCCACTCCTACAGAAAACCCCAGCCCTCCTTCTTCCCCACCCGCACTGCCACTAGGCTCATCTCTGGCTACTTTGCTCAAACCCATGAGCTTGGCGCGACGCCTGCAAGGAAAATGGAGTTGGCTGGCCCCAACGCCAAGAAGATGAGGCTCGCGCCAGCGGCGACGCCGGTTGTAGATCCCACACCCGGCAGCGTGGGGAGAAGCGGCAGGCCCCCCACCGGATCTGAGGAACCCATAGAATCTCAGGTGGACCACATCAGCGATCTCCCAGACGCCATCCTTAGGGAGATCATCTCACTTCTCCCCACCAAGGATTGCTGCCACACCCAAGTCCTCTCAACTCGGTGGCGCCCTCTATGGCGCGCCACGCCCCTTAATCTCGACTGTCGTCAGCTATCTGTCGTTCATGATTTTGAACTCCTCAGAGCCATCATCTCCTCCCACCAGGGCTCCATTCAATGCATCTGCATCCCGACACGCTACCTGCTGTCCATACCCTGCACGGTGGACGCCTTGCTGACATCCCCTGAATTCGAAAAACTCCAGCAGTTTGAGTTCTACCATTACCAAGAAAGTTTCATACCACAAACCGAACACCAAGAATTTATGCCCACACCACCGTTGTCCATCTCGTGGTTTTCCTCCTCTCTCCACACTGCCACCTTCGCCCGGTGCCATCTACCAGACAATCTGGTACAAATGCTTCGACTCCCACTGCTAAAAAAATTTCGCTTGTGGTGGTTTATCTGTCGGAGGCCTCACTGCACAGCATCATCCACACCAGTTGCCCTGCCCTGGAGCGCTTGCTGATTGTTTTTTGAATAGAAATCCGTATCAGTTGTCTCCAAATAAAGTCGCCTCACCTTAAAAGCATTGGAATTTGTTTTGAAGGACAGCAGCTCAACATCGAAGATGCCCCTTCACTTCAAAGGTTGCTCCTTCATTATTGTTCTATACCTTCACAAATAGCTGTTGTCTCTGCGCCTAAACTGGAGACCTTGGGTGTAATTCCTAATCTGTTTAATTATCAGAAGTTGGTGTTTGGCTCCACACTTATTCAGGTACCGTATATTATCATCTACACATTTGTAATCATAAGCTGAATTTTTCATTTGTGCGCATAAGTTTTATATCATCTTGGAGTACACTTTGGGTACTAATATTATGTTATATGATCAATGAAGAGGTCGTCCATGGATAGCCTATCAATGTTGCTGGATTCTGTCAAGATCTTATATATCGGAGTGTTTAGTTATGATCTAAACGTAATTATTGGCTTGCTGCGATGCTTTCCATGTCTGGAGAATTTATATATAAAGGTGATGATTTCATGCACATTGAAAGCCTGTATATATTATACTAGAATTAACCATTCAGATGTTGCTCTTTCGACATACTCTTTTTTTAGACCTTAACTGCTTTCAATCTTCATGTCTACTTAGGCACTAACACATGGAGAAAAACATATAAACAATCGGTGGCGTAATAAGCACCGGGATTTTCTTAGTTCTCATGACATTCGTTTGAGGACAATAACGATGGAAGGATATGCATCCAACCAGGCAAACAGAAGCTTTGTCACATTCTTACTGTTGAATGCGAGGTTACTATTGTCCATGAGGCTTAAGTTTTTCAACAAGAAATTTCTCACGGACGGACATGTTGAACATCAAAAAAATAAGTTTCAGGTGGACAAATGGGCTTCTGAGCGTTCTCGGCTTCTATTTACAACAACTTGTCGTCATGTTCCAATAATTTTTTTGGCACATGATGTTGATTTTATGGATCAGACCGATCCATTTGTTTGTGACTGCCAAAAACAGTGGTTGGGTTATATGTTATTGCCATGTTCAATCTGGGTTTTGTCTAAATTTGATGAACAATTAATCCTTGGTCTTTTGTACCGTTTGTAAGTTTGAGTTACATGTTGTTGCCCTCATACTCCCCTCCGCCTGCCACTACACTACTGCATCTTCCACGGCTCCTATTCGTTCCCGTCCGAGGCCTCACCATCGTTCTCCACCTTGGTTCGCTTGCTGTGCCCGCCGCCATCTGGCGTTGTCAACATGGTCAACAACCAAGAGGAATCAGGAGATGAATGTACGTGGAGAGGCTGACAGTAGGGACCCACCAGGGTCATGGCATTACGCAAGCAGGTGCCTCATTATTACAAGCCAAAAAAAATACTTCCTCCTAATTGTTTGACATCTAGGTCCCACGCCATTGTAAATGTAGTCAATAAACGAGAAAAATACACAACGAGCGGCTAACACCAGGGACCCAGCAGCTCGCCCAGTTGTTTTTTAGTTTTAGATACGGAGCTCAACTACGCGCTGTGCGGGGGTTGTGGCCCGTCTAGCCCACACTTTTATTTAAGCACATGACGAGCCCAGTTGATATCTATTTTCTTTCTGAAAATGGCTAGCCCAGTTCTATTTGTTTTGGAGAATACTCAACCGAGGCCTACTTGCTTTTCTCAGCCCTGCTGGGCTGCAAATCTTTCAAGACGAGGAGGGATGTATTCGGCTTCCCCAGAAAATGAGCTATAAGTAGTAAGAAATGGGCTAAAAATAATGGCAAATGGGATGTATGCTGTTTTCCACAGATTCAGAAGCTGAATTGTGGGCCTACTAGGTTAACGATGACGTTGTCCTAAAAAAATTGACACGTACGCAAGGCTTTGTCAACTTAGTCAACATAGAGCAGTGACTGTTGGATGTCCATCCAACGGCCATCGTGCTTCTTCAATCTCTGATCTTCCTGCTCCAGCCGCCCAAACCAGCGCGGGCGGGACTGCCTGCTCCCTCCTCCCATGGCCGGCTGTGCTGCCGCCAGGCCATCCCTCTACCCACCCGCACCTCCTGCTATTTTCCCGCGACATCAGCCTCACCCCGCAGCCGACCAGTCAGCCCTCGTACTCCCCTCAATGTGGGCATCTGCTGCTGTGGATTCGCCGGCTCTGGGCCGTTCCCTTGTTGGGCCTCGCCGTCGTCCACCGTGTTGGTGCTCCCGGCGCGACGTGGTCAACATGGTCAACAAACAACAGCCATCGGAAGAGGGATGTAAGTAGAGAGGCTGATAGTAGTGACCCACACAAGCAAGTGCCTCCTTATTACGCAAAAAAAATGATTGCTCCTGCTGACAGCTGGGACCCATCGGCTATATCTTTGCATGGAAGGAAGTGCCTCCTTGTTATGCGAAAAAAACTGTTCCTCCCGATGACAGCTGGGACCCGGCAGATTTGGTGGCTGACTTGTGGGCCTACTAATCTGACGCATACACAGGGCTTTGTCAACTTAATCAACAAATGATTCTAGCAACTGGACTGTTGCATGTTAATCCAACAGCCATGCTACTTCTTCATCCTCTGATCTTGCTCCTGTCTCCCGTGGGCGGCAGTGCTGCCACGCACCCGAACCAGTCAGTTTCCCACTCCTCTCCATCTATGACTCCACTGCCACGTGTTCCTCATCTCCGGGTCGTTCCAGTCTGGGGCCTCGCCATCGTCCACCGGCCTTGGTGCGCTCGGCACGGTGTGGTCAATGTGGTCAACAAACGAGAGTCATGGGAAGATGACTGTACGTGGAGAGGCTGACAGTGGGGATGCATCACGCCCATGGACGCATGCATGCAACTGCATCCTTATTACCCTGAAAAATAATGTTGTCTCCCCCTGACAGCTGGGACCCAGCAGCTACATCTTCGCACGCAAGGAAGTGCGTCCTTATTACGGGCAAAAAAAAAATCCTCCCCCTGATAGCTGGGACCCATCAGCTATATCTTCACATGCAAGGAAGTGCCTCCTTATCCTCCCTGACAGCTGGGACCCACCCAGTCGAACCGTACGTAGGGTTGTCTCTCTGGTAGCAAACGTGTACGTACATACTGTGGTCGATCGATCTCTCTGCAAGGATGAACCGTGGCCGAGCAAGGAGCGGCACATGTGACGTAGCAGCTGAGGTAGTCCTGTATAAATCATGTACACGTACGTACAGCCATGCTGCAAGAAAGTAAATACGGCTTCATACGTACATACGGGCAGGGTCTCAAACGCATACAGCGACGGCGTCCTGTTCATCGGCAGCCAACCGGCTGGGTCAGAATGGAGAAACAGCGTCGTGTTCATCGGGAGGCAACAGACTGGGTCGGAATGCGTCGTGTTCATCGGGAGCTAACCGGCTTGGACGGAACAGCCGAAACGGGGTCTGGCGTACCGCAGAACAGAGTGAATGGCCTTCTGTTCGACCGGCTATGGTCAAAATGGGATCCTGTCCATCGGGAAGGGTCTGGCGTACCGCAAAACAGAGGAAACGGACTTGTGTTCGAGCTCCTACGGTCGAAACGGGGTGCTGCTAATCGGGAGGGGTGTGGCGTACCGCAAAATGGAGGAAACAGACTTGTGTTGGAGCGCCTACGGTCGAAACGGGGTCCTGTTCATCAGGAGGGGTGTGGCGTACCGCAAAACAGGACTCCACGGGCTACTGTTCATTCACTGTCTACTGCCTCGCTCCAGCCTCCACGGGCTACTGTTCATCCACCGTCGACTTCCTCCAGCCTCCACCTACTACTGTTCATCCACCATCGACTTCTTCCAGCCTCCACCAGCTACTGTTCACCACGGGGTCCTGTTCATCCAGCCTCCATCGGCTACTGTTCAACCAGCCCTCCACACGGGGTCCTGTTCATCCACCCCAACCGGCTCGGGTGTGTGGCGGCCTCCTCTCGATCGAGGTGCTGTTCATCCAGCGGCAACGGCCTCTACTACTACGGGGTCCTGTTCATCCAACCCCCATCGGGAACTGTTCACCCAACCCCAACAACGGTCACTGTTCATCAAGAGGCAGCAGTAGGTTCGATCAGTTTCAGTTAGCAGCAGTAGCGAAGGAATCGCTCGGGTTCAGTTAACAGCCAGGGATCGACCGCTTGGGTTCAGTAATGTAGCTAGTGCAATCGCTCGGGTTCAGTAAGCGAATGCCTCGCTCGGGTTCAGTTAGAGCCCAATGCCTCGCACCCACGCGCATACGTGTACGAGAGAAACGTACAATCCCTCCGTGCATCGCCCGGCCCCAAACACCCACCGTAACCGGGAACTCCCCAAAATTTTCCTCGCCCTTCTTCTACCATGATTTTTTCCGTCATGGACGGCCCAAAGAATGTCATGCAGGTGCGTCCTCGGCCCGCCCAGGACGAAAAGCACATTATTCTGTCATGATTTTTTGTCATAGAAGTAGGAGCCCACCACATCTATGATGATACGTGCTTTTGTCACAATTATCGTCATAGAAGTGTCATAAGCATGACAGAAAAATATTTCGTTCGGTCCAAAATGTCACGGATGTGTCTTTTTTTTGTAGTGCCCCCACCCGCACCTGTCAGCCCTCTTACTTGCCTCCGACTACGACGCTGCTGCTCGCTACCGTTTGCAATGTCGTCCCCGTCTTCGATGAGGCCATGGCTTGGCAAGTTCATCCATATTGTAACTAAACAAAAAACAAATATGAGAAATATGCACAAGATCTATCTAGAATGACACAAGCGTTTGAACAACTCATGCAATATGATAGATCATTGCACATATTTTTTCCAAAGATTAATTATCATAGATCGTTGCAGATTTTGATATATTTTTTATCATATAAATATGCCTAGGATCTATCTAGAATAACACACGAATGTTGGATTGTATATCACAATATGTAGACACGGTCAAAAGTTATGGTGAACTCAAGATAAGAGCTAGAATTAACAATATCACTCATTTGCACTTAAAACAGTAAATAATAATGAAGTGAATATGGAGACCAGAAAGCTAGCTAAGTGAACGCACTTCTACAAAGTCGCTAAAACATGGATCCCAATTATTAACCCTGTAAACCTGAAGATCAAGTGAAAGAAAAAATAAATTAGGAGCTTCTCATCATCAAGTAAAACTTTGAAAAGTCGCTGGAACCTGAAGATCAAGTGAAGAATGATGCCAGTAAAACATAAAACCTATCTACTATTAATGAAAGCGGAGATCATCCATACCAGTCTATGTAAAGTAAGTTTGCATAAATTATTCTACTTTCCCAAATGCATCGAGCGCAACTGACACAACAAAGGAATCAAGTAGTGATGTTGGTACACCGCACCAACGATTCTTCAATGCACACCCAAGACACTAGCACAAGTAAGGAATCAAGTAATGAACTATTGTAATATGATTAGGATTTAGGGCCAACTTGACAATAATAAGAGTATCACAGTGATAATCATCAATTTTCAAAACCTGTGAATCATCACAATGGACCATATTATGAAGGGATGAATAGCCTTTTGAAGTATAACAAGCTTGCTTTGTAGAAAACCCTTTTTCTTGTGAATAATAAAAAAACCTATTAACCAATGCATTTTGGTACTTCTAATCATTTTTACCAAGCTAAGTATGGTTGTACAAATTATTTATAACCTGATGTATATATAACAAATCACAATCAGGAGAACTGTGATAGTGTAATAATAAAAAAGCCTATTAACCAATGTACCTCGGGTTTTGTAGCCTCTCCTAGGATTGGAATAGTGTAGCTGCAATTTTGGCAACATGTTCTGGTCTAAAAGAATGTTGCTGATCCCCAGATTGTTCCCGAATAAATCGGGTATGATCCTTCCATGCAAGAATTGGATGCCCTTGATCCTCTGCCCCTAGGTAAGCTTCTGTCCTTCCGTTCCTTTTGGTACAATATAGTTCAAACAAGAAATATAACATTCAGGCATTGGAATGCTAGATCAGGCGAAAGAATGATGGGGATAAGAACCGATATCTTACACGAAATCCCCTAAATGGCATTATCAGAATGGGAGATCCATTTGAAAATTATTACACACATAAAAAAGCATGCTTCTGTAACAGTGCAGAAGATTCTGCATCTTAAGGATGTTTTTAAGTTAAAATGAACCATCTGAGAATAGTTAATTTAGCCAAACCACCAAACCATAACACATATCCTCAACCGATTCCTATCAAAATTGTAGCCACCTCAGCCATGAATTACATTCTTGGTATCCCAGGGATATTCAAACTATAACGGAAATAAAAAATACGGATAGTTATTGTTGTGCACACAAACGCAAAGTCAAAAGAGAAGCATGGGCGCTTACCCATATGTTCAGCTACCACTCGTAGTGAGTGTAAGGGGCTAAGCGCATTGCACCAAACACAAGGAGGTCGTTGTTTTGATTGATTAATTAACTACTAAAGCTGCAGCAGTGAACTCACAGAAGAAGATGAGCACCCAGCCTAGTCCATGGGAATGTGCTTTGGTACTATGCAAGGGTATGAATACATCAAAAAATATAGTAGATGACCTAAAAGACATTAAGATCAGGCTATTTCATGATAGAAGAAGGTCATGCATCAGCAGATCTGTCTCGGGCTGCACATATAATTAAAAAAATATGAATGCCAGGAGCAATAACAATGGTAAGGCATGACAACAAAGAAGGGAACCAATCATCAATTGTATAACTATACTTCCATGAACCCACAACAATAATACATATGGGTTAGATCATGTGCAAATCCACGGTGCTCAAGAGATAAAAAGTAATATGCACTGGTCTAAATAAAGTTGTACATGTTCATAGTGCTCGGCTGTGACCAACACAGCGAGATAGGTGGTGTATATGCTGACGTCCTTATCGAGCTACAAATCATATAAACCACAGGAGATTGCAAATTTTCAGTCCCTCACGGCAGGACCATGGGTACTCTACTTAGTTCTGAAGGTATAGTGAATAAACATTGAACAAACATAAGTACTTAGTATCGTACCTGATATTAGCTAATTTGCTGCTTCCTATCTCTTTTTTTAGACCATTGATGCTTCATATCTCTTTTTTTAGACCATTGTTGCTTCCTATCTGTATACATTGCAATTGCGTTACACAAGTTAGACCAGATACGAATTTGTAATAAATCCTCAGATACAATTTAGACCATGTATGAGTTAATTTGCTGCTTCCTATTTATTTGCAAGTTCTTGTAATCTGATGGAGTTTGACACGAAACCCCATGAATCTGCAACCAATTTTTAGATGTGTAATTCTAGAATTAAAACATCATGTACCACACACCCCTTTTCCTTCAACCGAAGCAAAGCAGTACATGAATAAAAATTGGCAAACTGTACCTACTAGCACAAGGCAATGGAACAGTCAACGATGGCATCAACGTTGACCCACTCCAATGCCTCAATGGCTAGAGGATGACCGGCACATCCGTGCGGCAGGATGTGTGGCGATCTCGCGGTGAGAGCTGGTGGTCGCTCGATGGCAGTATCGGTTCTAGGTTTTGGTCGTGGAGGGAGGGCAAAGCAGCGAGATCGATGGACAGAGTTCCGGGGACAAAGGAATCCATGTGCTGGAGGAGCCGGTGGTGGCCGGACCGCCGGAAACTGGGCAGCAGGCGGCCGCTGCCGTGTGCATCCACGTCCCTAGCGGCGGCAGCTCCCGCGTGCACACGCATCCCCAGCAGCGTGGGGAAGGCAGGAAGTAGAAGAGAAGACAATAAATAATTGGAGATTGGATGGGAAGAATTGGAGAAGAAAAGGTAAGTGATTATTCTCTTCATAACTGTTGATTGATTTTTATTTGGAGAAGGAAGGTTCAGATATATATCGGTTAAGTAGTCAATCATATTTTTTCGTAAATTCCGTTATTTGTTTCCTTAAAATTCATTATTTTATTTCCTAAAGCAAATTGCATTGATGGGTGGAATCGGTTGATTTATGTAAGTTAGGAAAGTTAGACCTGTGATCTTTTGTACCTTAGGAAAGTGTTGGTTTACAAGGAAAGAGTGAAGAGGAAAATAAATCCGTAGAAAAGGGGTTGGGGAGGGGACGAGAAAAACCAGTAAAAAAACCGGACGAAAGTGGTGGGACGAAAAAAATGTGGACGCAATCCTACCAACTGCTCCACTAGGAGTAGAGATTAATTTTTTTATTTTATTTCCTAAAGCAAATTGCATTGATGGGTGGAATTAGTTGATTTAGGTAAGTTAGGAAGTTAGACCTGTGATCTTTTGTACCTTAGGAAAGTGTTGGTTTACAAGGAAAGAGTGAAGAGGAAAATAAATCCGTAGAAAAGGGGTGGGGGGACGAAAAAAATCAGTCGAAAAAACCGGACAAAAGTGGTGGGACGAAAAAAAATATGGATGCAATCCTACCAACTGCTCCATTAGGAGTAGAGATGCAAGTGATTATGATGTTGGTGATGTTCTAGGACAAAGAGTTAATAAGAAATTAAATGTTATCCATTATGCTAGCAAAACTCTAGACAGTGCTCAAAGAAATTATGCTACTACTGAAAAAGAATTTTTAGCAGTTGTGTTTGCTTGTGACAAATTCAGATCTTACATAGTTGATTCTCAAGTAATTGTTCACACTGAGGATGCTGCTATTAAGTACCTCATGGAAATGAAGGATGCTAAACCTAGACTCATTAGGTGGGTTCTCTTGCTACAAGAATTTGATTTACATATTACTAATAGGAAAGGAGCTGAGAACCCCGTAGCAGACAACTTGTCTAGGTTATAAAATATTCTTGATGACCCACTACCTATTGATGATAGCTTTCCTGATGAACAATTAGCTGTCATAAATGCTTCTCGTAGTACTCCTTGGTATGCAGACTATGCTAACTATATTGGTTCTAAATTTATACCACCTAGTTTTACATACCAACAAAAGAAAAAGTTCTTCTTTGATTTAAGATATTACTTCTGGGATTACACACACCATTATAAAGGAGTAGATGGTGTTATTAGACGTTGTGTACTTGACCATGAATAGGAACAAATCCTACGCAAGTGTCACTCCGAGGCTTACGAAGGACACCATGCTGGATACAGAACTGTACACAAGGTATTAATATCTGGTTTTTATTAGCCAACTCTTTTCAAAGATGCTCGTAAGTTTGTTTTGTCTTGTGATGAATGTCAAAGAATTGGTAACATTAGTAGATGTCAGGAAATGCCTATGAATTATTCACTTGTTATTGAACCATTTGATGTTTGGGGATTTGATTATATGGGACCTTTTCCTTCTTCTAATGAGTATACTCATATTTTCGTTGTTGTTGATTACGTTACTAAGTGGGTAGAAGCTATTCCAACTAGTAGTAGTGATCATAGCACCTCCATTAAAATGCTTAAAGAAGTTATTTTCCCGAGGTTTGGATTCCCTGGATATTTAATGACTGATGGTGGTTCACATTTTATTCATGGTGCTTTGCGTAAATTGCTTGCTAAGTATGATGTTAACCATCGAATTGCATCTCCATATCATCCTCAGTCTAGTGGTCAAGTAGAATTAAGTAATAGAGAAATAAAATTGATCTTGCAAAAGACGGTTAATATATCTAGGAAGAATTGGTCCAAGAAACTCGATGATGCATTATGGGCTTATAGACCTGCTTATAAAAATCATATGGGTATGTCTCTGTCACGGTGGAACACAATCACCTATGGGGCCATCAGCCCCTTCGTGGTTCGGCAGGGGGGAGATCACATTGCACAAAGAGTGGAGGCCATGGGACAGCACGGCAGAGGTGACACTGGCAGTTTTTACCCAGGTTCAGGCCGCTATGAAGCGTAAAACCCTACTCCTGCTTTGGTGGATTAAAGAGAGGACCGTGGTGGTCACGCAGTACTCGAGCCCGGCAAGGTCGCCTTGGGGAGAGCAGCTACACGCGTATGAGTGTACAAGGGTCTAAATCCTTTCTTAAGTTGCCATGGCCCTCCTTTTATAGGCTAAGGGGTTACCACAGTGGCAAAACAGTCATTATCTACTGATTAGATAGCCAACAGTGCTATCATACCTAACTCTAGCAGTTATGACAAAGTGCATTAAATGCACTGCTAGGTGTCATGATGTGGATGCAGCCCGGCAAGCCTGTCGCGCCGCTTGACCATCTTCCATCTGTCTGCATGACACGCCTCTGGACGGGTATCATATAGAGAGAACCTCCCTTCCAAATGGCCGCCACGTGCCACATGATAGCCACTTAATCACTTGGGGGCTCAACACCACATTGATAAGTGACTTGCGTCGCTGTGCGGTGGAGTAGTGGAGTCTTGGCGGGGAGTTCGCCCTTGGTGGCCTCGGCAAGCCTGCCGGGGAAATCTTGGGACTTGTTCTTGGTGAGGCCTCGACCTAACCAGGCTCGCCTGCCCAGTAAGGGAGGTCTTTCCTTAGTGATATCTTGTTCTCTTGGCTTGTCTTGG
This sequence comes from Thinopyrum elongatum, assembly GCA_011799875.1. Classification (NCBI taxonomy): domain Eukaryota; kingdom Viridiplantae; phylum Streptophyta; class Magnoliopsida; order Poales; family Poaceae; genus Thinopyrum; species Thinopyrum elongatum. Next base: position 430,823,550 of record CM022303.1, read on the forward strand.
TCTTCTTGATCTGCCCTTTGATCCCTCAAAGAGCTATCTCTCTGGCTTGGTTTCATCTCATGAGCTTGGTGTTGTTGTGTCTTCGCTATTGCGCCTGTGTATAGTCTGGTCAACATACGTGAAGGTTTGTTGCACCGACAGGAGCCCCCGGGCCTAGCCCGAACGTGCTGCTGAGCACCGTTGGGGTATGCCCTGTCAGGTACATAGGCAGGGCGCTTGCGGTGGCTCTTTTCTTGATATCTTCCTTGCTTCTTCACTAACCTGTGCTTGAGTCAGTTTCCGGTTTTCCCATGCGTCGCGTGACGCCAAACATGGTGGGGTCACTTCTGCAATGGCCCGTGAAAGGCTTTTGTTCATAGGGAGGTAAATGCCATTTCACTCTTCCCACCACGCTCATTCTTTCCGCCATGTATGCCGCATGCATCGCGTGGGGTAGGTAACGGATGCACATGGCGCGAGAAAGAGGGTCGTGGCAGATTCCCAACCGTCCCGGATTGGTGTAAGAGGGCGGTCGACGAGTCCAGCCGCTATTGGTGGCACAGATGGGTCGGAATCAAAGGAGCCCCCAGGGGAGGGGGAGAGGCAGAGCACGAGCCTCCGGTCCCAGCTCGTCTAGAAAAAGGGAGCTCGAGGGGGAACGAAGGCATTCACCCTCGCACCTCCTCCTCCTTCTTGCTTGTCTCCTTCTCCTTTATGCCGAGGGAAAGAAGCCGGGGCCTGGTCCCAGGCCTCGGCCTGGGAGTGATGATCCCAGAGGCTTGTGCCGATATTTGGGGAGTGAGTCTGATATGCGGCCACGGGAGACGCGGTGGCTGTGGTTGGGGCAGTCGCAGCTGGTTGCAGCGCACCCATGACTACCGCCTCCACTCTGTTATGGAAGGCTCCATGCCTTTCCGGAAAGGCAGGGCGACCGTACCCTGCATACGAGCTACCTGTCCGGGCGGGGGCATCGCCTCTGCTGCGAGTCGCCGGAGTCTGAAGGCTCGTTGGTGGAGCCTTCAAGGCTTCTAGCGCCCGCTTGTGGCGTCGTGCTCAGGATTTTTAGTGATCCTAGCGCTGTCCTCTTCGGCGAGGTCGTGGGTGATGCCCTCCTGCCCACCAAGGTGGGAGGCGGTGTCCTCATTGCGCCTTGGGCGCCATCACCACCATCAGCAACCTCTCCGGGGGAAGTGGCGGGCCAGAGGCCCAGCGCCTTCCCGGAGCGACAGTGATGAGGAGGAAACTGGCGAAGACGAGGAAGGCGGGTGGCAGGCCGTCAGGTCAGAGTACGATGGCACCGACGCCTTCATCTCGTACTGGCTGCTTGTTACTCCATTCTTCAGTTCTTCCCCGCCCCGGCACCATCATCACCAGCCTCTTCCGGACGGCTGTCGAGGGAAGCTATCTTGGTGCCTTCTGCCGGGTGCACCTTACCCAAGCGCTCCTTTTGCCTTTTTCGCCTCCCACCGTAGTTCCTAGGAGGAGAGGGAGAAGAAAGGGATTACGGGGCACTTATCTTTTTTCAGTCTAAAACATGTAGGCATTTGCCAAATTTTAGTCATAAATATGTAATCTCTTTTATCCATGTTTGTGCCCTGTAAGGCCTGTACTTGTTTATCCGCATATTAATGAAAAAGACAAGCCTTGTAGGGTACTTGTGCATGTATCTATCCATGCAGAAGAGGAATGCCTCTATACTTTTAAGTAAACAAGTTTTCCCGGCAAGCTATCTTGCCGGCGCCCCTTGTAGTTGCCCCGGGGCTTGGCCTACTGGGCTTAAAACTACGGAAGGGAACCGGCTCCTTGTCGATCCTTTTTTGTCAAATGCCACTACAACCATCCCGACCGAAGCAGCGTTCGGATCAAAGAATGGGAGCACAAATGTTTTGAAGGCGACAAGGTTTCTCTATGCACAAGTCTTCTTTTTACAGAGACGTGTATGGATAAAAGGAAACTTATCTGTTTGGTTTGTCGGGGGTCGATATGTAAGCTTGTTTTCCGTCCCTTCTTCCCAGGATCAAGTACGTGGCAAGAGCCCTGTAGTTAGTGTAGGGGAAAACATAGCAGCATATGACCTCATCTAAATGATCATGGAAAGTTTATGCTAAGCTAATCATGCATGCATGTTTTTAGGGCGCCAGCGCTTCATTTTATTATCTGTGCTCAGGGTCTATGCCTGGCTTTGTACAAAGGGTTACATGCACATCGGCAAGGCTTGTACAAAAGGGTGGCTATTGGGGCAGGGCCCGACAGCCACGCCTTACGGGTAGAACTTGCGAAGATGCTCAATATTCCATGAGTTTTGCATTTTGATGCCATCTTCGGTCTCCAGATGGACTGCGCCAGGTCTGGTGACTCGTACTACCCGATAAGGGCCTTCCCACTTTGGCGTCAACTTGTAGGAACCCTTGGCAGACTGAACACACCTAAGGACAAGGTGGCCTTCCTCAAGGCTCCAGGCATGGACCCTGCGGCTGTGATAGCGGCGCAGGGCTTGCTGGTAGCATGCAGCACGCACAGCGGCCCGGAGACGGTTCTCCTCAAGGAGCACAGCATCGTCATGCCAGTGCTGCTCTTGCTCTACTTCATCGTAGGTAAATACTTGAGGTGACCCGTATATGACTTCCATGGGGATCACTGCTTCTGCCCCATAGACTAGGGAGAAGGGAGTCTGGCCGGTAGCTCGATTTGGTGTCATACGGAGGGACCAAAGAACCAACGGCAGCTCGTCGATCCAGCGTCTGCCGCATTTCTGTAGCTTATCAAAAGTTCTTGTCTTGAGCCCACGCAACACTTCGGCGTTCATCCTCTCAGCTTATCCATTGCTCCTGGGATGATCAACAGAGGCGAATGAAACCTTGCTTCCGAGGGTCTGAACGTATTGCATGAAGGCGAAGCTTGTGAATTGGGTGCCATTGTCAGTGATGACTCTGGTGGGTACTTCAAAACGGCACACCAATCCTTTCAAGAACTTGATAGCTGATTGTGTGGTCACCTTCCTCATAGGCTCCACTTCCGGCCACTTTGTAAACTTGTCGATTGCAACGTACAAGAAATCAAAGCCCCTGGTAGCACGAGGGAAGGGACCCAAGATGTCGAGCCCCCAGACCGAAAATGGCCATGACAAAGGGATCGTCTGGAGAGCTTGAGCAGGTTGATGGATATTGTTGGAGTGGAACTGGTAGGCTTCACATCTGGTGACTAGCTCAATTGCATCTTGGAGGGCCGTGGGCCAGTAGAAACCTTGTCGGAAAGCTTTTCCAACCAAGGCTCTTGATCCAATATGGGAGCCGCACACGCCTTTGTGTATCTCTGCCAACAGTTCCTTCCCCTCTTTCTGGCAAATGCACTTTAGTTTCACACCGTTGGGCCTCCTTCTGTATAATGTGTCATCGACAAACTGATACATACTGGCCCTCTGGGCCACTCTTCAAGCTTCTTCTTGCTCTTCGGGAAGTTCTCTAGTTTGGAGGTAGTGGACTATGTGTCGTGCACAAGTTGGAGCTTGAGGCTCAACAACAAGGACAAATGGCACCTCCTCACTCATGGGAGTGCCTACCTCGACCGCAGGGACATGTGGTCCCGCGGAGGAGTGCAGCTCACCAAGTGAAGTGGAGTCATTCCCTGCAGCTTTTCTACCGGGGACCTCTGGAGGTCCTGCCGGTAAAGGCTTGCCGGAGTCTAGCTTCCTCCTCTTTCTGGCCATCGTTGTCGGGGATACGGAAGGTTGAGTCAGGTGGAGAACAAAAGTCCCTGTTCCCACAGGAAGCTTTTGTGCAGCGCATTTTGACATATGATCAGCGATGCTGTTTTCCGCACGTGGCTCATGCTTTGTTTGCAATCCGTCAAAACGCTCCTCCAACTTTCTCACTTCTTCAACGTACGCCTCCATCAATGGACTCTGGTAATCCTTGTTCACTTGTCTCACTACAAGCTGTGAATCTCCACGGATGATCAACTTCTTAATTCCCAATTCCGTTGCAATCCTGAGCCTGACAAGGAGCCCTTCATATTCTGCAGTGTTGTTTGTAGCTTTGTCCTGGGGAAAATGCATTTGGACCATGTACTTGAGGTGCTCTCCGGTGGGCGCGACAAGGAGCATGCCAGCCCCTGCACCTTGCAATGAGAAGGCACCATCAAAGTACATGACCCATTCATGGGGAGCCTCCTTGCCAGGGATAATGGTTTCCAGTGTTTCTTCATCTGGAGTGGGTGTCCATTCTGCAATGAACTCCGCCAGCGCTCTAATCTGAATGGTTGAGGTACTTTCATACTTCAGACCAAAACTTGACAATTCTAATGCCCATTCAACTATCCTGCCGGTGGCCTCAGGGTTCCTCAGTATGCGTTGCAAAGGGAAATGGGTGACAACCGTGATTTCGTGGGCTTGGAAGTAGTGGCGCAGTTTCCTTGAGGCCATGATGAGGCCAAACATCAATTTCTACACGCCAGAGTACCTTGACCTAGCCCCCTGCAATAGGGAGCTAACAAAGAAAACTGGTTGCTGCACCACCCTTTTCTTTGTCATGGCCCGGGAATTGCCTTCACCACTCTGCTCTTCTTTCTCCTGATCCGTACCCAATCTTGTTGCGGCTGGTTCGCTTCCTTCTCAGGGGAGGATAGTAGCTGCGGCTGCTCCTTCATCTACTTCCCGCTGCGCCACCAGCACTGCACTAACCACTTGATTGGTTGCCGCCAAATATAGCAGCAACGACTCTTGTGGCTTAGTAGCAACCAAGGTGGGGGCAGAGGAAAGATAGGCTTTTAAGTCCTGTAGCGCTGCTTCTGCCTCCGGAGTCCAGTTCATGGGCCCTGCCATCTTCAGAATTTTGAAGAACGGCAAGGCGCGCTCGGCAGACTTGGAAATGAACCTACTCAGCGTGGCAACACATCCAGTTAAATGCCTCACGTCCTTGACTATCTTGGGTGCTTGAATCTACTCGATTGCTCTAATCTTGTCAGGGTTGGCCTCTGTCCCTCGGTGAGACACAAAGAAGCCAAGCAGCTTGCTGGAGGGAATGCCAAACACATAGTTCTCAGGGTTTAACTTCAAGTTGATCTTGCGCGGGTTTGCAAAGGTCTCTTCCAGGTCCTGAATGAGCGTTGATCTGTCCTTGGTTTTGACCTCTATATCATCCATATAAGCTTCAACATTCCTATGCAACTAAGACTCAAACCCAATTTGCACTACTCTTGCAAAAGTGGACCCAGCGCTCTTCAACCCGAAGGGCATCCGCACAAAGCAGTACATGCCACATGGGGTGATGAATGCAGTCTTCTCCTCATCTTCCTTAGACATGAATATCTAATGGTATCCGGAGTATGCATCCAGGAAGGAAAGCAGATCGCACCCAGAAGTGGAATCCACAATCTGGTCGATGTGCGGCAAGGGGAAAGGGTCCTTCGGGCATGCCTTGTTCAGATCTATGAAGTCTATGCAAAGCCTCCATTTCCCATTCGCCTTGCGCACCACCACTGGGTTTGCCAACCATGTTGGATGCAACACTCCTCTGACCAAACCAGCTGCTTCAAGTTTCTTGATCTCCTCGGCAATGAACTATTGCCGCTCCAAAGCTTGTTTTCTGACCTTCTGTTTGACGGGTCGAGCATGAGGGCAGATAGCAAGGTGGTGCTCAATTACCTCCCTGGGAACACTGGGGATGTCAGATGGCTGCCAAGCAAACACATTGACATTCGCCCGCAGGAAGGCAATGAGCGTGCTTTCCTATTTGTCATCGAGGATGGTGCTGATGGTAAATGTACCATCAGCGCCACCCAGCCCTGCCGGGACCTTCTTCACAGAAGGTGAAGCAGCTTTGGATCTCTTACTAGTGGAACTTTCTGGCAAATCATCGACAGGCGCAGCGCCCTCCGGAGAGGCGCTCTTCCCGGACTCTTTGCCGGTATCCCTGCTAGCTTTCTTTCCTTTCTTGTTTTCCTTGGCGGGAACCACGGCTTCTGCGGCCTCGGCGGAGACCGCATCCCGGTACATCCTATCCACGCATATGATTGCGTCCTTCTTGTCCAACGGGATGGAGATGACGCCCATCGGCCCTGGCATATTCAGAGTATTGTAGGCATAGTGAGATGCCGCCATGAATTTTGCCAGAGCTGGACGGCCAAGAATCCCATTGTACGGCAAAGGGAGCTCGACCACGTCGAACACAATCTTATCGGTCCAGTAGTTCAACTCTCCTCCAAACATCACCGGCAGTGTGATCTTCTCCGTAGGACGACTCCTATCGGGGTTGATCCCTTGAAACGTGCCAGTAACCTTGAGCTCTTTATCTAATATTTGCAACTTGCTGAGTACCTTGGGGGAAATCAGATTCAACCATTCCCCGCCATCAACCAACATCTTCGTGAACTCGAGGTTGCGGATTGTTGGTGAGACCAACAACGGCAAGCACCCTACCGCGGTGGTGCGGTCGGGGTGGTCCTCTTCGTCAAAGATGATGGCTGTGCGGGACCATTTGAGTGGTTTCCGGGAGTCTGCCACTGGCTCTACGGCATTAACCTCACGCGCCCACTGTTTAAGTTGGCGGTGAGAGGAGTGCAAAGATGCGCCTCCGTCAATGCATAGGGCCTTAGTGGATTTCTGGAACTCTTGCTCACTGGTTTCCTCTTCATTCCCTTCATCACTTTCATCATCACCTTCCTTCCTCTCGCGGCCTCTAGCAGGTTTCTCTTGATGCTGGGGAACCTTGCCGCAGCGGCCTCCTCTGCCGCCTCGGCCCTTCCCGCAAGCACCTTCCTGGTCTCTTTCCTTGTCATGCTTCTCATACTCAGCTTTCTGCTTCTTGACAAGTTGCTCAACTTGGTGACACTCTTGGAGGTCATGGCCCTTGGTTCGATGGATCTTGCAGTACGGTCCGCCATCCTTCCCAGCCTTTTCGGCCGCCGCAGCCTCCCGGCAATCAATGCATGTGGCAACTTCCTTGTCGGGGGCTTCGGTCTTGGCCTTCTTGCCGGTACTAGGAGTGCCAGAACCCTCAACAGCCAGTACTGCCTTTTCCTTGCACTTTTTGTTCTTCCTCTTCGGGTTAGTGGCATTGTCGTCGTCTTCCGAGTCAACTTCGATGCCATCCTCTTCTCCGGGCAGCCGCCTCCCTTCCTCCTTACAGGCACACTTATCCACCAAGGTGTACAGCTCATTCATAGTCTTAGGCAACCGGACATTCATCTTGGAACGTATCCTCTTGTTGCGGATGTTGGACTGGAACGCAGCAATCACAGCTGCTGGGTGGATATCTCAAATGTTCCTGTGTACCCGGCTAAACCTCTGCATGTACTTCCGCAAGCTCTCCCCTTCCTTCTGTGGAAGGAGCTGCAAATCGCTGGGCCGTCCCGGTTCTTGATGGCCGTCCGTGAAGGCACCAACAAACTCATTGCACAGGTCAGCCCAGGACGAAATGGAATTCTCCGGCAGGTGCATCAGCCACGACCTCATGTTTGGCTTGAGTGCCAAAGGGAAGTAATTGGCGAACACCTTCTCGTCTCTTCCTCCGGCGGCTTGAACAGCGATGGTGTAGATGCTCACGAACTCTGCCGGGTTTAGCCTTCCATCATACTTTTCTAGTATCTCTGGTTTGAAAACGTGGGCAGATGGCCAACGGACTTGCCGTAGCTCGCGAGTGAAGGCATGGCACCCAACCTTGAAAGGCAAGTATCTGCCTCCACTGGGTGCGGGTTCGTCGACGTCTGGGCCATTGCGCCTGTCAGATTGGCGGCGGGTTTCGCGGCGTCGTTCTATAGTGACGCGCGCGTCTTCCCTCCGCTGATCTTCCAGGACCTACCGCTAATCTTCCAGGACCTACCGCTAATATCGACGAGCCCAAGGATCAGATGAAGCCATTGATGCCTTGTCGGGCTCCTGGTCGCGAGGTTCGGGCTGCAGCCTCAGCGCCCGCTGTCATGGAGGGTACTGCACCGTTGGAGTGGCCCCCTCGACTTGGTCAGCAGCTTGGGCCGTGGTTGTTGCTTGTGGGCGCCATGGCTGGCCTGCCTGCTGTGATCCTCCCGCTTCAGCAAAACCTATCAAACTCTGGATGGTGGCTCTCCATTTATCCATTTGATCGGCCACTGGCGGGAATCTCAGCAGGAGTTGGGCTCGCGCCATGGCTTCCAAAGAAGTGATACGTCCATTTTGCATCATGCTTTTATATTGATATTTATTGCATTATGGGCTGTTATTACACACTATATCACAATACTTATGCCTTTTCTCTCTTATTTTACAAGGTTTACATGAAGAGGGAGAATGCCGGCAGCTAAAATTCTGGATTGGAAAAGGAGCAAATATTAGAGACCTATTCTGCACAACTCCAAAAGTCCTGAAACTTTTGAAGAGTCATTTTGGAATTAATAAAAAATATTGGGCGAAGAAAGCACCAGAGGGGGGCCACCTGCCATCCACAAGGGTGGAGGGCGTGCCCTACCCCCCTGGGCGCGCCCTCCGGTCTTGTGGGCCACCTGGCAGGCCCCCGATGCCCATCTTCAGCTATATGGTGTGTTTTGACCTGGAAAAAATCAGAAGGGAGCTTTTGGGACGAAGCGCCGCCGTCTCGAGGCTGAACCTGGGCAGAACCAATCTACGGCTCCGGCGGACCTGTTCTGCCGGGAAAACATCCCTCCGGGAAAGAGAAATCGAAGCCATCGTCATCACCAACGATCCTCTCATCGAGAGGGGGTCAATCTCCATCAACATCTTCACCAGCACCATCTCCTCTCAAACCCTAGTTCATCTCTTGTATCCGATCTCTATCTCAAAACCTCAGATTGGTACCTGTGGGTTGCTAGTAGTGTTTATTACTCCTTGTAGTTGATGCTAGTTGGTTTATTTGGTGGAAGATCATATGTCCAGATTCTTAATGATAATTAATACTCCTCTGATGATGACCATGAATATGCTTTGTGAGTATTTACATTTATTCCTGAGGACATGGGAGAAGTCTTGTTACAAGTAATCATGTGAATTTGGTATTCGTTTTATATTTTGATGAGATGTATGTTGTCTTTCCTCTAGTGGTGTTATGTGAACGTCGACTACATGACACTTCACCATGATTTGGGCCTAGGGGAAGGCATTGGGAAGTAATAAGTAGATGATGGGTTGCTAGAGTGACAGAAGCTTAAACCCTAGTTTATCATTGCTACGTAAGGGGCTGATTTGGATCCACATGTTTCATGCTATGGTTAGATTTATCTTAATTCTTCTTTCGTAGTTGCGGATGCTTGCGAGAGGGGTTAATCATAAGTGGGAGGCTTGTCCAAGAAGGGCAGCACCCAAGCACCGGTCCACCCACATATCAAATTATCAAAGTAACGAACGCGAATCATATGAGCATGATGAAAACTAACTTGACAACAATTCCCATGTGTCCTCGGGAGCACTTTGCTTTATATAAGAGTTCGTCCAGGATTGTCCTTTGCTACAAAAAGGATTGGGCCACCTTGCTGCACCTTGTTTACATTTGTTACTTGTTACCCGTTACGAATTATCTCATCATACAACTATCTGTCACCGATAATTTCAGTGCTTGCAGAGAATACCTTGCTGAAAACCGCTTGTCATTTCCTTCTGCTTCTCGTTGGGTTCGACACTCTTACTTATTGAAAGGACTATGATAGATCCCCTATACTTGTGGGTCATCAAGACTCTTTTCTGGTGCCATTGCCGGGGAGTGAAGCGCCTTTGGTAAGTGGAATTTGGTAAGGAAACATTTATATAGTGTTCTGAAATTTACTGTCACTTGTTACTATGGAAAATAATTGTTTGAGGGGCTTGTTCGGGGTATCTTCACCTCGACCAGAAGAGCAAAGAGTTGCTCCTCAACCTACTGCACCTACTGAAAATATTTATTATGAAGTTCCTTCGGGTATGATAGAGAAACTGCTAGCTAATCCTTATGCAGGAGATGGAATATTACATCCCGATATGCACCTAATATATGTGGATGAAGTTTGTGGATTATTTAAGCTTGCAGGTATGCCTAAGGATGTTGTCAAGAAGAAGGTTTTCCCTTTATCTTTGAAGGGAAAGGCATTGACATGGTATAGGCTATGTGATGATATTGGATCAAGGAACTACAACCGATTGAAATTAGAATTTCATCAGAAGTTTTATCTTATGCATCTGGTTCATCGTGATCAGAATTATATATATAATTTTTGGCCTCGTGAAGGAGAAAGTATCGCTCAAGCTTGGGGGAGGCTTAAGTCAATGTTATATTCATGCCCCAATCATGAGCTCTCAAGAGAAATTATTATTCAGAATTTTTATGCTCGGCTTTCTCATAATGATCGATCCATGCTGGATACTTGTACTGGTTCTTTTATGAAGAAGGATATTGAATTCAAATGGGATTTATTGGAAAGAATTAAACTCAACTCTGAAGATTGGGAACTCGACGAAGGTAAGGAGTCAGGTATAAACCTTAAGTTTGATTGTGTTAAATCTTTTATGGATACCGATTCTTTTCATGATTTTAGCACTAAATATGGACTTGACTCTGAGATAGTAGCTTCTTTCTGTGAATCTTTTGCTACTCATGTTGATCTCCCTAAGGAGAAGTGGTTTAAATATCATCCTCCCATTGAAGTGAAAGTAGTAGAACCTATTAAAGTTGAAGAAGAAACTATTACTTATAATGTTGATCCTATTGTTCCTACTGCTTATGTTGAGAAACCACCTTTCCCTGTTAGAATAAAGGATCATGCTGAAGCTTCAACTGTGGTTCGTAAGAGTTATACTAGAACACCTACACCCCCTGAACAAATTAAAGTTGAACCTAGTATTGCTATGGTTAAAGATCTCTTGGTTGATAATATTAAAGGGCATGTTATTTATTTCTATGATGAAGCTGCTGGAATTGCTAAACCCGATACTAAAGATAAACATAGACCTGTTGTTGGCATGCCTGTTATTTCCGTTAAAATAGGAGATCATTGTTATCATGGCTTATGTGATGTGGGTGCTAGTGTGAGTGCAATTCCTTATACCTTATATCAAGAAATTATGAATGATATTGCACCTGTTGAGATAGAAGATATTGATGTTACTATTAAGCTTGCCAATAGAGATACTATATCGCCAATTGGGATTGTTAGAGATGTTGAGGTCTTGTGTGGGAAAATAAAATACCCTACTGATTTTCTTGTTCTTGCTTCCCCACAAGATGACTTTTGTCCCATTATATTTGGTAGACCTTTCTTGAATACTGTTAATGCTAAGATAGACTGTGAGAAAGATATTGTTACTGTTGGTTTAGGGGATATGTCTCATGATTTTAATTTCTCTAAATTTCGTAGACAACCCCATGATAATGAATTTCCTAGTAAGGATGAAATTATTGGTCTTGCTTCTATTGTCGTGCCTCCTACTGATCCTTTAGAACAATATTTGCTAGACCATGAAAATGATATGTTTATGAATGAAAGAAGGGAAATAGATGAAATATTCTTTAAGCAAGGGTCTGTTTTGAAACACAACTTGCCTGTTGAAATCCTTGGGGATCCTCCTCCACCCAAGGGTGATCCCATGTTTGAGCATAACAATTACCTGATACTTTGATATGCTTATCTCAATGAAAAGAAGATATATCCTATTATTATTAGTGCTAACCTTTCAAAGCATGAAGAAAAGAAATTATTAAAAACTCTGAAGAAGCATCATGCCGCTATTGGATATACTCTTGATGATCTTAAGGGCATTAGTCCCACTCTATGTCAGCACAAAATTAATTTGGAGCATGATGCTAAACCAGTTGTTGATCATCAGCGACGGTTAAATCCTAAGATGAAAGAAGTGTTAAGAAATGAAATACTAAAGCTTCTCGAGGCAGGTATAATTTATCCTATTGCTGATAGTAGATGGGTTAGTCCCGTTCATTGTGTCCCTAAGAAGGGAGGTATTACTGTTGTTCCAAATGATAAGAATGAATTGATCCCACAAAGAATTGTTACAGGTTATAGAATGGTAATTGATTTTCATAAATTAAACAAAGTTACTAGAAAAGATCATTGCCCTCTACCTTTTATTGATCAAATGCTAGAAATACTATCCAAACATACACATTTTGCTTTCTAGATGGTTATTCTGGTTTTTCTCAAATACCTGTGTCAAAAGATGATCAGGAGAAGACCACTTTTACTTGCCCTTTCGGTACCTTTGCTTATAGACGTATGCCTTTTGGTTTATGCAATGCACCTGCTACCTTTCAAAGATGTATGACTGCTATATTCTCTGATTTTTGTGAAAAGATTGTTGAGGTTTTCATGGATGATTTCTCCGTTTATGGAACTTCTATTGATGATTGCCTAAGCAACCTTGATCGAGTTTTGCGGAGATGTGAAGAAACTAATCTTGTCTTGAATTGGGAGAAGTGCCACTTTATGCTTAATGAAGGTATTGTCTTGGGGCACAAAATTTCTGAAAGAGGTATTGAAGTTCATAAAGCTAAAGTAGATGCTATTGAAAAGATGTCGTGTCCTAAAGATATCAAAGGTATAAGAAGTTTCCTTGGTCATGCTGGTTTCTATAGGAGGTTTATTGAAGACTTCTCTAAAATTTCTAGGCCTCTCACTAATCTCTTGCAAAAAGATGTTCCTTTTGTTTTTGATGATGATTGTGTAGAAGCATTTGAAATACTTAAGAAAGCCTTGATTTCTGCATCTATTGTTCAACCGCCTCATTGGAGTTTACCCTTTGAAATTATGTGTGATGCTAGTGATTATGCTGTTGGTGCTGTTCTAGGACAAAGAGTTGATAAGAAATTGAATGTTATTCATTATGCTAGTAAAACTCAAGATAGTGCCCAGAGAAATTATGCTACTACTGAAAAAGAATTTTTAGCAGTTGTTTTTTCTTGTGATAAGTTCAGATCTTATATTGTTGATTCCAAAGTAACTGTTCACATTGATCATGTTGCTATTAAATATCTTATGGAAAAGAAAGATGCTAAGCCTAGACTTATTAGATGGGTTCTCTTGCTACAAGAATTTGATTTGCATATTATTGATAGAAAGGGAGCTGAGAACCCCGTTGCAGACAACTTGTCTAGGTTAGAAAATGTTCTTGATGACCCACTGCCTATTGATGATAGCTTTCCTGATGAGCAATTAACTGTCATAAATGATTCTCGTAATACTCCATGGTATGCTGATTATGCTAATTACATTATTGCTAAATTTATACCACCTAGTTTCACATACCAGGAAAAGAAAAAGTTTTTCTATGATTTAAGACATTACTTTTGGGATGACCCACACCTTTTATAAAAAAGGAGTAGATGGTGTTATTAGACGTTGTGTACCTGAGCATGAATAGGAACATATCCTACGCAACTGTCACTCCGAGGCTTACGGAGGACACCATGCTAGAGATAGAACTGCACATAAGGTATTACAATCCGGTTTTTATTGGTCTACTCTCTTCAAGGATGCCCGTAAGTTTGTCTTGTGATGAATGCCAGAGAATTGGCAATATTAGTAGATGTCAGGAAATGCCTATGAATTATTCACTTGTTATTGAACCATTTGATGTTTTTGGCTTTGATTATATGGGACCTTTTCCTTCCTCTAATGGGCATACACATATTTTAGTTGCTGTAGATTACGTTACTAAGTGGGTAGAAGCTATTCCAACTAGTAGTGCTGATCATAACACTTCTATTAAGATGCTTAAAGAAGTTATTTTTTCGAGGTATGGAGTCCCTAGATATTTAATGACTGATGGTGGTTCACATTTTATTCATGGTGCTTTCCGTAAAATGCTTGCTAAATATGATGTCAACCATAGAATTGCATCTCCTTATCACCCTCAGTCTAGTGGTCAAGTAGAATTAAGCAATTGAGAGATTAAATTGATTTTGCAAAAGACTGTTAATAGATCTAGAAAGAATTGGTCAAAGAAACTTGATGATGCATTATGGGCTTATAGAACTGCTTATAAAAACCCTATGGGTATGTCTCCGTATAAAATGTTCTATGGAAAGGCTTGTCACTTACCTCTCGAACTAGAACATAAGGCATATTGGGCTATTAAAGAGCTCAATTATGATTTCAAACTTGCCGGTGAGAAGAGGTTATTTGACATAAGCTCGCTTGATGAGTGGAGAACCCAAGCCTATGAGAATGCCAAGTTGTTTAAAGAAAAGTTAAAAGATGGCATGACAAAAGGATACAAAAGCGTGAGTTTAATGTAGGTGACCATGTTTTGCTATACAACTCTCGTTTAAGATTTTTTGCAGGAAAGCTTCTCTCTAAATGGGAAGGTCCTTACGTTATCGAGGAGGTCTATCGTTCTGGTGCCATAAAAATCAACAATGCCGAAGGTACAAATCCGAAGGTGGTAAACAGTCAAAGAATCAAACATTATATCTCAAGTAATCCCATAAATGTTGAGACCAATATAATTGACACCGTAACACCGGAGGAGTACATAAGGGACACTTTCCAGAACATTTCAGACTCCCAATAGGAATAGGTATGTGGTACGGTAAGTAAACCAACTCCAAAACTGTTCTAATAGCAATTTTTCTCTGTTTTGGAATATTTAAAAAATTAGGAAAATTAAAAGTAGTCCGAAGAGCGCACGAGGCATCCACAAGGATGGAGGGCGCGCCCTACCCCCCTGGGCGCGCCCCCTGCCTTGTGGCCAGCTCGTGTGCCCTCCGGACTCCATTTTCTTGCACGATACTTCTTTTGGTCTGTAAAAATTCATTATATAATCTCCCGAAGGTTTTGACCACTGTACCACGACAAAATCTTCTGTTTTTGTTTCGAGTTGTTTTTCTGACAGATCTAGATCACCATGACGTCTCCAAGTGCCCCCAATGACAAGTTTTTCGAGAAGGTCATCAACCCTTATCTCGCGGAGGTGCTGCAACACCCTCAAACCGTTGAGATGCGTGAGGGGGTGCTGCATATCTGCGATGTTGAGGGTCCGAAGAAGACCAGAAGCATGGAGACAAGACTCGAAGCAATGGAGCAACGAGTTTTCAAGTGCCAAGGGATGGTGGTGTGACGCCCCCGGCTCAATTGTGCACTAATCATACACGCAAATGCACACGATCAAGCCTAAGGACTCACGGGAAGATATCACAACACAACTCTAAAACATAAATAAAGCCATACAAGCTTTATATTACAAGCCAGGGGCCTCGAGAGCTCAAATACATAAGCTTGTGTACAAGCGTCAGTGGAAGCATCAGATATCTAAGTACAGATATAAAAGAAAGCACAGATAGGCCCTTAAAAGGCGGGGCAAAAGAAAAACACTACGATCGAAAGGCGTAGGCCTCCTGCCTGGGACCCTCCGATCCTACTCCTGGTCGTCAGCCAACTTGTAGTAGTATCCACTCTCGAGGTGATAGAACTAGTCGTTGACGGGGCATCTGTCTCAAGGGGTCCGTCCTCTGGTCACGACAAACTGATATGGGGAGAAAAAGAAAGCAAAGCAACCATGAGTACTCCAAAGTACTCAGCAAGCAAGGATCTACACTACATATGCAACATTATCAAGGGGAGGCTGTATATGTGGACTGGGCTGCAGAAATGCCAGAATAGAGAGAAGGCCTAGTCCTATCGAAGACTAGCATCTTCAGCGGTCTTGCAGCAATAGAAGAGAGTAGAACAGTACAATATAATGTAGTAGTAGCATTAAGTCTCATCCTCGCCCAGTGATCCTTTCTCGACTCCCTGCGAGAAAGCAATCCCAGAGCCATACAGTCATCAACCTCGTCCTGAGATCCCTTCTCGACTCCCTGTGAGAAGCAATCCCAGAGCCATAGTATCCAGGTCTCATCTCAAGTTCTAGATGTATCGATCGGGATACAACTCCGAGTGTCTGTTACCGAGGATCCGGCTATGCATAGATTAGTTCTTCACTGCAGGGGTGCACCAACTTACCCACCACGCTCGCTTAACTCTGGCCGGACACACTTTTCTGGGTCATGCCCGGCCTCGGTCAAACGACACACCGCAACCCTACCTAGAGCTCAGCAGAGAGGTCCCCGTCGGTCTACATCCTAAGCGCTCAGAGGTCTTGGGCCATCGCCCTGTGCACTCCGAGTCGTTGCATGCAGGGGGAAGCCAGGCACCAGGGGGGCGCCGGTCCGTCCCGGCCGCAATGCTGAACTGGACGTCTGACAAAGCTTTCGGCTGATGCATACGATGCAGAGTACCCATATTTATTCCCGCGTGATGGTTAGTGCTATCAGGCCAGAGGCCCACTCGAATCAAATATCCAAACCATTAGTACCTTGGGCTTGCGGTCACGAGCAGAGACTCATGAAAGATGTGACCCCGTCGCCCCATCTTGAGGACTTGCGGCAAGGGCCAAGAATGCCCGGCCACGCCTCGTGTTCTCACTCGGGCACCATACAGGCAACCCATCTTCACAACACTCGCCACTTAGACGCACGTGGGTACCCCTCAGGGTCGACCCGCCTTTCCAAGTAACAGTGTAAGGTCCAAGTATCCGTGTGTCCATAACATCGGGAATCCGAGGTATCACCCTTGTTAGATTCCTACACGATGTAACCGTCAAGGTGAACTTTAGGAGGAATCACCCTCGATGGGTTCACACTTGGTGTGTTGTACGACAGGATCGTATCGGAAGTGGAGAAGGAGGAATCACCCTCGATGACCACAACCGAATAGCTACTCTACAGAGTTAACATCAGAAGTGCTACAAGAGGTTTCACCCTCGGCACTCGATAGTATCGCTGCAGTGTCGTTACAACTAAGGGGTGGTGATGTGCGGTGCCGGGGCCTGGTCTTCAATCCCGTTGATCGGATCTTCTGATAATCCAGCGGGGCAGTCGGGATAAGTAGGGTCACTGATAGGTCTCTACCCAGCCTATACTAAGCAGTTTAGGATATGCAGGTAATTATCAACAGCAGGTTACAATAAACAGGCTATGCATCAGAATAGGTAAAGCAGTAGCAGCAGCAATTCTAATGCAAGCATGAGAAAATAGAATGGGCGATATCGGTATGCTCAAGGGGGGGCTTGCATGGTTGCTCGGCGGCAAGGGCAAGGTCGTCAACGGTGTCGTCAATCTCCGGAGCTGCGTCGGCCTCGGGGACAACATCGATGTCGGGGTCTACCGAGAGAGAAGAGGGGGAGGAAACAGTAAATACACAGCAAACAGGAGCATCACAGAGCAGGCTACGCTAACGTGCAGTGCAGGGTTGCCTAAAGACATGTCTAAGTCATTTAGTTATTTTAGGAATTTGTTTGGATTTATTTTATTGGAGTCATGCACTATTCATTTATCTGAAACAGGTAAAAAGTTGCATGTTCAGATAGTTAGAGGCATATAACAGGTATGTGGGTAGCGTATTTGGATTCGACTCATTTTTCTGGTCATTTTTCATATATAAATTATTTTCATCGGAGTTACGGATTAAAAGATATGATTTTCTAAAGTTTAATTGATTTTTTGAATTTTATTTAATTATTTAAATCAACATTATCCAGAACAGTGTGGGGGTGACGTCAGCATGACGTAATGGTGATGTCAGCGGTCAACTCTGGCTGACCAGAGTCAAACCTGACATGTGGGGCCCACATGTCATACACAGTGGCCTTAGCAGGGGGTTAAAATTAACTAATTGGGTTAATTAGTGGGTGGGCCCCAGTAGTCAGTGTCTGTTAGTTTAACTAATTAACTTAATTAACTAATTAGCAGTTTATTTATTCCAAAAACATTTTAAGGTGGGGGCCCGCGTGTCAGCGGGTCAGAGTTGCCCCGTCAGCGGCTGACTGGGTCAACTGGGCCCACAGGGCCCAGCAGCCAGCAGCACAGCGGTGGGGCCCGGTCGTCAACGTCGGACGCTGAGTCAGCGCCGGTCACCGGAGGGCTCTGGCGAGCCCGAGCGCGGCGGCAACTCCGGCGAGCTCGGATTTGAGCTATGGTGCACGATTTTGGGCGCGGTTAGTTGCACTAGGACGGCCACTCAATCCCGCGCACGCCGGTGGCCTCGGTTTGTCACGGGGAGGGCTACAACGTCGACGGCGACCACCGTCGCGGACGCCGGAATCGGGCATCAATCGGGCTCAGGCAGAACGGTGATGGGATGAATCGCGACTGCCCGCGTTCGACTCCTAGCAGCACACTGAGCACACCGGAGTGCTCAGTTGCTCACGACAGCAACTACAGCAGCGACAGCATCGGCTGCGGCGGAGCACAGTTCAGGCGCGATGGCGGCAGTGGCTAGAGCTCTAAATCGAGCTCGGGCCAAGGGGAAAAAGATGCGTGCGTGCTCACAGAGATGGACGCCGTACTCGAAGAAGCGCAGGGAGGACGGCGTGGAGTAGATTGATGGCGACGTCCGGTGAGGGGAACGGGCTGATGGCGAGGCGTAGGGGCGCTCCAGCTCGGTCCACCACTTCGGGTCGATGAGGACGATGATGATGGGGCTCCAGGACCACTCGGAAACGGAGAGGGGAGCCGGTGGCCGCGCTGCTCACGGAGGCATGGCCATGGCGGCGATCGGGGGTGGAGACAGAGAGGGAGAAGAGAGAAAGCGAGGCCAGAGGGGGGCTTGGAGGGCGCAGGGGGGTGGCCTTATCCCTCCACAGCGGGGGCGGGGCTCGCTGTCGAGCGGAGCGAGGGGGGCCAGGGGTGAGCGCGCGCGCGGGGCACGGTGGAGACGACAGCGGCGTGGGGGTGAACAGGGGGAGGTGGGAGAAGACAGGCGGTGGGCCGGGCTAGCACTGTGGACTTAGGTCCAGTGCCCGGTAGTAGCTTTAGGCCCTTTCTCCTTTTCTATTTTTCTGTTTTCTTTTCTTTTTAGTTTCTGTTTTGCAAAATGTGTGGCACCCAAATGAATTTTGTAAAATATATGACCTGGTCCATTAATCACAGTGCAACATACCCTATCACCAAAAATTAGTTCGGGGTATTTATCATTTCATGTTTATTTTATATTTATTAATAGGTTATTAAATATTGTTTCAGCCACTGTTTGAGGATGTTCAAGTCACTTATCCAATTTCAATAAGGTTAGTTACAATTTTATCATTGCCTCCAAATTATTTGCTATTTAATGAACATTTTGGTTTCTGAGTTTGGACAACTTTTATTTTCACTTTTAGTTTGAATTTACAATTGGATTTGAATTTGAAAAGGGATATGATCCAAATGATGTTTAGGCACTGTTAATCATGATGACATTGCATTATCTAAAGGGGATTATTGTAGCCAACCACTGGGGGTGTTACAGGTGGAACGTGGACTCAACGCCAACCACATGATGATCGCTGAATTTACAAGTGGTCACAAGCTGGATGCTGAGAACATTGGGGAGGCCATCTTCAAGCTTCATGAGAAAATCGAGCATCTCCAGGCCCAGATCTATGACCTGCAAAACCAAAACTGTGAGTATGAATAAAGATTTAAGAGGATGAGTTTGGCTGCAGATTTGAGGATCCCGGAGACTCGTTCATCTTTTTACGATGGCGAACCTATGCCTTGGAAGACGGAGGATAAAATTCTTTCTACATCAACAACTCCATCATCACCACCTCCGAAGAAAGAGATCTAAATAGATGGGTATGGGCACTCCCCTTGGCAACTGCCAAGCTTGGGGGAGATGCCCCAGTATCGTATCACCATCACACCTTTACTTTTATCATTTTTTCTTAGTTCGATCCTTTTGGTTATATCTTGATCTAGTAGAATAAAGTTTTTAGTATGATCTAGCTTTGAGTTTTGTTTTGATCTCTATCTATGTAATCGAGTCCATGAGTTATATATAATAAAGAGTAGTTTTGAGTTGAGGGCTTTTGCTTTCTTGCTATGATCTTGAGGGAATTAAATAAAAGAAAGGAATAAAAAGATCATATATTGATCTTATGGAGAGTAATGACTTCACACATAAAGAGTATGATGAATAAAAGTTGTTGAGAGTTGACAAACATAGTTTTGGTCATTGTTGCAATTAATAGGAAGTAATAAAGAAAGAGATTCTTCACATGTAAATATATTATGTTGGATATCTTTTGTAATTGTGAGCACTCATTAAAATATGACATGATAAAAAGTTGATGTTGGACAAGGAAGACAACATAATGGTTTATGTTTTCTAATATCCGAATAGAAGTTATGTTGTCATGGATCCTCCAACATGTTGAGCTTGCCTTCCCCTCTCATGCTAGCCAAATTCTTTGCATCAAGTAGAGATACTACTTGTGCTTCCAAACATCCCTAAACCCAGTTTTGCCATGAGAGTCCACCATACCTACCTATGGATTGAGTAAGATCCTTCAAGTAAGTTGTCATCGGTGCAAGCAATAAAAATTGCTCTCTAAATATGTATGATCTATTAGTGTGAAGAAAATAAGCTTTATACGAACTTGTGATATGGAAGAAATAAAAGCGACGGACTACATAATAAAGGTCTTTATCACAAGCGGCAATATAAAGTGACGTTCTTTTGCATTAAGATTTTGTGCATCTAACCATAAAAGCGCATGACAACCTCTGCTTCCCTTTGCGAAGGGCCTATCTTTTACTTTTATCTTCTACCCTTATACAAGAGTCAATGGTGATCTTCACCTTTCCTTTTTACACTTTTTCTTTTGCAAAGCACTATGTGTTGGAGAGATTCAGATATATATATATATCCACTCGGATGTAGGTTATCATAGAGTATTATTGTTGACATTGCCCTTGAGGTAAAAGGTTGGGAGGCGAAACTATAAGCCCCTATCTTTCTCTATGTTCGATTGAAACTTTGAACCCATAAGTATCGCGTGAGTGTTAGCAATTGTGAAAGACTAAGTGATAGTTGAGTATGTGGACTTGCTGAAAAGCTCTTGAATTGACTCTTTCCGACGTTGTGATAAATTGCAATTGTTTCAATGACTGAGATCATAGTTTGTTAGTTTTCAATGAAGTTTCTGATTTATACTCTACCTTGTGAATGAATTGTTACTCTAGCATAAGAAATTATATGATAATATACGTTGCTATTCTAAAGATGATCTTGATGCCCTCATGTCCGTATTTTATTTTATCGACACCTCTATCTCTAAACATGTGGACATATTTTTCGATTTCGGCTTTCACTTGAGGACAAGCGAGGTCTAAGCTTGGGGGAGTTGATACGTCCATTTTGCATCATGCTTTTATATTGATATTTATTGCATTATGGGCTGTTGTTACACATTATATCACAAAACTTATGCCTTTTCTCTCTTATTTTACAAGGTTTACATGAAGAGGGAGAATGCCGGCAGCTGGAATTCTGGATTGGAAAAGGAGCAAATATTAGAGACCTATTCTGCACAACTCCAAAAGTCCAAAAACTTCACGGAGAGTCATTTTGGAATTAATAAAAAATATTGGGCAAAGAAAGCACCAGAGGGGGGCCACCTGCCATCCACAAGGGTGGAGGGCGCGCCCTACCCCCTGGGCGCGCCCTCCGGTCTTGTGGGCCACCTGGCAGGCGCTCGATGCCCATCTTCTGCTATATGGAGCTTTTGGGACGAAGCGCCGCCGTCTCGAGGCGGAACTTGGGCAGAACCAATCTAGGGCTCCGGCGGAGCTGTTCTGCCGGGGAAACATCCCTTCGGGAGGGGGAAATCAAAGCCATCGTCATCACCAACGATCCTCTCATCGAGAGGGGGTCAATCTCCATCAACATCTTCGCCAGCACCATCTCCTCTCAAACCCTAGTTCATCTCTTGTATCCGATCTCTGTCTCAAAACCTCAGATTGGTACATGTGGGTTGCTAGTAGTGTTGATTACTCCTTGTAGTTGATGATAGTTGGTTTATTTGGTGGAAGATCATATCTTCAGATTCTTAATGATAATTAATACTCCTCTGATTATGAACATGAATATGCTTTGTGAGTAGTTACATTTGCTCCTGAGGACATGGGAGAAGTCTTGTTACAAGTAATCATGTGAATTTGGTATTCGTTCGATATTTTGATGAGATGTATGTTGTCTTTCCTCTAGTGGTGCTATGTGAACGTCGACTACATGACACTTCACCATGATTTGGGCCTAGGGGAAGGCATTGGGAAGTAATAAGTAGATGATGGGTTGCTAGAGTGACAGAAGCTTAAACCCTAGTTTATCGTTGCTTCGTAAGGGGCTGATTTGGATCCACATGTTTCATGCTATGGTTAGATTTATCTTAATTCTTCTTTCGTAGTTGCGGATGCTTGCGAGAGGGGTTAATCATAAGTGGGAGGCTTGTCCAAGGAAGGGCAGCACCCAAGCACCGGTCCACCCACTTATCAAATTATCAAAGTAACAAACACGAATCATATGAGCATGATGAAAACTAACTTGACAACAATTCCCATGTGTCCTCGGGAGCGCTTTGCTTTATATAAGAGTTTGTCCAGTCTTGTCCTTTGCTACAAAAAGGATTGGGCCACCTTGCTGCACCTTGTTTACTTTTGTTACTTGTTACCCGTTACGAATTATCTCATCATACAACTATCTGTCACCGATAATTTCAGTGCTTGCAGAGAATATCTTGCTGAAGACCGCTTGTCATTTCCTTCTGCTCCTCGTTGGGTTCGACACTCTTACTTATCGAAAGGACTACGATAGATCCCCTATACTTGTGGGTCATCAAGCAGTGCTTGGCATAGATGATGACGCAGACTGTGACGTCGCTGGACTCCAGATGGTACCGGTCGTGGTGGCGTCATGCTCTTGTCGGCGCGAGCCAGCCGCCACGACGGTATGATGGCGAGAAGGGTGCATCTGGGGGTTGACGACCCCGTTTGGCGATCCGTCTTGGTTGTCTTGTCCGGGGAAGGCGCTTGTCCTGCAGCTGTGCCAGTAGTAGGGACAGCCAAGGGGTCGCGACTCATACCTGGGCGGGCGTTGTCGCTGTGGTTGCGCCCTCCAGCGCGGTGGGGAGGTGGATATTGAGCATTCTCCTCGCCCACGCCTTGTGGAACATGGCCATTGGGATGCTATTGATGCCGCCCTCCCCTGGTGTCTTCCGCTCCTGCTTCGGCCGCAGGGGGAACAGTGACAGCGCCGCCTGCGCCGGTCACGTTCCCCAAAGCGTCCGCGTCCCCCAACGCCGCCGCAGCACCCACAGCATTAGTGGCTGCATGCGAGGGGGCCTTCGAGGTGGAAGGGTGAGCTATCGCACCAGAATTTTTCTTGGGTGCCATGGATAATGATGATGAAGATTGATGCGCTGATCACGACCTTGGATTCGCGCAAGTGCTTCCCCCTACCTGGCGCGCCAAAGATGTCGCGGTGGAACACGATCACCTATGGGGCTATCAGCCCCTTTGTGGTTCCGCAGAGGGGAGATCACCTTGCACGAAGAGCGGAGGCCATGGGACAGCACGGCAGAGGTGACGCTGGTGGTTTTTACCCAGGTTCGGGCCGCTGTGAAGTGTAAAACCCTACTCCTGCTTTGGTGGATTAAAGAGAGGACCGTGGTGGTCACGCAGTGCTCGAGCCCGGCAAGGTCGCCTTGGGGAGAGCAGCTACGCGCGTACGAGTGTACAAGGGTCTGAATCCTTTCTTAGGTTGCCATGGCCCTCCTTTTATAGGCTAAGGGGTTACCACAGTGGAAAAACAGTCATTATCAACTGATTAGATAGCCAACAGTTCTATCATACCTAACTCTGGCAGTTAGGACAAAGTGCATTAAATGCACTGCTAGGTGTCACGCTGTGGATGCAGCCCGGCAAGCCTGTTGCGCCGCTTAACCATCTTCCATCTGTCTGCATGACACATGATGACCCACAAGTATAGGGGATCAATCATAGTCCGTTCAATAAGTAAGAGTGTCAAACCCAACGAGGAGCAGAAGGAAATGACAAGTGGTTTTCAGCAAGATAATGCGTGCAAGCGCTGAAATTGTATGTAACAGATAATTTGGTAGCAGGATAATTTGTAATGAGCACGTAATGGTAACGGCAAATAATATGCAGCAAGATAGCCCAATCCTTTTGTGGAAAAGGACAGGCCAAAACGGTTTCTTATAATAAGCAAAGTGTTCTTGAGGGCACACGGGAATTTCATCTAGTAACTTTCACCATGTTGGCTTGATTTGTGTTCACTACTTTGATAATTTGATATGTGGGTGGATCGGTGCTTAGGTGCTGTTCTTACTTGAACAAACCTCCTACTTATGATTAACCCCCTCGCAAGCATCCGCAACTACGAGAAAAGTATTAAGATAGAATCTAACCATAGCATTAAACTTTTGGATCCAAATCGGTCCCTTACGAAGTAGCGCATAAACTAGGGTTTAATCTTCTGTCACTCTAGCAACCCATCATCTAATAACTACTCCACAATGCATTCCCTTAGGCCCAAATATGGTGAAGTGTCATGTATTCGACATTCACATGACACCACTAAGGGAATCACAACATACATATTATCAAAATATCGAACACATATCAAGTTCACATGATTACTTGCAACATGATTTCTCCCGTGACCTCAAGAACAAAAGTAACTACTCACAAGTGATAAACATGTTCATGATCAGAGGGGTATTAAATAGCATAATGGATCTTAACATATAATCTTCCACCAAATAAACCATATAGTGATCAACTACAAGATGTAATCAACACTACTAGTCACCCACAGGTACCAATCTGAGGTTCCGGTACAAAGATTGAATACAAGAGATGAACTAGGGTTTGAGAGGAGATGGTGCTGGTGAAGATGTTGATGAAGATTGGCTTCCCCAAGATGAGAGGGTTGTTGGTGATGATGATGACGATGATTTCCCCCCTCCGTGAGGGAAGTTCCCCCGGCGGAATCGCTCCGCCGGAGGGCAAAAGTGCTCCTGCCCAAGTTCCGCCTCGAGACGGCCGCGCTCCGTCCCGAAAGTCCTCTCCTTATTTTTTTCTAGGTTAAAATGACTTATATACCAGAAGAGGGGCCCCCTCTGGTAGTTATTCTTTCCAATAATTCTTATTTATTCCATAAAAATTCCTCGTGAAGTTTCAGCTCATTTGGAGTTGTGCGGAATAGGTAGCCTGACGTAGCTTTTTCAGGTCCAGATTTCCAGCTGCCGGAATTCTCCCTCTTTGTGTGAACCTTGCATATTATGAGAGAAAAGGCATTAGAATTACTCCAAAAAGCATTATTATGCATAAAAACATTATAAATAACAGTAGGTAAACATGATGCAAAATGGACGTATCAACTCCCCCAAGCTTAGACCTCGCTTGTCCTCAAGCGAAAACCGAAATCGAAAAACATGTCCACATGCTTAGAGAGAGAGGTGTCGATAAAAACAAAATACGGACATAGAAGCATCATGTAAATTATTATAACAGCAACAAACTTTACATAAAACTTTTATCGTAGAACTTTTATCATAGACTTCTCATGAATAAGTAACAATTCATCACAACATCGAAGTATAAAGCATAAACTCTATTGGAAACCAACAAACTATGTTCTCAGTCAACTTTGCAACTACAATTCATCATCTTTTCAGGAAGGGTCATGTACCGGAGCCTTTAGGCAAGTCCACATACTCAACCATCATATAGTCTTCTATGATTGCTAACACTCACCGCATACACATGAGCAAAACGTTTCAACCGGACACATAGAAAGATATGGGCTTATAATTTTGCCTCCCAACGTATTCACCTCAAGGGTGATGTCAACAATAATAACTCATGCCACCCATATCCAACTGGATATATGTGCCTAGATCTTTCCTCACCACATGATGCTTGCCAAAAGAGAAAAAAAATAAAAAGGAATAGAGAGAAAAACTTTGACTCTTGCATGAAAGTAAATACATAAAAGTAAAAGATAGGCCCTTCGCAGAGGGAAGCAGAGGTTGCCATGCGCTTTTTGTTTGTATGCTCTATCCCTTAGTGCAAAAGAACGTCATGTTATATTGCCCCTTATGATAGCAACCTTTATTATGCAGTCTGTCGCTTTTATTCTTTGCCATCACAAGTTCGTACAACGCTCAATTTTCTCTTACACTAAATGATCTAACACTTTTAGAAGCAATTTTTATTGCCTTATTGCACCGATGACAACTTACTTGAAGGATCTTACTCAATCCTTAGGTAGGTATGGTGGACTCTTGAAAATAAGATTTGGGTTTAAGGGTTTTTGGATGCACAAGTGGTATCTCTACTTGGTGCGGAATTTTTGGCTAGCAAAGATGGGGGGTAAGCACCACATGTTGAAGGATCTATGACAATATAACTTCTATGTGAATATGAACAAACATAAAGCATTACGTTGTCTTCCTTGTCCAATGTCAACAATTTTGGCATATAATATTTTGATGGGGGCTCACAATCACAAAAGATTTCCAAGATTGTGTATTTGCATGTGAATCTTCTCTTCCCTTATTAATTCTTTCATGAATTGCATCATTGACCAATACTATGTCAATCTCCAATAAAATTTTCTACTTATACTTTTCCTTATGTGGTGTCATTACTTACCATAAGATTAGCATATGATCTTTTTCATCTATTTCCTTTCTTTTTTTGTTGAACATGAAAGTAAAGAAAACAAAACCCCAACTAAACTTGATTATATATCTCGCATACGATTACAAAGATAGATCACTAAGCAAACTCTCGAAAAGAAAGGATCGAACTAGACTTTTACTCATCTAAAGCAAAAGATAACTATGGATCGAACTAAGGTAAATAAAGGCAAAAGATAGTGGAGGTGATACGATACAAGGGCACCTCCCCCAAGCTTGGCGCAAGCCAAGGGGAGTGCCCATACCCGATACTCAATTTTCTTTTGGTGATGAAGAAGGAGGTGGTGGTGATGAAGTGGAGGGTTTGTCTTTCTTCCTTAGCTTACGCTTGAGGATGGGATTCTCCTCCTTCAATTCACCGATCTCCTACTCAAGCTCCAATACCTTTTTTACATAAATCTTGCTTGTTTTCCTGCAAAAGACGAAAGGGGATAAACTGGATCTTAGGCTTCTTTGCTTTGTTGGGGAGACTCGACATCTTAAATTCAACATGCATGTCCCCAGGTTGAGGCAATGGGGCTTCATCCTCGTCTGAGCTCGTCTCCTCCTCCCTTTTAGGATCATAGTCTTCTTCTTCCTCCGAGCCAGCTATAGTGCTCCACATCCCCATAACCCTTAGGGTTTGCGATATAATCAGCAACATAGCTCTCACCCTCCGAGTCTTGGGATGACATATTTTCAGATATGTCAGGAAAATGGAGAGAAAAAAAAACATAAGATTTCTCCGCGATGCGAGGGTCAATAGGTTTGGGGGGTATATAAAGATTTTTTTTATCTTGGGAAACAAGCAAATGGAAGAAAAACGGAGTTCGAAAGGTACCCGAGGTGGGCACAACCCACCTGGGCGCGCCTGGTGGTTGTTTCTTATTTTCCTAATTTTTGTTATATTCCAAAACAGACAGAAAATATTTTTGCAGATTTTTCGGAGTCCGTTTACTTACCGTATCACGTACCTCCTCTTTTTCATGATTCTGGAGTGTTCCAGAAGGTTTCTTTTATGTGTTCTTCTGGTGTCATAGTTTGGATAATATTGCTTTCAACATTAATGGCATACTTGAGATATAATGTTTTATTCGTTGCCCATTAACAACCTTCGGTTTAGTACCGTCGGCATTATTTATTTTGATAGCTCCAGATCGATAAACCTCCTCGATAACATAGGGTCCTTCCCATTTGGAGAGGAGTTTTCCTGCAAAGAATCTGAAATGAGAGTTGTACAAAAGAACATATTTCCCAACTTTGAATTCCCGCTTTTGGATTCTTTTATCATGCCATCTTTTAACTTTTTCATTAAATAACTTGGCATTTTCATAAGCTTGGGTTCTCCATTCATCTAATGAGCTAATATCAAATAACCTCTTCTCACCAGCAAGTTTGAAATCATAGTTGAGTTCTTTAATTTCCCAATAAGCTTTATGTTCTAACTCAAGAGGCAAATGACAAGCTTTTCCATAAACTATTTTATAAGGAGACATACCCATAGGATTTTTATATGCTGTTCTATAAGCCCAAAGTGCATCATCTAATTTCTTAGACCAATTCTTCCGGGACCTATTGACAGTCTTTTGTAAAATTAATTTTATTTCTCTATTGCTAAGTTCAACTTGGCCACTAGACTGAGGATGATAGGGTGATGCAATTCTATGGTTAACATCATACTTGGCAAGCATTTTACGGAAAGCACCATGAATAAAGTGTGAACCACCATCAGTCATTAAATATCTAGGGACTCCAAACCTTGGGAAAATAACTTCTTTAAGCATTTTAATAGAGGTATTGTGATCAGCACTACTAGTTAGAATAGCTTCTACCCACTTAGTAACATAATCAATAGCAACCAAAATATGAGTATACCCATTAGAGGAAGGAAAAGGTCCCATGTAATCAAATCCCCAAACATCAAATGGTTCAACAGCAAGTGAATAATTCATAGGCATTTCTTGACGCTTACCGATATTACCTATTCTTTGACATTCATCACAAGATAAGACAAACTTATGAGCATCCTTGAAGAGAGTAGGCCAATAAAACCCAGATTGCAATACCTTGTGAGCAGTTCTGTCTCCCGCATGATGTCCTCCATAAGCTTCGGAGTGACATTTCCGTAGGATTTTTTCCTGTTCATGCTCAGGTACACAACGTCTAATAATACCATCTACTCCTTCTTTATAAAGATGTGGGTCGTCCCAAAAGTAATGTCTTAAATCATAGAAGAATTTTTTCTTTTGTTGGTATGTAAAGCTAGGGGGTATGTATTTAGCAACAATATAATTAGCATAGTCAGCATACCAAGGTATACTATTAGAAACATTTATTGCAACTAATTGCTCATCAGGAAAACTATCATCAATAGGTAGTGGGTCATCAAGAACATTCTCCAACCTAGACAGGTTATCAGCTACGGGGTTCTCCGCTCCTTTTCTATCAGTGATATGCAAATCAAATTCTTGTAGCAAGAGAACCCATCGAATAAGCCTAGGTTTGGCATCTTTCTTTTCCATAAGATACTTTATTGCAGCATGATCAGTATGAACAATTACTTTTGAATCTACAATATAGGATCTAAATTTATCACAAGCAAACACCACTGCTAGAAATTCTTTTTCAGTAGGCATAATTTCTTTGTGCACTGTCTAGAGTTTTACTTGCATAGTGAATAACATTCAGTTTCTTATCAACTCGTTGTCCTAGAACAGCACCAACAGCATAATCACTAGCATCAAACATAATTTCAAAAGGCAAGTTCCAATCAGGTGGTTGAACAATAGGTGCAGAAATTAAGGCTTTCTTGAGTGTTTTGAAGGCTTCTAAACAATCATCATCAAAAACAAAAGGAATATCCTTTTGCAAAAGATTTGTAAGAGGCCTAGAAATTTTAGAAAAGTCTTTGATAAATCTCCTATAGAAACCCGCATGACCAAGGAAACTACGAATACCTTTGATATCTTTAGGACATGGCATTTTCTCAATTGCATCAACCTTAGCTTTGTCCACCTCAATACCTCTTTCAGAAATTTTATGGCCCAAAACAATACCTTCGTTAACCATAAAGTGGCACTTCTCCCAATTCAAGACAAGATTTGTTTGCTCACATCTCTGCAAAACTCGATCAAGATTGCTTAAACAGTCATCAAAAGACTTCCCATAAACAGAAAAGTCATCCATGAAAACCTCAACAATCTTTTCACAAAAGTCAGAGAATATAGGAGTCATACATCTTTGAAAGGTAGCAGGTGCATTGCATAAACCAAAAGGCATACGTCTATAAGCATAAGTTCCAAAAGGATAAGTAAAAGTGGTCTTTTCTTGATCAGGTTGAGAAACAGGTATTTGTGAAAAACCAGAATATCCATCAAGGAAGCAAAAATGTGTGTGCTTAGATAATATTTCTAGCATTTGATCAATAAAAGGCAGAGGGTAATGATCTTTTCTAGTTGCTTTGTTTAATTTTCTAAAATCAATTACCATTCTATAGCCTGTAACAATTCTTTGTGGAATAAGTTCATTCTTATCATTAGGAACAACAGTAATACCTCCTTTCTTAGGGACACAATGGACAGGACTTACCCATCTACTATCAGCTATAGGATAGATTATACCTGCTTCCAGAAGTTTTAATATTTCCGTTCTGACCACTTCTTTCATCTTCGGATTTAACCGACGTTGGTGATCAACAACGGGTTTAGCGTCAGGTTCCATATTAATCTTATGCTGACATAGAGTGGGACTGATGCCCTTAAGATCATCAAGAGTATATCCAATAGCAGCTCGGTGCTTTCTTAGAACTTTCAATAATCATTCTTCTTCATGTTCTGAAAGGTTAGCACTAATAATAACAGGATAAATCTTTTTCTCATTGAGATAAGCATATTTCAAAGTGTCAGGTAACTGTTTTAATTCAAACACAGGATCACCTTTAGGTGGAGGAGGACCTCCTAGAGTTTCAATAGGCAAATTGTGCTTAAGCAGAGGTTGTTGTTCGAACAAGATTCTATCTATTTCATTTCTTTCGTGCATAAGCAAATCATTTTCATGGTCTAGCAGATATTGTTCCAAAGGATCAGTAGGAGGTACAGCAATAGAAGCAAGACCAATAATTTCATCCTTACTAGGCAATTCTTTTTTATGAGGTTTTCTACTAAACTTGGAAAAATTGAACTCATGAGACTCATCACCAAAGCTAACATCGACAGTTTGTTTCTCACAATCTATTTTTGCATTAACGGTATTCAAGAAAGGTCTACCAAAGATAATGGGACAAAAGTCATCCTGTGGGGAACCAAGAACAAGAAAATCAGTAGGGTATTTTATTTTCCCACACAAGACTTCAACATCTCTAACAATCCCAAGTGGTGTGATGGTGTCTCTATTAGCAAGTTTAATAGTAACATCTATGTCTTCTATTTCAGCGGGTGCTATGTCATTCATAATTTCTTGATATAAGGTAAAAGGAATAGCACTCATGCTAGCAGCTATGTCTCATAAACCATGATAACAGTGATCTCCTATTTTAACTGAGACAACGGGCATGCCAACAACGGGTCTATGTTTATCTTTCCCATCGGGTTTGGCAATTCTAGCAGCTTCACCAACGAAGTAAATAACATGCCCATCAATATTATTGACCAAGAGATCCTTAACCATAGCAACACTAGGTTCTACTTTGATCTGCTCAGGGGGTTTAGGTGCTTTGATATTACTTCTACGGACCACAGTTGAAACCTTAGCATGTTCTTTTATCTTAACAGGAAAAGGTGGTTTCTCGATGTAAGCAGTAGGAACAACTGGATCAACATTGTAGATGATAGTTTCTTCTTTAGCAACTACCGGTTCTTTAATTTCTTCTTTAATAGGAGGATGATATTTAAACCACTTCTCTTTAGGGGGATCAACATGAGTAGCAAAAGATTCACAGAAAGAGGCTACTATCTCAGAATCAAGTCCATATTTAGTGCTAAACTTTTGAAAAGCATCGATATTCATAAAAGATTTAACACAATCAAACTTAAGCTTAATACCTGACTCTTTACCTTCGTCGAGTTCCCAATCTTCAGAGTTGCATTTAATTCTTTCCAAGAGGTCCCACCTGAATTCAATAGTCTTCTTCATAAAAGAACCGACACAAGAAGTATCAAGCATGGATTGATCATTACGAGAAAGCTGAGCATAGAAGTTCTGAATGATAATTTCTCTCGAGAGCTCATGATTGGGGCATGAATATAACATTGACTTAAGCCTCCCCCAAGCTAGAGCGATACTTTCTCCTTCACGAGGCCAAAAATTATATATATAATTCCGATCACGATGAACTAGATGCATAGGATAAATTTTTTGATGGAATTCCAATTTCAACTGATTCCAATTCCAAGATCCAATATCATCGCATAGCCTATACCATGTCAATGCCCTTCCCTTCAAAGATAAAGGTAAAACCTTCTTCTTAGCTTCATCTCTGGGTAAACCTGCAAGCTTAAACAATCCACAAATTTCATCCACATATATCAAGTGCATATCAGGATGTTCGGTTCCATCTCCTGCGTAAGGATTAGCTAGCAGTTGTTCTATCATACCTGAAGGAATTTCATATTCAGTATTTTCAGTAGGTGCAGTGGGTTGAGGGGAAACTAATTGTGGTTCCAATCAAGGTGAAGATACCCCGAACAAACCCCTCAAAAAATTGTTCTCCGTAGTAACAAGTGACAATAAATTTCAGCACGTAGTAATAATTTTTCCTTACCAAGAGCGCTTCACTCCCCGGCAACGGCGCCAGAAAATAGCCTTGATGACCCAAAAGTATAGGGGATAATCATAGTCCTTTCAGTAAGTAAGAGTGTCGAACACAACGAGGAGCAGAAGGAAATGACAAGTGGTTTTCAGCAAGGTAATGTCTACAAGCGCTAAAATTGTAACTAACAGATAATTTGTTAGCAGGATAATTTGTAACGAGCATGTAACGGTAACGGAGAATAATATGCAGCAAGATAGCCCAATCCTTTTGTGGCAAAGGACAGGCCAAAACAGTTTCTTATAATAAGCAAAGTGTTCTTGAGGGCACACGAAAATTTCATCTGGTCACTTTCACCATGTTGGCTTGATTTGTGTTCACTACTTTGATAATTTGATATGTGGGTGGATCGGTGCTTAGGTGCTGTTCTTACTTGAACAAACCTCCTATTTATGATTAACCCCCTCGCAAGCATCCGCAACTACGAGAAAAAGTATTAAGATAGAATCTAACCATAACATTAAACTTTTGGATCCAAATCGGTCCCTTACGAAGTAGCGCATAAACTAGGGTTTAAGCTTCTATCACTCTAGCAACCCATCATCTAATAACTACTCCACAATGCATTCCCTTAGGCCCAAATATGGTGAAGTGTCATGTAGTCGACGTTCACATGACACCACTAAGGGAATCACAACATACATATTATCAAAATATTGAACACATATCAAGTTCACATGATTACTTGCAACATGATTTCTCCCGTGACCTCGAGAACAAAAGTAACTACTCACAAGTGATAAACATGTTCATGATTAGAGGGGTATTAAATAGCATAATGGATCTGAACATATAATCTTCCATCAAATAAACCATATAGTGATCAACTGCAAGATGTAATCAACACTACTAGTCACCCATAGGTAGCAATCTGAGGTTCCGGTACAAAGATGGAACACAAGAGATGAACTAGGGTTTGAGAGGAGATGGTGCTGGTGAAGATGTTGATGAAGATTGGCCTCCCCAAGATGAGAGGGTTGTTGGTGATGATGATGATGATGATGATTTCCCCCTCCGGGAGGGAAGTTTCCCCGGCGGAATCGCTTCGTCGGAGGGCAAAAGTGCTCCTGCCCAAGTTCCGCCTCGAGACGGTGGCGCTTCGTCCTGAAAGTCCTCTCCTTATTTTTTCTAGGTCAAAATGACTTATATACCAGAAGAGGGGCACCGGAGGTGGGCCGAGGAGGGCACAACCCACCAGGGCGCGCATGGGCTCCCTGGCGCGCCCAGGTGGGTTGTGCCCACCTGGTGGGCCCCCTCTGGTAGTTATTCACTCCAATAATTCTTATTTATTCCATAAAAATTCCTCATGAAGTTTCAGCTCATTTGGAGTTGTACAGAATAGGTAGCCTGACGTAGCTTTTTCAGGTCCAGATTTCCAGCTGCCGGAATTCTCCCTCTTTGTGTGAACCTTGCATATTATGAGAGAAAAGGCATTAGAATTACTCCAAAAATCATTATTATGCATAAAAATATTATAAATAACAGTAGGTAAACATGATGCAAAATGGACGTATCAACACGCCTCTGGACGGGTGTCATATAGAGAGAATCTCCCTTCCAAATGGCCGCCACGTGCGACATGACAGCCACTTAATCACTTGGGGGCTCGACACCACACTGATAAGTGACTTGTGTCGCTGTGCGGTGGAGCGGTGGAGTCTTGGCAGGGAGATTCGCCCTTGGCGGCCCCGGCAAGCCTGCCGGGGAAATCTTGGGACTTGTTCTTGGTGAGGCCTCGACATGACCAGGCTCGCCTGCCCGATAAGGGAGGTCTTTCCTTAGTGATATCTTCTTCTCTTGGCTTGTCTTGGTCTTCTTGATCTGCCCTTTGACCCCTCAAAGAGCTATCTCTCTCACTTGGTTTCGTCTCGGGAGCTTGGTGCTGTCGTGTTTTCGCTATTGCGCCTGTGTACAGTCTGGTAAACATACGTGAAGGTTTGTTGCACCGATAGTCTCCATATGAAATGGTTTACGGAAAAGTATGTCACCTACCTCTCAAATTAGAACATAAAGCTTATTGGGCAATCAAAGAACTCAACTATGATTTCAAAATTGCCGGTGAAAAGAGCTTATTTGACATTAGCTCACTTGATGAATGCAGAACCCAAGCTTATGAAAATGCCAAACTATTTAAAGAAAAGGTTAAAAGATGGCATGACAAAAGGATACAAAAGCAGGAATTTATTGTAGGTGACCATGTCTTCCTATACAATTCTCGTTTAAGATTTTTTGCAGGAAAACTTCTCTCCAAATGGGAAGGGCCTTACATTATCAAAGAAGTTTATCGTTCCGGTGCCATCAAGATCAACAATGCCGACTACAACAAACCGAAGGTGGTGAATGGGCAAAGAATCAAACATTATATCTCAGGTACGCCCATAAATGTTGAAACCAACGTTATTCACTCCATAACACAGGAGGAGTATATAAAGGAAATCTTCCAGAACGCTCCAGAACCCTGGATAGGAATAGGTATGTGATACGGTAAGTAAACCGACTCCAAAAGTTCTCCAAAAGTAATTTTACTCCATTTTGGAATATTTAAAAAATTAGGAAAATAAAAAGTAGTCCGAAAAGTGCATGAGCAGGCGACAAGCCTGGGGGGCGCGCCTCCTGAGCTTGTGGTCACCTTGTGTACCTCCCGGACTCCGTTTTCTCTCAGAATACTTGTTTTGCACTGTAAAAATTCATTATATAATCTCCCGAAGGTTTTTACCACCGTATTACGACAATATCCTCTGTTCTTGTTTCAAGCTATTTTTCTGACAGATCTAGATCACCATGTCATCTCCAAGTGCCTCCAAGGACAAGTTCTATGAGAAGGTCATAAACCCCTACCATTCAGAAGTGATGAAACACCCTCAAACCATTGAGATGCATGAGGGGGTGCTTCACATCCGGGATGTTCAAGGACCAAAGAAGACCGGGAGCGTGCAGGCTAGGCTCGAAGCGGTGGTGCAGCAGGTCTTCAGGTGCCAAGGGATGGTGGAACGCGGACTCAACACCAACCACTTCATGATCACGGAAATCACCCGTGATCACAAGCTAGATAACAATAATATTGGAGAGGCCATCTTCAAGCTTCATGAGAAAACTGAGCACCTCCAAGCCCAGATCTATGACCTGTAAAACCAAAACTGTGAGTATGAATACTGATTTAAGAGGATGAGTTTGGCTACAGATTTGAGGATTCCGGAGACTCGCTCATCATTCTATGATGGTGAGCCTGTGCCGTGGAAGATGGAGGAAAACCTCCCACGTCATCAACTTCATCACCAACACCTCTGAAGAAGGAGACTTGAGTACATGGGTATGGGCACTCCCCTTGGCTTATGCCAAGCTTGGGGGAGGTGTCCCGGTATTGTATCACCAACACATCTTTATCTTTATCGTTTATCTTAGTTTGATCCTTTTGGTTAAAACTTGATCTAGTACAATAAAAGTTTTAGTATGATCTAGTCTTTAAGTGTTGGTTTCGTGATTTATCTATGTAATCGAGTGTGAGAGTTATATAATAAAGATTAGTTTTGAGTTGAGGGTTTTGCTTTCTTGTTTTGATCTTGGAAAAAGAAAAAGAAATAAAAAGATTATATAATAATCTTATGGAGAGTGATGACTTCACATATAAGAAGTATGATGCATGAAATTTGTTGAGGGTTGACAAACATAGTATTGGTCATTGTTGCAATTAATAGGAAGTAATAAAGAAAGAGAGGTTTCACATATAAATACTCTATCTTGGACATCTTTTGTGATTGTGAGCACTCATTAAAATATTATATGCTAATAAGTTGATGTTAGACAAGGAAGACAACATAATGTGTTATGTTCCCTTATATCCGAATAGAAGTTATATTGTCATGGATCCTCCAACATGTTGACCTTGCTTCTCATCCTATGCTAGCCAAAAATTCCGCACTAAGTAGAGATACTACTTGTCCATCCAAAAACCCTTAACCCAGTTTTGCCATGAGAGTCCACTATATCTACCTATGGATTGAGTAAGATCCTTCGAGTAAGTTTTCATCGGTGCAAGCAATAAAAATTGCTCTTTAAATATGTATGATCTTTTAGTGTGAGAAAAATAAGCTTTATATGAACTTGTGATGGGGAAGAAATAAAAGCGATGGACTGCATAATAAAGTTCTCTATCACAAGCGGCAATATAAAGTGATGTTCTTTTGCATTAAGATTTCGTGCATCCACATAAAAAGCGCATGACAACCTCTGCTTCCCTCTGCGAAGGCCTATCTTTTATTTTCACTTTCCACCTTTATGCAAAAGTCATGGTGATCTTCACCCTTCCTTTTATATTTTCTCTTTTTGGCAAGCACTATGTGTTGGGAAAGATCCATACATACATATTCACTCGGATGTAGGTGATCATAAACAATTATTGTTGACATTACCCTTGAGGTAAATGTTTGGGAGGCGAAGCTATAAGACCCTATCTTTCTATGTGTCTGATTGAAGCTTTGATCTCATAAGTATCGCGTGAGTGATAGCAATTATGCAAGATTAAATGATGGTTGAGTATGTGAACTTGCTAAATAAAAGCTCTTGCATTGACTCTTTCTGAGGTTATGACAAATTGCAATGGCTTCAATGACTGAGATCATAGTATGTTAGTTTTTAATAAAGTTTTGGTTCATACTTTACCTTGTGAATGAATTATCACTTTAGCATAAGAAGTTATATGAATATATACTGATGTTCTAAGGATGATCATGATGCCCTCATGTCCGTATTTTATTTTATCGACACCTCTATCTCTAAACATGTGGTCAAGATTATCAATTCCGGCTTTCGCTTGAGGATAAGCGAGGTCTAAGCTTGGGGGAGTTGATACATCCATTTTGCATCATGTTTTTATGTTGATATTTACTGCATTATGGACTGTTATTTCACTTTATGATATAATTCTCATGCCTTTTCTCTCTTATTTTACAAGATTTACATGAAGAGGGAGAATGCCGGCAGCTGGAATTCTGGACCGGAAAGGAGCAAATGTGAGATACCTATTCTACACAACTCCAAATGTCCTGAAACTTTACGGAGAATTGTTTTTGAATATATAAAAAAATATTGGGCAAAGAAAGAACAGAAGGGGACCCACCAGGTGGCCATAAGCCTGGGGGGCGCGCCTCCCGAGCTTGTGGGCCCCCTGGCCAGCCCCCGGTGTCCATCTTCTGCTATATGGAGGGTTTTGACCTAGAACAAATCATAAGGAAGCTTTTGGGATGAAGCGCCGCCGTCTCGACGCGGAACCTGGGCAGAAGCAATATAGGGCTCCGGCAGAGCGATTATGCCGGGGAAACTTCCCTCCGGGAGGGGGAAAACGAAGCCATCATCATCACCAACGATCCTCTCATTGCGGGAGGGTCAATCTTCATCAACATCTTCACCAGCACCATCTCCTCTCAAACCCTAGTTCATCTCTTTTATTCAATCTTTGCCTCAAAACCTCAGATCGGTACCTGTCGGTTGCTAGTAGTGTTGATTACTCTTTGTAGTTGATGCTAGTTGGTTTATTTGGTGGAAGATCATATGTTCAGATCCTTAATGATATTCAATACCCCTCTGATCCTGAACATGAATATGCTTTGTGAGTAGTTACGTTTGTTCCTGAGGACATGGGAGAAGTCTTGTTATAAGTAATCATGTGAATTTGGTATTCGTTCGATATTTTGATGAGATGTATGTTGTCTTTCCTCTAGTGGTGTTATGTGAATGTCGACTACATGACACTTCACCATGATTTGGGCCTAGGAGAAGGCATTGGGAAGTAATAAGTATATGATGGGTTGCTAGAGTGGCAGAAGCTTAAACCCTAGTTTATGCGTTGCTTCGTAAGGGGATGATTTGGATCCACATGTTTCATGCTATGGTTAGATTTATCTTAATTCTTCTTTCATAGTTGCGGATGCTTGGGAGAGGGGTTAATCATAAGTGGGAGGCTTGTCCAAGTAAGGATAGCACCCAAGCACCGGTCCACCCACATATCAAATTACCAAAGTAACGAAAGTGAATCATATGAGCATGATGAAAACTAGCTTGACAATAATTCCCATGTGTCCTCGGGAGCGCTTTGCTTTATATAAGAGTTCGTCCATGCTTATCCTTTGCTACAAATAGGATTGGGCCACCTTACTACACCTTTTCTACACCTGTTACTTGTTACCCGTTATGAATTATCTTACTACCAAACTATCTGTTAACGATAATTTCAGTGCTTGCAGAAAATACCTTGCTGAAAACTGCTTGTCATTTCCTTCTGCTCCTCGTTGGGTTTGACACTCTTACTTATCGAAAGGACTATGATTGATCCCCTATACTTGTGGGTCATCATGTATCACTACGATCGAGATTCAATAAGAATAAACCATTCACAAGGGGTGCATGACCATAAATTATATTATTCATATAAATAGAACAACCATTACTCTCTGACTTAAATGAATAACCGTCTCGCAATAAACAAAATCTAGATATAATGTTCATGCTCAACGCAGGCACCAAATAAGAATTATTTAGGTATAAAACTAATCCCGAAGGTAGATGTAGAGGT
The DNA here is from genome assembly GCA_011799875.1 of Thinopyrum elongatum. Lineage (NCBI taxonomy): Eukaryota > Viridiplantae > Streptophyta > Magnoliopsida > Poales > Poaceae > Thinopyrum > Thinopyrum elongatum. The sequence continues at coordinate 430,862,373 of CM022303.1, forward strand.
AGCGTGCCGACGGCGATCACATCTCCTGTTTCGAGATACAAATATGAGCAATCAAACCAGTATCAAATACCCAGGCGCTACTACGAGCACTAGTAAGGTACACATCAATAACATTTATATCAAATATACCTTTGTTGACGTTGCCAGCCTTCTTATCTGCCAATTACTTGGGGCAGTTCCGCTTCTAGTGACCATTCCCCTTGCAGTAGAAGCACTCAGTCTCAGGTTTGGGTCCAGCCTTGGGTTTCTTCATGGGAGCGGCAACTGCTTTACCGTTCTTCTTGAAGTTCCCTTTCTTTCCCTTGCCTTTCTTGAAACTAGTGGTCTTTTTAACCATCAACACTTGATGCTCCTTCTTGATTTCTACCTCCGCGGCCTTAAGCATCGTGAAGAGCTCGGGAAGTGTTTTCTCCATCCCTTGCATATTATAGTTCATCACAAAGCCCTTATAGCTTGGTGGCAGTGATTGGAGAATTATGTCAATAACCGAGTTATCTGCAAGATTAACTCCCAATGTAGTCAAGCGGTTGTGCAACCCAGACATTCTGAGTATATGCTCACTAACAGAACCATTCTCCTCCATTTTACAACTAAAGAACTTGTCAGAGATGTCATACCTCTCGACATGGGCATGAGCTTGAAATACCAATTTCAGCTCCTGGAACATCTCATATGCTCCATGGTGCACAAAACGTCTTTGGAGCCCCGGTTCTAAGCCGTAAAGAATGGTGCACTGAACTATCGAGTAGTCATCAGAACGTGCCTGCCAGATGTTCACAACATCCACAGACGACGCTGGAGGGGGTGCGTCACCTAGCGGTGCATCAAGGACATAAGCCTTCTATGCAGCAATGAGGATAATTCTCAAGTTACGGACCCAGTCCGCATAGTTTCTTCCATCATCTTTCAACTTAGCTTTTCTAGGAACGCATTAAAATTTAGGGGAACTACAGCGCGGGCCATTGATCTACAACACAAATTTTGCAAAGACAATTAAGACTAAGTTCATGATAATTTAGTTCAATTAATCAAATTACTAATGAACTCCCACTTAAATCAACATCCCTCAGTTGTCTAAGTGACACATGATCCAAATCAACTAACCCATGTCCGATCATCACGTAGATGGGGTAGTCATCAATGGTGAACATGTTCATATTGTTCATATCTACTATATGACTCATGTTTGACCTTTCGGTCTCCTGTGTTCCGAGGCCATATCTATACATGCTAGGCTCGTCAAGTTTAACCCAAGTATTCTGCATGTGTAAAACTGGCTTACACCCGTTGTATGCGAATGTAGAGTCTATCACACCCGATCATCATGAGGTGCTTTGAAACGATGAACTTTTGCAATGGTGCATACTCAGGGAGAACACAATTTCTCGAAATTAAGTGAAGGGATCATCTTATAATGCTACCGTCGTTCTAAGCAAAATAAGATGCATAAAAAGGATAAACATCACATGCAATCAACATGTGACATGATATGGCCATTATCATCTTGTGCCTTTGATCTCCATCTCTAAAGCACTGGCATGATCTCCATCGTCACCGGCATGACACCATGATCTTCATGATCATGATCTCCATCATCGTGTCGTCACGTGGTCGTCTCTCCAACTATTGCTTCTACAACTATTGCTAACGCATAGCGATAAAGTAAACCAATTACATGGTGATTAATAAATTAAAGACAACCCTATGGCTCCTGCCGGTTGTCGTACTCATCGACATGCAAGTCGTGAACCTATTACAAAACATGATCAACTCATACATCAACATATATCACATCACGTTTTGGCCATACCACATCACAACATGCCCTGCAAAAACAAGTTAGACGTCCTCTACTTTGGTGTTGCAAATTTTTACATGGCTGCTATCGACAACTAGCAAGAACCGTTCTTACCTACGCAAAGCCACAATGGTGATAATCAAGTTGCCTTTTAACCTTCTATAAGGACCGCCTTTGTCAAATTAGCTTCAACTAAAGTAGGTGAGACAGACACCCGCTATCCACCTTATGCAAAACAAGTTGCATGTTAGTCGGTGGAACCGGTCTCATGTGCGAGGACATGTAAGGTTGGTCTGAGCCACTTCATCCCACAATATCGCCGAATCCAAATAAAAAAGAGAGGTAAGCAGTTTGAGCATCAACGCCCGCAACTCTTTGTGTTCTACTCGTGCATATACATCTACGCATAGACCTAGCTCATGATGTCACTGATGGGGAACGAAGCATGAAAATCAAAAAAATTCCTACGAACACCCAAGATCTATCTAGGAGAAGCATAGCAACAGGAGGGGAGAATGTGTCTATGTACCCTCATAGACCGAAAGCATAAGCGTATATAACGTGGTTGATGTAGTTGTACTCTTCGCGATCCGATCACGATCCAACCGATCTAGTGCCGAAAGGACGGCACCTCCGAGTTTAGCACACATGCGGCTCGATGACGTCTAATCCTCCTTGATCCAGCAAGAGAAGGCGGACAAGTAGATGGGATCACAACTAGCACGACGGCATGGTGGTGATGGTGGTGATGGTGGTGGTGGAGCTAGTTCAGCAGGGCCTCGCCAAGCGCTACTAGAACAAGGACGGGGGAACTACGGAGTAACGGGAGAGAGAGGGGCGCCAAGGGCTTGGTCTGTGCCCCTGGGGTGCCCCCTCCCCTACATATATAGGTGGAGGGGCATGGGTAACAGCCCCTACAATCCCTAGGGCACAGCCAAGGGGGAGAGGACTTGGACTCCAAGTCCAATCCTATTCCTACTAGGACTCCCCCTTTTTTTCCTTCCCTAGCCACATGGGCTTTTGAGGACTTGGTGCGCCTAGCCCGATAAGGCCAGGGCACCTCCCCTTAGACCATGCCAGCCCTTGGATCATGGCAGACCCACTTGTGGACTTCCGGACCCCTCCGGAATCCTCCAGAAGCTTCTAGAAGCTTCATGGTACAATACCGAAAAAACTCCATCTTTTTCCGACACCCAAAATATGACTTCCCATATATAAATCTTTACCTTTCGACCATTCTGAGACTCCTCGTGACATCCGAGGTCTCATCCAGGACTACGTACAACATTCGGTTACCAATCATCAAATATCCCAATACTACTCTAGTGTCAACGAACGTTAAGTGTGCGACCCTACGGGTTCGGGAATCATGTAGTGATGACCGAGACACCTCTCCGGTCAATAACCAATAGCGGGACCTAGATGCCCATATTGATTCCTACATATTGCACAAAGATCTTTTATCGGTTGAACCACGATGTCAAGGATTTGGTTAATCCCGTATGCAATTCCTTTTGTCCGGCGATATGTTACTTGCCCGAGATTCGATCATCGGTATCTCCATACCTAGTTACCAGCAAGTCTCTTTACTCATTCCGTAATACAAGATCCCATGACTAACTCATTAGTCACATTGCTTGCAAGCTCTTTAAGATGTTGTATTACCGAGAGGGCCCAGAGATATCTCTCCGTCATATGGAGTGACAAATCCCAGTCTTAATCCATGCCAACCCAACAGATGCCTTCAGAGATACCTGTATAGCACTTTTATGATCACCCAGTTATGAAGTGAAGTTTGGATACACACTAAGTATTCCTCTAGTGTCAGGGAGTTACACGATATCCCATGGTTTAAGGAACAGATACTTGACATGAAGAAAGCTATAGCAAATAAACTAAACGATCTGATGCTAAGCTTACGGTTGGGTCTTGTCGATCACATCATTGTCCTAATGATGTGATCCCATTATCAAATGACAACTCATGTCTATGGTTAGGAAACCTTAACCATCTTTGATCAACGAGCTAGTCTAGTAGAGGCTCACTAGGGACACTGTGTTGTCTATGTATTCACACATGTATTTAAGTTTCTGGTCAATACAATTCTAGCTTGAATAATAAACATTTATCATGAACAAGGAAATATGATAATAACCAATTTATTATTGCCTCTAGGGCATATTTCCAACAGTAAGGGCCACCATGGTCCTCGGCTTGTCTTGCCCAAGCTGGCGTGTGATTCATTCATCCCGAATACTATGTCGAAAGGCGGCAATTGCCTCTGCATCGGGGTAGTCGACAATCTGGTTCATTTTAGTCAAGAACTGATTCCAGAACTATCTTTCTGACTCGTCAGGCTGTTGAATGACATGACTAAGGTCATCAGCGTCCATGGGATGGACATAAGTGCCCTAGAGGTTTGCCCTAAAGGCGTCCTCCAGCGCCTCCCAGCTCCCGGTGGAGTGAGGAGGTAGGCTGTTGAGCCAGTGCCTGGCTGGTCCTTTAAGTTTGAGCGGCAGGTACATGATGGCGTGGAGGTCGTCTCCATGAGCCATGTGGATATGGAGGCGGAAATCTTCAATCCACATGGCTGGTCAGTCGTCCCGTTGTATTATTCAATATTTATGGGTTTAACCTCGTCCGGGAACTAGTGCTCCATCACCTCTTCTGTGAAACAGATCGGATGTGTGGGCCCTCGAAATCGAGTCGTATTATGTCGAATATCGAGATACATCCGTGCATATGCCTGTTCCCAAGCCCTACAGTGCCTATCTAACTAGGCCTCGTAGTCATCGAGTCTGGCTGGCGCGCGTCCCCTTGACCCGTAGATGGATCGTGGAGGGGCTTGATTTGCTTCTAGCCTTCTACGTGCGTTGTAGTGCTTGGGGTATTTAACAGGGTCAATGGAAATTTGTTGTTTGGCGGTTCCTATGCTCCCCTATAGGCCTGTCGCGTCCTCTAGGGGGGCAATCAGGCTGGTCGGCATGAACTCATGTCAAAAGCACATTATCAGTTACCTCGTCATCAAATTCTGGCAGCAGACGCCGACGTGGGTAAGATTTGGATGCCCTCTCTCGCCGTTCGTCGAGGTCTTGTTCGGCTGTGAGAACTTCCACCCATTTGTCGTTGAGCTCTTCTGATCGGCATGCAGCTTTTGCTGCTTCCTTTTCATGCTCCTAGAGATTGCCACCAATTGCCGTCTGAACCGCTCTTGTTCGCACTGGTCTTCGGGGACTATGATGTCCTCGGCTCCGAGGCTCTCATCTTCCTCAGATTCAGGTAGATAGTTGCTATCGACCCCATCGTCGGGAGCGTCGGGGTCTTCACCCTCAGGTATTCCTGTAGGGCTATTCTGCCCCCTTGGGGAGGCTTGAATATCCTCTCCCTGGTCTTCGGCATCATTGGTCGGGGTACTGTTATCGGTAGCGCCAGTATTATGCCTGCTGGGGCTTCCGCTGGTACCTTTTGGACGTCAACGTCGGTGTCTTGATGGATTCTTGGCAGTATCGACCATATAGATGTCATAAGTGGAAGTGGCATCCAATTTGCCCGTATGAGTTAGGGGCGTGGACGCTCCAAGTGTGGCGCTGACATCTTCATCCATTTTGGTGGCCTCCTCGGATGCATAGTCTAGTACATCAGTTAAGTCATCGACGGTGGCGACTAGGTGTGTGGTGGGTGGGACGTAAATTTCCTTGTCGTCGGCTCTAAGTATGATCTTGTCGTAGACCGAGGTCTAGTTGTTCGAAATTGATAATCCCTGAATGTGATCCAGCATCTCATTTAGGTGAGACAAATCCTCAGAGCTCATGGCCTGATTATAGGCCGGGCTGATTTGAAGCATCATCCGCGAGTTGCTCGATGCGGCTTGAATGGTCGGCCAGGGTTGATCCCTGGCTGTCCACAGAGGTGTGATACGTCTCCACCGTATCTATAATTTTTTATTGTTCCATGCTATTAAAGTATCATTCTTGGATGTTTTATATTCATTTACTAGCAACTTTATATCATTTTTTGGGACTAACATATTGACATAGTGCCCAGTGCCAGTTGTTGGTTTTTGCTTGTTTTTTACTTTGCAGAATATCAATACCAAATGGAGTCCAAATTCCACAAACTTTTTGGAGAATTTTTTCTGCCCAGAAGACACCTAGGAGGCCCAAAAAGTGCACCAGAGGCGGGATGTGGGGCCCACTAGGCACCAGGGCGCGCCAGGGCCCCTAGGCGCGCTCTGGTGGATAGTGGATCCCACAGGCACCCCCTCCACCGACCTCTACCTCTATAAATACTCTAAAATCCCAAAAACCCTAGGCGAGTCGACGAAACACAATTCCAGCCACCGCAAGTTCCAGAAACACGAGATCCAATCTAGAGGCCTTTTCCGGCAATCTGCCGGAGGGGTCAATGATCATGGAGGGGTTCCTCATCATCCTTGTTGCCCCTCCGATGATGCGTGAGTAGTTTACTACAGACCTACGGGTCCGTAGGTAGTAGCTAGATGGCTTCTTCTCTCATTTCGATCTTCAATACAATGTTCTCCTCGATGTTCTTGGAGATCTATTTGATGTAATGACTTTTTGCGGTGTGTTTGTTGGGATCTGATGAATTGTGAGTTTATGATCAGATCTATCCATGAATATTATTTCATTCTTTGTTGAACTCTTTTATGCATGTTCTTTATAGCCTCATATTTCTTCTCCAAAACTTTGGTTTGGTTTGGCCAAATAGATTGATTTTTCTTGCAATGGGAAGAGGTGCTTTGTGATGGGTTTGATCTTGCAGTGCTCAATCTCAGTGACACAAAGAGACATGACACGCATGTATCGTTGCTTTTAAGGATAAAAATATGGGGTCTATTCCTACATGAATAGATCTTGTCTACATCATGTCATCGTTCTTATTGCATTACTCCGTTTTTCCATGAACTTAATACACTAGATGCATGTTGGACAGTGCTCGATGTGTGGAGTAATAGTAGTAGATGCAGGCAGGAGTCGGTCTACTAATCTTGGACGTGGTGCCTATATACGTGATAATTGCCTTGGATATCGTCATAATTATTTGCTTTTCTGTCTATTGCCCAACAGTAATTTGTTTACCCATTGTATGCTATTTTCTCGAGAGAAGCCTCTACTGAAATCTACGGCCCCTGGGTCTATTTCCTATCATATTAAAACCAAAAATACCTTGCTGCACTTTTTCTTTATTTATTTTATTTTGTGTTTTAGTTAGATCTATTTATCAAATCTCATACAATTTAATCTATCTCAATACCGAGGAGGGATTGACAACCCCTCTTACGCGTTGGGTTGCAAGTTTTTGTGGTTTGTGTGTAGGTGTTGTTTACATAGTGTTGCTTGGTTCTCCTACTGGATTGATAACCTTGGTTTCATAAGTGAGGGAAATACTTACCTTTGCTGTGCTGCATCATCCTCTCCTCTTCGGGGAATTACCAACGCAGATACAAGCAATCAGGAAGAATTTCTGGCGTCGTTGGCGGGGAGACATCATCAACATCTATCAGGTTCCTACGCACAAACTCTCATCTCCTTGCAATTTACTTTATTTGCCATTTGCCTCTCGTTTTCATATCCCCCACTTCTAAAATGTTTTTGCAAAAATACAAAAATATTTTTTCTTTGCCTTTTTCTTGTTTGATCTTTTATTTGCTTGTGTTCTTGTTTGTTTAGTCACAATGTCTCAATAAAATACCAAATTGTGTGATTTTTTCAATACTAATAATAATGATTTTATTAGTACTCTGATTGCTCCTCTCGCCGCTAGTGCGGAGTCTTATGATATTAATGCCGCTTTCTTGAATCTTGTTATGAAAGAGCAATTTTCCTGTAATCCTAATAAGGATGCCGCGTCCCATCTAAACACTTTCATAGAATGGTGTGATATGTAAAAGAAAAAGATGTAGACAATGATATTGTGAAATTGAAATTATTTCCTTTTTCTTTATGGGATCGTGCAAAAATTTGGTTTTCATCTTTGGCTCGTAATAGTATTGATTCTTGGGACAAGTGCAAAGATGTTTTTATCACTAAGTATTTTCCTCCCGCGAAAATTATTTCCCTTAGAAATAAAATCATGAATTTTAAGCAACTTGATCGTGAACATGTTGCCCAATCTTGGGAAAGAATGAAGTTGATGATAATAAATTGCCCTACTAATGGTTTAAATCTGTGGATGATCATACAAAAAAATTATGCGAGATTGAATTTTGTTTCTAGAAATCTTTTAGATTCCGTCGTTGGTGGTACCTTTATGGAAATTACTTTGGGTGAAGCCACTAAATTTCTTCATAATATTATGGCTAATTATTCACAATGGCATACTGAAAGAGCTCCTACTAGTAAAAAGATCAATTATGTTGAAGAAAATAGTACTTTGAGTGAAAAAGTTGATGCTCTTATGAAATTGGTTGCTAGTAAAAATGCTCCTATTGATCTTAATGATGTGCCTTTATCTACTTTGATTGAGCAAAATAGTGATCCCGTAGATGTGAATTTTGTCTCGCAAAACAATTTTAATAACAATGCTTATAGAGGTAATTTTAATCCTAGGCCCTTTTCCTGGAAATTCCTCTAATAATTATGGCAATTCCTATGGTAATTCTTCTAATAATAATAATGATAATGATAATAATAATAATAAATTAATAATAATAATATAATAATAATATAATATATAATAATAATAATAATAATATAATAGGATGCCCTCTGATCATGAGAGTAACTTAAAGAAGTTTTCCATGCCTCAAAAAGTTTTAAATGCTACGATAGAAGAAAAATTGAATAAGATTGATGATATGTCTAGAAGCATTGATAGAATTACACATGATGTGGAAAATCTCAAGATTAAAATTTTTCCACCTAAAGTTGATATTAATGAATCAATTAAAGCTTTATATGTTTCTATGGATGAAAGTAAGAAAAGAACTGCTATGCTTAGAGCTAAAAGAGAAATTTTAGAAAGAGCGTTTTCGCCCGATGGCTTTCAAAGTAATGATGAAGATCTTAAGATGATTGGTGTTTCTTCTATTGATTCCTTCTTCAGTAATATTAAAATTGATGATAAGAGGACTGAAGAAGAGTCAACTTTAGTTAGAAGGCGCCCTCATAATTCGAAGGGTGAAAATCTTGTTGAAAAATTTGATAAAAGTGGGTTTGGAGCGGCAAAAACTTTAGCTAGTGATGTGCCCACTATTTTGGATTACAAATATTTTAATTATGATAGTTACTCTTTGATTGAATATATTTCTTTGTTACAATCCATGATAAATTCACCCAATTCCTATGAACAAAATAAAGCTTTTACTAAACATATTGCAGAAGCGATGATGAAAGCTTTAGAAGAAAAATTAGAATTATAGATTTCAATTCCTAGAAAATTATATGATGAATGGGAACCCACTATTAAAGTCATCATAAAAAAATTATGAGTACAATGATTTGGGTTCTAGTGTTTCCACAATTCCTAAATCTCCATGTGCTGTGCTAGGTTTTACAAATATTGAAGAATGTTCTCTTAATTTGCACTTGGCGGATTCCACTATTAAAAAGCGTTTGGGAAGAATTAATGATCTTATTATTCTTGCAAATAGGAATTATGTGCCCATAGATTTTATTCTGCTTGATATCGATTGCAATCCGTCTTGTCCCATCATACTTGGTAGACCGTTTTTACGAACTATAGGTGCCATGATTGATATGAAAGAACGAAATATAAAATTTCAGTTTCCATTAAGAAAGGGTATGGAACACTTTCCTAGAATAAGAATTAAGCCACCATATGAATAAATCATAAGGGCAACCTATGGATCAAAAACTAAAGATGACAATACTTAAATCTATGCATTATGCCTAGCTAGGGGCGTAAAACAATAGCGCTTGTTGGGAGGCAACTCAATATTTATCCTTTACATTTTTGTTTTATTTCTGCTTTTTCAAAAAATACACAATTATGCCTCTGTTATAATTGTGCTTTTTATGTTTAATTTAGTGTTTGTGCCAAGTAATGCCTTTAGGATGGCTTGGGTGATAGTTGATTTGATCCTGTTGGAAAACAGAAATTTTTATGTCCAGTAGAAGAATTGTTAAAAATCACTGGAGTGATTAACAATTCTGAATTTTTTACACAAGATTGATATACGAATTGCCTCTGTTTTCCTCATTTTTCAAAAAAATTGGAGTTAAGAATGTACGAGCTTAATTCGGTTCTCTACAAACAGTTCTGTTTTTTTACAGATTTTGTTTTCGTTGCATTGTGTGCTTATTTTGATGAATCTATGGAGTGTATGGGCGGTATAAGCCATGGTGAAGTTAGAATATAGTAGGTATAATGCAATAACAAAATATGAATGGGTTGTAACAGAACTTAATGTAGTGAATTGTTGTCTTATACTAACGGATCTCACGAAGGTTTTTGTTAAGTTTTGTGTGATTGAAGTTTTCAAGTTTTGGGTGAGATCATGATGGATGAAGGAATAAGGAGTGAAAAGAGCCTAAGCTTGGGGACGCCCATGGCACCCAAGGTAATATTCAAGGAGAACCAAGCAACTAAGCTTGGGGATGCCCCTGAAGGCATCCCCTCTTTCTTCTAACGACCATTGGTAATTTTACTTGGAGCTATATTTTTATTCGTCACATATCATGAGTTTTGCTTGGAGTGCCTTGTATTATATGATTCTTTGCTTCTTTTGATTTTTATTTTGACACAATCATCCATGCTGGACACACCTATTTGAGAGAGCCATAATGATGCTATGATTTGTTAGAATTGCTCTATGTGCTTCACTAAAAAAAATTGAGCTATGGAATTGCTCTAGTGCTTCACTTATATCTTTTTGAGCACGGTGGTGCTTTAATTTTGAAGAAATATGCTCTCATTCTTCACTTAGATTATTTTGAGAGTTAGTAATTTTGAAGAAATATCCTCTCATGCTTCAGTTATATTAATTTGAGAGATGAAAATTTTGAAGAAATATTTGTGCTCTTGTTCTTCACTTAATTTTTTTGAGAGCTTGTTATAAGCAATGGTAATATATGAAACTAGTCCCAAAGTGATAAATATTCAAGAGGGATAATAAAAAATATATCATGAAGATCATTGGATATTAAGACTTTATTCCTTTCAATAGTTTTGCTATATGGAGATAGTAATATGTGAGTCATGTTGGTGAGTAATTATGCTTTAGTAAGAATATTGGTGTTAAGGTTTGCGATTCCCTATGCAAGCACGAAAGTCAATAGTTATGCAATGAAGTTACATCCTACTTGTGGTGCATTATTCGGTGTTAGTTATGCTTAATGATCATTTTCATTTCTTGGTTGGTTGCTTCTCAATCTATTTGCTAGCCTTTCCTTGTACTAAGCGGGAATACTGCTTGTGCATCCAAAATCCTAAACCAAGTTGTGCCAAATGAGACCACCATACCTACCTATATGCGGTAGTTTCGTGCCGTTCCAAGTAAATTTGTATGTGCCAACTCTAATTTTCAAAATGAATTTCCAATTTGTGTGCTCGTACCGCTCATGAAGCGGCAGGGGGTGGCCAATATTTTTCCATGCTAGATATTTTATTCTCACGATGAGTGTTTATTCACTTGTCATTGCACGAGAGTGTGGCAACGTAATAGGGATGCCCAGTCCCGAAATGAAAAAAAAATTATGTTGTCAAATAATAAATTCCTTGGAAAGTGTTGGTATGGAAGGCACACATGGATACGGCTAGCCATGGATTGTGAAAGAATGGTGAAAAAAGGAATAAAATTTATTTTATGTTTGGGAACCGCTTATGATTTATCTAGCATGGAAAGTATTGGGAATTCTCGGTCGTTTTCGTTGACGGGAAAAGCATGCCTCTCAAAACAATTTTTATCTCTCAATTTAAGCTATGAGTTCTGGCGCCTTGTAACACCCCCGGTGGTTAGCCACAGTAATCCCATTTTGATAATGCCAAGTCAGCATGATTATCAGTGCATGATCATCATTAACATCATATTGCATTTCAACTCCTAACCTCAAATTCAAAATTAAATGAAAGTGGAAAATAAAAGTTGTCCAACATAGAAACTAAATTGTTCATTAAATAGCAAATAAATCAGAGACAATTCTAAAATTAAAACCAACATCATTGGAGTTGGGTAAGTGACTCAAACATCTTCAAACAGCGACTAAAAACAATATTTAATAACCATTTATTAAATCTAATTTAAGTATGAAATGATGTTTTGCCCAAACTAATTTTAGGTGTTAGGGAATAAAGCACTGGTATTTATGGACTAGGTCTCCCTTTTTACAAAATTCGGTTTGGGGCCTAACTATTTACTAAACAGAGGTATATGAATTTATAAAAAGAAAAAGAACAAAAGAAAATAAAACCCCCCCCGGGCCTCGGCCCAGCAGGCCGTCCAGGCCGCCAGGCCGGCCCAGCCGTCGCCCTACATAGCCGGCACCACCCCCCCCCCCCCCCCGAAAACCCTAATCCCCCCCCCCTCGCTCCCTCCCCCCCCCCCCCCCCCGATCCCCGATCCGAAATTCTGGATCGGGATCGACCCCCCCCCCTCCCCCCGTCGCCGTCGCCGGCCGGCCGTCCCCCGCCGCCGCCCGGCCCCGCGGCCTGACGCCGGCGCCGCCCGCTCCTCGCCGCCTTCTAGAAGGCTCGCTCCTCCCGGAGCCCCGCTCGCCGACGCCCCCGTCGCTCAACCCCGCCGACCGCCCTGCGCTCGACGTCGCGGCAACCCCGTCGCCGGACCGCGCCCCCCCTCGACCCTCATCCCCGACCGGCCTCTCGAGCCACGCCGCCCCCGTGCTCCTACAGCCGTCGGTGAGGCCCGGCCTCTGCCGCCCTCTCCCCTTTCACCCTCGTCCCCGTCCTCGATGCCGTCCGCCGTGCCCGGCCGCGCTCGCCGCGGTCCCCTGCTCCGTTACCGCGCCCTCACGTCCGTTGGCCCTGTCGCTCGCTCCCCCGGCGCGCTTGCCAGTTGCTCGCGCCGCCTCTGGCTGCCGTGTCGCCCGCTCCGCCTGGCGCGCGTGGCCGCGCGTGCCTCGGTCGCCGCCGCCCCCCTTCCCCGCTCGCTCTGCCGCAGCGCGCGCGCCCCCACGCGCCCGGGCCTCGTCCCCGTCGCCACCAAGGCGCCCGCGCCCACGCCTCGCTTGCGCCCCGCCCGCGCCCGAGCTCGGCTCCCCCCCCCCCCCCCCCCGCTCGCGCGCCCGGCCTTCTCGCCTCCCATGCCCGCGCACCTCGCCGCTCGCCCTACCACCGTCCGGCCGCGTTCCCACATCCGCCAGCCGCGCCACCGGACCGGGTTGCGCACGTTCGCGGCGGCGCTGCGCCGTCGGGCGTCCAAGCCGACACCCGCGGCCGTTCGCCCGCTTGGCCTTGTGCCACCGACAGCAGGGGCCACAGCCCCCAAACACGTTAAAAAAATATAGGATTATGATTTAATAAAAATAAAAATACAAAATAAATTAACATTAATTAATTAATTAGTTAATTAATCCTGATTAGTGTAATTTAATTAAGTGTTAGTGTTAATTAAACCGTTAATTTAATTAGTTAACACTACTTAACATTAACAGCCTATGACAGGTGGGACCCACTGGTCCTGACGTCATGCTGACGTCATGCTGACGTCAGCAAGACACTGTTTCGGATAATGTTAATTTAAATAATTAATTAAATTCCAGAAATTAATAAAAACTTTAGAAAATCATATTAAATAATCCGTAACTCAGATCGAAAAACTTTGTACATGAAAGTTGCTCAGAACGACGAGACGAATCTGAATACGCGGTTCGTTCGTCCGTCACGCGTCCCTAACTATCCGAACTTGCAACCGTTCCCCTCTTATCCTCTGTCCGATAATTCCAAAGACCCGGGAAATATCGTCAGATATTCTCCCGCTCCGTCTGTTACGTGTGATGCTGCGTTAGACTACCCCTAGCACCGTGTATCGTATTTGTCATGCTCATGTTTGCTATATATTTATACTGTTTCCTCCCCCTCTTCTCTCTCGATAGCCCCCGACCCTGACGTCGTCCCCGAGACCGACGCAGCTCCGGATCCCGAAGACACCATAGACGACCTTGCCCTTGCCGCCGAGCAACCAGGCAAGCCCCTCCTTTGATCATCCCGATATCACCCATTCTATATTCCCATGCTTGCATTAGAATTGCTGCTGCTGCTGCTGCTTTACCTATTCTGATGCATAGCCTGTTCATTGTAACCTGCTGTTGATAATTACCTACATATCCTAAACTGTTTAGTCTAGGCTGGGTAGAGACCTATCAGTGACCCCACTTATCCCGACTGCCGCACTGGATCGTCAGAAGACCCGATCAATGGGATTGAAGACCAGGTCCCGACACCGCACATCACCCCCCTTAGTTGTAACGACACTGCAGCGTTACTATCGAGTGCCGAGGGTGAAACCTCTTGTAGCACTTCTGATGTTAACTCTGTAGAGTAGCTATTCGGTCATGGTCATCGAGGGTGATTCCTCCTTCACCGCTTCCGATAACGACGCTGTCCTACAACACCTCAAGTGTGGACCCAGTGAGGGTGATTCCTCCTAGTTCACCTTGATGGATACAACGAGTGGGAATTCAATGAGGGTGATACCTCGGATTCCCTGATGTTATGGACACACGGATACTTGGACCTTACATTGTTACTTGGAAAGGCGGGTCGACCTTGAGGGGTACCCGCGTGTGATGTGGAGGCGGGTCGCCAGTGTGGTGCCCGAGTGGTGAATACGAGGCGCGGCCGGGCATTCTTGGCCCTTGCCGCAAGTCCTCGAGACGGGGCGACGGGGTCACATCTTTCGTGAGTCTCTGCTCGTTACCGCAAGCCCTAGTCCTAACGATTTGGATATTTGATCCGAGCAGACCTCTGGTCTGATAGCACTAACCATCACGTGGGCATAGTATGGGCGTTCTGCATCGTATGCATCAGCCGAAAGCTCTGTCAGACGTCCAGTTCAGCCTCGTGGCCGGGCCGGGCCAGTACCATCCAGGACTGAGGTGGTGCTCGTCCCGACCCTGCACCTAACAGCGGCTCAGGTTTGGTTTATGGGGCACCATGCCGTGCATCTGGGTCTTGGTTTGTTGTGCAGCGGTCGGGTACGGGGCCACACAAACTAAAGCTCTCGGATGGTAACTGGGGCCCTCGCGGCCCGGCCACGAGGCTGAACTGGACGTCTGACAGAGCTTTCGGTCGTGTGCATACGATGCAGAAACGCCCATACTATGCCCACGTGATGGTTTAGTGCTATCAGACCAGAGGTCTGCTCGGATCAAATATCCAAATCGTTAGGACTACGGGCTTGCGGTAACGAGCAGGACTCAGAAAGAAGATGTGACCCCGTCGCCCCGTCTCGAGGACTTGCGGCAAGGGCCAGACATGCCCGGCGCGCCTTGTTATTCACCCACTCGGGCACCACACTGGCGACCCACCTCCACATCACACGGGTACCCCCTCAGGGTCGACCCGCTTTCAAGTAACAATGTAAGGTCCAAGTATCCGTGTGTCCATAACATCAGGGAATCGACGGTATCACCCTCATTGAATTCCACTCGTTGTATCCATCAAGGTGAAATCGGAGGATCACCCTCACGGGTCCACATGTAGGTGTTGTAGGACAGCGTCGTTATCGGAAGCGTGTGAAGGAGGAATCCACCTCGATGACCATGACCGAATAGCTACTCTACAGAGTTAACATCAGAAGTGCTACAAGAGGTTTCACCCTCGGCCTCGATAGTAACGCGCCTGCAGGGTGTTACAACTACGGGGGGTGATGTGGCGGTGTCGGGACCTGGTCTTCCACTCCCATTGATCGGTGTCTTCTGACGATCCAGTGCGGCAGTCGGATGGATAGTGGGGTCACTGATAGGTCTTACCCAGCCTAGACTAACAGTTTAGGATATGTAGGTATTATCAAACGCAGGTTACAATGAACAGGCTATGCATAGAATAGGTAAAGCCAGCAGCACAGCAGCAATTCTAAATGCAAGCATGGGAATATAGAATGGGCGATATCGGGATGATCAAAGGAGGGGCTTGCTGGTTTGCGCGGCGGCAGGGCAAGGTCGTCCTGGTGTCTTCGGGATCCGGATGCGAGTGCGGTCTCGGGGACGACGTCAGGGTCGGGGGCTATGAGAGAGAAAAGGGGGAGGAAACAGTATAAATATATAGCAAACAAGCATGACAAATACGATACACGGTGCTAGGGGTAGTCTAACGCAGCATCACACGTAACAGCACGGAGCGGGAGAATATCTGACGATATTTCGGGTCTTTGGAATTATCGGACAGAGGATAGAGGGAACGGTTGCAAGTTCGGATTGTTAGGGACGCGTGACGGACGAACGATACCGCCGTATTCAGATTCGTCTCGTCGTTGAGCCACTTTCATGTACAAGTTTTTCGATTGAGTTACGGATTATTTAATATGATTTTCTAAAGTTTTTATTTAATTTCTGGAATTTAATTAATTAATTATTTATAATTAACATTATCCAAACGTGTCTTGCTGACGTCAGCATGACGAGATGACGTCAGGACACAGTGGGTCACCACCTGTATAGGCTGTTAGGTAATTAGTGATTCTAATATATAAATTACTGTTTAATTAACACAACTTATAATTAAATTAAACCTAATCAGATTAATTAAACTAATTAATAAAATTAGTTTATTATATGTTATTTTTTATTTTATTTAAATCATAATCCTATAGTTTTTTTTTGTTAACGGTTTGGTGGGCTGGTGGCGACCATGCTGCAGGGGGCACAGGAGGCCAATGTTCCTCGCGGTTTTCTTTCTTCCTTGAGATTTCCCATTAAGTTTGCCGGCGCGGGATCTTTTCCGCGCGGTGATGGGGACTTGTTTCTCGGTTAAGACCGTTAACTTTTTTTGGTGAGAAGCGAAGCAAAGAATCTACATTCCCACGAGCGTTAGAAACCGGCAGGGCGCAGCGGATCTTGCTGACGGAGGGGACGATTCTGGATTTTACCGTTTGTTAGAGACGGGTGTTCTTGTTATGATTCGTGTTCCTTTTTTTTTTTCCGAAGTGAGACTTAGACCCCCGGAGGAGTTTCTGAGAGGTATGAGGTTGGCGATTTGGACGCGTTTTTTTTTCCACGGTGCGGACCAAGGAGATGCTGACCGAGGTTTCTCAGGGCGGTATTTTTTTTTTCTTTTTTTTTTTTTGTATGTGGCACCCCAGACAATCCCGGCTGCGGACCCTTCCCCCTTTCCCTTCCTGGAAGCGACCGGCGAGCGGCCCCCCCCCCTGGGCCCCCCTTTTCTGATTTCGACTCTTTGCGCCTTTCCTTGCCCGACGGCAGTTAAGATGATGGACTGCGCCCCTTGCGTGCTTTGCCCCTCCTTCCCGTTCCCCCTCCCTTTCTTCCCCGGGCAGACAATCTCCTCTTTTCTTTTTTTGGTCGCGAGTTTCTCTTTGATTCCCTCCTTGATGGCGGTTTCGCCGGGATCAGACTGGGGCCTTTTTCTTTCTCCTATTAGGGCCCTCATTTTCTTTGGTCTTGGTGGGTCTTGGCGCCCTCGATGCCCCGCGTAGCACGGAAGAAAGAGTTTCCTGCCTCGACCGCTGGTGGGGAAGGGGGCCCGGGCGCGGACGGACATGTATTCTGCAGGCGCGGCCAGCGACTTGCGCGGCAGGCGGACAAGCGGGCGGACACGGCAGCAGAGCGGGGCGCGCAGCACAAATCTGCAGCGCGCAGCGAGGGGAGGCGAGCGATCAAACGGGCTTCCTTTTTACGGACGGGGAGCGGCCGCGGGTAACGGCTAGCACGGGACCGCGGCACGAGTTTGCGGCCCAGGGAACGGAGGACAGGCATCGAGGCGGGGACGAGGCGTGTGCTGTGAAAGGGCGACTTTTCTTCCCACCCCTTCCTCTCGAGGGCGGAAAGGCTTTTAGGTCCCGGTTGGCCTTCACACAGAAGGGCTGCTAGAGGTATAAGGGGGCGGCGTGGCATCGAGGAGGAGGTCGACGGGGTCTGTGCTTAGCTCGGGCTGCGCGCTGGCGGCGCGGTTACGCCGGGAGAAGGGGTCGGGCTGAAGGAGAGTTTTAGAGCCTCGGACAGGTGGGGTCAGGAGGTCCCCGGTCTGTTTCCTGAGTTCTCTGTTCGTGAGCGGCGACGGGTGGCCTGGGCGTCGGAGAGGGGGGCTCAGGCGCCGGGGGAGCGATTGGCGTACGAGAACTGGACTGGCGACGGGAAGCGGTGTTTTTTGCTGGACCTTTGCCGTTCCACCTCCCCCTTTGGACCGGGCGCCCTGGAGTGAAGTTTTCGGTTTTACTGCGGGGCTTTTCGTTCCGGCGGGCTGGCGGGCTTGGGGAGCGGCCACGGCGGCGGAAGGGCGAGGGGAGTGGGGGGTGGGGGGTTGTCAGATGCCCCCCGTTTATCCAGATTTTATGGATCGCGGGGGGGGACGGGACTGCGACGGGGGGGGTGGAGATAGGGGTTTCCCGGGGGGCGGGCGGTGTGGACGGCTCTTTGAGGCGGCGGCTGGGCCGGGCCCCCTGGCGGGCCTGGTACGCGTGCCATGCGGGCAGAGGCCAAGGGGGGTTTTATTTTCTTTTGTTCTTTTTCTTTTTATAAATTCATATACCTCTGTTTAGTAAATAGTTAGGCCCCAAACCGAATTTTGTAAAAAGGGAGACCTAGTCCATAAATACCAGTGCTTTATTCCCTAACACCTAAAATTAGTTTGGGCAAAACATCATTTCATACTTAAATTAGATTTAATAAATGGTTATTAAATATTGTTTTTAGTCGCTGTTTGAAGATGTTTGAGTCACTTACCCAACTCCAATGATGTTGGTTTTAATTTTAGAATTGTCTCTGATTTATTTGCTATTTAATGAACAATTTAGTTTCTATGTTGGACAACTTTTATTTTCCACTTTCATTTAATTTTGAATTTGAGGTTAGGAGTTGAAATGCAATATGATGTTAATGATGATCATGCACTGATAATCATGCTGACTTGGCATTATCAAAATGGGATTACTGTGGCTAACCACCGGGGGTGTTACACGCCTCTACAAATCTATGCTTCCCTCTGCGAAGGGCATATCTATTTACTTTATGCAATTTTTTATTTTTGAATCTCCATCTTCTCTTATAAAGCACCAACTAGGGAACACTATTATCATACTTGTGCATTGGATGTAGCTAATATTTGAGTGTGTTTCATGAATGGATCAATGATTGAGCATAATGGGCTAGGGATAGCTTTCTTTAATGTTGATATTTTGAAAGACATGGTTGCTTGTTCATATGCTTGAGTATTGATGTCCTCATGTCAAATTATAGACTGTTGCTTTGAATCATCTAAAGTCCAAATGTCCATGCTACAAAAGAAAAGAATATGTGATAAATATGATGGGTAGCATTCCACATCAAAAATTCTGTTTTTATCATTTATCTACTCGAGGACGAGCAGGAATTAAGCTTGGGGATGTTGATACGTCTCCAAGATATCTATAAATTTTTATTGTTCCATGCTATTAAATTATCATTCTTGGATGTTTTATATTCATTTACTAGCAACTTTATATCATTTTTTGGGACTAACATATTGACATAGTGCCCAGTGCCAGTTGCTGTTTTTTGCTTGTTTTTTCCTTCGCAGAATATCAATACCAAACGGAGTCCAAATGCCATGAAACTTTTTGGAGATTTTTTTTGCCTAGAAGACACCCAGGAGGCCCAAGAAGTGCACTAGAGGGGGCCTGTGGGGCCCACTAGGCACCAGGGCACGCCAGGGCCCCCAGGCGCGCCCTGGTGGGTAGTGGAGCCCATAGGCACCCCCTCCATCGAATCTGCCTTTATAAATACTCTAAAATCCCAAAAACCCTAGGGGAGTCGACGAAACACAATTCCTGCCGCCCCAAGTTCCAGAACCATGAGATCCAATCTGGAGGCCTTTTCCGGCAATCTGCCGGAGGGGTCAATGATACGTCTCCAACTTATCTATAATTTTTTATTGTTCCATGCTATTATATTATCTATCTTGGATGTTTTATATGCATTAATATGCTATTTTATATCATTTTTTGGGACTAACCTATTAACCTAGTGCCCAATGCCAGTTAATGTTTTTTCATTATTTTTTTCTTCTACAGAAAATCAATACCAAACGGAGTCCAAACGGAATTAAACTTTTCGAGGATTTTTCTTGGACCAGAAGACAACCAGGAAGCTTCGTGAAGAGGCCACAAGACCCATGAGGGGCGCCCCCTAGGCTTGTGGGCCCCCTGCAGACCTCCTAACCCTAATGTTGGCTCTATAAATACCCAAATATTCCCCTTACATCACAGGGCACACCAAAAATAATTTTCCGCCATCGCAAGCTTCTGTTCTCAGGAGATCCCATCTTGGGGCCTTTCCGGCACTCTGTCGGAGGGGGATTCGATCATGGTGGGCCTCTACACCAACCTTGCTACCTTTCAATGAGGTGTGAGTAGTTTACCACAGACCTACGGGTCCATAGCTAGTAGCTAGATGGCTTCTTCTCTCTCTTTGATATTCAATACAATGTTCTCCTCGATGTTCTTGGAGATCTATTCAATGTATTCTTCTTTTGCGGTGCGTTTGTTGAGATCCGATGAATTGTGGATTTATGATTAGATTATTTATGAATATTATTTGAGTCTTCTCTGAACTCTTTTATGCATGATTAAGATAGCTTTGTATTTCTCTCCGATCTATCGATTTGGTTTGGCCAACTAGATTGTTTTTTCTTGCAATGGGAGAGGTGCTTTGTGATGTGTTCAATCTTGCAGTGTCCTCACCCAGTGACAGTAGGGGTAGCGATGCACGTATTTTTATTGTTGCCATTAAGGATCACTTTTACGCGAGAAAGGGGGACCACCCTCTAAGCCTAAGTATTCCGCAATGACCGATAGAGTACAAGTACCGTGAGGGAAAGGTGAAAAGAACCCCAATCGGGGAGTGCAATAGAGAACCTGAGATCCGATGCGAACAATCAGTCGAAGGAGCGGAGCACGGGCGCACTCACTCTAACGGCGTACCTTTCGCATGATGGGTCAGCGAGGAAATATTCTAATTAGACTTTTATATCAACCTCCTCCTCCCTTGATTCCCTAACTAAATCTCTGATAGGGTTATCCTTAGGACCCAATAACGTATTCTGCATATAATATTTGTGATACAGTATTTCAAGTTTGTTTAATTTATCTATTTCAGTTGCAAGTTTGTTTAACTTACCAACATATTTGGCATATTCGTGATCATATACATTATATTCTTAGATTTCGGCATTAACATCATGATCATTAATATCAGGATTAACATAATTCTCACTAATTTATGTATTAACATCATATTGATTATGAAAATATGTAGTTAACCCTGAAGATTTTAGTTCGTCATTGTTAATATGATTGTGTTTTTTATTCCAAGTTTTTTTCATAGTAAAAATTCTCTATTCTTTGATGTAGCATTCCGTGGTGGATTATCCCATCAGTCTTCGTTTCTCTTAGACTGAGTGTCTCTACCTGGGGTGGGTTTCACCCCCTCTAGGAAAACTAGAGCCGAAACCGGTTGCTATCTATTCTTTCATGACGAGAATATGTGCTAGTATACTTTTTATCTGGAATCTATTCTTTCATGACGAGAATATGTGTGGTGTTAGTGGACTGACAGGTGAGCTGTAAAGGTAGAAAAAAAAAAGATCCATCTGCGAGTGGTTCGGCTTTCTCTATCTTCACTTTTCACCTTCTCATCCTTAACCTCAGTGATCTGTTCCTCCTAGACATCCTTCTGCGTACAAAAACAGAAGAAGAAGCACGGGCATAAATCCATAGAATAGTTTAGTTTTAGAAGTCTTTTTTGATTGGTATATCAATCATGGTTTATAGGGAAATAGTTAGAATAGGAAAGCTCTGTTAGTTACTAATGTTTGGGTTTTTGTTTACGGCAATAGTAGGTTTCTTGCTTGTCATATTTAGAATATAAGCATCAGTTACATTTGACGTCCAGCCTTTTTATAGAAGAGAAAGGAAGGTTAAGGGCAAGGGCGCAGCATAATATATAAGAAAAACTTGATCTTTGAGGGGAAATTTTTCCAACTAGACCGATAAATGAGAAAAAGTACCAGTCGTACCAAGAACCAAAGGCGCCAGCTTTCATTGATATATATACCGTATCTTTTAGCTGAAAAATCTATGGATAAGAACCGGCTCTGGGAGGAGGGGTGGCGCGACAGAGCAATGAAAAGCTGGGATCTTTCCTTATCTTCGGTCGTGATGCCTTTTCCTTTTGTATGAGAAAGTGCTACAAAACATCCTTCTCGCGGGTTATCTTCTACTCAAGCAAGCTCTCTGCTATTCTTCATCCACCAACTAGCGGGAACATAGGAGCACAAGAGGGTCATCATCTTCTGAAATGATTGGCTTTCGATCTGCTTTCCAAGAGGTGGTTTCTGACATGACCAGAAAGAGTGGAATTCTTGTTAGGATTGGCATGTCAAGTTGCTTTCTCGGACCCTAACATAAACCACCTTATCCTCACTCAGATTGTTCTTTTGGACTGAGCAGAAGCACGACCTCTATCTGACGTTTTCTCTATCCCTTCTAATCTCTCAATGGCATTTCCATCTCTCGATTCAATCAATCAAGTAAGTCCGGATGACACTTGTCTTTATTTAGTGTTTCCCCGGCTATTCAGCCATTACTTGCATCTCAGGTTCTTTGTACCCTTTTTTAGTGCCATGCACACTGAGGTTTCTGGCATGACTGAATCTTTTGAGAATATCGCTTATTACGTTAATTTCTTCATCTTGATGTACTCAATCCATTCAAATTCCATAATTCCAATGCTATAATCCCTATATTAGGATGAAGTAAGAAAGCATCAGTCCTCTTATTTTCTGTCTTCTATGAAAGAATGTAGCTCGCTCTTTCAACCCGGGGCCCCCTCTGGGGAACTGTTTGAGTTTTAGCATCGACCCCATTTCCTTTTGATCGTATTACGCTTGACTCGCTGCAAAACATTTCGCTTTCTGTGCCACGCTCATACGTGGTTTACACTCCTTGCCTTTCATCTGACTTTGCCATTGGGCAATTGTTTGGCAACACTCCTGAGAAAGCGGCGCTTTTGTGTAACATGCTATGGTCTCAACGCCCTTACAAGGTAGTGATGAGTTTCACGCGCTCTAAGCCCGGCCCGCGCGCAGTTAGGAGGATTGGCCGCTATCTGAGTGGTACCACCCACCCTACCCTACTACCTATAGGGGGCCGGCCGTCCTACAGCCGCCCGAAAAGGAACTGCAGTAATCTTGAATAGGAATATGGGGTTTTTACCATATTGATTGGATCTATCCATCTACATCATGTCATCTTGCTTAAGGCGTTACTCTGTTCTTGTTAACTTAATTCACTAGATGCATGCTGGATAGCGCTTGATGTGTAGAGTAATAGTAGTAGATGCAGGCAGGAGTCGGTCTACTTATCACGGACGTGATGCCTATATTCATGATCATTACCTTAGATATCGTCATAACTTTACGCTTTTCTATCAATTGCTCAACAGTAATTTGTTCACCAACCGTATGTGTTCTTTCAAGAGAGAAGCCTCTAGTAAAAACTATGCCCCCAGGGTCTATTTCTCATCATATATTTTCAGATCTATAAAACAAAAAACCCAAAAATACCTTGCTACAATTTATTTATATTTACTTTATTTTGCCTTTTCCTTATCTTTTATATCTATCTCTAATAGATCTCACTCTTGCTAGTGACCATGAAGGGATTGACAACCCCTTTTTCGCGTTGTGTGCAAGTGTTTGTTAGTTTGTGCAGGTGCATCTATTGGGGACTTGCTTTTACCTCCTACTGGATTGATACCTTCGTTCTTAACCGAGGGAAATGCTTATCTCTACTCTGCTGCATCACCCTTTCCTATTCAAGGAAAAAATCAACGCAAGCTCAAGAAGTAGCAGGAAGAATTTCTGGCGCCGTTGCCGGGGAGGTTCTACATCAAGCCTACCAAGTACCTATCATAAACTCTCATCTCTTGCACTTACATTATTTGTTATTTGCCTGTCGTTTTCCTCTCCCCCACTTCTAAAACATTTTCAGAAAAACACAAAAATATTTGCCTTTTTATTCGCCTTCTTTTATTCGTCTTTTCGTTTGCTTTTTTGTTTGCTTGTGTGCTAGATTACTTGCCTGCCATCATGTCTGAATCTGGGGAGGTTATCGTAGAAAAAGCTAGTGAATATCTTGAGGAAAAATTTGAATCTTCTGTACTTAATCATGATCCTTTTGAAACTGACACTTCTACCAATCTTAAAACAAAGATCTACCATGTGGGTGATGGTAATATTATTGGGAAGAATGTTATTCAAGAATTTTTCAATTGCACGGGGGTTATGCCTATAAATGGGAGAACCATCCTTGATAATACAAATTGCTAAACAGATGCTATTGCTATGCTCGTGGTTAAATTGGAAAGAGAATTTTTACACATCCACCCGGCTTTACAAAAGATGTTTTATGAACTCCCCAATATATTTGATCCTAAAGCTAAGAAAATTGCTACCATTATCTTTATGCGCGAATTTGATTACATAGTCCGAGAGGCTAGGGAAATTTTTGCTTTCTATAATATGAATTTTGAGCATCCCCAAATAGAAGAAATTCTTTATGATAAATAAATCTTGCGTGATTTGGAATCTAAAGACTATGTTGCTTATAGGGACAATCTAAGAAAAAGAGTCCCTTATCCTCAAATTATCCAAGCTTTATACATTGATGCTTATGATAGATTTGATTGGGTTACTAAGGAAATTAATGAAGGGTTTAATAAAGATTGGATAGAACAGATATCTAGAGAAATATTAAAATGAGATACAGGTTCCCTATGAAAATGTTTATGGGGATGATCCCGAGTATGAAATTATGAATGTCAAAATTACTAATCAAAGTCCTTTCCATGCTTTAAGCTCTCCCACTAGAAGGGAGGAACATGAAAAGAGGGATTTACTAAGAAAGGTTTTGGAAGATTTGATTAGAAAAGAATTGAATACCAAAGATGGCAATACCTAGATCTTTGCATTATGCCTAGCTAGGGGCATAAAACAATACCGCTTGTTGGGAGGCAACCAAATTTTATTTTGTGTTTTTTATTTTTGCTTCTATTTTTTAATAAATACATAATATTAATTCTGTAATAATTGTGTTTTAGTGTATTAATTAGTGTTTGAGCCAAGCAAGACCTTTGGGATGCTTTGGTATATCGTTGATTTGATTCTGCTGAAAAACAGAAACTTTTGCATCCAGTAACAGAATTGTCAAAATTAACTGGAGCATTGAAAATTCTGATTTTTTTTTACAAAATATTTATATATGAATTTCATATGTTTTCGTAATTTTTCAGAATTTTTCAAGTTACAGAAGTATGACAAATATTCGAATCTTTACAGACTGTTCTGTTTTTGACAGATTCTGTTTTTGATGTGTTATTTGCTTATTTTGATGAATCTATGGGTAGTATCGGGGGGGTATGAACCATGGATATGTTGGAATACAGTAGATATAACACCAATATAAAATTGGAATGAGTTCACAACAGTACCTAAAAGTGGAGATTTGTTTTATCATACTAACGGATCTCACGAGTTTTTTGTTGAGTTTTGTGTTGTGAAGTTTTCAAGTTTTGGGTAAAGATTTGATGGGCTATGGAATAAGGAGTGGCAAGAGCCTAATCTTGGGGATGCCCAAGGCACCCCAAGGTAATATTCAAGGACAACCAAGCATCTAAGCTTGGGGATGCCCCGGATGGCATTCCCTCTTTTGTCTTCAATCCATCGGTAAATTTACTTGAGGCTATATTTTTATTCACCACATGATATGTGTTTTGCTTGGAGCATCTTGTATTATTTGAGTCTTTACTTTTTATTTTGCCACAATCATCCTTGTTATACACACCTTTTTAGAGGGACACACATTAATCGTGAATTTATTAGAATACTTTATGTGCCTCACTTATATCTTTTGAGCTAGGCAGTTGCTCTAGTGCTTCACTTATATCTTTTTAGAGCACGGCGGTGGTTTTATTTTGTAGAACTTGATGAACTATCATGCTTCACTTATATTATTTTGATAGTCTTAAAAATAGTATGGCAATTTACTGAGGTTATGAATTTGGTCCTAATATGATGGGTATCCAAGAGGGATATAATAAAAACTTTCATAAAGAGCAATGAATATATGAAAAGTTTGATTCCTTGCATTTGTTTTGAGATATAAAGATGGTGATATTAGAGTCATGCTAGAGAGTAATTGTGGATTAGTAGAAATACTTGTGTTAAGGTTTGTGATTCTCGAAGCATGCACGTATGGTCTATCGTTATGTGATGAAGTTGGAGCATGATTGATTTTTTATTGTCTTCCTTATGAGTGGCGATTGGGGATGAGCGATGGTCTTTTCCTACCAATATATCCCCCTAGGAGCATGCGTATTAGTACTTTGCTTCGATGGCTAATAAATTTTTGCACTAAGTATGTGAGTTCTTTATGACTAATGTTGAGTCCATGGATTATACGCACTCTCACCCTTCCACCATTGATAGCCTCTCTAGTACCGCACAAATTTTGCCTGTGCATTAAACCCACCATATACCCTTCTCAACACAGCCACCATACCTACATATTATGGCATTTCCATAGCCATTCCGAGATATATTGCCATGCAACTTCCACCATTCCGTTTATTACGACACATACCATCGTTGTCATATTGCTTTGCGTGATCATATAGTTGACATAGTATTTGTGGCTTGGCCACCGTTCATTTTTTATACATGTCACGCTAGATCATTGCACATCCCGGTACACCGCCGAAGTTATTCATATAGAGTCATATTTTTGTTCTAGTATCGAGTTGTAATTCTTGAGTTGTAAGTAAATAAAAGTGTGATGATCATCATTATTAGAGCATTGTCCCATGTGAGGAAAGGATGATGGAGACTATGATTCCCCCACAAGTCGGGATGAGACTCCGGACATAAAATAAAAAAAGGCCAAAGAGCCCAAAAAAGGAAAAAGAAGAAAGAGAAAAAAGGAAAAGAAAAAATAAGAGGAAAGAGAGAAGGGACAATGTTACTATCCTTTTTCCACACTTGTGCTTCAAAATAGCACCATGTTCTTCATGATAGAGAGTCTCCTATTTTATCACTTTCATATACTAGTGGGAATTTTTCATTATAGAACTTGGCTTGTATATTCCAATGATGGGCTTCCTAAAATTGCCCTAGGTCTTCATGAGCAAGCAAGTTGGATGCACACCCACTTAGTTTTCTTTTGAGCTTTCATACACTTATAGCTCTAGTGCATCCGTTCCATGGCAATCCCTACTCACTTGCATCGATATCAATTGATGGGCATCTCCATAGCCCATTAATTTGCCTAGTTGATGTGAGAGTTTCTCCTTTTTTGTCTTCTCCTCACAACCTCCACCATACTTTATTCCACCTATAGTGCTATATCCATGGCTCATGCTCATGTATTGCGTGAAAGTTGAAAAAGCTTGAGAACATTAGAAGTATGAAACAATTGCTTGGCTTGCCATCGGGGTTATGCATGATAAATATTTTGTGTGATGAAGATAGAGCATGAAAAGATTATATGATTTTGTAGGGATAATTTTCTTTAGCCATGATATTTTGAGAAGAGATGATTGCTTTATTAGTATGCTTGAAGTATTATTGTTTTTATGTCAAGAGTAAACTTTTCTTTTGAATCTTATGGATCTGAACATTCATGCCACAATAAGAAAAATCACATTGATAAATACGTTAGGTAGCATTCCACATCAAAAATTCTGTTTTTATCATTTACCTACTCGAGGACGAGCAGGAATTAAGCTTGGGGATGCTTGATACGTCTCCAACGTATCTATAATTTTTTATTGTTCCATGATATTATATTATCTATCTTGGATGTTTTATATGCATTAATACGCTATTTTATATCATTTTTTGGGACTAACCTATTAACCTAGTGCCAAGTGCCAGTTGCTGTTTTTCCTTGTGTTTGTCTTTTACAGAAAATCAATACCAAACGGAGTCCAAACGGAATTAAACTTTTTGAGGATTTTTCTTGGACCAGAAGATAACCACGGAGCTTCGGGAAGAGGCCAGAAGACCCATGAGGGGCGCCCCAGGGGGGAGCACCCCCTAGGCTTGTGGGCCCCTCGCAGACCTCCTAACCCTAATCTTGGCTCTATAAATACCCAAATATTACCCTTACGCCAGAGGGCACACCAAAAATACTTTTCCGCCGTCGCAAGCTTCTGTTCTCGTGAGATCCCATCTTGGGGACTTTTCCGGCACTCTGCCGGAGGAGGATTCGATCACCGAGGGCCTCTACACCAACCTTGCTGCCCTTCCGATGATGTGTGAGTAGTTTACCATAGACCTACAGGTCCATCGCTAGTAGCTAGATGGCTTCATCTCTCTCTTTGATCTTCAATACAATGTTCTCCTCGATGTTCTTGGAGATCTATTCGATGTAATCTTCTTTTGCGGTGCGTTTGTTGAGATCCGATGAATTGTGGATTTATGATCAGATTATTTATGAATATTATTTGAGTCTTCTCTGAACTCTTTTATGCATGATTAAGATAGCTTTGTATTTATCTCTGATCTAACGATTTGGTTTGGCCAACTAGATTGATTTTTCTTGCAATGGGAGAGGTGTTTTGTGATGGGTTCAATCTTGCGGTGTCCTCACCCAGTGACAGCAGGGGTAGCGAGGCATGTATTTGTATTGTTGCCATTAAGGATAAAAAGATGGGGTTTCTACCATATTGATTGGATCTATCCCTCTACATCATGTCATCTTGCTTAAGGCGTTACTCTGTTCTTGTTAACTTAATTCACTAGATGCATGTTGGATAGCGGTTGATGTGTAGAGTAATAGTAGTAGATGCAGGCAGGAGTCGGTCTACTTATCACAGATGTGATGCCTATATTCATGATCATTACCTTAGATATCGTCATAACTTTGCGCTTTTCTATCAATTGCTCAACAGTAATTTGTTCACCCACCGTATGTGTTCTTTCAAGAGAGAAGCCTCTAGTAAAAACTATGCCCCACGGGTCTATTTCTCATCATATATTTTCAGATCTATAAATAAAAAAACCCAAAAATACCTTGCTGCAATTTATTTATATTTACTTTTTTTTTCCTTTTACTTATCTTTTATATCTATCTCTATTAGATCTCACTCTTGCTAGTGACCGTGAAGGATTGACAACCCCTTTTTCTAGTTGCGTGCAAGTGTTTGTTAGTTTGTGCAGGTGCATCTATTGGGGACTTGCTTGTACCTCCTACTGGATTGATACCTTGGTTCTTAACTGAGGGAAATACTTATCTCTACTTTGCTGCATCACCCTTTCCTCTTCAAGGGAAAAATCAACGCAAGCTCAAGAAGTAGCTGTTAACGATCACAGAGGGGCTCTTCATCATCCTTGTTACCCCTCCGATGATGTGTGAGTAGTTTACGATAGATCTACGGGTCCGTAGGTAGTAGCTAGAAGGCTTCTTCTCTCTTCTCGATCTTCAATACAGTGTTCTCGTCGATGTTCTTGGAGATCTATTTGATGTAATGACTTTTTGCGGTGTGTTTGTTGGGATCTGATGAATTGTAAGTTTATGATCAGATCTATCCATGAATATTATTTGTGTCTTTGCTGAACTCTTTTATGCATGATCTTTATAGCCTCGTATTTCTTCTGCGAAACTTTGGTTTGGTTTGGCCAAATAGATTGATTTTTCTTGCAATGGGAAGAGGTGCTTTGTGATGGGTTCGATCTTGCAATGCTCAATCTCAGTGACACAAAGATACATGACACGCATGTATCATTGCTATTAAGGATAAAAAGATGGGGTCTATTCCTACATGAATAGATCTTGTCTACATCACGTCATCGTTCTTATTGCATTACTCCGTATTTCCATGAACTTAATACACTAGATGCATGTTGGATAGCGGTCGATGTGTGGAGTAATAGTAGTAGATGCAGGCAGGACTCGGTCTACTAATCTTGGCCGTGGTGCCTATATACATGATCATTGCCTTGGATATCGTCATAATTATTTGCTATTCTGTCAATTGCCCAATAGTAATTTGTTTACCACCGTATGCAATTTTCTCGAGAGAAGCCTCTACTGAAATCTATGGCCCCGGAGTCTTTTCCTATCATATTAAAACCATAAAATACCTTGCTGCACTTTTTCTTTATTTATTTTATTTTGTGTTTTAGTTAGATCTATTTATCAAATCTCATACAATTTAATATATCTCAATACCGAGGAAGGATTGACAACCCCTCTTACACGTTGGGTTGCAAGTTTTTGTGGTTTGTGTGTAGGTGCTGTTTACATAGTGTTGCTTGGTTCTCCTACTGGATTGATAATCTTGGTTTTATAACTGAGGGAAATACTTACCTTTGCTGTGCTGCATTGATACGTCTCCAACGTATCTATAATTTTTTATTGTTCCATGCTATTATATTATCTATTTTGGATGTTTTATATGCATTAATATGCTATTTTATATTATTTTTGGAACTAACTTATTAACCTAGAGCCCAGTGCCAGTTTTTGTTTTTCCTTGCTTTTGAGTTTTACACAAAAGGAATATCAAACGGAGTCCAAACGGAATAAAACTTTACGATGATTTTTCTTGGACCAGAAGACATCCACGGAGCTTGGAGAGGGGGCCAGAAGAATCCCGAGGGACCTACAAGCTCTCAGGCTGCGCCCTAGGGAGGCACGCCTCCCTGGCTTGTGGGCTCCTCGGGAGTCCCCCAACCCTAATTCTTGCTCTATAAAATCCCAAATATTCCCAAACCAATAGAAGCGTCCACCAAAATACTTTTTCGCCGCTGCAAGCCTCTGTTCCCGTGAGATCCCATCTTGGGGCCTTTTTTGGCACCCTGCCGGAGGGGGATTCGATCACGGAGGGCCTCTACATAAACCTTGCTGCCCTTCCAATGAAGCGTGAGTATTTTACCACAGACCTACGGGTCCATAGCTAGTAGCTAGATGCCTTCTTCTCTCTCTTTGATCTTCAATACAATGTTCTCCTTGATGTTCTTGGAGATCTATCCGATGTAATATTCTTTTGCGGTGTGTTTGTCGAGATCCGATGAATTGTGGATTTATGATTAGATTATCTATGAATATTATTTGAGTCTTTTGTGAACTCTTTTATGCATAATTAAATATCTTTGTATTTCTCTTCGAATTATCAGTTTGGTTTGGCCAACTAGATTGGTTTTTCTTGCAATGGGAGAGGTGCTTAGTTTTGGGTTCAATCTTGCGGTGTCCTCACATAGTGACATAGTAGGGGTAGCGAGGCACGTATTGTATTGTTGCCATCAAGGGTAAAAAGATGGGGTTTTTATCATATTGCTTGAGTTTATCCCTCTACATCATGTCATCTTACTTAAAGCGTTGCTCTGTTCTTATGAACTTAATACTCTAGATGCAGGCAGGAGTCGGTCGATGTGTGGAGTAATAGTACTAGATGCAGAATTGTTTCGGTCTACTTGACATGGACGTGATGCCTATATTCATAATTATTCCCTTGGATATCGTCATACCTTTGCTCCTTTCTATCAATTGCTCGACAGCAATTTGTTCACCCACCGTATGTTTTCTTTCAAGAGAGAAGTCTCTAGTGAAACCTATGCCCCCGGATCTATTTTCCATCATATATTTTCAGATATATAAACCAAAAAACCCAAAAATACCTTGCTGCAATTTATTTGTTTTTATTTTGTTTTACATTTTAGTAATCTTTTATACCTATCTCTATTAGATCTCACTCTTGTTAGAGACCGTGAAGGCATTGACAACCCCTTTTTCGCGTTGAGTGCAAGTGTTTGTTAGTTTGTGTAGGTGCATAGATTAGAGACTTGCTTGTGCCTCCTACTGGATTGATACCTTAGTACTTAACTGAGGGAAATACTTATCTTTACTTTGCTTCATCACCCTTTCCTCTTCAAGGGAAAAATCAACGCAAGCTCAAGAAGTAGCAGGAAGAATTTCTGGCGCCGTTGCCGGGGAGGTTCTACATCAAGCCTACCAAGTACCCATCATAAATACTTTCATCTCTTGCACTTACATTATTTGCCATTTGCCTCTTGTTTTTCTCTCCCCCACTTCTAAAACGTTTTCAGAAAAATACAAAAATATTTGCCCTTTTTATTTGCCTTCTTTCTGTTTGCCTTTATGTCTTACTTGGTTTGTTTGCTTGTTCGCTTGGAATAATTGTGTATTTATTGAAAATCAGAAAGAAAAAAAGGTTTATGGATCCTCATCCACTTGCTAATCTTTTTAAAAGATCCAATTATGATGAACCAATTGCTAGTGAGTCGAGTGTACTAGATTATCTTTATGAAGTTTTGCTTGAAATTCGTGAATTTGAAATTTGTGATGAAGTGTTGAAAGAAGTGATTCACGATAGCTCCTTGAATGAAAAGCATGATTGCAATGCTATTATAAATTCTATTGATGTCGATTGTGCTAATAATATGCAAAACGCTAAGCTTGGGGATGCTAATTTTGCCATGTCCACTACTTATTGCAATGATCATGATTGGGGTGATAATGTTTCTTATGATCTTGAAAATTTATTTAAGCCTCATGATAATAATGTTTGCAATAATATTGAAAGTGGGTTTGGAAGAGTGTCAACTTTAGGAAATAATGATCCCACTACTTTGGAGTTTGATCAATCTTATGAATTTTTGATAAAGGTGGGCTTGGATAGGTCATGACTTTATTTGATGATAATCCCACTATTTTGGAAGAGTGTCAACTTTGCATGTATGTGGATCATGAAGAGAATATTTTATGTGATAGATATATTACTGAATTTTAATATGATCCCACATGCAATTATTATGAGAGAGGAAAATATGGTTGTAGAAATTTTCATGTGACTAAATTACCTCTCGTTATGTTGAGATTGCTATTGCTTCTTTCTTCTTCCTTGCATATGCTAATTTTTGCTTGTCTTTTTTTTGACAATTAAATAGTAGGAAAGGCTCCTACTGCATGTGTATATTAAGTATCAAACCAAAAATGTTACATGTACAAGGTGAATGGGTGGAGAGGTACAGGGGGTTATAGAATGAGAAATGTACAAGTGTGGGAATGAGCTAGCTAGCTAGGATCATTGGGGGTCTACATGACCCCCTCGATGATGGCAGTCACACATTGCATTTTGTGAGTAGGCAGTCTGTGTTTTTGCTTGTCTTGATAATTTGTTTTCTTATAAAATGCCTATGCATAGGAAGTATGTTAGACTTAAACTTGTTTTTCACATACTATATGATGCGCTCTTTGTGCTTCAATTTTTTGTCTTTCATGAGAGCATCATTAAAATTATCAACGCCTAGCTAAAAGGCTTTAAAGAAAAGCGCTTGTTGGGAGACAACCCAATATTCTTATTTTCTGTTCTTATGAAAATACACATTATTACCTCTGTAGTAATTGTGTTTTGGTGTTTTAATTAGTGTTTTATCCAAGTAAGACCTTTGGGATGGTCTACGGTGATAGTTGATTTGATCTTGTTGAAAAACAGAAAATTTTGTGCTCATTGCCAAAAATTCAATAAATCACAGAAACCTGATTTTGATCTGAATTTTTTACAAAAGGTTGATATACAAATTTCCCAGGTTGTCCTAATTTTTCAGAATTTTTGGAGTTACATAAGTATATGAAATTTCCAGATTACTACAGACTGTTCTGTTTTTGACAGATTCTGTTTTCTATGTGTTGTTTGCTTATTTTGATGAATCTATGGGTAGTATCGGGGCGTATGAACCATGGAGAAGTTGTAATAAAGTAGATATTACACCAATATAAATAAATAATTAGTTCACAACAGTACCTAAAGTGGTGATTTATTTTATTGTACTAACGGATCTTATGAGTTTTTCTGTTGCGTTTTGTGTTGTGAAGTTTTCAAGTTTTGGGTAAAGATTTGATGGACAAAGGAATAAGGAGTGGCAAGAGCCTAATATTGGGGATGCCCAAGGCACCCCAAGGTAATATTCAAGGACAACTAAGCATCTAAGCTTGGGGATGCCCCGGATGGCATCCCCTCTTTTGTCTTCGTCCATCGGTAAATTTACTTGAGGCTATATTTTTATTCACCACATGATATGTGTTTTGCTTGGAGCGTATTGTATGATATGAGTCTTTGCTTTTTAGTTTGCCACAATCATCCTTGCTGTAAACATCTTTTGAGAGGGAGACACATGAATCATGAATTTATTAGAATACTCTATGTGCTTCACTTATATCTTTTGAGCTAGGCAGTTTTGCTCTAGTGCTTCACTTATATCTTTTTAGAGCACGGTGGTGGCTTTATTTTATAGAAATTGTTGAACTCTCATGCTTCACTTATATTATTTTTAGTGTCTCTAAACAGCATGGTAATTTTCTTAGGTTATGAATTTAGGCCAAATATGATAGGCATCCAAGAGGGATATAATAAAAACTTTCATATAAAGAGCGTTGAATACTATGAGAAGTTTGATTCCTTGCATTTGTTTTGAGATATAAAGATGGTGATATTAGAGTCATGCTAGTGAGTAATTATGGATTGGTATAAATACTTGTGTTAAAGTTTGTGATTCCCGTTGCATGCACGTATGGTGAACCGTTATGTGAAGAAGTCGGAGCATGATTTATTTTTTGATTGTCTTCCTTATGAGTGGCAGTCGGGGACGAGCGATGGTATTTTCCTACCAATCTATCCCCCTAGGAGCATGCGTTTAGTACTTTGTTTCGATAGCTAATAAATTTTTGCAATAAGTATGTGAGTTCTTTATGACTAATGTTGAGTCCATGGATTATACGCACTCTCACCCTTCCACCATTGCTAGCCTCTCTAGTATCGCGCAGTTCTCGCCGATGCATTAAACCCACCATATACCTTCCACAAAACAGCCACTATACCTACCTATTTTGGCATTTCCATAGCCATTCCGAGATATATTGCCATGCAACTTCCACCGTTCCGTTTTATTATGACACGCACCATCATTGTCATATTGCTTTGGATGATCATGTAGTTGGCATAGTATTTGTGGCAAGGCCACCGTTCATATTTTTCAAACATGTCACTCTTGATCATTGCACATCCCGGTACACCGCCGGAGGCATTCATATAGAGTCATATCTTGTTCTAGTATCGAGTTGTAATTCTTGAGTTGTAAGTAAATAAAAGTGTGATGATCATCATTATTAGAGCATTGTCCCATGTGAGGAAAGGATGATGGATGCTATGATTCCCTCACAAATTGGGATGAGTCTCCGGACTTTGCAAAAAAATAAAAGAGGCCAAAGAAGCCCAAATAAAAAAAGAGAAAAAATGAGAGAAAAGAGAGAAGGGACAATGTTACTATCCTTTTTCCACACTTGTGCTTCAAAGTAGCATCATGATCTTCATGATAGAGAGTCTCCTATTTTGTCACTTTCATATACTAGTGGGAATTTTTCATTATAGAACTTGGCTTGTATATTCCAATGATGGGCTTCCTCAAATTGCCCTAGGTCTTCGTGAGCAAGCGAGTTGGATGCACACCCACTTAGTTTCTTTTTTAGCTTTCATACACTTATAGCTCTAGTGCATCCATTGCATGGCAATCCCTACTCACTCACATTGATATCTATTGATGGGCATCTCCATAGCCCGTTAATACGCCTAGTTGATGTGAGACTTTCTCCTTCTTTTTGTCTTCTCCACAACCACCATATTCTATTCCACCTATAGTGCTATGTCCATGGCTCACGCTCATGTATTGCATGAAAGTTGAAAAAGTTTGAGAACACAAAAGTATGAAAAAATTGCTTGGCTTGTCATCGGGGTTGTGCATGATAAAATACATTGTGTGATGAAGATGGAGCATAGCCAGACTATATGATTTTGTAGGGATAACTTTCTTTGGCCATGTTATTTTGAGAAGACATGATTGCTTTATTAGTATGCTTGAAGTATTATTGCTTTTATATCAATATTAAACTTTTGTTTTGAATCTTATGGATCTGCATATTCATGCCACAATAAATAAGATTACATGGATAAATACGTTAGGTAGCATTCCACATCAAAAAAATTGTTTTTATCATTTACCTACTCGAGGATGAGTAGGAATTAAGCTTGGGGATGCTTGATACGTCTCCAACGTATCTATAATTTTTTATTGTTCCATGCTATTATATTATCTGTTTTGGATGTTTTATATGCACTAATATGCTATTTTATATTATTTTTGGGACTAACTTATTAACCTAGAGCCCAGTGCCAGTTTCTGTTTTTTTTCTTGTTTTTGAGTTTTACAGAAAAGGAATATCAAACGGAGTCCAAACGGAATAAAACTTTACGATGATTTTTCTTGGACTAGAAGACATCCACGGAGCATGGAAAAGGGGCCAGAAGAGTCCCGAGGGACCCACAAGCCCTCAGGCCACGGGGGGGCGCGCCTCCCTGGCTTGTGGGCTCCTCGGGAGTCCCCCAACCCTAATTCTTGCTCTATAAAATCCCAAATATTCCCAAACCAATAGAAGCGTCCACCAAAATACTTTTTCGCCGCTGCAAGCCTCTGTTCCCATGAGATCCCATCTTGGGGCCTTTTTTGGCACCCTGCCGGAGGGGGATTCAATCGCGGAGGGCCTCTACATCAACCTTGCTGCCCTTCCGATGAAGCGTGAGTAGTTTACCACAGACCTACGGGTCCATAGCTAGTAGCTAGATGGCTTCTTCTCTCTCTTTGAACTTCAATACAATGTTCTCCCTGATGTTCTTGGAGATCTATCCGATGTAATATTCTTTTGCAATGTGTTTGTTGAGATCCGATGAATTGTGGATTTATGATCAGATTATCTATGAATATTAATTGAGTCTTTTCTGAACTCTTTTATGCATGATTAAATATCTTTGTATTTCTCTTCGAATTATCGGTTTGGTTTGGCCAACTAGATTGGTTTTTCTTGCAATGGGAGAGGTGCTTAGTTTTGGGTTCAATCTTGCGGTGTCCTCACCCAGCGACATAGTAGGGGTAGTGAGGCACGTATTGTATTGTTGCCATCAAGGGTAAAACGATGGGGTTTTCATCATATTGCTTGAGTTTATCCCTCTACATCATGTCATCTTACTTAAAGCGTTGCTCTATTCTTATGAACTTAATACTCTAGATGCAGGCAGGAGTCGGTCGATGTGTGGAGTAATGGTAGTAGATGCAGAATCATTTCAGTCTACTTAACACGGACGTGATGCCTATATTCATAATCATTGCCTTCGATATCGTCATAACTTTGCGCTTTTCTATCAATTGCTCGACAGTAATTTGTTCACCCACCATTTGTTTTCTTTCAAGAGAGAAGCCTCTAGTGAAACCTATGGCCCCCGGGTCTATTTTCCATCATATATTTTCAGATCTATAAACCAAAAAACCCAAAAATACCTTGCTGCAATTTATTTGTTTTTATTTTGTTTTACGTTTTAGTAATCTTTTATACCTATCTCTATTAGATCTCACTCTTGTTCGAGACCGTGAAGGGATTGACAACCCCTTTTTCACGTTGAGTGCAAATGTTTGTTAGTTTGTGCAGGTGCATAGATTGGAGACTTGCTTGTGCCTCCTACTGGATTGATACCTTGGTTCTTAACTGAGGGAAATACTTATCTCTACTTTGCTGCATCACCCTTTCCTCTTCAAGGGAAAAATCAACGCAAGCTCAAGAAGTAGCATGCATCATCCTGTTCTCTTCGGGGAATTACCAACGCAGATACAAGCAATCAAGGTGATCGGATCTGAGCTTGACCCTGGGTCCGTGTTCAGGCTTGAGTCACGGTCAAGGCCCGATGAGAGGATAGGGTCCACGCCAGAGTCAAGACGCGGCGTGGCGACGATCGGTTTCGTGATTGCAGTTGGATCCACTACGGGATCCGACCCGTGGCCCGGATTGGAAGCCGGTTCTGAGGTCAAGCCAGCGGTGGCCGATGGATTCTCGATCCGACCTGGCATCCAGTCAGAAAGGACGAGCTCACCACGTGAATCTGTAGTGTATTCTAGACTCCTGAACGTGACAACTTGGCCCGGGGTGAAATTCTCGAGACGGGCGAGATGGCCCGCTGGGTTGGCGTGCAGGATAATGCTGCTTAATGCAAAAAGCTAGCCGAGGACGAAGATGTCACCACGGCCGGTGTCGTAGTTGATCTGTAGACAAGCCATTGTTCCTTTTTTTTTGTCACACAGCGAAACTCTCAATGAAAGCAACATTGTCGGTACTAAAACCGGTAGACCTCGGGTAGCGGATCCCGAGCTATGGCTATCAGATCTATGGGTAACAAGAGACAAAGGGGAAAATAGTTACCCAGGTTCGGGCCCTCTCGAAGAGGTAATACCCTACGTCCTGCTTTGATTGTATTGATGATGATGATGTATCTAGTACAAGTTTGATCTACCTCGAGATCATAAGTTGAGTTCTAACTCTAAGGCTAGCTGGTTGTAATTGTGACCATTCCCCCTATGGACTAAACCCCTCAGTTTATATAGACACTGGGGGTACCTAGGATTACACATGGTCGGTTGCCAATCTAGGATATGCATGCCAGCGGTCCACGCAGTCCTTGGAGTACATGTCAAGACTTCGGAAGAGTCCACCTTGATCACGCCGAAGTGCGAGGCCTCCGGAGTCCTTCCTTGTAAGAATGGTGGGCCATAGGCTCAGCCCACGGACTGCGGGCCGACTAGGTTGGTACCCCCTAGTCCATGACACCGTCACTAGGGAAGAGAATCAGGTTGGCCCCTACGAATAACTTGATGCACTATCCCTTCAACCCTTTGATAGAAATGTAGCAAAAGGAAGGAAAATCCATGGACCAACCCAGTTGTCTACACCCGTAAGAACAATGGAATCACCCAAAGGAAGCCATCCCAGTATGTGAAAAGGGAGGACAACACATCCCCATCGATCTCCGCTAGTTATACCATGGGCTTGCCTCCCCTCTATATCCGTCACTCCGGTGGCCAGTGGCGGGGAGGGGAATCTAGTGTCTCGGTTCTGGCTTGTAGATAGGGTAGGGTTAAGTTGTGAGGGGCGGGATGAGGGGGTTTTGTTGACTAAATAATTTTCGGACTCAAATCCAATTCGCCAGATATTACTGCCGCCTTCTCACACATGGTGGCGTCAGGGTTTTCCTAATGTCCTTGCACGCCAGCGAGACCTGGTGTCGGGCGTCGGTGCCTCGATTGGGGAGTGACGACATCACATCATGTTTTGTTACGGCTTCTCCCTCACCAGAAAGTCTTATGGGACATTGTGATGAAGTTTGCGGCTTAAATTCTACCAAATCGAACAACATGACCGTACTTCCTAAGCGAGGTTGGCAAGGAGGCGATAAAAACCTTGCTAGGGGGTTTTGTTCATCGTCTTCATCCCTACTCCAACGACACTTTCTCGAACACCAGCGGGAAACAGGTGGATCCTGCATAGGAGGATGGCTACCTCATTCGCTCTATTCGTTGGTTTCTCATCGGTGGTGGCTCGGTAGCAGGTATGGTGTACTTGGTCTATTCAAGAGTTCATCGACAGCGACTACGGCTTTGGAGCGACGACCCTCAAAGGCATGTTCTCGAAGACTTCTCATATGTTATCGAGAAGGTTAGGCCGACTTCGATAGGGGAGCGACCACAACGCGCATCTTCAGCTTGATTCGGCGAAAGTAGTGTTCATTCGGTGGTCCAGTGACCTCGATATAATAGTTCTTATGCTTGGGTTGCTTTTCTAATGACGTTGTTTTCAAAAACAATGTAGACATGTAGACATGCGCACACCGAAGCATTTTGAGCCAAAAAAGTCCATGATACTCATTTCAAAATCGGTGAATTTTTTGCCTATCCAAATTTGAGATTTGGACGTAAATTTGTCTATAATATCATATCAATGATCGGAAAACATAGCCACGAAAAAATGAGTTGAACAAATCTAACTATTATTTAGAAACACCGGTTACACATAGTGTCTCCTGAAGATCTAACTAAGGCTGCAGAGTTTAAAGATTGACAAAACCACCACAGACGCCCTGGTATCAATAGAAACTCGACTCCCACTGAAACCACAAGTTATTTGAGTATACACTAATTATTATTAATTGTGAATAATACACTAATTATTTTTTGAAATAGATCGAGATCTATAATAAGAGTTCATCATAAGTATAAAAACACCTCAAACGTAATAAAAGTTACATCATGTTCTCTAGACCACCGAACGATCACTATCTCTGTTAGAACGAGGCGCCAATGCGCTACTCTCACCGCTCCTCTACTGGAGCCGGCTTGACCTTGTCAATGACAACTGGGAAGGCTGCATGCACATGCCTCTAATGACCAGTGCCATGGAGCCAAAGTCGTCGTTGTTGAACTGTTGAATAGATTTGAATCAGTTGACCAAAATCTTGCTCTCGCGCACGCATGACGAAAATTTCTAATGTCGCCGCCCCAAGGATATGACAGGAATATACGTCTGAGCTCCATCGACTACATAGAGATGGACGACCTCGAAAGACAAAGTTGAAGAAGTGCTGCCATCCGAGCGAGTGTTGCACCTGCAAGGACTAAAAAACCTTAACCTAAGCTACTAGCCGGAGCAAAGGCACCAGGATTGCCCTCTTCGCCGTCGGCTACCGGAGTGACAGACAGAGGGAGGCGAATCTCTGGGATCACCAACGAAGTGTGGAGGAGAGAATTTGTCCTAGCCGTCGAAGTAAAGGAATGAAAACGCTTGGTGAAAAAGTAACAATTGAGCTGGGTCTTAAATAGAGTAATTATTCTTAGTTAAAGTACGAATTTGAACAATCAAAATAGGCAAAACGTACTACTACCTGTTGACATCTTTTTCACGAAGGGATGTACCATAGTT
This sequence comes from Thinopyrum elongatum, assembly GCA_011799875.1. Classification (NCBI taxonomy): domain Eukaryota; kingdom Viridiplantae; phylum Streptophyta; class Magnoliopsida; order Poales; family Poaceae; genus Thinopyrum; species Thinopyrum elongatum. The sequence continues at coordinate 430,903,187 of CM022303.1, forward strand.
TTCTTTTCTCCTCGATATCATATAAACCATAAATATATGTACCAGCGAGACCAAGAGGCAGCTCATATCGAGAGCGGCTATTCTGCAGCCCGGCTGTGGACGGTAGAATCATTTTGAAAAAACAAAAAAAATGATTTTATTTTGTGGTGTAGGATGCTCAAGTGCGTGGTGCCATGTGAAATTTGGGAAAGTTTGGACATTGGAGGAGCTCGTGGCAAAAAAGACAAATTTCGGGTGTGTGAGAAATTTTTTGAAAACAACACTATTTTTTATTTGCGAGATTTTAAACAGCACTATTTGAACCGGATTTTGTCTTTTTTGCCACGAGCTCCTTGCATGGCTGAACCCCTGAATTTTTTCCATGGGCATAACACATTTGAGCATCTTGGATGACAAAAAAGTCAGAATTTTTTTATTTTCTTTGCTATTTCTTCTGTTTTATTGTTCACCGGAGTAGATAAGCCGGGATCCCAATTGAATTATCGGCTCATATTTGGCCTTTTGTATATGTCCTGGTCACATGGAAAAACTAAACAAACTCCGTGGTATCTAGCTTGCTACGTTGGACGCCTACAGCCGATGAATGTAGGCATGTAGGTATATATATGTGCATTCATGCCTGTGTACACATATGAATACTCTCGAACGTTGGGAATAATAAACGAGTGAATGACATAGTGGAGCCGGATAACATTGGGGATAAGAATTGCTACGTGGTGTTCTTACTCTTTTCCTATCAAACCATCTGAACCATAATAATATGTGCAACTGGACAGTCGAGTAGTCGACCAGTCGACAGAGATACACACCAATATGTGGACGCCCTTGATCGTATGCATGCATTCGCATCTACCTTTTTCTGCATGTGAATATTTTGGTCAATTAACGACACATATTCCACGTATACTCTGCACTATTAGATTCGATGTACTTTTTCTTTTCCTCAGGTGATATCTGTAAATTCACATGGAATTCCACAATTCACGAAAAAAAATCTAGGGAAGCATACAGTTCTAGAGGATAAGTATGTTTTTATCCCTGAATTTATCACAAACTACGTGTCAGGTGCTTTAGTGTATTTTCTTTGAGAAAAGACACCCAGTGTGTACCTTAGATAGAAAGCATGAAAATTGCTTTTGGAGGCCGAGCTCCATGGAGATCTCCATTTGCAATTTTTAAAATTCATAATTCAAAGTTTCAAAAAATTCTAAAAAAAGTATAGATATCCATGCAGGCATAATGTACATGTGTGTAAATTTTCAGGACGAAATAGGTTGAAATGAGAACTGTGCAAAAAAAATCCCGAGGCTTTTTCACACATGATACTATTCATCCTCAAAGTCCATTAATTTTTTTTGTATAGGTCGCATTTCATCCTGAATTTTTATACACATATACATTTCATCCTTATATAGTTGCATCTTTTTCTTCAGTTTTTTTAAATCGGGAAGTTTGAATTTTGTTTTTTTTTCAAAAATTGTGGGCTCCATGGAGACCGGTCACTAAAATGTTGTACTCAGAAAACAGTTATAATACTCCCTCCTTTCTAAAATATAAGGCATGCTAGATTTTTTAATCTTCATCGCATAATTTTGATTGTGATTTTCATTCATTCCATGACTATAATTTTTTTGTGAAGACATATCAAACAAAATTGCTTTGCAAGATAAATAAGACCATATAGTACATGGAATACTGGGTAACAACCCAAACTTATATTTATAAACAAAAAGATAAGATGATACATTTTTACATATTCAATCCATGTAGTAATTTGGTATATATTGATGGTCAAAATCATGGATCAAACACTGTACAAAGTCAAGCACGCTTTATATTTTTGGGAAGGAGTACAATGGAAAGACAACCGAATACAAAATGACTAGTAAAAATAAAATTACATTGAAAATCATATTGGTCATCTTCGTTTGTACGCTGCTTGCCGTATATTGAAAATTGCACTGAGGCTTTGAAGATCACAATACTCACTCATCACTTGAAATGAGATCTAAAAATCGCTAAAGGAATATAGACTAGGGCATCACCACATGGAACATGGGCTTACAATTGTTCATCATCACTCGAGAGGGTTGGAGAAATTGTACCATGCCACCAAACAAATCGAAGATGTCAAACTCACCGCACCAAGATCCAACCATCTGCTTTCCTTGATGGACACACCAACTGTCAAGATCTGAAGAGAGATAACAGATCTGACAACACCTACCCGCACTGCCATGTTTCGGCGTCAGATCGAACATCCTCGAGGTACGAAGACTCCCAAGAGATATTATTTCAATGCATCATCATCATCACCATCTCACTGATATGCTGCCAAGGAACCAAAATCTAGGGGAAACAAGACCCTACTTGAATTAAGAGATATAGTCGACCAATAAAGATTTGTTGTGGCTTTGGCAGCTTGGGGCCATCCTTCTGGAAGCAAAGTCTAATGAGAGGCTCGCATAGGAAAACTCACAATCATGCACAACTATTTTTGTACAATCCTAGAGAAATGAAATCATAGTTCATAAAACAAAATTAACTGAAGCAACAAAAGGAAAAAAATAGAGCCTCATACAAATGTATACAACAAAAGGAAAGGGCTAATAATAGAAAATGATATATATTTTGACCGTAGAAAACATAAAGGACCTTATGACATACGCAAATCACGTGCCAAACTTCAATGCATTAGTTAAAGAATTTGAAGTTATGGTTGCATAGATAAGGAGATATTTCCTACCAGGTTAGCAACTGCCGCCTCCTCCTAATAAAAAGAAACACCAGGATTACCTCCTAAGGGCCCCTTTGTCGTCGGTTCCCATCACCTCTAGGTGCCTTCTGGCGCCAAAGAGGTGGTGCAGTCTAGGTTGTCTCTATAGTCTCTCATCACTCTATCTTTAATTAGAAGTCTAAGTGTCTAGCTGGTGGTGGTGAGGTGAGGTGCCATCAGCAACGAGGAATAAGTCATTCATGTCTCATCAATGTTTCGGCCATGCTGTTTGGCATCGGCAAAGGGAGTGTGGAGCTTCAGTGAGGGAAAGATCATGGGCCTTGTTTTTGTCTTTTTTTAATCTACTAGGTGATTGACGATGCCCTACTAAGTTCCTTCTCCTTCTGATGATCCTCAGACATATGGGGCTTCGTCGAGGAACTTGTGAGGTTTGTGCCCCCCTCATCTGTCTAGCGGGAGTTGGGATTATCTTCTGGCCCTCCTTGGGGCTAGGTTCTTTGAGATTGTGATATGTCCAGATCATGATCGTCAGCATCTTTTGGTCTACATCGTCGACTACCCAGCCGCTGCTTCTTCAAGCTCCTAGATTTCAACAAGATTGATCCATTGAGACTGGAGACTCAGAGGCAACAATGAGCTTTCTGGTGCGCCGCTAGTCATTGCAGAAGGAAGAATATGTTGGTTTCTTCAAGGACTTGAACATAATTTCTTATTCTTGTAAGGAAGTTCTTATAAGGCATGGTTTTATCTAATATATGGACTTAAACCTTTTTGAAAAAATAAAAATAATTGAAGTTATTCCTTAACACTTGCATTGAAAGTTAGGCACACATTGAAAAGATCAAAAAGATTGCACCTTTCATCATTGATCTATAGGCAGGTCCAACACCACTTAGTGAACTTTGTGTAACACTTTCTTTTTCTATGCTACCATTAAACCACTGATGGTTGGCTTATGGCCAGTTAGTATTGCACGATCAATGCTAAAATGATTTCTAGTAGTGTGGGCTAATCTAAGTAACCAAAGCATCTCGTGATTTTAGATCGTTCGATGGGGAAAATATGGACAAGATGATGGCTGAGACTAGGCTGCTAACATAGCTTGTAAAAAAGTACTTTATATTTCAATTAATCAACCTGCAGTACAGTGTCTGCCATGATTTCATATAATGGATTGATTTTAATGAAAGATGGGGTCTTATAGCAAATATTTAGACTATACGGGTTTGTTGTGATGAAATTGTTGATATTTTCTGTGAATATGCGATCAACCCATGCCCAGTCCAAATCTTATCCCTCAGTTTTTCATTCGTGACCCTGATGGGTTTAATGGGTTGTTCCTGAAAAAGTGTTGGAACCTGGTTTTCTGAGACTTCTACAGATTGGCTGAGGACTTCCATGCTAGGAGGGTTAATCTGGAATCTGTTAATGAGTCTTTCATTACTCTAGTTCCCAAAAAGCCATCTCCTGAATCTATCAATGATTTAAGGCCTATGTCTTTGACATGGAGTTCCTATAATTTTTTAATTAAAATGGCTGCAAATAGGTTAAAAGGGGTAATAATGGAGTGTGTACACCAGAACCATCAAAGATTGTTTGGCATGGACCTTAGAGTACATGCACTAATGTCATAAGTCCAAGAGCCCAATTTTAATTCTCAAGCTTGATTTTGAGAAGGCCTTTGACACTGTAGAACATGAAGCTATTTATCAGATTTTGTAGTCCAAGGAGTTTGATACAAAATGGATTTCTTAGATTAAGAGGTTTCTTTCTTCTGGTACTTCTTTTATCCTATTAAATGGTGTTCCTGGTTTCAATGTAATAGAGGGATTATGCAGGTTGACCCCCTCTCCCCACTTCTTTTTGTGTTTGCTGCTAACTTGTTACAATCCATTGTGAATGAGATGTTGCGGAGGGGTGAACTGAGCTTTCCAGTCCCATTCCATGAAAAGGATTTCCCAATTATCCAATATGCAGATGATACCCTGTTGATTATGCCTGCTGAGGAGTCTCAATTGCTGGCTTTGAAGAAAATGCTTGCCTCTTTTGCTGAATCAACTGCCGTTGTGGTCAATTATAACAAGTCTTTTACTGCCAATTAATGTGTTCGAAGAGGAGATAGTTAGGCTTGCGGGAATATTTGAATGTCAAGTTGGGAAACTTCCATTTACATATTTGGGTCTTTCTGTGGGCAAGCAGTCCTAGAATTGTGGATCTTCTTCATGTAGTGGACTGTATGGAAAGGAGATTAACTGCAAGATCATCCTTTCTGGCCCAAGCAGGAGGGCTTCAGCTGATTAATTCAGCAATGTCCTCCATGTCTATTTTTCTAATGTGTACCATTAAATTGCCACCTGGGATTACTAAGCACCTACAAAGAACACAAAGAAACAATTTTTGAAGGAAAATAGGTAGGAACCTACACCCTTGGTACGTCCATTTTGCATCATGTTTTCCTACTATTATTTATAATGTTTTTATGCATAATAATGCTTTTGGGAGTAATTCTAATGCCTTTTCTCTCATAATATGCATGGTTTACACAAAGAAGGAGAATACCGGCAGCTGGAATTCTGGACCTGAAAAAGCTACGTGAGAGTTACCTATTTTGCACATCTCCAAATGAGCTGGAAATTTACGGAGAATTATTTTGCAATATATAAAAAATACTGGAGCAAATAACTACCGGAGGAGGCCCACCAGGTGGGCACAACCCACCTGGGCGCGCCAGGCCCCCCCAGGCGTGCCCTGGAGGGTTGTGCCCTCCTCGGCCCACCTCCGGTGCCCATCCTCTGGTATATAGGTCATTTTGACCTAGAAAAAATCAGAGGGAACTTTTGGGATGAAGTGTTGCCGTCTCGAGGCGGAACTTGGGCAGGAGCACTTTTGCCCTTCGTCGGAGAGATTCCGCCGGGGGAACTTCCCTCCGGGAGGGGGAAATCATCACCATCGTCATCACCAACAACTCTCCCATCTTTGGGAGTGCCATCTCCATCAACATCTTCAACAGCACCATCTCATCTCAAACCCTAGTTCATCTCTTGTGTTCAATCTTTTTACCGGAACCTTAGATTGGTACTTGTGGGTGACTAGTAGTGTTGATTACATCTTGTAGTTGATTACTATATGGTTTATTTGGTGGAAGACTATATGTTCAGATCCATTATGCTATTTAATACCCCTCTGGTCTTGAGCATGATTATTATTTGTGAATAGTTACTTTTGTTCTTGAGGTCATGGGAGAAGTCATGTTGCAAGTAATCATGTGAACTTGATATGCGTTCGATATTTTGATGATATGTATGTTGTGATTCCCTTAGTGGTGTCATGTGAACATCGACTACATGGCACTTCACCATATTTGGGCCTAAGGGAATGCATTGTGGAGTAGTTATTAGATGATGGGTTGCTAGAGTGACAGAAGCTTAAACCCTAGTTTATGCGCTATTTCATAAGGGGCTGATTTGAATCCAAAAGTTTAATGCTATGGTTTGATTTTATCTTAATACTTTTCTCGTAGTTGTGGATGCTTGCGAGGGGGTTAATCATAAGTAGGAGGTTTGTTCAAGTAAGAATAGCACCTAAGCACCGGTCCACCCACATATCAAATTATCAAAGTAGCGAAACCAACATGATGAAAGTGACTAGATGAAATTCCCGTGTACCCTCAAGAACGCTTTGCTTATCATAAGAGACCGTTTTGGCCTGTCCTTTGCCACAAAAGGATTGGGCTACCTTGCTGCACTTTATTTACTGTTACCGTTACTTGCTTGTTACAAATTATCTTGCTATCAAACTATCTGTTACCTACTATTTCAGTGCTTGCAGAAAACACCTTGCTAAAAACCACTTGTCATTTCCTTCTGCTCCTCGTTGGGTTCGACACTCTTACTTATCAAAAGGACTACGATTGATCCCCTATACTTGTGGGTCATCAATGCTCTTTTCTGGGCCATTGCCAGGGAGTAAAGCGCTCTTGGTAAGGAAAAATTATTACTAAGTGCTGAAATTTATTATTACTTGTTACTATAGAGAATCATCCTTTGTGCGGTTTGTTTGGGGTATCTTCACCTCGACCGAAACCACAATTAACTACCCTTCAACCTACTGCACCTACTGAAAATATTGGTTATGAAATTCCTTCGCTTATGATAGAACAACTGCTAGCTAATCCTTATGCAGGAGATGGAACTGAACATCCTGATATGCACTTGATATATGTGGATTATTTAAGCTTGCAGGTTTATCCGGAGATGAAGCTAAGAAGAAGGTTTTTCCTTTATATTTGAAGAGAAAAGCATTGACATGGTATAGGCTATGCGATGATATTGGATCTTGGAACTGGAATCGATTGAAATTGGAATTTCACCAAAAAAATTATCCTATGCATCTAGTTCATCGTGACCGGAATTATATATATAATTTTTGGCCTCGTGAAGGAGAAAGTATCTCTCTAGCTTGGAGGAGGCTGAAGTCAATGTTATATTCATGCCCCAATCATGAGCTCTCTAGAGAAATTATCATTCAGAATTTTTATGCTTGGCTTTCTCGTGATGATCAATCCATGCTCTATACTTCTTGTACTGGTTCTTTTATGAAGAAGACTATTGAATTCAGGTGGGATCTTTAAGAAAGAATTAAATCCAACTCTGAAGATTGGGAACTCTACGAAGGTAAAGAGTCAGGTATTAAGCTTGAATTTGATTGTGTTAAATCTTTTATGAATACCGATGCTTTTCACAAGTTTAGCACTAAATATGGACTTGACTCTGAGATAGTAGCTTCTTTTTGTGAATCATTTGCTACTCATGTTGATCTCCCCAAAGAGAACTGGTTTAAATATCATCCCCCTATTAAAGAAGAAATTAAAGAACCCGACATGGCTAAAGATGAAACTATTATTTACAATGTTGATCCAGTTGTGCCTACTGCTTATATTGAAAAAACACCTTTCCCTGTTAGAATAAAGGAACATGCTAAGGTTTCAACTGCGGTTCGCAAAAGTAATATTAGAGCACCTAAACCTGCTGAACAAATTAAAGTAGAACCTAGTGTTGCTATGGTTAAAGATCTCTTGGTAGAAAATATTCACGGGCATGTTATTTACTTCTATGATGAAGCAGCTAGAATTGCCAAACCCGATAAAAAAGATAAACATAGACCTATTGTTGGCATGCCTGTTGTCTCAGTTAAAATAGGAGATCATTGTTATCATGGTTTATGTGACTTAGGTGCTAGCGTGAGTGCTATTCCTTTTACCTTATACCAAGAAATTATGAATGACATAGCACCCACTGAAATAGAAGACATAGATGCCACTATTAAACTTGCTAATAGAGATACCATCACACCACTTGGGATTGTTAGAGATGTTGAAGTCTTGTGTGGGAAAATAAAATATCCTGCTGATTTTCTAGTTCTTAGTTCCCCACAAGATGACTTCTGTCCCATTATCTTTGGTAGACCTTTCTTGAACACTGTCAATGCCACTATAGATTGTCATAAACAAACTGTCAGTGTTAGCTTTGATGATGAGTCTCATGAATTTAATATTTCCAAGTTTAATAGACAACCTCATAAAAAAGAATTACCTAGTAAAGATGAAATAATTGGTCTTGCTTCTATTGTCGTGCCTCCTACTAATCCACTAGAACAATATTTGCTAGACCATGAAAATGATATGCATATGCATGAAAGGAATGAAATAGATAAAATTTTCTTTGAACAACGACCTCTACTCAAATACAATTTGCCTATTGAAACTCTAGGAGGTCCTCCTCCACCTAAAGGCGATCCTGTGTTTGAATTAAAACAATTGCCTGACACTTTGAAGTATGCTTATCTCGATGAGAAGAAGATATATCCTGTTATTAATAGTGCTAACCTTTCAGAGCATGAAGAAGAAAGACTATTGAAAATTCTGAAGAAGCACCGAGCTGCCATTGGATATACTCTTGATGATCTTAAGGGCATTTGTCCCACTCTCTATCAGCACAAGATTAATATGGAACCTGATGCTAAACCCGTTGTTGATCATCAACGACGTCTGAATCCTAAGATGACTTTTCTTGTTCTTGGTTCCCCACAGGATGACTTTTGTCCCATTATCTTCGGTAGACATTTCTTAAACACTGTTAATGCTAAAATAGATTGTGAGAAACAAACTGTTGGTGTTAGTTTTGGTGATGAGTCTCATGAGTTTAATTTTTCCAAGTTCAATAGAAAACATCATAAGAGAGAATTGTCTAGTAAGGATGAAATAATTGGTCTTGCTTCTATTGCCGTGCCTCCTACTGATCCACTAGAACAATATTTGCTAGACCATGAAAATGATATGCATATGCATGAAAGAAATGAAATAGATAAAAATTTCTTTGAATAACGACCTCTGCTTAAACACAATTTGCCTATTGAAACTCTAGGAGGTCCTCCTCCACCTAAAGGTGATCCTGTGTTTGAATTAAAACAATTGCCAGACACTTTGAAATATGCTTATCTTGATGAGAAAAAGATATAGCTTGTTATTATTAGTGCTAACCTTTCAGAACATGAAGAAGAAAGATTATTGAAAATTCTGAAGAAGCACCGAGCTGCTATTGGATATACTCCTGATGATCTTAAGGGCATTAGTCCCACTCTCTGTCAGCACAAGATTAATATGGAGCCTGATGCTAAACCCGTTGTTGATCACCAACGATGTTAAAATCCTAAAATGAAAGAAGTGGTAAGAACTGAAATATTAAAGCTTCTGGAAGCAGGTATAATCTATCCCATAGCTGACAGTAGATGGGTAAGCCCTGTTCATTGTGTCCCTAAGAAGGGAGGTATCACCATTGTTCCTAATGATAAAAATGAACTCATTCCACAAAGAATTGTTACTGGCTATAGAATGGTAATTGATTTTAGAAAATTAAATAAAGCAACTAGAAAAGATCATTACCATGTGCCTTTTATTGATCAAATGTTGGAAAGACTATCTAAGCACACACACTTTTGTTTTCTTGATGGATATTCAGGTTTTTCTCTAATACCTGTTTCACAACCTGATCAAGAGAAAACCACTTTTACTTGCCCATTTGGAAATTATGCTTATAGACGTATGGCTTTTGTTTTATGCAATGCACCTTCTACTTTTCAAAGATGCATGACTGCTATATTCTCTGATTTTTGTGAAAAGATTGTTGAGCATTTCATTAATGATTTTTCTGTTGATGGAACTTCTTTCGATGATTGCTTGAGCAACCTTGATCGAGTTTTACAGAGATGTGAGCAAACTAACCTTGTCTTGAATTGGGAGAAGTGCCACTTTATTGTTAATGAAGGTATTGTCTTGGGGCATAAAATTTCAGAACGAGGCATTGAGGTGGACCAAGCTAAAGTTGATGCAATTGAGAAAATTCCATGTCCTAAACATATTAAAGGTATTCGTAGTTTCCTTGGTCATGCTGGTTTCTATAGGAGGTTTATTAAAGACTTCTCTAAAATTTCTAGGCCTCTTACAAATCTCTTACAAAAGGATGTTCCATTTGTTTTTTATGATGATTGTGTAGAAGCCTTTGAAACACTTAAGAAAGCCTTAACTTCTGCACCTATTGTTCAACCACCTGATTGGAACTTGCCTTTTGAAATTATGTGTGATCCTAGTGATTATGCTATTGGTGCTATTCTAGGACAAAGAGTTAATAAGAAATTAAATGTTATTCATTATGCTAGCAAAACTCTAGACAGTGCCCAAAGAAATTATGCTACTACCAAAAAGAATTTTTAGCAGTTGTGTTTGCTTGTGATAAATTTAGATCTTATATTGTTGATTCCAAAGTAATTTTTCACACCGATCATGCTGCTATTAAATATCTTATAGAAAAGAAGGATGCTAAACCTAGACTCATTAGGTGGGTTCTCTTGCTACAAGAATTTGATTTACATATAACTAATAGAAAAGGAGCTGAGAACCCCGTAGCTGATAACTTATCTAGGTTAGAGAATATCCTTGATGACCCACTACCTATTGATGATAGTTTTCCTGATGAACAACTAGCTGCAATAAATGGTTCTCACAATACTCCTTGGTATGCTGACTATGCTAATTATATTGTTGCTAAATACATACACCTAGTTTCACATACCAACAAAAGAAAAAATTCTTCTATGATTTGAGACATTACTTTTGGGATGACCCACATCTTTATAAAGAAGGAGTAGATGGTATTATTAGACGTTGTGTACCTAACCATGAACAGGAACAAATCTTACGGAAATGTCGCTCCGAAGCTTATGGAGGGCATCATGTGGGAGATAGTACTGCTCATAAGGTATTGCAATCTAGTTTTTATTGGCCTACTCTATTTAAGGATGCCCATAAGTTTGTTTTATCTTGTGATGAATGTCAAAGATTTGGTAATATTAGTAAGCGTCAAGAAATGCCTATGAATTATTCACTTGCTGTTGAACCATTTGATGTTTGGGGTTTTGATTATATGGGACCTTTTCCTTCCTCTAATGGGTATACACATATTTTGGTTGCTATTGATTATGTTACAAAGTGGGTTGAAGCTATTCCAACTAGTAGTGCTGATCATAACACTTCCATTAAAATGCTTAAAGAAGTTATTTTCCCGAGGTTTGGAGTCCCTAGATATTTAATGACTGATGGTGGTTCACACATTATTCATGGTGCTTTCCGTAAAATGCTTGCTAAATATGATGTTAACCATAGAATTGCATCACCCTATCATCCTCAACCTAGTAGTCAAGTTGAACTTAGCAATAGAGAAATAAAATTAATATTACAAAAAATTGTTAATAGGTCCCGAAAGAATTGGTCTAAGAAATTGGATGATGCACTTTGGGCCTACAGAACAGCATATAAAAATCCTATGGGTATGTCTCCTTATAAAATGGTTTATGGTAAAGCTTGTCATTTGCCTCTAGAGTTAGAACATAAAGCATATTGGGCAATTAAAGAACTCAACTATGATTTCAAACTTGCCGGTGAAAAGAGGTTATTTGATATTAGCTCATTAGATGAATGGAGAACCCAAGCTTATGAGAATGCTAAGTTATTAAAATAAAAAGTTAAACGATGGCATGATAAAAGAATCCAAAAGTGGGAATTCAAAGTTAGAGAATATGTACTTTTGTACAACTCTCGTTTTAGATTCTTTGCAAGAAAACTTCCCTCTAAATGGGAAGGACCATATATTATCGAGGAGGTTTATCGCTCTGGAGCCATCAAGATTAATATTGCCGAAGGCACTAACCCGAAGGTGGTCAATGGTCAAAGAATTAAACACTATATCTCAGGTACGCCTATCAATGTTGAAAGCAATATTATTCAAACCATGACACCGGAGGAACACATAAAAGAGACCATCTGGAACACTCCAGAATACTAAAAAAAGAGGAGGTACGTGATACGGTAAGTAAACGGACTCCGAAAAATCCGCAAAAATATTTTCCGTTAGTTTTGGAATATTACAAAAATTAGGAAAATAAGAAACAATCAGGAAGGCATCCGAGGAGGGCACAAGACACCAGGGAGCACCTGGGCCCCTGGCGCGCCCAGGTGGGTTGTGCCCACCTCGGGAATCTTCCCGACTCCGTTTTCCTCTCGTTTCCTTGTTTCCCAACATAAAAAAATCTTTATATACCCCCCGAACGTATTGACCCCCGTATCGCGGAGAAATCTTCTATCCTTCTCTCTTGCTATTTTCTGGCAGATCTGAAATATGTCATCGCAAGAAGAGGATTGCCCAGTTTCTTATCAGCCTTCGGATAAAAATATCTTCAAGGACACCTATCCCTATATATGGTTCCCCGATGAGGAAGATGAAGATGAACCAGTTCCCCCTCGTTTCAAGCAAGAAAGCAAGGAGGCATTATGCAAGAGGATAATAAAGCTTGAGATGGAGAACGATGAGTTGAGGATAGATAATTTTACCCTCCGACGCAAGCTGGAGAAAAAGGATAAGGCCGCTACTACTTCACCACCACCTTCTTCATACCCAAAAGAAACTTGAGTTCATTGTATGGACACTCCCCTGGGATTGTGCCAAGCTTGGGGGAGGTGTCCCGGTATCGTTTCACCACCACTATCTTTGCTTTCATCTATTATAGTTCGATCTTTAGTTATCCTATGATTTAGTTAAATAAAAGTTTAGTTCGGTCCTTTATTTTCAAGTGCTTGCTTAGTGATCTATCTATGTAATCGTGTGCGAGATATATAATAAAGAGTAGTTTGAGTATTGTTTCTTTACTCTTTTGTTCCAATAAAAAGAAAGGAAAATAAATGAAAAAGATCATATGCTAATCTTATGGGAAGTAATGACATCACAAAAGGAAAAGTATAAGTGGTCAATGATGCAATTCATGAAAGAATTAATAAGGGCAGAGAAGATTCACATGAAAATACACTATCTTGGACATCTTTTATGATTGTGAGCCCCCATTAAATATTTTGTGTCAAAATATTTAACGTTGGACAAGGAAGGCAACGTAATGATTTATGTTTGTTCATATTCACATAGAAGTTATATTGTCATAGATCCTTTAACATGTGGTGCTTGCTCAATATATTCTCTAGCCAAAAATTCCGCACTAAGTAGAGACACTACTTGTGCATCCAAAAACCCTTAACCCAAATCTTATTTTAAGAGTCCACCATACCTACCTATGGATTGAGTAAGATACTTCAAGTAAGTTGTCATAGGTGCAATAAGGCAATAAAAATTGCTTCTAAATGTGTTGGATCATTTATTGTAAGAGAAAATTGAGCGTTGTACTAACTTGTGATGGCAAAGTAATAAAAGCGACGGACTGCATAATAAAGGTTGCTATCATAAGGGGCAATATAACATGACGTTCTTTTGCATTAAGGGATTTGGCATACAAACAATAAGCGCATGACAACCTCTGCTTCCCTCTGTGAAGGGCCTATCTTTTACTTTTATGCATTTACTTTTATGTAAGAGTCAAAGTATTCTCCCCTGTTCCTTTTTTATTTTCTCTTTTTGCAAGCATCATGTGGTGAGGAAAGATCTAGGCACATATATCCAGTTAGATATTAGTGGGCATGAGTTATTATTGTTGACATCACCCTTGAGGTGAATACGTTGGGAGGCGAAACTATAAGCCCCTATCTTTCTATGTGTCCGGTTAAAACTTTTTGTTCATGGGTACACTATGAGTGTTAGCAATCATAGAAGATTAAAGGATGGTTGAGTATGTGAACTTGCCTAAAGGCTCCGATACGTGACCCTTCCTGAAAATATGATGAATTGTAGTTGCAAAGTTGACTGAGAACATAGTTTGTTGGTTTTCAATAAGGTTTAAGCTTTATACTTCAATTTTGTGATGAATTGTTACTTGTTCATGGGAAGTTATATATAAAAGTTATTTGATAAAGTTTTATGTTAAAGTTCCTTGCTGTTATAATAATATGCATGATGCTTCTATGTCTGTATTTTGTTTTTATCGACACCTCGCTCTCTAAGCATGTGGACATGTTTTTCGATTTTGGTTTTTCGCTTGAGGACAAGCGAGGTCTAAGCTTGGGGAGTTGATACGTCCATTTTTCATCATGTTTTACTACTGTTATTTATAATGTTTTTATGCATAACAATGCTTTTGGGAGTAATTCTAATGCCTTTTCTCTCATAATATGCAAGGTTTGCACAAACAGGGAGAATACCGGCAGCTGGAATTCTGGACCTGAAAAAGCTATGTCAGAGTTACCTATTCTGCACATCTCCAAATGAGCTGGAAATTTACGGAGAATTATTTTGCAATATATAAAAAATACTGGAGCAAATAACTATCGGAGGAGGCCCACCAGGTGGGCACAACCCACCTGGGCGCGCCAGGCCCCCCCAGGCGCGCCCTAGTGGGTTGTGCTCTCCTCGGCCACCTCCGGTGCCCATCTTCTGGTATATAGGTCATTTTGACCTAGAAAAAATCAGAGGGGACTTTCGGGATGAAGCGCCGCCATCTCGAGGCGGAACTTGGGCAGGAGCACTTTTGCCCTCTGGCGGAGCGATTCCGCCGGGGGAACTTCCCTCCCGGAGTGGGAAATCATCGCCATCGTCATCACCAACAACTCTCCCATCTTTGGGAGGGCCATCTCCATCAACATCTTCAACAGCACCATCTCATCTCAAACCCTAGTTCATCTCTTGTGTTCAATCTTTGCACTGGAACCTTAGAATGGTACTTGTGGGTGACTAGTAGTGTTGATTACATCTTGTAGTTGATTACTATGTGGTTTATTTGGTGGAAGACTATATGTTCAGATCCATTATGCTATTTAATACCCCTCTGATCTTGAGCATGATTATTATTTGTGAGTAGTTACTTTTGTTCTTGAGGTCACGGGAGAAGTCATGTTGCAAGTAATCATGTGAACTTGATATGTGTTCGATATTTTGATGATATGTATGTTGTGATTCCCTTAGTGGTGTCATGTGAACGTCGACTACATGGCACTTCACCATATTTGGGCCTAAGGGAATGCATTGCGGAGTAGTTATTAGATGATGGGTTGCTAGAGTGACAGAAGCTTAAACCCTAGTTTATGCGTTATTTCGTAAGGGACTGATTTGGATCCAAAAGTTTAATGCTATGGTTAGATTTTATCTTAATATTTTTCTCGTAGTTGCGGATGCTTGCAAGGGGGTTAATCATAAGTAGGAGGTTTGTTCAAGTAAGAACAGCACCTAAGCACCGGTCCACCCACATATCAAATTATCAAAGTAGCGAACACGAATCAAACCAACATGATGAAAGTGACTAGATGAAATTCCCGTGTACCCTCATGAACACTTTGCTTATCATAAGAGACCGTTTTGGCCTGTCCTTTGCCACAAAAGGATTGGGCTACCTTGCTGCACTTTATTTACTATTACCGCTATTTGCTCGTTACAAATTATCTTGCTATCAAACTATCTGTTACCTACTATTTCAGTGCTTATAGAAAACACCTTGCTGAAAACCACTTGTCATTTCCTTCTGCTCCTCGTTGGGTTCGACACTCTTACTTATCGAAAGGACTACGATTGATCCCCTATACTTGTGGGTCATCAATCCTCCCTGGCATCCTGGGACCTAATTTGTAGGCCTATGAAAAAGGGTGCTATGGGAATTCTTAACTTGGTGGTCCAAAATGATGCCCTCCTTTTCAAACATGCAAATAAATTCCTCAATAGGCTGCATGTTCCATGGGTTAACTTAATATGGAGTCATACTATGATGGGAGAGCTCCTCAAGCCACTGTTTCTTGTGGGTCATATTGGTGCAGGGACATCCTGCAGCTGTTGGATGCTTTCAGAATGTGACTTGGATTAAAGTTAATAGAGGAGACACAGCGCTTTTCTAGAATGATTTCTGGTAGCATTCAAGGATAGTGGTTCCCTTGCGTCATAACTTTAGAAGACTTTTATCCTTTGCAAAGGATCCATGCATTACTGTTGAGGAGGTTCTCCCACTGTCTGATGATCTTATTTTCTTGTTTCATCTCCCATTGTCTGATGCTGCTTATCAAGAAATGTAGGCAATTGAAAGGATCAATGATACCTTCCCTAACAAGGAAACCTAATGAAAATGATATTTGGCTACGGAGAAGCAGTAAGAAGGGCTTCACGCCCAAAAGATACTATGAGTTAATTCACTCCCCAATAGTCCCTAAGACACTTCTATTGTGGATAGGAATAGCTTTTTGCACCTTCAAGATCAAGGTCTTTGCTTGGATGATGATAATGGATAGATTAAATACAAAGGTTATGCTGCAAAGAAGGCACTGGACTATCTTAGATGGGACTAATTGTATTTTATGCCCAATACACACCAGGGAGGACACAGACCATTTGTTCTTCACTGGCAACTTTAATGGAAGGATCTGGAATTACTTGCAAATTGAATGGCCTGGTGGGGATGGTATGTATGTGATTGCTTGTATCTACGCTGGTATTTCCCCAAAGAGGAGAGGATGATGCAGCAAAGCAAAGGTAAGTATTTCCTCAGTTATGAAACCAAGGTTATCAATCTAGTCGGAGAACCAAGCAACACTATGTAAACAGCACCTGCACAGAAACAACAAAAACTTGCAACCCAACGCGTAAAAGGGGTGGTCAATCCCTCCTCGGTATTGAGATATATTAAATTGTATAGGTTTTGATAAATAGATCTGACTAAAACACAAAATAAAATAAAGAAAGAAAAATTGCAGCAAGGTATTTTTGGTTTAATATGATAAGAAAATAGACCCGGGGGCCCTAGTTTTCACTAGAGGCTTCTCTCAAGAAAATAGCATACGATGGGTAAACAAATTACTGTTGGGAAATTGATAGAAAAGCGAATAATCATGACGATATCCAAGGCAATGATCATGTATATAGGCATCATGTCCAAGATTAGTAGACCAACTCCTGCCTGCATCTACTACTATTACTCCACACATCGACCGCTATCCAGCATGCATCTAGTGTATTAAGTTCATGGAAAAACAAAGTAATGCAATAATAACGATGATATGATGTAGACAAGATCTATTCATGTAGAATAGACCCCATCTTTTTATCCTTAGTGGCAATGATACATATGTGTCATGTCTCTTTCTGTCACTGAGATTGAGCACCACAAGATCGAACCCATCACAAAGCACCTCTTCCCATGGCAAGAAAAACCAATCTAGTTGGCCAAACCAAACCAAAGTTTTGGAGAAGAAATACGAGGCTATAACAATCATGCATATAAGAGTTCAACAAAGACTCAAATAATATTCATAGATAGATCTGATCATAAACTCACAATTCATCGTATCCCAACAAACACACCGCAATAAATAGCATCATAAAATAGCAACTGGCACTCGGCACTATGTTAATAGGTTAGTCCAAAAAAATGATATAAAGTTGCTATAAAATGAATGCAAAACATCCAAGATTGATAATATAACAGCATGAAACAATCAAAAATTATAGATACGTTGGAGACATATCAGCATCCCCAAGCATAATTCCTGCTCGTCCTCGAGTAGGTAAATGATAAAAACAGAATTTTTGATGTGGAATGCTACCTAACATGTTCATCTCATAATCTTTTCTTTTATTGCATGGACATTTGGACTTTTAGATGATTCAAAGCAATAGTCTATATTTGACATGAGGATATCAATACTCAAGAAAATCAACAAGCAACCATGTCTTTCAAAATACAACACTAAAAAAAGCTATCCCTAGCCCATTATTCTCAATCATTGATCCATTCATGAAACACACTCTATTAGCTATATCCAATGCACAAGTATGATGATAGTGTTCCCTAGTTGGTGCTTTATAAGAGAAGATGGAGACTCAATAAAAATAAAAATTGCATAAAAGTAAATAAATAGGTCCTTCGCGTAGGGAAGTAGAGATTTTTAGAGGTGCCAGAGCTCAAAGCTTAAATTGAGAGATAAATTGTTTTGAGAGGCATGCTTTTCCTGTCAACGAAAACGACCGAGAATTCCAAATATCTTCCATGCTAGGTAAATCATAGGCGGTTCCCAAACATAAAATAAAGTTTATTTCCTTTTCCACCATTCTTTCACAATCCATGGCTAGCCGTATCCACGGGTGCCTTCCATACCAACACTTTCCAAGGAATTTATTATGAACAACATATATAAAAAAAAATTCATTTCGGGACTAGGCATCCCTATTACCTGCCACACTCACGTGCAATGACAAGTGAATAAACACTCATCTTGAGAATAACATACCTAGCATGGAAAATATTGGCCACCCCCTGCCGCTTCATGAACAGTACGGGCACACAAAAAGAAAATTCATTTTAAAAATTAGAGTTGGCACATACAAATTTACTTGGAACGGCATGGAAACACCGCATATAGGTAGGTATGGTGGACTCATTTGGCACAACTTTGGGTTTAAGGAGTTGGATGCACAAGCAGTATTCCTGCTTAATACAAATGAAGGCTAGCAAACTGATTGAGAAGCGACCAACCAAGAAACAAAAACGATCATAAACAAGCATTAAACATAACTAACACTGAATAATGCACCACAAGTAGGATGTAACTTCATTGCATAACTATTGAATTTCGTGCTTGCATAGGGAATCACAAACCTTAACACCAACATTCTTACTAAAGCATAATTACTCACCAACATGACTCATATATTACTATCCCCGTATCTCAAAACTATTACAAGGAATCAAGTTTATAATATCCAATGATCTTCATGAAAAAATTTATTATATCCCCTTGAATATCTATCACTTTGGGACTAATTTCATTTATTACCATTGCTACTAACAAGCTCTCAAATAAATTTAAGTGAAGCACGAGAGCATAAATTTCTTCAAAATTATTTCCTTTTTCAACTCTCAAAATAATCTAAGTGAAGCATGAGAGCATATTTCTTCAAAATTTACTAACTCCCAAAATAATCTAAGTGAAGCATGAGAGCATTTCTTCAAAATTTACTAACTCTCAAAATATTCTAAGTGAAGCATGAGAGCATATTTCTTCAAAATTTAC
Organism: Thinopyrum elongatum; assembly: GCA_011799875.1. Lineage (NCBI taxonomy): Eukaryota > Viridiplantae > Streptophyta > Magnoliopsida > Poales > Poaceae > Thinopyrum > Thinopyrum elongatum. Next base: position 430,922,458 of record CM022303.1, read on the forward strand.
TAACTGTCAAAATAATCTAAGGGAAGCATGAGAGTATATTTCTTCAAAATTTTACTAACTCTCAAAATAATCTAAGTGAAGCATGAGAGTATTTCTTCAAAAATTAAACCACCACCGTGCTCAAAAACATATAAGTGAAGTACTAGAGCAATTCCATTGCTCAAAAAATTTAAGTGAAGCACATATAGCAATTCTAACAAGTAATAGCATCATTGTGGCTCTCTCAAATAGGTGTGTCCAGAAAGAATGATGGCAAACTAAAAATAAAAACAAGCAAAGACTCATATAATACAAGACGCTCCAAGCAAAACTCATGATATGTGACGAATAAAAATATAGCTCCAAGTAAAATTACCGATGGTCGTTAGAAGAAAGAGGAAATGCCTTCCGGGGCATCCTGACGACCCACAAATATAGGGGATCAATCATAGTCCTTTTGATAAGTAAGAGCGTCAAACCCAATGAGGAGTAGAAGAAAATGACAAGTAGTTTTCAGCAAGGTATTCTCTGCAAGCACTGAAATTATAAGTAATGAGTAGTTTGATAGCAAGATAATTTGTAACGAGCAAGTAACGGTAATGGTAACAAAAGTCCAGCAAGGTAGCCCAATCCTTTTGAGGCAAAGGACAGGCCAAGACGGTCTCTTATGATAAGCAAAACGTTCTTGAGGGTACACGGGAATTTCATCTAGTCACTTTCATCATGTTGGTTTGATTCGTGTTCGCTACTTTGATAATTTGATATGTGGGTGGACCGGTGCTTAGGTGATGTTCTTACTTGAACAAACCACCTACTTATGATTAACCCCCTCGCAAGCATCCGCAACTACGAGAAAAGTATTAAGATACAATCTAACCATAGCATTAAACTTTTGGATCCAAATCAGTCCCTTACGAAGTAGCGCATAAACTAGGGTTTAAGCTTCTGTCACTCTCGCAACCCATCATCTAATAACTACTCCACATTGCATTCCCTTAGGCCCTAATAAGGTGAAGTGCCATGTAGTCGACGTTCACATGACACCACTAAGGGAATCATAACATACATACCATCAAAATATCGAACACACATATCAAGTTCACATGATTACTTGCAACAAGATTTCTCCTGTGGCCTCAAGAACAAAAGTAACTACTCACAAATGATAATCATGCTCAAGATCAGAGGGGTATTAAATAGCATAATGGATCTGAACATATAATATTCCACCAAATAAACCATATAGTAACCAACTACAAGATGTAATCAACACTACTAGTTACCCACAAGCACCAATCTAAGGTTTCGGTACAAAGATTGAACACAAGAGATGAACTAGGGTTTGAGAGGAGATGGTGATGTCGAGGATGTTGATGGAGATTGCCCTCCCCAAGATGGGAGAGTTGTTGGTGATGATGATGACGATGATTCCCCCTCCGGGAGGGAAGTTCCCCCAGCGGAATCGCTCCGAGGAGGGCAAAGTGCTCCTGCCCAAGTTCCGCCTCGAGACGGCGGCACTTTGTCCCAAAAGTCCTCCCTTTATTTTTTCTAGGTCAAAATGACTTATATACCAGAAGAGGGGCATCGGAGGTGGGCCGAGGAGGGCACAACACACCAGGGCGCGCTTGGGGGCCCTGGCGTGCCCAGGTGTGTTGTGCCCACCTGGTGGGCCCCCTCCGGTGGTTATTTGCTCCAGTAATTCTTATATATTCCATAAAAAATCTCCATGAAGTTTCAGCTCATTTGGAGTTGTGCAGATTAGGTGGCCTGACGTAGCTTTTTCAAGTCCAGAATTCCAGCTGCCGGTATTCTCCCTCTTTGTGTGAACCTTGCATATTATGAGAGAAAAGGCATTAGAATTACTCCAAAAAGCTTTATTATGCATAAAAATATTATAAATAACAGTAGGAAAACTTGATGCAAAATGGACGTATCAACTCCCCCAATCTTAGACCTCGCTTGTCCTCAAGCGAAAACCGAAATCGAAAAACATGTCCACATGCTTAGAGAGGAGGTGTCGATAAAAACAAAATACGGACATAGAAGCATCATGTATATTATTATAACAGCAACAAACTTTATCATAGAACTTTTATCACATAACTTCTATCATAAACTTCTCATGAACAAGTAACAATTCATCACAACATCGAAGTATAAAGCACAAACTCTATTGAAAACCAACAAACTATGTTCTCAGTCAACTTTGCAACTACAATTCATCATCTTTCCTGGAAGGGTCACGTATCGTAGCCTTTTGGCAAGTCCACATACTCAACCATCATATAGTCTTCTATAATTGCTAACACTCACCGCATACACATGAGCAAAAAGTTTCAACCGGACACATAGAATGATAGGGGCTTATAGTTTCGCCTCCCAACATATTCACCTCAAGGGTGATGTCAACAATAATAACTCATGCCTACCCATATCCAACTGGATATATGTGCCTAGATCTTTCTTCACCACATGGTGCTTGCCAAAAGAGAAAATAAAAAGGAATAGAGAGAGATACTTTGACTCTTGCATAAAAGTAAATACATAAAAGTAAAGGATAGGCCCTTCGCAGAGGGAAGCAGAGGTTGCCATGCGCTTTTTAGTTGTATGCTCAATCTCTTAGTGCAAAAGAACGTCATGTTATATTGCCCCTTATGATGGCAACCTTTATTATGCAGTCTGTCGCCTTTATTATTTTGCCATCACAAGTTCGTACAACGCTCAATTTTCTCTTACACTAAATGATCTAACACATTTAGAAGCAATTTTTATTGCCTTATTGCACCGATGACAACTTACTTGAAGGATCTTACTCAATCCATAGGTAGGTATAGTGGACTCTCAAAACAAGATTTGGTTTAAGGGTTTTGGATGCACAAGTAGTATCTCTACTTAGTGCGGAATTTTTGGCTAGCAAAGATGGGGGCAAGCACCACATGTTAAAGGATCTATGACAATATAACTTCTATGTGAATATGAACAAACATAAATCATTATGTCGTCTTCCTTGTCCAACGTCAACAATTTTGGCATATAATATTTTGATGGGGGCTCACAATCATAAAAGATGTCCAAGATGGTGTATTTGCATGTGAATCTTCTCTTCCCTTATTAATTCTTTCATGAATTGCATCATTGACCAATGCTATGTTTGTAAATCTCCAATAAAATTTTCTACTTATACTCTTCCTTATGTGATGTCATTACTTACCATAAGATTAGCATATGATCTTTTTCATTTATTTCCTTTATTTTTATTTAACATGAAAGTAAAGAAAACAAAACTCAAACTAAACTGTATTATATATCTTGCACATGATTACAAGGATAGATCACTAAGCAAACACTCGAAAAGAAAGGATCGAACTAAACTTTTATTCAACTAAAGCAAAAGATAACTAAGGATCAAACTAAGATAAGTAAATGCAAAAGATAATGGAGGTGATACGATACCGGGGCACCTCCCCCAAGCTTGGCACAAGCCAAGGGGAGTGCCCATACCCGATACTCAAGTCTTCTTTGGTGATGAAGAAGGTGGTGGTGGTGAGGTAGTCGCAATCTTATCTTCAGGTTTCCATGGCAAGGGCTCACCATCATAAGAGGAGGAGTGAGTCTCGTGGGTCCTACACTGGCAGCCAAACTCATACCTTTTAACCTTGGCTCATATTCAAAGACTTGGTTTTGGAGATCGTAGATATGGCTTTGGAGAAAGTTTATTTTCTCGTTGAAGGTGAAGACGATGTCCTTCATGGACTTGCCATCCACCTTGAGATCACGGGTGTAGTCCGCGATCATGAGGTGATTGGCATTGAGTCCACGTTCGACCATCCCCTTGCACCTGAAGACCTCCTGCTCCATAGCTTCAAGCCTGGCCTCCATGGTTCCCGTCCCTTTGGGACCCTGCACATCGCGGATGTGGAGCACCCCCTCACGCATCTCGATAGCTTGAGGGTGCTGCATCACCTCCCGCAAATATGGGTTGATGACGTTCTCGAAGAACTTGTCCTTGGAGGAGCTCGAAGCGGCCATGGTGAATTAGATCTGTCAGAAAACAGCAAGAAAATAAAACAGAAGATTTCTCCACGATATGGTGGTCAATAGGTTCGGGGGTTATATAAACATTTTTTATCTTGGGAAACAAGCAAACGGGAGAAAAACGGAGTCCGGAAGGTACCCGAGGTGGGCACAACCCAAGCCAGGCGCGCCCAGGTGGGTTGTGCCCACCAGGGGTGCCTTCCTGGTTGTTTCTTATTTTTCTAATTTTTAATATATTCCAAAACTGACAGAAAATATTTTTGTCGATTTTTCGGAGTCCGTTTACTTACCATATCACGTACCTCCTCCTTTTTCACAATTCTGGAGTGTTCCGGAAGGTTTCTTTTATGTGTTCTTCCGGTGTCATAGTTTGGATAATATTGCTTTCAACATTAATGGGCGTACCTGAGATATAATGTTTTATTCTTTGCCCATTGACGACCTTCGGGTTAGTGCCTTCGGCATTATTTATCTTTATAGCTCCAGATCGATAAACCTCCTCGATAACATAAGGTCCTTCCCATTTAGAGAGAAGCTTCCCTGCAAAAAATCTGAAACGAGAGTTGTACAAAAGAACATATTCTCCAACTTTGAACTCACGCTTTTGGATTCTTTATCATGCCATTTTTTGACTTTTTATTTAAATAACTTGGCATTTTCATAAGCTTGGGTTCTCCATTCATCTAGTGAGCTAATATCAAATAACCTCTTTTCACCGGCAAGTTTGAAATCATAGTTGAGTTCTTTAATTGCCCAATATGCTTTATGTTCTAACTCAAGAGGCAAATGACAAGCTTTTCCATAAACCATTTTGTAAGGAGACATACCCATGGGATTTTTATATGCTGTTCGGTAAGCCCAAAGTGCATCTTCTAATTTCTTAGACTAATTCTTTCGGGACCTATTGATAGTTTTTTGTAAAATTAATTTTATTTCTCTATTGCTAAGTTCAACTTGACCACTAGACTGAGGATGATAAGGCGATGCAATTCTATGGTTAACATCATACTTAGCAAGCATTTTACGGAAAGCACCATGAATAAAATGTGAACCACCATCAGTCATTAAATATCTAGGGACTCCAAACCTTGGGAAAATAACTTCCTTAAGCATTTTAATAGAGGTGTTGTGAACAGCACTGCTAGTTGGAATAGCTTCTACCCACTTAGTGACGTAATCAACAGCAACCAAAATACGTGTATACCCATTAGAGGAAGGAAAAGGTCCCATGTAATCGAAACCCCAAACATCAAATGGTTCAACAGCAAGCGAATAATTCATAGGCATTTCCTGACGCTTACCAATATTACCAATTCTTTGACATTCATCACAAGATAAAACAAACTTACGGGCATCCTTGAAGAGAGTAGGCCAATAAAAACCAGATTGCAATACCTTGTGAGCAGTTATGTCTCCCGCGTGATGCCCTCCGTAAGCTTCGGAATGACATTTCCGTAGGATTTGTCCCTTTTCATGCTCATGTACACAACGTCTAATAATACCATCTACTCCTTTGTAAAGATGTGGGTCATCCCAAAAGTAATGTCTTAAATAATAAAAGAATCTTTTCTTTTGTTGGTATGTGAAGCTAGGTGGTGTATATTTAGCAACAATATAATTAGCATAGTCAGCATACCAAGGAGTGTTATGAGAAACATTTATTGCAGCTAATTGCTCATCAGGAAAACTATCATTAATAGGTTGTGGGTCATCAAGAATATTTTCTAGCCTACACAAGTTATCAGCTACGGGGTTCTCAGCTCCTTTTCTATCAGTGATAAGTAAGTCAAATTCTTGTAGCATGAGAACCCACCTATTGACTCTCGGTTTAGCATCTTTCTTTTCCATAAGATATTTAATAGCAGCATGATCGGTGTGAACAATAACTTTAGAGCCAACAATGTAAGATCTGAATTTATCACAAGCAAACACAACTGCTAAGAATTCTTTTTAGTAGTAGCATAATTGCGTTGGGCACTGTCTAGAGTTTCACTAGCATAATGAATAACATTTAATTTATTATCAACTCTTTGTCCTAAAATAGCACCAACAGCATAATCACTAGCATCACACATAATTTCAAAAGGCAAGTTCCAATCAGGTGGTTGAACAATAGGTGCAGAAATTAAGGCTTTCTTAAGTGTTTCAAAGGCTTCTACACAATCATCATGAAAAAAATGGAACATCCTTCTGTAAAATATTTGTAAGAGGCCTAGGATATTTAGAGAAGTCTTTAATAAATCTCCTATAGAAACCAGCATGATCGAGGAAACTACGAATACCTTTGATATCTTTAGGACATGGCATTTTCTCAATTGCATCAACTTTAGCTTTATCCACCTCAACACCTCGTTCAAAAATTTTATGTCCCAAGACAATACCTTCATTAATCATAAAGTAGCACTTCTTCCAATTCAAGACAAGATTAGTTTGCTCGCTTCTCTGCAAAACTCGATCAAGGTTGCTTAAGCAATCATCAAAAGAAGTTCCGTAAATGAAAAAATCATCCATGAAAACCTCAACAATCTTTTCACAAAAATCAGAGAATATAGCAGTCATACATCTTTGAAAGGTAGCAGGCGCATTGCATAAACCAAAAGGCATACATCTATAAGCATAAGTTCCAAAAGGACAAGTAAAGGTGGTCTTCTCTTGATCTGGTTGTGAAACAGGTATTGAAGAAAAACCAAAATATCCATCGAGAAAACAAAAGTGTGTGTGCTTAGATAGTCTTTCTAGCATTTGATCAATAAAAGGCAGAGGGTAATGATCTTTTCTAGTTGCTTTATTTAATTTTCTAAAATCAATTACCATTATATAGCCAGTGACAATTCTTTGTGGAATCAGTTCATTTTTATCATTAGGAACAACCGTAAGACCTCCTTTCTTAGGGACACAATGAACAGGACTTACCCATCTACTATCAGCTATGGGATAAATTATACCTGCTTCAAGAAGCTTCAGTATTTCAGTTCTTACCACTTCTTTCATTTTAGGTTTTTAACGCCGTTGGTGATCAACAACGGGTTTAGCATCAGGCTCCATATTAATCTTGTGCTGACAGAGAGTGGGACTAATGCCCTTAAGATCATCAAGAGTATATCCAATAGCAGCTCGGTGCTTCTTCAGAATTTTCAATAATCTTTCTTCTTCATGTTCTAAAAGGTTAGCACTAATAATAACAGGATATATCTTTTTCTCATCAAGATAAGCATATTTCAAAGTGTCTGTCAATTGTTTTAATTCAAACACAGGATCACCTTTAGGTGGAGGAGGACCTCCTAGAGTTTCAATAGGCAAATTGTGTTTAAGCAGAGGTCGTTGTTCAAAGAAATTTTTATCTATTTCATTTCTTTCATGCATATGCATATCATTTTCATGGTCTAGCAAATATTGTTCTAGTGGATCAGTAGAAGGCACGGCAATAGAAGCAAGACCAATTATTTCATCCTTACTAGACAATTCTCTCTTATGATGTTTTCTATTGAACTTGGAAAAATTAAACTCATGAGACTCATCACCAAAACTAACACCAACAGTTTGTTTCTCACAATCTATTTTAGCATTAACAGTGTTTAAGAAAGGTCTACCGAAGATAATGGGACAAAAGTCATCCTGTGGGGAACCAAGAACAAGAAAATCAGTAGGACATTTTATTTTCCCACACAAGACTTCAACATCTCTAACAATCCCAAGTGGTGTGATGGTGTCTCTAGTAGCAAGTTTAATAGTAACATCTATGTCTTCTATTTCAGCGGGTGCTATGTTATTCATAATTTCTTGATATAAGGTAAAGGGAATAGCACTCACGCTAGCACCTAAGTCACATAAACCATGATAACAGTGATCTCCTATTTTGACTGAGACAACAGGCATGCCAACAACAGGTCTATTTTTATCTTTTTCATCGGGTTTGGCAATTCTAGCAGCTTCATCACAGAAGTAGATAACATGCCCATCTATATTTTCTACCAGGAGATTTTAACCATAGCAACACTAGGTTCTACTTTGATTTGTTCAGCAGGTTTAGGTGCTCTAATATAACTTTTATTGACCACAGTTGAAACCTTAGTATGTTCCTTTATCCTAACAGGGAAATGTGGTTTTTCAATATAAGCAGTAGGAACAACTGGGTCAACATTATAAATGATAGTTTCATCTTTTGCTATTACCGGTTCCTTAATTTCTTCTTTAATAGGTGGATGATATTTAAACCACTTCTCCTTAGGAAGATCAACATGAGTAGCAAATGATTCACAAAAGAAGCTACTATCTCAGAGTCAAGTCCATATTTAGTGCTAAACTTTTGAAAAGCATCAGTATTCATAAAAGATTTAACGCAATCAAACTTAAGATTAATACCTAACTCTTTACCTTCATCGAGTTCCCAATCTTCAGAGTTGTGTTTAATTCTTTCTAAAAGATCACACCTGAATTCAATAGTCTTCTTCATAAAAGAACCAGTACAAGAAGTATCGAGCATGGATTGATCATCACGAGAAAGCCGAGCATAAAAATTCTGAATGATTATTTCTCTTGAGAGCTCAGGATTGGGGCATGAACATAACATTGACTTAAGCCTCCCCCAAGCTAGAGAGATACTTTCTCCTTCACGAGGCCAAAAATTATATCTATAATTCTGATCACGATGAACTAGATGCATATGATAAATTTTATGGTGAAATTCCAATTTCAAACGATTCCAATTCCAAGATCCAATATCATCGCATAGCCTATACCATGCCAATGCTTTTCCCTTCAAAGATAAAGGGAAAACCTTCTTCTTAGCTTCATCTTCGGGTAAACCTGCAAGCTTAAATAATCGACAAATTTCATCCACATATATCAAGTGCATATCAGGATGTTCGGTTCCATCTCCTGCATAAGGATTAGCTAGCAGTGGTTCTATCATACCCAAGGGAATTTCAAAACCAATATTTTCAGTAGGTGCAGTAGGTTGAGGGGCAGCTAATTGTGCTTCCGGTCGAGGTGAAGATACCCCCAAACAAACCCCTTAAAGGATTGTTCTCCATAGTAACAAGTGACAATAAATTTCAGCACGTAGTAATAATTTTTGCTTACTGACTTCCACTTAGCAAGAGCGCTTCACTCCCTGGCAACGGTGCCAGAAAAGAGCCTTGATGACCCACAAGTATAGGGGATCAATTGTAGTCCTTTCGATAAGTAAGAGTGTCAAACCCAACGAGGAGCAGAAGGAAATGACAAGTAGTTTTCAGCAAGGTATTCTCTGCAAGCACTGAAAATAAAAGTAACGAGTAGTTTGATAGCAAGATAATTTGTAACGATCAAGTAACGGTAATGGTAACAAAAGTGCAGCAAGGTAGCCCAATCCTTTTGAGGCAAAGGACAGGCCAAGACGGTCTCTTAAGATAAGCAAAACGTTCTTGAGGGTACACAGGAATTTCATCTAGTCACTTTCATCATGTTGGTTTGATTCGTGTTAGCTACTTTGATAATTTGATATGTGGGTGCATCGGTGCTTAGGTGCTGTTCTTACTTGAACAAACCTCCTACTTATGATTAACCCCCTCGCAAGCATCCACAACTACGAGAAAAGTATTAAGATACAATCTAACCATAGCATTAAACTTTTGGATGCAAATCAGTCCCTTATGAAGTAGCGCATAAACTAGGGTTTAAGTTTCTGTCACTCTCGCAACCCATCATCTAATAACTACTCCACAATGCATTCCCTTAGGCCCTAATAAGGTGAAGTGCCATGTAGTCGACATTCACATGACACCACTAAGGGAATCACAACATACATACCATCAAAATATCAAACACATATCAAGTTCACATGATGACTTGCAACAAGATTTCTTCCGTGACCTTAAGAACAAAAGTAACTACTCACAAATGATAATCATGCTCATGATCAGAGGGGTATTAAATAGCATAATAGATCTGAACATATAATCTTCCACCAAATAAACCATATAGTACTCAACTACAAGATGTAATCAACACTACTAGTTACCCACAAGCACCAATCTAAGGTTCCAGTACAAAGATTGAACACAAGAGATGAACTAGGGTTTGAGAGGAGATGGTGCTGTTGAGGATGTTGATGGAGATTGCCCTCCCGAAGATGGGAGAGTTGTTGGTGATGATGATGACAATGATTCCCCCTCTCCGGGAGCGAAGTTCCCCCGGCGGAATCGCTCCGCCCGGAGGGCAAAAGTGTTCCTACCCAAGTTCCGCCTCGAGACGGCGGTGCTTTGTCCCGAAAGTCCTTCCTTTATGTTTTCTAGGTCAAAATGACTTATATACCAGAAGAGGGGCACCGGAGGTGGGCCGAGGAGGGCACAACCCACCACGGCGCGCCCAGGTGGGTTGTGCCCACCTGGTGGGGCCCCTCTGGTGGTTATTTGCTCCAATAATTCTGATATATTCCATAAAAAATCTCCGTGAAGTTTCAGCTCATTTGGAGTTGTGCAGAATAGGTGGCCTGACGTAGCTTTTTCAGGTCCAGAATTCCAGCTGTCGGTATTCTCCCTCTTTGTGTGAACCTTGCATATTATGAGAGAAAAGGCAATAGAATTACTCCAAAAAGCATTATTATGCATAAAAACATTATAAATAATGGTAGGAAAACATGATGCCAAATGGACGTATCACATCCCCAAGCTTAGTTGCTTGGTACTCCTTGAATATTACCTAGGGGTGCCATGGGAATCCCCAAGCTTAGGGTCTTTTCACTCCTTATTCCTTCATCCATCGTGATCTCAGCCAAAACTTGAAAACTTCAATCACACAAAACTTAACAAAACCTTCGTGAGATCCGTTAGTATAAGAAACAATTCACTACTTTAAGTACTGTTGCAACCCATTCATATTTTGTTATTGCATTATACCTACTATATTCTAACTTTACTATGGCTTATACCCCCAGATACAATCCATAGATTCATCAAAATAAGCACACAATGCAACGGAAACATAATATGTCGAAAACAAAACTGTAGAAAACTGAATTAAGCTCATACTTCTGTAACTCCAAATATTCTGAAAAAATAGGACGACATGGGAAATTTGTATATCAATCATGTGTAAAAAAATCAGAATTTTCGACGCTCCAGCAAATTTTAACAATTCTGCTACTGGACACGAAACCTTCAGTTTTCCAACAGGATCAAGTCAACTATCATCCAACATAATCCTAAAGGCTTTATCTGGCACAATCACTAATTAAAATATAAAAACACAATAATAACAGTAGCATAATTGTGTAAACACACAAGAACAAAAATAAAAAGAGAAAAATTTATTTTATTCATTTGGTTGCCTCCAACAAGCGCTATTGTTTTACGCCCCTAGCTAGGCATAATGCATAGATTCAAGTATTGTCCTTTTTGGCTTTTGCTCCATAGGTTGCCCTCATGATTGACTCATATGGTGGCTTAGTTCTAGTTCTAGGTAAGTGCTCCATACCCTTTCTTAGGGGAAACTGAAATTTAATATTCCCTTCTTTCATATCAATCACGGCACCTATAGTTCGTAAAAACGGTCTACCAAGTATTATGGGACAAGACGGATTGAAATCAATATCAAGCACAATAAAATCTATGGGCACATAATGCCTATTTGCAAGAATAAGAACATCATTAATTCTTCCCAAAGGCTTTTTAATAGTAGAATCCACCAAGTGCAAATTAAGAGAACATTCTTCCATATTGGTAAAACCTAGCACATCACATAGAGATTTCGGAATTGTGGAAACACTAGCACCCAAATCACAAAAAGCATTGCACTCATAATTTTTTATCTTGACTTTAATGGTGGGTTCCCATTCATCATATAATTTTCAAGGAATTGAAATCTCTAATTCTAACTTTTCTTCTAAAGCTTTCATCATTGCCTCAACAATATGTTTAGTAAAAGCTTTATTTTGTTCATAGGCATTGGGTGAATTTATCATGGATTGTAACAAAGAAATGCATTCAATCAAAGAGCAACTATCATAATTAAAGTCTTTGTAATCCAAAAGAGTGGGCACATCACTAGTTAAAGTTTTTACCTCTCCAAACCCACTTTTATCAACTTTTTCAACAAGATTTTCACCCTCCGAAATATGAGGATGCCTTCTAACTAAAGTTGACTCTTCTTCAGTCCTCTCATCATCAATTTTAATATTACTAAACAAGGAATCAATAGAAGAAACACCAATCATCTTAACATCTTCATCATTACTATCTTCTAGAGACTCTGTCTTAGCTGCCATTTGATTTACTAATGTCGCTTGTGCATTGGATATTTTTCCTAGAAAATTTTCAGTATGAGCATTCTAAGATTGGAGATTAGCAACTTCTTTGCTGACATGATCAAGTTGTTTCATTGTAGAATCTAACAAAATAGAGTGTTCTTTAAGTTCACCGGTAAAAAAATTATTATGCTCATATTGCATAGCCATGTATTATTTGGTATTTTTCTCAATCTCAATCAAGATGTTGGGATAGGGAACATCATAATACTTTCTTTGAGACATCGTGACTACGCAAACAAGATCGCAAGCAAACAAAAGATCAAACAAGAAAACAGCGAACGAAAAATATTTTTGTAATTTTTGTAAAAACATTTTAGAAGTGGGGAAGATGAAAACGAGAGGCAAAGGGAAAATAAAGTAATTGCAAGGAGATGAGAGTTTATGCGTAGGTACTTGATAGATGTTGATGATGTCTCCCCGGCAACAGTGCCAGAAATTATCCCCGATTCCTTGTATCTGCGTTGGTATTTCCCCAAAGAGGAGAGGATGATGCAACACAACAAAGGTAAGTATTTCCCTCAGTTATGAAACCAAGGTTATTAATCCAGTAGGAGAACCAAGCAACACTATGTAAATAGCATCTGCACACAAACAATAAAAACTTGCAACCCAACGCGTAAGAGGGGTTGTCAATCCCTCCTCGTATTGAGATAGATTAAATTGTATAGGTTTTGATAAATAAATCTAACTAAAACACAAAAATAAAGTAAATAAAGAAAAATTGCAGCGAAGTATTTTTGGTTTAATATGATAAGAAAATAGACCCGGGGCCGTACTTTTCACTAGAGGCTTCTCTCAAGAAAATACCATACGGTGGGTAAACAAATTACTGTTGGGCAATTGATAGAAAAGCGAATAATCATGACGATGTCCAAGGCAATGATCATGTATATAGGCATCTTGTCCAAGATTAGTATACCGACTCCTGCCTGCATCTACTACTATTACTCCACACATCGACTGCTATCCAGCATGCATCTAGTGTATTTAAGTTCATGGAAATATGGAGTAATACAATAAGAACGATGACATGATGTAGACAAAATAAACTCACATGTGAATAAACCCAATCTTGTTACATGCGTGCCATGTCTCTTTCTGTCACTGAGATTGAGCACCGCAAGATCGAGCCCATCACAAAGCACCTCTTCCCATGGCAAGAAAAATCAATCTAGTTGGCCAAACCAAACCAAAATTTTGGAGAAGAAATACGAAGCTATAACAATCATGCATATAAGAGTTCAGCAAAGACTCAAATAATATTCATGGATAGAACTGATCATAAACTCACAATTCATCGGATCCCAACAAACACACCGCAAAAAAGAGTTACATCAAATAGATCTCCAAGATCAATGAGGAGAACATTGTATTGAAGATCAAAAAGAGAGAAGAAGCCATCTAGCTACTAGCTATGGACCCGTAGGTCTGTGGTAAACTACTCACGCATCATCGGAGGGGCAACAAGGATGATGAAGAACCCCTCCATGATCATTGCCCCCTCCGGTAGAGTGTCGGAAAAGGCCTCTAGATTGGATCTCGTGGTTCTAGAACTTGCGGCAATGAAAACTGTATTTCCTCGACTTCCCTAGAGTTTTTGGGATTTTAGAGTATTTATAGAGGCGGAGGTAGGTCAAGAAGCTTCCCGTGGGCTCCACTACCCACCAGGCATGCCTGGGCCCCCTGGCGCGCCCTGGTGCCTAGTGGGGCCCACGGGCTTCCTCTCGTGTGCTCCTTTGGCTCCCAGGGTGTCTTTTGGCCAAAAAAAATCTCCAAAAAGTTTCGTGGCATTTGGACTTCGTTTGGTATTGATATTCTGCAAAGTAAACAAAACAAGCAAAAAACAACAACTGGCACTGGGCACTATGTCAATAGGTTAGTCCCAAAAAATGATATAACGTTGCTAGTAAATGTATATAAAACATCCAAGATTGATAATATAACAGCATGGAACAATCAAAAATTATATATACGTTGGAGACGTATCAGTATGCTATTGCTTCTCAAGCAAGGAGGGATTTTGGGCAACCTTTCTTTTCAGAGGTTACTAGATTGTCAGGAATGGGAAGGTTTTTAGAAATGAGAGACCCACTTTTGCCAAATGGAAGGTTGGATTCATTAAGGATATTGTAACACCCCATGTCATTAGCCACAGTAATCACTTTTGATAATGACAAGTTAGCATGATTGACAGTGCCAAATCATCATTAGTATCATATTGCATTTCAACTCCTAAGTCAAAATTCAAATTTAAGTGAAAGTGGAAAATAAAAGTTGTTCAACATAGAAACTAAAATGTTCAATAAATAGCAAATATTCCAGAGACTATTCTAAAATTATAACCAACAATAAATAAATTAATTAAGTGGCTCAAACAACCACTAACAGTGCCTGAAAATAATGTTTAATAACCTTTTAATTAATCTAAATCAAATATGAAATGATGTTCTGCCCAAACTAGTTTTTGGTGCCAGGATATATTGCACTGTGAGTTATGGACTAGGTCACACTTTTTACAAAATACATTTAGTGCCCTAACAATTAGCAAGCAGAAAAGAAAAGGAAACAGAAAAAGAGAAAAAGGAAAAGGCCTAAACGCACTACTGTGCACTTAGGCCTACTGCTATAGCGCCGGCCCAGCCCACCCCGCGCCTCCTCCCACCTCTCACTGCTCACAGCCGCCTCGCTGTCGAACACCTCGCGCCCACACACGCGCACGCCCCAGGCCCCCCTCGCCCGCCGCTCGACAACACGCCCGCGCCCGCGCCGTGGATAAAGAGCAACTCCCTGCTCCCTCGGCCGAACCATAGCGCCACAACTCCCCTCCCCTCGCCTTCCTCTTCCTCACCCGGCGCCGCCATGGACGGCCGCGGTTGAACTGCGTGGCCACCGTCTCCCGTTCGCTCCATCGACGCGTCCTGCAACTCCGCCTCGTTCGTCTGCTTCGACTGCGCCTCGTCATCACGCTCGGGAACGACCGCACGCTCGGGATCGACCTCGCCTCTCCATCTCAGTCACCGGCGCCCGCCGTCGTCTCCGTCGACCTCTGCTGCTCCTAAGCTCACACGGGTCTTTCTTGGCCGCTCGGTGAGCTCCTCCCTCCTTCCGTTACTTCTTTCTGCGGCCACATTTGCCCCTAGCCCGCTCGCCGCCATGGCCGAGCCCCTGCCTCCGCCATTGCTCGTCGCTGGCGTCGTTCCAGCAACCAAATGGTCGCGCGCTGCTGCCCAACCTGCTCGCCGCATCGCATAGAGCCTCCCTAGCGCTTCTCGTCGTCCGTTAACACGACGTGGCGCGGTTCCCGTAGCTCACCCGAACGCCATCGCCGCCGTTGTGGTCGTGCCGCTCATTTCCGGCCACCCCAGCTCCGGCCATTAGCACAGATCGACGCGGCTCGGGCTCAGCTTTCGAACGCAAGAAGAATCACCCGAAACGGTGCACCCTAGCCAAATCCCGAGCTCGCCGGAGCTCGACGCCGCGCTCGGGCTCGCCGCAGCGCTCTCCGGCGGCCGGTCCGACATGGCACCGGTGGGTCCCGCCCTGTGCCACTGACTGTGGGGCCCTGCGGGCCCCTTGACCCCGTTGACCTGGGTCAACGCTGACGTGGCCGCCCCCTGTCTCACTAACATGCGGGCCCCACTCAATTAAACTAATTTAAATAAATAGATAAACTGTTAATTAGTTAATTAAGTTAATTAAAATCCTAAACAGACGCTGACTACTGGGCCCCACCTCCTAATTAGTTAGTTTAAATTAACCCTGGTTAATTAGCTGGGTCACTGACATGTGGGTCCCACTGGACCCACCTGTCAGGTTTGACCCTGGTCAGCCCCTGTTGACCTGCTGACGTCATGCTTAGGTCATGCTGACGTCACTTTACATTGTTTCGGATAATGTTGAATTTAAATAAATAATTAAATTCCAGAAATTAATAAAAACTTTAGAAAATCATATTAAATAATCCGTAACTCCGATGAAAATAATTTATATATGAAAGTCGCTCAGAATTTCGATACGAATCTAAATATGCCCTCCGTATTCCTGTCAGATGCCCCTAGCTTGATGAACATGGAACTTTTAGACCGATTTCGATAAATGAATAGTGCCCAACTTTAATTAAATAAATCCAAATAAATTCCTAAATTAATTAAATCATTTAGTTAGGCAGTAGAACACCCCGGCATAGCATTTAGGCATGTCATACATATTGTTTGCATTTTTGCCGTGAATTTATTGTTTCTCTCCCCCTCCTTCTCTCTCGATAGACGCCGAGACCGACGACGCTGCAGCTGATTACGGCTACATCACTGGCGAGCAGCCCGTTGACGACTCCTCTCTCTTGCCAGAGCAACCAGGCAAGCCCCCCCCCCCCCCCTTGAGCATCCAGATATCGCCCATTCCATTTCTCCTGCTTGCATTAGAATTTGCTACTGTTATTGTTTGTTCCTACTCTGATGCATAGCCTGCTTTTGTAACCTGTTATTGCTACCTTACCTTCCTATGATAAACTGCTTAGTATAGGTTGGTAGTGAACCATCAGTGACCCCACCACCTTACCCTTGTTGCCCCTGCTTGATCACCGATGACTCGATCAATGTGATCGTCGACCAGAGACCGACACATCACTTCACCCCCCCTTAGTTGTACGACTCTGCATAGTTACTATCGAGTGCCGAGGGTGATACCTCGTAACGCACTCCTGATAAATACCCTGCAGTGTAGCTGTTCGGTCATGGTCATTGAGGGTGATTCCTCCTTCTCCACTTCCGATACGACTCTGTCGTGCAACCCCTCAGTGTGAACCTCGTGGGTGATGCCTCATACGTTCACCCTGATGATTTCATCGAGTGGAATCCATCGAGGGTGATTCCTCATGGTTTCCTTTTTGGTGATATGACCACACGTTTACTTTGACCTTTGTTACAGGCGGGTCGATCCTGATGGGTACCTGCAAGGGGATCTATGTTGTCGGGTGTGCCGGAAGGGCACTCGAGTGTGATACTGTGGCAGAGCTTCAGAGACTTTGTTTGTCTCCGCATGTGAATACTAAATGAGTCTATTGGATTTGGGTGTGTGATCTGAGTGGGTCGACGTGCCCTATATGCACTACCACCACGCGGGGTTATGGTTTATGGGGCCCTCTGCGACGTACGTTTCTCCTGAAAGCTCATCAGACGTCACGGTTCACCGTGCGGGCTGATTGTCGGGATTGGGCTGGATACTTCACTGACGAGTTCAGTGTCGCGCCTGCACCCCGGCCAGTCTCGCAACGCGCAGGGTGCCCAGGGCGATGGCCCAAGACCTCTGGGTGCATAGGTTAGTCCGGCGTGCTGACCTCTCTGCTGAGCCTAGGTAGGGCGCTGCTTCGTGTTGATCTTCCGAGGACGGGCATTACCCAGCAAGTGTGTCCGACCAGAGTTGATCGAGCGTGTTGGGTAACAGTAGTGCACCCCTGCAGGGATGAATAATCTATCGATAGCCGGTCCTATGGTAAAGGACGCTCAGTTTGTATATCCCGATCTACTACTTGAACTGGATACTTGTTACTTAATTGAAGCTTCGGGATCGCTTTCTCGCAGGGAGTCGAGGAAGGATCTTTAAGCTGTACTCCAACATGATTGCTTAATAAAATGCTATTCTACTCTCTTCTATTGATGCAAGATGATGGCTTGAGAAGATGTTTGAAGATGCTAGTCTTCGATAGGACTAGGCCTTCTCTCTATTCTGGCATCTCTGCAGCCCAGTCCACATATACAGCCTTTCCTCGTTGATAATGTTGCATATGTAGTGTAGATCCTTGCTTGCTGAGTACTTCAGATGAGTACTCACGGTTGCTTTACTTTCTCTTTCCCCATATCCCACTTTGATGATACATCAGACGATGGAGCCCCGGAGCCAGATGACACTGCCGGAGCTTACTACCAGATGGGTCCAGATGGCACGTACTACTGGATCGAGCCAGCCGACCAGGAGTAGGATCGGAGGTTCCCAGGCAGGAGGCCAACGCCTTTCGATCTAGAGACGTTGTTTGTGCTAGCCTTCTTAAGGAAAACTTGTCTAACTATGTCTGTACTCAGATAATATTTGTATGACTGACTTATGTATTCGGATCTTCGTGATCCCTGGTCTGTAATATTGTGGACCTCCGTTTATTTGTGTTAGAGTTGTGTTGTGATATCTTCCCGTGAGTCCCTGTGCTTGATCGTGCATGTTTGCGTGTATGATTAGTGCACGATTGAGTTGGGGGTGTCACAGATATTATCTTACAAGCTTATAGGATCAAACTCAAATACAAGGATGACCTGATCAGACTGGTGTCTCACCCACCCCCTTAACTATAGAAGGTTTGTTATAGTTTAGAGTTTTTTCTTTTCTTCTTTCTTTTTAGGCACTTTGGCCTTGTAATTATGCATGTAATTATTTCTGGACCTCTGTTTTCGCTTTGAGTAAAATGAAGGTTGTGGGGTTTTTACCCTGCTGTTATAATCTTTTCAAAAATAAAATCATGGGGTGCATTGGGAGTTTCATTGGATGTATTTTCCCCAGTAGCATGTTACAACTTAGAAGAATGCATGCATGTTGTGTGTGGGGGGGCTTGCAACCCATTTTGACTTCCTTTTTCTGAACCATGCAGAAGAGTTGCATGTATTATATTAAAGAGGATTAGGGATACATCATTCGCCATGGCTAGTCTGACAAACTATAAAACTACACAGAGAGAAAAATACATAGTAGTACACATGATACAAACAAGACGACTTCAACAAGCCGGCTAATGAAGGATCAGTCCTCCAAGACTGGCACCTTCCATTGCCTAGCGTTAGTTTGATGTCATCAATGACTCTTTGTGAAGGCATGAAGCGATTAACCATAATTTGTTGTTTCTTCCATGCCAAATGCTCCAAATAATTAACAGAGTGGCAATTTATCCAGGGGAGCGAGCTTGCTTAGACTATCCCAAAGAAACCCTGAGCATTTCGACTGACCAAATGAAATCCTTAGGGTATCTTCAATGATATCCCTCAAAATGTATGCATATGTCCAGACTGTGTTGTCTGAACATAGTTTGCTGATACGTCTCCATCGTATCTACTTTTCCAAACTCTTTTGCCCTTGTTTTGGACTCTAATTTGCATGATTTGAATGGAACTAACCCGGACTGGCGCTGTTTTCAGCAGACTTGCCATGGTGTTATTTTTGTGCAGAAATAGAAGTTCTCGGAATGACCTGAAACTTCACGGAGATTATTTTTGGAATAAATAAAAAATATTGATGAAAGAATCAACCAGAGGGGACCCACACCCTGTCCACAAGGGTGGAGGGCGCGCCCACCCCCTTGGGGCGTGCCCTCTGGTCTTGTGGGTCCCACAGACCTCCACCAACCTCAACTCCAACTCCATATATTCATGTTCAGGGAGGGAAAAATCAGAGAGAAGGATTCATCACGTTTTACGATACGGAGCCGCCGCCATCTCCTGTTCTTCCTCGGGAGGCCAGATCTGGAGTCTGTTCGGGGCTCCGGAGAGGGGAAATCGTCGCCATCATCATCATCAACCTTCCTCCATCACCAAATTCATGATGCTCACCGCCGTGCGTGAGTAATTCCATCATAGGCTTGCTGTACGGTGATGGGTTGGATGAGATTTACCATGTAATCGAGTTAGTTTTGTTAGGGTTTGATCCCTAGTATCCACTATGTTCTAAGATTGATGTTGCTATGACTTTGCTATGCCTAATGCTTGTCACTAGGGCCCGAGTGCCATGATTTCAGATCTGAACCTATTATGTTTTCATGAATATATTTGAGTTCTTGATCCTATCTTGCAAGTTATAGTCACCTACTATGTGTTATGATCCGGCAACCCTGGAGTGACAATAGTCGGAACACTTACCGGTGATGACCGTAGTTTGAGGAGTTCATGTATTCACTAAGTGCTAATGCTTTGGTCTGGTTCTCCATTAAAAGGAGGCCTTAATATCCCTTAGTTTCCATTAGGACCCCGCTGCCACGGGAGGGTAGGACAAAAGATGTCATGCAAGTTCTTTTCCATAAGCACGTATGACTATATTCGGAATACATGCCTACATTATATTGATGAATTGGAGCTAGTTCTGTGTCACCCTAGGTTATAACTGTTGCATGATGAATGCCATCCGACATAATTATCCATCATTGATCCATTGCCTACGAGCTCATTTCATATTGATCTTTGCTCCGTTACTTTTTCGTTGCCACTGTTACGATTACTACAAAACTGCTATTGTTGCTTTTGCCACCGTTACCGTTACTTCCATACTACTTTGCTACTAAATACTTTGTTGCAGATATTAAGTCTTTCAGGTGTGGTTGAATTGACAACTCAGCTGCTAATACTTGAGAATATTCTTTGGCTCCCCTTGTGTTGAATCAATAAATTTGGGTTGAATACTCTACCCTCGAAAACTGTTGCGATCCCCTATACTTGTGGGTTATCAAGACCTTTTTCTGGCGCCGTTGCCGGGGAGCATAGCTCCATTCTTTGAGTCACTTGGGATTTATATCTATTGATCACTATGAAGAATCTGAAAGATACCAAAACCAAGATCTATACCTCAACTATGAGGGGAGGTAAGGAACTGCCATCTAGCTCTGCACTTGATTCACCTTCTGTTTTGAGTAAGCTTGCGACACCTACACCTGCTATTGATTTTGATATGTCGCATGTTATTGATAATGCCACTTCTGCTATGCATGATGCTATTGATGATACTACTTCTCTGCTTGATAATACTGTGACCCTAGGTGAATTTCTTGATGAACAACTTGCTAGGGTTAGAGAGAATGAAATTACTAAAACTGATGATATTATTGAAACTGAAGATTATGATTCTCCCCCTAGATATGAATTGCTTGTTGTACCTGAGGGTTATATTATGGATGAGGAAACTGCTAGAGACTTTCTTGCTTACAATGATAGAGATGATCTTAAGAAACTATTAGCTAAGCTGAAATAAAAGTCTTTGAATGCTAGAATGCAATATGATCCTAAGTTTGCTACTTCACCTATCTTTGTTACTGATAAGGATTATGAATTCTCTGTCAATCCCGAGTTAATTACTTTGGTTGAATCTGATCCTTTCTATGGTTATGAATCTGAAACTGTTGTGGCACATCTTACTAAATTGAATGATATAGCCACCCTATTTGCTCGTGAGGAAAAAAATTTCTATTACTATATTATTAAATTGTTTCCTTTTTCATTAAAGGGTGATGCTAAGTTATGGTTTAATTCTCTTGCTCCTGGTTGTGTACGTAGTCCCCAGGATATGATTTACTACTTCTCTACAAAATATTTCCCTGCTCATAAGAAATAAGCTGCTTTAAAGGAAATATTTAACTTTGTGCAAATTGAAGAAGAGAGTCTCCCACAAGCTTGGGGGAGGCTTCTCCAATTACTTAATGCTTTGCCTGATCACCCTCTCAAGAAAAATGAAATACTTGATATCTTTTATAATGGACTAACCGATGCTTCTAGGGACCACCTAGATAGTTGTGCTGGTTGTGTTTTCAGGGAACGAACTGTTGAGCAGGCTGAATTGCTATTGAATAATATATTGAGTAATGATAATGATTGGACACTTCTTGAACCAACTCCTAAGCCAACTCCGAAGAAAAGAGGTATTCTATTTCTCAGTCCAGAAGATATGCAAGAGTCAAAGAAATCTATGAAAGAAAAAGGTATTAAAGCTGAAGATGTCAAGAATCTACCGCCTATTGAAGAAATACATGGTCTTGATAACCCGACACAGGTAGTAGAGGTAAACTCTCTTTATAGATTTGATGAAGGTGATATTCCTCATAATAAGTCTGCTAGTCAATGTTTGGATGAGTTTGATAATTTTATTGTTAAACAAGAAAACTTCAATGCTTATGTTAGTAGACAATTGAAACGTAATGCTTACATGCTTGACCACTTGGGTGATTATATGAGTAGAACCGTTAATGATCTTAAGCTTATTAGTAAACATGCTTCCATGGTTACAACTCAAGTAGAACAAGTACTTAAGGCACAGGATGATTTGCTTAATGAGTTGAATAGTAAGAATAATGATAATGTTGTTAGGGTTATGACTAGAGGTGGTAGAGTGACCCAGGAACCTTTGTATCCTAAGGGCCATCCTAAGAGAGTTGAGCAAGATTCTCAGAGAATTAATACTGATGCACCTAGTCCTAGTAATAAAAAGAAAAAGAAAATTGATAGGACTTTGCATGCTTCTAGTGAATTTGATGTAGACACACCTGAGAATCCCAATGATATTTCTATTTATGATGCTGAGACACAATCTGGTGATGAACATGAACCTAGTGATAATGTTAATGATGATGTTCATGTTGATGCTCAACCTAGTAATGATAATGATGTAGAGATTGAACCTGCTGTTGATCTTGATAACCCACAATCAAAGAATCAACGTTATGATAAGAGAGACTTTGTTGCTAGGAAACATGGTAAAGAAAAAGAACCATGGGTTCAGAAACCCATGCCCTTTCCTCCTAAACCATCCAAGAAAAAGGATGAGGAGGATTTTGAGCACTTTGCTGAAATAATTAGGCCTATATTTTTGCGTATGCGTTTGACTGATATGCTTAAAATATCTCCTTATGCTAAGTATATGAAAAATATTGTTACAAATAAAAGAAAGATACATGAACCTAAAATTTCCACCATGCTTGCTAATTATACTTTTAAGGGTGGAATACCAAAGAAACTTGGAGATCCAGGAGTACCAACTATACCATGCTCCATTAAAAGAAACTATGTTAAAACTGCTATATGTGATTTGGGAGCCGGTGTTAGTGTTATGCCTTTCTCTTTATATCGTAGACTTGAATTGAATAAGTTGACACCTACTGAAATCTCTTTGCAAATGGCTGATAAATCAACTGCTAGACCCATCGGTATTTGTGAGGATGTGCATGTTGTGGTTGCAAACGTTACTATCTTAACGGACTTTGTTATTCTTGCTATTCCCGAGGACGACAGTATGTCGATTATCCTTGGCAGACCCTTTTTGAATACTGCAGGGGCTGTTATTGATTGCAACAAAGGCAATGTCACTTTTCATGTTAATGGTAATGAGCATACGGTACACTTTCCGAAGAAACAACCTCAAGTTCATAGTATCAATTCTATTGGAAAAATTTCAACTATTACTATTGGAGGTTTTGAATTCCCTCTTCCTACTGTCAAAAAGAAATATGATATTCTTATTGTTGGGGACATGCATATCCCCGTTGAGAGGAAGAAAAATGTCAAGGAAAATGTATCAAGGTGGTCCTTCGAGGAAGCAAGCACCGAGGCTCGCGATACGTGAGCCGGACCTTGAACCACCAAGGGAAGCTCAAGTGTGGCCTTGTCAATGGCCGTCGGATGAATTCATGGTTCATGCAGGTTTCAAGGATGAGTTTGATGCATACGTACAAAATGACGGCCTTGAGGACTTCGTGTCAGATAAGTGCCGACAATATTATTACCTCATTGATTCCTTTGTGCGGAGGTTTGAATTTTCATCTAAGCGCAATTCCCATACAGTTTTATTTGATCTTTATGATGAATCATATACCATGGACCTTGAGGATTTTAATACTGCTTGCAAAATTCCACAATGGGGCCTTCTTAGTGATCCTCACAAATCTGAATACAATGATTTCCTTGCTAGCATCACTATAGGAGAAATTAGAAATATCACACAAGCTACCATAGGGAGCATTCACTTTCCTGCTATACATTATTTTGCTCTCTTTATAGGTAGATGTATTAATGGTAAGCATGATCATAGCCACCTTTGTGTTCCAGATCTTAGTGTCCTCAAGTGTGCGGTGTTAGGTGATAAGCGTTATAACTTGGGGGCTATTATTGCGAGGAGGTTACATCTTAATGCTAAAGATGGAGATTTATTTGGTGGGATTTATGCAACTCGTTTAGCTAATTATCTTGGTGTACCCATAAGAGGGAATGACATTGAGTTGCCACCTGCTTTTCTAGATTATAATGCTATGGTACGTTACCAGTTTCTTGAGAGGAACGAACAGTCCCTCCAGTACCGACTAATCTTTAACAAATGGCGTGCCGTCCATATTACCCTTCCTGCTCCTGCCTTCTTTAACTTTCAGGTAGATGGGAGATATTTTATAACTAGAGAGGAGGCAAATGAGTATGAGAGAACAGCGGAGGCTGCTCGCCTCCAGGAAGCAGCTCGCCAAGTGGTAGCTGCCGCAGCACAGTACAACCCCAACTATGATTTCGGATACAATCCGGGCCAGTCGTGGCCCTAGACCAACTTAGGCCAAAAGCCTAAGCTTGGGTGAGTACGTATTTCTCACCGATATTACATTCATGTTCACACATTCATTCCAGTTGTCGGTGTTCATACTTTTTCATTGTATTATCCATGTTAGTTTATTTCTTTTTCTCGCTTTCTTCTTGTGTGTTTGAAAAACTTTGAGAAAAACCAAAAAAAATATTAGTTGTAGCTTCTGTTTAGTTTATTTTCCATGTTCACTTAGTAGTAGTATTAAAAGAAAATCCAAAAAGATTTCTCGTTCTTCTTTTGCTTGTTGGGAGCTTTCCCGTGTAAATAGTTTTTCTCATTCTTGTTTTACTTTCTTCAGAAAAACAAAAACTCCAAAAACATTTCAGTGTGTTTCTTTGAAATTCTTTTCTTTTCTTTGGGGGTCGAGAGGAGAAGACCACGATGAAAATGTTGAGTGGCTCTCATATGCATTATTATTGATCTAACAAAGACCCCATATTACCTTGTCTTCTCCTTTGGATAAATGTTTGCAGATTCCAGCTTAGTCCAATGCATGTGCACTATTATTATTATTCACACCATTCGGTCGTACAAATGAAAGGCAATAATGACGATATATGATGAAATGATTGAGATGAGGAAAAGCTGGTATGAACTCGACCTATCTTGTTTTTTATAAATATGATTAGTTAATCTTTCTTGATTCAGCCCATTATGAATGAAACATGTTTGCAATGACAATTAGAGATTATAGTTACTCATGCCATGCTTAATTAGCTAGGAGTTTATACTGGTTTACCTTGCATGCCAACATGCTTTTAAAATGGTTGTGATGTAGTATGATAGGATGGTATCCTCCTTTGAATGATTCGAGTGGCTTGACTTGGCACATGTTCACACATGTAGTTGAAACAAAATCATTTGCCATCCACGCGGACCCGTATTTGGCGAGAACACATCCACTTATACAAATTACCGCAGACTAGGCGCAAATTGGAGGAGGATTACGGGTGTCCAGACCTCCGCCACATACGAGTCCGACACGCTCGGCCCACTCAAATAGCCTCCCGGATCACTCCAGACATAATCTTGTCATTTCTTCCACTCTGCCGTTGCTCCCCTTACTATGCATCTACACCCTCCTCGTCCAACGCCATCGATGTACCTCTCTGGTCGCCACCTAGGCTTTAACGTGCGCTCGCAACCCCCGCCCACACCCTTGCCCGCCTTGGACTACACTGCCGTCCACCCAAGACCCATCTGCAGCCAGGTACCCTCCGTCCCCCTGCTGATGCCGTCCATGGCGGACACCAGGCCTAGCAGGTGTTCGGCCAAATGCCATTGAGCTTTTTTTTTAACCTTCTTGTTGTTTTATAAAGTAAGCACGATGGCGGGAAACTTGGTGATGGAGGATCAATGAGTTGTTGTGCGATGCATGGAAGGTCATATCTATGGACGTTTTAGGCATGAGGCAAGGGGGCTCGGCCTTTTGGAAAAATGACATGCTTTGTTTCATGAGAAAAAACACTTCACGCCCTACAACTTGCACGTGATCCATGAACGCAATGTGAAGTTGCTAGCCCATCGGTGATACACCATCTCCAGCTTCGTCATAAAGTTTTCTGGTGCGATTGAACAAGTGGAAGAAGGTGGCCGACGGGCTCGTCAACCATAGATCGTAAGTTTTGCTTCCTATTGCTCTACATGTTGGTCAATTCATTGATTCACTCATTGTTGCAACTTAATAATCATCAGGTTGTATAGTCCGGACGTGCTATCGTATTGTACCAGAGGACCGAGAGCAGACCATTTATGTTCATACATTGTTGGATGATGTTCAAATGGAACAGTGCATGGGACGACATGTGTTGATTCTGACTCGAGTATGTTGAATTTAGAATCGATGAATTCAAAAAACTTGTTGAACATTCGGTTATCTTGGATATAATTTTTACATTTGAACTATTGTCGTACTAGGGATATTTGCATGTTATTTATGGATGAATTGTGCTATTTTATATTATTATTTTGAGTGTTACGGACCTAGAGAAAAAAATAGGGCAGACGTTTAGAGGACATGGTTGGATGGTCGGCTCCCATATCCGTGTACGTGGACCAGTCCGCGAACATATTGTGCGTTCGGTTAAGGGTCGGTGTTGGAGATGCTCTTACACTATTCATTCCCCTAGTTCTCTCTCCATCCACTTGCACTATTCATTCCCCTGTTTCTCTCTCCGTCATGTAACCACCTCTAGCTCCCCTTTCGTTGATCGATTTGTGGCAAGGAAGATTGGTCTGTAAGGCTGGGAAATCAGTTCTCAATATATCTTCCCTGGTCAGCCTCTCATTCCGCCGCTCTTTTGGCCCCCTAGAGTCCATTGAGTGATTAGCGCTCTCCTCTGTTGTGGTACGTGTTGCCATGTCGATGGCGCCAGATTTCACGTCATGGAAATAGGAGCCCTCAGGAAATTTCTCTACTAAGTCACTTCACAATCGACTAGCAGCGAGCATAGGGTCGGATGAGTTGACTGAGCTTTGGCACGTGCGTCTGCCACCTAGGATCAAGATCTTCATGTGGCAGCTAATTAGGGGTAGACTGCCTTCGGGTGATCAAGTGCTCAAACACAATGGCTCGGGCGATGGACAATGCCCACTGTGTGGGGTGGACGAGGACCTGGAGCGTATTTTCTTCTAGTGTGTATGCTCAGTTTATGTTGAGTTGCTTCAGGGAAGTTTGGGGCAATAGTTGGTAACCAACCAACTTCCCTGATTGGCACGAACTCATGGTTAACTGTTCGGATCATATTCACGGAATGTTGCGGGTGAAGTTTGGAACCTTGGCTTGGACCCTACGGTGCGATAGAAATAAACTTATCATAGAACATATATACCCTTCTAGGGCCACCGATGCCATTTACAAACTATGCGGATTTTTGCAGTTGTGGAAGCCTCTCTCCAGGCAGCAGGATAAGACGGCCATTGACAAGTTGACAAGGAAGTACAAGGAGGTGGCGTCCAGATTACCTTTGATCATTTACCCGCCTTGAGACCTTGCTATGTTATGTTTCTTTTGCGGGCTTGTTTGCTGTTGCCCCCAGCTAGTACCATTTCTTTCCTTTCTTGTTGCACTTATTAATTTCTTGTTGACCTCTGTTTCATGTGGTTATTGTTGGGAAACGTTGCATGGAAAACAAAAAAAAAATCTACGCACACGCAAGATCTATCATGGAGATGCATAGCAATGAGAGGGGGAGAGTGTGTCTACGTACCCTCATAGACCATAAGCGGAAGTGTTTATCAACGCGGTTGATGTAGTCGTACACCTTCACGATCCGTCCCGATCAAGTACTGAACGTACGGCACCTCCGCGTTCAGCACACGTTCAGCTCGATGACGTCCTTGCCTTCTTGATCTAGCAAGACGGGCGAAGTAGTAGATGAGTTCTGGCAGCACGACGGTGTGGTGACAGTGTTGGTGAAGAACAATCTCCGCAGGGCTTCGCCAAGCACAACGGAAACTATGACGG
This sequence comes from Thinopyrum elongatum, assembly GCA_011799875.1. Classification (NCBI taxonomy): domain Eukaryota; kingdom Viridiplantae; phylum Streptophyta; class Magnoliopsida; order Poales; family Poaceae; genus Thinopyrum; species Thinopyrum elongatum. The sequence continues at coordinate 430,950,579 of CM022303.1, forward strand.
AGGATAAACTAAAGGGGACGGGGTTGCCGGCACACGGCTTGGTGATTCTTGATGTGTCTTCGGTGCTAGCCCTGACCCTCTATTTATATGTTGAGCTTTGGGGTCGAAACTTGGAGTAAAAGCCTCCTCAAAGTCGGTTTTGCCCGCAAGGAAGAGTCTCCGGCGTTTGGCCTCCGCAAAACTCCTTTTGCACCGACCTAAAGCCCCGTGGGCTTTACCCCTTGGCCGAACCATATCATCCTATATATCAATCTTTACGTCCGGACCATTCCGAAGCTCCTCGTCATGTCTGTGATCTCATCCGGGACTCCGAACAACATTCGGTCACCAACATACATAACTCATATAATACTATATCGTCAACGAACGTTAGGCGTGCGGACCCTACGGGTTTGAGAACTATGTAGACATGACCGAGACACCTCACCGGTCAATAACCAATAGCGGAACCTGGATGCCCATATTGGCTCCTACATATTCTACGAAGATCTTTATCGGTCGAACCGTTATGACAACATACGTAATTCCCTTTGTCCATCGGTATGTTACTTGCCCGAGATTCGATCGTCGGTATCTTCATACCTAATTCAATCTCGTTACCGGCAAGTCTCTTTACTCGTTCCGTAATACATCACCTCATGACTAACTCCTTAGTTGTTTTGCTTGCAAGCTTATGATGTGTATTACCGAGAGGGCCCAGAGATACCTCTCCGATACTCGGAGTGACAAATCCTAATCTCGATCTATGCCAACTCAACAAACACCTTCGGAGATACCTGTAGAGCATCTTTATAATCACCCAATTACGTTGTGACGTTTGATAGCACACAAGGCATTCCTCCGGTATCCGGGAGTTGCATAATCTCATAGTCGAAGGAATAAGTATTTGACATGAAGAAAGCAATAGCAATAAAACTGAACGATCATAATGCTAAGCTAACGGATGGGTCTTGTCCATCACATCATTCTCCTAATGATGTGATCCCGTTTATCAAATGACAACTCATGTCCATGGTTAGGAAACCTTAACCATCTTTGATTAACGAGCTAGTCAAGTAGAGGCTCACTAGGGACACGGTGTTTATTTATGTATTCACACATGTATTTAAGTTTCCGATCAATACAATTCTAGCATGAATAATAAACCTTTATCATGAATAAGGAAATATAAAATAACAACTTTATTATTGCCTCTAGGCCATATTTCCTTCAGTTATGTCATGTTGTTGCTTTATTTATAAAGCGGGGCGTGAAACCTTTTTCGGTAGCTCCTCTTCCATTTTCCTCTGATAATTTTCTCTTCGCATCCGTGCATACGAGCTTTCTCAACATGGTGCAGAGGTTGCCTGCCGTCCCGCCAGCAATGGCTCACGTCCTCCTTTTGATCCTCGGTCCATATTTATATCCAAGCGACACCAAAACCTGACCATCAGAGCACCTCCAACACTAACCAACAAATTTGCTCCGGCATCCGTTCGCGAACAGCGGGACTAGTCCGCAGACACGGATGCGGGAGCCGGCCATCCAAAACTGGCCATGTCCGGTTACATTTCAAATGAAATTCAATGAAAATAAACAAATTTGATTCAAACTCAAACAAACCAAACATTTTTTTACATAAAACCGAATGGTTTTCATCTAAACTGGAGCAAGTTTATTACATTTAGACATTTTTCAACTAGACCAGACTCTAAACCTAGGCTAAAATGACCGTCGACGCCCGTTCCCCATCTCCAGCCGGCCATGAGCCGCGTCAAAGAAGTCGCGAACCCTCAGCAACCCTCCGTGGCCCCTCCGCTGACATGTCTTCCCCATATTCGGCAGCCTGCTTGTCGGACTACCGGATGCCTTGGAGGGATATGCTTCAGCGAGATGGGAAGAATAGCCTCCGCTTCTCCCATACCTTCCCTATGTCTGGCTGAGCCGCTCATCGGAGTGGCCTCCGCTTCTGTGAAGCATGGATCGAGGTTGGTTTTTGGAGCGGGGAGCGAAGGTGGCCTGCAAAGAGGGCAAGACACTGGTTGTGCACGCCGGCGACATGCCGGCTGGGGCCTTCGTGGGACCCAATTGGAGGCGGCCTCCCATGATCTACTTTTCCTCACTGTCAGCGATGTTCGCGGACGTGCTAGCCGCCTCATTGATCTCCACGACGCCGACTTCTTTCTCCATCGGCAGGGCGCGGTTCCACGCAAGTTGCGGCGGATGACACGGGAGGAGCGGTATGACACTGCCTCGTCCACGTCAGTAACTTTTCTCGTGCTCCTCCGCTAGCTGGCTTGGAGCGGCGACTTGCTGAACCATGCACCAGCTTCGAGCAACCAGTTGCTCCTCCGCTCACCAGCCTGCAGCCTCGCCCATGGTAATGACGGCCTCGGGTGGCGAGGGAGGTCGAGCAACGAGTTGCCTAACTCGTATCCGGCTGGCTCAGCAGGCCACCCAGTTGGCTTTTATGCCGCAGAACCCCTCTTCCTGCTCGCCAGATGCCATGGACAGTGTGGAGAATGTGGTGCAAGGAGAAGATGGGGAGCGGAGGTGTGGTGTTGTTCTTGCCCGGCGTCTGGCCTTGTTTAAATAGCCGGTGGACGCGAGGAGCCAACCGGCATTGTGTTTAATGTCGGCCAGCTCGCTCGCGAACAAACGTGTGGCCGGAGTAGGTTTCTTGGCACATGCGCGGATTTAATGGATGCAAGCGAGGAGGCTTGTTCAGTCAGGCAGGCTAGGAGGTGTGTTCAGCAGGGCGTGTAGCGGGCGGCGCTCTCTCAGCCGTCGTGCCGCTTCAACGCCGATGCCAGTGAGAGGTTGCGTCTGCTCTGGGCTAGCGTTAATGCGGAGCGGTCGCTGACAGCGGCATGAATGCGGGCAGCTGGCGCCGGGCGGGAAAGCACGCAGATGATGGAGGGAGGTTTTGGGTGGGCCAGGGCAGTTAGAAGCGGACGTGGTAACGGTCCGGACGCCCGCAACCACCCCCCCCCCCAACCACCACCACCACTTTGTCTCCGGTTTGCGGGGGAAAATGCATCCGACCGTTGAGCGGACCGATACAAGCCCACGCTGGATGTCAAAACACGTCCGGGCCGCATGGTCCGAACGTATGTAGGTGATTTATTTTTCGAGAAAACTTTAAATCTATTCATCTTGCATCATGGTAGTACAACGAACACTAGAAATAATAAAAATTACATACCGATCCATAGACCACCTAGCGACGATTACAAGCACTGAAGCGAGCCGAAGGCGCGCCGCTGTCATCGCCCCTTCCTCGACTCTGGCGGGGTCCCCGTTGGAGATGCCCTCATCGTCTTATCCCTCTGCCATCCTCTTAAGCCGGAGGAGACATAGAGATTTAAACCCCTCCCCCACGCTAACTTCTAATTATAAGCAAACCATAACAGCAATGCCTGTGCCAAAGGAAATTGACCGCCCAAATAAATTTTATTATTATCGGCCGCTCAGAGGAGCAGCATTCAATGAAAACATACTATCAGGCAGAAAAAAATACTGTTCGCCAGAAAGAAAACATCTTGGAAAAACTAACGCCCACACGTGCGGCATCTTGCACATCGCCCACATGCCTCCTTTATCACTCATTTTGCCACATGTGAACAGATGACATCAGCAGGAATCTTTTTAGTTTTCGGCTTAAAAATATTTTATCTCCTAATTAAAAAATTAAATTAAAAATCCGTTTTCACCATTAAATCCGTCTCGACGAGATCTTCAAAACTAGACCCATGTTGATATGTTTCGACGAAATTTTTTTTTCCCAAAAGTTGCCATGATGTTTACACTATAGTTGCCATAGTGCTTAAACTAAAGTTGCCACGTGGCAATTTCAGTTTGTAGAGTATGGCAATTTTAGTATTTTGATGATGGCAACTGCAGTACTTTGACCATGAAAATTATTTTTTTTATGAACCATGGCAATTTTAAGTGCGTGTATCATGGCAATTTTAGTTTATGGTTCATGGCAAGTCTAGTTTCTTAATTCCTCATTTTATAAATGTCAAAATTTACTTTTAAATGTAGAAGAAAATAGCTGAAACATATCATGGCAACTTCAGTGTAAACACTATGACAATTCATGTGCAATAGACATGGCAATTTTTAATCAAAAAAAAATTCGTCGAAATATATTGATATGAGATCTAGTTTCGAAAATCTCGTCGCGAGAGATTTAATGGTGAAAACGGATATTCAATCGGATTTTTCATTTAAGAGATAAAATATTTTAAAAACTGAAAATCCAAAAAGATTTTCACATGCATGCATGCGGTGACGTGGCGCAATCTGTGTTATATGACGTGTGGGCGGGTTTCGCTCCCATCACACATGTGAGCGTTAGCGTTGTCCAACATCCTAGACTACTATCAAAATCGATTTGAAAAATCCATAGAAACCGAAAAAACGCGGGAGTGCCAAGGAAAAAGACGGGGAATGGTCCCTGTGAACCACGATGTCCTGTTCAATTTTGACTTCGAGCTTATGCTTTTTCCAAGATGCATCAGCGCATGATTGGCGACGGATGGGGATGCCTCTGGTCGTGCAGCATGGCCCTTGGATGCAATACCAGCCATCCACGTGGACTTTGACATCGTGCTAGCTGATTTGACACGACCAGCAAACGCCGATGTGTCATTACCGACCTTGAAAGCCAAAAGGGCACTACGCGATTGGCTTGCAAACAGCTACGTGGCCACTGATTTTTGGTGCAGCATAGATGCATCTTCCATCCTGCCATCACCCTCCATCCCCATCTAGAATCTCAAACAAGCGTGTGTTCGTTACTTGCTTTACTAATGCTGCCATTATTGTTCGCATATTTTCCCCTCTTTTCGTAGAGTCTCATGGATAATAATTTAGATATGCAGTACTACACAAACCCAAGAGGAAATCAAGCAAATTCTGGAAATCAGCTCTGCCACTTTTGAAGAAAAGTACTTGGGCCTGCCTACGCCCGAAGGACGCATGAAGATGTCTCAATTCCAGCCTATCCTTGAACGTTTCACAAAAAGGCTCACTAATTGGCTTGAAAGATATATGTCCCACGGTTCAAAAGACATTTTGATTAAATCTGTGATTCAAGCTCTGCCAACTTACACCATGAGTATGTTTAAAATGAGTGTAGCTTTCTGTGACGAATATGAGAAACTGATCCGAGATTTTTGGTGGGGAGATGAGGAAAATCAGAGAAGAGTCCACTGGATGTCTTGGGAGAAAATGACACAACCTAAATGTCAAGGTGGTCTGGGCCTCCGTGACATGCAAATGTTCAACCAGGCTCTCCTTGCAAAACAAGCATGGCGTTTGATTCAGCGGCCGGAAAGCTTGTGTGCTCGACTCTTGAAATCAAAATATTATCCTAAAGGCAATTTGCTGGACACGGTTTTCGCGTTTGATGCGTCCCCAGTGTGGAGAGGGATCGAGTTCGGGCTTGAACTCTTAAAAAAAGGTGTTGTGTGGAGAGTTGGGGATGGAAAAAGTATCCAAGTTCTCAGGGATAGTTGGATCCCAAGGCAATCTGGACTCATGGTAAAATCTCTCAAAACTCGGAGCCGAATCAGATGGGTTAATCAGCTAATTTTGCCACAAACAAGAGAATGGAATGCTCCCCTTATTAATCAACTATTCTATAGATTTGATGCAGAGGAAATTTGCAAGATAAAACTCCCTGTTAGCGAAACAGAGGACCACCTTGCCTGGAACTATGAGAAAAATGGCATGTTCACGGTAAGAAGTGCCTACAAGCTGGGCATGAGCTTGAAGCAGAAGGAAACAACTTCTGGATCATCAAGTAATGTCGGCACCGGAAGGGAAAATCTCTGGAATTTGATCTGGAAAGCAAGCATCCCTCACAAAATCCGTATTGTGGCCTGGAGAATTGCCACTGATTCACTACCCACAAAAGAGAACAAAAGAAGGAGAACACTTGAAATTGATGGCATATGCAATATATGTGGCAGAGATACAGAGGATGCTCAACATGCTGTTCTGAACTGCACAAGAGCTAAGGCACTTCGAGAGAATATGAGAGAGCATTGGGCCTTGCCAAGTGAAACATCGCTTGTTACCCGTGACCCGGACTGGCTTCTAAATGCGCTCAGTCTTTGTTCTGGAGACATGCGAGAAAAACTGCTCTTGGTACTATGGCGTTCCTGGCATCTTAGGGATGACATTGTGCATAACAAAGGCACTGCAAAGGTTTCAGACTCAGTCCTTTTCCTGAAGAATTATTGGGAAACTTTGAACTCAAACACTCCAAGTGAAAGTGATGTGAAAGGAAAAAAACCTTTGTATGATATACGAAAACAGTTGACCACTGCTGAGAAAATGAAGCCAACAGGGCATTGGTCCAGACCCCAAGGCGAGTGTGTTAAGCTAAATGTTGATGCCTCCTTTGTTTCTGCTTTGGGATCAGCTTGGGCAGGGGCAGTCGCCAGGGATAGCACCGGTTCAGTTCTTTTCTCTGTAGGCCGTCTCTTTCATATGTGCACTGATGCAGAGGAAGCTGAAGCTAGCGCCCTGCTTTTGGGCCTCAAGTGTTTGCGAGATATAAACAAGGTTCAAGTACAAGTGGAATCAGACTGTGCTGCTGTCGTTGCGGCTGTGAATGTAGAAGAAAGAAACAACACTAAGTGGTGGGCTACTTATGAAGAAGCAAAGACTATAATGCGGGAGTTCAGTTCGTGCATGGTGAGTAAAATTGGAAGAGAGTGCAACGTGGCCGCACATGAGATAGCAGCTCATGCTAGAGCTCATGGAGATTTTTATATACTGCAGAATGTGCCACCGAATGTCTTACATGTAATTGAGAATGACTGTAAAATTGCTATGAATGAATGAAAGAGCTCTCTTTCCCCTTTCAAAAAATAAAATAAAAAAATAATTTAGATAGGTCAATCATGATTCTTTCATCCGAAATTGCATTTTATTTTCGAGAGGGGCTTCTGCTCTGCATATGCAGATCGAATTAGCATCGACATGAAACCATCTAGAGAGGCGGGTGGTAAGGTCGTCAGATCAGAGAAGACGTGATTTTTCAAGAACACATAAGAGAGTTGGGCGCATTTTTCATTAAGGGAAGATAGGTTCAAGCTACATTATAAGCCAGAGTAGGCCGCATATATACTTTGATGAGAGAAAAGGCTTTTATGAAAATTAATCAACCAAAGGAAAAAAAATGCCTCGCTACCCCATGTTGCTCCCCTTGGACGACTCGGGCAGCGACAAACCCCAACCACTACAGTGTCTTCCAGTGGCGGAGCCACCTCCCGGCTACCCGGGGCAGCTGCCCGGGCTCAGCCATGCATTCTAGTTTGAATAATAGCAGTAAATGGAGAGCTAATCATCATTTTATAGGGGCAAACAACTGATAGACAGCAGCTCCGTGTACTTTGCCCCGGCTCACCGGCCGAGCTGGCTCCGCCACTGGTGTCTTCCTTCCCTCCTCCATGCTCATTGTCATCGCCTGAATGAGGCGACCTTTGTGTGTTGCTCAGAAATTTGCAGGGCGTGTGCCGTACTCATCGTTGAGGCAACGCCGAGGCTAATCCTGTCCATGGGGTGCATTGTTGCTGGTGTTATTTTTTTTTTCATTAAGTTTGGATTGCTTACCACGAGTGCAATGTGGTTCGCTGGTGGTGTTCTGAATCCTTCACCATGCCAAGCGAGGCAAAAATCCTCCCAAACATGTCTTTTTCATGGGCGCAAGTTGCACGTAGGGCACGTCTGAAAACCACTCGTGTCAGTGCTAACTATACTAAGGTAACTCTAGACCATCCCCTAAAATTTAGAGGAGCAAACGGCCGAGTATCTTTTAGTGGGGTATTTTTACTCCTATAAATTTGGTAGCAGATCCTCTAAACTTAGCTGAGTAAAAAAGAATTGAGTGGCACAAACACAAATTTGATTCAAATAAGTATATACAAAACCTACTAAAGCCAAATTCGGTGCTGATTCATAATATTTTGCATTGACATGTAGATGAACTTAACCAAAACTTAGACTAAACTAATCAAAACTTACTAACCGATGTCGTTGCCGACATCGTCTTCATTGTCGCTAGACAGAATCCCTCCCCCACCCCCCCCCCCCTCCCTAGCCGCTAACTACTCGTAAAAGCGGCGCTCCGCCTTGATTTGCTCCGGGTAGCGACAGCGGAGCTCCGCCATGTACACCTCGGCGGCGGCCTCTGCCGTGATGCGCTCTCGAGCCTCCCGGTCCTCCCTCCTCTCCCGCGCGGAGACCACCCGCGGGTAGACGCGCTCCAGTTGCGGCATCTCTTCAAAAGTAAAGTTCCGGTGGCCGTCGGCGCCGAGCATGCGAACCGACATGATAGCATATGTTTGTGCCGCTAGTTCGGCAAAATGGGAATATCCAATTAAAATTTTCTTGTGGGCATGCCGGTCGGTTATCTCGGCCACCCACGCTCCCCAATTCCGCTGCCGCATGCCGATGTACTGCCTCTGTGGCGGCGACGGCGAGAGCTTAGGGAAGACGTGCAGGCGTCCGTGGGAGGAAGAAGTGGAGGCGCGCCCATGGCCTTGGGATCAATTCCGGCCATTAACGGCGCCGGAGTGGGTGCAGGACTCGCCGACGGAGATTAGGCGGCTGGGATTGGATGGACGAGAGGCAGAGAGGCGCGGTTGAATTTTACTCCACAGCCACGGGGAGTAAATATAAGAGTTCGGTGCCCCAAAGAGAAAAAAATTAACTCCTCTAAAATATATCAGGGCGGCTAGGTGTCGCTTAGAGGAGAAAAATCAGATAGTTTTTTCTTGTCAAATCGGTTTTAGGGGATCGGCTAGAGTTGTTCTATCTGACAACAGTAGGAGTAATTCGGCTGGGAAGTTAGTTAGTTGGGACTTGGGAGGGGGGACGCGCGCCCAAGCGGAACTCAAACGCAGCGGACTCAATTGAAGACCAAAGGATGGAGCATCGAATCAAACTAGCATAGGAGATTAATAATTATGTAAGCTAAAGGAAACGGAAAGAAAGGAAACCAAGCTAGAGCTGGACGCGGGCGGGCGGGAGGGAGGAATGAACGACGAATGAATTATTGGCGCGTCGCGTAGGAGTGAGAAAGGAAAGATTCGACGATAGGGAGAGAAACGAACCAAAGCAATCTCTCTCTCTCTCTCTCGAAGTATGGAATTGGAGGAGGGGCAGAGCCAGCAATTCGGCCATATCCGAAAGGCATCCATCCCTTCCACCATCGTCGCCGACCCGGCCCAGCGGTTTCTCGGATTCCGCGAATATATCCTAGCCAGCAAATCCATCGCCCCGCCATCCCTTGCCCATAAATTGCACGCCCCGGAGACGTTTCTTGCCACCGTGGAGTTCGCCCAGCTCTCTCTCGTCTCTCATCTCCTTGGCTACGTACTTCTTCCACCTCTCCCTCTCTCCCACGCACCTCTCTCTCAGCGCTTCGGTGATCGGAGCAAGCCAGTTGTTGGGTTCTTTGCTTGGTATGTCTCAATGCTGTCAATCCTCCTAGATCGATATGATGCAGGCATGTAGCTGCCAGGAAAAACAATACTTCTTTCTGCAAGTTATCTAGCCTTTTGCGGCTCTTCTCTTGATGCATGCATAGCTACATAGTTGCACTGATCGAGCATGCATTGCGTATTCTGATGTTAGCACTGAAATTGATGCGAGTTGTGACGTTAACAACGAGATGGATGCAATCTGCAGGCATGCCTAGGTGCACCTCGTCAGTCAACTACCAAACGGAGACAGCGACCATGTCGGAGCTCATCTGCAACGGCTGCTTCAGCCTGGTGCTCTACAACCGCGGCGCAGCCAACGTACGCTGCTCCCGGTGCAACATGCTCAACTCCACAAGATCAGGTACTGCTTAATCATTTCTGCAACTATACTCACTCACACCAGTCATGTTAGCTGTGTCTGTGCTGGTGCTGAGCTGCATCCATCATCATCTAGCTAAGCTGCTTGTTGCATTGAGCTGGACTGACATTGGTATTCACATATGGATTGGCAGCGAGCCAGTACGCCCACCTGAAGTGCGGCGGCTGCCGGACGACGCTCATGTACCCGCCGGGGGCCTCCACAGTGGGGTGCGCCACGTGCCATCACGTCAACCCCGTCAGAGCCCAGGGCTCCTCGGCTCCTCCGGTAAGCGCCCGCCTTCCTCGATCGCGCTAGCTAAATCTTACAATGCCTCCCGTAATCAGTGGCCTGATCTTTGAAAACTAACTTCTCTTAGAGGCTATGTCAATGCATGTCTAGAATGCCATGTGGTATGTTCGAACGCAACGTTGTAGGTAGTAGTCGGCACGGTTTCCGGCACAAAGAATCAGTTTACGGAGATATTTGTGTGGTCCAAAGCTGAAAGCTACATGGGGCTGGCTACACATTGTGCGATGATCACCCTCTCCTGTTGCATCAGTATTTCTTGAAAAGATCACCACTATGGTAGGTTCAGATTGCTCCATGGCTTCGTCATGGAATCAGTTCTCACTTCTCAGATAGGCAAGTACCTGAGAATAATATTGATTAGCTACGTACGTACCACAGACTAGCATTCAAATTCTCTGGACCATTCGTGTTATCAAATTCTCTGGACCATCCGTATTATCAAATTGTCTGAAAATTACATACATATATACCAGTGGTCCATTGGAATCGATCATCGGCCAAACAATCTGAATCTTATTGTCAAAGGTTGATGGCGGCGCCGGCCGGCTTTATTCTCTAGCTCAACTTTGTTCGTGCTACTTTCAGGATGCCCATGCCCGGCCTCAGACAGTTCTTGTGGAGAATCCCAGGACAATGAACGACAAGGGTAAACTGGTAACCACCCTCGTCTCTAGCTAACACTCTACCAAAACCCTCTATTTTCATCGCTAGTTATGGCAAAGAAATTATCTATATAATTTACTGAATTTGTCTGCGTCTGGTTCAGGTGAGCAATGTGGCGGTCGGTGTCACCTCATGGAAAAGATGACCAAGAAGGAATTCTTGGTTTTATCCCCAAGGGTCTGGTTAATGATGCATGCCCTTGGTGAATCTGTATCATCGTCAGATAAATGTTAAAATCAAGTGTGTTTTGAAGCTTGATATAAACAAGAGAAACAGTAGGAAAAGAGGCAAGGAAACAGAGAAAAAAGGAAGAAAAAATGGATCTCTGAAATGTGCCATGTTTGTGCTTCTTTCTGAAAATGTAAATATGCTGGCTATGTGCTAGCCTATGATGTGCTCTTAAGAAAAAGGAATGCAAAAAAGCATTATGTCCAGGAATTCTCTCTCTCTCTCTCTCTCTCTCTCTCTCTCTCTCTCTCTCTCTCCCCCTCTCCTTTTTGTGTTATCCTTTTCGGAAATTTCTTTTCGGCCGGCTTACCGATCGACATGCTGAGTCGACTTTGCACTTGGGGCTCTGATTCTTCAGTTGAAAGCCTGAAACTACTGTGCAGCGAAATAATGATGACGGAATAATGGATGCCTGCTTCTTTTTGACTGTTCACAGGAAGAAGAGCCAGATGTGTTCATCTTTCCAGCGCCGGCAGTTCAGGTTTTGAACGTTGACGATAGCCCATGGATAACACTAGGGCTAGGCTTCTACAGTTACAGTACAAAACCTAGCGAATCAGGACAGCCAAAGCATAAGCATGCAAAACATGGCCCATCCAAAGCCCGGCCCAACCCAAGGCCAGGAAAAGTAACCACAATTAATTTATATATGCAAAAAATTCGGGAGCAACTAGTTGACGAGCGCTCCTTCGGGAGCCTCGCAACGATCAGCGCCACTTGGCGCGCTCTCAGCCGTCCCGCCACGTGTCGTGCTCTGGGCGCTCCCTTCATATTTTTTTTTCGCACGCGTTTTCGGCTTTTTAAATGGTTTTTTTCATGGTTTTTTTGACGTTTTGGTTTTCCACCGGTCTTTCTTAGCTTTTGGGCCAAAAAAATATTTTGAAAAAAAAAATTGCGCAAAAAAACGCATTTTTTTTTCTTCCTCGGGAGGCATGGTTTTGCTTTCGTGAGAGGCCGTGCCTCTCTGAAACGAAAAAAAAAATATTTTTTTCTTCCGCGAGAGGCACAGTTTTGCTTTCGCGAGAAGCACGGCCTCTCGGAAACGAAAAAAACGCGTTTTCTGTTTTTTTTTCCTCCGCGAGAGGCACGGTTGTGATTTCGCAAGAGGCACGTCCGTGCCTCTTTCAGAAAAGGAAAAAACGCGAGAGGCACGGTTGTGATTTCGCGAGAGGCACGGCCGTGCCTCTTTCGGAAAGGGAAAAACCGTGCTCCCGGTTCGGTTTTTTCGTTCGATTTTTTTCTAAAAAAAGTCGTTAAAACCTATCAACATGGGATCTAGTTTTGAAGATCTCGACGCGAGGAATACAACGGTGAAACGGTTCGAGACTTGGATGCACGGTTTAAGAGATAAAACGTTTTAAATAAACGGATCTACAGATCTACAAAAAAAGGATAAACTCCCAAGTTGTGACAAGTGACACACATGCAGCGCCGTTTGTCACAACCTGGGAAAGTTGAGGTGATCTTTGCGATGAGTACTTCTCAATTAGTAATTTCAGAAAAAATCACATGACTAAATAGTACTGTGTGTGTGCGTATTATTTTTTGGGATGAAAAGAAACAGAATGATGTATTTCTTTTATTTGAGATTTTAAGGCTCTGGGTCAGAGTGGGCCGATTTCAAAAGAAATGGGAAAATGTTACCCATGCCCAGGAAAGTCGGGGCCACCTGAACAGAGACTGAAACTTGCATTCTGGCAATTTCAACAGCATGGATGGAACACCACCAATTCAGCAGTACACCAACCAGACAGAATTCTCTAAAAAAAAAAGGACCTCTTCCTCTCTTCGAGGTGGAACTCACGTGCATGTTGTATGCTTCCAAGTGCACTTGTATTATTCTAGTTTACAACTTGCTCCTCAGACAAGATCATATTCAACTCAATTGAACAATTTAATTGTATTCTGAGGTGGGGCTCCGGACCTTCCTGGCAGGAGAGGTGTGCACGCAGTTCTGCTTTCTCCGCTTCTTTTCTTTTGCAAGGGCTGGTTCCTTCGCCTATTGCAAACATGCAACATAAATGGTCTCGCCCGGATAATAGGGTAGATGACCGGCCGCGGACGCTGGACGGCGGCCTCTTTAAATTACAGGATTTTTATAACAACTTCTCTGTTAGAGACAATTAATATGGATGGAGGGGTGGGGGGTTATTATTTTCTGCTTGATTTGGACGGGTTTTTTAAACCATGCAAAAGAATAGCGTGTGATTAATATAGAAGGAAGGAGATCCAGGGTCTTAGAGTATAGCAACGATCCAGTAAGAAAAACAAAAGGAACAAAAGAAGGCAAAAAGCTAAGAGAGAAGCGACGCTAGGCGAATAGTGACCCATGCATTTAGCGTCCGCTTTAGACCAGTTGAGTGCATCGCAATTTATTTTGTCTAAGATACTACCACTGAAGTTAGCTTTGTTATCTGAGACCACGGAGTTCGGCCCAAATAACTGGGTGGGCCAATTGATAGAAATAGCTTTTCTCGAATACGCACGAGTGCGCGTACTATATATTAAAGAGAAGAGTAGGGTAAAGAGCCCCTCCACGCTGATGATACATGATGTGGTACATGAGCTCAGCTCCGCCGCTGTTAAATCTAGCCTACACTCTCATCGTAGCCCACAAAGATAACGCTCCCATGAAGGAGGTTATGTCCCCTTTGATCAGCCCTGCCTGCTTCCATGCCCGACTCTCGCGTTCAATCTTAGCTACAACATGCATTACAGATGGAGTAGCCCCATCAAATATGATTGCATTCCGGTGTTTCCATATTTCCCAAAGAACTAGGATGAGCATGGCCCTAATGTCCTTCCCATCGCTCCCGGTGCCAGTTTTGGTTAGGCACCACTCCTGCAACTTCTCGCTCCTTGACAGCGTCCACTCCTGCCTGCCAAGCGTCGTGCAGACCCCTGCCCAGACCTCACGAGTAAAAACACATTCCAGTAGTAGGTGGTTGACAGAAATAGCTATTGGGATTGTGTTCTATGGTCCAAATATATATATATAAATATATATATATATATATATATATATATATATATATATATATATATATATATATATATATCTTAGGGCGAATTTCTAGAGATATTTCAATATAAAAATTCTCTTGAAATGTACACGAATTCTCTGTTTCCTTGTACAGTATATATATAATCCTCGTCTGGATACAGATTCTCCGACCTCGGTCAGCCTTGCCGGTCCCTCCTAGATGTGCGAGTAAATGATCAACTTTTAAAATCCTATTGTATTAAATAGTACTCCCTCCGTTCGGAATTACTTGTCGCAGAAATGGATGTATTTAGACGTATTTTAGTTCTAGATACATCCATTTCCGAGACAAGTAATTTCGAACGGAGGGAGTAAGAGAGACGGGGGAAAGGGCAATAACACATGCCGATCGTGATCCATGACGCATCACCGGCGCACGGAACAGAGAGAGAGATTCCAGAAATAGTCAACTCATGCCAAGATTACCAGCTTCATTATTGCTGTTAATATCATAATACTACTACGGGCGGGTAACAACCTCCCCGATTAAGCTTAACAACCCCCGCCGGACGGCCCTAGTCCTTTTACAGGAAGGACCCTGCGTTCCACGTCCCCTGCTTCGCAATTTACGACTAGGACCTCGACACTGCTGAGAAACTATGATATAGTCCCCGCCGGGTCAGCCGCGCCTCCCCCCCCGGTCCGTTCCGGCTGCTGTTGTTCCCCGGCGCCTCACGCGAATGCCGATGCCAATGGCGGCCGCGGCCGGAAACGGAGAGGTCTCGCCGATCGTGGAGGCGGCGGGGTGTAACATGCTGCGGCCGCGGGGCGGGCCGCCTCCCCCGTCTCCGTCCCCCGTGGTCGGCAAGCCGCTCGCGTCCGGCGCAGTGCCGCGGCACGCGCTGGAGTTCGACGGCGACGGGCGGTATATGGACGCGCCGTGGGACCTGCCTACGTCGCCGGAGACGTCGCCTTCCTCCGCGCCGGGGGCGTTCACGTGGCATCACGTCGAGCTCCCGCGGTTGCTCTCCGGTGGCGCGGCCGCGAAGCCACTACACCACGCGCAGGCGCTGATCGAGCTCCTGTGCCCGCCGCTCACGCTCCAGGATATCCTCGCGCTCGTCGGCAACGGCCCGCACTGCGGCGGCGTCGCCGACGGCGGCGGCGTCGCGCTCGTGCTCCGCGTCAGCGCGCCGGGGCCGCTCGGCAGCGCCTTCGCGATCCGCCTCGCCGCGCGCGTCACCGAGAGCTCCGTCATCACCGTGTCCGTCGGCGCCGTCCCGCGGCTCGCGTTCGGGACCACGCAGGCGTCGCTCCTCTCGGAGGTGCCCCTCGGGGTGGCCGCCTCGCTCGCCGAAGAGGGACACGGCGGCGGCCGCGCCGTCGAGGGCGGCGTTGTCATCGACGAGCGCCTGCTCGAGTCGCTGCTCGCCATGAACCACGCGGACGGCGCCCACACCGACAACCCGGTGCCCCGGACGGTGTCCAACCTCCTCGTGCACGTCCTCGGCACGCACGTCGACCACGTCCACGACATTGTCACGCGCCTCGAGATGGAGATCGACAACATCGAGCTGCACATCGACAAAGGTGGGTGTCGGAGGTTGCTTTCTTGGCTGGTAATCTCAAAGCATACAATAATTTATGTGGTAGGGTGCTTTTTCTACTAGTCATCTTTTTAAGAGACTGCAAAAAAAAGGCAATCTTTTAGGAATTGATACTAACTTCATGTCTACGCCTTTGTAGTTGGTGATGACAAATTCTTGTTGTATGAACAACATGAGTTGCATTAATCGTCATCATAGAATGTTAATTGAACCGGAAGCTTAATTTGGTGGCAAGGAAATGGGGGTTGGGTGTCAAATTTGTTGCCATTGTTGATGTGCATTGGAACGGCGAACTGGGAGAACTTCTGGAAGGTCAAAACGAGCTTGCTGATGTTCTTGGGTTAATTGTGGATTGTTCGATTTGCAACACAGTTTTGGTTCCACATTTGTGCTTAAGCTGATTCTCAAATGGAATTTTTCCATCTAGAGGCCATTCCCTGATAGATTGAAGATGCCCTTATGGATGGTAGAATGTGAATTGTCAAGCAACCTTATTTTCTGAAATGCAATGAATGCAGCGGCGACCCAACATGATCTTTTCTGGGCCATCTGCAAGTTATTGGGGGAATTTTGTTCATCAATATCTTGGGTTCTAGACAGGTTAATGTCAATGGAGTGCAATATAAAGCAAGTCTTCATTACTACTGATAAACTTGTACTCAAATTTGTTTGTAAGGTGATATCATATAATCGAATTACTTTAGTTTATGTCTAGTAATAGTCTAGTTTGATTATGCAAAGGATATATCTACAAGGTATCAGATGGCAAATGTATTCACCTAGCACCTGGCAAATCGTCTCTTGAGATTTTTCATGGTATGCTTATGAATGTTGATTGCAGGTGGTCACTTCATGAGGAAACTTCTGTTGGATGGTAGGAGATTCCCCAAAATGCACCTTGATTTACAGCGCCTACTTCAGGTATTTGGTGAACCCTCTCCCAAATTTCTGGAAGAGATATACTGGGGACTTGAGTGCGATGTACTTCAGTGATGTATTTAACTGAGTGTCCATGTGATCCCAAGATCAATATCATCTGCTGTTTCCTGACCTACCATACCATGGTACCAAATAAAAGTTGGAGGCCTGATGCTAATATGCTGTTCCTCCAGGTGGTGTCGCACGGCGAACAAGTCTTCCCCCGTGTGAAGGAAAGATGTGCGAGCAAGAGTTGGTTCGCAACTGAAGATATTGCCACCCTCGAAGATTTGATTGGCCGCCTTAGGAGGCTCAAGGAAAACCTTGGATTCATAACAAACAGAGTGACCACGCTGCAGGCCAGCCTCGACAGCTGGCAGTCAGAGCAGATCAACAAGAGCCTATACTATCTTTCGTTCCTCTCCATAGTTTTCCTCCCTCTCTCCATTGTAACCGGAGGTAAGTTCTCCATGTCGGTCATCATAGTGGGCTTCCCCATCATAAGGTTGTTTCCTGTTCATGGGTGATCACCTGGATATACCCTTCCCTGCTATTTTACGCAGTTTTCGGAATGAATGTCGGTGGTGTGCCATGGACCGAGCAGAACAAGAACCCCACAAATCTGGACGGTTTCGCCAACGTGATGCTGATATGTGCCGTGATCTTGCTGCTCCTTCTGCTTTGCTTTCTGTTCCCTTCACTGTACTCTCATGTGTCGGCATGGCGAACCCGGCGTGAGCTGACCAGGAGTGGCTCCCAGAACAAGAGGCACCTGAAACTCTTCAAAGGCCACAGGGAAGGTTACATGCGCCTGTGAGGAGAACATTACAGGTAAAATGGTGACAGCCGTTAGTTAACATGAATGGAACCTTCTTATGTATGCTCATCTCCTTGAAATCCATCCATGAATTCAGGTTCTTCCTGTACTTGAGAAGTCAGCACCTGGGGGTAGGCAATCATGAAGGGAAGATCCGAGGTGTTTCATTGGCAGCGAGAAATCTTGACACCAAGATTTTTTTTTTTTTTGGTGATGTTGTTGTAATATTGGGTGTAAAATTAGACAGAAAAAGTAGATAGGGGCCATGTACAGCTTTGGTTCACAACCTCCGACATAGGTTCACCACACATCTGTTCATTTTTTAGTTCTTTTCTTTTCCATTGTTATCTTGGCGAAGTTTGGTAGTAAGTCCCACTGTACCATATTTTGCCTGTAAACTGTAACATTTTTTCAAGAGAGCAAGCTAATTGCTTCATCCATTGTTCTTCAGGTGTCTGTTCATTTATTCTCATCATAGTTGCATGATTGTTCTTCAGAATTACTTCCTCTGTTCCTAAATATAAGTCTTTCTAGAGATTCCAATATGGACTACATACGAAGCAAAATGAGTGAATCTATACTTTAAACTACGTCTATATACATCCGTATGTAGTTCCATACTGAAATCTCTAGAAAGACTTATATTTAGGAACGGAGGAAGTAGATCATGGAAGAAACCAACATGTTTCAAATCATTTGTTCGGAACTTCCAAAGTTGCCTTGCCGGCAATAATATGGCAGTATGCTGATTGGCTTCATTGTTTAGACCAACAGGCACATACAATTTGGTAATAGTCCCGGTCCAAAAGCATCTTCAGAATATTCACGGTTTCTTCCTATCAGCCAACATAATTCATGAATTCAAGCGGTTGCTATCTTCAATATTCACAACAAGTTATTCCAAATTTGCACAACATGAGATAAAAATATTGTTTACCCCTTGCAATCTAGTGTTGTACATGTTGAGACGGATTCCCCAAGAGAAAATGGTACATGAGTACAATTGGTACATCTGAAGCGCATTTCACTTTCCACGCCCACCAAGGAGAAGAGATTGTTCAGACCGAAGAACTAACCCCACTTCAACTATATGACAAAAAGAATGAAGCGTTCCTAGTGATGCGAATTTGGAGGGCAGTTGCAATCACCACTCTTCACTATTATACACAGCCTCTTGTGAAAATGCTGCCTGCATCGCTATTGAATTACAGCTCAGCTGACAGAAATGGTGAGCAATTGACGGGCAACACAGGAAATGTCCTTCTAGATCCTGCAGTTCATAGCACTGGTGTTAGGAGGCACTTATCAGTAAGTAAACATAGAACTGTGAGTTAAAAGGGTTTTTCTTATGTAACATTATATACCCTATATAATCTAAAGTTAGAACAAGCTTGTAATATTTCAGATATGAAACTGTTGCATTTATAATACTAAACCGAGTAGCTAGATGCTACAACTCTACTGGACTGAATGATTACTGATCTACTGTCAAAAATATAAGAAAGCTTTTATCTACAGAAGTAGATTCAGACTATCGAAATCCATCGGCATATTTCTTTAGTGTAGCTTACTCAGGTCTATCATGAGCACCCATACATATATCAGCTGAGATGATAATATATTCTGGGAAAAGAAATGATAATAGACCAAAGTAATGTACCTCAATCCAAGTTTAATTCTGGTTTTGCAACTGCACACGAGATGAATGATCTGCAAATATAATACAACATGAATATCATAATTCATCAGGTTTATCTGAGCCGAGTAGTGCAATAAAGAATCAGATATAGTGTTAGTATGGTGAATAATACCACTTGTAACACCAGTAGAAATCATTCTATCCATATTATCTATACGTCTTTGTATGGACCTCAGTAGCATGTTTAGCGCTAACACTCTCTTGCGGATAGAGGAAATCCTTGCTGCATGTTGTGCTATTACCGGGGAGGGTGCATTCTCCAATAGCTTGTCTAGTTCTGCAGAAACCAATAGGCATAATTTCATAAAATTCACGACGCACAGGGAGAGTATGAGTTGAAAACAATATGCATGCAGAGAAAAATAACAACACAAAGTTCAATTCAGAAACATATGAACCACAAAATAAGCATCCAATAACAGAAGTATAAATCTCTGGGGCGATATCTTGCCAAATGCTGATGTACTTCACATCAAATGGTTCAAGGTAGGATCACGTGTGCCAGGAAATACACAGGAGCACATGGATGCTCCACCCCCCTATATGAAAATTAAATTCAAAAACTACAAGAAAAATTCAAAAAAATGAAATCTTGGACTATCAAACTTGGGTGCCCAGTCTATTCCCGTATGAAGTTTCGTAGAAAAAAAATACCAGGAAATGTATCCGTGGCGACAAAAATACAGTCCGAACTAAAATCCATCCAAACAGTTTTTTTTCTATACATAAGAATTATTTGTCTTTTTTGCCACGGATACGTTTCCTGGTATTTTTTTCATGAAATTTCACACGAAAGTATATTGGGTTCCCAGGTTTCATATTCCAAAATCCCAGATTTTTTTTTTTTTGAAATTTCCTGGTATTTTTTTGAATTTAATGTTCACATAGGGGTGTGGAGCACCCAGGTGCTACAAATCCTCTTCCCACGTGTGCCTCTCAATACTGCAAGCACAATAAGCAATCTCTCATAGGCAACATGATTAAATGTACATTAGTTACCCTAAGACCGCATTTAATTCCTTGCAATTAACTCGATGGTGCTGGTAGGGTGCAGGGCACAAGGGCAAAACCTGTCTTCGCAAACAAAAGGGCAAAAAACTTGTACACTCTTTTTTTCCGGAAAAGGCTCAGATCTATTATAAAGATTCGTACAAAGCACCCCAAACATAATAAAAATACATCAAGGTTTTTGGACCACCGAACGACCACTACCGCCGCTAGAACAAGCTGTCGACGAGCCGCTGTCGCAGCTCCCATACTGGAACCAGCCTGACCTTGTTTATGACAGCTAGGAAGTCTTCGTGCACGTGCCCTTAAGGACCAGCGCCCCAAAGCCACAGGCCTCGCCATCCCAAGGAGACACGAAATCAATTCAAAGAACCTAACACGAAATCTCACCGTCTTGTATGCAAGGCGAGAAACCCTAACCTCGCCGCCCCAAGGAGACGGCAAGAATCTACTCCGAAGCTCCATCTAATCCATCCTGACGAACGAACTTGAGGAGGATCGGAGCCCGAAAGACTGACTCGGAGATGAAGCACCGCCATCCATCCGAGTGCCGCCCCTGTGAGGATTAAGACCCTAACCTATCTACTAACCGGACTCGAGACACCAAGATTCCCCTCCCCGCCATCGGAGGGGAGGAGATTCCACGGGCTCGCTAGCAGAGATTGAGGTGAGGAAGCTTCGCCCTAGTCGCCTTGCGAGAGGGGAAGGAAAGCCAACGATAAACCTGTACACTCATGTAATGATGGCGCCACAGAAGCCTTGCTTCTAACGTATTCAACTTATATAAGTGTGCAGGTAATAAACAAACAATTTATTATAGACAATACAACATAATACCACTACTCTATGTCCTGATCTTAAACACCAGAACCGTCCAGATACAGGGGGTGCACATCACCCGGAGCCAAAGATTCGCTACCCATATAGGTCCTGCTTTTTATGGAAAGCAACATGCACTGGAGAACCCAGCGTAGCAACTATGGTTTGCTGGACCAAATCTTCCTCAATCAGGTATTTATCTTACTCTGCGTATTTCCATGTGTTTTGTCAATTTAACTATCATATTTGTGTTTGTATAGACAGTGATGTACTTTTCAGTAATATAATTTTAATTCCAATCTAGTAAACCCTTTTGTATGCCATAACTTAGCACCTCGCTGGCTTCATTTCTATGCGTTTGTCCACCGAGTTAGTTGTTTAATATACTTCATTTTGTTGTTTGGGTGTTTCAAAGTGCAGTTTTTTATCCAAGACCTGAGCCCTGATGATATTCCAAACCACTCTTGTTTGTCTTTCACTTATGTAGGATAATAATACAGCCAGCAGCTGGCTATATAAATCTGCCATATCACCAAAAGCCAGCCTTAATTACTGTATGGAGTTGGCAATTAGGTTAGTACTTTTTTCACTCTCTCTCTTTTCATTTTTCTCTCATTGATTTTTTTTTACCTAGGAGCACACGTAGAGCTCACTCCTTCTCTTTTTCCTTACCTCTCTTTTCCACATAGGCAAAAATTTCATCTAATAAGCAGGTTTATAACGTACTACCTCCATCTCGGTTTATTGGTCCCCTTCATATTTTGTGCCAAATTTTGACCATAGATTTCACTAACAAAATATAAGTTGTATACCACAAAACTTATATTGTTGGATTCATATTCGAAAGAGGTTTTCAATGATACTATTTTCATGGTATATAACTTATTTTTTGGTAGTTAAATCAAAGGTCAAAGTTTGACCCAAAATACAAGGGGGGCTAATAAACCAGGATGGAGGTAGTACTAGTATCATACTTCCTCTGAATACGCAATTATTGTCAAGTCAGCCATGCCACTTAAAAACATGCTCTACATTATTGTTAGTTCATAAATACTCCCTCTGTTCCGAAAAACTACTTGCACTGCAACAAAACTGAAACCAAATACTAGCATGAGCATCTCTACAATAAGAATGATCTTCGGTTCGAATTGACGGAAAAATACACATTAACTTCTGCTCGGACAACAAGGCTGGGTCGGTACCAGAATGACCATAAAAAAGAAATACTAGCGCGAGTACCCGTATCACACTGTACCACAAAAATTCAGGAGCTTAAAACAGAATCTGTTGGTCCTTAGGGCATTTCTAACCGATCCCCAATAGCCGGTTAGAGGAGTAAAATTCCGGTTTTACTCTAAACGGGACCTAACCGATCCTCAATAGACCATAGTGGAGTAAAAAATTTACTCGGCCGCTACAAATCTCCCTATTTTTACTCCACTGCTCGTCGGCCGAGTAAAAAATCTCTCCCTCTCTTCCTCTCCTTTGCCTCCTCTTCTCCCCCTTGCCCTGCCGCCGGCGCGTCCCCCGCCCTTCCCTGCCACCCCCTCACCTCCCATGGCCGGACGCGGTGGCCGGAGGTCTCCGCCACTGATTCGCAGCGCGGATCCTCACCGCCATGCCCGCGGGTCGTCGTCTGCTGGCACATCCTCGAGCCGCCGCCGCTCGCCCGATCGGCCCACCCCCACCTGATTCGCTGATTTCCCGGAGCTCCCTCCGCCGCGGCCGCCGACGAGGACCTACACCGGCGTCCGGTAGCGCTCGTGGGGGATATGGGTGGCGGAGATCACCGACCGGGAGACCCACAAGAGGAAGTGGGACGGGTCGTTCCACACGGCGGAGCTCGCGGCAATGGAGTATGACCGGTGGCAAGTCCGGTTCCACAGCCACGATGCGAGGCTGAACTTCCCGTTTGGGACGGCGTCGGTCCACCTCGTCCCGCCGGAGCCGGGTGTGGTGAGCGCGGCGATGGCGCGGGAGGACCGAGAGGCGAGGGAGCGCCTCGAGGCGGAGGCCGCCGACGAGGCGTACATGGAGGACCTCCACCGCCAGCACCCGAAGCTCGTGGAGGCAGAGCGGGCGATATTCGCCGACAAGCGGGGAGGTCATCGTCATCTCCGATGATGAGGTGTAAGGCAGCGAGGGGGAGGAATTCAACGTCGAGGAGTGGCGGAGCATCTTCTCCGACTGCGACGATGAGGGCACCGGCCCGGACCCAGCTCTCACCGAGGGTGGCCTGTCGAGGAAGGATTGGCTCGACCTCCACTACGGCCGTTGAGGTTGAGTAGTTTTTAGTGTAGTTTAAGTTCAAATTTATGTTTAATGTTCGGTTGTCAATGTTATGAATATGCAACTTGATATCATTTAGAGGCCAAAGCCAACATATATATACAAGTACAAGGGGAGGCCAAAGGCCAAAATACAGAAAGCCAAAAGACATCATAACTATAACTCTAACACCCCCCCTCAAACTCATGGTGGATCCACAACACTGAGTTTGGAAAGATAAAATCCATGTTGCGCTCTAGTCTGGGCCTTCGTGAAGAAGTCCGCCAGCTGTAACTCAGAAGGCACATACTGAAGAATAATAACATGGTCCTGCACACCAGCGCGCACAAAGAAAGCATCAACACCAATATGCTTGGTAAGCTCATGCTTCACGGGGTCCCGCGCAATACTGATAGCACATGTACTGTCTGACAAGAGTGTAGTGGGTGTAGTAACTGAAACACCAAAATCCTCGAGTAACCAGCGTAACCAAGTCACCTCTGCCGTGAGAAGAGCCATAGCTCGCAACTCAGCCTTTGCACTCAAACGGGAAACTTCGGTTTGTTTCTTTGTTTTCCAAGCAATGAGAGAACCACCAAGAAAGACACAGTAAGCAGAAAGTGAGCGACGATCCGAAGGATCACTAGCCCAGGTAGCATCCGAATAGGCCTGGAGCTGTAACGAGCTCGAACGAGGAAAGAAGAGACGGTGAGAGATCGTGCCACGAAGATATCGTAAAACACGAAGAAGGTGACTAGTGAACCAAAGTGGGAGAAGAAACAAACTGACTCAGAATATGAATAGGATAGGAGATATCCGGTCGAGTGACAGCGAGATAGACAAGACTCCCAACAAGATGACGATAACGAGTCGGATCAGACAAGGGCTCGCCATCAGAAAAACAAAGGTGAACATTAAGCTCCATAGGAGTCTCAACAGTGCGCTCATCACTTAGAGCAGCACGAGCAAGAAGATCCTGGATGTACTTTTCTTGAGAAATAAAAAAGCCATCAGAGGTGGAGGAAACCTCAATCCCAAGAAAGTAACGAAGAGGACCAAGATCAGGCATAAGGAACTGCTCATTGAGACG
The DNA here is from genome assembly GCA_011799875.1 of Thinopyrum elongatum. NCBI lineage: Eukaryota > Viridiplantae > Streptophyta > Magnoliopsida > Poales > Poaceae > Thinopyrum > Thinopyrum elongatum. The sequence goes on from CM022303.1 coordinate 430,974,834, forward strand.
GGCCTTGACAAAGGCAATGTACTCAGAATCGTCTCCAGTGATGATCATGTCATCAACATATAGAAGCAGAAGTGCGACCACGAGCAGAAAGGTGGACAAACAGCGTTGGATCATGAACACTGGGAGAAAAACCAGCTGCAGTGACCACAGAGGCAAAACGCTCAAACCAAGCGCGGGGGGCTTGCTTAAGGCCATAGAGAGAGCGACGAAGACGACAAACCATGCCATCAGGGACTGAATACCCAGGTGGTGGCTGCATATAAACCTCCTCACGCAACTCACCATTAAGAAATGCATTCTTAACATCAAGCTAAGACACAGACCAATGGCGAACAGAGGCCACGGCGAGAAGTGTGCGGACAATGGTCATATGGGCCACAAGAGCAAAAGTCTCATCGTAATCACGACCATGCTCCTGCTGAAAGCCACGAGCCACAAGACGAGCTTTATAACGCTCAAGAGAACCATCAGAGCGAGTCTTAATCTTATAGACCCACTTGCAAGTGATGGGACGAACATGGGGAGGAAGAGGAACCAGATCCCACGTGCCAGTGCGCTCAAGTGCAGCAAGCTCCTCTGCCATCGCAAACTGCCATTCAGGATGAACGACAGCATCATGATAAGAGGTAGGTTCAAGGACAGCCGAAAGACCATATTGACTAGGAGAATAGCGGTCAGGAGGAGGGCGCGGTCGAGTCCGAAGATTATAAGTCGGCTGGGATGAGGAAGAGGGCACAAAAGAAGTAGATGGTATGTCAGTAGATTTATCCACAATACGTGGACGAGGGGTATAATAAAAAGGAAAAGTAGGACGAGAAGGAACCACCGGAGGTAATGGAGACGGGGAAGACATCGTTGCTGAAGGTGGGGACGGGGAAGGTATCGGGGATGAAGGTGGAGAGTCATGCGACAGGGGAGGAGAAGAAACTGTAGGAGAGGACGGCGACATATCTGAAACAACAAGAGGAGGAGGGGTAGAAATATGGGGCACGGAGGGAGGTGTATCAGGAAAAGTGAGAAAAGAGATGTCCTCCACGGAAAAGGTCGGGGAGGATGGACGCAGGTAGAAAGGACGAGACTCATCAAAAGTCATATCCCGGGAAATATGCATCCGATGACTGACAGGATCCCAACACCGATAACCCTTATGTTCATCGTTGTATCCTAGAAAGACACACTCAACAGACTGAGCAGTCAGTTTGGTGCGTTCACGTGGAGGAAGAAGAACATAGCAAACACAACCAAACAAACGAAGCGCTGAATAATCAGGAGAACGATCAAAAAGACGCTCAAAAGGGATACCACTCTGCAGAGCAGTAGATGGCTGGATGTTGATGAGATAAGTGGAAGTAGAAATAGCCTCAGCCCAAAAGTGAGGCGGAAGAGAGGCAACAATCATCATCGCACGTGCCGTCTCAAGAAGGTGACGGTGCTTGCGTTCAGCCACACCATTTTGAGCATGAGCATCAGGGCAAGAGAACTGGGGAAGAGTACCCTGTTCAGCAAGAAATCCTCGCAATGCACGAGAGATGTACTCACCAGCAGAATCTATGCGAAAAATACGGATAGGAGTGGAGAACTGGGTATGAACCATGGCGGCAAATTTTTTGTATATAGATAAGACCTCACTACGAGAAGACATGAAATAGATCCAAGTGTAGCGAGTAAAATCGTCTATAAAGAGAATATAGTAGCGATGACCCCCTTTCGAAGCGAAGGGAGCCGGACCCCAAACATCTGAGTGAACGAGATCAAAAGGACGTTTGGACACTGACTCGCTGTGAGGATAGGGTAGCTGAATCTGCTTACCAAGCCTACAACCTAGACAATCCAACGAAGCATTACCGGAGACACGCCCCAGAACATCACGATGAACTAAAGACGAGAGACGAGAACCACATAAATGGCCCAGACGATGATGCCACTGCTGAAAAGAGCTAGCAGATGCGGCAACAGGGGCCGCGAGACTGGCGGCGGGGACATCGGAGGGAAGACGAAGCCAGTCAAGCTCCCAGAGACCATCATGGCGTCGGGGGCCAGCACCAAGCAGAGCGCCTGTGCGACTATCCTGAACAGAACATGAATCAAAGTCGAGATTGACCCTACATCTAGAGTCAACAATCTAACTACCTGAAAAGAGCTGCATGCTAAGTTGAGGAACATGAGCAACAGAGGGAACATGAAAGGAAGATGTAGTAAGAGTGCCTCGACTAGCGACAGGGAGGGGAGTACCATTAGCAGTGAAGACACGAACAGGAGACTCAACAGGTTGAATGGAGGTCAAAGGGGAAGAATCATAAGTCATATGAAAAGATGCTCCAGTATCAAGAATCCATGAGGATGTACCTGAATGAGTAGAAGGTGGTCTCTCAGTGCCAGAAAACTCAGGCGCAGAACCTGCAGAACCTGTTGGTGAAGAATCCCAAGCAGCAAGAAGGCATCGGAGTTGTGCAATCTCATGCGCAGACAGGGACACAGTGGTAGAGGTCGAGGTAGAACCAGCTGCCGATGAAGAGCGGTCGCCATCACCCATGGAGGTCGTATGGTGAGTCGACGTAGAACGAGTCGACATAGAGCAATCAACACCGTGTGCAGAACCCGTGAAGGGAGCCGACATAGCGCCACAATCGCCAGGTGCGAAAGTCGTGGGAAGAGTAGCCGATGAGCGACCAACACCATGTAGAGAAGTGGCTAGAGGAGGCGGTGCAGCTGCCGATGAAGTCGATGTAGAGCGGGCAGCAGCACCAGCGGAAGTCGCAAAGGGTGTCGAAGTAGAACGACAACCACTACCTCCAAGCGGATGAGCACCAAGCACCGAGGAAAGGCGTATGTGTGAGACGGGATCAATGTCCGGAATACCGTCGAAAAACACCTGGCTGCGAGGGAGAGGTGTACCCGACGAAAGCATTGTACCAGTCTCTCTCTCTTTTACTCTCTCTCTCTCTCTCTCTTTTACTTTCTCTCTCTCTCTCTCTTTTTTTACTCTCGCTTTTTTTTTACTCTTTTTTTTTAAGTAACAGCAGAAGTATCAGGGAACAGCCAGTGAAGCAGGCTAATAATCAGCCGAGGAGCACCGGCCCACCAGCGGCCCAAGCAAGCCTATCTAATAATCAGTGGAGGATATCAGGCAGCCAGGCATGCCCGCACTGCGTGGATCACATGACCCCGACCTCAAGGTGTGGAGCACGGAAACCGGCGGCCGGAGGAGAGCCGGCGATCTCGGCGGCGCCCGATATGGACGAAGCCAGCGACGGAACCGACGGTCGGCGGCCGAGGACCTCCTCGGTGGCGACCTGCTAGGGAGCAAGGGCCGGCGTCCTGGGCGGAGCGGATCAAATCCAGCCGGCGGCAGAGATCCCGCGAGGAAAATGGCGAGGCGGAAACCGGGCAGGGACGGAGACGAAGATCTCCGATAGCTGCTGCCTCCCGCGGACAAGTTGTAGCTGCTCGATCTGGAGAGCAGGACCGACGGGCGGCACGATCAGGAGCGCTGGATCGTGGGCGGATGGCTGTGGGAGGTGGGTCGTGGGCAGATGGATCGACCACCAGAGGAACAAACTGCAGCGATGGGGCGAACAATTGCAGCTGCAACCAGACGGACACTTCGATCGGGAGCTGGAGAAGCAGAAACACGGGCCGGCAGGAAATAGGAGACACCGTTGGCGGCCGTGCAAGAGATTGGATCGAGAGGAGCACGAGTTGCACGTGCGGGAAGAAAAAACCTAGGGCTCTAATACCATGTTATGAATATGCAACTTGATATCATTTAGAGGCCAAAGCCAACATATAGAGAGAATTCCTTATTTAACACTATCTTAAAATTGGATGCCCTATTTAACACCGGAAAAATATTTCTTCCCTATATAACATCAACTCTAAATTTTGTTCCCAATATAACACTTGCGTCCCATATTTGAGCTAACGGTGTTAAATGGTGTATGAAATGACAATTTTGCCCTCAAATATCTAGCCAATCTGCCCATGTACTATGTCATATTTAATGGGATAACACAAGTCGGTGTGGCCAAAAGGTTATGCCTAAAATAATTTGCCTAAGCTTACCTGATAGGCCAGGCTCATCGTTCGGTGGCTCACCAGTGATTTAAATGCTGGTGGTACGTGGGCAAGGCGATGAGGAGAGTTCTATAATTGCACGTTGGAGTTAGCAGACTGCGCAGCACCTGCTGGAGCCAGTGGTAGGACGTTGTGTTTAAGTTCGTTCCGCCGAGAGAGCGGAGTTGATCGATCCAGCAAGCTAGCCTTTCACATGTACGCGCGTCACGTACGGCCAGACTGCGTGCACTATTGCGAAGCAAGATCAATCAAGCAGCTAGCTTTTGCACATGTGCAACCCTCCGATGATTTGGTTTAGCGTTCTCAAACCAACAGAACAGGAGGCACCTAAGAAAAGAGAATGAAAATTTTGGTGATATACTAGTGCCAAGGGTAGTATTGTCATTCTAATCACCATTTAACACTGTTAGCTCAAAAAATTGACGGAAGTGTTATATTGGGAACAAAATTTAGAGTCAATGATAGATAGGGAAGAAATATTTTGTGAGTGTTAAATAGGGAATCCAATTTTAAAATAGTGTTAAATAAGGAATTCTTTCCAACATATATATACAAGTACAAGGGGAGGCCAAAGGCCAAAATACAGAAAGCCAAAAGACATCATAACTATAACTCTAACAATCAAGACTATCTATGTCGAACTTATGTTTAAATGCATGCAAGTTTCGGTCGAAATTAGGTTGAATTTATGCAAATTTACGTTTTACTCCGCTAAGTTTAGGGGATCGGCTAGAACCAACCAAAACTTAGTGGAGTATATAAATACTCCACTAAGGTTTACTCGGCCCAATACTCCACTATTTTTTAGGGGATCGGTTAGAAATGCCCTTAGATCAGTCAGATGCCATATCTTATCACTAACTATCAATTAATCCAATTCGCTTAGAGCAGAGCTAATCTGTATCGAATCACTTGATTAAAACACATGCCGGAGACACCTCAACGCAAACTAGCCACGGAGCGCAAACAAAACCCTAGGCGAAGACGAGCCCGAACACCCCCACAGGACGGCCGCAGAGGCAGCAGCAGGGAGCAAGTAAATTTGAGGCCAAGGCGTAAGAGATGATGCAGGAGGTAACCACCTACCTCCGTTGAGGCGGTCAATGGCGGTGGCGAGCTCGGCCTGGCTCTGGGCGGTGGCCGCGGCGCGCGCCTCATGCTCCTCAAGCGCGCCGCCTAGCACCCCTGCGATGGCCGCAGCCAGCGCCTCGCACCTGTCAGGAAGAGGACCCGTGTCCGCATCCTCCAAGCCGCCGTCCCTGGTGATCTCCGGAGGCCGGTCGTCGCCGCCGGCGATTATAGCAGACGGGCCGGAGGTGGTGGGAAGATCGAAGCCGTCCATTAGAGGTGGTTCCATCGAGAGAGGGCTGGAGACAAGCAGTGGATCGGGAGGACGCCGGGCCTCAGATTGGGCCTAGCAATGGGCTTCGTTTAATTTCCTCATGCTGGAGATTTGAATGGGACAAAAGAGCAGGGGGCTTCCTAGTCGCGTTCTGGGCCGGCCCAGTATCATGGCTACATTGTCGCTCGTCCAGAGTCGCATTGGTTCGCATCGCACGATCACGGTTGACCAACCAACCGTTGGCTACCCCTCAAAAAAAAACCTTTGGCTTTTGAAAAAACAATTCAAAAAATCCGTAAATAATGGGAAAAGGATTTTAAATTCAAAAAGGCATGGATTTGAAAGAAAGATCATCAACTTCAAAAAAATCGCAAATTTGAAAAAAAAAGATCATGAATTTCAAAAGGTTCACGGTAATTCAAAAACTTGCAGATCTGAAAAAAGATCATTGTTTTTGAAAAAATCACGAATTTCAAAAAAGTTCGTGGATTTTGAAAAAAATGACAGATTTGAGAAAACAATTCATGAATTAGCAAAAAAGTGCATCGATTTTGAAAAATAAGTTGATGAACTTGAAAAAGTTTGCGGATTTTGTAAAAAACGTGAATTTGAAAAAATTTAATCAATTTTGAAAAATACATGAATTTGAAAAAAGTTCACGGGTTTTGAGAAAAAAGTTTGTCAAATTTGAAAAGAGTTCATGGATTTAAAAAGCATTCAAAAGGTCAAGAATTTAAGAAAAATGTTCACAATTTTAAAAAAGGAAAATAAAATGAACAAAGAAAGAGAAAGAGAAAGAAAAAGAAAAACACAGAAGAAAACCCGGGCAAGCAAAACAAAAAAAAACAGAGAAACCGCTCTATCTTTTAGCGTTGTAGTTGAAGAAGAACAAAAAGAAGTAAACTAAGCACAGCAGGCAAGTTGTCCACTTGGTTTCCCCGGTTTGTACTAATGCCAACTCCAATGCGCCGACCAAAACGAATGTGAATTTGATCTTTTTTTTGTCTGTTTGGGTCGCCAGTTTGGCCCATGTCCGCGTCAATTTGGACAGTGCCCAACCGGCCAACCCATTTGGTCTATTTGGGTTGACTCAAAAAAATGGTTTGTTTGGGTAGTGCGCCGGTCCATTTTGCCCTCGGTCGTTTTTCCGACTTCCATTTTTTGGTAATCAAACATAGCAAGTATATAGCAAAATAAATCTAGCATATTTGCATTGTATGCTATGCTGGCATACAACATTGGAACAAAAGGATCACCACGGCCATAGTTCATGCATCTTGACCCTAGTTCATGAAAAACAAACAAATAGACGATGATCACGCATCTCGGTCTTGGATGAACTTTTGCTTCCCCTCAAACACAACCTTCTTTTTTGGAGTCATCTTGCTCGTGCCGCCCGCCATGATCTCCACTTCCTTGGAGATTAGCGCAAGCTCGACCTCCCTTGCTCTTGTCTTGGCATTGGCCTCTTCGATCTCGAGCTTCTTCTTTTGTATGTCGAAGTAGGTCTTCATAGCCTCCTCTTTCTCTTGGCGCTTCCTCTTTTCCCTCTCTTCCTTTTGGGTCATGAACCCCTTCAAATTTTCTTGCAAGGTGATTGTCGAAACATCAAGCTTTGCATCCACCTTGGAATTGGTCTTCCCCTAGGCCTCTTCTTTCACTTGGGTCGGGGCCCGACGAGCCCCCCCTCCCCCCCACCCACCCACCTCTTTTTTGGGCCACATGTTGCTCCTTAAACTTTGGGCATCCACCTTGGAAATGTTGTTCCTTTTTTTAGAACGAAAATGTTGTTCCTTTTTGCTCGGCGTCGGTTTTGGGATCTTGTCTAATTGCCATCGAAGCTTCAACTTTTCCTCATCCTCTCTGTATGCTCCCTTCCTCACACTTGTCCTCCTCGATGTCGACACAGTCTTCGCCTTCGGAGTCTTGGCCATCATTGTATTGGTCGTTGTCTTGGTCGTGGGCGTCTTGGGAGGCAGCTTCTTGGCCGTCTTGAATCTCTTCTTCAGCATACCCTTGGCCACCCTCGTTGATCATATCCTCCAAGACGTCCACGTAGAACCTCGGATCGGTCGGCGTGGGGGTAGGCATTTCACCGAACAAGTTGTGGGTATCAGGAAAGTTGGCCAGGAAGAACCCGTGAGTGCTTCCTTTGTGTTCTAGTGGACTGGCTGGCCACAGGTTAGGCATTCAGATCAGCGCGGAGCACCATGGAAGAGGTTCGCACCTAGTCACCCACTTCTGGCGAGCCATCCCTAGGTGATGTGGAGAAGCGGGACGCGGACAGGTCGTGTTTGGGGAACAAACACGTACGTCGGCGGCGGCATTGTTGACATGCGCGGCCACTCTAGAAGCTTTGGCAGGCGGGCCGCTAACGAGCCCGTGCTGGCCACCGCAGCAGCGGCGGCTAGAAGGGCCAACTTGTGGTACCCTAGCAGGAGAAGGGCCTATTGCGCTGCCTTGGCGACGAGGGCCTTGTTGTTCGCAGTCGCACCCTTCGCCTCAACAGTCGCGGCGACAGTGTCTCTTTTTCATGTAACGCCTTCTTCGGCCAGCTTGCTTTGCCACCTCGTGGGATGTCTCCTCCAGGGTGCGCACCTTCTTCGGCTTCTTCGAGGACACGGCGAGGATGGTGATGGAGTCAAATCCAGCAGATCTCGGGTAGGGGTCCTGGACAAGTAGCCTTGGTACGATGGTAATTGCTACTTGTGAACTGCGTTGGGATTTCGCCGAAGTGGAGAGGATGATGCAGTACAATAGAGATAAGTATTTCCCTCAGTTAAGAACCAAGGTTGTCAATCCAGTAGGAGAACCAAGCAACACCTCGTTAGCAGCACCTGCACACAAACAACAAATCCTTGCAACCCAACACACACAAAGGGTTGTCAATCCCTAGACGGTTACGAGCAAGATTAAATTGTATGGTGATAGATAGATAGATAGATAGATAGATAGAACAAAAATCAAAAATAAAATAAATAAAAGAAAAACACAGCAAGGTATTTTTGGTTTTAATATATGATAAAAGGTAGACCCGGGGGCCATAGTTTTCATTAGAGGCTTCTCTCTTGAAAATAGCATACGACGGGTAAACAAATTACTGGTGGGCAATTGATAAAAGAATCAAATAATTATGACGATATCCAATCACTACTACAGGATGTTGCTAACGCGACACTACGATCAGAGACCCTTTGACGAAACTGTGTGCGATGCATTAATCGCAAATGGTGATGTAAAAAACCCGTCAAAAAAGATGCAAAACATTTGCGATGGCGGATACATCAAACACGGTTCAGATTTTAGTTGCATGTGCGATGCTGGGCATACGGTTGATCCATATGAACTGTTTACGATTAGACAGAACAACAAAAACGGGTAGCCATATCAATGTGTGTGCGATATACGGCATACAGTTCGCTCCGATGAACTGTTTGCTATTAGGGAAAGCAACAAAAACGGTCAGCCAGATCAAGATGTGTGTGATATACGGCATACGGTTCACTCGAATGAACTGTTTTCAATTAGGGAAGAGAACAGAAATGGTTCAACTTAACAAGATATGTGTGATACGCGACAAACAGGTCTGTAATCGGAAATGTGTGGGAAGACCGATAACAACACAGACGATTCCTGTTAACAAGCCGTGTGTGTTGTGAGCAAACGACTGCTGGTATACAATTGTCAGTGATTGATGAAATCATCATCGACGGGTTCCATTGTTTAGTCCATGTGCGATGTGATTTGCTCTGTCCGCACAACATCTACGCTCTGTCTACAGAGCATCAACATATATACTTAAAAAGACAGCATTGCAAAACCAAATTAAGCATACAATTACACAAGTGACTACACACATAACATTTCCACACACCAAAGTAAGCAATTACATGCATACTAAACTAGGAGAAATGAGCATCTAATCATCTACTTATTGTTGCGACGACGCTTGCCATTACTCTGCTTCCGACTGGATCCCTGGCCGTTTTGGGGAAGAAGGCACTTCCTTGAAGGAAATATGCCCTAGAGGCAATAATAAAGTTGTTATTTTATATTTCCTTATTCATGATAAATGTTTATTATTCATGCTAGAATTGTATTAACCGGAAACTTGATACATGTGTGGATACATAGACAAAACACTGTGTCCCTAGTAAGCCTCTACTAGACTAGCTCGTTAATCAAAGATGGTTAAGTTTCCTAACCATAGACATGTGTTGTCATTTGATGAATGGGATCACATCATTAGGAGAATGATGTGATGGACAAGACCCATCCGTTAGCTTAGCATAATGATCGTTCAGTTTTATTGTTACTGCTTTCTTCATGTCAAATACATATTCCTTCAACTATGAGATTATGCAACTCCCGGATACCGGAGGAATACCTTGTGTGCTATCAAACGTCACAACATAACTGGGTGATTATAAAGATGCTCTACAGGTATCTCCGAAGGTGTCTGTTGGGTTGGCACAGATCGAGATTAGGATTTGTCACTCCGAGTATCGGAGAGGTATCTCTGGGCCCTCTCGGTAATGCACATCATAAGAAGCCTTGCAAGCAAAGTGACTTAGTCACAGGATGATGTATTACGGAATGAGTAAAGAGACTTGCCGGTAATGAGATTGAACTAGGTATAAAGATACCGACGATCGAATTTCGGGCAAGTAACATACCGACGGACAAAGGGAATTACGTATGTTGTCATAACGGTTCGACCGATAAAGATCTTCGTAGAATATGTGGGAGCCAATATGAGCATCCAGGTTCCGCTATTGGTTATTGACTGGAGAGGTGTCTCGGTCATGTCTACATAGTTCTCGAACCCGTAGGGTCCGCACGCTTAACGTTCGATGACGATTTTTGTATTATATGAGTTATGTGATTTGGTGACCGAATATTGTTCGGAGTCCCGGATGAGATCACAGACATGACGAGGAGTCTCGAAATGGTCGAGAGGTAAAGATTGATATATAGAATGATAGTACTTGGACACCAGAAGTGTTCCGGAGTGTATCGGGTATTTATCGGACTACCGGGGGGTTACCGGAACCCCCCGGGGGAATAATGGGCCTTATGGGCCATAGGAGGGGAGCACACCAGCCCACAACGGGTGCCCCCCCCCCCCCCAAGGAAGGAGGCCGAGTGGGAGAAGGAAGAGGGGGTTCGGCCCCCCTTTCCTTCCTCCCTCCCTCTCTTCCCTTTTTCCCCCCTCTGGTAAAAGGAAAGGGGGGGGGGGCGAATTGGAATAGGAACCCCAAGTAGGATTCCTCCTACTTGGGGCACCCAAGGCTGCTCCCCTCCCCCTCCCACCTATATATACATGGGGAGGGCGCCTAGAACATAGACCAATAATTGTTAGCCATGTGCGGCGCCCCCCTCCACAGATTACACCCTCGGTCATATCTTCGTAGTGCTTAGGCGAAGCCCTGCGCGGATCACTTCACCATCACCGTCACCATGTCGTTGTGCTGACAGAACTCATCTACTTCCTCGAAACTTTGCTGGATCAAGAGTTCGAGGGACGTCATCAAGCTGAACATGTGCAGAACTTGGAGGTGCCGTACGTTCGGTGCTTGATCGGTCGAAACGAGAAGAAGTTCGACTACATCAACCGCGTTGTCAAACGCTTCCGCTTTCGGTCTACGAGGGTACGTAGACACACTCTCCCCCTCTCGTTTCTATGCATCTCCTAGATAGATCTTGCGTGAGCGTAGGAATTTTTTTGAAATTGCATGCTACGCTTCCCAACAGTGGCATCCGAGCCAGGTCTATGCGTAGATGATATGCACGAGTAGAACACAAAGAGTTGTGGGCGGTGATAGTCATACTGCTTACCACCAACGTCTTATTTTGATTCGGCGGTATTGTTGGATGAAGCAGCCCGGACCAACCTTACATGACCACGTTCATGAGACCGGTTCCACCGACAGACATGCAACTAGTTTTGCATAAAGGTGGCTGGCGGGTATCTGTTTCGCCTACTTTAGTTGAATCAAATTTGACTGCGGCCGGTCCTTGTTGAAGGTTAAAACAGCAAACTTGATAAATCACCGTTGTGGTTTTGATGCGTAGGTAAGAACGGTTCTTGCTAGAAGTCCGTAGCAGCCACGTAATACTTGCAACAACAAAGTAGAGGACGTCTAACTTGTTTTTGCAGGGTATGTTGTGATGTGATATGGTCAAGACATGATGTGATATACGTTGTTGTATGAGATGATCATGTTTTGTAAAAGTTATCGGCAACTGGCAGGAGCCTTATGGTTTTCGCTTTATTGTATGAAATGCAAACGCCATGTAATTGCTTTACTTTATCACTATGCGTTAGCGATAGTTGTAGAAGCAATAGTTGGCGAGATGACCACGACGCAACGATGAAGATCAAGGTGTCGAGCCGGTGACGATGGAGATCATGACGATACTTTGGAGATGGAGATCAAAAGCACAAGATGATGATGGCCATATCATGTCACATATTTTGATTGCATGTGATGTTTATCCTTTATGCATCTTATTTTGCTTAGAACGACGGTAGCATTATAAGATGATCCCTTCACTAAATTTCAAGGTATAAGTATTCTCCCTGAGTATGCACCGTTGCGACAGTTCGTCGTGTTGAGACACCACGTGATGATCGGGTGTGATAGACTCTACGTTCAAATAGAACGGGTGCAAGACAGTTTTGCACATGCAGAATACTCGGGTTAAACTTGACGAGCCTAGCATGTACAGACATGGCCTCGGAACACTGGAGACCAAAAGTTCGAACATGAATCATATAGTAGATATGATCAACATAGAGATGTTCACCATTGATGACTACTCCATCTCACGTGATGATCGGACATGGTTTAGTTGATTTGGATCACGTATCACTTAGATGACTTGAGGGATGTCTATTTAAGTGGGAGTTCATTAGTAATTTGATTAATTGAACTTAATTTATCATGAACTTAGTCCTGATAGTTTTTGCATGTCTATGTTGTAGATCAATGGCCCGTGCTACCATTCCCTTGAATTTTAATGCGTTCCTAGAGAAAGCTAAGTTGAAAGATGATGGTAGCAACTACACGGACTGGGTCCGTAACTTGAGGATTATCCTCTCATTGCTGCACAGAAGAATTATGTCCTTGATGCACCGCTAGGTGAAAGGCCTGTTGCAGGAGCAGATGTTGATGTTATGAACGTCTGGCAAGCTCGATCTCATGACTACTCGATAGTTCAGTGTGCCATGCTTTACGGCTTAGAATCGGGACTTCAAAGACGTTTTGAACATCATGGAGCATATGAGATGTTCCAGGAGTTGAAGTTAATATTTCAAGCAAATGCCCGAGTTGAGAGATATGAAGTCTCCAACAAGTTCTATAGCTGCAAGATGGAGGAGAACAATTATGTGAGTGAACACATACTCAGAATGTCTAGATCTCATAATCACTTGACTCAGCTGGGAGTTAATCTTCCAGTTGATAGTGTTATTGACAAAGTTCTTCAATCACTGCCACCAAGCTACAAAGGCTTCGTGATGAACTATAATATGCAAGGGATGGAAAAGATAATTCCCGAGCTCTTCGCAATGCTCAAAGCTGTGGAGGTAGAAATCAAGAAGGAGCATCAAGTGTTGATGGTTAACAAGACCACTAGTTTCAAGAAAAAGGGCAAGGGAAAGAAGGGGAACTTCAAGAAGAATGGCAAGCAAGTTGCCACTCCCGGGAAGAAGCCCAAAGCTGAACCCAAGCCTGAAACTGAGTGCTTCTACTGCAAGGGACTGATCACTAGAAGCGGAACTGCCCCAAGTATTTGGCGGATATGAAGGATGGCAAAGTGAATAAAGGTATATTTGATATACATGTTATTGATGCGTACCTTACTAATGCTCGTAGTAGCACCTGGGTATTTGATACTGGTTCGGTTGCTCATATTTTTAACTCGAAACAGGAGCTACGGATTAAACGAAGATTGGCTAAGGACGAGGTGACGATGCGCGTCGGGAATGGTTCCAAGGTCGATGTGATCGCCATCGGCACGCTACCTCTACATCTGCCTTCAGGATTAGTTTTAGACCTGAATAATTATTATTTGGTGCCAGCGTTGAGCATGAACATTATATCTGGATCTTGTTTAGTGCAAGACGGTTATTCATTTAAATCAGAGAATAATGGTTGTTCTATTTATATGAGTAATATCTTTTAAGGTCATGCACCCTTGAAGAGTGGTCTATTTTTGTTGAATCTCGATTGTGGTGATACACATATTCATAATATTGATGCCAAAAGATGCAAAGTTGATAATGATAGTGCAACATATTTGTGGCACTGCCGTTTAGGTCATATTGGTGTAAAGCGCATGAAGAAACTCCATGCAGATGGGCTTTTGGAATCACTTGATTATGAATCATTTGATACTTGCGAACCATGCCTCATGGGCAAGATGACTAAAACTCCGTTCTCCGGAAGAATGGAGCGAGCTAATGACTTATTGGAAATAATACATACCGATGTATGCGGTCCGATGAGTGTTGAAGCACGCGGCGGGTATCGTTATTTTCTGACCTTCACAGATGATTTGAGCAGATATGGGTATATCTACTTGATGAAACACAAGTCTAAAACATTTGAAAAGTTCAAAGAACTTCAGAGTGAAGTAGAGAATCATCGTAACAAGAAAATAAAATTTCTATGATCTGATCGCGGAGGCGAATATTTGAGTTATGAGTTTGGCCTTCATTTAAAACAATGTGGAATAGTTTCACAACTCATGCCACCTGGAACACCACAGCGTAATGGTGTGTCCGAACGTCGTAACTGTACTTTATTAGATATGGTGCGATCTATGATGTCTCTTACCAATTTACCACTATCGTTTTGGGGTTATGCATTAGAGACAGTTGCATTCACATTAAATAGGGCACCGTCTAAATCCGTTGAGATGACACCGTATGAACTGTGGTTTGGCAAGAAACCTAAGCTGTCGTTTCTTAAAATTTGGGGTTGCGACACTTATGTCAAAAGGCTTCAGCCTGATAAGCTCGAACCCAAATCGGAGAAGTGTGTCTTCATAGGATACCCAAAAGAAACAATTGGGTACACCTTCTACCACAGATCCGAAGGCAAGATTTTTGTTGCCAAGAATGGAACCTTTCTAGAGAAGGAGTTTCTCTCGAAAGAAGTGAGTGGGAGGAAAGTAGAACTTGATGAGGTAATCGTACCTTCTCTCAAATTGGAAAATAGTTCATCAGAGAAAACCGTTCTCGTGATGCCTACACCAACTAGAGAGGAAGCTAATGATGATGATCATGAAACTTCAGATCAAGTTACTACAGAACCTCGTAGGTCAACCAGAACAGATCCGCACCAGAGTGGTACGGAAATCCTGTACTGGAAGTCATGTTACTAGACCAAGGCGAACCTACGAACTATGAAGAAGCTATGATGAGCCCAGATTCCAAGAAATGGCTTGAGGCCATGAAATCTGAGATAGGATCCATGTATGAGAACAAAGTGTGGACTTTGGTGGACTTGCCCGATGATCGGCGAGCCATAGAGAATAAATGGATCTTCAAGAAGAAGATTGACGCCGATGGTAACGTTACTATCTACAAAGCTCGACTTGTCGCAAAAGGTTTTTGACAAGTTCAAGGAGTTGACTACGATGAGACTTTCTCACTCGTAGCGATGCTTAAGTCCGTCCGAATCATGTTAGCAATTGCCGCATTTTATGATTATGAAATCTGGCAAGTGGACATCAAAACTGCATTCCTTAATGGATTTCTTAAAGAAGAGTTGTATATGATGCAACCAGAAGGTTTTGTCGATCCTAAAGGTGCTAACAAAGTGTGCAAGCTCCAGCGATCCATCTATGGACTGGTGCAAGCATCTCGGAGTTGGAATATACGCTTTGATGAGGTGATCAAAGTATATGGTTTTATACAGACTTTTGGAGAAGCCTGTATTTACAAGAAAGTGAGTGGGAGCTCTGTAGCATTTCTAATATTATATGTGGATGACATATTGTTGATTGGAAATGATGTAGAATTTCTGGATAGCATAAATGGATACTTGAATAAGAGTTTTTCAATGAAAGACCTCGGTGAAGCTGCTTATATTTTGGGCATCAAGATCTATAGGGATAGATCAAGACGCTTAATAGGACTTTCACAAAGCACATACCTTGATAAAGTTTTGAAGAAGTTCAAAATGGATCGGTCAAAGAAAGGGTTCTTGCCTGTGTCGCAAGGTGTGAAGTTGAGTAAGACTCAATGCCCGACCACTGCAGAAGATAGAGAGAAAATGAAAGTCATTCCCTATGCCTCAGCCATAGGTTCTATCATGTATGCTATGTTGTGTACCAGACCTGATGTGTGCCTTGCTATAAGTTTAGCAGGGAGGTACCAAAGTAATCCAGGAGTGGATCACTGGACAGCGGTCAAGAACATCCTGAAGTACCTGAAAAGGACCAAGGATATGTTTCTCATTTATGGAGGTGACAAAGAGCTCGTCGTAAATGGTTACGTCGATGCTAGCTTTGACACTGATCCGGATGACTCAAAGTCACAAACCGGATACGTATTTATTTTGAATGGTGGAGCTGTCAGTTGGTGCAATTCCAAGCAGAGCATCGTGGCGGGATCTACGTGTGAAGCAGCAAATGAAGGAGTCTGGATGAAGGAGTTCATATCCGATCTAGGTGTAATACCTAGTGCATCGGATCCAATGAAAATCTTTTGTGACAATACTGGAGCAATTGCCTTAGCGAAGGAATCCAGATTTCACAAAAGAACCAAACACATCAAGAGACACTTCAACTCCATCTGTGATCAAGTCAAGGAGAGAGACATAGAGATTTGCAAAATACATACGGATCTGAATGTGGCAGACCCGTTGACTAAGCCTCTTCCACGAGCAAAACATGATCAGCACCAAGACTCCATGGGTGTTAGAATCATTACAATGTAATCTAGATTATTGACTCTAGTGCAAGTGGGAGACTGAAGGAAATATGCCCTAGATGCAATAATAAAGTTGTTATTTTATATTTCCTTATTCATGATAAATGTTTATTATTCATGCTAGAATTGTATTAACCGGAAACTTGATACATGTGTGGATACATAGACAAAACACTGTGTCCCTAGTAAGCCTCTACTAGACTAGCTCGTTAATCAAAGATGGTTAAGTTTCCTAACCATAGACATGTGTTGTCATTTGATGAATGGGATCACATCATTAGGAGAATGATGTGATGGACAAGACCCATCCGTTAGCTTAGCATAATGATCGTTCAGTTTTATTGCTACTGCTTTCTTCATGTCAAATACATATTCCTTCAACTATGAGATTATGCAACTCCCGGATACCGGAGGAATGCCTTATGTGCTATCAAACGTCACAACGTAACTGGGTGATTATAAAGATGCTCTACAGGTATCTCCGAAGGTGTCTGTTGGGTTGGCATAGATCGAGATTAGGATTTGTCACTCTGAGTATCGGAGAGGTATCTCTGGACCCTCTCGATAATGCACATCATAAGAAGCCTTGCAAGCAAAGTGACTTAGTCACAGGATGATGTATTACATAATGAGTAAAGAGATTTGCCGGTAACGAGATTGAACTAGGTATAAAGATACCGACGATCGAATCTCGGGCAAGTAACATACTGATGGACAAAGGGAATTACGTATGTTGTCATAATGGTTCGACCGATAAAGATCTTCGTAGAATATGTGGGAGCCAATATGACCATCCAGGTTCCACTATTGGTTATTGACCGGAGAGGTGTCTCGGTCATGTCTACATAGTTCTCGAACCCGTAGGGTCCGCACGCTTAACGTTCGATGACGATTTTTATATTATATGAGTTATGTGATTTGGTGACCGAATATTGTTCGGAGTCCCGGATGAGATCACGGACATGACGAGGAGTCTCGAAATGGTCGAGAGGTAAAGATTGATATATAGAATGATAGTATTCGGACACCGGAAGTGTTCCGGAGTGTATCGGGTATTTATCGGACTACCGGGGGGGGGGGGGTTACCGGAACCCCCCGGGGGAATAATGGGCCTTATGGGCCATAGGAGGGGAGCACACCAGCCCACAAAGGGATGGCGCACCCCCCCCTAAGGAAGGAGGCCGAGTGGGAGAAGGAAGAGGGGGTTCGGCCCCCCCTTTCCTTCCTCCCTCCCTCTCTTCCCTCTCTTCCCCCTCTGGTAAAAGGAAAGGGGGGGGGGGCGAATTGGAATAGGAACCCCAAGTAGGATTCCTCCTACTTGGGGCGCCCAAGGCTGCTCCCCTCCCCCTCCCACCTATATATACATGGGGAGGGGGCGCCTAGAACATAGACCAATAATTGTTAGCCGTGTGCGGCGCCCCCCTCCACAGATTACACCCTCGGTCATATCTTCGTAGTGCTTAGGCGAAGCCCTGCGCGGATCACTTCACCATCACCGTCACCACGCCGTTGTGCTGACGGAACTCATCTACTTCCTCGACACTCTGCTGGATCAAGAGTTCGAGGGACGTCATCGAGCTGAACATGTGCAGAACTCGGAGGTGCCATACGTTCGGTGCTTGATCGGTCAGAACGAGAAGAAGTTCGACTACATCAACCGCGTTGTCAAACGCTTCCGCTTTCGGTCTACGAGGGTACGTAGACACACTCTCTCCCTCTCATTTCTATGCATCTCCTAGATAGATCTTGCGTGAGCGTAGGAATTTTTTTGAAATTGCATGCTACGTTTCCCAACATTCCTCATGTCAACGATCCGCCTGTACATCTCGTAGCTCGTGTACGCCTCCTTGGCCGCGTACACGACATGAGCTTTGTCGAGTTTCTCCATCTAGGCCGAGTGCCAGGCACGCTTGTCCTTGTTGCAGGAATCCTTCATGTCTCTGTAGTAGGGATCGATGATGGCCTTGGCGAGGTGAACCAGTGAGTCCTTCTCATGCTTGTTATTGCCCCAGATCTTGTATTGGCCCTGGATGTCGACAAGATTCTGGCAGGCGATGCCCGAATTCTTGAGCACCTTTACATCGTTGGTGATGTCCACCGTAGCGAACATGTAGTGGGGGCTGTTGACAAACCTGGCGAAACGCTCGCAAGGCCTTGTGGCCAGGCAGTACTGGTAGACGAGGACGTGATCGCGCACACACATCTGGGCGACGGGAACCTTGGGACGAGACCTGGCACGAGCGCGGGTGTACTCGAGGTTGAACCCGACCACCTTGTACTTCTCCTCAGCAAGCAATAGCTCCATGATGTGGATGGAGTGCTCCACCCAGACTGGGTTGTTGGTGTACACCACCGAGAGCTCCGTGAACCTTCTGTGGGTGTCCACCACGGCATGCATGGTGAACTGCTGCTCGTCATCGGCAGCCGCTCGGAGCGCCATTGGAGCCGCGCAGGATACCCTCTAAGAATTTGTCGTGGTAGGTGTGCTTTTTGCAATGGTGGGGCGGGATCGAAAGGTTGAAGAGACACAAGGGTTAAATGGCCGCTGTAATAAACGGGGGCCGGTCGGCCTGTAATCGTCACATCTTGTCACTGCGTTCATAGAGGAGGATTCCAGTGCACGCTTGACAACACCGCACCGCACGTGTTTCGTTTGACCACGTGTGGGCTCGAAGAGGCACCAAATGTATCATCGGTGAGCCTGTTCCCGCGCTACTGTGCAGTTTACCGCGCAAGCTTCCCGCCCGGCTAGTTTGGCCATGCGTCGGCTAGAAGAGGGACAAATCGTGGGTGTTATTGGCAAAAAGCTTTGTAAAAACAAAGTGTGTGGAATGACTCCGGTCATAAGTTCACCCGTGGGTGATGAGGTCAAAGTTACACAAAAGGGTGATGATGGACACTCGAGTGCGATAATTAATTATGTGCTCTACAGGCCACACAGTTGAAGAAACCAACTCTGTGCAATAATGTCAAAGATCGCAGTCGAGTTAGCTATACAGATCGTGTAGTGCTATGAGATTGACAAGGTAAACAGATTCGAGAATGGTTAATAAAATCTAAGTCCATTGCATATTAAGGTCAAAATAGTGCTACCAATATACAAGTCTCGTACGATGCCATTTCAACGATTGTACCACAAAAGCTCGAAATATTACAAGGTTCAAATTCCAGAGTTATATGGCTCAAATTCGAAGTTTACAAGGTTCAAACTGATATTAGAAATGAAATTCAGCTCATCAGCTGCAAACGCTCACACTAATCCGCTGAACATGGATATCAGAGAGGTTCAAACTAATATTACCACTTGTAAGTCTGATTTCGAAACCTCATAATTTTTGCAAAGGGGTCAGTCACTGAGAAGTCATGTATGGGGTTGACACGGTGACTTCCGATTACTCTGTCATCTGAAGTTCCAAAATGAAATTCAGCATTTTCGGAGCCTATTCCATTCTGCCGCAGCCGCCGGCGCTGATCAACAAACCATTTTTTTTGTGAAATAAATGTAGGGCAAACCTCATTACCTTCAGCATCCTTGCTCTGACAACAAAGAACCTGGCAAATATAATCTCCGGTAAGGTCCCTCGGTAGGAGTTCAAAGTAATTTCTGAGAGATGCAGATCTAGGCATTCGATGTGATTGTTATATTGTATCACATTATCCACCACCGGGCCTAATCTTATCTGCAAAAGAAGAAAATGTGTTAGTGCTGACATGCAGTTTTGAACACTACTACAAGCCTATTTGGTTTGCAGGATTTGTAAAATGCACTAACATGCCATCTTCGATCCGACATGATTAACATGGGCATTTGATTACAATCTAGAAAAATGTAGCCTTCTTCACAAGAGGTTGGAGTGGATGAAAAGTTCCCTAAGAAAACTAGTACAGATGAATCCAAAGGAGAAATGCTTATGGATTGTAACCATATGGATCAAGCAACCAATATGGGGGGGGGGGGGAAACATGTATGTACTGAAATCCTCCAAAAAATCCTTCAGAAATCATAGTACATTATCATTGTAAACTTGGAAAAAGGTGTCACAAATTGAACTCCCTTATGGTTAAAATTTAACAGGAAAGGAACATCACCTCGATATATAGCTTCTCCAGGCACGGAAAGCATCTCAGGAAACTGACAACTTGCTCCAGGTTGGGGCCGATAGATTCTAGTGCCAAGACCTTCACTGTGCGCAGTTTCGGGGTCAAGCTTGTCGGAATCATTTTCTGGATGACAGACGAACATACATCTTCAAAATTAGAAATAATGTTAATTTCTAGAAGGAGAGGTAGAAGGCAGCTGTTGTACCTGAACGGGTGTGGATCCAATAACAAGTTCAGAGTATTTGTCAGACGAGTAGCCCTCCACTATCAATTTCGGCACAGAAATGACATTGATTCTTGTTGGACCTTCTTGATCAACTACAAGTAATCTCTCAAGTGAAGGTGTGTCCTCAATGACCATAACATGGTACACATCTTGTGATGTCTTCTTGCCGCACCAGCAACACACATAAATAGTCCGGAGAGTCATGGAGGTGATGTGGAAGCTACTCAACCCATTGATCGCCTGAAGATGAAGGTACTCGAGTGCAGTACAGCCACGGAGCAGGCGCTCCATGTCACTATTTGGGAGGCAGACAGCGACGATCTCGAGGTGCTTCAGTCGTGGTAGAATAAGAGAGGGCGCGTCATTAGGGGGGGGGGAATGGCAGTTCCTGAACTTGGCGACGCGCAGCGTGGGCGCGAGGCGGAGCGCGGACATTGGCAGCGAGCGCATATGCCCATCATCAAAAGTGAGCTCCTCGAGCTTATCTAGGGCGGGGGATCGGAACCAGTCATCAAGCTTGGCTCGGTCCTTGCCATTGGAACGGAACTTGCCCATGCTAAGGCCTCTGGTTGGGCCAGGGTGACTGCCGAGGATCTTGGAGAACGCATCCAAGCTTTTGCGATAGCCATGGCAGAGCTCATGGGTGTCGATGAAGTCGAGAGGGGCGGAGTTCCATAGGGGGCGCCACCACTGGGAAATGACGGTTGTCCGCGCCCCATATTTGATTGGGAGGAGGGAGATGATGACTGTCAACATATCATCGGGGAGGCTGCTGATGAAGTCTAGGCCTACTGGAGTCGCTTGCGGTTCTTGCTCGACCCGCCTCCGCTTGTTGGCAGCCCCGTTCTCCACCTCCGGAGTCTCCTTGTCAGCGGCGCTTTCTGATAGAAGTGGGAGTACAGGGAATATTTAGTTAAAACAGGGCAATAGAAGAGTGTATTGGTAACTAGAAGTTAGTAGGTAGGAATAGAGTAAGAAAATGGAATAACAATTGGTTGCTTAAATACTACACAATTCATTTGATATTGCTGGGTAAGTCAACATGCAGATACTTGAAAAGAACACTTACTTCGAACAAAGTCTGGACGGATGATATCGTCGGGGAAGTTAGCATATATCTCATGACCAGGCTCTTTTATGTGCAGTGCAATTTTAGTGCCAGCTTTCAGTACATAAAACTTAGAAATTTCTTTCCAAAGGCCAGTGCCAAAATAGGAGTCACCACGTTCATCAAGTCTTACAGTAGCAACGATTGTAAATCCATGGTTTGTGTTCAGTATGACATCCCTGCAGTCTTGATTTATGTAAAGGGAAAGATTGTGTACTACAGATTCTGTTGCATAGCAAGGGACGCGCTGCAGAAAATGGTAGGATTGTTAAAGAAAATATGGTAACATGCAAATATGGGCCCAAATTGAAAGAACTGTACAACAGTTGAAATCGAAGGACAAAAATCTATAATTAAACAGATAGGGTAAACATGGTGTCATGGAAATATGAGAGTAATCGAAAGAACAATACATCATTAATTTGCCTAATATAGAAAGAAGAGGAAAAAAATCCACTTTGATGTATATGGTGCATGTGGCACCTTTTATCCAAATGTAGCAATATTATTATATGTTCAGGAAAGTAGGCCATGCCAACCGTTTTAGGGTGAGATTGAACATACCGCGCGCATCCTCAAGTCATCTGGTATGGTGAAATGGAACTATATCGATGTCTGGCAGAGGCCGCAAAGTCCTGATGTGTCCGCGCACTGTACACTCTATGAATGAAAGAAAACTCTTAAATTAGCTCGAATAAAAATGAATTCACGATGATTTTGGCCGGGTGATTAAAGGAGGCAGATGAACTGGGATAAGAGATGAGATAATATCTCATTAAATTAGTTACCTTGTTGTCCATGAGAAAAAAACCCTCAATACGGCGGATTCCCCAACCGGGCGGAGCTGGGTCGACCGCGAGCAGCGTCGAAAAAGTTGATGGCGATAGGCGGCGGCAAGCAGAAGTGGCGAAATGCGGTGGGGTTTGCCGGCAGCCTGGCGGCGGTGGCAGGCGTCGAGCTAAGTGGTTGCCGCCGCGATAGGCGGCATAGACGCGGAGGAGCTTGTGCAGGTGTGAATGGGGACCGGAGGGGTGGCGGGCGGGGTGAGGGTTTTTGTGACGTGGGGATGGTGAGGGTTTCCTTTTTTCTTTTTTGAATTGGGTGGTGAGGGTTTTCTGTCCCACAAAGAGTTTCGGAGGCAACTGTTTGCTAGAGCCAACCGTGTCTGATTGACGTAACAGGAAAAATGAAAGTCATTGCACACGGTTCCAATTTTGGGAACCGTGTGTGATTGACGTACTACCTCCGTCCTGGTTTATTTGTCCCCTTTGTAATTTGTACCAAATTTTGACCAAATATTTAACTAAAAAATGTTTATGCATGTCACCAAAAATTATATCATTGAACACTATGTTCAAATATGCATCCAACGATATAATTTTTGCTGACCTGCACTAACATTTTGTCAGTTAAATCTTTGGTCAAAATTTAACACAAATTACAAAGGGGACCAATAAACCAAGACGGAGGTAGATTCCATCAACCGAACTGATTGCATCCATATCCCACATTTAGACATAAGTAAACATAGATTAAACATACTCAGACATAGATAATAAGCGAACACAAGCATAGTTCAACCATAAGTACATAGTTCAACTGTCATTAAGCATACTCAAGCGTACATAGTTCGATCACACATCTCATCTCATCTGCTGGCACGATCCCGAAGCTTCTCCAGGTACTCGGCGTACGCGGCGTGCACCACCCTGCGAGAATACTTCTGCTTGAAGGAGCCAACGGCTCGTCCTCTTGCATGCACCAGAACACTTTCATACGCGTCATGAAGCTTTTGGTTGCAAAATGGGCATCGATAGCCGCCGTCCCAGGTCCTAATACGCTTGTTATGCATTCCCGCATAAAGCTCCCTCAGGATTTGCCTCTTGTACCTCCTCTGGCCATCTTCGTCCTTGTTGTCCACATCGTCAGACAACACCTATACAAATAGTAAAAAAATGTGGCGTCAAATTAATGTTTACAAACTAATCTCTAGCGAACATTTGGCAGTTACCAAAATTTGGCATCAAATCAATGTTTACATGTCGTGAAGTAGGATTAGGAATTTATGGCTATTTTTTTATACATATCCAGAGATTATGGTTTGATTTTTAAGCACAATCGTCTATGTACAGACCAGTCTTGAAGAAAATAATGGCAAAAACATATATGGTAGGTAATTCAAAATCAATTGTCAAGTCCTGACTAGGAATTATTAGCACGAACACTAACCCTAGTCGGATTACTAGCAGAAATCATTTGCACAGATGAAACAACTAATCACTTATCACTTGTACCATTCAAATAATCAATACACTACACAGATCTAACGAAACTTACTCAGATTTCATGGATTGGGAGAACATAACCATAGGATTTCTATTCCAAAAGGGGTGAGGCAGGAGTAACTAGAGAAACCCTATGATCTATTTGACACATAAATGGGTATAGATGAATAACCGTTGTCCGTCGTCGTCGGAGTCGTCGCCGGAGTGGTCGTCGGAGTCATCGCCAGGGTCGTCACCCGAGTCGTCACAGGAGTCGGTGTGGACCTCCGCCTTCGGCTGTGGAAGCACGACACCGTCGACGATGTCAGGGTGCAGCGATACCTCGCCGGTGGTGACGGCAACCTTTGTCTCCATCTCCACCCCGTGCTCCGGTGCTTTTGCAGCCCCGGCGTTGCCACTCCCTTCGATGGGGCGCTTCGGCGGCATCCTCATACACTGACGGCTTGAGGACTAAGAGCGGCGTCGAGGATGCAAGCGAAGAGAGAGGATTGTGTGTGTGGCGAGGATGGGGGGGCGGCCACTCGGGTGTGCCATTAATATGGAGTAGTGGGAGAGAGGCGGGCGGCGGTCAAACCGCTGGCTTGCCTCCCGGTGAGCCTGCGCACCGGACCACTGGCATGCCTACCATCATTTCACACAGCTACTCGCACGCCTCCCAATGACACTGCGCAGCAAGCACGCCTCCCGTCAATTCACACACCTGCACGCACGCCTCCCGGTCTGCCTGCGCGGCCGACTGCTCGCATGCGTCCCGTCAACTCATGCCTACTCGCATGGCACACGGGTCGCGTGGCATCACGTATATTGTTTTTCTATTTGGATGATTAACGCTGCTGCTTTATTGCTTAACCGAAGCATGGCACGTATCCATTGTTGGTCTAACGCTCACGGTTCGAATAAATAATCCGTTTGTGTTATTGGTTCCCAATTATTAATAATCTCCCGTTTGTAAGAAGATAAAGATTACATCAAAACTTTTCTCAAATTTGACAAAAAAAAGTACAATGCCACTTTGTATTGGTGTCCATATGACAACACGATAAGTTTCATGAATTTCAAATAAGTTTTGGATATACTAGAATTTAAAAATCAAGATTCTCAATGTTTGAAATTTCTTGCACGGGGAGTAAACATGCACCCAGTGAGACACATGTGTTTTTGCAATCCATTTAGGTGCACTGTCACGTGTGCATGTAGCTCAAATTCGATTTTTGCACATTATACCCTTAGAAAATCAATCAATGTACTAAAACGTCTTAATGATCTCTATTTTTTTTTTCAAATTTAAAACGTCCCTCCTTTGGTAACATATGTTCACCGCGGGATAATTTAACATGCATCGTAGTTGCGATGGATTCGCGGTGTGTGTGTGTGTGTGCGTCTGGGGGTGGGGGATGGCTGGCAGTACACTACGAGTCGTGAGCCATCGTGTGGGTTGGCCGTTTTGTGAGGCAAGTGCCACATCAGAGTCGTGAATTCGTTATTTAAAACATTACACAACCCTTTCATACGTACATGTTTTGGCCACATGCAGTCGATGGTTGTCCTACACGACACTCGATACTCGCGTGTGACGCTTTCTGTGGACCCGCGAGGTCGTCGTCCATCACTTTGACCAACAGCAGGCAGAGAGGTTAATTTGACTAGCAAGGTAGAATCTTTTTTGTTTGTGTTATGGTGGGAGTATATACTACGCGTCGAAGAGGTGGGAGGGGACTAGCATATATACTATACGTACGCGTCCGTGAACAAGTACACCTCACTCAGTGTCGGGACTTTTCGGTTTTCGAGGCACGTGCCACATCAAAGTTGTGAAATTGGCTATTCAAACATCACACAACACCTCTTTAGGCCACATGCATGCAGGCGGTGGTTATCCTAGGACACTCACGTGTGATGCTTCCATCTGTGGGCCCGCGAGGCCATCGTCGATGCATGCATCACTTTGACCTACATCGGGAGAGGTTAATTAATTTCACCATCAAGGAGGATTCTTTCTGGGTTGTATTACGGTAGGAGCATATAGTATGCGTCGAAGAGGGGGGAGGGGACCATCATATGTAGTACGCTTCATGAACCTCGCTCTGTGTGGGGACTTTATGTTTTTCGAGGCATGTGCCACATCAAAGTTGTGCATTTTGGGTATTCAACATATGTTTGGCCCACATGCAAAGCAATGGTGGTTGTCCTCTCGCACCCACTTAAGCGGATATTAGCGATATCGATGCTTTCCATCTGTGGGCCCGCTTGGTCCATCACTACTTTGCCTGACAATAAGAGAGGTTAATTTGACTTAGGAGGGGATTATTTTTTTGTTTGTAATATGGTATATATGTATAGGTCATGCTCTGGGATGACATGATACAGTTTGAGCACACACATGCATGTGTACGCATGAATCCCTCCCATCAATTCGAAGTGGCTAGTACCACGACACGTCATGAACCGATCTCGCTCTGTGTGGGGACTGTACGATTTTTGACGCACGTGCCGCATCAATGTTGTGAAATGGTATTCAAACATGCATGCACGCATCACCTCCATACATATGCATGTAGTGGTTGTCTTCGAACGGTACACTCCCTCGCGTGGTTATCGACGATAAGCCTATATATATTTGTGGGCCCGCGTGGACATCCATGATCACCTTGACCGACAAGAAGATAGGTTACCATGGCAGATTCTTCCTTTGGTTCATGTTATCGTAGTATAGGTCATGGTGAGATTCAGACCTAATTAAGTTTGAGCGCATACTATGCACGCATGCATGCATGAATCCCCGTCATCGGCTTGAAGTGTGGTGTGACATACATATGCATCGTCAACTAACCCTCGCTCAGTGTGGGGATTTCTGGTTCGAAAGCACGGTGCCACATCAAAGTTGTTCCATTGTGTATTCAAACACACCTCTCCATACATATGTTTGGGCCACACGTAGGCAGTGGTTGTCTTCGGGGACTAGCTACTTGCGTGATTATTGGTGAGCTACCGAGCTAGCCCATCTCTGGGGTCGCATGGACGGCCATCACTTTGACCAACAACAAGAGAGAGGTTGTACGACCAAGGTGGATTATTCTTGGTCCGTTTTACGGTCCATCTTGGTGAGATGCCCTCTCTGGCCCGCCGACTGAAAGTGTGTGTGTGGGGGAGGGGGGCTGCTACTTCACACTTTGCTAGGTGAACAGTCCAGGGGGGGGGGGGGGGGGGGGGCATGCATCATAGCTTAGGATTCCCTTCCTGCCGACATGAGGGGGGGGGGGCAAGCTAAATACCGTGCGCTTTGCGAGATAGGTGCCACATCGAAGTTGCATTTGATATTTGAACATCAACCACCCTTTTCATACATATATTTGGTCCACATGCAAGTGTGTTTGTGTTCTGACCCTCTCCCGCGTCATTTTTTGCCAAATTTATGAACATTAGACAAGTCGGATGACGCAACAGACACGGTTCACTCACACTAACCGTGTGCCATGCCGGTGCCCCTGTCACGCACATCCGCACAATACATTGGGCCCCACGAGGCTTCCCCTCTCAAAAATATCTACCCGCCTGCAGGTTTTCTCTGTTTGATAACACACGGTTATTATGTTTCGACCGCGTGTGATGTTTCTTGTTCCCCCTCCCGCCTGCATCCCTCAAAAATATCTGGCCGCCTCGAGGGTTTTTCTGTTTCATAACACACGGTTGTTATTTTCGGACCGTGTGCGATGCACCATCATCCAAATTTTCAATAGCCCCAGCATTTCACTCCCGCGTAGTAAAATTTTCAATAGCCGCGTCATTTCCTCAAACACACCCCCGCCCCCTCCACACACACACACACACACCCCAAAACCTCCTCGGGCGCTCGCGCACACGCACACGCACACACACACACACCCCTCCCTCGCTCGAAACCCTAGCAAGGTCGTCGCCGCCGCCACAAGGCCTCCATTGTCAACATCTGCCGGTTTGGCCGTGCAACTTACCCACCGATCTCCATACCCAGGGCGCCCTGAGTTTCTTAGATGACGCCTGCCAAACGCCCCCTTTCCCACAGTTCTCCATCCCCATCCCCATCCCCATCCCCACTCTAGAGCGTTGCAGCCTAAGCCCGGCTACGCTTCCCGTGGAGCTCGAGGAGCGACTGGCCCAAAAGAGGTGTATCGCGGTCTCTTCGCCCGACGTCGCCGAGGAAGCTGACGACCATTACTGGCCGCAGGCACTCAATCAGCGGGCTAGAGTATGTGGGTGTGTCGCGGACGCCGGCTACGACATTGAGGTCATTGACAGCGACGGCCTGACGTGGGCTATGTCACAAGTTAAGTGGCCCACCCCCAACCCCTTGGGTTCAACCGCCGTCGATCTCATCCATGGCCCCGCCGATGATCTCCTCTGGCTCGCTGTCAAGATTTGCCATCCTACATTGCCATCAAGCCCCTTTTGTCATTTCTGAAGGACACGTTCTGCGACGCTGGCTTGGGAACCACAGCTTCCAAGTTAGACCTCATCGATGGCGATCACGAGGAGGGCACCCTCTATGGCTCTTCCAAGGGAAAAGAGCCCATCTGCTCTTCCAAGGGGAAAGAGCCCGTCTGCGACATCAGGGAGGGCACCCTACAGCCATGCTCTTCCAAGGGGAAGGAGCCCATCTGCGACAACATGGAGCACATCCAGGGTCCGTGCTCTTCCCACGGGAACGAGCCCATCTGTGACAAGTGAGGAAACCCATGATTTGTTTTGCCGTGCCTCTTCAGAGGGGGTACCCATGATTTGTTTTGTCGAGTCCCTTTTGTAGTGTAGTGAAAATATGTCCAGTATTAATTGCTATATTTGGTTGTTTGCAGTATGCCTTGTTTATTTCAGTTGTTCACAATGTGATGCTCTATATGTGCAACTATTTACTGTGCAGTACATTTCATCAATCCAGTTTTAAACATACCGATAGGAATGCATATATTTGCTTGTTGTTAAGCCTGTTATAGCTAGCATATGCCTCTTTTAAAGTTTTTTGATTGTTCAGTTGTTTGTAGTTAGCATATGTCCAGTTTCAAATGCTATCTTTGGTTGTTCGTAGTATGCCTTGTTTATTCCAGTTATTCACAACGTGATGTTCTATATGTGCAAGTATGAACTGTGCAGTTCAATTTCATCAATACCAGTTTCAACAATACCACTATGAATGACTACATTTGGTTGCTGCATCTTGTAGTTAACACGCCTTTCCATTTTTATTTAACAATAACTAGTGTACTTAGACCAGCACAATACCAGTTTGAATGACTATGTTTGCTTGTTGTTAAATGTTAGGCCTGTTGTAGTTAACACACCTTTCCACTTGTTTTGCTTTACTAGTGTGCTTAAGCCTGCACACTGAAGCTATATTTTGGAGATTATTTTGTCTGCCATGGATATATTTGGTTGACGTTTAGCCTGTTGTGCATAACATGCCTCTTGATGTACCTACACAGGACAATTTTGGGAACGACTGTTGTTTTCCATCGAGGTTAGTTTCATCCCATAGCTTATATATACTCATTGTTCAGGATATCGGTAGCTGGTACCATATAGGTCGGGGGCTGATAAGGGACTAATCGGTGAATCAAACTTTTAACTAAATATATCTGTAAGCCATTTATCGTTAGGTTAACTAGGGCCATATGTAATATATCTGAGGCTACATAGCAACATGCACTGTACTTAATGTCTAAATGTGCAATCCTAGGCTACATAGCAACAAGGAAGAGTGTTACCTTAATGTTCTGATGATGTCTAGATATACGTAGAAGAGCAGCAGCAACAACAACAACACAACCCTGTTTGGATACTCAACTTAGCTAGAGGTTAGAGATAGTTTCTAGCTCATGACTAACCCTGAACTAACTCCATCCAAAGAGATGTTTGGATGACAGGGTTAGATTGACAATAAATGCACTAGGAGAACTAGCTCCAATTAGCACCTCTTGGGTGGGATAGTTTTTTTGGGTGGGTTAGATGCAACTAGCTCAAACTAGCCCTCATGTTTGGATATACTTTAGGGCTATTTGAGCCCGAACTAGCTCAAACTAACTCTAACCCATGGATACAGCACCAGTTAATCAGCCGATAATTTGTAAAAATGCAATAAACTCCTTCCGGCCCATAATATAAGATGTTAATTCATCTAATATGTGAGTATATTGGATGTTATAAGATATTATAAAAGAGTGTTGTATTACATCATTGTGCAATTGCTGTTTAGCTTCTAATATTAACTTGGTGCTTTTAGGTACATATGTCATTGGTAAAGATCCGCGCTTCGACCCTTTCTGCGTATGGGGCAATGAGATATCGATGAACCAGCATCAAGTGAGGAAGCTGATAAAGATTGTTAGTAAAATGGGTCAAAAGATGGCAATTAAACTATTTGTTTACACTTTATCCAAGACAACAGCGAACCGCAGGATGGTAAGTAAGAACTCTGCAGCCTTCTTTTTACTGCCCATAATGAGTTGTGTTAGATGACAATGTCTGAATCTTTTTCCTTTGAAGTGGTTCCCAACGCAGTTTACTCAAGATTACCTCTCAAACTACATGATTGGTGGGCATGCAAAGGTTAAAGTATTTCTACCAGAACATGATGATTATCTAGATGTTTTCATGAAGACCGTGAAGGATGGGCGGTCGGCCATCACAAGGGGTTGGACTAGAGTCATGCGTGCCTTCTGCATGGAGCAGGGCACAATATGGGCATTCCGCTTCACCTTGTTCAGCAACCAGAATGTATTTCGCCTCTTTCTTTACTGTCTTTAATAGTACAAGTATACAATTGTGGTTCATCATTCTTTATTTGGTTCGTATGTAATTCTTGAACATATGTACCTATGAATCGAATAATGCATTGGTTGTTTGAACCTGATGGATATGAATAAAGCTATAGCATACATTCAAATTCAAATCCGGTACAATTTGAAATAGCAGCAATTAAATTACGGTGAAATTACGCTCTCCAGGTCGTTACGGAGCACACGGTTGGTAAAACACAAACGTTTGCGATATACACCATAATCCGACACGGTTCACAGAGAGGAAATGTGTGCAAGCATGCACACAGTTGCCGTTTGCAAAGCGTGTGCGATGTCAGACAATATCACAAACGGTGCGGGCAAACTAAACATTTGTGATAGTTGCCTTATCGTACATGATTCACAACCATGAACTGTTTCTGATGTGGTATGCATCATAAACATTGCACCACAGAATAGCGTGTGTGATAGTTGTCATGTATGACGATGTTACGAGGTCCGACGTTTTGTAATCCTGTCCGACACTCGTACGACGATTAGCTAATCTTCTTAATTAGTTATCGCATACGGTTTGGGAAAAGCGAATGTGTGTGATTGTCTGCTTATCATACACATTCTATAATCGTGAACCGTTTGTGATGGGCCGCATCGTAAACGTAGCACCAGAGAATACCGCCTGCGATGGCAATGCGAGCACAAACGAGTTGCAAGGATGCAGCGTCTGGGTGCTCCCTATCCCCGACGGTTTCCGGGTCGTGTGGGAAGGACCCCCCTATCGCAGTCACTCACTTGGCGACGGTTCCAAATGCCATCGCGGAAAGGGGTTAAAAACCGTTTGTATAGCACCTCGTTGTACCAGTGAATACAATCATCATATATAGGCATCACGTCCAAGACAAGTAGACCGAAACAATTCTGCATCTACTACTATTACTCCACACATCGACCACTATCCAGCATGCATCTAGTATATTAAGTTCATAGAAAACGGAGTAACGCCTTAAGCAAGATGACATGATGTAGACAAGATAAACTCACGTATAAATAAACCCCATCTTTTTACCCATAATAGCAACAATACATACGTGTCATGTCCTCTTCTTTCACTGGGATTGAGCACCACAAGATCGAACCCATTACAAAGCACCTCTTCCCATTGCTAGATAAATCAATCTAGTTGGCCAAACTAAATCAATAGATTGGAGAAGAAATACGAAGCTATAGTAATCATGCATAAAAGAGTTCAGAGAAAACTCAAATAATATTCATGGATAAATATGATCATAAACGCACAATTCATCGGATCCCAACAAGCACACCGCAAAAAGTCATTACATCGAATAGATCTCCAAGAACATCAAGGAGAACATTGTATTGAAGATCAAAAAGAGAGAAGAAACCATCTAGCTACTAACTATGGACCCGTAGGTCTGTGGTAAACTACTCACGCATCATCAGAAGGGCGGCAAGGTTGATGTAGATCCCCTCCATGATCGATTCCCCCTCCGACGGAGTACCGGAGAAGGCCTCTAGATGGGATCTCGTGGTTCTGGAACTTGCGGCGGCGGAAAAAGTATTTCAGGTGGCTCTCTGATGTCAGGCGAATATTAAAGAATTTATAGAGGTGGAATTAAGGATGGAGGTGCCACGAGGGGCCCACAAGCCTGGGGGCGCCCCCCTGGGCGCGCCTCTAGGGCTTTTCGCTCCCTCGTGGCTCTTCTGGCCTTCTCCTGAACCTTCTATGGTCTCTTCTGGTCCAGAAAAAATTAATCCAAAGTTTTTTTCTCCTTTTGGAATTTGTTTGATGTTGATTTTCTGAAAAGCCAAAAACATGCAAAAACAACAACTGGCACTGGGCACTAAGTTAATAGGCTTGTCCCAAAAATGATATATAATTGCATATAATGACATATAAAACATCCAAAATTGATACTATAATAGCATGGAACAATCAAAAAGTATAGATACGTTGGAGACGTATCAAGCATCCCCAAGATTAATTCCTGCTCGTCCTCAAGTAGGTAAATGATAAAAATAGAATTTTTTATGTGGAATGCTACCTTTCACATTCATCATATAATCTTTTCTTTTGCAGCATGGATATTTAGACTTGAATGATTCAAACCAATAGTCTATAATTTGACATGAAAACAAAAATACTCAAGTATACCAACAAGCAACCATGTCTTTCAAAATATCAACACTACATAAAGTTATACCTAGCACATTATGCTCAGTCATTGATCCATTCATGAAACACACTCAACATTAGCTACATCCAATGCACAAGTATGACAATAGTGCTCTCTAGTTGGTGCTTTGTAAGAGAAGATGGAGACTTGAATAAAAAAATAAAAATTGCATAAAAGTAAATAGATAGGCCCTTCATAGAGGGAAGCAGAGATTTGTAGAGGTGCCAGAGCTCAAAGTTTAAAATAGAGATAAAATTGTTTTTGAGATAGGCATGCTTTTCCTATCAACGAAAACAACTGAGAATTCCCAATATCTTCCATGCTAGACACATTATAGGTGGTTCCCAAACAAAAAATAAAGTTTATTTCCTTTCCACCATTCTTTCACAAGCCATGGCTAGCCATATCCATTGGTGCCTTCCATACCAACACTTTCCAAGGAATTTATTATTAACATCATATTAAAAAAAATCATTTTGGGACTGGGCATCCCTATTACCTGCCACACTCTCGTGCAATGACAAGTGAATAAACACTCATCGTGAGTATAACCCACCTATCATGGAAAACATTGGCCACCCCTGCGGCTTCATGAGCGGTACAGGCACACAAAACGGAAATTTATTTTCAAAAATTAGAGTTGTCACATGCAAATTTACTTAGAACGGCATGGAAATACAACATATACGTAGGTATGGTGGACTCATTTGGCACAACTTTGGGTTTAAGGAATTGGATGCACAAGCAGCATTCCCGCTTAGTACAAATGAAGGCTAGCAAATAGTGAAGCGACCAACCAAAAAATGAAAACGTTCATAAACATGCATTGAACATAACTAACACTGAATAATGCACCATAAGTAGGATGTAACTTCGTTGCATAACTATTGACTTTACGTGCATGCATAAGGAATCACAAACCTTAACACCAATATTCTTACTAAAGCACAATTACTTGCTAGCATAACTCACATATTATCATCTCCATATCGCAAAACTATTGCAAGGAATCAAGCTTATCACATCCAATGATCTACATGAAAGTTTTTATTATATCCCTCTTGGAAATTCATCATATTGGGACCAAATTCATATCTTGTGCAAATTACCATCACTATTATCAACTCTCAAAAAGATATAAGTGAAGCATGAGAGTGTAAATATTTCTTTAAAATATAATCACCGCGATGCTCAAAAAGATATAAGTGAAGCACTAGAGCAACTGCCTAGCTCAAAAAAATTAAGTGAAGCACATAGAGTATTCTAACAAAGCATGATAAATGTGTGGCTCTCTCAAATAAGTGTGTTTAGCAAGGATGATTGTGACAAAATAAAAAGAAAACAAAGCAAAGACTCATATAATACACGACGCTCCAAGAAAAACTCATGATATGTGACAAATAAAAATATAGCTCCAAGTAAAATTATCGATGGTCGTTAGAAGAAAGAGGGGATGCCTTCCGGGGCATCCCCAAGCTTAGTTTCTTGGGAGTACTTGAATATTACCTTGGGCTGCCTCGGGCATCCCCAAGCTTAGGCTCTTGCCACTCCTTATTCCTTCGTCCATCGTGATCTCACCCAAAACTTGAAAACTTCAATCGCGCAAAACTTAACGAAACCTTCGTGAGATCCGTTAGTATAATAAAGCAAATCACCACTTTAAGTACTGTTGCAAACTCATTCATATTTTGTTATTGCATTATACCTACTATAACTTTACCATGGCTTATACCCCTGATACAATCCATAGATTCATCAAAATAAGCATACAATGCAATGAAAACAGAATCTGTCAAAAATAGAATAGTCTATAGTAATCTGAATATTGAGTATACTTCTGTTAGTCCAAAAATTCTGAAAATGAGGAAAACATGGGAAATTTGTATATAAATCATGTGTAAAATAATTCAGAATTTTTTCACGCTATAGAAAATTTTAAAAATTCTTCTACTGGATGAAAAAAAATTGTTCTTCACAGAATCAAAGCAACTATCTTCCAAATCATCCCTAAGGCTTTGCTTGGCACAAACACTAATTAAAATACAAAAACACAATCAAAATAGTAGCATAATTGTGTGCTTATTGAAAAATGAAAAAGAAACAAAAAATTAAAGGATAACTATTGGGTTGCCTCCCAACTAGCGCTATTGTTTTGCGCTCCTAGCTAGGCATAATGCATAGTTTCAAGTGTTATCATCTTTGGTTTTAGTTCCATAGTTAGCCCTCATGATTGATTCATATGGTGGCTTAATTTTCTTTCTAGGGAAGTGTTACATGCCCTTTTTTAATGAAAACTAAAATTTTATATTCCCTTCTTTCATGTCAATAATGGCACCTATAGTTCGTAAGAACGGTCTACCAAGTATTATGGGGCAAGACAGATTGCATTCAATATCAAGCACAATAAAATCAAGGGGCACATAGTTCCTATATACAAGAATAAGAACATCATTAATTCTACCCAAAGGCTTTTTAATAGTAGAATCCGCCAAGTGCAAATTAAGAGAACATTCATCCATATTGGTAAAACCTAGCACATCACATAGAGATTTCAGAATTGTGGAAACGCTAGCACTCAAATCACATAAAGTATTACACTCATAATTTTTAATCTTGACTTTAATGGTGGGTTCCCATTCATCATATAATTTTCTAGGAGTTGAAATCTCTAATTCTAGCTTTTTTCTAAAGCTTTCATCATTGCTTCTACAATATGTTTAGTAAAAGCCTTGTTTTGCTTATAAGCATTGGGTGAATTTAGCATGAATTGCAACAAAGAAATACACTCAATCAAAGAACAACTATCATAATTAAAATCTTTGTAATCGAAAAGAGTGGGCACATCACTATTTAAAGTTTTTACCTCTCCAAACACACTTTTATCAAAAAAATTCTTTAAGATTTTCACCCTCCGAATCATGGGGACGCCTTCTAACAAAAGTTGACTCTTCTTCAATCCCCTTTTCATCAAGTTAACATTACTAAACAAAGGTTCAATGGAAGAAATGCCAATTATTTTAATATCTTCATTGTTACTACGTGCTAATGATTCCGGCTTAGCTGCCATTTGATTTACTAGCATAGCTTCTGCATCAGAAATTTTTCCTAGCAAATTTTCAGTATGGCCGAATTGAGATTGAAGATTAGCAACTTCTTCACTAACATGATCAAGTTGTTTTGCAATAGCGTTAAGCAAAATAGAGTAATCTTTAAGCTCTTCAGTAAAAAAATTGTTGTGCTCAAATTGCATAGACATGTAATCCTTAGTGTTTTTCTCAATATCGACCAATATATTAGGATAGGAAATATCATGACAATTTTCTTGAGACACGTGGCTACGCAAACAAGGTAACAAGCAAGCAAAGAAGCAAACAAGAAAACACACAAAAAGGCAAACATAAAATATTTTCGTATTTTTTGTGAAAATGTTATAGAAGTGGGGGAGATGAAAACGAGTGGCAAATGGCAAATAATGTAAATGTAAGGAGATGAAAGTTTATGCGTAGGTACTTGATAGATGTTGATGATGTCTCCCCGGCAAAGGCGCCAGAAATTCTTCCTACTACTTGTGAACTGTGTTGGGATTTCCCCGAAGAGGAGAGATGATGCAGTACAGTAGAGATAAGTATTTCGCTCAGTTAAGAACCACGGTTATCAATCCAGTAGGAGAACCAAGTAACACCTCATTAGCAGCACCTGCACACAAACAACAAATCCTTTGCAACCCAACGCGCACAAGGGGTTGTCAATCCCTCGACGGTTACGAGCAAGATTAAATTGTATGATGATAGATAGACCAAACAAAAATACAAAATAAAATAAATAAAAGAAAAATGCAGCAAGGTATTTTTGGTTTTAATATATGATAAAAGATAGACTCGGGGGGCATAGTTTTCACTAGAGGCTTCTCTTTTGAAAATAGCATACGGTGGGTAAATAAATTACTGTTGGGCAATTGATAGAAAAGCAAATAATTATGATGATATCCAAGGCAATCATCACATATAGGCATCACGTCTGAGCCAACTAGACCGAAACGATTTTGCATCTACTACTATTACTCCATACATCGACCGCTATCCAGCATGCATCTACTGTATTAAGTTCATAGAAAACGGAGTAACGCCTTAAGCAAGATGACATGATGTAGACAAGATAAACTCACATATGAATAAACCCCATATTTTTACCCTTAATAGGAACGACACATACGTGTCGTGTCCCCTTCTGTCACCGGGATTGACCATCGCAAGATCGAACCCATTACAAAGCACCTCTTCCCATTGCAAGATAAATCAATCTAGTTAGCCAAACCAAATCAATAGATCGGAGAAGAAATACGAAGCTATAGTAATCATGCATAAAAGAGTTCAGAGAGAACTCAAATAATATTCATGGATATATCTGATCATAAACTCGCAATTCATCGGATCCCAACAAACAGACCGCAAAAAGTCATTACATCGAATAGATCTCCAAGAACATCAAGGAGAACATTGTATTGAAGACCAAAAGGAGAGAAGAAGCCATCTAGCTACTAACTATGGACCCGTAGGTCTGTGGTAAACTACTCACGCATCATCGTAAGGGCAGGAAGGTTGATGTAGAGTCCCTCTGTGATCGATTCCCACTCCGACGGAGTACCGGAGAAGGACTCCAGATGGGATCTCGTGGTTCTGGAACTTGCGGTGGCGGAAAAAGTATTTCGGGTGGCTCTCTGATGTTAGGGGATATTTGAGAATTTATAGAGGTGGAACTAGGGTTGGAGGTGCCACGAGTGGCCCACAAGCCTGGGGGCGCGACCCTGGGGCGCGCCCCTAGGGCTTGTCGCTCCCTCGTGGCTCTTCTGGCCTTCTCCCGAACCTTCCAGAGTCTCTTCTAGTCCAGAAAAAAATTAATCCAAAGTTTTTTTCTTCGTTTGGACATCGTTTGATATTGATTTCCTGAAAAGCCAAAAACATGCAAAAACAGCAACTGGCACTAGGCACTAAGTTAATAGGTTAGTCCCAAAAAATGATATATATAATTGCATATAATGACATATAAAACATCCAAACTTGATACTCTAATAGCATGGAACGATAAAAATTATAGATACATTGGAGACGTATCAGTAACGAGAGACAAGGATTTACCCAGGTTCGGGCTCTCTCGAAGAGATCTTGAATATGCATATGATACTTGTGAGCTACGTTAGGATTTTCCCTGAAGATGAAGGGTGAAGCAATATAGTACCGGATAAGTATTTCCCTCGGTGAGAACCAAGGTTATTGAACCAATACGAGAACCACACAAACGCCTAATCAACAGTACCTACACACACAAGAGCAAATACTTGCACCCAACGCGGGCAAGAGGGTTGTCGATCCCCTTGAACTTGTTACTTGCAAGGACTAAATCTGATAATGGTAGATAGATCAATTGAAAAGTACAATAAAAGTAAATAAATTGCAGCAAGGTATTTTTGGTTTTTGTAATAAGATAGAAGTAGACCCGAGGGCCATAGTTTTCACTAGATTCTTCTCTCTCATAAAGATAGCATACGGTGGGTAAAAAAATTACTGTTGCGCAATTGATAGAAAAGCACATAATTATGATGTTATTCATGGCAATGATCATGTATATAGGCATTACGTTTGTGACAAGTAGACCGAAATGATTCTGCATCTACTACTATTACTCCACTTCGAGAGCGCTTCTATGCTTGCCTCTCTACGTATTAAGTTCATAACAAACAGAGTAATGCATGAAGTATGATGACATAATGTAGACAGAATAGAACCAAACAATATGATTGAACCACGTCATTTTACCCTTAATGGTAACAATAAAAATACGTGCCTCGCTACCCCTTCTGTCATGAGGTGAGGACACTACAAGACTAAACCCACTACAAAGCACCTCTTCCACTGAAGATAAATCGATCTAGTTGGCCAAACCAAATGGATAGATCAGAGAGAAATACAAAGCTATGACAATCATGCATAATAAAGTTCAGCAAAGACTCAATTACTTTCAATGAATAATTTGATCATAAACCCACAATTCATCAGATCCCAACAAACACACCACAAAAGAAGATTACATCGAATAGAACTCCAAGGAGAACATTGTATTGATGATCGAAGAGAAAGAAGAAGCCATCTAGCTACTAGCTATGGACCTGCGGGTGTATGGTAAACTACTCACATATCATTGGAGGTGCAGAAAGGATGATGTAGAAGCCCTCCGTGATTGATTTCCCCTCTAACAGAGTACCAAAAAAGGCCTCCAGATGGGATCACGGAAGAACGGAAACTTGTGGCGGTGGAAAAAGTGTTTCGGGTGCCTCTCTGGATTTATGGGAATTTATAGCACTGGAATTAGGTCAAATGGAGCTGTGTGGGACCCGCGAGCTCAGGTGGCGCCCCCTAGGGGCACGCCGTGTGATCTCGTGGCTCTCCCGTAGATCTTCTGGCCTCCTCCCGATTGTTCTAGGGTCCCTTCTGGTCCAGAAAAAATCACCGTAAAGTTTCATCATGTTTGGACTTCGTTTGGTACTGATTTTCTGAAAAGCCAAAAACAAGCAAAAAAAGCAGCAACTGGCACTGAGTTAATAGGTTAGTCCCCAAAAATGATATTAAATTGCATAAAAAGTATCTAAGATTGGTAATATAATAGCATGAAACAATCAAAAATTATAGATACATTGGAGACGTATCAACATCCCCAAGCTTAATTCCTGCTCGTCCTCGAGTAGGTAAATGATAAAAACAGAATGTTTGATGTTGAATGCTACCTAACATGTTTATCATGTAATCTTCTTACGGTATAAATATCATTGTTCAAAAAATCGTCTGATTCAGCGATTTATCTTCTGATTTATTGCTACTCGGGGGTAACCGATAAGATTATACCTTATCTTCACTGTTTATCGTATGGGCAGATTTATCGCCCTGACAAGCGATTTATCAGGAATCTACCGATAAGTCAGGCCTATTCATAGCACTATGTTTGCGAAAACTATGTTTATTTCTGTTTTGTGGACCTTATTACGCAATATGTACTACTGTCCTATTCTGTTTGTCATTATACGAGGATTCAATGGCTAGGAAAGGTAACACTTTTGTCCAATATTGTTTTGGTGTTGAATATAGCATATTTTAGTGTTGTGAACCTGGGATTTTTGCCAAAAATGGCCGATTAATAGTCGACCGATAAAATCGATTAATCGGCCAATTTTCGATTAATCTCTAATCTCCAACTCACTGAGACGCTAACGATAAGCGATATCCTCAACATTGATAAATATTGAGAAACAATGAAGTAATTGATATCAACATAATAATATCCATGAATATAAGAACATAATAATTACTTTTTCATAATATACGATGCTCAACGAATGTTATCCTGCTCATTGAATTATGTAAGCATGGCATGACTTCGCCTTCACCGCATAAATATAAATCATGAGCACCCCGCTGTCAAACCAAGCAATTAGATCATACTTTTTAACGCGCTTCAACATTTTCAACTCCACTCAATACATGAGTGTGAGCCATGCACATTAGCACTACGGGTGGAATAGAATGCGGTGGTAGAGATATATAGGAGAAGTCAAAAAGGAAGAAAGGCTCTCATCAACTCGATGAATCGTTAGGCAATGGAGAGGCCTTACAATCGATAGCAATGCGAGGAGTAGGGATTTCCATGCAACGGATGCACTAGAGTTATAAGTGTATGGAAGCTCAACACGCAACTAAGTGGGTGTGCATCCAACTTGCTTACTCATGAAGACCTCAGGCATTTGAGGAATCCCATTATCAGAATTTACGAGTCAAGTTCTATAATGAAAAATTCCCACTAGTATATGAAAGTGATATCTCAGGAGACTCTCTATATGAGGATCATGGTGCTACTTTGAAGCACAAGTGTGGTAAAAGGATAGTAGCATTGTCCCTTCTCTCTTTTCTCTCAACATTTTCTTTTTTTAGTCCGGAGGCTCATCCTGGCTTGTGGGGGATTCATTGCCTCCATCATCCTTTTAGTCACTGGGACAATGCTCTAATAATGATGATCATCACACTTTTATTTACTTACAACTCGATAAACTGGAACAGAGAACCCCCATCCCCCGCGTCGCCTCTACGACGGCACGGGCGGATCCAGATCGAGCGTTGCCTCCAGCCCTCTTCACCCCCTACCTCTCCTCGCCGCCGCCAGAGGAGGCCGTCGGGCTAAGCCCGGGCGGTGGACGATGGCGGCGGGGCCTCTCTGCAGTGGATGGATCTAGCGGCGGGGGAGGCTCGCCTCCTGGTGGCGGGACGCTGTGGCTATAGGGTGTGGCGACCACGAGGCTGCGTCTCCAACGGGTGGCAGCCGCGGCGACATCGTCGGCAAGCTTCGGGGCTGTGGTCCTACACATCCTTCCTGGCAAGTCAGGGCGGGGGTGGTGGCTCCGCTTTCCTGCCTGCCTTCTAGTCGTTCTTCTCTGATCCAGTTCTTGTTGGTGGTCTTGGTGCTGCGTCAAGGAGGCGCCTGATCCGGCTGCTCTTCGGCCGGATCTGGTTCGTCCATGTCTGCCGGAGGGTTGGTCATCATGATGGCCTCGGTTGCGGCGGCTGGGCGGAAGTGCGCTGTGGTGGACCTTGTGTGGCGACGGCGTGGTGGCTGTGCAGGGGTGTGCGGGTCAGCGGAGGTGCAGGCCGGCTTTGGCCGGCTGCACGAGGGTGTTCATCGGGTCTGCTCTGAGTGCAAGCTTTGCCTGGCTATGGCCGGCCGGCGGTGGCGACACCTTTGGGCTTCGTTCCCCTTCTTGAAGGCACCGTCGTGGAGTTCTTTGACCCGGTCCATCCTCGGATCTCATTCTTCAGGTGAAATCCTAGACCCATCTGGGTCGAGCAACGATGTTGTCTCAACGGCGTTTCCCTCTTTAGGGCGTTGCTTTGAAGATCGGTGATTCTTCCCCGCCCTTCTCTTGGGCTGGACGTGCACGGCTCACGGTTAGCAGGTGCCCAACCGGTGATGCGAGTGGTTGGCGTTGCGATGCGTGTGGCGACGACTATGATGGCGTGTGGAGCTGGGTCGCGGCTTATCCTTCTGATGTCGGTGGTCCGGTTCGCCAACGAGTGTGCCTATGCTTGTTTCTCACTGTGACAGAAAAGTCGGAGCTGCGTGCGGCGGGGCCCCTGCGGCAACGATGACTCCATGAGGGTGGTTTGAGCAGAAGGTGCTCTCCAGAGGTTGTGCTGGGCTAGGTCGATGCGAGGCGTGCAACTTTCTCCAGTGAAGCGCATCAACAAAATCGGAGCTGCCGGTCCTCGATGTCTGCGATCGATTGTTTGGCTATGGCTGACAAGGTCGTCGTGTGTCATTCATTCGAAGGGGTCTTGACAGGTCATCTGCGGTGAAGTCAGAGTCACTTGCTCGGGGAGAGGTGATGACGATGACAATGCATGCAGCCTCGACGGTGCCCTCTTCTCGATGGTGTGCTTGGTCTTATTGGTGCCAGGTCGGCCGGGGTGCCCTTTCTTGTGGGCGTGTTGTAACGGTTTTTGCCCGAGTTTCTGTTAATTAACCGGGCAACTCTATTCTACCTTTTTTTAATGAATCAGGCCCTAAGGGACCGTGTTTCAAAAATAAAATAAACTGGAACAACAAGACTCTATAAGAATGGCTCTGGCAGTGTAGCAGGATGTGCAATGATCCAGCGTAACATTTATAACAATGATGAACGGTGGCTTTGCCACAAATATCATGTAGCTCTATATGATCATGCAAAGCAATATGATGATGAACACACATGTCATAAGATGGAACGGTGGAAGTTGCATGGCAATATATCTCGGGATGGCTATGGAAATGCCATGATAGGTAGGTATGGTGGCTGTTTTGAGGAAGATATAAGGAGGCTTATGTGTGATAGAGCGTACCATATCATGGGGTTTGGATGCACCGGTGAAGTTTGCACCAACTCTCGAGGTGAGAAAGGGCAATGCACGATACTGAAGAGGCTAGCAATATGTGGAAAGGTGGGAGTGCGTAATTGTCCATGAACTCACATTAGTCATAAAGAACTCATATACTTATTGTGAAAGTTTTATTAGCCCTCGAAGAAAAGTACTACTCGCATGCCCCTAGGGAGGAGGTTGGTAGGAGTTAACCATCGCGCACCCCCGATTTAGACAACATTCAAGGATTTCAAGACATAAAAATGCTCAAATCTCCCCACCATGCCATGTCGGACACTTAAATGAGTAGTTAATAGCAAGCTTTAATATCAATATTTCTACTAACAAATAATCATGAACCAATACCCTTTCATATTACGACATCAATATAATTAAAACATGTGTTTCATATTAGTGATCTACATTAAAGTTTTTATTATACCACTCTTAAATACCTTTCCTTTTAGACTAGTCTTATAACCCATGCTCATTACCACTTCCTATTTAATAGACTCTAAAAAATATTTAAGTGAAGCATGAGAGTGCAATCATTTCTATAAAATATAACCACCGTCGTGCTCTAAAAAAATATAAGTGAAGCACAAGAGCAATGATACGTCCATTTTGCATCATGTTTTCATACTGTTATTTATAATGTTTTATGTGTAATAATGCTTTATGGAGTAATTCTAATGCCTTTTCTCTCACAATACGCACGGTTTACACAAAGAGGGAGAATGTCGGCAGCTGGAATTCTGGACCTGAAAAAGCTACGTCAGGGCACCTATTCTGCACATCTCCAAATGAGCTGAAAATTTCGGAGAATTATTTTGGAATATATGAAGAATATTGGAGCAAATAACTACCGGAGGGGGCCACCTGGTGAGCACAAGACACCAGGGCGCGCCAGGCCCCCCAGGCGCGCCCTGGTGGATTGTGCTCAGCCCAGCCAACCTCCGGTGCCCATCTTCTGGAATATAGGTCATTTTAACCTAGAAAAAATAAGGAGAGGACTTTGGGGATGAAGCGCCGCCGTCTCGAGGCGGAACTTGGGCAGGAGCACTTTTGCCCTCCGGCGGAGCGATTCCGCCGGGGGAACTTCCCTCCCGGATGGGGAAATCGAAGCGAT
The DNA here is from genome assembly GCA_011799875.1 of Thinopyrum elongatum. Taxonomy (NCBI): domain Eukaryota; kingdom Viridiplantae; phylum Streptophyta; class Magnoliopsida; order Poales; family Poaceae; genus Thinopyrum; species Thinopyrum elongatum. The sequence goes on from CM022303.1 coordinate 431,018,935, forward strand.
CGTCATCACCAACAACCCTCTCATCTTTGGGAGGCCAATCTCCATCAACATCTTCAACAACACCATCTCCTCTCAAACCATAGTTCATCTCTTGTGTTCAATCTTTGTACCGGAACCTCAGATTGGTACCTGTGGGTGACTAGTAGTGTTGATTACATCTTGTAGTTGATTACTATATGGTTTATTTGGTGGAAGATTATATGTTTAGATCCATTATGCTATTTAATACCCCTCTGATCTTGAGCATGATTATCATTTGTGAGTAGTTACTTTTGTTCTTGAGGTCACAGGAGAAGTCATGTTGCAAGTAATCATGTGAACTTGATATGTGTTCGATATTTTGATGATATGTATGTTGTGATTCCCTTAGTGGTGTCATGTGAACGTCGACTACATGGCACTTCACCATATTTGGGCCTAAGGGAATGCATTGTGGAGTAGTTATTAGATGATGGGTTGCTAGAGTGACAGAATCTTAAACCCTAGTTTATGCGCTACTTCGTAAGGGACTGATTTGGATCCAAATGTTTAATGCTATGGTTAGATTTTATCTTAATTAATACTTTTCTCATAGTTGCGGATGCTTGCGAGGGGGTTAATCATAAGTGGGAGGTTTGTTCAAGTAATAACAGCACCCAAGCACCGGTCCACCCACATATCAAATTATCAAAGTAGCGAACATGAATCGAATCAACATGATGAAAGTGACTAGATGAAATTTCCGTGTACCCTCAAGAACGCTTTGCTTATCATAAGAGACCGTTTTGGCCTGTTCTTTGCCACAAAAGGATTGGACTACCTTGCTGCACTTTATTTACCGTTACCGTTACTTGTCCGTTACAAATTATCTTGCTATCAAACTACCTGTCATCGACTATTTCATTGCTTGCAGAAAATACCTTGCTGAAAACCACCTGTCATTTCCTTTTGCTCCTCGTTGGGTTTGACACTCTTACTTATCGAAAGGACTACGATTGATCCCCTATACTTGTGGGTCATCAAGACTCTTTTCTTTCGCCGTTGTCGGGGAGTGAAGCGCTCTTGGTAAGGAAAATTTTATACTACGTGCTGAAATTTATTGTCACTTGTTACTATGGAAAACCATCCTTTGAGGGGTTTGTTCGGGGTATCTTCACCTCGACCAGAAGCACAATTAGTTGCCCCTCAACCTACTGCACCTACTGAAAATATTGGTTATGAAATTCCTTTTGGTATGATAGAACAACTGCTAGCTAATCCTTATGCAGGAGATGGAACAGAACATCCTGATATGCACTTGATATATGTGGATGAAATTTGTGGATTATTTAAGCTTGTAGGTTTATCCGGAGATGAAGCTAAGAAGAAGGTTTTCCCTTTATCTTTGTAGGGAAAAGCATTGACATGGTATAGGCTATGCGATGATATTGGATCTTGGAACTGGAATCGATTGAAATTGGAATTTCACCAAAAAAATTATCCTATGCATCTAGTTCATCGTGATCGGTATTACATATATAATTTTTGGCCTCGTGAAGGAGAAAGTATCGCTCTAGCTTGGGGGAGGCTTAAGTCAATGTTATATTCATGCCCCAATCATGAGCTCTCGAGAGAAATTATTATTCAGAACTTTTATGCTCGGCTTTCTCGTGATGATCAGTCCATGCTCGATACTTCTTGTACTAGTTCTTTTATGAAGAAGACTATTGAATTCAGGTGGGATCTTTTAGAAAGAATTAAACGCAACTCTGAAGATTGGGAACTCGATGAAGGTAAAGAGTCAGGTATTAAGCTTGAGTTTGATTGTGTTAAATCTTTTATGAATACCGATGCTTTTCACAAGTTTAGCACTAAATATGGACTTGACTCTGGGATAGTAGCCTCTTTTTGTGAATCTTTTGCTACTCATGTTGATCTCCCTAAGGAGAAGTGGTTTAAATATCATCCACCTATTAAAGAACAAATCAAAGAACTGGCTAAAGCTAAAGATGAAACTATTATTTACAATGTTGATCCAGTTGTGCCTACTGCTTATATTGAAAAACCACCTTTCCCTGTTAGAATAAAGGAACATGCTAAGGTATCAAATGTGGTTCATAAGAGTAATATTAAAGCACCTAAACCTCCTGAGCAAATTAAAGTAGAACCTAGTGTTGCTATGGTTAAAGATCTCCTGGTGGAAAATATTGATGGGCATGTTAATTACTTCTGTGATGAAGCTACTAGAATTGCTAAGCCCGATGAAAAAGATAAACATAGACCTGTTGTTGGCATGCCTGTTGTCTTAGTTAAAATAGGAGTTCATTGTTATCATGGTTTATGTGACTTAGGTGCTAGCGTAAGTGCTATTCCGTTTACCTTATACCAAGAAATTATGGATGACATAGCACCCGCTGAAATAGAAGACATAGATGATACTATTAAACTTGCTAATAGAGACACCATCACACCACTTGGGATTGTTAGAGATGTTGAAGTCTTGTGTGGGAAAATAAAATACCCTACTGATTTTCTAGTTCTTGGTTCCCCACAAGATGACTTTTGTCCCATTATCTTTGGTAGACCTTTCTTGAACACCGTTAATGCTAAAATAGATTGTGAGAAAAAACTGTCGGTGTTAGCTTTGGTGATGAGTCTCATGAGTTTAATTTCTCCAAGTTTAGTAGACAACCTCATAAGAAAGAATTACCTAGTAAGGATGAAATAATTGTTCTTGCTTCTATTATTGTGCCTCCTACTGATCCACTAGAACAATATTTGCTAGACCATGAGAATGATATGTACTTGCTTGAAAGAAATGAAATAGATAAAATATTCTTTGAACAACAACCTTTGCTTAAACACAATTTGCCTATTGAAACTCTAGGAGGTCCTCCTCCACCTAAAGGTGATCCTATGTTTGAATTAAAACAATTGCCAGACACTTTGAAATATGCTTATCTTAATGAAAAGAAGATATATCTTGTTATTATTAGTGCTAACCTTTCAGAATATGAAGAAGAAAGATTATTGAAAATTCTGAAGAAGCACCGTGCTGCTATTGGATATACTCTTGATGATCTTAAGGGCATTAGTCCCACTCTCTGTCAGCACAAAATTAATATGGAACCTGATGCTAAACCCGTTGTTGATCACCAACGATGTTTGAATCCTAAGATGAAGGAAGTGGTAAGAACTGAAATATTAAAGCTTCTAGAAGCAGGTATAATCTATCCCATAGCTGATAGTGGATGGGTAAGTCCCATTCATTGTGTCCCTAAGAAGGGAGGTATTACTGTTGTTCCTAATGATAAAAATGAACTTATTCCACAAAGAATTGTCACTGGCTATAGAATGGTAATTGATTTCAGAAAATTAAATAAAGCAACTAGAAAAGATCATTACCCTTCGCCTTTTATTGATCAAATGCTAGAAAGATTATCTAAGCACACACACTTTTGTTTTCTTGATGGATATTTTGGTTTTTCTCAAATACCTGTTTCACAACCTGATCAAGAGAAAACCACTTTTACTTGCCCTTTTGGAACTTATGCTTATAGACGTATGCCTTTTGGTTTATGCAATGCACCTGCTACCCTTCAAAGATGTATGACTGCTATATTCTCTGATTTTTGTGAAAAGATTGTTGAGGTTTTCATGGATGATTTTTCTGTTTATGGAACTTCTTTTGATGATTGCTTAAGCAACCTCGATCGAGTTTTGCAGAGATGTGAGCAAACTAATCTTGTCTTGAATTGGGAGAAGTGCCACTTTATGGTTAATGAAGGTATTGTCTTGGGGCATAAGATTTCTGAACGAGGTATTGAGGTGGATAAAGCTAAAGTTGATGCAATTGAGAAAATGCAATGTCCTAAAGATACTGAAGGTATTCGTAGTTTCCTTGGTCATGCTGGTTCCTATAGGAGGTTTATTAAAGACTTCTCTAAAATTTCTAGGCCTCTTACAAAAGGATGTTCCATTTGTTTTCGATGATGATTGTGTAGAAGCCTTTGAAACACTTAAGAAAGCCTTAACTTCTGCACCTATTGTTCAACCACCTGATTGGAACTTGCCTTTTGAAATTAGGGATTTTTATTTCTGTGCCCCTGGTTCCTTAGCTCTACCCATTCATCCCCACGCTCTTAACTTTTGCTCACTTTTCCCCACTCCCTTGTCTGAAACCCTCATAAATGATCACAATGGAGGATGCCGTCAGTTCAAACCATTAACCGTTAACTCTGATGAGTGGGGCCGCGCTGGACTCTGTCGCCCGTTGGACCTGACGAGTGGGGCCGCATTGAGACACGTCAGATGAGCTTGTCTGAGGGATCCCCTTGTCTGAACCTCGAGCCACTCAGCACCACACCACTCTTCCCCCTCCGCCGCCATCATGCCCTCCAACCTCTAACCCCATTTCACCTCCTCCTCGTCGTGCCCTCCGCCAGATCTACTCCCACATCCCCCTCAGGATTAAGCAGCGATGTCGGGAGAGCAGGTTCTCAAGCCCATCGACCATGGAGAGGATTGGGTCGAATCGACGGCGGATAATTCTTGGATTACACCTGGGTAAGCGCCGTTTCCCCTCTAACTGATTTGCTGATTCATAAATTCGGCCCTATTTGACAGCTAGTCGCGTGAATCGATCAAATTTGTTGAATTGTTCCCGACCTAACTGTAACCTTTCCTTATTTGAATCAAATAGGATTGATCCTGCGCTTGCTTTTTGGTTGGCGGTTAGGATGGAAGTTAGTGTGCTGCGCGGTAGAAAACCGCATATGATTACTGGATTTTTCTATCCAAAGGTGGTAGAAACAAGTATGTTGTTCAAAGATTTGCTCACGGCGCTCCGAAATTCTTCATATGGGTGGAGCCCTGCTGATGCTGTTGAACTGAAAATTTTCAGTAGTACCGAGCAAAAATTTCTCCCACTAACTTGCGATGAGCATCTTGGATTGCTCTTTACTTTGAATGCTGAAAGCCGCTTCGGTAAAATCCTTATCGAGGTGCTTCAGCCACGCAATGAACATGGCAAGGGGAAGGTTGTTCAGAAATCTTCTGTCTCTGCTAATAGCGAGCACCCCGGCACTCCTTGTAGGTCGAAACCAAGTAGAGCTAGTGGTTCTGAAAGTCACAATATGTCTGCTGCCGCTTCTTGTGCCGCTTCTCCTATCGCTGTTGTAGCCAATGTAGAGCAAGATGCAGAGCCAGACGAAGAGGTGCCTCGAAATGATGATGAGGATGAGAATATGTTCCCTGATCTTGTAGATACTATCAGTAAACAAGCAATGGAAGATGAATATTAGGAGGAACCTATCAGCCATGCTAGATTTGATGACACTGACGATGAAGAGAGGCAGGAGAACATTGACAACCTAGTTTTAGATGAATATGATGGTGAGGACATGCCAACAATTGAGTGGAACAGGGAAGATCCTCAGCAGATGTCGGCACCATATTCCAGTTGATGGTGGACTGTCGTAATGCAGTGACTACATATTGCATTCTCACTGAAAATACATATGTGATTGATAGGAGTGAGCCAACAAGGTTCACTGTTCATTACCCATATGATAGGTGTAGATGAAGGTTGCATGCATCACATATGTTGAGGAGCAAGTTCATTCAGATTTGTGTATTTCAGTTTATACTGATTCATTTTATTTTCAGATCATTGTGTAATGTTTTCTAACAATATTTTGTTTGGGTCCCATTTTGTTTCAGATAAAAAAGAACCCACACCAGCACACTTGTCCACCTGGAGGGGGAGGAGGGAAGGCTAAAACAAAGCTAGCAAAGACTAGGTGGGTGGCAGATGCAATTTTGGATTGGTTGAGAGAAACACCAACACTTGGTCCAACAACACTCCATGGGAAGCTATTTGAGAAGTACAAGATTGATATACCTTACATGAGGATTTTCTATGCTAAGGAAATGGCTCTTGACAGGATTAATGGTCCTTGGAATGAGAGCTTTTAGTTGCTCTACACATTTAAATCTGAAGTGGAAGCTGTTAGTCCAGGGAGTGTTGTAGAGATTGACAAGCATACAATTACATACAAAATAAAAGGGAAGTCATTTCAGAAGGAGTGCTTTAGGAGGGCTTTTGTTTGTTTCAAGGCTTGTTGGCAGGGGTTTCTTGATGGTTGCAGGCCCTATTTGGCTGTTGATGTAACTACTTTGAATGGAAGGTGGAGAGGACAACTAGTGGCAGATTCTGCAGTTGATGGACACAACTGGCTATTCCCAGTTGCATTTGGTGTGGTGGAGGCAGAGTCTGAGGAAAGTTGGGTCTGGTTTCTGCAGCAGTTGCGCAACCTTATAGGTACACCCCCAGGTTTAGCTATACACACAGATGCTTGCAAGGGTTTGGAGAGTGCAGTGGAAATTGTATTCCCTGGAGTGGAGCATAGGGAATGTATGCGACACCTAGCACAGAATTTCAGAAACAAATTCAAAGGTAAAGTTTATGATGAGAACTTATGGCCAGCATCCTACACATGCAGTGAGAGGAAGCATGAGCATCATTTGAGAGTGTTGTATGCTCACAATCCTCTGGTGAAGGAGTACCTAGATGCACATCATGGAAAGTTGTCGTCAAGAAGCAAATTCAATGAAATCTGCAAAGTAGACTATGTGACTAGTAACCTGGCAGAGTGTTTCAATGCAAAGATCAAGTTATTGAAAGGGCTTCTGATATGGCAAATATTTGATAAGATTCGGCAGATGATCATGATAAAGATGGCTCTTCGCAAAAGAATTGCAGAAACATAATATGTTGGCCATCTTATGCTCCCATCTCTTATTAAGGCATTGCATGCCAAGGCAAGAGGACTGAACATGAAATGCATTCGAGCGGTGACACACGAGGCTGAGGTAACATATACTGACAGTAAAAACAGGGAATGGAGATATCCAGTTAACCTAGCAACTAGGGAATACATTTGTAGGCAATGGCAGCTCCGTGGGAAGCCATGCATACATGCCCTACATCTGATGACTGTTATAGGTGGTGAAGATGGTGAAGTTGATCAATACATCTCTGAATATTTTTCTGTTGCCAAATTCAGGGCTGCTTATGCTTCCAATGTGCCTGCACTCTTGGGAAAAGACCAATGGAACATAGTAGATCCAGGGTTCAAACTACATTCTCCTGTACTGACTAGACCACCAGGAAGGCCAAGGAAGAACAAGATCAGAAGAGGTGAAGAGGGTCGTGTAAAAAGACAGCGTAAGTGCAAAAAATGTGGAATCCTAGGGCACATTGCTAGGCTATGTACCAATCCAGTGGATGCTTCATTTGGGTAAGAGGAACAATGGGCAGCAACAAATGTAGAGGAGAATGCAGCATTAGAGCAGATTGAAGCTAAATACAGAGGAGAATGAAGCAGCAAAGCAGGTTGCAGCTAATTCAGAGGAGAATGAAGCAACTAAATTAGCACTGTCGGCAGCTTGGTATGTGTGCAACAACCTTCCCTTTTTTGTGCATTTCTTCTCTTTTTATTGATGGCTTATAATCTTTTTTTTGTTTGACCTAGCTCTAGGAAAATTAGAGGAAAAGGAGAGAAAAGGCCAAGAGAGAAAGAATTTGAAGAATATGAAGCCATGGCTTATGAAGGTTTTGTACCCCGTCAACTGGCCAGTGCAAGTTCTCCATCAGCACCTCGACAGCCACGACCCGAAGTGAAGATCAAAAGGTGGATATCCCACCTAGGGAAACCAGGAGCAAGGCTGTTAAGCCGTCTCGGAACACAAGGAGCAAGGCAAAGATGTGAACTTCGAACGTTGAATGCAAGTTGTAAACTTTGAACTTTAAGGATTTGTACTAAGGTTTCTGTCGTCAATTTGAACAACTGTGAAAACTTGTAAGGTTTAATAATGCTATTCATACTTTGATGTGAAATTTGAGGCAGAATTTGAATTTTAGGCAAAATTTGAATTTGAACCAACACTTGAACTCCGATCTGTGGTGTGATGTTGCAATGTTTGCTGAACTATTATAAACGTTAGGTGATCAATTTGACCTCTTTTGCGTGGTAAAACTTATAGTCATGGGAAATGTTCTCCAAATGTGCTCCGAAGCTAGGGTAAACTGCCCCATTTATAATCAAGTTTTTTTGGACCTACTCTAAGTGAGCCAAATATTTTTTATTAACACCTATTCAATCTATATAGTGTAGATTCGAAGTCTCACTATTTATTGAATTAATCTTCATATTTTTACATTTTTTTTGAAAAAAATATTCTTTAATAGAAAACCATTAAAAACACGTTTAAAATATGAAAAAGGAAAACTAAGTTCAGATCCTTCTTATTCACTTTGAAATGAAGCTTTGGTGATTTTTTTTAATTTTTCAAAAACCCTACGTCCTATCCTTAAACTCTCTGCAACATTGTACGTGATAGCTCATATGTGTGAAGGTTTTATCATGAAAATGTCCATAGAACAAGTTTATGATTTTTTGTTGGTAACATGTCACATAAGACAACATTATGCGCAGGTTTTATATTTTTTAATTTTTTAAAATTAATGGTGCTCATTTGACCACGATCCTGCCAGCTAGGTTTTTTTTGAAAATGACCATAGACCAAGTTTAGTATTTTTCCTTGTTAGTGTGTCTTATAAAACGACGAACGGCGAAGGTTTCATATTTTTTGGATTTTTTTAAAATTGGTTATGCTCAGTTGAATATTGGTCAAACCCGTTGACCAACTCAAAACCCCTCTAAACCCCATGAGGTTTCGCCTAACCCTAGCTCCGAACATCAGCCATCCGATCATACCTAGCGCCAAGCAACAAACCTCAGATATGGTCTCCTAGAAGGAATTCTGAGGCCAGGCTGCGTGCAGGCTCCGCGCCGTTGGATCACATGGACGACTCCGCATCATTGGATCCTTGGGCGATCCGCGAGAGGTTGGTTGTGCCCGCCCACCATTGCGTCCCCTACCTTCTGCTTCTTCTTCTGCGGCGACCACAGGAGCCACTCGTCTGCTTCTTCTTCTCCGATGACTAGATATGTCGAGCTCCACTTCAGCCTCCCGCCCCTCGTGGCCCCAGTATGGTCCACTGCCCATGGAGCGATGTCCTGACTGCCCATGCACCGAGCCACTGAAAAGGTTGACTTCAAGGGAGGACAAGAATGGCAACATTGGGCGCGAGTTCGGGAAATGCGAGAGCAAGCCAGAGGGGCAGGTTAGATCTCATGATTTTTCTCTGACCCTTTCTTTTTCTCTTTGCTTCGAATTCTTTTTCGTTGGATCTGAGATTTAGGGTTCATGATTTCATTTCAGATCATGAAGAAATGCACACATTTTGAATGGCTGGATGACTACGTTCGGAGGCTTCAAGGGGAGGGCTTGCTTCAATTCAATGGGGCCGGAACCCGGGAGCTCAATCTGGTTAGATCTCATGATTTTTATCTGACCCTTTCTTTTTCTTTTTGCTTCTAATTCTTTTTTGTTGGATCTGAGATTTAGGGTTCATGATTTTGTTTCAGATCATGAAGAAATGCACACATTTTGAATGGCTGGATGACTACGTTCGGAGGCTTCAAGGGGAGGGCTTGCTTCAATTCAACGGGGCCGTAACCCGGGAGCTCAATCTGCCGTCAGCCACTCGGAATTTGGTCTCTGAAAGTGCTGCTCCGACAGTTGGGGATGCAGATCTGAAGGGGGAATTAAAGAAGATGAACAAGAACTTGAGGCAGATGATTCAATTGAACAAGCAGGCGAATCTGATAGCTTTAGGATTTTATTTTTGTATAGTTTCTCTAGGATTTGCTTACTTGCTGGTCACCACTCGTTAGAGATGTTATTTGTGTCATGTCATGTGCTCTACAATTTGCTTAAGGGTTTGTGGATCATGTGCTCTCTGTGTTGCTTAATTTGTGGATCATGTGCTCTCTGTGTTGCTTAAACTATGTCTCTATCTCCATCTCTGAATCTCTGTAGGTGTCAGTTTTTGACACTTTCAGTTTTGTCAGACAATAGGGAGGGCAAGAGAAAAAATGTAGATCTTGGTCCCAAAATGAAACCAAGCTCTGGTTGGGCCGTCGCATTGCGTTGACTGTCAAAGGCCCACAAAGATAAAAGAGGCCTAGAAAATAGTGCATGCGCTGGCTCTGTTTTCCCCCTGTTTTTTTGCTTGATTGCACCTACAGAGATTGAGTGCATGTTTGTTACATTACCAAAATAGGTTACATCATTTGAAATTACACAACAATTGATATTGCCACCAACAAGTCGACAATTAGCGTTTTGTTTCATGCAATATGGCCACCAACAAGTAAAAATGGGCTAGCCTTCAAAAATTATTTTCATCGTGCCAAATGGCCACAAACTATTCAAAAATTAGCTTCTTTTTGTTCATACAATATAGGTATCCTACAATATATATGGCCACCAACAATTCAAAAAAATTAGCTTCTTTTTCTTCTTCTTTTCAACATTAACATGGCTCATTTTTCTTCTTCTTTAGTTTACTTTTTGACACCTTAACTAGTCCATTAGCTACCCGTGGCAAAACTTGGAACCAATAAAACCTATAATATAAGGGCCAAAATTATTTTCATCATGCCAAATGGCCACAAACTATTCAAAAATTAGCTTCTTTCCTTCTTCTTTTCAACATCAACATGGCTCATTTTTCTAGCTTTAGTTTCCTTTTTTACACCTCAACTAGTCCATTAGCCGCGCGCACCAAAACTTGACGCTAAAATATAAGGGCCAAAATACAAATATTACACAACATGAATATAACAAGCCGAATGGGCTACCCTCCAACCATTTTTACAAGGCTAACCCCAAAACTTGCTGGTTTTCATTGAGGGACACCCTTTCATTGATTTAGCAGAAGGAGAGGTTACAAAAGGGGTATGTTGGAAGAGAGTTTACATGTAGCCGTGTAGGGCTCGGCTACGGCACCATATCCATCTAGCGATATCTCACGTCAAATAAGGGTACAACCAACGACATATAAAAGTAGCTAGCAAAACACAGATAACCAACGACATATCAAATAAAAGTAGCAAGCATAACATAGTTCTTACATAAAACATGATAGGGTTCCCAACATGATATAACACGACAGAGATAAAAAGTTCACGGTACAACCAATGACATAATTAAGATAGAAATATATAAAAATCCCTAACACCCTAGGGCAAGACAAGCTTCATGAGACCGGTCCTTCACCACCATCTTCACTACGCCTCCTCTTCACTGGTCCTCCTCCATGCCGTCCTCGCCGAGGTAGTAGGGGAGGTTGTGCATACCATTGCGGGTGGGGAAGATGTTGTTGAAGTCCGTGAAGATGTTGTAGGTGGTGAATGCGATGAACTCGCACCCACACCAAAACACCTTGCCAAGGAGGTAGTACGCATCAAATCTGTTGGTGAAGTTGGTGATGAGCCCTATCGGCGGAGTGCTGGAGTTTGGACGCACTTCCTCCAGTCGGAACATCACCGGCAAGCCCGCCGTGAGGTGGGAGAAGCCCGCACCAAGGAACCACTGGGAAAACTCCTTTGCATCCCTCTAGTGTGAGAACGCCCACACACAGAGCATCGTCTCCACGACGACGCCGGCAGGATACCGGCCCTCCGGCACGATCAGTGGCAGCTCGAAGGTGGGTCTGTTATACTGCATCCTCGCCTCGCTTCGAGCGTGCTCTGGGTTTGGGTGAAGAAGAGAAGGGGGCGGCGCAAATGGATGTGTGGAGAATAGGTGGAGGGGTGGGTGGTTTAAATAAGGGGAGTGGCACCGGCCGCACTCTGAATTGGCTACGTTCAAACGAGCCGCGTCGATCGATATGCCACTTTAATTGCCAACCAGTTTTAATTGCCACGCTGAATAGATGCGAGTGGATTGAAAAGGCTGAAATGATGCTCTAAATCGAGGAGACACGCGTGCGAGAAGAGACGAACCAGCGGCAACGACCATCCCTGCGTCCGTGGTGGCTCGCGTGCAGGAAAGAGGCTCGGTCAGCGCATCATGGCGACGGGCATCAGCACATGTATGCAGGCTAGCTGGGTGCATGCATAGCAGGCTAGCTGGATATGTCGTGCATGCATAGTAGGCTTCTGTCGTGGCGGCGCGCGTAGGCCTTTCATGCAACGGCCCAACAGTCTAAAGAAACCACGGCCCAAGGGGCGAACAACGCCACCGTCTGACGTGGCCCCAATTGTCAGGTCCAACGGGCGACACAGTCCAGCGTGGCCCCACTCGTCAGAGTTAACGGTCAAAGCATTTACCCGACGGCATCCACCATTTGTGACCATTTCTGAGGGTTTCGGACAAGAGAGTGGGGAAAAGTGAGCAAACGTTAAGAGCGTGGGGATGAATGAGTACGTCTAAGGAACCAGGGGTACAGATGTAAAAATCCCTTGAAATTATGTGTGATGCTAGTGATTATGCTGTTGGTGCTGTTCTAGGACAAAGAGTTGATAAAAAATTAAATGTTATTCATTATGCTAGCAAAACCCTAGATAGTGCCCAAAGAAATTATGCTATTATTGAAAAAGAATGTTTAGCAGTTGTGTTTGCTTGTGACAAATTCAGATCTTATATTGTTGATTCCAAAGTAATTGTTCACACTGATCATGCTGCTATAAAATATCTTATGGAAAAGAAAGATGCTAAACCTAGACTCATTAGGTGGGTTCTTTTGCTACAAGAATTTGATTTACATATTGCTGATAGAAAAGGAGCTGAGAACCCCGTAGCTGACAATTTGTCTAGGTTAGAGAATATTCTTGATGACCCACTACCTATTATGATAGCTTTCTTGATGAGCAACTAGCTGCAATAAATGTTTCTCATAATACTCCTTGGTATGCTGACTATGCTAATTACATTGTTGCTAAATATATGCCACCTATTTTCACATACCAACAAAAGAAAAAATATTTTATGATTTAAGATATTACTTTTGGGATGACCCACATCTTTATAAAGAAGGAGTAGATGGTATTGTTAGATGTTGTGTACCTAAGCATGAACAGGAACAAATCCTATGGAAATGTCACTCCGAAGCTTATGGAGGGCATCATGCAGGAGATAGATTTGCTCACAAGGTATTGCAGTCTGGTTTTTATTGGCCTACTCTCTTCAAGGATGCTCGTAAGTTTGTTTTATCTTGTGATGAATACCAAATGATAGGTAATATCGGTAAGCGTCAGGAAATGCCTATGAATTATTCACTTGTTGTTGAACCATTTGATGTTTGGGGTTTTGATTATGTGGGACCTTTCCCTTCCTCTAATGGGTATACACATATTTTGGTTGTTGTTGATTATGTTACTAAGTGGGTAGAAGCTATTCCAACTAGTAGTGTTGATCATAACACTTCCATTAAAATGCTTAAAGAAGTTATTTTCCCAAGGTTTGGGTTCCCTAGATATTTAATGACTGATGGTGGTTCACACTTTATTCATGGTGCTTTCTGTAAAATGCTTGCTAAATATGATGTCAACCATAGAATTGCATCACCCTATCATCCTCAATCTAGTGGTCAAGTTGAACTTAGCAATAGAGAAATAAAATTAATATTACAAATGACTGTCAATAGGTCCCGAAAGAATTGGTCTAAGAAATTGGATGACGCACTTTGGGCCTACAGAACAGCTTATAAAAATCCTATGGGTATGTCTCCTTATAAAATGGTTTATGGAAAAGCTTGTCATTTGCCTCTTGAGTTAGAACATAAAGCATATTGGGCAATTAAGAACTTAATTATGACTTCAAGCTTGCCGGTGAAAAGAGGTTATTTGATATTAGCTCACTAGATGAATGGACAACCCAAGCATATGAAAATGCCAAACTGTTTAAAGAAAAAGTAAAATGATGGCATGACAAAAGAATCCAAAAGCGGGAATTCAAAGTGGGTGAACATGTTCTTTTGTACAACTCTCGTTTTAGATTCTTTGCAGGAAAACTTCTTTCCAAATGGGAAGGACCTTATATTATCGAAGAGGTTTATTGTTCTGGAGCTATTAAGATCAATAATGCCAAAGGTACTAATCCAAAGGTGGTTAATGGGCAAAGAATTAAACACTATATCTCAGGTACGCCTATTAATGTTGAAACAAATATTATCCAAACCATGACACCCGAGGAACACATAAAGGAAACCTTCCAGAACACTCCAGAATCTTGAAAAAGAGGAGGTACGTGATATGGTAAGTAAACGAACTCTGAAAAATCTGCAAAAATATTTTCTGTCAGTTTTGGAAATTTACAAAAATTAGGAAAATAAGAAATAACCAGGAAGGCAACCGAGGAGGGCACAAGACACTAGGGCACGCCTGCCTTACCTAGCACGCCCAGGTGGGTTGTGCCCACCTCGGGAACCTTCCAGACTCTGTTTTCCTCTCGTTTGCTTGTTTCCCAAGATAAAAAATCTTTATATACCCCTCGAACGTATTGACCACCGCATCACGAAGAAATCTTCCGTTCTTCTTTCTTGCTATTTTCTAACAGATCTGAAATTATGTCATCGCAAGACTCGGAGGGTGAGAGCTATGTTGCTGATTATATTGCAAACCCCAAGGTTTACAGAGATGTGGAGAAATATGGCTGGACCATGGAGGAAGAAGAAGATTATGATCTGAAAGGAAAAGAAGAGGCAAGTTTAGATGAAGATGAAGTCCCACTACCCCAACCTGGGGACATGCACGTGGAATTCAAGAAGTCAAGCCTCCCTAATAAAGCAAAGAAACCTAAGATCTAGTTTATCCCTTTCCGTCTTCTGCAGGAAAACAAGCAAGAATTATGCAAAAAGATACTAATGCTGGAGCAGGAGATCGATGACTTGAGGGAGGAAAATTTCATCCTCAAGCGTAAGCTGGAGAAGAAGAACATGACTACATCACCATCACTATCATCATCTTCCCCACCAAAGGAGACTTGTGTACATGGTATGGGCACTCCCCTTGGCTTGTGCCAAGCTTGGGGGAGGTGCCCCGGTATCGTATCACCACCACTTTCTTTGCCTTTATCTATCTTAGTTCGATCTTTAGTTATCCTATGATTTAGTTGAATAAAAGTTTAGTTCGATCTATTTTTGAGTGCTTTCTTAGTGATCTATCTATGTAATCATGTGCGAGATATATAATAAAGAGTAGTTTGAGTTTTGTTTCTTTACTTTTATGTTTCAATAAAAAGAAGGGGAAATAATGAAAAAGATCATATGCTAATCTTATGGTAAGTAATGACATCACATAAGGAAAAGTACAAGTGATAAAATTTGTTGAAAGTTGACAAACATAGCATTGGTCAATGCTGCAATTCATGAAAGAATTAATAAGGGAGGAGAAGATTCACATGCAAATACACTATCTTGGACATCTTTTATGATTGCGAGCCCCCATTAAATACTATATGTCAAAATTGTTGACGTTGGACAAGGAAGACAACGTAATGATTTATGTTTGATCATATTCACATATAAGTTATATTGTCATAGATCCTTCAACTTGTGGTGCTTGCTCAATATCTTTGCTAGCCAAAAACTCCGCACTGAGTAGAGATACTACTTGTGCATCCAAAAACCCTTAAACCCAAAATCTTATTTTGAGAGTCCACCATACCTACCTATGGATTGAGTACGATCCTTCAAGTAAGTTGTCATCGGTGCAATAAGGTAATAAAAATTGCTTCTAAATGTGTTTGATCATTTAGTGTAAGAGAAAATTGAGCGTTGTACGAACTTGTGATGGCAAAGTAATAAAAGCGACAGACTGCATAATAAAGGTTGCTATCATAAGGGGCAATATAACATGATGTTCTTTTTCATTAAGGGATTTGGCATACAAACCTAAAAGCGCATGATAACCTCTGCTTCCCTCTGCGAAGGGCCTATCTTTTACTTTTATGCATTTACTTTCATGTAAGAGTCAAAGTATTCTTCCCTTTTCCTTTTAATTTTCTCTTTTTGCAAGCATCATGTGGTGAGGAAATATCTAGGCACATATATCCAGTTGGATATGAGTGAGAATGAATTATTATTGTTGACATCACCCTTGAGGTGAATACGTTGGGAGGCGAAACTATAAGCCCCTAACTTTCTATGTGTCCGGTTGAAACTTTTTGCTCATGGGTATGCTGTGAGTGTTAGCAATCATAGAAGATTAAATGATGGTTGAGTATGTGGACTTGCCAAAAGGCTCCGATATGAGACCCTTCCTGAAAATATGATGAATTGTAATTGCAAAGTTGACTGAGAACATAGTTTGTTGGTTTTCAATAGAGTTTATGCTTTTACTTTGATGTTGTGATGAATTCTTACTTGTTCATGAGAAGTTATATGATAAATTTTTGTGATAAAGTTTTATGTTAAAGTTCTTTGCTGTTATAATAATAAGCATGATGCTTCTATGTCCGTATTTTGTTTTTATCGATACCTCTCTCTCTAAGCATGTGGACATGTTTTTCGATTTTGGTTTTCACTTGAGGACAAGCGAGGTCTAAGCTTGGGGGAGTTGATACGTCCATTTTGCATCATGTTTTCATACTGTTATTTATAATGTTTTATGTGTAATAATGCTTTATGGAGTAATTCTAATGCCTTTTCTCTCATAATATGCAAGGTTTACACAAAGAGGGAGAATGTCGGCAGCTGGAATTCTGGACCTGAAAAAGTTACGTCAGGGCACCTATTCTGCACATCTCCAAATGAGCTAAAAATTTACGGGGAACTATTTTGGAATATATGAAGAATATTGGAGCAAATAACTACCGGAGGGGGGCCACCTGGTGAGCACAAGACACCAGGGCGCGCCAGGCCCCCCAGGTGTGCCCTGGTGGGTTGTGCTCAGCCCAGCCCACCTCCGGTACCCATCTTCTTGTATATAGGTCATTTTGACCAAGAAAAAAATAAGGAGAGGATTTTGGGGACGGAGCACCGCCGTCTCGAGGCAGAACTTGGGCAGGAGCACTTTTGCCCTCCGGCGAAGCGATTCCGTCGGGGGAACTTCCCTCCTGGAGGGGGAAATCGAAGCCATCGTCATCACCAACAACCCTCTCATCTTTGGGGGGCCAATTTCCATCAACATCTTCAACAGCACCATCTCCTCTCAAACCCTAGTTCATCTCTTTTGTTCAATCTTTGTACCGAAACCTCAGATTGGTACCTGTGGGTGACTAGTAGTGTTGATTACTATATGGTTTATTTGGTGGAAGATTATATGTTCAGATCCATTATGCTATTTAATACCCCTCTGATCTTGAGCATGATTATCATTTGTGAGTAGTTACTTTTGTTCTTGAGGTCACGGGAGAAGTCATGTTGCAAGTAATCATGTGAACTTGATATGTGTTCGATATTTTGATGATATGTATGTTGTGATTCCTTTAGTGGTGTCATGTGAACGTCGACTACATGGCACTTCACCATATTTGGGCCTAAGGGAATGCATTGTGGAGTAGTTATTAGATGATGGGTTGCTAGAGTGACAGAAGCTTAAACCCTAGTTTATGCGCTACTTCGTAAGGGACCGATTTGGATCCAAATGTTTAATGCTATGGTTAGATTTTATCTTAATACTTTTCTCGTAGTTGCGGATGCTTGCGAGGGGGTTAATCATAAGTGGCAGGTTTGTTCAAGTAAGAACATCACCCAAGCACCGGTCCACCCACATGTCAAATTATCAAAGTAGCGAACACGAATCGAATCAACATGATGAAAGTGACTAGATGAAATTCCCGTGTACCCTCAAGAACGCTTTTCTTATCATAAGAAACCATTTTGGCATGTCCTTTGCCACAAAAGGATTGGGCTACCTTGCTGTAGTTTATTTACTGTTACCATTACTTGTCCGTTACAAATTATCTTGCTATCACACTACCTGTTACCGACTATTTCAGTGCTTGCAAAAAATACCTTGCTGAAAACCACTTGTCATTTCCTTCTGCTCCTTGTTGGGTTCGACACTCTTACTTATCGAAAGGACTACGATTGATCCCCTATACTTGTGGGTCATCAAACAACCGCATAGCTTAAAAGATATAAGTGAAGCTCATAGAGTATTCTAACAAATTACATCAAATGTGTGTCTCTCTCAAAAGGAGTGTCCGGCAAACAATGATTGTGGCAAACTAACAAGCAAAAAAATAAATAAAACTATGGCACAAGACGCTCCAAGTAAAACTCATATCATGTGACGAATAAAAATATAGCTCCAAGTAACATACGGATGAATTGTAGACGAAAGAGGGGATGCCATCCGGGGCATCCCCAAGCTTAGACACTTGGGTCTTCCTTGAATATTACCTTGGGGTGCCTTGGGCATCCCCGTCTTGCAGCTCCTTATTCCTTTATCCATCGTGATCTCACCCAAAACTTGAAAAGTTCAGCACAGAAAACTCAACAGAAACCTCGTGAGATCTGTTAGTATAATAGACAAGCCATAAAGTTTAGGTACTATTTTAAACTCATTCATAATTATACTTGCATAATACCTATTATATTCTACCTTCTCCATGACTTATACCCCCCAATATAATCCATAGCATCATTAAAATAAGCACACTATGCAATAAAAACAGAATATGTCCATAACAGAAATCTATAATGATCTGAACAAAAACTATACTTATGTAACTCCAATTTTTTTGAAAATTAGGACAACATGGGAAATTTGTATATCAATCATGTGTAAAAAATTGCAGAATTTTATCACATTCCAGTAAATTGTAAGAATTCTAGCACTGGGCGCAAAAGTTTCTATTTTTTTCACAGAATCAAGTCAACTATCAACCAAATCATCCCAAAGGCTTTACTTGGCACAAACACTAATTATATATATAAACACAATCATGACAGTAGAAATAATCATGTCATCACACAAGGACAGAAAAAACAAAAAAAATAAGATAACTATTGGGTTGCCTCCCAACAAGCATTGTTTCAAGTATTATCATCTTTCAAACTAATCCCATAGGTGACCCTCATAATAGATTCATATGGTGGTTTAAATATCTTCCTTGGGAAGTGTTCCATCCCTTTTTAATGGAAATTGGAACCTTATATTCCCTTCTTTCATGTCAACATGACAACAATAGCACCTATGGTTCGTAAGAAAGGCCTACCAAGTATTATAGGACAAGACGGGTTGCATTCAATATCTAGAACAATAAAATCCACGGGCATATAATTTCTATTAGAAAGTATGAGAACATCATTTATTCTACCCAATGGTTTCTTAATAGTTGAATCCGCCAAATGCAAGTTAAGGGAACATTCATCCATATCGGTGAGACCTAGCATGTCACATAAAGATTTTGGTATAGTAGAGACGCTAGCACCTAGATCACATAAAGAATTACATTCATAATATTTAATTCTAACTTTAATAGTAGGTTCCCATTCGTCATGTAATTTTCTTGGTATAGATACCTCTAATTCTAACTTTTGTTCATGAGCTTTAATCATAGCTTCTACGATATGTTTAGTGAAAGCTTTATTTTGTTTGTAAGCATTAGGTGAGTTCATCATGGATTGCAACAAGGAAATAAATTCAACCAAAGATCAGTTTTCATAATTAAAGTCCTTGTAATCCAAAATAGTGGGCACATCACTATTTAAAGTCTTAACCTCTTCAAAGCCACTTTTATTGTTTTTATCATTAAGATCATCACCCTCCGAACAATTGGGACTCCTTCTAGCTAAAGTTGACTCATCTCCAGTCCCTTTTTCATCAAGATTTATATTACTAAACAAAGTTTCAATGGGTGTCACGCTAATCATTTCAATATCTACATCATGATTGTGATATAAAAAACGGGTGGAATCGCTTTTTCTAGAAATTCTCGCTTAGTTCTTATCCTGCAATTATTTCCCTACTTTCATTTATGGAGACTTGGATAGACTTTATAGATTCATTAATATCATGCTTAGGTGGAAATTTTTTAATTTTAGGAGTTTTCACATCATGAGCAATTTTATCCATGTTTCTAGCCAGTCAACTTTATGTAGCTTTTCTTCTACCATAGCATTGAAAATATTTTGAGAACTAATAAATTCTTTAATGTTGTTCTCAAGTTCAGTAGGTATCCTATTATTATTTTTATAATTATTATCATATGAATTACCATAATTATTAGAGTGACTAGCGGGATACGGTCTAGAATTAAAATCCCCCCTATAAGCATTGTTGTTGAAATTATTTCTAGCGATAAAATTCACATCAATAGCATCATTATTTTGCTCAATCAAAGTGGATAATGGGAAATCATTTGGATCACCATGAGAATTTTTACAAGTAAGCATATTCATAAGAGCATCCATTTTATCACTCAAAGTAGAAACTTCTTCGACAGAGTTTACCTTCTTACCAGTTGGATCTCGTTCGGTGTGCCATTGAGAATAATTTGTCATCATATTATCAAGAAGCTTCGTGGCCTCTCCAAAAGTAATTCCCATAAAGGTACCACCTGCAGCAGAGTCTAGAAGATTTTTTGACACAAAGTTTAGTCCCGCATAATTTTTTTAATAATTAATTTCATGAGTGGGACAATTTTTAATAATTAATTTCATTCTCTTGCAAGATTGTGCAACATGTTCTTGCTCAAGTTGTTTAAAGTTCATGATTTGATTTCTTAGAGAAATAATCTTAGCGGGAGGAAAATACTTGGCAATAAAAGCATCCTTACATTTATCCCATGAATCAATACTATTGTGAGGTAAGGATGAAAACCAAGTTTAGTGAGAAGGGAAATAATTTCAATCTAAAAATATCATTATCCACATCTTTTTTCGTTTGCATATCACATAATTCAACGAAGGTATTAAGATGGGATGGAGCATCTTCATTAGGAGTTCCAGCAAATTTTTCTTTCATGATAAGATTTAGCAATGCGGCATTAATATCAAATGACTCTTCACTAGTGGCAGGACGAGTAATTGGAGTACTAATAAAATCATTGTTATTAGTATTCGAGAAGTCACATAGCTTAATATTTTCATGAGACATAGTGGCAAAGCAAACAAGATAACAAACTCGCAAAGTAAAATATTTTTGTGTTTTTTATTTTTTTATAACGAGACTAATGAAAGAAAATAAAGGCAAATAAAAAGTAGAGCAAGTAAATGATAATGTAAATGTAGGAACATTTAGGTATTTGATGATATCTCCCCGATAACAGCACTAGAAACTCTTTCTGCTACTTGTGAGTTGCGTTGGGATTTTCCCCGAAGAGGAAGGGTGGAATATAGTAGAGGATAATTATTTCCCTCACTAAGAACCAAGGTTATCGAACCAATAGGAGAACCACACAAACGCCTAGTCAACATTACCTATACACACCAGAGCAAATACTTGCACCCAACACGGGCAAGAGGGTTGTCAATCTCCTTGAACTCGTTACTCGCAAGGATTAAATATGATAATGGTAGATAGATAAATTGAAAAGTAAATAAATTGCAGCAAGGTATTTTTGGTTTTAGTAATATGATAAAAGTAGACCGTGGACCATAGTTTTCACTAGAGGCTTCTCTCTCATAAAGATAGCATACGTTGAGTAGACAAATTACTGTTGGGCAATTTATAGAAAAGCGTATAGTTATGATATTCATGGGAATGATCATGTATATAGGCATTACATCTCTGACAACTAGACCAAAATGATTCTGCATCTACTACTATTACTCCACTTCGAGAGTGCTTCTATGCTTGCCTCTCTACGTATTAAGTTCATAACAAACAGAGTAATGCATGAAGTATTGTGACATAATGTAGACAAGATAGAACCAAGCAATATGATTGAACCCCATCGTTTTACCCTTAATGGCAACAATACAAATGTGTGCCTTGCTACCCCTTCTGTCATGAGGTGAGGACACCGCCAGATTGAACCCACCACAAAGCACCTCTCCCACTGAAGATAAATCAATCTAGTTGCCAAACCAAACGGATATATCAGAGAGAAATACAAAGCTATAACAATCATGCATAATAAAGTTCACCAAAGACTCAATTACTTTCAATGAATAATCTGATCATAAACCCACAATTCATCGAATCCCAACAAACACATGCAAAAGAAGATTACATCGAATAGAACTCCAAGGAGAACATTGTATTGAAGATCGGAGAGAAAGAAGAAGCCATCTAGATACTAGCTATGGACCCATAGGTCTGTGGTAACCTACTCACACATCAGTGGAGGTGCGGCAAGGATGATGTAGAAGCCCTCCGTGATCGATTCCCCCTCTGGTGGAGTACAAGAAAAGGCATCCAGATGGGATCGCGGAAGAACAGAAACTTGTGGCTGCGGAAAAAGTGTTCCAGGTGGCTCTCTGTTGGTTTGGGGATTTATGAGAATTTATACCGCTGGAATTAGGTCAAAAGAAGCTGCGTGGGACCCATGATCTCAGGTGGCGTGCCCCCCTGGGGGTGCTTCGTGTGAGCTTGTGGCTCTACCGTAGATATTCTGTCCTCCTCCCGAATGTTCTGGGGTCCCTTCTGGTCCAGAAAAAATCACCATAAAGTTTCATCGTATTTGGACTTCGTTTGGTGCTGATTTTCTGAAAGCCAAAAACAAGCAAAAAAACAGCAACTGGCACTGGGCACTGAATTAATAGGTTAGTTCCAAAAAATGATATAAAATTGCATAAAAAATATCTAAGATTGGTAATATAATAGCATGACACAATCAAAAATTATAGATACGTTGGAGATGTATCAGCATAGCATGTATATCATATATTAAATGAGTAAGCGTATAAGAACCCTCCACCAATAGATTGTTACTCCCTCCATCCATAACATAAGATGTTATTACATCCAATATTGGACGTAACAACATCTTATATTACACGGCGGAGGGAGTACAATTTTACACTCCTCCACTTCCACCCCTAGTAAGACGGAACTATCTACTCGCTAGTGGCCCACCTATTTAGCTCTTCGAAGAACAAATTGAAGTCCCCTTTCAACAGATCAGCGGATTGCCATGCCCATCCCTCACTCTCCACTCTACGTAAAGCCTCTATGAGCGATGCCACCGCCCCATCGAACACAATTGCCTTCTGATGTTTCCACAGCTCCCATAGGCCTACGAGTATAGGATGGCGTGAATGTCCTTGACTAGTTGTCATTCTTTAGTATTGTTCAAGCCCCATAGCTACAACACATCATCCGTTGTTGGCATCCATTCTGGCTTTCCCAATGCTACACATATCTACAACCAAACAGTTCTCTAGGGCCGAGAACTCAATCAAGTAGCCGCCAAGGCATGTTTTTTCTTCTGTATTGGTCTTGAGTCGTCTCCTCCAATATGAATTACAAATTTGAATCTGCAGTAGAATGTGTGTCAACTTTAGTCAAATTATTTTGATCTATACAAGGCCCTGTTTAGGAATGCTCCACCTCCCAGCGCTACGGGCGGAACACACGGTGCTCCCCTAGACGCTTTAGCTCCGTCGAGTGGTCGATGATGTCTACTATAGAACTTTATTCTCGTAGACTTGGTTGGGACTTCAAGCATAGAGTTTTGTAGGACAATAGAAAATTTCCCTCAAGTGGATGACCTAAGGTTTATCAGTCCGTGGGAGGTGTAGGACGAAGATGGTTCTCTCTCAGACAACCCTGCAATCAAATACAAGAAATCTTTTGTGTCCCCAACACACCCAATCACTACAAAAAAATACACTTCCGTGATGATACGTGTTTGTCACAGTAGGTCACATTTTCTGTCATGCATGTACATCCATGACAATTTTATGATAGAATCAAGATAGTCATACCTGTGCTATCGTAGAAGTGTTCCATGACAATACCAAAATTATCATCACGGAAGTGTCCACTTCCATGACGATAAATCGCGCGTCACGGAAGTGTTTTCGTCAAGGGTAACCGACACGTGGCATCCACCGTAATGTGTCGCTGTTAAGCTATCGGGTTCCGGTTTGGATCCGATAACCCGTTAACAGCCCCGACCAATGGGGATTTTCCACGTGTAAAATTCTCATTCGTCGGAGTATCCACGTGTCGGCTGAGTGCTAGGACAGATGTCATCCAGCGAATGGACGGGACGCGCCTATGATACGTCGACACGTGGCTCGGCCCAACAGTGGCCCATTCAAGTCAAAAGGCCGGCCCGTATGACTTAGTCAAACGGTAGCGACCCGGCCCACGGAAGGCCTGTTAACGGCCTGCTCACATATAGCCCATTTATAGCCCGCTAACTCATGACCCGTTATAGCCTATCCGAATTAGGCCCAGTAGCGCCATATGGGCCGTCCAATATGATTCCGACCCGTTGTAACTTCCGGCCCATGTATGGCCCATGATGTCTTTCGGCCCATATGAGGCGCTTGTAAGTCTTGGCCCATAAACGACCCGTGGTGAAACTGGCCATAATGAACAGTGTATCACTTTATACCCATTAACGGCCCATTATTCCATTGGGCTATTTCAGCCCGTGTTATCTTTCGGCCTTCTAAGGGCCCATTTATTATTGGGCTCATTTCCGGCATTCGATTACTTACGGTCTGTTACTGGCCTGTTCCGCTTGTGGGCCATATTCAGCCCATGGTAAAGTCGGCCCGTCTATGGCCCTTTAATCCGTTGGGCCGTTTTTGTAGCGCGTCATCAAATATGGCCCATTAATGACCCGTTATGCCTACCGATAGAATTAAGCCCGTTGTACACATGGGCCTATTAACGGCCCGTTATGGTCGGCCCATAAACAGACGATTCCCATTATAGCCCGTTTATGGCCCATATTGCGGTCTGTTAATTGTCCATGAAAGTACGGCCCATGTTTGGCCAATCGATCATACGGCCCGTAGAAGGCCCATGGATCATATGGACCTTAGGAGGCCCACTATAGCAGGCATATGTTGCCCATGGTTATTGTGGCCTAGTTCTAAATAAAAAGGTTACCGTGGAAAAAGAACTACAGCGACTACAAGCAAAAAAATAAACAAGACAATAAGGAAATAAATAAGCAAGCAACTTACGCTAGGCTATTACGGCTATTACAAATATTACATCCACTGGGCATCAAAGTTCACCAGCAGTGCAAATATAGTGAACAAAGTAGCATATTACATACACTGGGCGTCTAAATTGGCCACCAGTGAAAATAAACGCGGCAGCAAAACAAGTCCAGAACTGAAACCACTTCAGAAGAGCTCAAGAAACGATATCCTGGATACCCACCATGCTGGCAAGAACCTTAGCAAGCTTATTAGTTTTCTCTTGTTTGGCGCTAAAATCGTCCAGCGCTTGCTGTTACACCAGAAAGTATGCATCTGAATTCTACAGGGACTTCCTCAGTCCTTTGGCTTCTTGCCGCAGCACAGCTGACTGATGCCTTTCAGCTTGTAGCTGAGACTGAAGAAGCCGAAGTGATTTAGGCAGTGAGTTCGAAGAGCTTCTACCAACAGTAGTGGCCAGTAACTCAAACACTACATCAACGCAGGCCTTTGGGGTTGTCTCACTGTCTACAAGATAGTTTTTATCACCTTTCTTGGAGACCAACAGGGTTGTCTCACTATCTTGAACCTTATCTGCATTACTTTCTCTACCATTGCATAATGGGGTGCTCTTCTCCAATATTCGGTTCGCATTCGACAAGAGAAACAAGCAGACACATCACAGGTTTAGCATGTAGTATATGAAACTCATTTTGGTAAACCGGTTCAGTAGTAAGGTGGACAGGATAACAGCATGAAACAAACATATATCTATGTACTATGGCCACTGTATTGTCTATATCATTCTAGTTTATGTTGCCAAATCAAGATAGAGACATAGTTCAAATCATATCTTTTTAAGACACAACAGCATAGACAGAATATAAGTGTGGGAAACTACACAGCACTGGCAACACTTGTAATGTGCATGACATGAGAACATAATTGTTTATACAACTGAAACTGAAATCAACATAGAGCAAGAAGTTAGAACAACAATCCAGTTAAAGAAATAGGTTTAAAACATACCTGTTGCACCATTGGAGTTTCAATTGGATCCTTCAAATTTGAAATTAGTTGGTATGAGTAAATACAGTGATGCAAGAGCAAAGGAGTATGGACCATAGCTACGGAATCTGACTTGAGAACAGTTGCTCTTCTGCTTTAAACATGGAGTTTGGGTTCGCTGTGGTGGTCTTCGTGCTTTGGGCACTGCAGTTGCTTTACAAACTGCTCGTGTGGGGGTACTCTGTGGTGGACATGGTGTTGTGTCAACTAGAAGTGGGTTACTATCTGCTGGGGTTGGGGTTAGATGGGGTGTCGTTGGTTCTCTGTCCAATGGTGTAAGTGTAAAATCTGGAAGAGTCTCGATTATGTGTGGTGGGGCTAGTTCGTGGGCCAGTACAACCATGATTCTATCTGCATCGATGGGTAGCACCGTCTTTTGTGAAGAACGGGTTTTTACTCCCTTAGATACTACCATCACGCCCTCCAATTCAAATGGCTGATAAACAAGAAAAGAAATTGAATGTACAGACATTGTATGAAAGACAGATGTGGTAATTCACATATATGTTATCTAACCAAACAGGACAGCATGACACAATTTCACATATATGATGGCTAACTAAACAGGATAGCATGACACAGTTTCAGATATATGATGGATAACTTAACATGATATAATTGCATAATTCAACATATGATGAGTATCTAAACAGGATGACATGACAAAACTATATGATGTCTTTCTAAAATAGGTTGGGATGAAATAATTCATATACATGTTGTCTAAGTATACATGATGGCATGATATAATTCACATAATTGATTCATATACTAAGCAGCTGGCACTCGCATGTATGATCTCTAAACTAAGCAGATGGCATTGAATATTGTGTATATGATGTCTAAACTAAGCAATGCAAGACACCATATGCATGATATGAGAAATATAAACATTGCAAGTTAGAGCATACACCTCAGATGGGATATAGGACTGGTCATCTGTCTCTGAGTCCTCCTATGAGGAGCTATCTGTAACCATCGAGATATATGCTTAAACAGGTACCATTGCCTGCTCTGAAGACCTTGTTTTCACTCCAGATTTTGCCATAACCGGCTCAAATGGCTGATACACATGAAGAGTAGTTCAATATACACAGATTGTCGACAAATGGAATACGTAATGAAAAAAAAGGATGGCATGAGATAATTCACATATATGATGCCTGGCTACACAGGATGGCGGTGCATAATTCACGTATATGATAAATGGCTAAAAAACATGGCATTGAATAATTCACATATCTGATATAGAAAGCAAACAAGAGGCATTCACACAAAGCATGTCTAATCTAAGCAGATGGCATGGCAATGCAAGACACCATATGCATGATATGAGCAATATAACTCTGCCAAGTTAGAGCATACACCTCGGGGGTGGGGGATACGACTGGTCATCTATCTCTGAATCCTTCTCTAAGGAGCTATCTGTAACCAGCAAGAAATCTGCATCGACAGGTAGCACTGACTGCTCAGAAGACCTTGTTTTCGCTCCAGATTTTCCCATCACCGACTCAAATGGCTGATGCACAGGAAGAGTAGATGAATGTACAAACATTGTTGACAAATGGAATACATTATGAAAAAAATAGTATGGCACGATACAATTCACATATACGATGACTGGCTAAATAGGATGGCATTGCATGATTCACGTATATGATGCCTGGCTAAAGAAGATGACATTGCATAATTCACATATACTCCCTCCGTTCCTAAATATTTGTCTTTTTAGAGATTTCAAATGGACTACCACATACGGATGTATATAGACATATTTTAGAGTGTAGATTCACTCATTTTGCTCTGTATGTAGTCACTTGTTGAAATCTCTAAAAAGACAAATATTTAGGAACGGAGGGAGTATGATATAGAAACCAAACAGGTGGCATTCACACAAAGCAAATCTAAACTAAGCTGATGACATATAAGATGTATCAAGTAAGCAATGCGAGGCGCCATATGCAAGATATGACCAACATCAGCATGCCAGGTTAGAGCAAACACCTCAGGGGGTAAATGGGAGTGGTCGACTCCCTCGGAATCCCCCTTTGAACAATTATCTTCCTCTGGAATACAATCTGGAATGGGGGAGGGGCCCCCCACTTCGCCCACCATGGAGCGGCGTCTGCATGACATTATATTCCCACGCAACGGTCTTCTCTTTTTCTCTACATGTTCAGTACGATTATGTACAATAACTGACATACATAATAAAAAAACATAGTTAGATTATGTAAGGCCTAAGGGGTGCATGCATAAATCAAGACTGATGGTAGCAAATGAGTGGATAGATCCAAAACTAATGATAGCAGGCAGATGATAGCTTTAGTGTAAAAAGATAGACGATGGCTCATCTACTGTTTGTTGCCCACCCAACATGAACCACATAGAAGACCCCAGATGAACCAGATAGTAGACAGATACTATTCATTGCTGCCTCCATATGTGCCCCACAGGCATTTTAAAAATCAAGTTGGAACATTAGTTTGGACCTGACTCGGAGTGTAAGAGGTGAACAGGATGATAAAGTAGCAGGTAATAATAACCGATGTATAATGTAAGCAGACACAAAAGAGTGTGACCTCTCTTCCGGAACTGTGTAGTCCTCAGGTTCATCTACTCACTCGATGATGATAATGCAGTTGGCGTGGCTGGCGGCAACGGGGAAGATGATCTGAGGCAGCGAAAGAAGGTCTGCAGGGGGAATCTCTGCTGCCGTGAACGCTTCCGTCGATGGTGCACCTCAGGTGGGGTGGATGACGGCACGGCAGGAGCGGGAGAAAACACACAGAGTTTTCTTTGACACCTATCTAAAAATGAAGTAAATATGTAAGGGCTCCTTAGAATTGGAGGATTCTAAAAATGCAGGGATAGGAAAAACACAGGAATACGATAGGAATGCACGTGCAAAACAGAGCATTTGCAAACATAGGATTTCTGTTAACCTGGGTGTTTGGTTCACATGAATTGGAAGAACACAAGAATGGAGAAACATGGTCAAATTAAAGTCAAACCACATAAAATGTAAAATAAGAATCTTATTATGCCAGTAATGCACTTAGTCCTGTTCTTCATGCATATTAATTTGAAAAGGACGTCCAAGTGGATATTAAAATTCCTACATTTTTTCTTTGAAAGAGACACCAAAGGAAAAAAAATCCTCCAGTTTTGCTTTGCTCCATTCCTTCTAACCAAATGCATGAATAGTAGTACCATAGTAAAGTTTCCAATTCCTATGTTTTCCTTCACTTTTTCTTTGAACCAATGGCGATTCTAGTAGGCAGTGTTCAACAGGCTGAAGCCTGCCCTCGAAATATTTTGTGAGCTTAGATTTGGTCCACATGAATATCATATAATGGCTATCTTGCTAAACCGATTCAAATTGTTGTTCAAAAGAGCATTTAGTTTTCTCCTTGTTAACTTTGTGACCACGATTCATTTCTTTCTAGATTTGCAACTGCTTTGAACCAAAGGATCCCTGAGGGATCGACATGAATGTGGAGTAACAAAGTGATGCGACGAGTGTACAACCTCTTTGGCATAGCCTTGTCGACTTCAGCATCATTGGGTTGGACGTGGAGGATGGTGATGCTGGTGTGACTGTCGGAGGCGGGGAAGAAGATCTAAGGCCTCTGGAGACGGCGCCGAGGGTACTGCTCTGCTGTGATGGATGGTTCCGTCGTTGGAGCAGCTCCGGTGAGGTGTACGATGGCGAGGCTGAAGCAGGACAAGATAGACAATGTTAATCTGAAGTGGGAGTCTAATAGCATGTGCAATAGATGATGTAAAATACATCACCAAAAAGTGCTAGATGTAAAATGCATCAGCCGCGCCACGGCCGCTCCGACAGATGCTGTAAATACTGTTGACTCTGAACTTAACTGAAGAAACTAAACTTTACAGTTGAAACTGAATTTTACTGACGAAACTAAATTTTACTGACAAAACTGATTGAACTAGTAGCAGAGCACCGCAATAGAAGTTTAGGGCGTTTGAGCACTGATTGAACGCACTAGCAGAGAGCAGCTTGTGTAGCAGCACCATGAGCGAGTGCTAAATCACAAACTCCTGTAGCTACCGTAGGTCGTGCAGCAGCAGCAGCGTGAGTGAGAGCGACAGCAGAGCAGAGCAGCAGCATGAACGAGAGCAAGAGTGGAGCAGCAGCGCGACCGACAGCAAGAGCAGAGCAGAGCAGCAGCGTGAACAAAAGCAAGAGCAGTGCAGCAGCGCGACCGATAGCAAGAGTAGAGCCGCAGCGCGAGCGAGAGCCGGAGCAGCAGCAGCTAGTGTTGGTGCGAAACTTGCCGCCGAGGAAGAAATGACATGGGGGAGAGACGCCGTGGAGGAAGTGGCCGGCGATGGCGCCGTCGATGGAGACCCGCCATGGCTGCTCGATATCGAGCACCGGCAGCCCCGTGAGATCGAATAAAAGATAAAATGCAGCGGTGAGTGCAGAACCTCCTTGGTGGCGCTGAGTAGGCCTTGGCTTCATCAGAGGAATTGGTGAGGGTGCTGCGGTTCTGGTGGGGCAGGTCAAGACGGTGCTGTGGGGATGGAGGTGGCGCAATAGACAAGGCGAACATCGGGGCAGCTCCTTGGAGGTGGAGGACGGGGCGGCTGATCCGGCGGGACGACGAGATCAACGACGGATCCTCATCCGGTGCAATGGATGAGGGACGTCGAGCTATTGCCGTGGACGACATCGTCGGGGAAGAGGCTCTGGCTGGGCGGCGGTCGGGAGGCCGACGGAGGAGCGTGGGGTTTCCCGGGTTATGGCGGCCTCGGTGTACGAATGGGGGGTTCGAAGGGGAAGGTAGGGGGGAGCCATGGCTTAGGGACGCGCTTGTCCGAAATGTGGGGTAAGTTACGAAGGTACCCCCACCGGTTTTGACCACGCGATGTTGAGGCGGCATTTCTGGCTGAGGGGTAGAAGGGGGATTTCGCGTGTCTGGGCTGCGGGACTGATTTCGGATGAGAGGGAGTTTTTGCGCGCGTCGAAATTTCGGGATAACAAGGCGTGGCACGGGTTGGTGAGGTGGGAGTTTCGCAGCAGAAGAGACAAAAGATACTCGATCTTGAAAATTTCGGGATAACAAGGCGCGGATTCCATGTTCGGCAGAACAAACTTAACATGTACAAAAAAAATACAATTCATACAGGACACAAGAGAGTCATGTCCCATTTTACTATATTGCTATAAATGCCATTGAAAAACTACGAAAAAATATAAAAAAAATCGGGAGAACAAGATTAGCATGTACAGTACCAAATCAATTCGCACTTCCCTCAACAACAACAAAAAACAAATCAATTCCCACCACAAGAAAGAGTCATGTCCCTTTTTATATGATTACAAATGCCAGGATCTTGAATTTCAATTTTTGAATCCATGTTATGTTGAATTTTAATATATCGTTAGGTGATCTTGTGGTTTATAATGGACGTAGTCCTACATTTTGATCTTCCATCTTATATGAACAATTTACTCCACCCTATGAATATATATATATATATATATATATATAATATATATATATATATATATATTATCGTCTACCATATGGAATAAATTTGAATCAAGTTTCCTTATTTGAATACGATTGTTGTCAAGTTATACCATCACTTAAATATTATCTTGATAACAGAAAACATGCATATAGTAGTAATCATATTTAAATATGAACTAAATGTACCACATGATCTCCAATTCAAATATTTGTATCCATTTTATATTGAATTCAAATCACAGTACATTGGTCTAGGTAGCGAGATGTTCGGGATAATCTAAACCCTGTTTTCATATGTACAAAATTTGGCCGAATTGGGACAAGTTTTGGTATAAGCTTCTTGCAAACCGGAGCTTCTCTCAAGAAGCCTCGTGGTTCCGAGAGGGAACATGTCACCTTTATGTGCGAAACGATATACGCTGCCTCCCCCCTGATTTTCTTTACAGAGGCAACATAGAACCATATGAGTGCCGTGTTAAATTTTGGAATTATTCCGGGTTCATTTGGCCTTTTTTTATACATTAATTGAGTTTCTGGTCATTTAATGTGCATAATTCAAATTTGAACTACAAGCAAATGCTCCAGTGCACCAAAGTTGGTTGAAAAATCACATGTGTGTCCTTGGGTGAATTTCTAGGTCCCATGCAAGAAATGAGAATGAAATTCAAACATCTGGGCGTCATGGCTCGGCCGAGAATATTGAGAAACTTGGATTTTAAATTCCTGTAAATCCAAAACTCGCCTGAAAATCCATGAAACTTGGCATGGTGTTATGTCATGGCACTAACATGTTGTGGTAAAATTTTTGGCCGAATTGGAACAAGTTTTGGTATAAGCTTCTTGCAAACCAGAGCTTCTCTCAAGAAGCCTCGTGGTTCCGAGAGGGAACGTGTCACCTTTGTGTGCGAAATGATATACGCTGCCTCCCCCCTGATTTTCTTTACAGAGGCAACATAGAACTATATGAGTGCCGTGTTAAATTTTGGAATTATTACGGGTTCATTTGGCCTTTTTTATACATTAATTGAGTTTCTGGTCATTTAATGTGCATAATTCAAATTTGAACTGTAAGCACCTGCTCCAGTGCACCAAAGTTGGTTGAAAAATCACATGTGTGTCCTTGGGTGAATTTCTAGGTCCCTTGCAAGAAATGGGAATGAAATTCAAACATCTGGGCGTCGTGGCTCGGCCGAGAACATTGAGAAACTTGGTTTTTAAATTCCTGTAAATCCAAAACTCGCCTAAAATCATGAAACTTGGCATGGTGTCATGTCATGGCACTAACATGCTGTGGTAAAAAATTTGGCCGAATCGGAACAAGTTTTGGTATAAGCTTCTTGCAAACTGGAGCTTCTCTCAAGAAGGCTCGTGGTTCTGAGAGGGAACATGTCACCTTTGTGTGTGAAACGATATACGCTGCCCCCTTTGATTTTCTTTACAGAGGCAACATAGAACTATATGAGTGCCGTGTTAAATTTTGGAATTATTCCGGGTTCGTTTGGCCTTTTTATACATTAATTGAGTTTTTGGTCATTTAATGTGCATAATTCAAATTTGAACTACAAGCACATGCTCCAGTGCACCAAATTTGGTTGAAAAATCACATGTGTGTCCTTGGGTGAATTTCTAGGTCCCATGCAAGAAATGGGACTAAAATTCAAATATCTCGGTGTCGTGGCTCAGCCGAAAACATTGAGAAACTTGGTTTTCTAATTCCTGTAAATCCGAAACACGCATGAAAATCATGAAACTTGGCTTGGTGTCATGACATGGCACCAACATGCTGTGGTAATTTTGCTGTCCGATTTGCGAAAGCGCACACATTAACAATCAACAAAGTCATTTTGGAACAAGTGCTGTCATGTTACAATCGAAAACACAAGTATTATTGAAACCGTGGGCGTTGTACTTACCATTTACATGCCACCACGCATCCCCTTTTTTTATTGGCTAGGAGGCGCCGTCCGGGGTAGCTATTTGAGTACGGGAGGCATGTGATCAGACCCCTGCGCGTGCTTATCAGGAGGAGAGTCCTTTGACCTCCATCTGCCGCCCACCTCTCTCCCAACGTCTCCATTAATGGCGCCCGAGCCCCTGTTTAATGGCGTGGCTATGTCTCACTCGACTGAGATTTAAGAGAGAAAAAAGAAAATCTGAAAAGAAAATCTTGTACGAATCTTGATGTAAGATCCGACGGACCTATATAGCATCTACTGTGACTTATAGCAAGACTGATGAATATATAAGGACGATGACAGTGGATAATAATTGTCTTACATATTTAGGAAGATAATTAAAAAGGCCACATGCGGCTATGCCCGAAATACACAAGGGCAAAAGAAGGAAGACGCATACAAAGATCTGGCTCGATGATCTCTACTTTATTGATGCGTTGCAGGTCACGGAGACTAGTTATCGCGGCGAGCGGCCATGATATCTTTCATCAGTTTCATGTCCTCAATACGCTGCTTGGCAGCATCCACGGATTCCTCCACCAGCCTTTCGCGCTCGATGCGGAGCATGGCATTCTCGTCCATAAGTTTCTTCACGATGACGCACGTCCTCTTCAAAAAGGCAGCGGTCTCCTCCGCCTGCTTTGCCCTTCCGGCGATCTTCGCCCTCAGCAGGTCGCGCTCAGTGCGGAGCTTCGCCTTGTCCTTCCCTAGTCCCCGGATGACGCCGGTAGCATTTTGAAATGAGGCATTCATCTCGTCCTGCAGCTTCATCCAGCTAGAGATCCGGCCCATCAGGCCATCAAGCATAGCACGCATGTGCCCCTGAGAGTCCTTGCTTGCTCGCAAGACATTTTCCTAGGCCGTCGCGGCGCGGGAGCACCTCCCTGCTGCATTCACGGCACGACGACACATTTCTGCTGCTTCCGCGGCACGGTCGGACCAGTCTGCTGCATCGACGGTGCGGCGGGACCTCTGTGCTGCTTCGGCAGCGCGTTGGGACCTCTGTGCTGCTACCGCGGTGCGGCGAGACATGTCGGCTGCTTTCGCGGCGAGGCGAGACATCTCTCTTGCTTCCGCTTCCATGCTCGCCTCTCCCTGGTAGTAATCATTCGACCCAGAACTCATGCGGGCCATGGCAGACGAAAGGGAACGACGATAAAACACTTGTTTGTTTTTATGGATGAGGAGTTGAGGAGCAATGTGCAGTCATCTTGGAGTAGGTAGTATTTATAACCGAGTACTAATAGGAAACCGTTTAGGTTTTGATCAGTGTGAACAGGTTTGCAATTAAATATAGCATGGTAGTAGCACCAACACACGGTCGGTCCGGCCCGCCGCTTAGCATGAACAGACGGTATGTCCGGCCCGCCGCTCACTGAAGCGACGCGCATCGGCTTGGTACATCACTTATGTTCGACCGCATGTGAGTAGTAGCAAACCTACGGGCCAAGCTCCCCCGTCTACCGTGCGCTAAAAGCCCAGCCTTTTATTGTAGATCCCTTTAAAAAATTGAAGATCACACATAGGAGCAGACCATGGCAGTTGCGAACGCTCGAGTGGCAGTTTGTAGGGGAGGGGCGTGGTGTAGCAGTTTTGTAATATGCCATGGTACTTCTTTTTCTACTATTGTGTACGTGCAATAACTCGCACCGTCGGATACATATCTTACAGTTATTGGGCGTTCGCCAGGAATAGCCTCGTGGTGAGCTATAGACTAGTCTTTTTTTCACACGCATTACATCGACACATATCATCTCTCTTCCTCTTTCCCACGCACACAGCTAGTCTCTCGGGACTTCTCGCACGCACCATCTCTAGCTCTCTAGGTTGATGCCACCCACATACACTTGTACTCTGAGTTTAGTACGTTATACATGAAGAGAAGAGGTGCACGCATGCACTCGTCCTCTCTCACACACGCATCTGTAGCTATGAATTGTACTGTTCTGAACCATCCGATTGGCTCTATCATAGGTTCCTGTTGCTCCTTGGCCTTGAGATTGAGAAGTTTAAAATGTGGAGGCTAAGCAGGAGGTGCGAGGTTTTGGTTAATGCGTGGGCCGCACACGGCACCAACACGACACGAGCTTCGTCTGCCTGGTGCGCAGTCGGGTGAGTACTACTAGTAGTAGTACTACTTTGATGTGTCGTGTCAACTCGCAGAAGTATGCAACACTTCCTCAACAAACAAGCATATAAGCAGCTTATACTCCTTACCCAAAGGATCTTTATACCCAACAGACACAAAATATTCCTTCGACTGTTGGAAATTACTTTAACTGTTGATCTGATGTCGAAGTAATTGCTGCATCGCCACCAAAATCCACCATCTCTTAAGCTAAAGTAGACCGAGC
This sequence comes from Thinopyrum elongatum, assembly GCA_011799875.1. Lineage (NCBI taxonomy): Eukaryota > Viridiplantae > Streptophyta > Magnoliopsida > Poales > Poaceae > Thinopyrum > Thinopyrum elongatum. Next base: position 431,054,690 of record CM022303.1, read on the forward strand.
TAACCCCTACATTAGCATATTACTAAGATAAACATAAGGCATTGTAGAATCATTTAGGAGGTGAGCTTGTCAATCTGAATGTGGAGGGACACCGTCCTCGACAACCCAGCCCCGACCAGTAGCTTGGGCGGAACTGTGAAGAAGGTCATCTCCTGCACGGCGACGGCGCCGGGATCCTTGCTGCTTGTCACCTCGATTTCCACCTTGATGGCATCGGTCCTGCCTTTGGGCTCCCTCGATGGGCCGTTCGCCCACATCTTGGCTGCGTAGTGCAGTGGTGGGGACGCCCCCGCTCTGATGCAGACGACCGACACGGTGATAGGCGTGCCGATGTCGAGCACGCCGCCGACCACGAAAAATGCGCGGCCGTCCTCCTCCGCGAACAGCAAGAGCCGCGGCTCCGACATTGGCACTTGCAGCTGGAGCACCTTGCCGTACTGGATCCTGTGCATGGGCATGGGATGCACGGTTGTCGGTGTTCTGGGAACCAGGGTACCCAGACTTGCCTGCCTGCGGCCATGGCGTGGCACCTTCGACGGACTGGTACGACCCACCTCCAAGACTATCAAGACGAGACCCTCGCGAGGGGCCAAGCCTCGAGAGGGGGACGACGCCAAGACCTCCTAAGGGAGCGGCCTCCCCAGGCTGCCTCTTGAGGAGCGGAGATTTCTATGCAGGTACCCAACCTCATGAGGTTGTGATGACGCAAGCCATGACGACCAAGGCCAGGCGAGCGCCAGCTGGCGCACAGGAGGCAGTTTCCTCTTTGGTGCTAAGGAGGCAAGCGCAAATGCGGGTTCCCAAGGAGCCTGGCAAAGGTTTCCATTCTAGTTCTACAAGACCAAGACCGCCAGGACGGCAGGACGGATGTCATCGTCGAGCCCACTGTTGCGTCACGACCAAAGGCTTTGCAGGCGAAGACCACCTTTCGTCAGGATAAGATGTACTACTTGTCCCCTTTCAAATTGGCCACTGTGGGATCCCTTCCCGCCTAAGTTTTGGGGGATGAGGACTGAGGCCACTATAAATATAGGTTAGCCACCACCGTAGATGGGATCCGAACCTGGTTGACTGGTTCCCTCACCCATAGACCTCGCGAGGTTGTTCATCCCTTGTATTAGTTCATCCTCAGCCCCTCGTGAGCCAATCCACCACAAAGCAGGAGTAGGGTCTTACACCGCAAGGTGGCCCGAACCTGGGTAAACTGCCATGTTCATCTTCTTCCTTGTTAGTGTGAATCGAGCTAGGCCTTGGGGCGACGAGCTGGCTGGCTGGATAGGTTGAGTTCTTCGCACACGCCCCAGAGTTAGAACCTTTCTTGGGTCTGCGGAGCCCTGAATCTGACATTTGGCGTGCCAGGTAGGGGGCGTGTCGAAGTTCTGCCTCTTCACCAGCCGCGCTCCGCCCGCGCTGCATAGTTCCCATGGCCGGCGCCGCCCCACCCCCTGGGCCGTTGGGCGCATTCAGAGGAGTCATGAGCATCCTAGCCTTTTCCCCCGCCCTGCGACAGGTGCGGTGGCCGCCGAAGTTCAGGCTAGCATTGCCCCCACGATACGACAGCACAGTGGAACCCGCGGAGTTCCTCCAGGCATACGCGCAGGCCATCTGGGCAGCGGGTGGTGACAACAAAGTCATAGCGAACTGGCTCCCTATAGCTCTCGCGGGCGTACCACGCTCCTGGTTGCTCAACCTGCCGGAGTCCTTGGTTGCCTCATGGGAGGAGTTGCGCGGCCTGTTCGTCGCGCGCTTCGCGATGCCGGCACATCACACGGTTGCATCCATCATCGATGGGTTGTAGGCCCCAGCTTCGAGCCGCCACGTCAAGCAGCTCTTCCGGCAGGTGAGGGCCGCCCAGGCGCGACAGGGGGCTCCTCCAGGCCGGGCAGCACCTGAGACCGACATCACCTTTGACTCCAGAGATCACCCGAGGGCTACGGTCGGCGTCGGCGCACTCCCCATGCTATGCACGCCCACCATCAGCAATGTCGCGGTTACCAGGACCCTCATCGACGGTGGCGCCGGCCTCAACGTCCTCTCCGTGGAAGCCTTTGACCTGCTCCAGGTGCCTTACGACCAGCTCGCCCCCACCAAGCCCTTCTCAGGGGTGGCCGATGGCTCTGTCGTTCCCCTGGGGCAGATCCGCCTCCCCGTCACCTTCGACACGCACTACAACTACCGCACAGAGCTCATCAACTTCGACGTCGCCCGCATCGGCCTCCCCGTACAATGCCATCCTAGGGTATCCAGCCCTCGCCAAGTTCATGGCGGCGACGCACCCCGGCTACAACGTCGTCAAGATGACGGGGAGCAGCGGCATCATCACCGTGGTGGGGGACATCAAGGATGCACTCCTTGCCCTCAAGCTCACTTTCAAGGCCATGGCAGCCACGCGGCCAAATGCTGAGGACGCTCCAGAGATGCCGGAGGCCGCCCCCGTGAAGAAGAAGCAACTGTTCTCCCAAGACCGGGCCGAGACGAAGCAAGTGCCAGTCGACGACGGAGGATTAGGCCCCACCTTCACCATAGGCACTGGCCTCCCCCCGGGACAAGAAAAGGCGCTGGTCGGTTTCCTCCATGCAAACAAGGATGTGTTTGCATGGGAGGCGACAGACTTGGTCAGCGTCCCGCGAGAAGTGATCGAACATCATCTGATGGTGTGCCCTGGTGCGCGCCCGGTGAAGCAGAAGGCACGGCGACAAGCTCTGGAGAAGCAATCGTTCATCGTTCAGGAGGTCCGCAAGCTACAGGGAGCCGGAGTCATTCGAGAGGTGCGACACCCGGATTGGCTGGCCAACCCGGTGATCGTCCCCAAGAAAGGTGGGAAGGAGCGCATGTGCATCGACTTCAATAGTCTCAACAAGGCGTGCCCTCAGGATCCGTTCCCTCTTTCGTGCATCGATCAGATCGTTGATTCCACTACCGAGTGCGACCTGCTGTGCTTCTTGGACGCCTTCTCAGGATACCATCAGATCAAGATGGTGGTGCAGGACGTCGAGAAGACGGCCTTCCTCTCTCCATGTGGGGTGTACTGCTACACCTGCATGCCCTTTGGATTGTGAAACGCTGGCGCAACCTTCTAGCGACTAATGCACATCGTTCTGGGATAGCAGCTTGGGAGGAACGCCAAGGCGTACGTCGACGACGTAGTGGTCAAGTCACAGGAAGCAAGGACCCTTGTTGAAGACCTGGGGGAAACATTCGCCAACCTGCGTAAGGTGAACCTGAGGCTCAACCCGAAGAAATGCATGTTCGGTGTTCCGTCCGGCAAGTTGTTGGGCTTCCTCGTGTCGCACAGAGGGATCAAGGCCAACCCTGAGAAGATCAAAGCAATAGAAAAGATGAGCCCACCGCAGACACTCAAGGAGATGCAGAAACTTGCGGGCTGCGTGACCTCTTTGGGGCGCTTCATCTCCAAGCTCGGCGAGCTCGCCCTCCCATTCTTCAAGCTAATGAAGAAGAAGGGCCCTTTCGAATGGACTTCAGAAGCTGAGGCAGCTTTCCAAGACCTCAAGCGGTACCTCACGAGCCCACCAGTGATGGTGGCGCCTCGTCCTCTGAGCCCTTGGTGGTCTACCTGGCTGCTATGCCCCACTCGGCTAGTGTAGCACTCGTGGCAGTCAGGGAAGAGCGCACAGGTGTAGGTGCGCAGCGTAGTGCCCCGAGTACAGCTGCGCAATCGCCACCTCAGGATGGTGCTCCTGAGTCCTCGGCTACTCCACCAGATGACAAGGCTCCCGAGGCTTCCTCGTCCCAAGCGGAGCGGGACTTCATCGACACCTCTTCCCTCGTCGAGCACCCCATGTACTTCGTCAGCACGGTGCTGCGTGATGCACGTGCGCGCTACCCCATGCTGCAGAAGCTCTTGCTTGCGCTCCTTGTTGCCTCCAGGAAGCTGCGCCACTACTTCCAAGGCCACCCCATCAAGGTCGTCTCCGCGTACCCCCTGGGGAAGGTGCTCCGGAGCCCCAATGCCGCGGGGAGGGTTGCTGAGTGGAACATCGAGCTGCAAGCGTTCCAGCTAGAGTTCAGCACCACCAGGGTCATCAAGGGCGCAGCCCTCGCTGACTTTGTGGTGGAATGGACTGACGCCCCAGACCGAGGGATGGGTGAAGACCGCTCCCTCGCGCCCGGAGACGAGGCGCCAAACGGCTGGGTCATGTACTTCGACGGCGCGTTCACGCGCCAGGGCGCGGGGGCCGGAGCCGTAATCTTCTCGCCTACCCAGGACAAGCTCTACTATGCCATGCAGCTCTGCTTCCAGCATGGCCAGAAGGTCTCCAACAATATCACGGAATACGAGGGCCTGATAGCTAGCCTCAGGGCCGCGGCAGCCCTGGGTGTGACGACCCCGGCTTAATCGTGCACTAATCATACATGCAAATGCACACGATCAAGCCTAAGGACTCACTTGAAGATATCACAACACAACTCTAAAACATAAATAAAGTCATACAAGCTTTATATTACAAGCTAGGGCCTTGAGGGCTCAAATACATAGCTCGATGGCATACAAGTGTCAGCGGAAGCATCAGATATCTGGGTACAGATATAACAGAGTTATAGATAAGCCTTTAACAAGGCAGGGCAAAATAAAATACTATGATCGAAAGGCGTAGGCCTCCTGCCTAGGACCCTCCAATCCTACTCCTGGTCATCGGACGGCTCCTCGTAGTAGTACTCGCCGGCAGGGTAGTAGTAGTAGCCGTAGTCGTCGACAGGGGCAGCTGGCTCAGGGGCTCCGTCATCTGGTTGTGACAAATGGATATGGGGGGAAAAAGAAAGTAAAGCAAACGTGAGTACTCATCCGAAGTACTCAGCAAGCAAGGATCTACAATACATATGCAACATTTTCAAAGGAGGGCCGTATATGTGGACTGGGCTGCAGAAATGCCAGAATAGAGAGGAAGGCCTAGTCCTATCGAAGACTAGCATCTTCAGCGGTCTTGCAGCATTAGAAGAGTGCAGAATAACATAATGTAAAGTAGTAGTAATGTTATCATCCTCGCCCAGAGATTCTTCCTCGACTCCCTGCGAGAAAGCAAACATGAGTACTCATTCGAAGTACTCAGCAAGCAAGGATCTACACTACATATGCAACATTTTCAAAGGAGGGCTGTATATGTGGACTGGGCTGCAGAAATGCCAGAATAGAGAGGAAGGCCTAGTCCTATCGAAGACTAGCATCTTCAGCATCTTTAGCAGTCTTGCAGCATTAGAAGAGTGCAGAATAACATAATGTAAAGTAGTAGTAATGTTATCATCCTCGCCCAGAGATTCTTCCTCGACTCCCTGCGAGAAAGCAATCCCAGAGCCATACTATCCATTTCATCTCAAGTCACCAGTTCTAGTTGTACCGATCGGGATACAACTCCGAGTGTCCATTACCATAGGACAGGCTATCGATAGATTAGTTCTTCCCTGCAGGGGTGCACCAACTTACCCACCACACTGGCTTAACTCCGGCCGGACACACTTTTCTGGGTCATGCCCGGCCTTGGCCAAACGATACGCCGCAACCCGACCAAATACTTAACAGAGAGGTCAGCACGCCGGACTAAACCTATGCCCCCAGGGGTCTTGGGCCATCACCCCGGGAACTCCTGCACGTTGCGTCAGGCGGCCGAAAGCAGACCTAGCCCCCTTAATACAAGCGCGGGCTTAACCAGTCCAATTCGGCGCGTGCCGCTCAGTCGCTGACGTCTATTAAGCTCCGGCTGAAGTATACGACGCAGAACGCCCATACTATGCCCACGTGATGGTTAGTGCTATCAGGCCAGAGGCCCCTCGGATCAAATATCCAAACCGTTAGTGTGTTGGTAGTGCGGTAACAAGCAGAGACTCACAAAAGATGTGACCCCGTCGCCCCGTCTCGAGGACTTGTGGCAAGGGCTAGGAATGCCCGGCCACGCCTCGTATTCAACTCTCGGGCACCATCCAGGTCCACCCGACTCCATATCACTCTCATCATAATCTCGTGTGGGTACCCCTCAGGGCCGACCCGTCTTTATCTAGAATAAACAGTATCAACAATAATGTAAAGGCATCTGTGTGGCTACCATATCAAGAAGGAATCCGAGGCATCACCCTCATTGGATTCCCACCTGACGTAAACATCAAGGTGAACGGAGGAGGAATCACCCTCGAGATCCACTCTTGAGGAGTTGCACGACGGTGTCGTTATCGGGGGTGGTGTAGGAGGAATCACCCTCGCTGACCATGTCCGATTAACTAACCTACAAGGTTATCATCAGAAGTGCTGACGAGGTATCACCCTCGGCACTCGATAGTAACCCAGTAGTGTCGAGCAACTAAGGGGAAGTGATGTGCGGTGCCGGGGCCTGGTCTTTGATCCCGTTGATCGGGTCTTCTGAGAATCCAGCGGGGCAGTCGGGATAAAGTGGGGTCTCTGCTGGGTCTCTACCCAACCTATACTAAACAGTTTAGGATAAGCAGGTAGGTAACAATAACAGGTTACAATAAACAGGCTATGCAGTAGATATAGGATAACAGCAGCAGCAGTAACTTCTAATGCAAGCAAAAGAGAGAAGAGAGTGCGCGATATCGGAATGCTCAAAAGGGGGTGCTTGCCTGGTTGCTCGGCGGCAAAGGCAAGGTCATCAACTGAGTCGTCGGGCTCCTGAGCTGCGTCGGTCTCTGGAGCTACGTCGACATCGGGGTCTACCGAGAGAGAAGAGGGGGAAGAAACATATAAATGCACATCAAACAATGCAATACTGGGCATGCTATGCTAGGATGCAGTGCAGGGTTGTCTAAGGATGCACCTAAGTCATTTTAGTTATTTTAGGATTAACACGGGATTTATTATCCGGTGATTATGCACTATTCATATACCGGATTCGGGCCGAAATTTATGGGTTCTCCTATGTAGAGGGTTCTGACAAAGAAACAGACGACACGATCAAATTTGTCTCGTCGTTCTGATCAATTTTCATGTAGAAAGTTTTTCGATCTGAGCTACGGTTTAAAAGTTATGAATTTTCAAAGATTTAAATATTTTTTGGAATTATTTATTTAACAGAAAAGGGAATTATGACATCAGCATGTTGCAATGCTGACATCAGCAGGTCAACTGGTCGGCTGACCAGGTCAAACCTGACCTGTGGGTCCAGTGGGGCCCACATGTCAGTCTCTGTTAGTTTAACAGAGTTTAAATTAAGCTTAGTAGGCTAATTAGAGGAGTGGGCCCCAGGTGTCAGTGAGTGATTAGGTTAATCTAATTATTTTTATTTATAAAATGTTTTAATTAAACTAAAGGCGGTGGGGCCCGCGTGTCAGCGACACTGGCTGCCCAGTCAGCAGTTGACTGGGTCAACCCAGTCAACTGGGACCTGCGGGGCCCACTGTCAGTGTCTCAGGGGTGGCCCCAGGTGGTGCCATGTCGGCGCCGTCGCCGAAGTTGCCCCGGCGACCAAATTTCACGGCGGCGCGCTCAGGAGGTGGTCGGGTTTCGTCTACGGGCATCCGTTTCGCGCGCGGGCGGGCACGTTCGAACGAGCGGAGCAGGCCGCATCGAGTGGTAGCAGTGGCGTCGCCGGAGGGGCTCTACAGCGACGGCGGTGATGCGCGCGGCGGACGCCGAAGTTCGAACGATGACGGAATCGGGGTAGTAGCGCGCAAGTGAGCGAACGGCGAGGCTAGCGAGGCTCTACTCGATGCGCTGAGCACAATGGGCTCGACCCCGTGACCATTTGGTCACCGGAAGGGCGCCGACGACGAGCTAAGGCGGAGGCGCGTTCGGGCACTTGATGGGTATGGAGCTAGGAGGCGCAAACGGGTGCGTGCGTGTGTGCGTCATGTTCCTAGACGCACCAGGAGCATGGTGAGGTATTTAGGCGAGCATGACGGCAGTTATGGCGATAGCCAGGAGCTCGTCGGCGGTGATGCGCTCGAGCTCGAGCGGTGCGATGGCTAGCAAGCGTGCGAGAGCGACCAGAGAGATGGGGAGGGAAAAGGAGCTCACAGCGGAGGCACACGGTGGCCCGGCGATGGTTTAGGAGCAGCAGAGGGGTTGGGGGTGCCGGAGATCGCCGGAGTCCAGGAAGAAGAGGGGCGGCTCGATCAACTGCTTGCGGTGCTCCCCGGCTCCTGTTCGAGGAAGAGGACGACGTGGCCGACGATGACGAAGGCGTAGGACACGGTAGCGAGGCATGAGGGCGACGGAGGCCGCGTGAACGACGGCGAGTGGCTACGGTGGCGCTCGGTGCTGGATCTGAGGAGGAGGAGAAGCGACGGAGCGAGCGAGTGAGTGGGGAGAAGTGACGGAGGGGGCAAGGGGGATGGACTGGCTTCGGCCTTATCCTACCCTACGTCGGTGGGGCGCCGCGGTGTCGCGCGTTCGCCGGTGCACGCCGGCGCAGCCACGGGGAGATCGACAGCGCGAGAGAGAGAGAAAGAGAAGGGCCAGCTGGGCCGGTTCGGGGCACTGTGCACTTAGGCCCAGTGCACAGTGCCTCGTTTTATTTTCTTGTTTCTGTTTTGCCTTTTCTTTTCTGTTGCTTTTTCTTTTGGCTAGCATTTGTACTTTGCAAAGTGTGTGACTTGCCAAATCAAAAACTAGGCAATGGCTGGCACTGCCACAAAAAGTTTGGTGAGTTTTGAATTCATTTTGGAATTTTCAAAAATGAATATGGCATTTAAAATGCTCCTTTTGGCACTGTTTTAGATGCTAATACCATTTTGCTTTAATGATGATGTTGTGTTCCTTAACAGAAAATAGGTTCTGATTATTTGCTAAAAGGTGAACATTTTTCCCACAAGTTTCGAGCAACTTCATATTTCACTTTTGAATTTTGAGTTGATTTTCAGAATAGAATTTGAATTGTTTTGATTAAACACTATGGCTAGGCACTGCAAATGAAGATGACTTGGCATACTTAGTAGAGTGTCACAATGCTATTACATGGGGGTGTTACAAATTCTCCTCCTCTAAAAGAAATTCTCGTCCCAAGAATTTAGGAGGTAGAAGGAAAGAGGTAGGTATATTCTTCCCGAAGATGATCCTCGCGTTCCCAAGTGGCTTCATCTTCAGTGTGATTCGACCACTGCACTTTCAGGAACTTGGTCGTCTTCTGACGAGTTCGACGTTCAGCTTCATCGAGGAGGCGGATCAGGTGCTCCTTATAAGAAAGATCATCTAGTAGTTCGAGCATCTCATGATCCACTGCTCTATGTGGAGATTCCTTGAAGCATTTACGAAGTTGCGATACATGAAAGACGTCGTGGATATGAGAGAATTGTGGTGGCAACTCCAATTTATATGCCACCTATCCACGTCTGGCAATGATGCGAAAGGGACCGATATAGCATGGAGCTAGCTTGCCCTTGATTCCGAAATGACGGGTGCCCTTCATGGGAGTGACACGAAGATAAACTTGATCACCAGGTTGATAGGTCAAGCCCCATCGCTTGCGATCATAGCTGCTCTTCTGGCGGTCCTGAGCCGCCTTGAGATTTTCTCGAACGATTCGGACTTGTTCTTCAGCGAGTTGAATAATGTCCGGTCCAATGAGAGGTCGTTCCCCAGTTTCTGACCAGTTCAGAGGGGTTCGACACTTACGTCCGTAAAGCACTTCGAAGGGGGCCATTTTCAAGCTAGCTTGATAACTGTTGTTATAAGAGAATTTGGCATATGGGAGAGATTCTTCCCACTTCTTACCGAATGATATAACACAAGCCCGAATCATATCTTCAAGCACTTGATTAACTCGCTCAACTTGGCCTTGGGATTGTGGATGATAAGCCGAACTCCAAGTTATAAGAGTTCCCATAGCTTCTTGAAAACTTTCCCAGAATTTGGACGTGAAAAGACCGCCACAGTCCGAGCAGATCTCCTTCGGAATACCGTGGAGTGAAAAGATTCTGGAGATATACAATTCTGCTAGCTGGCTAGCGGTGATAGTCTCCTTGTGTAACATCCCAAATTTTTAATTTGGAATGTTATACATAGGTCATCCATGCATATCATATTTTATTGCATTTCGTTTTGCGATCCTCGAAATCCTGAGCAACTCAAGGACCACGGAGAGAGTTGGGGATTTCACCGTTTTCATATTTGAATTTTCTCAAATATTGAAACAAGGATCAATTTGGTTTAACTATTTTTCTCTCCGAAAATATTTCATATTAAAAATATATGAGAGGAGATAATATGACTTCTCCAAAATAAGTGTAATATTGGAGGAAAAATATTAAAATCAAATAAATATTTTTTTTTGGATTTTTATTGCAATTTTATTTGAATTTAGAAAAATATGCATTTTTCAAAATTGCATTAGAGTCCCAAATAAATGTTTACCTTGTCCGGTAGATTTTTAGAGGACGGGGAAAATTTATTTCAGGATTTTTGGAGTCCGTTTAGTATTTCTTTTATTTGTTTTTCTGCGTCAGGATTTATTTAAAAAAAAAAACTTCGCGGACCGAACTGGGCCGTAAAAGGCCCAGCGGCCCACACCCTGGAGCCGCCGCCGTCGCTGCCGTCGCCCTTGCCAAGCGCCCCGCCCCCCCCAGCCCCCCCCCCCCCCCTTAAAGAAGCCGCCCCCCCTCTCTCTCGACCAGCCCCGCCGCCGGAGCCGCCGCTGCGCCGCCGCACGCTGCTGCCGCCGCTGCCACCGCTCGCCGCCGCCGGAGCCGCTGCCGCCGCCGCCCGACCCCGCCGCCGGAGCCGCCGCCGCCGCCGCCGCACGCTGCTGCTGCCGCTGCCGCCGCTCGCCGCCGCCGCCGTCCCGCCGACCGCCGGAGGTAGCCGCCGCCGCCGTCGGTTTTCGTGAGAAAAACCGTTAGGTTTTTTTGGTAAACCCTAGATCTAGATTCGGTTTTTTTTAAATTCCGGTTTATTCTTTTTAGATCGGTTTTCCGTCGGTTTAGTTATTTAGCGGGCGTTCGTCCGTACGTTCGTTTTAACGAACGGTTTTCACCGTTTAACCACAGACAGCGAACGTTCGTTCGTTAGCCTGTTCGTTAGTTTTTCTTTTTCTCGGATTTTCCGCGATTATTTTCGATCGCGATTTCTGATCCGATTTTCGTTTTAGTATAACTTTTCGCTCGTTTGTCGGAATCAGGCAATTCAAGCGCCTAGATCTTCGTCTCGAAGCCCTCTTTCTGTTTAACCAACTTAAATAAGTTTTTGCTACTGTAAAATTTGACTTTAGTCCAGATTAGTAATCGAAGCGTGTTTCTTTCGCAGTTTGAGTTTCGTTGCTCCGTTTGATTTGATTCTTTTTGCAAACCAGAGTTCTTCAGTTGAACTTTCTGGTTAGGTCTTCTTATCTGGGTTTTACCCGTGCATCTTCGCTTGATTGCTTATGTATGCTATTGGTTGTTTGCGATAGAATTCCCGGAGTGCGAAGCGTGCTACTACGAGTCTTTAGGATTTGCAGATCGTCAGCAAGGCAAGTAACACATTGATCATACTTCTTCGTTACCCAGTTTTTATGCATTAGTTTCGACCCTCAAATATTGCATGATTAGGATGTGATTAACTTGTGGGTACTGGGAAGTAGATGATGAGGTAGAACCTATTGCCCTTTTAATAACAAACCCTTGGGAGTTACTTCTACGCTATGCTTATGTTGCCATGCTATGCTCGTAGACGTGGATTGGGTTTGAGTGTATCCATGACAGATGTGAGATTTTTTAATTAATGGTTCAACTTAAGGTGGCAACTTTAATACACATCTGGGTGGATTGCTTGTTTGGGCACCTGGGGATATACCAGTGTTGTCCTAGGAGATCCCGGGGATATACCGTGTGATCCTCCTACGGTCCGCCACCCAGGCTCAAAGGGATCATAAGATTATTCATGCTAGAAACTTCCGTGTGCAGCCACAAGCTATTATGGGCTCTAGCATAGTTGAGTATGTTGCAGGACCTCTTTCAGTGGTAGGCTAGCAGATGTAGGGGAAAGTAGGTGTAACTGTCTACCCAGAGTAAAGAGTAAATGCTTCAGAAAGACTGTGTCTCGGTCATCCGTTTCTCAAACACCATGAAGTGCGAGAAATCCAACGGAGGAGATCGAGTCTTGTGGGGAAAAGTGCACAAACCTCTGCAGAGTGTACAAACTAATCATGATTAGCCGTGTCCCCGGTTATGGACATCTTGAGTATCTGGTTCTTGGAATCATCATATTGAATCCCATCACTCTAAATTAATTTGTTGGGATTAATGATTACTTTTAATTGGGATTGAGAGGGGGTTTTACCTTCTCAATGTTCAACAACCACCATGATAGTTAAATAAAATATATTCCTTTGTTGTAGGGAAAAATTGGCTTTTCGCAAAACAGTATAACCCTAGAGCTTTTCCACCAGCCAAATATGCATGTAGTATTAGCAATTATTCTGTTCATTGCTCTACTGTGTTATATTGCCAGCATATTCCATGTGCTGACCCATTTCGGGCTGCAACGTATCATGTTGCAGACTTTTCAGACGAAGAGTAAGGTGTGCTAGGTCGTTGTCGTGCACTCAGCTATGCCGTTGGAGTTGATGGACTCACCTTATCTTCCAAGCCTTCCGCTGTTATCTTATTTAGATGGCCTTAAGCCATATTTATTGTAACCAGTTCTCTTTTGAGACATTCGATGTAATAAGTGTGTGATTGCTACTCTGTTATAAATCCCTCAAGTACTGTGTGTGTCAGCATTACCGATCCAGGGATGACACTTGAACACAGAGATTCGATCCATTCGGGTCGGGTCGCTACAAAGATGGTATCAGAGCACACGCTGACTGTAGGACACGACCACTAAGAAAAGCCATAGGTCACTCTTCTCTACTCATTTCTGACTTCTCTCCATCTTCTATTCTCTAGGATGGCGGACTCAAGGAACAAGTTTACACAACCGGATGAAGACACACCTTTTGGACGACACTTGAAGGAAATCACTAGGTACCTGAACATCGGAATACCAAGCTTCACCGGGACCTACACCGCCACTGTACTAGAAGAGGAACTCAAGTCTACACGCGATGGATACGAGGAGGAAATCGCAATACTAGTGGAAAAGAATAACGACCTGACAAGGAAGCTAGGAGTATTCATGGGAGACCCCGCGCCCGGAGAAGAAGACGACGAACCTGAGGAAATTCGATCTGAAGACTACATCATCATCGACGACACCGACTCCGACCCCGACAGTAGTGATGATTATTATGAAGACGAAGCTGGAGCGGACATCATGGAGTCTTCCACCGATCAAAATTTCTAGATGACCACCATATTATCATTAGTATTTCTCCCCATGTAAATAGTAATAGTCCGAGCACTTTTGTAACGGTAGTTAGATCGATTGTATGCTCTTGCTTGAATTGAGTGGTGTGTTATGAATGTGTTTGTCTCATGTGCATATGGGTAGTGCCTTCTCACTAGACCTTACTCTATTCTAATCTCTTCCCTCTAAACCCATCAGATGCCATTGATCATTGGAAGTCATGTTTTCCCCTCAGACCTGATAGTTTTGAAGTCACAAGGATTGGATGTGATACTAGGCATGGATTGGCTATCGATGTATGGAGGAAGCATCGATTGTGCGAGTAAGTCGATTTTGCTTACCACCCCGGAGGGAAAAAGGATCAAGTATGTATCTAGGCATGTGCCTAGAAGGAGCCAAGTAAATTCCCTCACGGGAGTTGTTCAGGAGGAGGTGCCTATTGTGAAGGATTACCCAGATGTATTTCCAGAGGAGTTACCAGGCATGCCGCCGGATCGAGACATTGAATTCTTGATAGAGTTGTTGCCAGGCACCGGACCAATATCAAAGAGACCATACCGTATGCCCGCAAATGATCTGGAGGAGATTAAGAAGCAGATCAAGGAATTATTGGAGAAAGGTTACATTCGACGAAGTTCATCACCGTGGGGAGCCCCAGTGCTCTTAGTTGAGAAGAAGGATGGATCCTTGAGAATGGTTGTTGATTATCGCGCATTGAATGAAGTGACGATTAAGAACAAGTACCCACTGCCAATGATTAATGATTTGTTTGATCAGTTGCAAGGAGCTAAAGTGTTCTCCAAGATCGATCTGAGATCAGGGTATCACCAGCTGAAGATCCGAGAACAGGATATACCTAAGACAGCCTTCACCACCCGGTATGGGCTATATGAGTACATAGTTATGTCATTTGGATTGACTAATGCCCCTGCCTATTTCATGAGTATGATGAACAAGGTGTTCATGGAGTTCTTGGATAAGTTTGTCGTGGTGTTCATTGATGATATCTTGGTATACTCAAAGAATGAAGAGGAGCACAAGGAGCATCTGCATTTAGTTCTCGAGAAGCTCAGGGAACATCAGTTGTATGCCAAGTTCAGCAAATGTGAGTTTTGGTTGAAGGAAGTTGGATTTCTTGGACATGTTATATCGGGCGAAGGTATAGCAGTAGACCCCACTAAGGTTCAGTCTGTCACTGAGTGGTTGGCACCCACCTCAGTGGGGGAGATCCGCAGTTTTCTTGGACTTGCAGGATATTATCGGAGATTTATCGAGAATTTTTCTAAGATTGCGAAGCCTATGACGGAGTTACTGAAGAAGGACACTAAGTTCAAATGGACAGATGAATGTGAGGCAAGTTTTTAGGAACTGAAGAAACGTTTGGTTACAGCCCCAGTTCTGATTCTGCCAGATATACGCAAGGATTTCCATGTGTATTGCGACGCTTCTCGCTTAGGACTGGGAGGAGTACTTATGCAGGAAGGAAGAGTTGTTTCATATGCCTCACGTCAGCTTCGGCCGCATGAGTTGAATTATGCCACGCATGACTTGGAGTTAGCAGCTGTAGTTCATGCACTTAAGACTTGGAGACATTTTCTTATTGGGAACCGTTGTGATGTGTACACGGATCACAAGAGCTTGAAGTATATTTTCACTCAGAAGGAGCTGAACCTCAGGCAGAGGAGATGGTTGGAACTTATAAAGGATTATGATATGAAGTTGCATTATCATCCAGGAAAGGCCAATGTCGTAGCAGACGCTTTGAGCCGGAAGAGTTATGTTAATACCCTCAAAAGCGGAGGTTTACCAAAGGGGTTATCCGAAGATCTCAGGGAGTTTCGTTTGGGGATAGTCCCTAGAGGTTTTGTCGCAGTTATGGAAGTTCAGTCAACATTATTGGGAAGGATTCGAGAAGCTCAGAAAGATGACAAAGAAATTGCCGAGATAAAGGATAGAATGCGCAAAGGAAAAGCCAAAGGTTTTCGTGAAGATGAGCACGACACCTTATGGTTTGAGGACCGTGTGTATGTACCCAATAATGCCGAGATCAAGAAGTTGATACTACAGGAGGCTCATGACTCGCCATACTCGATACACCCCGGAAACACCAAGATGTATTTGGATTTAAAAGAGCGTTTCTGGTGGACGGGTATGAAGAGGGATATTGCTGAGTATGTAGCCGTATGTGATATATGTCAGAGAGTGAAGGCAGAGCATCAGAAGCCCGCAGGATTGCTACAGCCTATGCCAATACCCGAATGGAAGTGGGATAAACTTGGCATGGATTTCATCACCGGATTACCCAGGACCCGATCAGGATATGATTCTATCTGGGTAGTAGTGGATCGTTTGACCAAAGTAGCTCACTTTATTCCAGTGAAAACCACATATACGAGTGCGAAGTTGGCCAAGATATATATGACCAGGATCGTATGTCTGCACGGAGTTCCGAGGACCATCGTATCAGATAGAGGAACCCAGTTTACTTCAAAGTTTTGGCGCCAACTACACCAGACATTGGGAACCAGGCTAGAGTTTAGTACAGCTTTTCATCCGCAGACAGATGGACAGACCGAGAGAGTCAATCAGATCCTGGAGGACATGTTAAGCGCTTGTGCGCTAGATTATGGATCTAGTTGGGATGACAATCTGCCCTACGCGGAGTTCTCATACAACAACAGCTACCAAGCCAGTTTGAAGATGGCACCTTTCGAGGCTTTGTATGGAAGGAGGTGCAGAACACCGTTGATGTGGGATGAAGCTGGAGACCGTCAGTTGTTTGGACCGGATTTGATTAAGGAATCCCAAGAGAAGGTTAAGCTGATTCGAGATAGACTGAAAGTAGCCCAGTCCAGACAGAAGAGTTATGCCGATCCAAAACGCAAGGAGGTAACCTATGAAGTCGGAGACAGAGCATATCTACGTGTGTCGCCACTTCGAGGAGTTAAACGGTTCGGAGTCAAAGGGAAGTTAGCACCACGATTTGTAGGACCGTATCGTGTTGTGGAACGGATGGGTGAAGTTGCCTACAAGTTGGAATTGCCCGAAGGACTGTCAGGAGTTCATGATGTGTTTCACGTTTCCCAGTTAAAGAAGTGCCATGCGGAGATGGCTGATATTTCTCTAAGAGATACAGTGCCCCTAGAAGCAATTCAATTGGATAGTGATCTAACCTACGAGGAGAAACCCGTCAAGATTCTCGAGTTTGCCAGCCGAGTTACACGCAACAAAGTTATCAAGTTTTGCAAAGTTCAGTGGAGCCACCATACC
The DNA here is from genome assembly GCA_011799875.1 of Thinopyrum elongatum. NCBI lineage: Eukaryota > Viridiplantae > Streptophyta > Magnoliopsida > Poales > Poaceae > Thinopyrum > Thinopyrum elongatum. The sequence goes on from CM022303.1 coordinate 431,071,188, forward strand.
GAGGATGAAGCCACCTGGGAGCGCGAAGAAGACCTCCGGAAGGACCACCCACACCTGTTTTCTAGCCAACCCGAATCTCGAGGGCGAGATTCATCTTAAGGGGGGTAGGTTTGTAACATCCCAAATTTTTAATTTGGAATGTTATACATAGGTCATCCATGCATATCATATTTTATTGCATTTCGTTTTGCGATCCTCGAAATCCTGAGCAACTCAAGGACCACGGAGAGAGTTGGGGATTTCACCGTTTTCATATTTGAATTTTCTCAAATATTGAAACAAGGATCAATTTGGTTTAACTATTTTTCTCTCCGAAAATATTTCATATTAAAAATATATGAGAGGAGATAATATGACTTCTCCAAAATAAGTGTAATATTGGAGGAAAAATATTAAAATCAAATAAATATTTTTTTTGGATTTTTATTGCAATTTTATTTGAATTTAGAAAAATATGCATTTTTCAAAATTGCATTAGAGTCCCAAATAAATGTTTACCTTGTTCGGTAGATTTTTAGAGGACGGGGAAAATTTATTTCAGGATTTTTGGAGTCCGTTTAGTATTTCTTTTATTTGTTTTTCTGCGTCAGGATTTATTTTAAAAAAAAAAACTTCGCGGACCGAACTGGGCCGAAGCCCAGCCGGCCCACACCACCGGAGCCGCCGCCGTCGCTGCCCGTCGCCCCTTCCCCAAGCCGCCCCGGCCCCCCCCTTAAATAGCCGCCCCCCCTCTCTCTCGACCAGCCCCGCCGCCGGAGCCGCCGCCGCGCCGCCGCACGCTGCTGCTGCCGCTGCCGCCGCTCGCCGCCGCCAGAGCCGCTGCCGCCGCCGCCGGACGCCGCCGCCGCCCGACCCCGCCGCCGGAGCCGCCGCCGCCACCGCCGCACGCTGCTGCTGCCGCTGCCGCCGCTCGCCGCCGTCCCGCCGACCGCCGGAGGTAGCCGCCGCCGCCGTCGGTTTTCGTGAGAAAAACCGTTAGGTTTTTTTGGTAAACCCTAGATCTAGATTCGATTTTTTTAAAATTCCGGTTTATTCTTTTTAGATCGGTTTTCCGTCGGTTTAGTTATTTAGCGGACGTTCGTCCGTACGTTCGTTTTAACGAACGGTTTTCACCGTTTAACCACAGACAGCGAACGTTCGTTCGTTAGCCTGTTCGTTAGTTTTTCTTTTTCTCGGATTTTCCGCGATTATTTTCGATCGCGATTTCTGATCCGATTTTCGTTTTAGTATAACTTTTCGCTCGTTTGTCGGAATCAGGCAATTCAAGCGCCTAGATCTTCGTCTCGAAGCCCTCTTTCTGTTTAACCAACTTAAACAAGTTTTTGCTACTGTAAAATTTGACTTTAGTCCAGATTAGTAATCGAAGCGTGTTTCTTTCGCAGTTTGAGTTTCGTTGCTCCGTTTGATTTGATTCTTTTTGCAAACCAGAGTTCTTCAGTTGAACTTTCTGGTTAGGTCTTCTTATCTGGGTTTTACCCGTGCATCTTCGCTTGATTGCTTATGTATGCTATTGGTTGTTTGCGATAGAATTCCCGGAGTGCGAAGCGTGCTACTACGAGTCTTTAGGATTTGCAGATCGTCAGCAAGGCAAGTAACACATTGATCATACTTCTTCGTTACCCAGTTTTTATGCATTAGTTTCGACCCTCAAATATTGCATGATTAGGATGTGATTAACTTGTGGGTACTGGGAAGTAGATGATGAGGTAGAACCTATTGCCCTTTTAATAACAAACCCTTGGGAGTTACTTCTACGCTATGCTTATGTTGCCATGCTATGCTCGTAGACGTGGATTGGGTTTGAGTGTATCCATGACAGATGTGAGATTTTTTAATTAATGGTTCAACTTAAGGTGGCAACTTTAATACACATCTGGGTGGATTGCTTGTTTGGGCACCTGGGGATATACCAGTGTTGTCCTAGGAGATCCCGGGGATATACCGTGTGATCCTCCTACGGTCCGCCACCCAGGCTCAAAGGGATCATAAGATTATTCATGCTAGAAACTTCCGTGTGCAGCCACAAGCTATTATGGGCTCTAGCATAGTTGAGTATGTTGCAGGACCTCTTTCAGTGGTAGGCTAGCAGATGTAGGGGAAAGTAGGTGTAACTGTCTACCCAGAGTAAAGAGTAAATGCTTCAGAAAGACTGTGTCTCGGTCATCCGTTTCTCAAACACCATGAAGTGCGAGAAATCCAACGGAGGAGATCGAGTCTTGTGGGGAAAAGTGCACAAACCTCTGCAGAGTGTACAAACTAATCATGATTAGCCGTGTCCCCGGTTATGGACATCTTGAGTATCTGGTTCTTGGAATCATCATATTGAATCCCATCACTCTAAATTAATTTGTTGGGATTAATGATTACTTTTAATTGGGATTGAGAGGGGGTTTTACCTTCTCAATGTTCAACAACCACCATGATAGTTAAATAAAATATATTCCTTTGTTGTAGGGAAAAATTGGCTTTTCGCAAAACAGTATAACCCTAGAGCTTTTCCACCAGCCAAATATGCATGTAGTATTAGCAATTATTCTGTTCATTGCTCTACTGTGTTATATTGCCAGCATATTCCATGTGCTGACCCGTTTCGGGCTGCAACGTATCATGTTGCAGACTTTTCAGACGAAGAGTAAGGTGTGCTAGGTCGTTGTCGTGCACTCAGCTATGCCGTTGGAGTTGATGGACTCACTTTATCTTCCAAGCCTTCCGCTGTTATCTTATTTAGATGGCCTTAAGCCATATTTATTGTAACCAGTTCTCTTTTGAGACATTCGATGTAATAAGTGTGTGATTGCTACTCTGTTATAAATCCCTCAAGTATTGTGTGTGTCAGCATTACCGATCCAGGGATGACACTTGAACACAGAGATTCGATCCATTCGGGTCGGGTCGCTACACCTTGACAGGCAGAAAATGTGCAACTTTAGAGAGTTGGTCGACGACGACAAGAATAGCATCGTCACCCTTCTGAGACTTGGGAAGGCCAGTAATGAAATCCATTTGAACCTTATCCCATTTCCATAAAGGAATAGGAAGTGGTTGAAGAATTCCAGCAGGCTTCTGATGTTCTGCTTTCACGCGACGACAAACATCACATTCAGCAACATATCGAGCAATGTCCTGCTTCATTCTAGACCACCATTACCTTTGACGAAGATCACGATACATCTTGGTGCTACCCGGATGGATAGACAGCGGCATATCATGAGCCTCCTTCATGACCTTGTCAGTCATAAGCTCGAAGCGAGGTACTACAATGCGGTCTCTGAAATATAAGGTTCCATCTTCAGCAATTGAGAAATCCCTGTACTTATCAAGGTGAAATTCTTTGTTCATCAGATCAATTTCAGCATCTTTGGCTTGCGCTTCCTTAACAACTTTCTCAAGGTTTGGTTGTACCACAAGGTTTATTAAGAGAACCCTGCCGAACAATACGAAGGTTCAGCTTACGCAGTTCTTCATATAGCTGGGGTTGAGCTTGCTTAACCATGAGGTTGTTGCAATAGGACTTGCGGCTCAAGGCACCAGCCATGACATTGGCCTTGCCAGGGGTATAAGAAATACCATAGTCATAGTCCGTAATTGTTTCCAACCATCATTGTTGACGAAGATTAAGATCCGGTTGAGTGAATAAATACTTCAGACTCTGATGATCGGTATAAATCTCACACCGATTACCAAGAAGGTAATGTCGCCACTGCTTCAAGGCATAGATCACAGCAGCAAGTTCGAGATCATGCACTGGATAGTTTTCTTCATGTGGACGCAATTGTCGTGAGGCATATGCAATTACCTTTCGTTCTTGCATTAGGACACAACCTAATCCTTGACGAGAGGCGTCGCAATATATCACAAAGTCCTTGCGAGAATCGGGAGGAGCAAGCACTAGAGCAGAAGTAAGCTTGTCCTTGAGGGTCTAGAAACTCTCCTGACATTTGTCTATCCACTCAAACTTAATGCCTTTGTGGAGCAGGTTAGTCAGGGGCTTGGCAATCTTGGAAAAGTTCTCGACGAATCGGCGACAATAACTTGCAAGGCCGAGAAAACTTCTCACTTGCTTGGCATTCTTCGGAGGAGTCCAGTCAAGAATAGCCTGAACACGCTCCGGGTTAATGGCGATACCGTCCTTGGAAATCACATGTCCAAGGTAGGTCACTTCAGAAAGCCAGAATTTGCATTTAGAGTACTTGGCATACAACTTGTGTTCTCGAAGCCTTTCTAGGACAAGGCGAAGATGTTCAGCATGTTCTTCCTTATTCTTCGAGTATACCAGAATATCATCCAGATATACCACGACGAACTTGTCGAGGTAATCCATGAAGATATAATTCATCAGACGGGAGAACGTAGCTGGAGCATTTGTTAGGCCAAATGACATAACGGTGTATTCATAGGAGCCATAACGAGTAACAAATGCAGTCTTCAGAATATCCTCTTCGCGGACACGGATCTGGTGATAACCCAACCTCAAGTCGAGTTTAGAGAACACCGAAGATCTAGCAAGTTGATCATATAAATCATTGATCCGAGGAAGCGGATATTTATTCTGAATGGTTGCCTGGTTGATAGGACGATAATCTTGGACCAACCTATTCGTACCATCTTTCTTCTTGACAAAGAGAGACGGTGCTCCCCAGGCAGAGGAACTAGGGCGGATGAAGCCCTTCTTAAGTGACTTGTTGATCTCTTCCTTAAGCTTGAGAAGGTGGTGCAGAGGCATCTTGTAAGGACGCTTCGCAATAGGAGTGGTGTCAGACTTCAAGTCGATAACAAACTCGACAGCTCTAGCAGGGGGTATTCCTGGAAGTTCTTCTGGAAAAACATCTTGGAAGTCACAGACGACTGGAATGTTTTTGATGCCCTCAAGCGGAGATGTGTTTAACTCATTCAAGGCATAAATCTGAGCCTCGGCGTTCTGAGTGAGGTGAGCATGATAATTCACTATCTCATCTGATGGGTGCAGGAGGTGTACAACCTTAGTGGCGCAATTGATTGAGGTGTAATGAGCCTTCAACCAATCCATTCCTAGAATAAGATCAATCGAGGAAGACTTGAGTATAATGGGAGAAGCACAGAACTTTAACCCTTCAATATCAATGATGACATCGGGGCTGAACACGAAGGCTCGGCACTGGCCCGCGGGAGTGTTAACGGCTAAAGAATGGTGTAGCGCTTCACTTCTAATGTCATGCATGAGTGCAAAATGTTCTGACATGAATGAATGCGATGCTCCTGAATCAAATAAAACAGATGCTGGTACTGAATTAACAAGAAGTGTACCCATCACGGTTTCAGGTTGATCCTGAGCTTCAGCCATGTTGACGTGATAGTTCTGTCCACGACCATAAGAAGGCCTGACATTGTTGTTACGCTACTGAGGAATTCCATGGCCATTACCACGGCCAGCAGGAGGAAGAGCTAGCTGATTCTGACTCTGAGAATAGTCTCTGGCACGGTGACCTGGCTGGCCACACTTGAAGCAGAGTCCACTGTCTAGACGTGGTACAGGAGCTCAAGGTGGAGGGGCTTGAAGAGGCTGCCTCGGTGGTGGAGGAGGCAGACGAGGTGCAGCATAAGCAGGTCTGTACACTGGAGCTGTTGGACGGTACATGCTCTGTGGAATCCAGATGCGGCGCTTCTGGGAAGACGAGCCCGAAGATTAGCCCGCTTCACGGGTGCGTATGGTCACTTCCTTGTGCTTCTTTAGACCAGTCTCGACCATGATGGTCTTGTTCACCAAGGTGGCGAAGTCAGGAAAGTCTTGGACGAGCAGGGCTAGCTGAATGTCATGGTGTAGCCCTTCACGGAACTTCTCCTGTCTACGAGCATCAGTGGGAATGTCTTCTTCAGCGTAGCGAGACAAATCAAGGAACTCACGCTGATAGACTTCTACAGTCTTGTTGCCTTGAACGAGGCTGCGGAACTCGGCCTTCTTCCGATCTATAACTCCTTGCGGAATATACCGGGCATGAAAAGCAGCCTTGAATTCCACCCAGGTGACGATAGTTCTAGGAGGTAAGATCTGTCTGTGAGTTGCCCACCATTGTGCTGCGGGTCCCTTCAGGAAGTATGTCACGAATGTGACATAGCTGACAGGGGGAACATCGGCTGACTGCATCTCATAGAAGATGTCACGCAGCCAGTCATCGGCATTCAGCGGATTAACTGTGTTGCGGAATACCGATGGGTTGAGACGCACAAACTCTGGCAGTGTGATTGAAGCTGGCTGATGGTTGGCATTGGGACGGAGGAATTGATCCATAATCCCCGTCATGAACTGACGGTTGAGTTCAAATTGTTGCATCATGGCGGCCATATAATCAGGCGGTGGCGGCGGTGGTGGATTGTTGTCACCCATCCTGCTAAATTTAACAGGGGTAGTTTAGCCGAATATTTGCGAGTGTTTAACAACAAGCTTGATGTAACTCGACAATAATTAAGTAGTGTTACAGATGCTTAAAAAATAGTCATTTAAGACATACAGATCCATACAGAGTCAGTTACAATCGGACAGCATAACGGCGCAAATTCAAAAGCTAGACATGCTAGGCGGCGCGCAGGCACGCAGTAAGGAGGTACACAACGAGACATAGCAAAGGCTACATCAATGTCGGGGAAAACCATTGAAATGGGGTAGCTGCAAGTGCGGATGACGAGTGTTCGTCGCGGAAGGATCCTGTGCTCCATGTGCACTCTGATACAGAACCCGTCTCGAGCTGTAAGAAGAGGTCCATGTGCAGGCGTGTGACCTCCCACAGCAGGCCAATCGATCCCTGATGGCATCTCGGTCCTGCGCGGGTAAAGGATGTGCTCCGGATGTATCCCTGCACGAACAGCTGGTAGCAACTGCGTCATAGCCTCGTAGAGTCGTGCTCGAGTGGCAAACAACTTGACGGCAAGAGCCCGAACAGTGCGATCCAGAGCTTGAGTACACTGAATCAGAAATCGCGGATCGTAGCGACGAGGCTCGTACGGGGCATAGATAGCTGTGTAGTATCCAGTAGCATCTCCAGCAGGGGCATACGGAATGTATCGAAACTCAGAGGCATCCAAGCTAGCGCCGTGCTGTCCTCAGAGACGTGCGACAGCAGAGTAGGCGGCATCATGGACTACCATCTCAATCGTCACGCCGATACCGTGGAAAAGGTATAGCTCAGTGTCTGAGTCATCCTGCTGATCATAGATGCGAACATCAGCATAGTACTGCTCCTGGTTGAACTCGTGGTAAACCTCGTAGACCATGTACTCAGGGTACCAGCGGTAACCCAGTCTGGTCAGGAGGGCGATCAGGACAGCTGGACACCCAGGGGCATCTCGAGCCCAAGTGCGAAGCACAAGCTGCATCATAGGACATGGTGGAAACAGACGATCCATCTGAAATAAAGGAAATTCAGGATTGTCATTTGACGATGAGAAGTATAACAGATCTCGAAGAGAAAGGTTAAACAAAACAATGGAAAGGAAAATGATTATCAGAGTAATCAGATCAATGACAGGGAAATCGCACAGAAATCCAGCTCTCCGGGTGGACGGGATTTATGAGAACCTAAGTGTCGGCGTTAGTAAATTTATTTAACCCGAATAGAAGAGAGATTAGAGTCCCAGAGTAAAGACGAGGAATAAAAGATCCTAATACCACCCAGTTGGTGACGTGGGCCCGTAAGCCACACAGTCAAGTTAGGAAAACAGTTTTCGGTTACTAGACTCAACTTCGGCCAAGGAGTTGGAGAGGGGGAATTCCTAGAGGCAGTCGGCTCTGATACCAACCTGTGACGACCCCGGCTTAATCGCGCACTAATCATACACGCAAATGCACACGATCAAGCCTAAGGACTCACTTGAAGATATCACAACACAACTCTAAAACATAAATAAAGTCATACAAGCTTTATATTACAAGCCAGGGCCTCGAGGGCTCGAATACATAGCTCAATGGCATACAAGTGTCAGCGGAAGCATCAGATATCTGGGTACAGATATAACAGAGTTACAGATAGGCCTTTAACAAGGCGGGGCAAAATAAAATACTATGATCGAAAGGCGTAGGCCTCCTGCCTAGGACCCTCCAATCCTACTCCTGGTCATCGGACGGCTCCTCGTAGTAGTACTCGCCGGGAGGGTAGTAGTAGTAGCCGTAGTCGTCGACAGGGGCAGTTGGCTCAGGGGCTCCGTCATCTGGTTGTGACAAATGGATATGGGGGGAAAAAGAAAGTAAAGCAAACGTGAGTACTCATCCGAAGTACTCAGCAAGCAAGGATCTACAATACATATGCAACATTTTCAAAGGAGGGCCGTATATGTGGACTGGGCTGCAGAAATGCCAGAATAGAGAGGAAGGCCTAGTCCTATCGAAGACTAGCATCTTCAGCGGTCTTGCAGCATTAGAAGAGTGCAGAATAACATAATGTAAAGTAGTAGTAATGTTATCATCCTCGCCCAGAGATTCTTCCTCGACTCCCTGCGAGAAAGCAATCCCAGAGCCATACTATCCATTTCATCTCAAGTCACCAGTTCTAGTTGTACCGATCGGGATACAACTCTGAGTGTCCGTTACCGTAGGACATGCTATCGATAGATTAGTTCTTCCCTGCAGTGCGGCAAATGAGCTGATCGTGTGCGTCCTGAGAATAATAATTCTAATTGCTGTGCATGTTGATCCTGTGGCACTGATAAAACGAGCCAATGCTTTCCTTGTTTTCAGAATAAATTTTAATTAAAGCTAATAAAATTTAAGTAAAGTGACCACTAACACTTGCTATTACAGTACCAATACAGACCCGCTCGTGAACCCGAGGGGGCATGTTCTGTCGGGCGTGCAGCGGGCGAGGGAGGGGTAGTAGCTCTTGTCGCCTGTACACACTCAGTTTACTGTTGAAAGCAGTTCTCCAAGAGTTGAAAAAAGAACTGCTGCAGCCGCCTACCCACTCGTTCACTTGAGGTTGGAAAAAGGAACTGTTGCTGCTGCGGTGCCGCCCCCCAGTTCTCCAGCACACACCGATCGTCTTCATCTCCCCCCTACATGCCCCCAATCCCCACAAAACGAGAACTGCCACATCAACTCTGCACGAGAAGAGACTCCAATGGCGATCTGAGGGGTGAGCCTGCTGGATATGGACTTCAGCAAGGAGTTCACCTTTGAGTTCGCCGTTCAGACCCATGGCAGCACCAAGTTGAATGTGATGTACACCAACGATCCGGACTCGATGAAGCTCTGCCTCGCCAAGTTCAAGCAGTACCTACAGGAGGAGAAAGCACAAGGTCGCAGGACTAGACCTTGTGCCCATCCATTCATCTCCTGACAGGGACCAGCGGATCATCGTCGCCCAGGTATGCGTGCGGGAGGAGGTTATTGTTTCATCGGCACCACCAACTGCACCTTCGCTATGGTGGAGAGCAGGAAGAACACGACTGTGCTTTACGATTCGGCCATCTGGTGCAACAAGCTTGTCGACATCCAGAAGCAATACAAGATTATCAGCAACGAGCAGGAGAAGGACTCCATGATTGACCTCGCCACGACCATCATTGACCCCTGCTACGCCAACATGAAAGAAGACGTCGATACCAAGGACCTAAACACGTGGGAGGTACCTCTGAATCTACCCTACATAACCTACGCGGCCAAGGACGCATATGCATGCTACGACATGTACAGGCGGATCTTGGACATGAGGGCGTGTCTGCTTCCTGTAACCGACGAGTACACAGACAGCCGTAGCGTCATGATCAAGCGTGCCAGGAAGGTCTAGATGATGTACTTTCTCTGTTTAAGCGCCTTTATCATCTTTGTGTTTCATGAATTAGCCTATGTGTCGTAATTATCTTTGTCCGAAATATTTCATCTAAGAACCCATTAACCTGTTTGCTTTTTTTGAGTGGCTATTTGCTTATGTATGTAACTACTTCACTGGGATGCCGTGCTTTGAATCCCCTTCCTCCCAACATATTCCCCTTCTCAGGTGGACCCAGCAGGTCTCGTACACAGACATCTGGGACCAACCACCTATCCATTTGTATTTCTTTATTTTGTTCAATCTTTCGTCCTCTTCCTATAGTGGCTGGCGGCGCTGCCACGCACGCCTCGGTGACCCATCCTAGACTATGGCACTGGCCAGGCCATCCCTATACTCCCACACATTCTCCGACGGCGGCAGTGATAACCCACAAGTATAGGGGATCGCAACAGTTTTTGAGGGTAGAGTATTCAACCCAAATTTATTGATTCGACATAAGGGGAGCCAAAGAATATTCTCAAGTATTAGCAGCTGAGTTGTCAATTCAACCACACCTGAAAGACTTAATATCTACAGCAAAGTATTTATTAGCAAAGTAGTATGGAAGTAACAGTAACGGTGGCAAAAGTAACAGTAGCAGTTTTGTAGTGATTGTAACAGTAGCAACGGAAAAGTAACTTAGCAAAGATCAATGTGTGAAAAGCTCATAGGCAATGGATCGACAATGACAATTGTGTCGGATGGCATTCATCATGCAACAGTTATAACCTAGGGTGACACAGAACTAGCTCCAATTCATCAATATAATGTAGGCATGTATTCCGTATATAGTCATACGTGCTTATGGAAAAGAACTTGCATGACATCTTTTGTCCTACCCTCCCGTGGCAGCGGGGTCCTAATGGAAACTAAAGGATATTAAGGCCTCCTTTTAATAGAGAACCGGACCAAAGCATTAGCACTTAGTGAATACATGAACTCCTGAAACTATGGTAATCACCAGAAAGAATCCCAATTATTGTCACCTTGGGGTATGCGGATCATAACACGTAATAGGTGTCTACAACTTGCAAGATAGGATCAAGAACACAAATATATTCATGAAAACATAATAGGTTCAGATCTGAAATCATGGCACTCGGTCCCTAGTGACAAGCATTAAGCATAGCAAAGTCATAGCAACATCAATCTCAGAACATAGTGGATACTAGGGATCAAACCCTAACAAAACTAACTCGATTACATGATAAATCTCATCCAACCCATTACCGTCTAGCAAGCCTATGATGGAATTACTCACGCATGGCGGTGAGCATCATGAAATTAGTGATGGAGGAAGGTTGGTGATGATGATGGCGATGAATCCCCCTCTTCGGAGCCCAAAACAGACTCCAGATCAGCCCTCCCAAGGAAGAATGGGAGGCGGCGGCGGCTCCGTATCGTAAAACACAATGAACCCTTCTCTCTGATTTTTTTCTCCCTGAATAGGGTTATATGGAGTTGGAGTTGAGGTTGGAGGAGCTCCAGGGGGCCCACAAGCCTATAGGGCGCGCCCCCAGGGCTTGTGGCCTCTGGGTGGCCCCCCTGTGGATAATTCTTGCGCCAGAATTTTTTATATATTCCAAAAATATTCTCCGTAAATTTTCAGGTCAATCCGAGAACTTTTATTTCTGCAAAAAAAATAACACCATGGCAATTCTACTGAAAATAGCATCAATCCGGGTTAGTTCCATGCAAATTAGAGTCCAAAACAAGGGCAAAAGAGTTTGGAAAAGTAGATACGATGGAGACGTATCAACTCCCCCAAGCTTAACCCATTGCTTGTCCTCAAGCAATTCAGTTGATAAACTAAAAGTGACAAAGAAAAACTTTTACAAACTCTGTTTGATCTTGTTGTTGCAAATATGTATAGCCAGTATTCAGGGTTTCAGCAAAGATTATGAACTAACCATATTCACAATAACATTTAGGTCTCACATTTACTCATATCAATGGCATAGTCAACTAGCGAGCAATAATAATGAATCTCGGATGACAACACTTTTTCAAAACAATCATGATATGATATGACAAATGGTATCTCGCTAGCCCTTTCTGAGACCGCAAAACATAAATGCAGAGCACCCCTGAAGATTAAGGACCAACTAGACATTGTAATTCATAGCAAAAGAGAGCCAGTCACAGTCATACTCAATATCAATTAATAACAATGCATACAAATGACAGTGGTTCTCTCTAGCTGGTGCTTATTATAAGAGGATGATGACTCAACATAAAATTAAATAGATAGGCCCTTCGCAGAGGGAAGCAGGGATTTGCAGAGGTGCCAGAGCTCGAGCTTTAAAACAGAGATGAATATAATTTTGAGCGGTATGCTTTCATTGTCAACATAACAACCAAGAGATCTCACTATCTTCCATGCTAGATACATTATAGGCGGTTCCCAAACAAAATGGTAATGATTTTACTCCCCCTCCACCAACAATCACACTCCACGGCTGGTCCGAAACAACGGGTACCGTCCATACCAACAACAATCCTGGGGGAGTTTTGTTTGAAGTTATATTTTGATTTGATTTCGAGCATGGAACTGGGCATCCCGAATACCAGCCACTTTCTCGTGAATGACAAGTGAATCAACACTCATCGTGAGAATAACCCACCTAGCATGGAAGATACTGATAGCCCCCAGTCACTACATGAGCGATTCGGGCATACAAAACAGATTATTATTTGAAGGTTTAGAGTTTGGCACATGCAAATTTACTTGGAAGGGCAGGTAAATACCGCATATAGGTAGATATGGTGGACTCATATGGAACAACTTTGGGTTTAAGGAAGTGGATGCACCAGCAGTATTCCCTCTTAGTACAAGTGAAGGCTAGCATAAGATTGAGGAACGACCAACTAGAGAGCAACAATGGTCATAAACATGCATTGAGATTAACCAACATTGAGTGCAAGCGTGAGTAGGATATAAATCACCATGAACATAAATATCGTGGAGGCTATGTTGATTTTGATTCAACTACATGCGTGAACATGTGCCAAGTCAAGCCACTTAAATCATTCAAAGGAGGATACCATCCTATCATACTACATCATAACCATTTTAATTTGCATGTTGGCACTCAAGACAATATAAACTCCTAGCTAATTAAGCATGGCATGAGTAACTATAATCTCTAATTGTCATCGGAAACATGTTTCATTCATAATAGGCTGAATCAGGAACGATGAGCTAATCATATTTACAAAAACAAAATAGGTCGAGTTCGTACCAGCTTTTCTCCATCTCAATCATTTGATCATATATCATCATTATTGCCTTTCACTTGCACGACCGAACGGTGTGAATAATAATAAGAGTGCACATGCATTGGACTAAGCTGGAATTTGTAAACATTTATTCAAAGGAGAAGACAAGGTAATATGGGCTCTCTGTTAGATCAATCAATAATGCATATGAGAGCCACTCAACATTTTCATCGTGGTCTTCTCCTTATGACCCAAAGAAAAAGGAAAAGAATTTCAAAGAAACACACTGAAATATTTTTGGAGTTTTTGTTTGTCTGAAGAAAGTAAAACAAGAACGAGAAAAACTATTTACACGGGAAAGCTCCCAACAAGCAAAAGAAGAACGAGAAATCTTTTTGGGTTTCCTTCTAATACTACAACAAAATTAAACTAGAAAGAAAAACTAAAAAGAAGCAAGAACTAAATTTTTTATTTTCTCAAAGTTTTGCAAACACACAAGAAGAAAGCGAGAAAAATAAATAAACTAACATGGATAATACAATGAAAAAGTATGAACACCGACAACTGAAATGAGTGTGTGAACATGAATGTAATGTCGGTGAGAAATACGTACTCCCCCAAGCTAAGGCTTTTGGCATAAGTTGTTCTAGGCCATGGCTCGAAATAACCCTCTCCTCGATACTCCGGAGGGTCCTGAGGGTTCCACTGGTTGGCGAGCTCCTGTGGCTCCCACTGAAAAACGGGCTCCTGATATGGATCAGGAACTAGTGCTGGCTCAGGTGCTGGGGTTTGTACAAGACCCCAAAATCTGTAGATGTCCTCGGGCATAATAGTGTACCTGCCTGAACGAATATCGAACAAGGAAGAAGCTGGCAAAGCAATAGTCTCACAAGTACCCTGACTAAATACCAAGTTATAGAGGAGTCTCTTGTCCTTATCCTTCTTAAGTAAACCATGCGCTACCATACTATTGTAGTTCAAATATCTAGTGGGTAGCAGCATCTCCTCCGCCTCCTCATGCCTAATAGGTATCTCAAAATGTTTAGCAAGGCGAGAGGCATAGATACCTCCAAAGATGGGGCCCTTCGTGCGGTTTGTGTTTAACCGACGAGCAACAATAGCGCCCAAACTAAAAGTTCTATCACAATACAAAGCATGGCGCAAAATAGCAAGGTCTGGGGCACTACGGCCTCCGCTCTCCCCACGACCAATCAAACATCTCCCAGAAAATAATGAATAATAGCATAAAACAGGAAAATGTAGGCTAGCCACTCTCGCTTCCGACACCCCTCTCTCTTCCCCTACAGTAGTTTCAGCAATAAAGTCCTCCATGTCTCTAGGACGTGGTTCATTGACGCTGCCCTCATAAGGTAATTTGCAAACATTGCGAAAATCATAAAGTGACATTCGCTTGGGCACATCGTACAAGTGAAATTCTACCATAGGAGGATCTTTCCTAGCGTGAAAGTGAAAATTTTGCACAAAGGTGTTAGTGAGTAGAAGGTATTGTTCACACTTATCTTGGAGGAAGTCGGTGATGCCTGCATTCTCCACCAAATAATAGAAATCCTCATAAATTCCGGCCGCCCTCAAGAATGCATCACTTGGCCATTCACACGGCCGAACCTCTGCGGTGCGAGGAAGGTTGTACTTGGGCTTCTTCATCTCCTCATTTTCATTTTCATTTGTATTCCTGCTTGAAGAACCCCTTAACCATCTCTTCATTATTTCTTTCCTTTTCTCTGAAAATATTCTGAAGTTTTTAGTGACTCAAAATAAAAGTGAACGAAACTCAATAAAATTGATAGCAACTACTCCCACAAGTGTCTAGAGGCTATATCATGCAACAAAACCACTTTGGACCATATAAATTTGACATGCAAGCTCAAGAACAAGGTCACCACAGCAGCAAAAATTTGCAATATATAAAGCACTAGAACAAAAACTAATTGGACCATTGGAGGAGTCACACACCGAAGAACAATCTCCCAAAACAGTTTTGCGAATGGTGCTTTGAGCAAGGAGATCAAAAATGGCAGCAAAATGAGCTAGAACACGGGTTTTGAGCAATGGTGGGATTTTTTCTGGAGGAAGACGAAGTGAATGGGTGCTGGAATAAGTGAGGGGGACCCACAAGCCACCTGGGTATGCCCCCTGGTGTGTTCTCAGTGCCAAAAATTCTTAAATATTCTATAAAAAATCATAGTAAATTTTCAGGGCATTTGGAGAACTTTTATTTTTGGGTCATTTTTTATTGCACGAATAATTCAGAAAACAGACAAATAATAGTATTTTTGCTTTAATTACTCTAAATAACAGAAAGTAAAAAAGTGGGTACAGAAGGTTGTGCTTTCTAAATTCATCCATCTCATGCCCATCAAAAGGAATCCATTAACAAGGTTGATCAAGTCTTATTAACAAACTTCTTCCAAATGACATGAAACCGGAGAATTTTCGAATAACACTAGGTTACCTCAAGGGGGATATGCATGTTCCCAACAATAAGAATATCATATTTCTTTTTGACAGTAGGAATAGGGAATTCAAAACCTCCAATAGCAATAATTGAAAATTTTCCAATACAATTGATGCTATTCACTTGAGGTTGTTTCTTCGGAAAATGCACTGTATGCTCATTACCATTAACATGAAAACTGACATTGCCCTTCTTGCAATCAATAACAGCCCCTGCGGTATTCAAAAAGGGTATACCAAGGATGATCGACATACTGTCGTCCTCGGGTATATCAAGAATAACAAAGTCCGTTAAAATAGTAACGTTTGCAACCACAACAGGCACATCCTCACAAATACTGATGGGTATAGCAGTTGATTTATCAGCCATTTGCAAAGAGATTTCAGTAGGTGTCAACTTATTCAAATCCAGTCTACGATACAAAGAGAAAGGCATAACACTAACACCGGCTCCCAAATCACATAAAGCAGTTTTAACATAATTTCTTTTAATGGAGCATGGTATAGTTGGTATTCCTGGATCTCCTAATTTCTTTGGTATTCCACCTTTAAAAGAATAATTAGCAAGCATGGTGGAAATTTCAGCTTCCGGTATCTTTCTTTTATTTGTAACAATATCTTTCATATACTTAGCATAAGGAGACATTTTCAAAATATCAGTCAAACGCATACGCAAAAAGACAGGTCCAAGCATTTCAACAAAGCGCTCAAAATCCTCATCATCCTTTTTCTTGGATGGTTTAGGAGGAAAGGGCATGGGTTTCTGAACCCATGGTTCTCTTTCTTTACCATGCTTCCAAGCAACAAAGTCACTCTTATCATAACGTTTATTCTTAGGTTGTGGGTTATCAAGATCAACAGCAGGTTCGATCTCCACATCATTATCATTACTAGGTTGAGGATCAACATGAACATCATTATTAATATTATCACTAGGTTCATGTTCATCACCAGATTGTGTCTCGGCATCAGAAATAGAAATATCATTTGGATTCTCAGGTGTGTCAATAACAGGTTCACTAGAAGCATGCAAAGTCCTCTCAGTTTTATTTTTCCTCCTCAAAGGACTAGGTGCATCAGTATTAATTCTCTAAGAATCCTGTTCAATTCTCTTAGGATGACCTTTAGGATACAAAGGTTCCTGAGTCATTTTACCACCTCTAGTCATAACTCTAACAGCATGATCATTGTTCTTACTATTCAACTCATTCAACAAATCATTTTGTGCCTTGAGAACTTGCTCTACTTGAGTTTTTACAATGGAAGCATGTTTACTAATAAGCTTGAGATCATTAACAGTTCTACACATATAGTCACCCAAGCAGTCAAGCATGTAAGCATTACGTTTCAATTGTCTACTAACATAAGCATTGAATTTTTCTTGTTTAACAATAAAGTTATCCAATTCATCCAAGCATTGACTAGTAGACTTATTATAAGGAATATCACCTTCATCAAATCTATAGAAAGAATTTACCTTTACTACCTGTGTCGGGTTATCAAGACCATGAATTTCTTCAATAGGTGGTAAATTCTTAACATCTTCAGCTTTAATACCCTTTTCTTTCATAGATTTCTTTGCCTCTTGCATATCTTCATGATTGAGAAATAGAATACCTCTTTTCTTCGGAGTTGGTTCGGAAGAGTCCAATCATTATCATTACTCAATATATTATTCAATAGCACTTCAGCTTGTTTAACAGTTTGTTTCCCTGAAAACACAACCAGCACAACTATCTAGGTGGTCCCTAAAAGCATCGGTTAGTCCATTATAAAAGATATCAAGTATTTCATTTTCTTGAGAGGATGATTAGGCAAAGCATTAAGTAATTGGAGAAGCCTCCTCCAAGGTTGTGGGAGACTCTCTTCTTCAATTTGCACAAAGTTAAATATTTCCTGTAAGGAAGCTTGTTTCTTATGAGCAGGAAAAATATTTTTCAGAGAAATAATAAATCATATCCTGGGGACTACGCACACAACCAGGAGCAAGGGACTTAAACCATATCTTGGCAACACCCTTTAATGAGAAAGGAAACAACTTAAGAATATAGTAGTAGCAAATTTTTTCCTCATGAGCAAATAGGGTGGCTATGTCTTTCAATTTAGTAAGATGTGCCACAACAGTTTCAGATTCATAACCATGGAAAGGATTAGATTCAACTGAAGTAATTAACTCAGGATCGACAGAGAATTCATAATCCTTATCAGTAACAAAGATAGGCGAAGTAGCAAACTTAGGATCATATTGCATTCTAGCATTCAAGGATTTTTCTTTCCACTTGCATAGTAATTTCTTAAGATCATCTCTATCTTTATAAGCAAGAAAGTCCCTAGCTACCTCTCCATCCATAACATAACCCTCAGGTATATCAGGCAATTCATATCTAGGAGAGCTAGGTCTAGCAGGTGTCTCAAAAGTGTTTAGTTTCAATAATTTCATCAGTTTCAACATTAACTCTAGCAATTTGTTTATCAAGAAATTCACCCAGTGGTGCAGTATTATCAAGCAAAGCAGTAGTATCATCATAAGCATCATGCATAGCAGAAGTAGCATCATCAATTATTTGTGACATATCAGAATCAATAGTAGGTGGTGGTGTCGCAAATTTACTCATAACAGAAGGTGAATCGAGTCCAGAGCTAGATGGCAGTTCCTTACCTCCCGTCGTAGTAGAGGGATAGATCTTGGTTTTGGTATGTTTCAAATTCTTCATAATGATCAACAGATATAAATCCCAATTGACTCAGAGAATAGAGCTATGCTCCCCGACAACGGCGCTAGAAAAAGGTCTTGATAACCCACAAGTATAGGGGATCGCAACAGTTTTCGAGGGTAGAGTATTCAACCCAAATTTATTGATTCGACACAAGGGGAGCCAAAGAATATTCTCAAGTATTAGCAGTTGAGTTGTAAATTCAACCACACCTGAAAGACTTAATATCTGCAGCAAAGTATTTAGTAGCAAAGTAGTATGGTAGTAACGGTAACGGTGGCAAAAGTAACAGTAGCAGTTTTGTAGTGATCGTAACAGTAGCAACGGAAAAGTAACTTAGCAAAGATCAATATGTGAAAAGCTCGTAGGCAATGGATCGACAATGATAATTGTGTTGGATGGCATTCATCATGCAATAGTTATAACCTAGGGTGACACAGAACTAGCTCCAATTCATCAATATAATGTAGGCATGTATTCCGTATATAGTCATACGTGCTTATGGAAAAGAACTTGCATGACATCTTTTGTCCTACCCTCCCGTGGCAGTGGGGTCCTAATGGAAACTAAGGGATATTAAGGCCTCCTTTTAATAGAGAACCGGACCAAAGCATTAGCACTTAGTGAATACATGAACTCCTCAAACTACGGTAATCATCGGAAAGAATCCCAATTATTGTCACCTTGGGGTATGCGGATCAGAACACGTAATAGGTGTCTACAACTTGCAAGATAGGAAAAGAACACAAATATATTCATGAAAACATAATAGGTTCAGATCTGAAATCATGGCACTCGGGCCCTAGCGACAAGCATTAAGCATAGCAAAGTCATAGCAACATCAATCTCAGAACATAGTGGATACTAGGGATCAAACCCTAACAAAACTAGCTCGATTACATGATAAATCTCATCCAACCCATCACCGTCTAGCAAGCCTACGATGGAATTACTCACGCATGGCGGTGAGCATCATGAAATTGGTGATGGAGGAAGGTTGGTGATGATGATGGCGACGAATCCCCCTCTCCGGAGCCCAAAACAAACTCCAGATCAGCCCTCCCGAGGAAGAACGGGAGGCGGCGGCGGCTCCGTATCGTAAAACGTGATGAACCCTGCTCTCTGATTTTTTTCTCCCCGAATAGGGTTATATGGAGTTGGAGTTGAGGTCGGAGGAGCTCCAGGGGGCCCACAAGCCTGCAGGGCGTGCCCTAGGGGGGGTGGGCGCGCCCCCAGGGCTCGTGGCCTCTGGGTGGCCCCCCTCTGGATAATTCTTACGCCAGTATTTTTTATATATTCCAAAAATATTCTCCGTAAATTTTCAGGTCAATTCGAGAACTTTTATTTCTGCAAAAAAATAACACCATGGCAATTCTACTGAAAACACTGTCAGTCCGGGTTAGTTCCATTCAAATCATGCAAATTAGAGTCCAAAACAAGGGAAAAAGAGTTTGGAAAAGTAGATACGATGGAGACGTATCAGGCAGCTCCACCGGCCCTCCCTGCACCCGAACAAGTCAACCCTGCAGGTGCAGTTACGGCACTGAAGCTCAGTCCCTCCGCATGCGTCTTCCCCGGCTCCGGTTCATTCCGGTCCAAGGTGTCGACGTCGTCCTCCGCCTTGGTGCTCTCGCCGCGGTGCTGTCGTCTGTCGTTCCCAACATGGTCAACAAAACGAGAGGAATTGGGAGACGACTGTTCGTCAAGAGGCTGACAGTCCGGGCCCACCAGGTCCATGGCCTAGGTTTTGTTGTTTAACACGCGTAGCCCACGACATGCAGACACAGTTGATCCAGCAGGTTTCAACTTTTTTTTGGGATCCAGGAGGTATGAAGCGGACTCTGGGCCTCCCAGCCTAGCTTGTCTATAACATCAGCAGCCCAAGTTATGTTTGTTTTTTCAAGACAACGCACAACTCAGTTCTATTTTTCTATAAGAATGCAAAACTGAACCTATGTTTTTCCTTCTATAATAGTATATATATACTTATATTTATATTTATATCTTATTTTATTACATATATATAGCAGAAACAACATAAGGTTCCGTTAAACCTGTCGTTCATCCAACCATTGTATAGACCTTCCCACCTCCTTTATTTTTCATTTTTATTAATCCTATATCTGAATTTTCTCCCACTTTCTTTTTCGATGTAATCTGAGTTTTCTCCCAGTACTTTTCCCTAGAACCAACTCAACTATCCCACATCTAGCCTAAATAATAATAATACCCCACGTCCTATTAACTCATCAAATTAAAATGATATTTTATTTTGTAAATCAAAAGTTCTTACAAAATAATAATAATAATTGTTTATATATAACTTGGCAAGTTAACTCCTGGTGATTGCGTACATAAGCTTGCAAAGATTTTACAGACCAATGCAGTAATAGACGTACAATCATGTGTTTATGTTTTTATAACATTTCTCCGCCAGCCCAACATGATATTTTCACCCAGCCCAGGAAGTCCGCGGATTTCGAGAAAAATGCAAATGGGCTTTAAATTCTAACATAATATATAAACGGGTTGCATAGACACTACATCATTGTTTCACCTAGCCCACCAAATGGACTAAAAAACAAATGGACGGGTTGACATGTGGGCCAGTAAGTCGAAGCCTAAGCACTTTCGCAAAAAAAAACAAATGTCGAAGCCTAAGCAAGGCGTTGGATTTACATCCAACGGCCGGCATTCTTCTTCAATCTCTCGTCTTCTTCCTCTAGCGCTGCCGGGAACGCCTACTCAAGCATCCGGCATCCAGCGGCGTTATTTTGCGTGCCTCGCAGCGAACCGCTACCCCACCGACGGCCAGGCCATCCCTCCACTCCTCCGCACCTCCTGTTATTATTCTCTGCCGAGTGTAGGCCCACCCCGCACCCGAACCAGTCAAGTTTCCCACTCCTCTCCGTCTGCGACTCCACTGCCACGTCTTCCCCATCTCCGGGTCATTCCAGTCTAGGGCCTCGCCGTCGTCCACCGGCCTTGGTGTGCTCGGCACGGTGTGGTCAACGTGGTCAACAAACGAGAGTCATCGGAAGATGACTGTACGTGGAGAGGCTGACAGTGGGGACGCACCACGTCCATGGACGCATGCATGCAACTGCATCCTTTTTACCCTGAAAAATAATGTTTTCTCCCCCTAACAGCTGGGACCGACCAGCTACATCTTCGCATGCAAGGAAGTGCGTCCTTATTACGGGCAAAAAGAATGATTTCTCCCCCTGACAGCTGGGACCCATCAGCTATATCTTCGCACGCAAGGAAGTGCCTCATTACCCTCCCTAACAGCTGGGACCCACCCGGTTGAACCGTACGTAGGGTTGTCTCTCTAGTAGCAAACGTGTACGTACATACTGGTCGATCGGTCTCTCTACAAGGATGAACCGTGGCCGAGCAAGGAGCGGCACGTGTTGTTGGGGAACGTAGTATTTCAAAAAAATTCCTACGATCACGCAAGATCTATCTAGGAGAAGCATAGCAACGAGTGGGGAGAGTGTGTCCACGTACCCTCATAGACCGAAAGCGGAAGCGTTTAGTAACGCGGTTGATGTAGTCGAACGTCTTCGCGATCCAACCGATCCAAGTACCGAACGCACGGCACCTCCGTGATCTGCACACGTTCAGCTCGATGATGTCCCTCGAACTCTTGATCTAGTTGAGGCTGAGGGAGAGTTTCGTCAGCACGACGGCGTGGTGACGGTGATGATGAAGTTACCAACGCAGGGCTTCGCCTAAGCACTACGACAATATGACCGAGGTGGAAATCTGTGGAGGGGGCACCGCACACGGCTAAAACAATCAACTTGTGTGTCCTAGGGTGCCCCCTGCCCCCCGTATATAAAGGAGCAAGGGGGAGGCTGGCCGGCCCTCCTAGGGCGCGCCTCATCAGGGGAGTCCTACTAGGATTACTAGTCCTAGTAGGATTCCACCAAGAGGAAGAGAGGGGGAAGGAAGGAGAGGGAGAGGGAGAAGGAAAGGGGGGTGCTGCCCCCCCTTCCCTAGTCCAATTTGGACCCAAGGGGGAGGGGGCGCGTCGCCTGCCCTGGCCGCCCCTCTCTCTCTCCACTAAGGCCCATGAGGCCCATTAGTTCCACCGGGGGGTTCCGGTAACCCCTCCGGCACTCCGGTTTTATCCGAAACTTCACCGGAACATTTCCGATGTCCGAATATAGTCATCCAATATATCAATCTTTATGTCTCGACCATTTCAAGACTCCTCGTCATGTCCGTGATCTCATCCGGGACTCCGAACTACCTTCGGTACATCAAAACACATAAACTCATAATACCGATCATCATCGAACGTTAAGCGTGAGGACTCTATGGGTTCAAGAACTATGTAGACATGACCGAGACTCATCTCCGGTCAATAACCAATAGCGGAACCTGGATGCTCATATTGGCTCCCACATATTCTACGAAGATCTTTATCGGTCAAACCGCATAACAACATACGTTGTTCCCTTTGTCATCGGTATGTTACTTGCCCGAGATTCGATCGTCGGTATCATCATACCTAGTTCAATCTCGTTACCGGAAAGTCTCTTTACTTGTTCCGTAATGCATCATCCCGTAACTAACTCATTAGTCACATTGCTTGCAAGGCTTCATATGATGTGTAATACCGAGAGGGCTCAGAGATACCTCTCCGACAATCGGAGTGACAAATCCTAATCTCGATCTATGCCAACTCAACAAACACCATCGGAGACACCTGTAGAGCATCTTTATAATCACCCAGTTACGTTGTGACATTTGATAGCACACTAAGTGTTCCTCCGATATTCGGGAGTTGCATAGTCTCATAGTCATAGGAACATGTATAAGTCATGAAGAAAGCAATAGCAGCAAACTAAACGATCATAGTGCTAAGCTAACGGATGGGTCATGTCAATCACATCATTCTCTAATGATGTGATCCCGTTCATCAAATGACAACTCATGTCTATGGCTAGGAAACTTAACCATCTTTGATTAACGAGCTAGTCAAGTAGAGGCGTACTAGTGACACTCTGTTTGTCTATGTATTCACACATGTATTAAGTTTTTGGTTAATACAATTCTAGCATGAATAATAAACATTTATCATGAAATAAGGCAATATAAATAACAACTTTATTATTGCCTCTAGGGCATATTTCCTTCAGTCTCCCACTTGCACTAGAGTCAATAATCTAGATTACACAGTAATGATTCTAACACCCATGGAGTCTTGGTGCTGATCATGTTTTGCTCGTGAGAGAGGCTTAGTCAAGGGGTCTGCAACATTCAGATCCGTATGTATCTTGCAAATCTCTATGTCTCCCTCCTTGACTTGATCGCGGATGGAATTGAAGCGTCTCTTGATGTGTTTGGTTCTCTTGTGAAATCTAGATTCTTTTGCCAAGGCAATTGCTCCAGTATTGTCACAAAAGATTTTCATTGGACCCGTTGCACTAGGTATGACACCTAGATCGGATATGAACTCCTTCATCCAGACTCCTTCATTCGCTGCTTCCGAAGCAGCTATGTACTCCGCTTCACACGTAGATCCCGCCACGACGCTTTGCTTAGAACTGCACCAACTGACAGCTCCACCGTTCAATAAAAATACGTATTCGGTTTGTGACTTAGAGTCATCCGGATCAGTGTCAAAACTTGCATCGACGTAACCACTTACGACGAGCTCTTTGTCACCTCCATAAACGAGAAACATATCCTTAGTCCTTTTCAGGTATTTCAGGATGTTCTTGACCGCTGTCCAGTGATCCACTCCTGGATTACTTTGGTACCTCCCTGCTAAACTTATAGCAAGGCACACATCAAGTCTGGTACACAACATTGCATACATGATAGAACCTATGGCTGAGGCATAGGGAATGACTTTCATTTTCTATCTATCTTCTGCAGTGGTCGGGCATTGAGTCTTACTCAACTTCACACCTTGCAACACAGGCAAGAACCTTTTCTTTGACTGATCCATTTTGAACTTCTTCAAAACTTTATCAAGGTATGTGCTTTGTGAAAGTCCTATTAAGCGTCTTGATCTATCTCTATAGATCTTGATGCCCAATATATAAGCAGCTTCACCGAGGTCTTTCATTGAAAAACTTTTATTCAAGTATCCTTTTATGCTATCCAGAAATTCTACATCATTTCCAATCAACAATATGTCATCCACATATAATATTAGAAATGCTACAGAGCTCCCACTCACTTTCTTGTAAATACAGGCTTCTCCAAAAGTCTGTATAAAACCATATGCTTTGATCACACTATCAAAACGTTTATTCCAACTCCAAGATGCTTGCACCAGTCCATAAATGGATCGCTGGAGCTTGCACACTTTGTTAGCATCCTTTGGATCGATAAAACCTTTGGGTTGCATCATATACAACTCTTCTTCCAGAAATCCATTCAGGAATGCAGTTTTTACATCCATTTGCCAAATTTCATAATCATAAAATGCAGCAATTGCCAACATGATTCCGACGGACTTAAGCATCGCTACGGGTGAGAAGGTCTCATCGTAGTCAACTCCTTGAACTTGTCGAAAACCTTTTGCAACAAGTCGAGCTTTGTAGACAGTAACATTACCGTCAGCGTCAGTCTTCTTCTTGAAGATCCATTTATTCTCTATGGCTTGCCGATCATCGGGCAAGTCAACCAAAGTCCACACTTTGTTCTCATACATGGATCCCATCTCAGATTTCATGGCCTCAAGCCATTTCGCGGAATCTGGGCTCATCATCTCTTCCTCATAGTTCATAGGTTCGTCATGGTCAAGTAACATGACCTCCAGAACAGGATTACCGTACCACTCTGGTGCGGATCTTACTCTGGTTGACCTACGAGGTTCAGTAGTAATTTGATCTGAAGTTTCATGATCATTATCATTTGCTTCCTCACTAATTGGTGTAGGAATCACTGGAACTGATTTCTGTGATGAACTACTTTCCAATAAGGGAGTAGGTACAATTACCTCATCAAGTTCTACTTTCCTCCCACTCACTTCTTTCGAGAGAAACTCCTTCTCTAGAAAGGATCCATTCTTAGCAATGAATATCTTGCCTTCGGATCTATGATAGAAGGTGTACCCAACAGTCTCCTTTGGGTATCCTATGAAGACACATTTCTCCGATTTGGATTCGAGCTTATCAGGTTGAAGCTTTTTCACATAAGCATCGCAGCCCCAAACTTTAAGAAACGACAACTTGGGTTGATGCCAAACCACAGTTCATAAGGTGTCATCTCAACGGATTTAGATGGTGCCCTATTTAACGTGAATGTAGCCGTCTCTAAAGCATAACCCCAAAACGATAGCGGTAAATCAGTAAGAGACATCATAGATCGCACCATATCTAATAAAGTGCGGTTACGATGTTCGGACACACCATTACGTTGTGGTGTTCTGGGTGGCGTGAGTTGCGAAACTATTCCACATTGTTTCAAATGAAGACCAAACTCGTAACTCAAATATTCTCCTCCACGATCAGATCGCAGAAACTTTATTTTCTTGTTACGATGATTTTCCACTTCACTCTGAAATTCTTTGAACTTTTCAAATGTTTCAGACTTATGTTTCATCAAGTAGATATACCCATATCTGTTCAAATCATCTGTGAAGGTCAGAAAATAACGATACCCGCCGTGAGCCTCAATAATCATCGGACCGCATACATCAGTATGTATTATTTCCAATAAATATGTTGCTCGCTCCATTGTTCCGGAGAACGGAGTTTTAGTCATCTTACCCATGAGGCATGGTTCGCAAGTACCAAGTGATTCATAATCAAGTGATTCCAAAAGTCCATCAGTATGGAGTTTCTTCATGCGCTTTACACCAATATGACCCAAACGGCAGTGCCACAAATAAGTTGCACTATCATTATCAACTCTGCATCTTTTGGTTTCAATATTATGAATATGTGTATCAGTACTATCGAGATTCAACAAAAATAGACCACTCTTCAAGGGTGCATGACCATAAAAGATATTACTCATATAAATAGAACAACCATTATTCTCAGATTTAAATGAATAACTGTCTCACATCAAACAAGATCCAGATATAATGTTCATGCTTAACGCTGGCACCAAATAACAATTATTCAGGTCTAAAACTAATCCCGAAGGTAGATGTAGAGGTAGCGTGCCGACGGCGATCACATCGACTTTGGAACCATTTCCTACGCGCATCGTCACCTTGTCCTTAGCTAATCTTCACTTAATCCGTAGTCCCTGTTTCGAGTTGCAAATATTAGCAACAGAACCAGTATCAAATACCCAGGCACTACTGCGAGCATTAGTAAGGTACACATCAATAACATGTATATCACATATACCTTTGTTCACTTTGCCATCCTTCTTATCCGCCAAATACTTGGGGCAGTTCCGCTTCCAGTGACCAGTCCCTTTGTAGTAGAAGCACTCAGTCTCAGGCTTAGGTCCAGACTTGGGCTTCTTCACTTGAGCAGCAACTTGCTTGCCGTTCTTCTTGAAGTTCCCCTTCTTCCCTTTACCCTTTTTCTTGAAACTGGTGGTCTTGTTGACCATCAACACTTGATGCTCCTTTTTGATTTCTACCTCCACAGCCTTTAGCATTGCGAAGAGCTCGGGAATTGTCTTATCCATCCCTTGCATATTATAGTTCATCACGAAGCTCTTGTAGCTTGGTGGCAGTGATTGAAGAACTCTGTCAATGACACTATCAACCGGAAGATTAACTCCCAGCTGAGTCAAGTGATTATGATACCCAGACATTTTGAGTATATGCTCACTGACAGAACTATTCTCCTCCATTTTGCAGCTATAGAACTTATTGGAGACTTCATATCTCTCAATCCGGGCATTTGCTTGAAATATTAACATCAACTCCTGGAACATCTCATATGCTCCATGACGTTCAAAACATCGTTGAAGTCCCGGTTCTAAGCCGTAAAGCATGGCACACTGAACTATCGAGTAGTCATCAGCTTTGCTCTGCCAGACGTTCTTAATGTCATCAGTAGCGTCTGCAGCAGGCCTAGCACCTAGCGGTGCTTCCATGACGTAATTCTTCTGTGCAGCAATGAGGATAATCCTCAAGTTACGGACCCAGTCCGTGTAGTTGCTACCATCATCTTTCAACTTAGCTTTCTCTAGGAACGCATTAAAATTCAAAGGAACAGTAGCACGGGCCATTGATCTACAACAACATAGACATGCAAAATACTATCAGGTACTAAGTTCATGATAAATTAAAGTTCAATTAATCATATTACTTAAGAACTCCCACTTAGATAGACATCCCTCTAATCATCTAAGTGATCACGTGATCCAAATCAACTAAACCATGTCCGATCATCACGTGAGATGGAGTAGTTTTCAATGGTGAACATCACTATGTTGATCATATCTACTATATGATTCACGCTCGACCTTTCGGTCTCAGTGTTCCGAGGCCATATCTGCATATGCTAGGCTCGTCAAATTTAACCCGAGTATTCTGCGTGTGCAAAACTGGCTTGCACCTGTTGTATGTGAACGTAGAGCTTATCACACCCGATCATCACGTGGTGTCTCGGCACGACGACTGTAGCAACGGTGCATACTCAGGGAGAACACTTGTACCTTAAAATTTAGTGAGAGATCATCTTATAATGCTACCGCCGTACTAAGCAAGATAAGATGCATAAAAGGATTAACATCACATGCAATTCAATATGTGACATGATATGGCCATCATCATCTTGTGCTCTTGATCTCCATCATCGAAGCACCATCATGATCTCCATCGTCACCGGCGCCCCAGCTTGATCTCCATCGTAGCATCGTTGTCGTCTCGCTAACTTATTGTTTCTACGACTATCGCTACCGCTTAGTGATAAAGTAAAACAAT
The DNA here is from genome assembly GCA_011799875.1 of Thinopyrum elongatum. NCBI lineage: Eukaryota > Viridiplantae > Streptophyta > Magnoliopsida > Poales > Poaceae > Thinopyrum > Thinopyrum elongatum. Next base: position 431,099,234 of record CM022303.1, read on the forward strand.
TACATGGCGATTGCATTGCATACAATAAAGCGACAACCATATGGCTCCTGCCGGTTGCTGATAACTTTGTTACAAAACATGATCATCTCATACAACAAATTATATCACATCATGTCTTGACCATATCACTTCACAGCAAGCCTTGCAAAAACAAGTTAGACGTCCTCTACTTTGTTGTTGCAAGTTTTATGTGGCTGCTACGGGCTTCTAGCAAGAACCGTTCTTACCTACGCAAAACCACAACGTGGTGTAGTGATTGCTTTTTGATCTTCTAAAAGAACCCTCTTCATTGAAACCGATTCAACTAAAGTGAGAGAGACAGACACCCGCTAGTCACCTTTAAGCAACGAGTGCTCGCAGCGGTGAAACCAGTCTCGCGTAAGCGTACGCGTAATGTCGGTTCGGGCCGCTTCATCTCACAATACCGCTGAACCAAGTAACAACTAGTAACGGCAAGCAATATGTATACACCCATGCCCACAACTCCTTTGTGTTCTACTCGTGCAAATAACATCTACGCATAGACCTGGCTCGGATGCCACTGTTGGGGAACGTAGTATTTCAAAAAAATTCCTACGATCACGCAAGATCTATCTAGGAGAAGCATAGCAACGAGTGGGGAGAGTGTGTCCACGTACCCTCGTAGACCGAAAGCGGAAGCGTTTAGTAACGCGGTTGATGTAGTCGAACGTCTTCGCGATCCAACCGATCCAAGTACCGAACGTACGGCACCTCCGCGATCTGCACACGTTCAGCTCAGTGACGTCCCTCGAACTCTTGATCCAGTTGAGGACGAGGGAGAGTTTCGTCAGCACGACGGCGTGGTGACGGTGATGATGAAGTTACCGACGCAGGGCTTCGCCTAAGCACTACGACAATATGACCGAGGTGGAAATCTGTGCAGGGGGGCACCGCACACGGCTAAAACAATCAACTTGTGTGTCCTAGGGTGCCCCCTACCCCTGTATATAAAGGAGCAAGGGGGAGGCCGGCCGGCCCTCCTAGGGCGCGCCCCATCAGGGGAGTCCTACTAGGACTACTAGTCCTAGTAGGATTCCACCAAGAGGGAGAGAGGGGGAAGGAAGGAGAGGGAGAGGGAGAAGGAAAGGGCCCCCCCCTTCCCTAGTCCAATTCGGACCCAGGGGGGAGGGGGCGCGTGGCCTGCCCTGGCTGCCCCTCTCTCTCTCCACTAAGGCCCATGAGGCCTATTAGTTCCCCCGGGGGGTTCCGGTAACCCCTCCGGCACTCCGGTTTTATCCGAAACTTCACCGGAACATTTCCGATGTCCGAATATAGTCATCCAATATATCAATCTTTATGTCTCGACCATTTCGAGACTCCTTGTCATGTCCGTGATCTCATCCGGGACTCCGAACTACCTTCGGTACATCAAAACACATAAACTCATAATACCGATCGTCATCGAACGTTAAGCGTGCGGACCCTACGGGTTCGAGAACTATGTAGACATGACCGAGACTCATCTCCGGTCAATAACCAATAGCGGAACCTGGATGCTCATATTGGCTCCCACATATTCTATGAAGATCTTTATCGGTCAAACCGCATAACAACATATGTTGTTCCCTTTGTCATCGGTATGTTACTTGCCCGAGATTCGATCGTCGGTATCATCATACCTAGTTCAATCTCGTTACCGGCAAGTCTCTTTACTCGTTCCATAATGCATCATCCCGTAACTAACTCATTAGTCACATTGCTTGCAAGGCTTCATATGATGTGCATTACCGAGAGGGCCCAGAGATACCTCTCCGACAATCGGAGTGACAAATCCTAATATCGATCTATGCCAACTCAACAAACACCATCGGAGACACATGTAGAGCATCTTTATAATCACCCAGTACGTTGTGATGTTTGATAGCACACTAAGTGTTCCTCCGATATTCGGGAGTTGCATAGTCTCATAGTCATAGGAACATGTATAAGTCATGAAGAAAGCAATAGCAGCAAACTAAACGATCATAGTGCTAAGCTAACGGATGGGTCATGTCAATCACATCATTCTCTAATGATGTGATCCCGTTCATCAAATGACAACTCGTGTCTATGGCTAGGAAACTTAACCATCTTTGATTAACGAGCTAGTCAAGTAGAGGCATACTAGTGACACTCTGTTTGTCTATGTATTCACACATGTATTAAGTTTCCGGTTAATACAATTCTAGCATGAATAATAAACATTTATCATGAAATAAGGAAATATAAATAACAACTTTATTATTGCCTCTAGGGCATATTTTTTTCACGTGTGACGTAGCAGTTGAGGCAGTCATGTAAAAATCATGTACACGTACGTATAGCCACGCTGCAAGAAAGTAAATACGGCTACGTATGTACATACGGGTGGGGTCCCGAACACGTACAGCGACGTCGTCCTATTCATCGGCAGCCAACCGGCTAGGTTGCAACAGAGGAAACAGCGTTATCTTCATCGGGAGGCAACCGACTGGGTCGGAAGACGTCGTGTTCATCGGGAGCCAACCGGCTTGGACGGAACAGCCGAAACGAGGTCTGGCGTACCACAGAACGGAGGAAACGGCCTTCTGTTTGACCGCGTGCGGTCGAAACGGGGTCATATTCATCAGGAAGGGTCTGGCGTACCACAAAACAGAGGAAACAGACTTCTGTTCGAGTGCCTATGGTCGAAACGGGGTCCTGTTCATCGGGAAGGGTCTGGCGTACCGCAAAACAGAGGAAACAGACTTCTGTTCGAGTGCCTACGGTTGAAACAGGGTCCTATTCATCAAACGTCTACTGCCTTGCTCCAGCCTCCACGGGCAACTGTTCATCCACCGTCGACTTCCTCCAGCCTCCACCAGCTACTGTTCATCCAGCCTCCACCCTCCACGGGGTCCTGTTCATCCACCCCCAACCGGCTGGGGTATGGTGGCCTCCTCGGGGTCCTGTTCATCCAGCAGCAACAGCCTACTACCATGGGGTCTTGTTCATCCAACCCCCACCGGAACTGTTCATCCACAGCCAACCAACCTACTCGACTCACCACGTCTCGACTCATTCTACATACCGTGCGCATGGTAGCAACGGTCACTGTTCATCGAGAGGCAACCCAACACCGGCTGGCTACGTCTCGCACGGGGGCTCGATCGGCTTCAGTAAGCAGCAGCAGTGAAGGAATCGCTCGGGTTCAGTCAGCAGCGAATGAATCACTCGGGTTCAGTTAACAACCAAGGGATCGATCGCTCGGGTTCAATAACGTAGCTAGCGGTGCGATTGCTCGGGTTCAGTTAGCCAACGCCTCGCACACACGCGCGTACACGAGATAAACGCGCAAACCTCCGTGCATCGCTCGGCCCCGACCACCCACCGTAACCGGGAACTCCCCGATATTTTCCTCGCCCTCGCTTCTACCATGATTCTTTCCGTCATGGACAACCCAAGGAATGTCATGCAGGTGAGTCTCCGGCCCGCCCAGGACAAAAAGCCCATTTTCTGTCATGATTTTTTGTCATAGAAGTAGGAGCCATTGTTCAAAAAATCGTCCGATTCAGCGATTTATCTTTTGATTTATCGCTACTCGGGGGTAACCGATAAGATTATACCTTATCTTCACTGTTTATCGTATGGGCAGATTTATCGCCCTGACAAGCGATTTATCAGGAATCTACCGATAAGTCAGGCCTATTCATAGCACTATGTTTGCGAAAACTATGTTTATTTCTGTTTTGTGGACCTTATTACGCAATATGTACTATTGTCCTATTCTGTTTGTCATTATACGAGGATTCAATGGCTAGGAAAGGTAACACTTTTGTCCAATATTGTTTTGGTGTTGAATATAGCATATTTTAGTGTTGTGAACCAGGGATTTTTGCCAAAAATGGCCGATTAATAGTCGACCGATAAAATTGATTAATCGGCCAATTTTCGATTAATCTCCAACTCACTGAGACGCTAACGATAAGCGATATCCTCAACATTGGTAGGAGCCCACCACATCTATGATGATACGTGGTTTTGTCACAATTATCGTCATAGAAGTGTCATAAGCATGACAGGAAAAAATTTCGTTCAGGCCAAAATGTCACGGATGTGTCTTTTTTTTGTAGTGAATATGGTTGTGTATTGTATAGGCACACTAGTTCGGCATAGAGAGGGTGATACATGCATAATATGGATGGTAGAAATATATTTTTATGATCTTAATAAATAAAAACAATGAGGTAGCAAGTAACAAAAGTGAGTAAAAGCGGTATCTCAATGCTTATTAGAAACAAGGCCTAGGGCTCATACTTTCGCTACTGCCGACTCTCAACATCATTAACATAATTGAACATCATGATAATGCCTCAAAGTCAAAAAAATAATCACCCCAAAATTTCTTTTCAATCAGAGAAAGTAGGATGAAATCATGTAGGTAGCAAACCACCTCAAAGTTGTGTTTCCAATCAATCTATTGAACCACCCCCAAAGTGTCACGGATAGCCCTAGAGATCGTACTACGACAACACCATATGATACTATCATTCAACCTTTATGCTAAGAGTACCCCAATGTCACCTCAGGTATTTGCAAGTTAATTACTATACACGCATCATGTGATCTCAAATCCAAAATATTCAATCCAACTTCAAAGAGCAAGACTCAATTCACCACAAAAAGGATATAGGGAGATGAACATCATAAGATCCAGCATTATTAATAAAGCTCATGACACAATCAAGATCGAATCCATCGAAAACATGAGAGAGAGAGAGAGATCGAACACATAGCTAATAGCACATACCCTTAGCCCCAAGGATGAACTACTCGCATGTCACCATGGAGGCAGCAAGGTTGATGAAGCGGCCTCCATGGATCGGTTCCCCCTCCGATAGAGTGTCGAAAAAGGCCTCCAGATAGGACCGTCGCGAAACAGGAACTTGCAATGCTAGTAAAACTATTCTGAGGGTACGATGGAGGGTTTCTGTATTGAAAGTGAAACTAATCCCTGGGTGGTTTTGGTAATTCATAACAACATATATATATATATGTATATATATATATATATATATATATATATCATTGAACTAATGCGATTCATATAATATTTCAGGCAAGTTCAATGTAGGTATGGCAAGGAAATGTGAATGTGGACCCCTCAAAATGCAAGGACATGGAATTAGCAAAAGCTCCAAGACTCTACATTTTTGGTTAAGTGATCCAAGATCACACTGATTCCATAGGAAAGCCAATACTATTAAAAGGGGATGAGGTTTTGATCATGAGTCATTTGCTCAAGTGCTTGAAGATATTGCTCCAAAAGCCTCAGCCACACTCTCACAATCCAATATGTCAAAAAGCCTAAAGTTATTCTGGGTCTCACTGAAACACATACACGCGGACCCACCGAGATACATCAGACAGAGCCACTGCCTAAACCCTAGAAACTCGGTCTCACCAAGACGACATTCGGTCCCATTGTAGTGCGTGTACCAACTCTCTGTAACCCATCATTTTCATTTTGGAATTATCGAGTGAAACCGATCGGAATTACCGAGATGTGGAAAGTGCTTAGGTCATCACTAATCGGTCCCATCGAGTGGATTCATTTGGTCTCACCGAAGCATCTAAAGTTCAAACCTTTTACACTAGTCGGTGCCACCGAGTTTTTCACCCAGTTCCACAGAGTTGTGCATAAAGGTGTGTAATGGCTAGATCTTTTGGTGATGTCCATATATACCCGCCCACACCTCCTACTCTCGGAGAGAGCACCCAGGACGAAGCCACCACTTCACATATCCATTTTCTGAGAGAGATCAAGGGGTTCCACTCCAACCATTTGATCCTTGATTTCTAGCCCCCTCGAGTTGCTTTCCACTCCAATACTTCTCCCACCACCATGCCAAATTTTTGAGAGAGTGATTGAGTGTTGAGGAGACTATCTTTTGAAGCACAAGACCAAGGAGTTCATCAACAACAACAACATCTATTACCTTTTGGAGAGTGGTGTCTCCTAGATTGGTTAGGTGTCACTTGGGAGCCTCCAAATCTTGTGGAGTTGAACTAAGGAGTTTGTAAGGGCAAGGAGATCGCTTACTTCATGAAGATCTACCCCGAGTGAGGCTAGTCCTACATGGACATAAGGCATGATGGCATAGACAAGGTTGCTTCTTCATGGACCCTTCGTGGGTGGAGCCCTCCATGGACTCTCGCAGTTGTTAACTTCCGTGGGTTGAAGTCTCCATCAACGTGGATGTACGATAGCGCCACCTATCGGAACCACGCCAAAATCTCCGTGTCTTCATTGTGTTTGATATCTCAAATCTCCTCCTTTATGTTCATATGCAAAGTCTTTACTTTCCACTGCATACTCTTTAGACTTGCATGTGTAGTGTGTTTCTTGACTTGTGATAATTGCATAAACTTGCCTACAACTAAAATTGGGAAAAGATTAAGTTTTTATTTGGCTAGTAGTCTAATCACGCCCCCTCCTCTAGAACTACTTGCGATCCTACAGGTATTTATAGGAAATTGTAACGTTGAAATAATGTCAAAAGGGTGTCGGGGGGCCCACATGCCTAGGAGGACCGGCCACCCCCAGATCGCGCCACCTGGAATTGTGGGACCCTCGGGCCTCTTCTTGTTGACTTCTGAAACTTCCAGTGCTCCATTTGGTCCATAAAAATCCGTATTAAATTGGCATTTAATTTTGACCTGCATAGGTATTGATTTTCTGTGAAACCAAAAGCAAGCAAAAAAACAGGAACTGGCACTGGGCAGTAAATTAATAAGTTAGTCCAGAAAAATAATATACAAGCACACCAAAACCATATATAAGTGATGTAAATATAGCATGAATCTTCATAAATAATAGATACCTAGGAGACATATCAGCATCCCCAAGCTTAATTCATGTTCGCCTCGAGTAGGTAAATGATAAGAAGAAATATTTTATGAAGTGTGAATGCTAGAAAAGTGCATAACTTTGATCAATGATAACTCTAATCACTTTTGCTAGCATCATTATATATCATAAACATCAACTCTCTCATAAAAGTACTCATGAACAAGTAATAATACATTCACATGTTAAGGTGTAACAAATAAACTCTCTTGAAACCCAGCAAATTATGTTCTCAGTCATCAAACATTACAATTCATCATATTTTCTAGAAGAGTCTATGTAAGAGATTTTGTTTAGCAAAATTCACAAACTCAACTAGCCTCCCTCATAAATTTAACAAGCGGATAAACTCTCATTGTGAGTAAAAAACATTTACCATGGAAGATATTGACTACCCCCACCGCTCCATGAGCTGTACGGGCACACAAAGCAGAAGTTTATTTGAAGTTTTAGAGGTGGCACATGTAAATTTACTTGGAATGGCAGAGAAGTACCTTGAATAGGTAGGTATAGTCGACACTTGTGGAAGAAACTAAGTTCAAGGATTTTGGATTCACAAGTTGTATTTGTACTTAGTGCGGAAGTATTTGGCAAGCAAAAGATTATAAACAGACACCATATGTTGAAGGATCCATGATAATATAATGTTGCTTGTAATCTGCGTTCATATTTCCCCGAAGAGGAGAGGATGATGCAGCACAACACAGGTAATTATTTCCCTCAGTTACAAAACCAAGGTTATCAATCCAGTAGGAGAACCCAGCAACACTATGTAAACAGCACCTGCACACAAACAACAAATACTTGCAACCCAACGCGTGAAGGGGTTGTCAATCCCTAAACAGTATTGAGATAGATTAAATTGTATAGGTTTTGATAAATAGATCTAACAAAAATAAAAAATAAATAAAATAAAATAAAATTGCAGCAAGGTATTTTTGGTTTTAATATATGATAGGAAATAGACCCGGGGGCCATAGTTTTCACTAGAGGCTTCTCTCAAGAAAATAGCATACAATGGGTAAACAAATTATTGTTGGGCAATTGAAGACAAGCAAATAATTATGACGATATCCAAGGAAATGATCATGTATAGAGGCATCACGTCCAAGATTAGTAGAACGAAACAATTCTGCATCTATTACTATTACTCCACACATCGACCACTATCCAACATGCATCTAGTGTATTAAGTTCATGGAAAAACGGAGTAACACCTTAAGCAAGATGACATGATGTAGACAAGATAAACTCATGTATGAATAAACCCCATATTTTTACCCTTAATAGCAATGATACATATGTGGCATGTCCCTTTCTGTCACTGGGATTGAGCACCGTAAGATCGAACCCATTACAAAGCACCTCTTCCCATGGAAAGATAAATCAATCTAGTTGGCCAAACCAAACCAATAAATCGGAGAAGAAATACGAGGCTATAACAATCCTGCATAAAAGAGTTCAGGGAAGACTCAAATAATATTCACGGATAGATCTGATCATAAACTCACAATTCATCGAATCCCAACAAGCACACCGCAAAAAAGAATTACATCAAATAGATCTCCAAGAACATCGAGGAGAACATTGTATTGAAGATCAAAAAGAGAGAAGAAGCCATCTAGCTACTAACTAAGGACCCGTAGGTCTGTAGTAAACTACTCACGCATCATCGGAGGGGCAGCAAGGATGATGAAGAACCCCTCCATGATCGTTGCCCCCTCCGGCAGAGTGCCGGAAAAGGCCTCTAGATTGGATCTCGTGGTTCTGGAACTTGCAGCGGCGGAAAAAGTATTTTGTCGACGCCCCTAGGGTTTTTGGGATTTTAGAGTATTTATAGAGGCGGAGGTAGGTCAAGGCGGTGCCCGAGGGCTCCACTACCCACCAGGGCGCGCCAGGGGCCTCTGGCGCGCCCTGGTGCCTAGTGGGCCCCTCGAGCCTCCTCTCATGGCCTCCAGAAGCTTCCAAGGTCTCTTCCTGCAAGAAAAAAATCTTCAAAAAATTTCGTGGCATTTGGAATTCGTTTGGTATTGATATTCTGCAAAGTAAAAAACAAGCAAAAATAGCAACTCGCACTGGGCACTAAGTTAATAGGTTAGTCCCAAAAAAATGATATAAAGTTGCTAGTAAATGTATATAAAACATCCAAGATTGATAATATAACAGCATGGAACAATAAAAAATTATAGATACATTGGAGACGTATCAGCATCCCCAAGCTTAATTCCTGCTCGTCCTCGAGTAGGTAAATGATAAAAATAGAATTTTTGATGTTGAATGCTGCCTATCATGTTCATCACATATTATTTTATTTTGTAGCATGGACATTTGGGGTGCCATGGGTCATCCCCAAGCTTAGGCTCTTGACACTCCTTATTCCTTCATCCATCGTGATCTCACCCAAAACTTGAAAACTTCAATCACACAAAACTTAACAAAACCTTTGTGAGATCCGTTAGTATAAGAAAACAATTCACAACTTTAAGTACTGTTGCAACCCATTCATATTTTATTATTGCATTATACCTACTGTATTCTAACTTTACCATGGCTTATATATCCCCCCCCCCCCCCCCCGCCCCCAATACAATCCATAGATTCATCAAAATAAGCACACAATGCAACGAAAACAGAATTTGTCAAAAACAGAACAGTCTGTAGAAAACCAAATTAACCTCATACTTATGTAACTCCAAAAATTCTGAGAAATTAGGACGACGTTAGAAATTTGTATATAAATCATGTGTAAAAATTTCAGAATTTTTCCATGTTCCAGCAAATTTTAACAATTCTGCTACTGGACCTGAAACCTTCTGTTTTCCAACAGGATCAAGTCAACTATCATCCAACATAATCCTAAAGGCTTTACTTGGCATAAACACTAAGTAAAACATAAAAAACAATCATAAAAGTAGCATAAATACAAATTTACTGAAAAACATAAAAGAAACAAAAATTTAAAGGATAACTATTGAGTTGCCTCCCAACAAGCGTTATTGTTTTACGCCCCTAGCTAGGCATAATGCATAGATTCAAGTATTGTCATCTTTGGTTTCCAACTCCTCAATCACACATCCATAATTCCTTAAGGATCTAGCATGCATATTATCCATAATCATGCTCCCAGGGATAAAGTTAAAGTATTCACTCTAGCAAGTAGGTTTCTTTATCAACTCAACAAAGTCGGGGCGAACACTAATCATTTTAAGATCTTCATTGTTGCTAGTAGAAGTGGCACCTTTGTTCTTAGGAACATGGGTAGACTTTCAATTCTTACTAGGAGGAGTCATTTCAATAGTTTTAATGGAAGAAAAAGTCGAGCTCAAGTTACTAAAAATTTCTTCCCACTTATCAATTCAAGAGGGGCTCTCTTCTACCCTCTCGTTAACCACAGGTATTTTTTCTTTTAGTGTTTTAAGAGTATCCCCTATCTTTGACCCAATTCGAGTGGCATGATTATGGATCTTTTTATCCAAATTTTCAATATGTTCTACGGCAAGCATTTTCTTTTCAATAGCATCTAGACATTGCATAACATGCTTAAGGGTTAAAATTGTTTCAGTGATAATGATAGGTGGTGATCCCACTAAACTTCCCATAGCATTCAAAGCATCAAAAGTGAGACAATTCAAGAAATTCCCCCAATGATAGTATCAAGAACGAATCTAGACCAAGTAGTAATGCCCATGTAAAAATTGCGAAGAAGGATAGTAGTGGATTGCTTATGGATAGATCTATTATGAGCATTCCAAATTCTATACCAAGCATCTTTTAAATTCTCTCTCCCCCCTTTGCTTAAAAGTGAGAATTTAATTTTGAGGGGTGAGCGGGACAAGGGAAGAACTAGCTATAATGACAAGGCAAGCAAAAAAATCGAACAAGAAAAAGGCGAACAAAAAATATTTTTATATTTTTGTAAAAACGTTTTAGAAGTGGGGGAGATGAAAACGAGAGGCAAATGGCAAATAAAGTAATTGCAAGGAGATGAGATTTTATGCGTAGGTGCTTGATAGATATTGATGATGTCTCCCCGACATCGGCGCAAGAAATTCTTCCTGTTGGTTGTAATCTGCATTGGTAGTTCCCCGAAGAGGAGAGGATGATGCAGCACAACAGAGGTAAGTATTTCCCTCAGTTATGAAACCAAGGTTATCAATCCAGTAGGAGAACCAAACAACATTATGTAAACAGCACCTGCACAGAAACAACAAATACTTGCAACCCAACGTGTGAAGGGGTTGTCAATCCCTCAACGGTATTGAGATAGATTAAATTGTATAGGTTTTGATAAATAGATCTAACAAAAATACAAAATAAAATAAATAAAAGAAAATTGCTGCAAGGTATTTTTGGTTTTAATATATGATAGGAAATAGACCTGGGGGCCATAGTTTTCACTAGAGGCTTCTCTCAAGAAAATAGCATACGGTGGGTAAACAAATTACTGTTGGGCAATTGATAGAAAAGCAAATAATTATGACGATATCCAAGGCAATGATCATGTATAAAGGCATCACGTCCAAGATTAGTAGACCGAAACAATTCTGCATCTACTACTATTACCCCACACATCGACCGCTATCTAGCATGCATCTAGTGTATTAAGTTCATGGAAAAACGGAGTAATGCATTAAGAAAGATGACATGATGTAGACAAGATAAACTCACGTATGAATAAACCCCAACTTGTTACCCTTAATAGTGATGTCGCTTGAACTACGTCGGTATTTCCCCAAAGAGGAAGGGATGATGCAGCACAGCTACGGTAGGTATTTCCCTCAGTTATGAAACCAAGGTATCAATCCAGTAGGAGAACCAAGCAACACTATGTAAACGGTACCTGCACACAAATAATAAATACTTGCAACCCAACGATTAGGAGGGGTTGTCAATCCCTCTACGGGTAAAAAGATAGATAAATTTGTGATAGATTGGATAAATATATCTCGATAAAATGCGAAATAAAATAAATAGCAAAAAGGTGCAGCAAGATATTTTTGGGTTTTTGGAATAATAGATCTGAAAATAAAAGCGAATAAAAATAGACCGGAAAGCAAATATGATAAAGAATAGACCCGGGGGCCGTAGATTTCACTAGTGGCTTCTCTCAAGAAAATAGCATGGACATTTGGACTTTTATATGGTTCAAATCACTAGTATAGTTTTGAAATGAAGATTTCAATACTCAAGCATATCAACAAGCAACCATGTCTTTCAAAATATCAACACTAAAAAAAATTATCCCTAACCCATCATGCTCAATCATTGATCCATTCATGAAACACACTCGCATATTAGCTATACCCAATGCTCAAGTACGATCATAGTGCCCCTTAGTTGGTGCTTTATAAGAGAAGATGGAGACTCAAATAAAAATAAAAAATGCATAAAATAAGTAGATAGGCCCTTCGCAGAGGGAAGTAGGGATTTGTAGAGGTGCCAGAGCTCAAAGCTTAAATTGAGAGATAAAAAAATTTGAGAGGCATACTTTTCCCGTTAACGAAAATGACCGAGTAATTCCCAACACTTTCCATGCTAGATATATCATAGGCGGTTTCCAAACAGAAAATAAAGTTTATTCCTTTTTCCACCATTCTTTCACTTTCCATGGCTAGTCGTATCCACGGGTGCCCTCCATACCAACACTTTCCAAGGAATTTATTATTTGACAACATAAAGTAAATTTCTTTTTCATTTCGGGACTGGGCATCCCTATTACCGCCGCACTCTCGTGCAATGACAAGTTAATAAACACTCATCTTCAGAATAACACATCTAGCATGGAAAATATTGGCCACCCCCTGCCGCTTCATGAGCGGTATGAGCACACAAAAAGGAATTTTATTTTGAAAATTACAGATTGCACATACAAATTTGCTTAGAATGGCATGGGAATACCGTATATAGGTAGGTATGGTGGACTCATATGGCAAAACTAGGTTTAAGGATTTTGGATGCACAAGTAGTATTTCTACTTAGTACAAGTGGAGGCTAGCAAAAAGATTGAGAAGCAACCAACCAAGAAACAAAAAATCACATAAGCGAGCATTAAGCATAACTAACACCGAATAATGCACCACAAGTAGGATGTAATTTCATTGCATAACTATTGAATTTCGTGCTTGTATAGGGAATCACAAACCTTAACACCAATATTCTTACTAAAGCATAATTACTCACCAACGTTACTCACATATCAATATCATCATATCTCAAAACTATTACAAAGAATCAAGTTTATTTTGTCCAATGATCTCAATGAAAGTTTTTATTATACCCCTCTTGAATATCTATCACTTTGGGACTAATTTCATATGTTGCAATTGCTTTTGACAAGCTCAAACAAATCTAAGTGAAGAACATGAGAATAAAATTTTCCGTCTCTAAAAATAATATAAGTGAAGCATGAGAGAATTTCTTCAAAAATTTACTAACTCTCAAATAAGTCTATGTGAAGCATGAGAGCATTTCTTCAAAAATATTAAAGCACACTATGCTCAAAAAGGTATAAGTGAAGCATTAGAGCAATTCCATAGCTCAAAAGATTTAAGTGAAGCATAAAGAGCAATTCTAACAAATCATAGCATAATTTGGCTCCCTCAAATAGGTGTGTCCAGCAAGGAAACTTGTGACAAACTAAAAATCAAAACAAGCAAAGACTCATATAATACAAGACGCTCCAAGCAAAACTCATGATATGTGACGAATAAAAATATAGCTCCAAGTAAAATACCGATGGTTGTTAGAAGAAAGATGGGATGCCTTCCGGGGCATCCCCAAGCTTAGTTGCTTGTTTCTCCTTGAATATTAACTTGGGGTGTCATGGGGCATCCCCAAGCTTAGGCTTTTCTTACTCCTTATTCCTTCATCCATCGTGATCTCACCCAAAACTTGAAAACTTCAATCACACAAAACTTAACAAAACCTTTGTGAGATCCGTTAGTATAAGAAAACCAATCTTTACTTTAAGTACTGTAGAAAACCCATTAAAATTTTGTTATTGCATTATATCTACTGTATTCTAACTTTTCCATGGCTTATTCCCCCCGATACAATCCATAGAATCATCAAAATAAACACACAATGCAAAGATAACAGAATCTGTCAAAAATAGAACAGTCTGTAAAGATGCGAATTGTTCTCATACTTATGTAACTCCAAATATTCTGATAAAATAGGAAAACATAGTAAATTTATATATCAATCTTTTGTAAAAAATTCAGAAGTTTTCATCGTTTATGTGAATTTATACAATTACTTTACTGGACGCAAAAGTTTCTGTTTTTCAACAGGATCAAATCAACTATCACCAAAGGTATCCCAAAGGCTTTACTTGGAACAAACACTATTTAAAACATAAAAAACACAATCATAACAGAGGCATAATTATGCAAACACTCAAGAACATAAATAAAAAGGCAAAAATAAATTTTATTCATTGGGTTGCCTCCCAAGAAGAGCTATCGTTTTATGCCCCTAGCTAGGCATAATGCATAGATTCAAGTATTGTCATCTTTAGTTCCCAATTCCTCAATCACACAACCAATATTCTTAAAAGATTTAGCATATAGATTTTCAATAACAATACTCCTAGGAATGAGTTTGAAAAATTCATTCTTGCAAGTAGGGTTTCTTATAACTTCAACAAAGTCGGGGTGAATACTAATCATTTTAAGATCCTCTTTGTTATTATTAGAAGTTGCACCCTTGTTCCTAGTGACTTGAGCAATCTTGCCAATTTTTACGGGAATTTTTTCATTAGTTTTAACAGAAGAAAAATCCGAGCTCAAATTACTAAAAAATTTGTCCAACTTATCAATCCGGGAAGGACTCTCTCCAATTCTTTCGCTAATTATGGTTACCTTTTCCCTTAGTAATTTGAAAACATCGCCCGCTTTTGACCCAAATTTATTAGCAAGATTCTGCATCCTTGTATCTAAGTTTTCAATTTGCTCTAAGGTGACCATCTTCTTTTCAATAGTGTCTAATCTTTGCATAACATGCTCAAGAGTTAAGATTGTTTCATTAATAATGATAGGTGGTGCACCTAATAGCTCTCCCATGGCATTAAAAGCATCCAAAGAAGGGCACATCAAGAAATTCCCACCGGTAATCGTATCAATGACAAATCTATACCAAGTGGCAATGCCCACATAAAAACTGCAAAGAAGAAGAACGGTAGATTGCTTACGAACATATCTATTATGAGCATTGCAAATCCTATACCAAGCATCTTTTAGATTCTCCCCTCCCCTTTGTTTAAAGTTAAGAACCTCGTTCTCGGGGGTATATGCAATAGAGGAAGAAATAGCCATAACAACAAAGTGGCAAACAAGATCACACACAAAAAGATAGATCTGACGAGAAAACGACGAACAAAAAAGAGGGCGAATAAAACAACAAATTTTTTGTGAAGTGGGGGAGATGAAAACGAGAGGCAAATGGCAAATAATGTAAATTGCGAGGAGATGAGATTTATGATTAGGAACCTGATAGATGTTGATGATGTCTCCCGGCAACGGCGCTAAAAATTGGCGCGTGGATGGGAGACTATCTTGACTTGATCCTCCCCGGCAACGGCGCCAGAAATTCCTTTTGATGTCGCTTGAACTACGTCGGTATTTCCCCAAAGAGGAAGGGATGATGCAGCACAGCTATGGTAGGTATTTCCCTCAGTTATGAAACCAAGGTATCAATCCAGTAGGAGAACCAAGCAACACTATGTAAACGGTACCTGCACACAAATAACAAATACTTGCAACTCGATGATTAGGAGGGGTTGCCAATCCCTCTACAGGTAAAAAGATAGATAAATTTGTGATAGATTGGATAAATAGACTCGATAAAACACGAAATAAAATAAATAGCAAAAAGGTGCAGCAAGATATTTTTGGGTTTTTGGAATAATAGATCTGAAAATAAAAGCGAATAAAAATAGACCGGAAAGCAAATATGATAAAGAATAGACCCGGGGGCCGTAGATTTCACTAGTGGCTTCTCTCAAGAAAATAGCATACGGTGGGTAAACAAATTACTGTTGGGCGATTGATAGAACATCAAATAATTATGATGATATCCAGGCAATGATCATTATATAGGCATCACGTCCAAGATTAGTAGAACGACTCCTGCCTGCATCTACTACTATTACTCCACACATCGACCGCTATCTAGCATGCATCTAGTGTATTAAGTTCATGGAAAAATGGAGTAATGCAATAAGAATGATGACATGATGTAGACGAGATCTATTCATGTAGGAATTGCCCCCATCTTGTTATCCTTAATAGCAACGATACATGTGTGTCTTGCTGCCCCTTCTTTCACTGGGAAAGAACACCGCACGATCAAACCCATCACAAAGCACCTCTTCCCATGGCAAGAAATATCGATCTAGTTGGCCTAACTAAACCAAAGATTCTAAGAAGAAATACGAGGCTATAAGTAATCATGCATAAAAGAGATCAAAGAACTCAAATAACTTTCATGGATATAGATCTGATCATAAACTCAAAGTTCATCGGATCCCAACAAACACACGGCAAAAAGAGTTACATCAAATAGATCTCCAAGAGACCATTGTATTGAGAATCAAAAAGAGAGAAGAAGCCATCTAGCTACTGCCAACGGACCCGTAGGTCTATTATGAACTACTCATGCATCATCGGAGAGGCACCAATGAGGATGATGAACCCCTCCGTGATGGTGTCTAGAATGGATATCGTGGTTCTGGAACTTGCGGTGACTGGAATTGTGTTTCGTCGACTCCCCTAGGGTTTTTGGAATATTTGGGTATTTATTGGGCGAAGAGGCGGTGCGGGAGGCCACCGAGGTGGGCACAACCCACCAGGGCACGCCTGGGCCCCCAGGCGCGCCCAGGTGGGTTGTGCCCCCCTCGGGGCATCCCTCTTGTACTTCTTTGGCCCATCTTGTGTCTTCTGGTCCATAAAAATTCTCCAAAAAGTTTCGCTGCGTTTGGACTCTGTTTGGTATTTATTTTCTGCGAAGTAAAAAACAAGCAAAAAACAGCAACTGGCACTGGGCACTATGTCAATAGATTAGTCCCCAAAAATGATATAAAGTTGCAATAAAATGATTGTAAAACATCCAAGAATGATAATATAACAGCATGGAACAAGCAAAAATTATAGATACATTGGAGACGTATCAAATAGCAACGATACATGCGTGTCATGTCTCTTTCTGTCACTGAGATTGAGCACCGCAAGATCGAACCCATCACAAAGCACCTCTTCCCATGGCAAGATAAATCAATCTAGTTGGCCAAACCAAACTAGTAAATCAGAGAAGAAATACGAGGCTATAACAATCATGCATAAAAGAGTTCAGAGAAGACTCAAATAATATTCATGGATAGATCTGATCATAAACTCACAATTCATCGGAACCCAACAAACACACTGCAAAAAAGAGTTACATCAAATAGATCTCCAAGAACATCGAGGATAACATTGTATTGAGGATCAAAAAGAGAGAAGAAGCCATTTAGCTACTAACTACGGACCCGTAGATCTGTGGTAAACTACTCACGCATCATCGGAGGGGCAGCAAAAGGATGATGAAGAACCCCTCCGTGATTGTTTCCCCCTTCGACAGAGTGTCGGAAAAGGCCTCTAGATTGGATCTCGTGGTTCTGGAACTTGCAGCGGCGAAAAAAGTATTTCGTCGACTCCCCTAGGGTTTTTGGGATTTTAGTGTATTTATAGAGGCGGAGGTAGTTCAAGGTGGTGCCCGAGGGCTCCACTACCCACCAGGGCACGCCGGGGGCCTTTGGCGCGCCCTGGTGCCTAGTGGGCCCCTCGGGCCTCCTCTCGTGGCTTCCAGAAGCTTCCAGGGTCTCTTCCTGCCAGAAAAAAATCTCCAAAAAGTTTCGTGGCATTTGGACTTCGTTTGGTATTGATATTTTGCAAACTAAAAACAAGCAAAAAAACAACAACCGGCACTGGGCACTAAGTTAATAGGTTAGTCCCAAAAAATGATATAAAGTTGCTAGTAAATGTATA
Source organism: Thinopyrum elongatum (assembly GCA_011799875.1). Taxonomy (NCBI): domain Eukaryota; kingdom Viridiplantae; phylum Streptophyta; class Magnoliopsida; order Poales; family Poaceae; genus Thinopyrum; species Thinopyrum elongatum. The sequence goes on from CM022303.1 coordinate 431,117,126, forward strand.
TAAAACATCCAAGATTGATAATATAACAGCATGGAACAATAAAAAATTATAGATAAGTTGGAGATGTATCATATAACTTCTATGCAAATATACACAAACATAACTCATTATATTGTCTTCCTTGTCCAACATCAACTATTTGATCAAGTGTGAAAATATTTAATGAGTGTTCACAATCACAAAAGATGTCCAAGATAGTATATTGATACGTCTTCAACGTATCTATAATTTTTTATTGTTTCATGCTATTATATTATCACTTTTGTATGCTTTATATGCCATTTTATATTATTTTTATGAACTAACCTATTAACTTAGTGCCCAGTGTCAGTTCCTGTTTTTGCATGTTTTCTATTTCACTGGAAAACCATACCTACTGAAGTCCAAACACAATAAAACTTTACGATGATTTTTTTTGGAACATATGAGACCCTGGAAACTTCGGCGAGAGAACAGAAGACACATGAGGGGGCCACAAGCCCAGGTGGTGCAGCCCTAGGGGTCACCGGGCCAGCTTGTGGACCCCTCGATGCTGTGTTTGCCCTTATTTCTGGCCTATAAATTATCATATATTCCAAAACCCTCAAAGCAAGACCCGAAACAATTCTTCCACCGCCGCAAGCTTTTATTCCGAAGTGATCTCATCTGGGGCCCTGTTCTGGTACTCTGCTGGAGGGGAAAACCATTGGGGGAGCAATCTTCATCAACCTTGTTGCCTCCATGATGATGTGTGAGTAGTTCCTTCAGGACCTATGGGTCCATAGTGGTAGCTAAATGGATTCTCTCTCTCTCTCTCTCTCTCTCTCTCTCTCTCTCTCTCTCTCTCTTTCAACCTTTAATACAATGATCGCCTCTGAGATCAATCCAATATAATATTTGCGGTGTGTTTGTTGGTATCCGATGAGTTGTGGGTTCATGATCAGAATTATCCATTGAACTATTTGAGTCTCTTGAGATTTTTTTTGCTACATAATTTTATAGCTTTGTATTTCTCTCCGATATATCTGTCTATTTTGTCCAACTAGATTGATTCATCTTCAGTGGGGGAGGTGCTTTGTAGTAGGTTCAATCTTGAGGTGATCTTGCCCTGTGATGGGAGGGCAAAGACAAGTATTTTATTGTTGCTACTAAGGATAAAACGATGGGGTTTGGTCATATTGCCTGGTCTTACTTTGTCTACATTATGTCATCTTGCTTAATGCGTTACTCTGCTTATCATGAACTTAATACATTGAGATGCATGTTGGGTAGTGGTCTTGGGGTGGAGTAATAGTAGTAGATGCAGTTAGATTAATGGTCTAGTTGTCACGAAAATAATGCATATGTATTGATTATGCCTTGGATGATCATCATAACTATGCACAATTCTGTCAATTACCCAACAGTAATTTGTTTACCTACCGATGCTATGCTTATGAGAGAGATGCCTCTAGTGAACCTATGGCCCCGGGTCCATCCTCAATTATGACCAAAGAATCCTATAATTACCTTCGCTGTTTTATTTTACTTTCTTTTACTTTTATTGTTTGCCTATCACTACCAGATTTAATTCTTGCAACTGGCAAGAATAAGGGGAGTGAAGACCCCCTTGCCTTTGTTGGGTGCAAGGATTTGCTTTGTGTGTGTGTGTGTGTGTGTGTGTGTGCAGGTACCGTTCACATTGCTTGTGTGTTGTCTCCTTCTGATTCGATAACCTTGGTTCTTTATCGAGGGAAATACTATCTGCTACTATAATGCTTCACCCTTCCTCTTTGGGGAAGTCCAACAACTCCATCACGATTAGCAAAAGAATTTCTGGCGCCGCTATCAGGGAGGGTTCAACAAAAAAACCATGTGCCTTCGCACAAACTTATCAATTTGCTTGTTTTTATCTTCTTTGTCTTTTGCCTTTTTATTTGCCTTCTTTTCTTTTGCCGAAAAAGCTAAAAAGTAAAAAAAAATTGTGTTACCCTCTCTTTGCTTGTGTTGTTATCATGGACACTAATCCACCTCTTCTTCCACTCCTTGGGAGGGCTCTGAGAGTTTAAACTTAAAACAATTGAATGATGTGTCTTTGAAAGGAGCTTGGTATAGAATACTAGAGATGCATGAAAGAGCTACCCCTAAATGCCATATTAGAATTTTGCTCAAAAGCTTTTATGTTGGTTTGTCCCCCCATCATAGGCATATTCTAGACCTTATATTTGAAGGAGATTTTATTGGGAATAATGTTTTTGACTCGTTCTAAATGCTAAAGAACTTGCTAGGGAAACAAAAAATAGAAACTATCAAACCTTCCATTCTAATAAGCTATCAACAAACTGAATTGCTAAATGAAACTAAGACTAGTATGGACGCAAATTTTAAAAGGTTGTACAATCTTACCAATAAACTAAATAGCAACGTTGTCTACATTATGTCATCTTGCTTAATACGTTAACTCTGCTTATCATGAATTTAATACTTTGAGATGCATGCTAGATAGCGGTCTTGGGGTGGAGTAATACTAGTAGATGCAGTTGGATAATGGTCTACTTGTCACAGACGTAATGCCTATGTATTGATTATGCCTTGGATGATCATCATAACTATGCGCAATTCTATCAATTGCCAAACAGTAATTTGTTTACCCACCGATGCTATGCTTATGAGAGATATGCCTCTAGTGAACCTATGCCCCGGGGTCCATCCTCAATTATTACTAAAGAATCCTACAATTATGTAACGCCCGGATAATTAAGCTACAGTAATCCCAATTTAATGGTGCCATGTCATCACATTACTGTTGCTAATCCTCATTTGATCCAAGGCATAGTTCAAAATCAAATTAAAATTAAAGTCCAAGATTCAAATTTCTCAAACATGCAAACTAAAATGTTCAAAGTGTGGTAAATAATCTCTGGATATTTTTCATGTTGAAAGCCATATTTTATGAAGTATTTAAATACCTTTAAACTAATTAAAACAGTGACTAAATCACTTATCTAATGCTTTTTAAATTATAAAAATACTAAACTAGAATATTTAAATGCTAAACTAAATTGTGGCAGTGGCCTAATTTATTGTACTATTTGTAGGTGCAAGTTTTATATTTTTGTAAAACTAAAATAATACAAAAGGAATTAGAAAACAGAAAGTTAGAAAAAGACAAAAGAAAAGAAAACCCAAAACAAAAAATAAAAAGAAAACAGACCCTACTCGGCCGTACCCAGCTGGCTACTCCAGCCGGCCGGCCCACCCGCCCCCCTTATCCCCTCACACCCCATTGAAACCCTACCCACGATCCCCCACTCCCCCCCACTTATTCCCCCTCGCCTGGATCTGGATCGGCTCCCACCCCCGATCCTGTCGCCGCCCGACGCCACCTCGCCGCCGCTCGTCGTCGCCCGTCCCGCCTTCCCCCACGATGGTCGCCCCCAAGCCTCGCCGCCCCCTTCTCGGCAGCGAGGGTGAGCATGACCCTCCCCCGTTCCCCTCTCTGCTCCGCACGGCGCCCACGATCATCGTCGCCCGGCCGCGGCCAGCGCGCGCCCGTGCCCCGCATGGCCTTCTCCGCGTACGGGTCGTGCCGCTCTCGGCTGCGCCCGCCTCCGGCTGGCCGCGCCCTGCTAATGCCCGGCTGCGCCCGCTGCCGCCCTGCCTCGCCCTCCGCTCGCCACTTCCTCGCTTGCCCTACCCCGCCGCTGCCGGCTGGAGCTCTCCGCCACTCTGTGCCCCCACGACCGCCCCTGACCTCGCTCGCCTCTGCCGCCTGCCACCACGACCATCGCACGTCATGGCCGCCATCCCCACCCCTGGCCGCGCCCCTTCTGGCCTCCCGCGCTCGGCGCTGGCACCCGCTGCCATGGCCGGCGCCCTCCCCTGGTGGCCTGGCTGTGCGCCCGTTCGGGTGGCGCTTGTGCCCGCGCCCGTTAAGTGCCCAGCACCCGCTATGTGCCGATGGGCCATAGACACGTGGGGCCCAGCCCCTGGAAACAAAAAAAGAATAAAAAATTTATAGCCCATGACCTCTTTCGGCCCATACGTGGCCTTTCGTATCTTTGGGCCCTTTAATGGGCCGCGGTGACTCTGGCCCATAATAAACAGTAAATTTCTTTATCCCCAGTAATGGCCCATGATTCACATGGGCCGTTTCCAGCCCGTGTTAGCTTTCGGCCTACTGACGGCCCATACATTCTTGGGCTCCTTTCCGGCCCTCAATTACTTCCGGCCCGTTACTGGCATGTTCCCCTAATGAGCCAATTGCGGCCCGTGTTTAGAATTGGCCCGTTTGTGGCCTGTTAACCCGTTGCGCCGTTTCCAGCCCGTCCTATATTCTGGCCTATTAACGACTCGTTATGCCTATGACAGAATTAAGCCTTTGCTGTCTTCCGGCCTGTTAACGACCCATTACCGTGCTAGCCTATTACCAATTACGCCCGTTTACAGCCCATGTGGGCCCATTTACCCGACGGCTCGAGGCCCACTGATTCTATGGCCCGTTGGAGGCCCATTCATCCGACGGCCCGTAGGAGGGCCATGGATCCTACGGCCCGTAGCAGGCTCAAGGTTACCACGGTCCATATATGGCCCATGGTTGTTGCGGCCACTAGCAAACCAAGGAAAAAGAAGACTAGGGAAATAAATAAGCCAGAAACTAACGCTAGGCTATTAAGGCGATTGCACAGATTACATCCACTGGGCATCAAGTTCGCCACCAGTGCAAATATAGGGAACACCCTACACTATACAAAAATGGCTTGCTGTTAAGAACAAATTTTGTATCGCAACAAAACAAATTACAACCATAAAACAAAAGGAAGGTTGGCATAAAAGTTAAAAGTCCGGCAGATAAATGCACCACCAGAAGTTCAGAAGCTAAGTTCATTTGACCTGACTATTACGTTTTCATGTTGTACTGTCTGATGGAGCACCATAACCTTCGCCTTCATTTCTCCTAGGCTCCGAAACAACATAGCAAATGTCTGATAGTCTGGTTTCAAAACCATGCATATCTTGACGACATCGAACAATGGCTATCCTTGTTTCACAAAGGGTCTCTATTAGGGAATGGACTTGTGTCTGGAGCGCAGATGTAACATTATTTTGAGCTTGCATATCTTGATCATGAGGCAGTTTGGACGAGATTGCCTTAACAACCAACCCAGTATTACGCAGGAACGTGCTTTTGGCACTGTTAGTGGACAGGTACTGACCCACTGCAGCAAGAGGTGACATTGCGGTTATAGTTGCCTCGTCACCTTCAGAAGGTGGCGGTTCCACCATTTGTTCCATAGCTTTCTGAAAAGTTGAGTTTTTACATTAGTAGTACCAGAACAGAAGATATTAAGGAGGCAGCAAAACCAAACAAAATAGCTTTGGTCTATATACAGAACTTATTCTGGTGAACTCGTGTAAAATATTAGTTGTATTTTACTGCAAAGTACATAATAAAACCAGGTTCCAAAGATATGACCATGTACCATGGCTAATGTATTGTCTATTTCTTCACATTGTATTGACAGCTAAGGATAAAGAGACAAAGTTTATAATACGGTAAGCATAGTATGACATCATTCATATCACAAAACAACTAAGAACAGACAAACATGCAATTGTAACATTGTGTAGACAAGTCCAACACGGAACTAGATTACAGATCAAGATCAAAGGAACGTCACTCCTCTCTTTTAAACCTTGTAAGGTGCAATGATACGCTAAGATAATTGTGTATAAATTGAAAAGAGTAATAGACATTGGCTGCAAACTGTGCAGTTCAATGCACAAGTCAGAGTAAGTAGTAGTTAAAAGGCATGAGGATTAAGGACTTACAACAATGGCTTTGACTGGTGTAGTCATGCCCTTCGTCTTGCTGGTGTGACAGTCCTTGAAGATTTCCACAGCATTTGGTTCAGGTACTTTTTGGTCCTTGCGGGCTTTACTCTGCATTTGGAACAAGTCAATAGAGATATGATAATATGGCACAGCGAAAAGAGTGAAACAACAGCTAATTACAAGAGCCTCGCAGTGTGCAATATAGCTACGAGATCCTGTCGTCTGTTGGATTTCACTTTCGTATGGTTGGCCTTGTTCTTTGAATAGTTCACCTACAAGAAGATATATTTGTGAGGCACATGCGTAAATAGAAGTTCAACATGTGATCTGATCACATATATATAACGTACTTGATACTTTGGATCAGACCAGTGTTTAATGAGGCCTCTCCAGTCTTCATCTGATATATTTTCCACTGGAGATGTTTGGGCAAGTTCACTGTTAGCCTTGCCTTCAAAGTGAGTTTTCCTCAAGTTATACTGATACTGTCGCAGAGTAGACGTGAAAACATGGGTGCATGCTTGTCTGGTTGCATCATCTTGGCTATCCAACTTGAACCTCATCTGTTGAAAATTATGGGAGTCTCATTACCAGCAACCTAGAAAGTATGGGACAGAGCAAGATGATATTACTAATTTCCATACATAACCATACTTACAGATAAATGGTCGAGGAAGGTGTTGAACTGGGTTTTGTGTTTGTCATTCCTATACTGAATCCATGTTGGGAGGATACGTGCATGACACCTAACGACAACCGCTGCCTCTGATACTAACTTGGCTGATTCTGTAGCATCACGTGGCCTTTTTAAACCTGCCTCAAAACAGATCTCCATTCTTCCTCCTCTAGATTTAGTTAACCTATCGAGCATTATCCCTGAAGTCTGTTTCCTCTTGAGCCTAGGTGCTAGTCCAACAATGAACATAGGAAGTGTTAGTGTACATCAAACTGTGAGACTACATATAAAGCATGCAACTGTAACTTGACTCCAACAACTACCTTCTTGTTGTTGAAGCTCACAAGGTTCATCTGATCTTGCCAACTTGTCTTGTGTTAAGAGTGCTTCGGAAGTAGTGTCAGGTGGCAAGGGATCTTGGGAACTTGCCGCTAGCTGAGTTGACAAACGAGTAACTCATGCAGCTGAAGGTGTTGCAACAACTAGGGTTGTCGCTGCTTGTTTGGTGGCAGCTATTAGTTAGTGTTTGGATTGTTTTGCAGCTAGTGTAGCACGGGATACCGTCTTTGTACAACTTTCTGGTGGACTTTGACCTTCTATTGCACCATCAGTACCAGCAGAATCTGCATAATTCTTCCGCTTTTGTTTCTGTGCGTCCTGAGTACTAACACCATCCCCTGCCATTCTGTGTTCCTTCCTCTTTCTCTGTGCCTTGTCAAGTCAAGCCGACAAGAAAAAGAAATAAAAATTTAGTTCTTCAGAACAAATTGATGCGTGATACAGACGAACTGAACTTTCATGTTAGACAATCGCATGATAGGAGGATGTAATATGTACAAAAAACAGGATGGCATGAGATAATCAGAACTATGATGTGTAAACTAAGCAGAAGGCATTTCAATAAATTAGAAGCAATGCAATGGAAGGTAGACACCATATGAAAGATGCTACAAATATTGCTCTGCCAAGTTAACAGTGTCTCATCATAACTAGCATTTAAACAAATGTGAAGCAGTACAAGAAATAATTCATATGCAAGATGCAAACAACATCACACTACCAAGTTAAAGGTCTCTCGTCATTAGTGCCATTGCATATTCACAGCTATGATGTGTAAACTAAGCAGAAGGCATTTCAACAAATTAGAAGCAATGAAAGCTAGATACCATATGTAAGACGCAACGAATATCACTCTACCAAGTTAAAATTGTCTCGTCATTAGTGTCATTTCAACAAATTAGTAGTACAAGCTAGAAAATAATGCGAGATGTAAACTATATCAGACTCCCAAGTTAAACGTGTCTTGTGAAAAGTGATTGTTGCAGGTTACACAACAGTAGTACTTTGATGTAAGAACATGGTATGATAGACAGATATTGTATGTTCTAGAAACAAGAACACATGTCTTATTCACAAGTATAATGTGTAAAGTAAGCAGATGGAATTCAACAAAATTAGAAGAAATACAAGCTAGACATCATACATAACATGCAACCACATATAATAGTGCCAAGTTAGAGGGAGCACCTGTGATGGTCGACTAGGGGAGACATGCTCATCATCAACACAGCTACGTTGAGTGTCTATGCATGTGTTATGTTGCAAATCTTGTTGGGGGGATGGCGGAGTAGAATCTGTAGAGGCCCTCCGTTTCAGTTGTTTGGAAGGAGCACCTTTATCCACTGCCTTGCTAATTTCATTATGCTTTATTGATTTTGCATTGTCAAGTAAAACCGACAAGAAAAGCAATAAAATTCACTCTTCAGAACTCATTCATGCATGATACTGACAATCACTACCTTGATGTAAGGCAAACACATGATACGAGGATGGAATATGTATGAAAAACAGGACGACATGGCATATTCACAACTATTTGTGTAAACTAAGCAGAAGCAATTTAACCGAATTACAAGCAATACAAGCTAGACACCGTATGCAACATGCAAGACAATATCACACTGCCAAGCTAGAGAAAGCACATGGGATGCCGGTTTCGCCGGAAGAGCGCCATCAGTCCCTGCCTTAATTTTTTCCTTCCTCTTACTTAATTTTATTGCCTTGTCAAGTCAAACCCACAAGAAAAATGAATAAAAATTTGCTTTTCAGAACTCATTGATGCAGGATGCTGACGAGCACTACTTTAATGTAAGGCGACCGCATGATTGGACGATTGAATGTGTAAGAAAAAAGGACAGCATTGCATATTCACAGCTATGATGTGTAAACTAAGCAGAAGGCATCAACAAATTAGAAGCAATGAAAGCTAGACACCATATGAAAGATGCAACGAATATCACTCTACCAAGTTAAAACTGTCTTGTCATAAGTGCCATTTCAACAAATTAGAAGTAGTACAAGCTAGAAAAGAATGCGAGATGTAACCTATATCACACTCCCAAGTTAAACGTGTCTTATGATAAGTGATTGTTGCAGGTTACACAACAGTAGTACTTTGGTGTAAGAACATGGTGTGATAGGCAGATATTGTATGTTCTAGAAACATGAACATGTGTCTTATTCACAAATATAATGTGTAAAGTAAGCAGATGGAATTCAACAAAATTAGAAGCAATACAAGCTAGACATCATACATAACATGCAACCACATATAACAGTGCCAAGTTAGAGGGAGAACCTATGATGGTCGACTAGGCGAGACGTGCTCATCATCAACACAGCTACGTTGAGTGTCTATGCATGTGTTGTCTTGCAAATCTTCTTGGGGGGATGCCGGAGTAGAATCTGTAGAGGCCCTCCATTTAAGTTGTTTGGAAGGAGCACCTTTATCCACTGCCTTGCTAATTTCCTTCCGCTTTATTGATTTTGCATTGTCAAGTAAAACCGACAAGAAAAAGCAATAAAATTCACTCTTCAGAACTCATTCATGCATGATACTAACAATCACTACTTTGATATAAGGAAAACACATGATACGAGGATGGAATATGTACGAAAAACAGGACAGCATGGCATATCACAACTATTTGTGTAAACTAAGTAGAAGCCATTTCAACAAATTAGAAGCAATGCAAGCTAGACACCACATGAAAGATGTAACCAATATGACTCTGCCAAGTTAAAAGTGTCCCATCATAAATGGCATTTCAACAAATTAGAAGCAGTGCATGCTATAAATCATATGAAAGATGCAACCAGTATCACTCTGCATATATTAAAGGTGTCTCGTCATAATTGATTGATGCGATATACAAAAAAACAGTAGTTTTATGTAAGGACGTGCTTAATAGACAGATGTACTATGTACCAAAAACAGAAAGGCATGTCACATTAACAGGTATAATGTATAAACTAAGCAGAATAGCACATGCAATTTAACCAGATTGGAAGAATTACAATCTAGACACTATATGCAACATGCAACCACATATCACGCTGCCAAGTTAGAGCAAGCACCTGCGATGGTGGTGTAGGGGAAATGCGGTCATCAACTACAGAGCTATGTTGACTATCTTCATCTAGCATTGTTGTTTCTTGAGAATCATGTGGGGAGGCTGACACTGCATTCTTTAAAAGAGGATCTTTTTTACAGCAGTCCACGAGCCTGACTGTCTCATCATAAGTGATTGATGAGGGATACACAAGAACATTAGTTTGATGTAAGAACATGGTTAATAGACAGATGTAGTAGTATGTACCAAAAACAGGAAGGCATGTCATATTCAAAGGTATAATGTGTAAGCTAAGCAAATGCAATTTAACCAAATTGGAAGCAATACAAGCTAGACACCCGGCTGGAGTGGTGAGCATGATCATCGAGGACCTGAGAGCCTGGTGGGAAGCGGGCTGCTTCGCCACCATCGTGGCTTTTTAGTTGGCTTGCAGGTGATGCATGTCTGTGCTGGGCTTGTCACTGGCTCGGCCAGTGCCCTAACTAGCTATTTCACTTCTGGTGCTCCCGGGATGGTGGTTCATGTAAAAAATATATTTCCTTATCTTAATAACGACTTCGGCCTTTCGAATACAAGCTAGACACCATATGCAACATGCAACCACATATGACACCGCGAAGTTAAAGCAAGCACCTGGGATGGTGGTTCATGGCGAGCGAGATCATCAACTCCGGAGCTACGTTTACCGTCTCCATCTGCTGACACTACACCATTTATAGCGCCCAAACGTGTCTTGCCTAAGCACGAAGAAAGCTAGAGCAACTTATCTCTTTTATTTCGTGCTTCTATCAACCGGTTGGCAGAGGCTGAAATACCCATGCATAAAAAACAATAGTGAGAGTATGGGTGAAGTGTGTGCAGAACTAGTGCACTGTAAAAGTAGCAGATAGCAGGTGGCTGAAAAATATATGACAGGAGACATATGATAGCTGTACAGCATTGCATGGCAAACAAAATTAGATTCTACTCCGTATGATTTAGTAATATATGAGCACAGGGATGGCTGGGAAATGCAGGTACTCCTCCAGCACACCACCACATGTGGTCCTATCAAAATAACAGTCGACTGAAAATAAAGAGGTCAGTCGATTTTTTTATGAACCGTCCGATCTACAAGGAACGGGCAGATGGCCTTTGTCTACCTCCCGCCAGTCACTGTTGACGATCTTTCTTGAACCGCTAGCGACCACCGGCCCAGACTCCTGCCTCCGTCGCCCCGCCCTCACCTCGACCTCACACCACCAATGTGCTTGGCAGCACCCCCCGGCCATCCCTTTAAGCCCGACCGACCTCCAGATCGGGCGCCAGCAGCTCCTAGGCCCCACACACCCTAAGATAAACACCGAGGCGCTGCTTCCCCGGCATAATAGGTGGACTAGCGCCTATTACGCCGGGGAATGCTTCCTTTAATTGGGAATCAACTGACCAGGAATTGAAATCCAGGGGGGCAACAGACCTCTAGCTAAGGTGAAATTGTATATGAGGAGAAACCTTGTGCATCACGAGTTACTAGGAACATCTAGTATCAGGAAGAAGGTGTAGGAAGAAGCGATCAACTAGTGTCTTCTGTGGGATGAATACCGTGCAAGCAGACACATAAGATTTGCATGAATAAGGGAAGAGGAGTACCAGTTCCGGTTACCAGTGTTGTGCCATCCTAATTTCGCGGCGATGTTCTTCTTTTTACCGGGGGAATCGATGTTTTGGAGGGTGTAGACTTGGACGAACCCATGGCCAAATTGTTGACTGTGTTGCGGTGGCCGTCAGTCGGCAGAGGGGAAGCAGATCCGAGGCGGCAAAGGACGGCGTAGCGGGAACAGCTCCGGTGCGGTGGACGGTGGGGACATTGGAGCAGCAACGGTGAGGCCCAGGATGGCGTGGTTGAACTGGCTCGGGTACGGCGCACGTCGGCATCCTGGAGGCAGCTTGGTCTCGGCTTCAACTACTAGCCGTGGAGGGCATTGCGGTTGCGGTTGCGGTGGATGACGACATCGGGGTATCGGCTCTGGCGTGATGGAGGAGGGCGGCGGTTGATGGGTGGGATGGGGTGTTGGACGGAGGACGCCGGGGTTTCGCGGCTTGTGGAGAGGTAGTTTTGGCGCCCACGGAGTACGAATGGGGAATTGGACGGGGGCGAGGGGAGCTAAGGGGGAACCCTATTTCAGTCTGGGACGCGCTTGTTTGAAATTTGGGGAAAGTACAAATTTGCCCCCCTCTTAAATTTCGGACCTACTGCGGGTCGGGGGTAGGATGGTAATCCCAGGTGTCCCAAGTAGTGGGCGGGAGCGATTTCCACCGAGCGCATGTGTGTTTAGGAGGCCACGGTGTATGAATGTTTTTCGGAGGCGGTTGCGTGGAGTCTAGATGAAGTTACAAACCTGCCCCGGTTTAGACCTTTGGACATCAGGCCGGTAGGTTTCACGGGTCAGAGTTAGAAAAGTAATTTCCTTCTACCAAACATTGGTCTCACGCGATTTCGAGCGAGTAGAGGCTCTTTTGGCGCTTCGTTTGAAATTTTGAAACAGAAGCATTCATGTTTAGAGTACTCTTGAACTTTGAGGATTGACCTAAATAGACAACGTTAAATTTGACCTTGTATGTTTGAAAACCTCATTAAATTATGCGCTTCTTTTTGAAATTTTGACACTTGAAAATCCTATAACTACGATTATTTTGGAATGGAGGAGGTAAATTTGAATCTATTTTGTACACGACTATATATGCTATTATGTACAAAAGCAGAGCAAAGATTGGTGCCCCCATAATTTAGGTATGATTTACAAATGCCATGATCTCGAATTCAAATAATTGAATGGACTTCATGTTGAATTCAAATTTTTTTAAACCACCTTAGGTTGAATTCAAATGTATGCTAGTTCATAGCTAGCTATTTATAATGTTCATTGTGTAACCTTTGTATGTATAATGTGCTTTACACACACAACATGAACTATACTCATGTTTATATTCGAATTGCTAAAGCGATGCATTGTCTGGAGTCCAAAATGCTGACTCTATGGATCAATTATGTCGAATAATAACATAGACATGCTCAAATTTGATAGAATATAGATGTCTGATGGATCAATGACCGTTCCTTATGCGAATTACAAATATCATGATCCCATCCTAATATTTGGATACAATTTATATTTTTAATCAATGTGTACATCAGTCTTTTATGTGTAGTTTCACTCTCCATAGGCCCCTCCTCACACACGTGCTAACTTTCTCTCTCACACATACACGCACACGGTGTATATCCATCGGTGGTCTCTCACACATGCTCACACACTCTCTCCCGAGGTGTCTTTCTCGCACACATGCTCTCGATATCACCCTCCCTCCATCTCACAACCATTTACGATTGTTTTCACTAACCTTTATCACAAGCACTCTTCCTCTCACACGCATACACACACACAATCCCCATCGACCCTTTCTTTATACATAGACATGCCTATGTGTCTCCCGCACACACATTATCTTTAGGCCTGTCTCGCACGCATTGTCTCCACCTCTCTTCCTAATTGACGAATATGATTCCAGCAGAACATTCTGTAGGATGCCCCTTAAAGTTAGGTTGGATGAATGGTAATATCAGAGAGAAGGGGTTACCACTATTGGAATCAGGATCTTTGCCGTCAGCCAGCTGACAACAAAGAATGTCTTTGCCATCAGCTTACAGAAAACTGACGGCAAAGATCATGTTTGCCGTCAGCCATCTCTTTGCCGTCTGCTAGCAGATGGCATAGAAGCTTTGCCGTCTGCTAGCAGACGGCAAAGAGGGAGGGTGGCCCACTAACGAGAACCACCTAACGGCCACTTTCTTTGCCGTCTGCTAGTGGACGGCAAAGCTTCTTTGCCGTCTGCTAGCAGACGGCAAAGAGAATAGCCAACCTAACGGCCGCTTCCCCCCGGCCCACCCCACTAGCTACGTTCTTTGCCGTCTGCTAGCAGACGACAAAGAAATTAAACCTAACTAAAAAACGGTCGCGGCCCCGTGCCCCACCCCACTCTCTCTCCCCTCTCTCTCTCTCTCTCTCCCTCACCTCACCCACGCTGCCCCCGTGCCCGCCGTCCCCGTGCCCGCCGCCCCCGCCGCCGACCCCCACCGCCCCTGCCGACCCCGACCCCCACCGCCCCCGAACCACCACCGGCCCCGACGCCCCCGACCCCTAGCCACCCCCGACCACCACCCCCCGACGCCCCCGACCCCCCGCCGCCCCGGCGCCCCGCCGCTCAGGCCGCCCGCCGCCCCGGCGCCCCGCCGCTCAGGCCACCCGCCGCCCGTCGCCGCTCCGCCCCCCCTGGTGAGGTTTTTCCCTTTTTTCTTTCTTTTTTTCTTGCTGTTTTTTTATTACGTTAATTAGTTAGTTAATTTTTTTAGGTTAATTAGTTAGTTGTTTTACCCTACTGTACATAGGTTAATTAGTTAGTTAGTTATTTTTAGGTTAATTACTTAGTTAGTTAGTTAGTTAATTAGTTAGTAGGTGGTGTTTTACCCTACTGTACATAGTCAAAAAAAGGAGATTTAGGTTAATTAGATTTTAGTTGATTTTAGGTTAGTAGATTTTAGTTGATTTTAGGTTAATAGATTTTAGTTGATTTTAGGCTAATAGATTTTAGTTGATTTTAGGTTAGTTAATTTTAGGTTAGTAGATTTTAGTTGATTTTAGGTTAGTAGATTTTAGTTGATTTAGATTAATTAGTTGATTTAGGTTAATTAGTTGATTTAGGTTGATTTAAGTAGAAGTGGAGATAAAAAAATAAGTAGAAGTAGAAGATGAAAAAAAGAAGTAGGAAAAGTAGAAAAAGAGGGTCGCCGAGTGGTCTAGGGGTCGAGGATCGAGGGGAAAAGGAGTCGAGGGTCTAGGGGTCGAGGACGAGGGGAAAAGGAGTGAGGGTCTAGGGGTCGAGGATCGAGGTGTCGAGGGGTCGAGGATCGAGGGAAAAGGAGTCGAGGGTCTAGGGGTCGAGGATGAGGTGGGAGGGGTGAGGGGAAAAGGGGAAAAGGGGTCGAGGGGTCGAGGATAGGGTGCAGGCTGTTCGAGACTACTACGCCTCGACTAACATTAAGAGGGCCAAGAAGAAGTGCCGCGCCAAGTATCTGAGTAAGGAGAAGTACATGAAGGTAATTACCTATTCTTAAGGCCTTGTACTTAGTTTCCTTGATTTGATTCGTAGGCGTAGCGCTGAAATTTCTCTTTGTCTAACTTAGGTGCCCCTGAGATGGTGTGCGAATAGGATGGACTGTTGGGAGGCATTGGTGGATGAGTGGTGCTCTCCCCAATGGCTAGCCATCCACAACAAGGCCAGGGATAAGCATGCCCAAATGCAAGGTGTGGCACACCATCAAGGGAGCTCCAACCTGTTTGCGTACGGGGATCACTGGGTATGTGGTTTGCTTCACGATTCATGCAATTTCATTCTTCATGCTAGCTTGAGCCCTTAACTAATATGTTGTTCCTCTCTTTTAGGCGCGACACAATAAGAAGGACGTGCCACCGCTGTACGACCACTATGCCATGGCCCATACTACCCCGTACAAGAAGGCCAAGGCATTCTCTGAGGATGACCTTGATCATCCAGAGGGCTTCACCAACATCTCCTCCCACAACAAGCTCATGAGGTACAGAGACGTTGGGAAGACGAGGAAATGGGAGGACTTCAACCCGAGCCAGAGTCCTTTTGATCTAGAGATCGTGATGCTATCTGGTGGTGGGAGGTACCATGGCTTGGTAGCCATTGGGGATGGACTCATACGTTGTACCAAAACTCTCCCGGAGATCAAGAAGCGCCAGACGAGCTCCGATCCTGAGATACCGCCTCGTCCGCGGCCAATGGAGCTTGCCATCGAGGCTAGGGCCCAGGAGCTTCTGGCGGAGGCAAACAGGCAGGCTAAGCAGAGGGAGAGGGAGTTGGAGGAGAGGACGGCTAGTATGTTGGAGGCGGAGAGGAACCGGAACGACGCGTCTCACCGGGCCCTATACGAGCTCCTCGTGGTAAGTTTCTCCTGCATATTAGCCAAATCATGCACGTAATGTTCGTTTCATTACTAACTAATATGACTTACTCGTGAAAACAAAATGTGCAGTCCGTGTGCAAGAAAAACGGTCAGACTCCTCCGCCGATGCCCCAGATTGGTATAGCAGACACAGTGAGTTTCATTTGAATGGTCATTAGTTACTAGTATTCACATTTCAGTTGCATCATGCTAACAAGACATTGCAAATGATCTTTGGTGCATCATGCCTCCTGACAAGCATCGACCGATCCTTCTCCGTCTCGCACTAGCGCAACCCCGACCAGTCCTTCTCCGTCTGGCACTGGCGCAAACCCGACCGGTCATTCACCTCCATGATGATGGTAAGTTTTCCCAAGTGTTTTGCTTAACAAATGCATACTTAGCTTAAGAAATGACCTACTTAGCTCCAAAATGACCTATACTTAGCTTATTTTCCTCGAAAATGACATAATAACCTTACTTAGCTCCAAAATGACATATTTTACCTAGGATAGCTATAAAATGACCTATACTTAGCATTTTTTCCTCCAAAATGACTTCATATGCTTAGTTAGCTAAAAATGGCATAACTACCTAGGATAGCTCAATAATGATCTATAATTAGCTTAGCTAGTTCATTTATGACATAATTAGCTCACTTAGGGAAAAAATGGCATAATAACCTTGGTTTAGCTCCAAAATGACATAGACTTAGCTTATTTTCCTCCAAAATGACAAAATAACCTTACCTACCTCCAAAATGACCGATTTTAACTAGGATAGCTCGAAAATGACCTACACTTGCCATTTTGTCCTCCAAAATGAATAAATATGCTTAGTTAGCTCAAAAATGGCATAACTACCTAGGTTAGCTCAAAAATGACCTATACTTAGCTTCTTCAGTTCATTTATGACATACTTCGCATACTTAGGTAAAAAATGGCATGATAATCTTGGTTACCTCCAAAATGACATAGACTTACCTTATTTCCCTCGAAAATGACATAATAACCTTACTAAGCTCCAAAATGACCTATTTACCTAGCTTAGCTCTAAAATGACCTACACTTAGCATTTTTACCTAGCTTAGCTAAAAAATGGCATTTTTACCTACCTTAGTTAGAAGAAGAAGATAAAGAAGAGGAGAGGAGAAAAAGAAAGAGAAGAAAAATTCTTCTTCTTCTTCTAACTACCTTGGATTCTGGATTCGGCTGCTGCATCTTTGTTGATGGTTTTTGTGCAGATTTTGCTTGGTGTCCATGTTATAGCTAGGCTGCAGTGGATTTGATATGACCATGTAGTGATCATTTATGCCTAGTGTCACATATATTTCATAGTCTGATTTGGACATGGCACAGTGCTAATGGTGTTTTACGTGATTCAACATCACCATTGATTTGTAGCGTTTGGTAGAGTTAAATGTGCTTTGATGCTGCTGCTGAACACTTGATTAACATGTCCCTGCATCTTTACTGTCAACAATTTGTGCCTGACTTGCCTTGAACTGTGCATTAGAACTACTATCGAGGAGGGCACTGCAAGTTTGTGTTTAGCTATTTACCGTTGCATGTACCTGTGCTTCAAATTTGTGACTGCTATCAATTATACAATTTGAACTCTTCTGCCATTTCCAAGTACACACAATGTATATTAGTGTGTCATATGTTTCCTTTGGTTTATATGGTGCTGATGATCTTTCTCACCCTATGTCTACCTACCTGCAGATCAACGGGTCTCTGGCTCGCAGGGCCATCAAGGACCTGATGGAGGGGCTCATCAGGATGGTGTCAATCCACTCCAGCCAGCAGATCTTCACCAGGGCGACAAACACCTGATTTATCATTATCATGTGTTCTATGGCTGTTTTCTAGTCCGGTAGACTGAGGTGTTGCTGTTATATTGAAGTTCACTATGTTCAGGGAGGCACTCTGTGCCGCCAGTAATGTTGAATTGCTTTTGAGTTTTGGTACACTTTAAGATCGTTTTGTCAGCGCAATGAAATCTACCTTATATGTTGGATATGTTGTTGGAAACTTATTGTTGGTATGCTTGTTGAAATTATTTTCAAATGTGTGTATATATATATTTGTGAAATTCTGTGAAATTGAATGAATTTAAGAAAAAATAGAAAAAAACAGGGGTTGTACAGGCTCTTTGCCGTCTGCTGGCAGACAGCAAAGAGCGCTGCCATCAGCCAGCAGACGGCAAAGCTGCCACGTGGTAGCTACCTGTGCAACCTGGGGTGCACTGGGCTGGCCTATTTGGCAGCTTTGCCGTGTGCTGGCAGACGGCAAAGACCTTTGCATCTTTGCCATCTGCCAGCAGACGGCATAGCATGCCATGTGGCAGCTACCTGGGGGGCATCTGGGCTGGCCTATTTGGGCACTTTGCCGTCTGCTGGCAGACGAAAAAGCATGCCGTTAACCCTTTAACAGACCTAAGCTGCCACATGTGCCGTCCAGGCCCTTTGCCGTCTGCTGGCAGACGACAAAGGACTTTGCATCTTTGTCGTCTGCCAGCAGACAGCAAAGAGCCCTTTGCTGTAGCTTGTTCAGCCAGATGTGTTGCCGTCTACTGGCTGACGGCAAAGTCCTTCGCCGTCCGCCACGCATGCCTTTGCCGTCTGCCACGGCAGACAGCAAAGTTCCTGATTCCTGTAGTGTACCTTAGTCCGAGGACCTAGGGTTACAAATCCTAGCCGGCTTTGTCAGTGGACACAGAGTCCTTCACGACTCTGGCATCTTTGTCTTGTACGACTAGTCCTCCATGGGTCTCCCTGAATGCGTCACGGGCCGACCAATGTGGCGTAGGACAGAACCGACCCAAGGGCCTCACCTCGGCCCACCGGACCTCACGCGGTGACACACCCTTGATACGTCTCCAATGTATCTATAATTTTTGATTGTTCCATGCTATTATATTATCCATCTTGGATGTTTTATATGCATTTATATGCTATTTTATATTATTTTTGGGACTAACCTATTAACCTAGAGCCCAGTGCCAGTTTCTGTTTTTTCCTTGTTTTTGAGTTTTGCAGAAAAGGAATATCAAACGGAGTCCAAACGAGCTGAAAATTTACGGTGATTTTTTATGGACCAGAAGAAGCCCCCGAAGCACAAGAGTTGGGCCAGAAGAGTCCCGAGTCAACGACAAGGGTGGAGGGCGCTCCCACCCCCCTAGGGCACGCCCCCCTACCTTGTCGCTGACTCGTGGACCCCCCCTGACGTGAAACCGATGCCAAAAATTCCTATAAATCCAGAAACCCCCAGAAAGAAACCTAGATCGGGAGTTCCGCCGCCGCAAGCCTTGGTAGCCACCGAAAACCAATCGGGAGCCCGTTCTGGCACCCTGTCGGAGGAGGAAATCATCACCAGTGGCCATCTTCATCATCCCGGCGGTCTCCATGATGAGGAGGGAGTAGTTCACCCTCGGGGCTGAGGGTATATACCAGTAGCTATGTGTTTGATCTCTCTCTCTCTCTCTCGTGTTCTTGATTTGGCACGATCTTGATGTACCGCGAGCTTTGTTATTATAGTTGGATCATATGGTGTTTCTTCCCTCTCTATCTCTTGTTGTGATGAATTGAGTCTTGCTCTTTGAGGTTTCGTTATTTTGGATTGAGTATTGGATTTGAGAACGCTTGATGTATGTCTTGCGATGGGATATCTGTGGTGACAATGGGATGTTCTATTGATTCACTTGATGTATGTTTTGCCACTCAACTCGCGGATTCCCGAGGTGACATTGTGGTAATCTATGCATAGGGGTTGATGCACGTTTTCATCCTATGTTCTCCGATAGAAACTTTGGAGTGATTCTTTGTTGCACGTTGAGGGATTGTTATGTGATCCAATTATGTTATCATTGTTGAGAGAACTTGCACTAGTGAAAGTATGAACCCTAGGCCTTGTTTCCAAGCATTGCAATACCATTTTTGCTCACTTTTGTTACTCGTTACCTTGCTGTTTTTATATTTTCAGATTACAAAAACCTATATCTACTATCCATATTACACTTGTATCACCATCTCTTCGCCGAACTAGTGCACCTATACAATTTACCATTGTATTGGGTGTGTTGGGGACACAAGAGACTCTTTGTTATTTGGTTGCAGGGTTGTTTTAGAGAGACCATCTTCATCCTATGCCTCCCACGGATTGATAAACCTTAGGTCATCCACTTGAGGGAAATTTGCTATTGTCCTACAAAACTCTGTGCTTGGAGGCCCAACACGAGTCTACAAGAAGAAGGTTGCGTAGTAGACATCAACCCTCTGCCCCTAGGTCTCGTTATCTTCTCACACCCACATATAGCAACACAGACACCACACAAAATATTTTCTCCTCATGCCTCTATCCCCTTCCCCCTTGCATGTACACACTCAAGGGCATCTCTCGCCGTGACATCCTATTCGTCTCTCTCTCTCTAGACCTTTTTCATTTCTCGTGCTATCTCTCCCACGCCCCCCCCTGGCGGCCCCTCTATCCATGCCTCTCTTGAATACATACACATACCCTCTCTAGGCCCTGCCAAATACGTCAAGTACACATTCACACATGTTACATCTTATCACGTACCCCATTGATCTACAAAGCCCTCTCTTCACGTTTACTTCGCATACAACATTCCTTTTGAATAAAACCACACAAAGTGTGGCTAAAAAATTATTTTAGAATTTCTACATATATACAACATTACAAAGTTATATGGAGTATGAAAGTTAATTTGCATTGCATGGTGCACCCAATGATATTTATTCCACACTGTGAATTTATATATTTTTATACTATATATAAAGTTAGTCATAATAAAGAGAAACAAAGAGCAACTCTCTCTCTCTCCATCGCACACACCCCCTCTACGCCCTTTCACGTACGCGCACAAACTATCTCCAGGACCTCTAAAAGTACGCCCCCAGCACATTCACACATGTTCCATCTTTCTCTCGCGATATATACAGTGACGATCATTATATTTGAAGTGAAAGCACGATACGTATATTGGACTTCAGAATCCACTCATTACGGTCACCATTTACGTTTTGTGGTTATTATACAGTCACGGGCTCACCGTACAGCTCTTTATTTGTTCAAGACACGACTAGTTGACCAGTTAAACGCTCCACGTGGCACCTCTAGTGTTGCATCACTTATCTCACTACCATTGGGCCCACCTGTCGGCGTGTATAAGAATGAAAACAAACGATAAAAAAATATTGGGCGGTGGTTCGAAGTCATGACCGCGGGCACAGCAGACAAGGTGGCCTTGTATTGGTATGCTGAGCCATCTGTTTTAACTCACAGGAGCTGGTGTGGTTATTATACACACACGCACACATGCACACGAACTGCATGCACGCAACACTCACACGTACACACGCAGCCACGCACGCACGCAACACTCGCACGCACACACGCACACATGCATGCACACACCACACGACCAATACACACGCTCACGCTCAAGTGCTCAACCTACACGTGCATGCGCACACATCAGGCCCTGACAGACACATACACAACCTTGTGGTTCCCGCGCACAGGTTGGAGTCTTGTCGTGCCTGCGTAAATTTGTGTTTATCTTACTTTTTTCCTATGCGAACTCACAGGTGGGACCCACAAGGAACATGGTCAATTTAACCAGTTAACATAGTGCCACGCAGACTATTTGGCCAGTCAACAGAGTGCAATCCGATGCCGAACGGTGAGCAAGTGACCGTATAATCACCGCAAAACGTATATAGTGACCGTAATGAGCGTATTGTGAAGTCTGGTGACCATATTACGCTTTTCGCTTGAAATACACTGGCCGCCATTGTATTTATCTATTCTCTCGCTCTCTCTGTGGAGCCGAGTAGGCCAACGTGCCAGTGCCTAAATTGGCGTACGCCACCACATTATTGATGTACTGGTTTCGTAAGAGCGAACAAGCATTCACGTCTACCGTACAAACTGTAGATATGAGTTACAAATGTTATGAAGACGAATACAAATATTTGAATCCACTTTATGCCCAATTTCTCTCTGTAGGCCCTCCAAAAGTACATTTCTACACGTTCTCGCATGTTACATCTAACAACTATGCAATACAGCACTACTACTACACTCTAATACAATAAATCATATGTGTTTTTAGTTTTACTAGATCTCATATTGTTACTTAATTATTCAGTTTGCATACAGTAAAATTGCCTTTGAAATGTATGGCTAGTATCATCTACCGCGTGGGAAAATCCCGCCCTTGCCTATTTAATCGGGTTTGTATCGATGGATCATGTGAAACAGCAAAACTATAGTAGTACTACATTACAAGTAACAGTTCATTGGGCCACCGTGTCGTGTACTCCTCCGTCGTAAGAGTGGAGAGCTCGCTTTCATAAATGTTCTAGTCCCTCTCACCGATATGTGGGACATCAAGAAACCGGGTCCACGTGCCATACCGAAATAACAGTGCAGAGCAGCAGGGGTGAAGCACCCCGGTCATGGCGCCGGCGTAGTAATGAGCAATGAGGCGTCAAATCACAAAGCTGAACCTTTCCCGCAGTTAAGTTGGAGGGACGAAGTGATGCTAAAAAAAGAAGTTGGAGGGATGAAGCAACCATCATTTCACTCATTGCTGAATTCGCTTCTCCCTCATCTTCTTCAAGTTAACCACGTGTTGTTTCTGCCATTGTTCTGCCTCATGTGGGACGCGGATCGGCTTGGTAGATCACTGACACGTCAGACCGCATGTTAGCAAACCGCCAGGCCAACGTCCTCTAAAAATAAGAAACCTCCCCCGCCTTCCTCGCGGCAAAATCACCTCCTTTTTACTAATCTTGATATAATTTTTTAGATCAATATAATCTTGTATAGATAGAACACATGAGCAAAAACAAGTGGTACGGTGATACGTCTCCAACGTATCTATAATTTTTGATTGTTCCATGCTATTATATTATCTGTTTTGGATGTTTTATATGCATTAATATGCTATTTTATATTATTTTTGGGACTAACCTATTAACCTAGAGCCCAGTGCCAGTTTCTATTTTTCCTTGTTTTTGAGTTTCGCAGAAAAGGAATACCAAACCAAGTCCAAACGAAATAAAACTATCACGATGATTTTTCTTGGACCTGAAGGAAACCAGGAGACTTGGAGATGAAGTCGGAGGAGCCACGAGGCGGCCACAAGGACGGAGGGTGCGCCAAGGGGGGTAGGGCGCGCCCCCACCCTTGTGGGCCCCTCATGCACCTCCTGACCTAATTCTTTCGCCTATATATTCCCAAATATCCCCAAACCAACAGAGGCATCCACGAAAACACTTTTCCACCACCGCACCCTTCTGTACCCGTGAGATCCCATCTAGGGACCTTTTTCGGCACCCTGCCGGAGGGGGATTCGATCACGGAGGGCTTCTACATCAACACCATTGCCCTTCCGATGAAGCGTGAGTAGTTTACCACAGACCTACGGGTCCATAGCTAGTAGCTAGATGGCTTCTTCTCTCTCTTTGATTCTCCATGTTCTCCTCGATGTTCTTGGAGATCTATTCGATGTAATACTTTTTTGCGGTGTGTTTGCCGAGGTCCGATGAATTGTGGATTTATGATCAGCTTATTTATGAATATTATTTGAATCTTCTCTGAATTCTTATATGCATGATTTGATATCTTTGTAATTCTCTTCGAACTATCGGTTTGGTTTGGCCAACTAGATTGGTTTTTCTTGCAATGGGAGAAGTGCTTAGCTTTGGGTTCAATCTTGCGGTGTCCTTTCCCAGTGACAGTAGGGGCAGCAAGGCACGTATTGTATTGTTGCCATCGAGGATAAAAAGATGGGGTTTTCATCATATTGCTTGAGTTAATTCCTCTACATCATGTCATCTTACTTAATGCATTACTCCGTTCTTTATGAACTTAATACTCTAGATGCATGCTGGATAGCGGTCGATGTGTGGAGTAATAGTAGTAGATGCAGAATCGTTTCGGTCTACTTGACACGGACGTGATGCCTATATTCATGATCATTGCCGTAGATATCGTCATAACTTTGCGCTTTTCTATCAATTGCTTGGCAGTAATTTGTTCACCCACCGTATTATTTTCTATCTTGAGTGAAGCCTCTAGTGAAACCTATGGCCCCCGGGTCTATTTTCCATCATATAATCTTCTACTTTCCATCATATAAGTTTCCGATCTACTATTTTGCAATCTTTTACTTTCCGATCTATAAAACAAAAATACCAAAAAAATTTACTTTATCGTTTATCTATCTCTATCAGATCTCACTTTTGCAAATAACCGTGAAGGGATTGACAACCCCTTCATCGCGTTGGGTGCAAGTTGTTTGATTGTTTGTGCAGGTATTCGGTGATTTGTGTGTTGTCTCCTACTGGATTGATACCTTGGTTCTCAAACTGAGGGAAATACTTATCTCTACTTTGCTGCATCACCCTTTCATCTTCAAGGGAAAAATGAACGCAAGCTCAAGAAGTAGTAGGAAGAATTTCTGGCGCCGTTGTCGGGGAGATCTACGCCAAGTCAAGACTTACCAAGTACCCATCATAAACTCTCATCTCTTGCATTACATTATTCGCCATTTGCCTCTCGTTTTCCTCTCCCCCACTTCTAAAACGATTTTCGAAAAGATTTGCCTTTTTCTTCGCCCCTCTCTTTGCCTTTTCTTCGCCCCTCTTCCGTTCGTCTTCTTCATTTGCCTTTTGTTTGCTCATGTGTTTGATCGCTTGTCTCGTTCCCATGGCTAGTCCTCCCATCATTGTTAGCACTCCCGATAATGAAGTTCTCAATTTTAAACAAAGGGAGGGAGAAAATTTAAAAGATGCTTGGTATAGAATTTGCAATGCTCAAAATAGATCTACTCGAAAGCAATCTACTGTCATTCTTCTTCACAATTTTTATGTAGGCATAACTCCTTGGAATAGATATGTTCTAGATACCATTACTGGGGAAATTTCTTGGGGAGCCTTGATTCTTACAATGCCATGATAGATTTGCTAGGCCCACCACCTCTTTTGATCAATGGAACTGTTTTAACCTTGGAACATGTGATGCAAAGGTTGGATATTATTGAGAATAAAATTGCTACCGCAGAGTTGATTGAAAATTTGGATAAAAAGATTCATAATCAGATTACTCAATATGGATCTAAGGTAGGAATTACTTTAAAAAACCTTAGGGAAAAGGAACCCATAGTTAATGAAAAGATAGATCAAGATTCTACTAGAATCGGCAAACTAGAAGATATAATTACCAACTTGGGTTCCACTTTTTCCTCCGTTAAAACTGCTCGAAATCTTCCTCCTACTAAGATTGCCAAGTTTACTTATGTTCCTAAGAATAAGGGTGAATCTTCTAGTAAGGAAAATGAAGATCTCAAAACAATAAGTGTACACCCCAATTTTTTCGATATTATTAATGAACCAATTGCTACAAGTGAATTTCTTGATTTCTTGCCTAGGAGTTTGATCATTGACAAAACCAAAGAGTCTCCTAATGATTATAAGTGTGTGATTGAACAATTGCATACCAAAGATGACAATACCTAGATCTATTCGTATTTTTATGCCTAGCTAAGGGCGTTAAACAATAGCGCTTGTTGGGAGGCAACCCAATTTTATTTTTGTTTTTGATTTTTTGGTTATGTTTTGCAATAAATAATTCATCTAGCCTCTGGTTAGATGTGGTTTTGTGTTTTAATTAGTGTTTGTGCCAAGTAAGACCTTTGGGATGGCTTACGGTGATAGTTGATTTGATCTTGCTGAAAAACAGAAACTTTTGCATCCAGTACCAGAATTTTATTAACTCACTGGGCATTGAAAAACCCTGAATTTTTTATAAGAGATTGATATAAAAATTTACTCCACTTTCCTAATTTTTCAGAATTTTTGGAGTTACAGAAGTGTTAGAACAATTCGGATCTTCGCAGACTGTTCTGTTTTTGACAGATTCTGTTTTCTTTGTGTTGTTTGCTTATTTTGATGAATCTATGGGTAGTATCGGGGGGTATGAACTATGGAAAATTTGGAATACAGTAGATATTACACCAATATAAATAAATAATGAGTTCATAACAGTACCAAAGTGGTTATTTATTTTCTTATACTAACGGAGCTTATGAGATTTTCTGTTGAGTTTTGTGTTGTGAAGTTTTCAATTTTTTGGGTAAGGATTTGATGGACTATGGAATAAGGAGTGGAAAGAGCCTAAGATTGGGGATTCCAAAGGCACACCAAGGTAATATTCAAAGACAACCAAGAGCCTAAGCTTGGGGATGCCCCGGAAGGCATCCCCTCTTTCGTCTTCGTCTATCGGTAACTTTACTTGAGGCTATATTTTTATTCACCACATGATATGTGTTTTGCTTGGAGCGTCTTGTATAATTTGAGTATTTGCTTTTTAGTTTGCCACAATCATCCTTGCTGTACACACCTTTTGAGAGGTACACGCATGAATCATGATTTATTAGAATACTCTATGTGCTTCACTTATATCTTTTGAGCTAGGCAATTTTGCTCTAGTGCTTCACTTATATCTTTTTAGAGCACGGCGGTGGCTTTATTTTATAGAAATTGTTGAACTCTCATGATTCACTTATTTTATTTTGAGAGTCTTTAAACAGCATGGTAATTTGCTTTGTCCTAATATGATAGGCATCCAAGAGGGATATAATAAAAACTTTCATATAAAGTGCATTGAATACTATGAGAAGTTTGATTCCTTATGATTGTTTTGAGATATAGAGATGGTAATATTAGAGTTATGCTAGTGAGTAATTGTGAATTTGAGAAATACTTGTGTTAAGGTTTGTGATTCCCGTAGCATGCACGTATGGTGAACCGTTATGTGATGAAGTCGGAGCATGATTTATTTATTGATTGTCTTCCTTATGAGTGGCGGTCGGGGGCGAGCGATGGTCTTTTCCTACCAATCTATACCCCTAGGACCATGCGTGTAGTACTTTGTTTTGATAACTAATAGATTTTTGCAATAAGTATGTGAGTTCTTTATGACTAATGTTGAGTCCATGGATTATACGCACTCTCACCCTTCCACCATTGCTAGCCTCTCTAGTGCCGCGCAACTTTCGCCGGTACCATACACCCACCATATACCTTCCTCAAAACATCCACCATACCTACCTATTATGGCATTTCCATAGCCATTCCGAGATATATTGCCATGCAACTTTCCACCGTTCCGTTTATTATGACACGCACCATCATTGTCATATTGCTTTGCATGATCATGTAGTTGACATCGTATTTGTGGCAAAGCCACCGTTCATAATTCTTTCATACATGTCACTCTTGATTCATTGCACATCCCGGTACACCGTCGAAGGCATTCATATAGAGTCTTATTTTGTTCTAAGAACCGAGTTGTAATTCTTGAGTTGTAACTAAATAAAAGTGTGATGATCTTCATTATTAGAGCATTGTCCCATGTGAGGAAAGGATGATGGAGACTATGATTCCCCCACAAGTCGGGATGAGACTCCAGACGAAAAAAAGAGGCCAAAAAAAAGAGAAGGCCCAAAAAAAGAGAGAAAAGAGAGAAGGGGCAATGTTACTATCCTTTTACCACACTTGTGCTTCAAAGTAGCACTGCGATCTTCATGATAGAGAGTCTCCTATGTTGTCACTTCCATTTACTAGTGGGATTTTTTCATTATAGAACTTGGCTTGTATGTTCCAATGATGGGCTTCCTCAAATTGCCCTAGGTCTTCGTGAGCAAGCAAGTTGGATGCACACCCACTTAGTTTCTTTTTGAGCTTTCATAAACTTATAGCTCTAGTGCATCCATTGCATGGCAATCCCTACTCACTCACATTGATATCTATTGATGGGCATCTCCATAGCCCGTTGATACACCTAGTTGATGTGAGACTATCTCCCTCTTTTTGTCTTCTCTACAACCACCTTCTATTCCACCCATAGTGCTATGTCCATGGCTCACGCTCATGTATTGCGTGAAAGTTGAAAAAGTTTGAGAACATCAAAAGTATGAAACAATTTCTTGGCTTGTCATCGGGGTTGTGCATGATTTGAATATTTTGTGTGATGAAGATGAAGCATAGCCAGACTATATGATTTTGTAGGGATAAGCTTTCTTTGGCCATGTTATTTTGAGAAGACATAATTGCCTTGTTAGTTTGCTTGAAGTATTATTGTTTTTTATGTCAATATTAAACTTTTGTTTTGAATCTTACGAATATGAATATTCATGCCACAATAAAGAAAATTACATGGATAAATATGTTAGGTAGCATTCCACATCAAAAATTCTGTTTTTATCATTTACCTACTCGAGGACGAGCAGGAATTAAGCTTGGGGATGCTTGATACGTCTCCAACGTATCTATAATTTTTGATTATTCCATGCTATTATATTATCTATTTTGGATGTTTTATATGCATTAATATGCTATTTTATATTATTTTTGGGACTAACCTATTAACCTAGAGCCCAGTGCCAGTTACTGTTTTTCCTTGTTTTTGAGTTTCGCAGAAAAGGAATACCAAACGGAATCCAAACGGAATAAAACTTTCGCAATGATTTTTCTTGGACCAGAAGGAAACCAGGAGACTTGGAGATGAAGTCGGAGGAGCCACGAGGCGACCACAAGGACGGAGGGCGCGCACCCCACCCTTGTCGGCCCCTCGTGCACCTCCTGACCTAATTCTTTCGCCTATATATTCCCAAATATCTCCAAACCAACAGAGGCGTCCACGAAAACACTTTTCCACCGCCGCACCCTTCTGTACTCGTGAGATCCCATCTAGGGACCTTTTCCAGCACCCTGCCGGAGGGGGATTGGATCACGGAGGGCTTCTACATCAACACCATTGCCCTTCCGATGAAGCGTGAGTAGTTTACCACAGACCTAGGGGTCCGTAGCTAGTAGCTAGATAGCTTCTTCTCTCTCTTTGATTCTCAATACCATGTTCTCCTCGATGTTCTTGGAGATCTATTCGATGTAATACTTTTTTGCGGTGTGTTTGCCGAGATCCGATGAATTGTGGATTTATGATCAGCTTATCTATGAATATTATTTGAATCTTCTCTGAATTCTTATATGCATGATTTGATATCTTTGTAATTCTCTTCGAACTATCGGTTTGGTTTGGCCAACTAGATTGGTTTTTCTTGCAATGGGAGAAGTGCTTAGCTTTGGGTTCAATCTTGCGGTGTCCTTTCCCAGTGACAGTAGGGGCAGCAAGGCACGTATTGTATTGTTGCCATCGAGGATAAAAAGATGGGGTTTTCATCATATTGCTTGAGTTAATTCCTCTACATCATGTCATCTTACTTAATGCATTACTCCGTTCTTTATGAACTTAATACTCTAGATGCATGCTGGATAGCGGTCGATGTGTGGAGTAATAGTAGTAGAAGCAGAATCGTTTTGGTCTACTTTACACGGACGTGATGCCTATATTCATGATCATTGCCTTAGATATCATCATAACTTTGCGCTTTTCCATCAATTGCTCGGCAGTAATTTGTTCACCCACCGTATTATTTTCTATCTTGAGAGAAGCCTCTAGTGAAACCTATGGCCCCCGGGTCTATTTTTCATCATATAATCTTCTACTTTCCATCATATAAGTTTCCGATCTACTATTTTGCAATCTTTTACTTTCCGATCTATAAAACAAAAATACCAAAAATATTTACTTTATCGTTTATCTATCTCTATCAGATCTCACTTTTGCAAATAACCATGAAGGGATTGACAACCCCTTTATCGCGTTGGGTGCAAGTTGTTTGATTGTTTGTGCAGGTATTCGGTGATTTGTGCATTGTCTCCTACTGGATTGATACCTTGGTTATCAAACTGAGGAAAATACTTATCTCTACTTTGCTGCATCACCCTTTCCTCTTCAAGGGAAAAACCAACGCAAGCTCAAGAAGTAGCATACGGTTAAGGGCATCCACAATGTGTAGCCAACTGTGAAAATAGCTTTTGGCATCGATGGGAACCATTGTGGAGGGTGCTGCCAAAGCCAAAAAGAGGGAACCGAAGCTCCCTAATTGATTGATTGAAGGAATAGAAAAATGCAACCTCTCTCCTCTTTCTCTCGTGCTTGGACAGATGTATAGTATAGAGCACATAGTCTACTCCCCTGTCCCTTCTATCACAAATCACAAAGCAGTGAGGCGTCAAATCACAAAGCACAGACAAAGCAACCATCATTTCACTCTTCGCTGACTCCGCTTCTCCATCGTCTTCTTCGAGAAACCACCTTACCGCACTAAGCTGGACGGACGACGCTATTGTGTAGTAGTAGTAGTAGTACAATTATGCCTCCTTTGGTTCAACGGACTTCCGAGATGCAAAGAAGGCGGTTGTCTTGGCTTGCAGGCGGCACTTGCAAACACTTACCGTGGTCTCCCTCAATGGTGTGCTCCGTCAAACGCACTTCGCCAATGCCACAACGTTCGAGATATCATCGACGTCACCACAATGGGGAAGGAAGTCAAATAGTTACTACCTCCATTTTTTGTATACAAGGCCGTATCAAAATTACAATTTGCAGAAGGCCACTAACACTAATCGAGGCAAAATTGATGGGGTTTGCCTCGTACTAGCAACCAAGGACATTAATATACCCTTGCATGCATGCAGAAGTGAGAAGGTTGGTTTGCATGGCGCTGCATTAATCAAGCAATGAGGAGTGAGATGGTTAGCTCTATGGGTGTTGGAGAAAAAAATACGCATTAATTGACACGTCAAACGAGGATTTGTATCGATCAATCCCGCGAAGGAAAACCCCGCCTTTCTTTTTTAACACAAGTAGTACTACGTACTTGTATCCTGTTTGGGTCTAGGCCTTGCATTGCCATACTTTGCCACACATTTTTGCCAAGCTTGCCTAAAGTTTTTCAAAATGAAAAGGAGGTACACTTGCGCACGGTTGTCGCGGTCGCACCACACCCTCACACGGTCGCTCCTGCACGCCACAAACCCAACCAAGGGAACGCACCCTCACTGACACATGCTACCGCATGTGATCAAACCAAACTCAGCCATCCTACCGCTCACACATAATTTTCGTTCATACAGTATGTTTATCCAACCGCATGTTGGGGAAGATCCGTGCGGCCCGGGCGGTGGTCTATTGGGGAAGAAGAAGGGGTGAGGAAGAAGAAGGGTTAGGAGACATAGGATATTCATCCAACCGCCTGAAATGGTTGACTGACCCAAATGATGAAAGTCAGGCGACTTGCATAAATATATGTTTTTACACAGCAAAAGATCCCTAAAAACAACAACATAAAGAAAAACTATCACTGCTCGCGGAACGAGACGGCCTCATCGTCTTTGGCTACCGGCGCAAACCAGCAGTAGCTGCCGACGTGTGTCTCCGCACCGTGGTTGTCCTCGGCCTCCAGCTACTCGTTCACGTAGAGCGTGTGGGTGCTCTGCACGGACGCGAGCACCGCCTGGTTTACGTCCACGACGTTCGGTTCCGCCTGCAGGAGGGCCTCGATGGCAGCGGCATCCGTGCGCTCCATGTCGAGTTGAGCCTCCGCCGCCCGGTTCAAGTCCAGGACGTCCGGTTCCGCCTATTGGAGGGCCTCGATGGCAGCGGCATCCGCACGCTCTGCGTCAAGTTGAGCCTCCGCCGCCTGGTTCATGTCCACGACATCCGTTTCGCCTGCAGGAGGGCCTCAATGGCAGTGGCATCCGCGCGCTCCGCGTCGAGTTGAGCCTCCGCCTCCCGGTCCTCCTTTAGGATCACTAGGTTGAACCGTTGGTCTGCCTGCACCATGGGGGACCCGGACGCCGGCACGAAGTCGACGTCCATCGTCTCATACGCATCGGGGGCCTTCTGCGCCGCGACCTCCGCCATGAACATTGGATCGGTTTCCTCCTCCTCGGAGCTTGGCTCCAGAGAACTCGGGGATTGGCCCGCCGCAAAGCGAGCTTGGGAACGAAGGTCTGTGGCACCGACCGACACCGTGATTTCTGCGCTTTGCTCCGGCGTCAGCATCTTGTAGTACGTGATCTTGCGGCGCACCATGGCTTTTCGGCGAACTAGGGGACGACTGATGCGGGCTAGGGGATCGAAAGGTGGGGGGAATGAGCTGGAGAGGAGGTGTGGTTTTGGGGCAGTGGTGACCGACCGGCAAGTAGCTGGCGTAGGCCGAGCAGCGAAGGTTCTGGTGTGAATAGTGGTTTTGGTGACGACCGGTCAATCGGTTTTGACTGTGCGGAGTTTGTAAAGCCGGACGGCTGGAGCCTGGAGAGTTGTGGGGTGGGATGGGACCAAAGTTTTGGAGTTTCACGTGGCAGACGTCCGGACCTCCCCGCCGTTCCTGTCGACGACGAGGCAGTGACTTCGTAAATCTCAAGATGAGTAGCAAGATGCACATGCATTGCACGAAACATCAGGATGCATTTTTTTACAAAACACCTGTTGTGATTGACCCATGCAGCAGTAATCCCATGTGTAAAAACTAATGATATCTCAAGAATTTCAGCGAAAAAAATGGTATCTCGAGAATTTCATCAAAAAACGTTATCTCGAGAAAGATGAGAGATAAGGTGAAGAGGAGTGTGGCGCGGTGGTGATTGGTGGTCGCACTTAGCGGAGGCATGGGGATGGATGACGCCGGCAGTGGCCACCATGCCAGATTTTTCCAGAGGCTTCCTTTTTAATTACTCAACAATGAAGTTGTGGGTGATAAGGATGAATGAGAGAGGCGCGGGTATCTTTTTGCAAAATTGCCATAGTTTGCTTTCTATCCGTCAGATATAGATCAGACGGTCTATATTGCAAGATGGCAGGCACACCATCATCACCGAGAGTAGAGATAAGAGTAGAGATAAGAGTAGAGATATATTATAGATACGACAGCTCAGTATCTCGAAGGTGCTCATAGGGGTAGGGTGTGCGTGTGTGCGTTCATAGGGGTGAGTGTATGCGCGCATGTATGAGCGCTTGCGTCTGTACTGTGTTCAAAAAAAGGAGTACTCGAAGTATACAAGTTCATAAGGAACAGACGGTATACATCACTCTTGTCGCGTTCGCATTGCACCCCGGCACGGTGAACCCTGCATGTCGCTCACTGAATGGAACGCGCTTCGTCTTGCGTTTTCGCTCGCTTGTGGGACCGCAGTTGAGGGCAAACTGACGTCCGTCCCCCTCCCCCTCCCGCGTCATTTACGGATACTACTAGACTAGAAGAGAGAGAGGTCGGTCGAGTGTTAATGAGGCCATACCGCTGCTCGAATTTGGCCGGGGAAACAGGGAAACTGACATGTGGGGCACACCTGTCGGGATGATGTGGCGCAGACTAGTCCAATGGAGGAGCTGGCCCACGACCTCCTCGCCACCGGCAATCGTTCATGTGGGTCGTGGGGCCAGCAACATGGTGCAGCTCCCACACCACCTCTGGGCACGGCGACCGCGGTGAGCGACACGCTCATCGCCACTGGACACGCTCGGCTTCAGGGTGCCGAGGGTGGCACTGTCGCTGTGGCACAACCAGCAGATCAACACCCGGCTCGTCGAGGATGCACGGGGCGCCAAAGTGTGCGCGCGCCACAATGCGTCCGCGGAGTGTTCTAGCGCGGCCAACTACATCCCCAGGACCTGAGACCATGTCGGGTCATCTTTCAATGACATGTGGGATCGCATGTGAGCAAAGGGCATGTCCAACGTTGCCACGCCCGCAGCTGACTACCCTGGCACACAAAAAACCCTCATCCCTCATGCCGTCGCGCGCGTGCGTTCCCAGCTGGCGCCAGCTGCCCGCATTCATGCCGTTCATCCGTATGCCGTCATTAAGCAGGCTCACTGCCCGAGGAACCAACTCCGGCGACTTATTGACGCACCCGAACGCTTGGCCTCATCGGAATGTGCTACTTAAAGCGGCAACGCCCAGCTAAACTCCACACCATAGCACACCCTCCTACCTGCCACCACATCCACCATGACCGCGAGCGGGAATGCTCTGTGGGAGAGCTTGTCTTCGGGGATGAAGCTTGAGGTCGCCGCCCTCACTCAACTCGCCGCTCGCAACGTAATACCGGCGTAGCCGGACGCGTACATGACCGCACAAGCGGTGGCCACGCTGGCGGCCGATGACGGGAGCACCGCCAGCCACGCGTCCTACTTGTCACCATCCAACGTTCAGTGGTGCATGTGGCAGGTGAAGCGAAGGACCATCCACGTCCATCATCATCGACCTCACGTCCACCGGCACCGCCGAGGTCGAGGACTCCTTCGAGGATGAGTAGGGCATGGGAGGCGGCAGGGCATGGTGTGCCAACTGGCCGGTCCGTCTCCCGTGTTCTACTCTTCCTCGCCGGAGACCGCACCTTCACTTCACGGGTCTTGAACCACACCGCAGTTCATGGAGACGGCGGATGGAGGACGTCGTCGCCGATGTGGAAGTACAAAGGAAAGTGGACGTCGGTCGCTGCCATAGAATAGGTTTAGGGTCGGGTTTCTTTTCTTTTTCTGTCCTATAAAAGTTCGAAACGTAATGAAAATATGTCGTGTTTGCATGAATCTCGTCCAGTGTATATGAACTTTCACAATAATAGTAAGATATATTGTATGAAAATATATTGAATGATGATTCATTTTTGTGTGTATAAACTTGGTCTAAGTTTAAAAGGTTTGACCCGAGACAAAGCTAACATGCAAAGTAAATAAACACATAGGTATACATACACAATTTATCTTAGGCACTCCAATAGTACGTC
The DNA here is from genome assembly GCA_011799875.1 of Thinopyrum elongatum. Classification (NCBI taxonomy): domain Eukaryota; kingdom Viridiplantae; phylum Streptophyta; class Magnoliopsida; order Poales; family Poaceae; genus Thinopyrum; species Thinopyrum elongatum. The sequence continues at coordinate 431,151,742 of CM022303.1, forward strand.
CACTACACATTCACGCATCTCACATCTTTCTCTCGCTATGTCTGTCAAACCAACTAAGCTTTGTCCTAAAAAATAAAGTCCTAACAAAACCAACTAAGCCAACCTCCCAGCATATCGCGCGGGAAAAGACCCAGTTGCGCCGTTTTAGTCGGGATTACTGGATTACTAGTAGTAGTATCGATTGATCGCGCGAAGCACCAAGTTTAAAAGGAAAAAGGCGGTACACTCACAACACGCCTGTCGCGGTCGCATTTCACCCCTCACACGGTCGGTCCTGCACACGGCACACGCAAACGAAACGCGCTTCGGCTTGCCTCTTCACTGACACGTGGGACCGCATTTGGAGAAACCGACTAAGGGAGTCCTGGATTAGGGGGTCCCCGGGCGTCCGAGCTATGTGACATGGGCCGGACTGATGGGCTGTGAAGATACAAGACAGAAGACCTTCTCCCGTGTCCAGATGGGACTCTCCTTTGCGTGGATGGCAAGTTAGGCGTTCGAATATGAAGATTCCTTTCTCTGTAAACCGACTCTGTACAACCCTAGGTTCCCCCGGTGTCTATATAAACCGGAGGGTTTAGTCCGTAGAGGCAACAACAATTCCCATAGGCTAGACATCCAGGGTTTAGCCATTACGATCTCGTGGTAGATCAACTCTTGTAACCCCTATACTCATCAAATACAATCAAGCAGGACGTAGGGTTTTACCTCCATTAAGAGGGCCCGAACCTGGGTAAAACATCGTGTCCCCCGTCTCCTGTTACCTTTGATCCTCAGACGCACAGTTCGGGACCCCCTACCCGAGATCGGCCGGTTTTGACACCGACATTGGTGCTTTCATTGAGTGTTCCACTGTGTCGTCAGCAGAAGGTTCGATGGCTCGTTCGATCATCAACAACGATGCTGTTTCCGAGGAGACCTTCCTCCCCGGTCAACTTTTTGTGTTCGGCGGCTTCGCTCTGCGTGCCAACTCGATCGGCCACCTCGAGCAGATCGACAGCTACGCCCCTGGTCATCAGATCAGTTTTGGGAATCTGAATTATGTCGCCGATGTCCGAGGAGACTTTATCTTCGAAGGATTCGCGGCCCCGACCACCGCTCTGGCCTTAGATCCGGAGCAAATCACTGGGTGCGGATATGGGAGTTTGGAACCCGCCGGACTCTCCGCAATCATGGAGCTTACTACCAGAGATCCAGAGGAGACCGCGTCATCGGCTAGCCCGGAGTCAAGCCGGATTCCCTTTATCACCGGAGAGCCGGACTCGTCCCCGGACTCTAAATCCGAACTCTTAAGCTCCACGACAAGTAAGCATGGCCAGGAGGCTTTCGCCTCACCCAGCACCAAAAACTTTGGTCTCCCCGTCCAATCCTCACCCTTAAGAGAGGCTCTGGACTTAATGCGATCCCTCGCCATTACAGAGGAGTCACTTCCGAACTACGCCCAGCCCGGACTAGGGGCTGAGAGCGGGGAATTTTACGTCCCACCCACCACCCACTTGATAGCCACTGTCAAAGATTTAACCGACATGCTCGATTACGCTTCCGAAGACATCAACGGTATGGACGACGATGCCGGAGCCGAACCAGCTCAAAACCCGCCTATCACCAGGCGTTGGACAACCACTTCTACATACGACGTGTACATGGTGGATACACCCAAAGAGGACGGCGATGCAATCAGGATCCGATCAAGGACAAGCCCGTCGAAATTCCACAAAAGCGACGACGTCAACGACGCCGTTCAAGATCGCGGCGAGGAAAGGAAAGTAATACCGGCACCGGAGATAATGACACTCCGGAGAATGCCGAAGACTCGGAACACCCCATTGAGCCTGCCGTAGAACAGGATGACGGGGAAGACGGACAAGTCGACCTAGACGAACCGACCGAGAATGATGATTCGGAGGACAGTAACTATTTACCGGCCTCCGAGGAGGAAGTCAGCCTCGGCAACGAAGATTTCATCATGCCAGAGGAACCCCTCGAGCATGAACGCTTTAGGCGACAGCTCATCGCAATAGCGAGGAGCCTAAAAAAGAAACAGCAACGGCTTCAAGCCGAAGAGGATACGCTCAACGATAGATGGACTAAAGTCCTAGCGGCCGAAGAGTACGGCCTCGAGCGCCCAACAAAGAGCTACCCGAAGCGCAAGCTGCTACCACAATTTGACAACGAGGCCCTTGAGCCAATACCGCCAAGGTACAATCCTGCCGACAAACCCGACCGACCACCACGCGGTCGGTACAAAGCGGCTACACACACCGAACACCAGCCCGCGCCACCTCGCTGTAAAAGCAAGGGGGTAGCTGCTCCGGACTACACCTATGACCTACGACAGGAGCTGGACAATAGAGCCGGCCAGACCAGATCAATCTACGGATCAAGGGGACGTGCTCCAACAAGAGACGACGGTCGTCAAGCCTGGCGTGATAAGCACAACCTCAACCGGGCTAAAAACCGAATGCGGTCGTCCGAATTCCATCATGACGTTGCCCGATACAGAGGCGCCGCACACCCCTTGTGCTTTACTGATCAGGTAATGCAGCACCAATTTCCAGAAGGGTTTAAACCCGTAAACATCGAATCATACGATGGAATGACAGATCCCGCGGTATGGATTGAGGACTTTCTTCTCCACATACACATGGCCCGCGGTGACGATCTCCACGCCATCAAGTACCTCCCGCTAAAATTAAAGGGACCGGCTCGGCACTGGCTAAACAGCCTTCCAGAAAACTCCATTGGCAACTGGGAAGATTTGGAAGATGCCTTTAGAGACAACTTCCAAGGCACTTATGTCCGGCCTCCAGATGCCGATGACCTTAGTCATATAGTCCAGCAACCCGGAGAATCAGCCCGGAAGCTCTGGACCAGGTTCCTAATAAAAAAGAACCAAATTGTCGACTGTCCGGACGCTGAAGCCCTCGCGGCCTTTAAGCACAGCGTCCGGGACGAGTGGCTCGCACGACACCTCGGCCAGGAAAAACCAAAGTCCATGGCGGCCCTTACCGCACTTATGACCCGCTTTTGCGCGGGAAAAGATAGCTGGCTAGCCCGTCGAAGCAATAGCACCAGCGACCCTGGCACCTCCGAAGCCAGAGACGGCAACGGTAGGCCATGACACAACAAACACAAGCGTCGAAGCAACAATGTAGATACTGAAGATACGACGGTCAACGCCAGATTCAGTGGCTCTAAACCCGGTCAACGGAAGAAGCCATTCAAAGGAAACAAAGATGGTCCATCCAGTCTGGACAGAATACTTGATCGACCTTGCCAGATCCATGGCACCCCCGACAAGCCTGCCAATCATACCAACAAAAATTGTTGGGTTTTTAAACAGGCCGGTAAGCTAAACGCCGAACATAAGGGGAAAGGATCGCCCAGCGAGGACGACGATGAAGAACCTCGCCCACCGAACACAGGGGGCAGAAGAAATTTCCCCCCGAGGTAAAAATGGTGAATATGATATACATTACACATATCCCCAAGAAGGAGCGCAAATGGCCGCTAAGGGACGTCTACGCCGTACAGCCGGTCGCCCCAAAATTCAACCCATGGTCGGCTTGCCCGATCACCTTCGATCGAAAGGATCACCCGACCAGTATCCGTCATGGAGGTTCGGCAGCTTTGGTCCTCGATCCAATTATCGACGGATTCCACCTTACGCGAGTCCTCATGGACGGTGGTAGCAGCCTTAACCTGCTTTATCAGGACACTGTCCGCAAAATGGGTATTGATCCGTCAAGAGTCAAGCCTACTAAAACCACCTTCAAAGGAGTAATACCAGGTGTAGAGGCCCGCTGCACGGGCTCAATCACATTGGAAGTGGTCTTCGGTTCGTCGGACAACTTCCGAAGCGAAGACTTGATGTTCGATATCGTCCCCTTCCGCAGTGGTTATCACGCACTGCTCGGACGTACTGCCTTCGCTCGCTTCAATGCGGTCCCGCATTATGCTTACTTAAAGCTCAAGATGCCTGGACCACGAGGCGTTATAACAGTCAATGGAAACATGGAGCGCTCCCTCCGTACAGAGGAGCATACCGTGGCCATCGCAGCCAAGGTGCAGGGTGGCCTTGCTAAGCCGAATACTACACTGGCAGTCAGGCCCCCGGACACGGCTAAACGAGTCCGGTCTACCCTGCAGAACGATAGTCTGGCTCATCCAGAGCTAGATTAGCAATTCAGCCTCCGTCAATGCCCCAGCCTTATAGCGGCATACGTACCGCGCGTACATAACTACGCGTTAAAAATACCATGGGAAAGGACGGAGGCATGCTAAACATAAGGTCCACGGTACGGCTCGACCCTATCCGGACCTCCATATTGCTCCACCTCTTCTCTTCTTGTTTTTTTTATTTTTCAGGTTCTTTACAACTTATATCAGTTCCTGGTGGTAATAGGGGCCGCCTTCCAGGCCCCTACTGCATACTCAATTATTGATCCTCTCAAAGAATCATACACCAAGGTGACAAGCGGTGCAGACGTGCGGCAGAGTGTCCAAAGGATCTTCAAGATCAAATTTTTAATTTTAGGACCTGTATACAGCTTTCCCTTGTCTTCGGCATGTAAAATAGCCGTGATGCTTATCGCATCTTCCGTACAAATACGTTTGACATACCAATTAGACTATAATGGAAACAGTTTCGCCCAACCCTATTGGGCATTGGCTTGCCTTTTTCTGTTTTCCACTTCACGTCCGAATTGGCATATACACCTTGGTACGACTTTAATCGCCAGGGGCTCTATGTGTATCTTCAACAATAAAAAAGTCCGAACACTCTCAGAGTACACTTCGGCGTCCCGAATACTGCATTATATGCATCGGCTCCGAATCACGTCTTTGGTCAATAGTTGGGTTGCCTGGCTCCTGTGCTTGCTACCTTATGTTCCGTTTTCGGCTAAGGTAGTAAAGGGAGAACTACTGCGATTGTGTTTCCGGCTAGCCCGGTCAAGCACCTCAGTAGAGAAAGCCGAAAACTGACTGTCGTGATGCGGCAAGAGCTGGTCAGCAATTCGGCGACTTATTAAATCTTTAGCGATTTTTTCCGTGTTACACGAAGGACTGGCTTTTGTCAGTCACGCGTCTAAGGCATCTAAGTTCGATAGCCGCATACGCACCAGGGGCTACCTTACAGCCCCATTGTCAAACTCCTATGGCTAAGTGAGAGTGGTAAAGCCGCATAGTCCAATTGCCTGGTTCGCCGCACTAACACCTCCTTTACGGACCAAGACGTTGGGTCAAGTGTGATTAAGTGCTATTCCGAACACCCCCGTAGTATCTATGTGGGGGCTGAAGCCGACGACTGGCAAACTCTCAAAGATAAAAACGGCCGCACAGGAGGAAAAATAATGTAAGATCACAGGCACAAATATATTACAAAGGCCTTGGTTTATAATACAATGTCTGGGCAGCTCAGATACATTTACTCGAACATAATATCCTTTGAGCATTGACCCTCTATCAAGCGGGCACCCTCAAGGACATATTCAAAGTAGCGCTCCGGCTTGCGGTGGGCCTTGCCTCCGGGCGGGCCCTCAACCGCCACATCGGCTACCTTCATCTTCGCCCAGTGCATTTTGACACGGGCAAAGGCCATCTGCGCACCTTCTATACACACTGAACGCTTCATAGCTTCAATTCGTGGCAAGGCGTCACCGAGCCGCTTGACCAGGCCAAAGTACCTTCTTGGTATGGGTCCGGCCGGCCATAGCCGGACTATGATGTCCTTCATGGCCAAACTAGACATCCTATGCAGCTCCGCCAGCTGCATCATCTGGTTGTTTAGCAGCGCTGGCCGCTCCGGCGCCAGGTACTGTGACCAGAAGAGCTTTTCCGTCGTGTTCCCCTCTTGGGCCCGGAAGTATTCTGCGGCGTCAGCTGCACTCCTTGGGAGATCCGCAAAGGCGTCTGGAGCACTCCACAGTCGATTTAGCAAAGTATATCTTCGACCGCCAAATATACACTGTAAAAGAAAAGGCTTACCAGCCGCTATCTGTCCGGCCTGCTTGATCTCCTCGCGAGCCGCTCGGGACTCGCCTCGCATCCTTTGCCTCTTGAAGAGCCTTGTTGAGTTTGGCCGCTTGGGCTTTATTACTCTCCTCTAGGGCCTCACACTTGTTGGCGGCGTCTTGAAGCGCCTGCTCCACTTCGGTCACCCGCTCCTCATACTTGCGACGGGTCGCCTGCTCGGCCTCTAAATTTGCAGCCGCTTTATCAGCGGTCGCCCTGCTTGCCTCCGCCTCCTTCTTGGCTTCGGCAAGGGCACTCTTGAGGGTCTTGACCTCGGCCGCGCTGCCTATATTCATAAATATAGCAGCACATGGGCTTCGGCTCTGATTTTGTATTGCAAATTCGGCTCGTCAGGAAACGTTCAAAAGCATACCTTGGGCCTCATTGAACCGCTTGTTGATACGGTCGATTTCATCATCAGCCAGCTTCAGTTTCCGCTGGAGTTCGGAAACTTCAGCGTCCTTGGCTGAAGCCGCTAACAGTGAAGCCTGTTCATCAAAATAGATAAGTACGTTATCTCCGGCGAATTTTTGATCCTCTGTCCGCCCTCTTTCTTCCAAAGAGCCGAACGGAGTCTCAGGGGCTACTATCTATATACAGGCATCCTTTTTTATATATGAAAAGCAACTACAGATATTACATCACATACCTCAAAGCCTGTTAACAGGCTAGTGAACGCTTCGTTCAGTCCGCTTTTGGTGGACTGAACCTTTTCAACCACCGTACCCATTAAGGCACGGTGTTCATCCGTGACGGAAGCATGTCGAAGTGCTTCCCTCAAGGTGTCCGGCGCCTCCGGATTGATGGAGGACGCCGGTGGAGCCGGCACTCACCCCTCTTTCGAGGGAGGCTGCTCGCTCAAGCCCGGAGCCGTGTGGGTCTCCGGAGCAGTATCCGGCTGGGGGCCGGACTGTTTAGGGCCCCCGCCGTCAGTCTCCATGGGGATTACGCCTCCCATGTTTCCGGCAGCCGAGGCATTACCCTCTAGCGCCGTTTCAGCGGCCTTCCGCACCTTTCCTTGGCCTGGAGAGGTCCTTTGAGACAACACCTCGGTGTTATCCGTGGCATGTGGCGGGGAGGCTTGCGGAGGTGACTCGCTCTCCATCATGTCCGACGCCAAAGAATTCCCTGAAGACAATGATTGTTGGGGGAGGTCATGGGCCGGACTGAAAATCATAGATATGTCACCCTACAATTCATAAAAAGCCGGATACATACAGTATCTTTGAATACTTACGATTCGGCCAGGGGCTTCGGCCTGGGGTGCCACTCGGGGACGGCCTCGGTGTCTAATTCCGAATCGTCCGAAAGGGTGATCTTCCCCTTCTTGGACGCCTCCGCCTCTAGGTCCGCAGAAGCCCCCCTTTTCTTCTTTCCCCCCTTAAGGGGAGAATTGCTCTCCTCCTCTTCCTCTTCGTCTTCATCTCCCTCATGGGAGGAGAGAGCTTCGGTATCTTCGGACGCTATGTCCGAAGTACCTTTACGGCAAAGGCCACTCCTGGCCTCCTTGCCCTTCTTATTGGCCTTCTTCTCCGGCGCCTGGTACGGCACCGGAACCAGCATCTTCGTCAGAAGAGGAATAGCTGGGTCTTCGGGCAGCGGAGCCGGACACCAAATCCGCTCTGCCTTCTTCGTCCAGCCCTGAAGGATAAAAGGAAGGTTTAGCATACTCTGTGGATCTACAAATTGAGGATCTTTTTATCTGAGCAACTTACTAGAGAAGCCGGATGAGCGCGGTCGAGGCCGAGGTCTTCGGTCGTTTTCGGCCATGACTTCTGGGCCTTGAAAAGCAGCTTCCATATATCTTCGTGCATTGTGCCGAAGAACCGCTGCAAGGTTCGGGGACTGGCCGGATCAAACTCCCACATTTGGAGAGTCCGGCGTTGGCAGGGGAGAATCCGGCGAAAAAGCATCACCTGAATCACGTTGGCAAGACTGGTGTTCTTTTCTATCATGCTCTTGACGTGCTTCTGCAGCGTCATTACCTCATCAGACGATGCCCAATCCAAGCCCTTGTTAATCCATGATGCAAGCCGCATTGGAGGACCGGATTTGAACTTAGGAGTGGCGGCCCATTTGGCGTCACGAGGCTCCGTGATGTAGAACCACTCCTGTTGCCATCCCTTCACGGTCTCTACGAAAGTCCCCTTTGGCCAGGTGACATTGGGGAGCTTGCTCACCATGGCGCCGCCGCACTCCGCGTGTTGACCCTCGACCACTTTCGTCTTCACATTGAAGACCTTGAGCCGCAGGCCGAAGTGAGGGGGGATTCGGAGGAACGCCTCACACACGACGATAAACGCCGAGATGTTGAGGAAAGAATTCGGGGCTAGATCATGGAAATCTAGCCCGTAATAGAACATGAGCCCGCAGACGAAAGGGTGTAGCGGAAACCCCAGCTCGCAAAGAAAGTGAGGGATAAATAATACCCTCTCATTAGGGGTGGGGATGATCTGCTTTTTGGCAGGGAGCCGGTGGGCGATTTCCGCGGCTAAATACCCCGCTTCCCGAGTTCCTTGATGTTTCCCTCCGTGACGGAGGAGGCCATCCACTTGCCCTGCGCTCCAGATCCGTACATGGCTGGAGTGTTTGCTGGGGACGAAAAGATTGAAGCTTGGGCGCTGGAGCTCGAGGGTGGATGGGCTGGGGAGGAAGAAGGCGTGGGGTGAAAGTTGGATCCTTATCTTCTTATAAAGGCAGTGAATATTGAGCGTCCCCCCACGAGCCTTAAAACTCACCTATTCCCAAGGGGTCGTGCGAACGGCACGGTTGGATTACCCAAACCCATATTAATGTGAATCCCGCAATAAGGGGACACGATCTCTGCTTCAACAAGACGTGTCAATGAGAACCGCGCCTCGAAGCGCAAAGCAGGAGGCTGCAAAATGGTTCGAAATGGTAATAAAGGCCAGAACATAACGTCTCGCCGGAAAAGCTGTCAGTAAACGTGACTTGTTTTGTTTGAGTATTTTGCCCTTGTGGTTCAGGGTTGTGACTATTATACAGAGCCGGATATAGTTCTTTTGATCAACTGCTTTGAAGTATTCGGAGGAGGAACCCGCCTTGCAATGCCGAAGACAATCTGCGCGCTGGACACATCGTCATTGAAGCCTGGTTCAGGGGCTACTGAGGGAGTCCTGGATTAGGGGGTCCCCGGGCGTCCGAGCTATGTGACATGGGCCGGACTGATGGGTTGTGAAGATACAAGATAGAAGACCTTCTCCCATGTCCAGATGGGACTCTCCTTTGAGTGGATGGCAAGTTAGGCGTTCGGATATGAAGATTCCTTTCTCTGTAAACCGACTCTGTACAACCCTAGGTTCCCTCGGTGTCCATATAAACCGAAGGGTTTAGTCCGTAGAGGCAACAACAATTCCCATAAGCTAGACATCCAGGGTTTAGCCATTACGATCTCGTGGTAGATCAACTCTTGTAACCCCTATACTCATCAAATACAATCAAGCAGGACGTAGGGTTTTACCTCCATCAAGAGGGCCCGAACCTGGGTAAAACATCATGTCCCCCGTCTCCTGTTACCTTCGATCCTCAGACGCACAGTTCGGGACCCCCTACCCGAGATCGGCCGGTTTTGACACCGACACCGACCATGCGCCAAACTCCCCCGCCCACCGCGCGAAAATTCCCCCAAAAAATTCCTCCCAAATCCCAAATTCAACTGCCCATCGGCCAACTAGCCAATAATATTCCCCAAACCCCCTCCCCCCTGGCCCCCTCCACTCCATTCGCTCCGCCAAAGCCGCCCTCCCCGCCGCGCAGATACGTCGGCGCTGCGGTTCGTCGAGAGGACGCACGGCGATCCTGTCGCTTCCACAGTATGCTCTCGTAGACTACCGTCCTCCAGCCACGCCGCCACCGCTGGCGACGTTCTTGTGGAGACGCATGGCGGTCAGCTTCTCCCATGGTACGCGCATTCTAGACTGAGGCCTCGTGCATGTCGGAGTAGCGCTGAATGTTAGCTGATAGATGCTATTAATCTCACTGTTTGCCGAAATAGTTTACAGTCAATATGCTCTGCTTAAGAAGCTTCCTTGCCCTGCTCTGCACTCAATCTGCTTTGCTGAGATGGCATGCCACACCCGATTAGTTGCTAAAATATCCTGCCATATATTTATTATGAAGTAGATTGCCATGGTCTAGTAGCCAATCTGTTAGGTGAAATAGCTCGACACCGTTTTATACTCGATCTTTGTTGCTAAGATGGCCTTCGATGGCTGTGTGCTCGGCCTCATTGGCTGCCGAAATAGCCTGCCATAATTTAGCACTCAAATATGTTTGCTGAATTAGCTTTACATATATTTCGTTACTTAGATCTGCTTGTCCAAATATCTTGCCATAGCTTTAGACATCGACCTAGGTATTTTTTTTGGACTTTATAAAAAAACATATATGTTTTTCCTGTAATATCTAGTAGAAGAACTAATTTGTATGTCTAACAGATGGACAGGACTTGGATAACTTCTGCTCGAAGATTCTCCGCTACATATGTCGAGGGGGTTGAAAACTTCATGAACTTTATCAGAGCTGAGTACGGTGGTCCAAAATCAGATGTGCTCTGCCCGTGTAGCAGTTGTATGAATTCAGTCACAAGACCCTAGTATATTGTGCAAAATCATGTACACTTGTATGGGATGTCGGTCACATATACTAGGTGGGTTCATCATGGTGAAGCTGTGAACGTCAAAATTACTGACTATGTGGAAGCAGCAGATCACCATCTTGATCTGCCTGATGCTCAGGTGGAAGAGGAGGAGGAGGTGGTGGTGGCAGCGGAGCCAGTGAGTTTGACCAACATTGAAACAATGCTATGAAATGCTCGCTGTAACACCCTGGATTTTGCCCATTTTCTTTTACTTTTGATTTTGGTCCGGATTCGTTTTTTGTGGCTTAGTAGTCTTGCAAACTGGAGGGATCACCCTTCATTCTTCTTCCTGAGTGGCTTGCCAACCTCAAAACCATTCCAAGACCTTGTCATTTCCATCTTGGACCAACCCCCAATATTCTTTTTCCGTGGGAATATTCCTTTTTCTATTAAAGGAATAACCCTGTTTGCTCTGGGTTGTGAAGTAACCCACATTTCCATCATTCCCAAAATTCCCAAATAATTCTCATAATTTTTTTGGGTCAGATCTTCCACAAATATGTCAAATCTTTCCTTGCCATTTTCAAAAATATTTCACAAATATTCATTTTCTGATTCTGCCTCAGCTAGCAGTTTGTGAAGCAAGTACCCTTTATATTTGCTTGCTTGCTCTCAAACTTTTTGTGCACTCTTTCCTATCCATATCATTGCCACATGCCAAAATTCAACTTTATTTGGATAATAAATATCTCTTGGCTAATTTCCAAAGTTTCTGGGCAACTGGAATCTTTGTGAAGCAAGTGCCATCTAGGAGTATCCACATTAGTTGAAATTTTGCAAGAATCTTCATATGCTCAAATCATGACTCTCCACCAAGTTTCAAGCCTATCCAATCATCTATGTGAGCATAGCATCAAATCTTGGTTCCTGGTCAGATTTTCACATTGTGAAGCAACTATATTTTATATTGCTCCATAATTGCTGAAAATTTACCAGAGTATTCTCCTACCCATATAACCAATCTCCACAAAATTTGGGATCATTTTATATTCCCAATAATTCCCTAGAATTTTTCTAAGATTCTGGTCAGAGAGGTTCATTATGAAGGAAGTACCATTTTGGCTTGTCCAAAGGGCATGAAATTTTTATGGCACTCTCATATGAACAAATCATCATCCTATACCAAATTTTAGCCCAATTGGCTACTCCATGTGAGTGGCCCATCAAGATTGAGTTTCTGGACCAGATTGGTCAGTTGCAAAGCAACTATATTAAATCATGGTCCATTTCTTGCCAAATTTCATAGGACTGTAGTCCTTCCTACCCTAAACCCCCCAGACATCTTATACTGTTCTTATCAACCTCCTGTGGATCACAGTGGGGTGGTCAAGTTTGCTACAGCAAACTTGTAGTGAAGCTTCACATCCACTCTTGGCCTCTTTTGATGAACTATCACTTCAGAGGGGCCCTTCCTTGGATGTATTTTGTACGGGACATGACTTGGCATGCCAGGGCACACCGCGTGCGCCAGTGCATGTGGTGACCACACGGCTGGCATGTCAGCCAGCGCGCTCTGGCGATGGAACCTTTCGGCCTCGTCGCGTTCTTCCTCTCCCTCGCCACCTAACCATGTCCAGCAGCTTCCCCTTGGCCTCGTCTTCGCTCTGGATCCCTCTCTCCCTCCGGATTCTTTCTCGTCGCGCCACGGCAATCGCCACCGCTGTTCGGCCCGTGACCGTCGTCGTCGTTTTCCCTTGTCCCTTCTCCCTCGAGCTCTCCTGAAGCCCCTGCAAGCCCCTCCGCTCCCCCGCGAAGCTTCCCGACGCCGGAACCCGACAGCCACGTCGCTCCGCAGCTCCAGTGTCCGGCTAAGCTCATCGTCGTGGCCGTCCTTATCACCTCGCTTCGCCGCGGCTATATAGACCCCCCTGAGCCCTCTCGTCCACACCAGCAGCTCCACCTCACCTCACTACCCCTCCCCAGCCGCTCAGCCAAACCCCGGAGCTCTCCCTCGCCCTCCATGGCCGACGTGCCCACCGTCGTCCTCCGCTTAAATTCACTCAATGCCGAGCTCCTCCCCTCTTCCCTCCACCACCATCACCTTCCCCACACTCCGGCGATCATCTTCCACCCCTCGCCCCACGCCGGAGTGCCCCGTGGCCGCGCGGCCCTAGTCCGGCCGCCACCTCTTTGCCTCTCTGTTGCCGCGGGAACTCCGTCACCCTGGCCCTCCCCGGTGCTGCTGCTACGTCAGGTGGATGCGGTCCACCGCCACGAGGCCACCGGCGCCCTTGCCTTGGCCGGAGGAGGCCGGAGTCGCCGGAGCCGGCGCCGGCAGCGCCACGGCCCTGCCTCCTCTGTTCTTCAGCGCGAGGAAGAAGGAGCAGGCACGAGGAGAGAGAGAGGGACCAGACAGGTGGGCCCCGACCCCACCTGTCAGCGAGAGGAGGCGGGCCAACTGGATTAAGTGGACACGTATTTCTCTGAATGCGCTTTCAGAATGTTGAAAGCGTATTTCCTTCTACTGCGGCTAAGTTTACGTTTCCTTTCTCAGAAAACGTACTCTGCCCGAAGACGTTTTCTGTCTTCTCCTCCAAGGGCCCGTTTGTGAGAAATATTTGCAGATTGGTCCCTATACTTCGTCGGGCTATAACTTCTTACTCGGGACTCCGATCGAGGTGAATCCAAAGCCCACTTCTTCGTCTCGTCGAGCCCATCGTGTTGGTATCATTTTCACTATGTGGTCCTACTGTGAAAATGACCATTTTGCCCTTGTCCGTAAATAGCCCCCTCCGAGAGAGAACTGTTTCCGGCAGTCAACCCCGCGGACTCTCCGCACTCCTTCCCGATGGTTCCTTCATCCCCAGGCAAGCCACAACTCTCACCGGCATAATTGCAATGCAATATCATAGTTTAACTATTTACTTTAACAACAAGTATGAGTTATTTGTGAACTGAATTGGATTATGCAATGTTGGAGTTATATCTCGGATAGGTGACTACCATGTTGAATACCGGATTGTTAGGGACTAGTAGTTTACCCACTTGTTGATACTACGATGCTGAGATTACCGTCTATGATTGTTTCGGAGTTCATCCGGCAGTTCGAGAAGATGAATTAGTAGCAGTGGCTTAAGCATACTGGTTATCTGAAGGTCAGCTATGACGGAAATATTATTCAGAGATGTGATATTTAGTAGGTTGACCTTGAGTCACCTGTCTGGACTTATCCGTGCAACCACATTTGCCGGTATGGGACGACCTTGACTTGGTCTGATCGCATGCTCTTTCACCGGTACTGCCCGATAGGGAAAGTTATGCGTGCGCGCTACCCTGGCCCGGTAGGCGGCGATAACCTTGTGAGCCCAGTTGAGTTATTTGGATCCAGGTCCCCATTTGGGATAGTTTAGTTTGGCCATGACGGTGGCAGGTGTCACGAGGTGACACAGGGGCCACCCAGCGCTTGACTCTGGGGGGGGATGATTGCCGGTGGTACGATGGGAGAGTCACGGGTCAGGCAGGTTTCGTTGGAGCAACGCTGATCCACCCGAATGGGATCACGAGGTCAGTGCTCCATGGTGTGGCTAAAGTGCGCAACCTCTGCAGAGTGTAAAATCTATTCGAATAGCCGTGTCCACGGTATTGGACAGTCCGTCCAGACCTCACTAGGTGGTCAACCATGGTAGTGATGATAATGATGGAAAACTCGTTGTAAGATCAGAAGTACTCGGTGGATCATGAGTATTCTGAGGGTTGTGAGACAACCCGGAAGAGAGTAAGTTTGCCAGACTTGTCATGCAGACGGAATCAGGTATATGATATGTTAGCCATGGGATGGCTATGAGATGAATGGTCGGATGACCACATGATTTGGATTGGACTTGGAACAGATTCGGATCGGATCCTGAGGTTATTCGGAGTATGGATTAAACTACTTAATATGCTCTACCTTACTGCATTTACTTCAGTAGTTATCTTGCTAGATAACCAAGCTTGTTAATTTTGACCGTTATGATGTTGTCTTGCTTTAATGCTAATGTTTGCTGTGAGCTTGCAAGTACATTCAAAGTACTCACCTGGTGTGTCATGCCAGTTTGCAGGCCATGCCATGATTGCTTGCTTGTCGAGGATCCCGCGTTTGCGACCTAGGATACGCGTTCTAGCCAGAGTCCCTGTGGAGTGGAGTCCATCATCGTCGTCGATGTTCCGCTGCCAAGAGAGTTAGTCCGCTGTTAGCATAGAGCTACCCCGGGCAGGCGTAGTGTCGCCGTGCCGATATAATCTTTGTACCCCTTTGTAACCATATCCATTGTAATAAAGAGCTGATTTGTTCTATGCCAACAGTGCCGTATTCCAGAAGACTTGTCCCTGGGCTGGAATATGGGGCGTTCCGGTCTACTCTGAGCCGAGGTGCCACACTCGCGCATTTCATGAACTTTCACGTGCAGAAGAAAAACGGTGGGCCCGCATGTTGGAACAATGCAACGTGGCAGTCACCCTAGGAAATAAGTTGTCAGTATTCTCAGCAATGGTCACCTTTCTTCAGGTGAAGACATCTGAGCGGATGACCAACAAATCATTCGATGCGTTGTTGGCTGCTTCCCGCAAATCTTTCCCAGATGCATCTGAGCTGCCACACACCTACAGTAAAATGAAGAATTCCCTTCGTGCAGTTGGAATTGGATATGATATGATCCATGTTTGTAAGAATAATTGTCTTCTGTTCCGGAAGGATTATGCCAACTTAAGTGAATGCCCAAAATGCAAATCATCAAGATGGAAAGGTGGCGATGCTGTGAAGAGGATTCCTCATAATGTTCTGAGACATTTTCCAATTATACCAAGATTGCAGAGGTTGTTTCATGATGCTGAAACAAGAGAGGATGTACTGTGGCATTCTAGGAACCAGGAGTACAGAGATCAGAATGTAATGAGCCATCCATCACATGGTAGTGACTGGAAAAGCTTCAATCAGAAACACAAAAAGTTTGCTGCTGACCCGAGAAACATTAAACTTGGCTTAGCTACAGATGGATTTAACCCATTTGGTCACCAGAGCGCCACATATAGCATGTGGCCAGTCTTGTTATCCCTTACAACATGCCACCAAATGTCTGCACCAAAGAATCAAACTACATGATGGCCTTGCTCATCCCAGGTCCAAAAAGTCCTGGAAAGGATTTTGATTTATTCATGGAGCCTCTTGTGGAGGAACTTCAACAGCTATGGAGGGGTGTTCTCACTCGAGACCTATATAGCAGCCCACCAGCTGATTTCTTTCTACGTGCTGTTATAATTTGGTGCATCCATGATTATCCGGCTTTGGGCACTATGTCAGGGTGAACGACACATGGTTACAATGCATGTGTTCGCTGTGACAAGAATCCGCTGTCATACGCAATACTTAGCAAGATATGTTACATTGGACACTGCCGTTTCCTTGCCAAGGACAAGCCATGTCCTACAAAATACCGAAGACATGTGTTCAATGCAAAGCATGAAAACCGTGATGCGCCAAAGAGGCTCACCGGCAATGAGTTGCAAGAGGAATTAGAGAAGGTCACGCATATTACACCAGGAAACCATCCTGATAATGGTAGCGGGAAAAGGAAGCGTGGTAGGGCAGAAGAGAGATTATTGTTTACCCGCAGGTCCACTTTGTGGGACTTGGAGTATTGGAAAGATTTGGATCTGCGGCATAATCTTGATGTGATGCGCATCAAGAAAAATATATGTGACAGCATTATCGGCACACTTCTTAATATTGAAGGCAAGACGAAAGATACCTTAAAATCTAGGATTGATTTGACACACCAGGGTATCAGAACCGATTTGCAGGTGAAGGCTGATGGTGCATCACAGGATATGGCACCAGTTGTGTACGTCTTAGACAAGGTAAATAGAAAAGAATTCTGCAAGATCCTGTCACATGTGAGATTCCCACATGGATTTGCTTCCAACCCTGAAAGGAGAGTCAGTGCAGATGGAAACAAGGTACAAGGGTTGAAAACTCATGACTGCCACGTCCTACTTCAAAGGGTTTTACCTGTTATCCTTAGAGGATTGGGCCGCCCTGACTTATATAGAGCAGTTGCAGAGTTGGGACAATTCTTCAGGGAACTCTGAAGTAGAAATATCAGGATAGATGCTTTGGAGCGTCTTAGAGACAAGATACCAACTATCCTATGCGACCTTGAGAAGATATATCCTCCAGCCTTCTTTGATGTGATGGTGCATTTTTGTTGTTCATCTACCTGATGAGGCACTACTTAGAGGTCGAGTACAATATGGCTGGATGTACCCTATTGAAAGGTGGCTAGGCACTTTCAAGGGCTATGTTAGGAACAAAGCTAGACCTGAGGGTTCCATTGCAGAGGCCTACATTGCTACAGAAGCGTTGACATTCTGCTCAAAATACATTGAAACAGCAGATCAGCTTAGCAAAAAGGTGGGTGAAGACAATCCCGAGCTCAATGTTTTCGATTGTTCTGTTTGAGTTACAGGGAAGAGTCGACAAGATGACAAACCTAAAGATTTGGACAAAATGGTTTGGTTTGTGTTGAATAACTGTCCTGAGATTCTGCCTTGTATCGAGTAAGTGCTAAGTTCTGCAGCTTATACATCATAATCTACTAAACTTGCAGCACATTCTTATATATTTAGATGTTTGACGCGATCACTATGTTGTGCAGCATCTACAAAAATGAGTTACTGGTGCAAAATCCAAGAAACATTGACAAACTGGTTATGGCAGGATTTGCGAAATGGTTCAAGAGCCGTGTAAGCTTTTGAATTGCACTGTCAGTTTTTTTAATATATTGAGTACATAAGATGATTAGCTTGTCTATTTTCTAACCATAGGTTCAGAAGATGCGGGAGGATGGGCAGGCAGTTAATGATGCCCTTTACGCACTAGCAATGGGTCCTGATACTCGGGTAAGACATTATGAATCTTGCGTTGTTGGAGATGTGCGCTACAACACCCTTGCATGCGACGAAGGCAGGTAGACACAAAACAGTGCCGTCATGAGCACAGATACGTACAGTGATGAAACAACTGAAATGTATGCTAACATAACAGACATTGTTCAGTTGCAGTATATCTCCAATTTCGAGGTTTATCGATGTGTGGTTCTGTTTTACTGTCGTTGGTACAACCTGTTTTCCAGGATCGCAAAACCCAAAGCTGATGATTATTTCAAATCCATCAATGTCAAGGCGGCGTACCACACCGACGAGCCTTTTATTTTGGCAAATCAAGCAACACAGATATTTTTCTTGGAAGACACATATGCACATAGCGATGACTGGAGAGTATTGCAAAGGTTTGAGCAGAGGAATTCGTTTCATGAAGTTGCACAACAAGATGATGCTTACACTGCTCCTGATGTAGAATATTCCATAGAAGTTCGTAGTATCTTTGAGGACCATCATGTCAATAAGGCTGGCGAAAAGATTCCCTGTCGGGCTGTGGACGTACGAGAGTTGATCGATAAGAGGCCAATGTTCGAGGACATTGAGGATGAAGAAGAAGATGACACTGGGGGGGAATTACGATTCAGACTGATACACATGGTGAAGATGTTGATGCTGCTGCTGCGGATGATGATTAGATTGCTTTTGTCGTATTTGCCTATGAGAAGAAGACTTTTTATCTACTATATGTGAAATTGTGTTTGCTGTGACAACTGAAACCTGATGAAGTTGTTGTTTAGTATTTTGCTGTGAGAACATCACTTATTATGTATGTTGATTTGTGTTTGGTGATTGTATGACGACTAAAACATGATGACATTGTTGTTTAGTTGTACTCATATTTGGCTATGAAAGTTGTATTTGATGACATAGTTTGCTGTTGGATTGCAATTTGCTCTACGTCTTTGAATGGGAACGAAGCTGACCCGACAGGGCCTCTGCTAATTTATTTATTTATTAGCAAAAGGGCCTCTGCTATTTATTTATTTATCAGGAAAAGGGGATACCCCCCCCCCGATTTCCGTTAATAGAAATCATTAGATGTTCACAACACTACGCCTAGCCTGCTAAACAGGTTTTATTCATTACTAGTTTCAGCAAAGTGCTCATGTCATAGCCACTAAATACATCATGAGTGCTACATACACTGCAAATAAAGAGACAATCATCCTATAGAGCACAACGATTTTGCCCATTATCTTCACAAGCTCTTTCATCTCCTCATTGCTGTCAAGGCCGTTCAGCAGCTGTTGCTTGGCCATGATCAGAGGAACTGCATCTTTAACCTTCTGCTCTGCATCTTCCTCTTCTGTCGTTCCTTCAGTTACTTGTCCAACACCCCAACCTGCTGGTATTGGGATTCCTCGGCTAACCAAATAATCAGCGTAGTTCCATTCCCCCACATCAGCAACTTCCCAGAAATACAAATCTTCCCTTTTCTGCTCGAATCAAATTGGAAGATCATCAACCAAACTATTAAAAAAATCAGCAACTGAAAGCAGGCAAACAAGACTTAAACATATTATTACCCCATGATTCAGGCATTTGTAGAAGACTCGGCCAGGTTTGAGGATTGTGGTTGAGACGCGACGGATGACTCTGCGTGATTTGCAGCAGTGGCACCACACCAACGGCAGCGGGTTGCGATGAGCAACCGGCTACGGGGCGTGTGCCGGCGGGGGTGTGATGAGACCCATAGGCGATGGTACGGGTGGCGACTTGGCGCATATCTGGTTGTTGCCTGCTGAAGAGCAGGTGGACGAGCCACCAGCGGACATGGTTGCTGCGGCCAGAGCTTCTGATGCTAGGCAGAGTAAGTAGAGAAGAGGAGAAGCGAACGTTGGATATGTCAGTTTCATTACTTGCAGAGTAGCATAGCACTATATATAGTCATAGTCTAGGTTTGGATTCGAACCAGCTACAGGAGCACATCTCTCTTTTTTCTAAAACTCAGCAACATCTCTTTACTAGTACACTAGCTTGTTCTGTACGCCTTCTCAAGTCTTTGATTTTCTTTTCTTTTTTGCAAGGAAGGAAGGAGGAGAAAATTGAGGGTTCCTACAACTCGAACCCAAGACCACTCGGTTGAAAACCAAGGGTGCTAGTCACTTATGTGGCGAACGTTCCCTGGGAGGAGGACGGCAAATGAACGCATTTTCCTGGCAGTTTTAGTTGCGACGCAAGATCAAACGGTCGCAGTTTCGGGAATGTTATCTGGCGAACAAACCCAGTTTTTATTTTCTTCCTATAAAAAAGTATGCTACATGGAGTCGGCTTAGTCAACAAACGATTCTGACAACCTTGACTGTTGGATTGACATTCAACGTCTATCGTGTTTCTTCAATCTCTTCTTCCTCCAGCCGCCAAAGCCAAACCAGCGCCGGCGGGACCGCCTGCTCCCGCCTTCCACGGCTGGTTGTGCTGCTGCGCATGCATCGCGGCCACATCGCACCCTAAAACTCTGCGCATCTTCCCCGGCTCCTGTTCGTTCCCGTCCAAGGCCTCACCATCGTCCTCCGCCTTGGTTTGCTCGCCACAGCGCCGCCCTCCGGTGTTGTCAACATGGTCAACAACCGAGAGGAATAAG
Organism: Thinopyrum elongatum; assembly: GCA_011799875.1. Lineage (NCBI taxonomy): Eukaryota > Viridiplantae > Streptophyta > Magnoliopsida > Poales > Poaceae > Thinopyrum > Thinopyrum elongatum. The sequence goes on from CM022303.1 coordinate 431,171,919, forward strand.
GAGATGACTGTACATGGTGAGGATGATGGTAGGGACCCACCAGGTCATGGCAGTAGGCAAGCAAGTGCCTCCTTTATTACAAGAAAAAAAGGGTTCCTCCTGATGGTTTTCTGACATCTGGGTCGCACGCCACTGTCAACGTAGTCAATAAGCGAGATAACTGCACAAGGAGCGGCTGACACCCGGGACCCAGCAGCGCGCGCAGTATTTTCTTTTTTTGTTTTCGGGACAGAGAAGGGTATCAACTGGGTTGTGCGGGAGCTATGGCCCGTCTAGCCCAGAATTTTATTTCATATGTTTACCACATGACCAGCCCAGTTTTTTTTCCTTTCTGAAAATGGCTAGCCTAGCTATTTTGTTTTTTGCAGAATAACCAACGTAGGCCTACTTGCTTTTCTACGCCCTGCTGGGCCGGAAATCTTTCAAGACGAGGAGGGATGCATTCGGGCTTGCCCAGAAAATGGGCTATAAGTAATAAGAAATGGGCTGTAAAATGAAAAAAAAACAGCAAACAGGCAATTAGTTCCAAAATACTTTTTTCTTTCGGATTTTGATATTTTAAATTTCATTGTTTTTGTGCGGGTAAAATTTCATTGGATTTAAATTAAGGTATGTTTAGTTTTAAAATTAATTTGAATCTGGCTAGAAATTTTGGGCTGTATGCTGTTTGGGATAGATTTGGAGGCTGACTTGTGGGTCTACTAGGTTGACGTGTACGAAAGGCTTTGTCAACTTAGTCCACAAACGATTCTAGCAGCAGTAACCGTTGGATGTTAATCCAACGGCCGTGCTGCTTCTTCAATATCTGATCTTATTGCTCCAACCTCCCAAACCAGTGCCGGTGGGACTGCCTGCTCCCGCCTCCCGTGGCCGGCTGTGCTGCCGCACAGGCCGCACCACCCCACCCAACTCCATCGCTGGCCAGGCCATTCCTCTACTCACCCACACCTCCTATTATTTTCCGGCGACGGCAGCCGAACCAATAAACCCTCGTACTCCCCACCGCATGGGCAACCACTGCCGAGTCTTCCCCGGCTCTGGGTCATTCCCTTCCTAGGCCTCGCCGTCGTCCACCGCCCTGGTGCTATCGGCGCGGCGTGGTGAACGTGGTCAATGAATGACATCCATCAGAAGAGGACTGTGCGTGGAGAGGCTGACAGCTGGGTCCACGGCCGTACGCAAGTAAGTGCCTCCTTATTACACGCAAAATAATGATTCCTCCACCTGACAGCGGGGACCCACCGGAAGGGCCTCTGTATTTCGCGAAAAAAACGTTCCTCCCACTGACAGCTTGGACCCACCAGCTATATCTTCGCACGCAAGGAAGTGCCTCTTTATTACGCACAAAAAAATGAATACTCTCCTGCTAGCTGGGACCCACCATATTTGGACGCTGACATGTGGGCCTACTAAGTTGACAGGGACGCAGGATTTGTCAACTTAGTCAATATAAACGATTCTAGCTGCAGCGACCGTACGATGTCCATCCAACGCCCGTCGTGCTTCTTCAACCTCTGGTCTTCTTGCTCCAGCCGCCCAAACCATCGTCGGCCATGTCGCCTGCTCCTGCGTCCCGTGGCCGGCTGTGCTGCCGCGCAGGCCTCACCGCCCCACCCTACTACCATCACTGGCCTGGCCATCCCTGTACTCACCCAGAACTCCTGTTATTCTCCGGCGATGGCAGCCTCACACTGCAGCCGAAGCAGTAAACCCTCGTACACCCCTCCACGTGGGAAACAACTGCCGAGTCTTCTCCGGCTCCTGGTCATTCCCTTCCTAGGCCTCACCGTCGTCCCCGCCTTGGTGCTCTCAACACGGTGTGGTCAACGTGGTCAAGGAACTACTTCCATCAGAAGAGGACTGTACGTGGAGAGGCTGACAGCCGGGTCCACGGCCGCAGCAAGGAAGTGCCTCCTTATTACGCACAAAATAATGATTCCTCCACCTGTCAGCAGGGACCCACCGGAAGGGCCACTGTATTTTGCGAAAAAAAACTTTTTCCCCCTGACAGCTGGGACCCACCAGCTACATCTTCGCACACAAGGAAGTGCGTCCATACTACGGGCAAAAAATGATTCTTCCCCCTGACAGCTGGGACCCACCAGCTATATCTTCGCACGCAAGGAAGTGTGTCCTTATCCTCCCTGACAGCTAGGACCCACCCGGTCGAAGCGTACGTAGCGTTGTCTGTCTGGTCGCGAACGTGTACGTACATACTGGTCGGTCGGTCTCTCTGTAACGATCAACTGTGGCCGAGTAAGGAGCGGCACGTGTCGTAGTAGAGGCGCAGACGTAGCATGTCACGGAGTCCCGTCTATATCGTGTACACGTACATACAACCATGCTGCAAGAAAGTAAATACAGCTACGTATGTACATACGGGCGGGGTCTCGAACGCGTACAGCGACATCGTCCTGTTCATCGGCAGCCAACCAGCTAGGTCGCAATGGAGGAAATAGCATCGTGTTCATCGGGAGGCAACCAACTGGGTCGGAATACGTCGTGTTCATCGGGAGCCAACCGGCTTGGACAGAATAGCCGAAACGAGGTCTGGCGTACCGCAGAACGGAGGAAACGGCCTTCTGTTCGACCGCGTACGGTCGAAACGGGGTACTGTTCATCGGGAAGGGTCTGGAATACCGCAAAACGGAGGAAACGAACTTCTGTTCGAGGGCCTACGGTCTAAACGGGGTCATGTTGATCGGGAGGGGTCTGGCGTACCACAAAATGAAGGAAACAAACTTCTGTTGGAGTGCCTACGGTCAAAACAGGGTCCTGTTCATCCACCGTCTACTGCCTCGCTCCAGCCTCCACGGGCTATTGTTCATCCACCGTCGACTTCCTCCAACCTCCACCATATAATGTTCATCCAGCCTCCACAGGCTACTACTCGTAGAGCCTCCACGAGGTCCTGTTCATCCACCCCCAACCGGCTGGGGTGCGGCGGCCTCCTCGGGGTCCTGTTCATCCAGCGGCAATGGCCTACTACCACGGGGTCCTGTTCATCCAACCCCCACTAAGAACTGTTCATCCACAGCCAACCAACCGGCTCGACTCACCACGTGTCGACTCCTTCTACGTACCACGCGCATGGTAGCAACGGTCACTATTCATCGAGAGGCAACCCAACACCGGCTGGCTACGTCTCGCACGGGGGCTCGATCGGCTTTAGTAAGCAGCAGCAGTGATCGATCGCTCGGGTTCAGTTAGCAGCAGCAGCGAAGGAATCGCTCGGGTTCAGTCAGCAGCGAATAAATCGCTCAGGTTTAGTTAATAGCCAAGGGATCGATCGCTCGGGTTCAGTAACGTAGCTAGTGCGATCGCTCGATTTCAGTTAGCCAACGCCTCGCACACACGCGCGTACATGAGAGAAACGCGCAAACCTCCGTGTATCGCTCGGCCCCGACCACCAACCGTAACCGGGAACTCCCCGATATTTTCCTCGCCCTCGCTTCTACCATGATTTTTTCCGTCATGGAAGGCCCAAGGAATGTCATGCAGGTGCGTCTCCGGACCGCCCAGGACGAAAAGCCCATTTTCTGTCATGATTCTTTGTCATAGAAGTAGGAGCCCACCACATCTATGATGATACGTGTTTTTGTCAGAATTATCGTCATAGAAGTGTCATAAGCATGACAGGAAAAAAATTCGTTCGGGCTAAAATGTCACGGATGTGTCTTTTTTTTTGTAGTGTCGTCTCTGTGAACTCCGAATACACTAAGGATTTGGGTATTTGATCTGAGTTGGCCACTGGCCTATATGCACTAACCACCACACAGGAACAGTTATGGGAACTCGGCATCGTATGTTTCTTCCAAAAGCTCTGTCAAATGTCCAGTTCAGCATTGTAGCACGGTCGGATCGTGCCATCCACTACACAGGTGGCGCTGGTATCCACCCTTCTCGCAACGACCCGGAGTGCAATGGGCGATGGGCCCAAGACCCGGAGTGCTTAGGATGTAGACCGACGGGGACCTCTTTGCGGAGCCTCGGTAGGACTACGACGTGTTGATCTTTCGAGGCCGGGCATGACCCAGGAAAGTGTGTCCGGCCAGAGTAATCAAGCGTGTTGGGTAATGTGGTGCACCCCTGCAGGGAAGTTATCTATTCGAATAGTCATGTCCACAGTAATGGACGCTCGGAGTTGTATCCCGATCTATTACAACTAGAAATGGATACTTGAGATATGAGATGGATATGTTGGCTCCAGGATTACTTTCTCGCAGGGAGTCGGGGAAGGATCTCTGGGCGTTATTTACAACATGCTTGTTTATTATAAAATGCTATTATATACTCTTCTGAATGCTGCAAGATGCTTGAAGATGCTAGTCTTCGATAGGCTAGGCCTTCCCCTCTATTCTGGCATTCTGCAGTTCAGTCCACAGGTACATCCCTTCCCTTGATACAAATGCATACTTAGTATAGATCTTATGCTTGTGAGTACTTTGGATGAGTACTCACGGTTGCTTTGCTACCCCTTTCCCCCTTCTTCTTCTTTCTTTCCGGTTGTTGCGACCAGATGGTGGATCCCAGGAGCCAGATGCCACCCCCGTCAACTACTACTACTACCCCGAGGGTGCCTACTACTACGTGGAGACCGCCGACGACCAGGAGTAGTTAGGAGGTCCCAGGCAGGAGGCCTTGCCTCTTGGATCATTGTTGCTTTTGTGCTTGCCTTCTTAAGGCAGTCTTGTTTAACTTATGTCTGTACTCGGATATTGTTGCTTCCGCTGACTCTTGTGTATTTGAGCTTTTGTATTCGAGCCCTCGAGGATCCTGGCTTGTAATATAAATCTTGTGTTACTTTATTTGTGTCTAGAGTTGTGTTGTGATATCTTCCCGTGAGTCCTTAATCTTGATCGTACACATTTGCGTGTATGATTAGTGTATGACTGAATCGGAGGCGTCACAAGTTGGTATTAGAGCCGACTGCCTGTAGGAACCCCCCTTTCCAAGTCCTTGGCCGAAGTTGAGCCTAGTCCTTGAAAAAAAATATTTTACTAAGATGGCTGTGTGGCTTACGGGCCCACGACGCCATTGGGTGGTATTAGGATCTTTTACTCCTCGTCTATACTCTGGGACTCTGATCTCTCTTCTATTCGAGATAAATGATTTTGCTAAATCTAACATTAGGATCTCATGATCACATCCACCCGGAGATTTGTATTACGCCTTTCTTGAATTGAGGGCCAGGATTTGCTTCACATTGTTCACGGGCCACATGATCCTCTTATTGAGGGCACCCTGCAGATTCCTCGCTCTAGTGGTTTTCTCTGACGTTGATGTAGCCTTTGCTATGTCTCGTTGTTGTATCCCTCCATCGTGAGATGCGTGCCGCCTAGTATGTCTAGGATGTTTCTCTTGTCTGAACTCATACTAACAGCGTGTAATTGGCTCTATATATGTATCTGTATGTCTTTAATGACTACTACTTTGTACATATTACGCCTTTGTTCTTTGTTCAAGTTACATCATGAATGACTCCATACACCTGCTCCACCCCTTGTTAAACCACTCCCTGATGTTTTGAGCAGGATGGATGACGATCCTCCACCTCCACCCTATATTGCCGCAATGATGCAGCAGTTTGAGCTGAATCGTCAGTTTATGACTGGAGTAATGGCCCAGTTTCCAAACCAGAATGCTCATCAATAGCCTGCCCCAATAACACTGCAAGAATTCGTGCACCTCAACCCGTCCATTTTCCGCAACTCCACCAATCCTATGGATGCTGATGATTGGCTTCGTGACATCGTGTTTGAGATGGAGTTAGCTAATGTTGCCCTGCCAGTTACGTCACCTTTGCGACATTCCACTTGAAGTGTCCAGCTACTCAATGGTGGGAAAGCCACAGGGGTATGTTGCCTGCAGAGACTGTAACCACTTGGCAGGAATTTCAGTCAGCCTTCCTGTCGGTGTACAAAAGTAGGGGCCATTTTGTACCCCTTTACTTGTGCACGGGCAGTCGTAGCCACACTTGCGACCATGCTCGGCGGGGCAGAAGAAGGAAAGACTCAGGGGCGCCTGCGTGGTGGCATGCAGATCTTTGTGAAGACCAAAGGCCTGCGAGTCCAGATAAGGACCAGAAGACGGAGACCCCCGGCAAGATCCTTGCCGGGGACGGCTGCAAGACCCCCGGCAAGATCCTTGCCGGGGACGGCCGCAAGACCCCCGGCAAGATCCTTGCCGGGGACGGAGGCGAGATCCCGGCAAGACCCTTGCCGGGAGCATCAGTGGGGCCGCGGCCAGGCCCGCACCTGCCAACGTTTCGCTGCCCCACGGCCGTTCCGGTGCAACGACCAGCCCGCCAACTAGGCGAGCACCTGCGTGGCAGCATGCGGCTTCTAAGCCAACTAGCCAAGCACCTACGTGGTGGCAGGCAGATCTTCGTGAAGGCCCTGTCACCGCACCAGCACAGCAGCCAGCCAGCCAGCATGGCGCTGCATGCCTCGTCACCTTGGACGCGTGTCGAAGCAAGGCGAGGCGGCGACGGACGGGACGGGCTATGTTGCCGTCCCCGATAAAGCAAGAGGGCACGTAGGCAGCGCATTAAATGCGTTTGTCCTATGATGTCAGGCGATAAACTTGTACACTGTAGATACTTTCCACCTCCTGTGTGCCACTGTGGCGACCCCTTTGACATATAAAAGGAGGCCCGAGGCGTACTGTGGAAGGATTCGGACTTTTTGGACTGGACACGCATAGTAGCTAGTCCAAGAGTAGAAGAACACAAGATAAACACAGCCAAGCAGGACTAGGGTTTTACGCTTCTCAGCGGCCCGAACCTGGGTAAAAATCCATCGTGTTAATCGTTAGATCTGCTCTTTGCGCACTCCTCATCCCTGCCGAACCGTAAAGGGGTCCACGCGATCCCATAGGTGTCGTTCGCACCGACATCTTTGGTGCGCCAGGCAGGGGGTGTTAGGTTGTGCAAACCTGATCTAGCAGTCAGCGCATTTTTTCATGGATCACCATGGCTCCGATGAAGAAGGCCCCAGCGGTCGCCCTGTCTGGTGCTGGACCGTCCGCGCCAGCGCGGACGAGCGACAGGGTAGAAGCTGGCGGCAGAGGAGGTCAAAACCATCCTCATCACCCTGGGTCTAGCGGCCAGGCGAGCGGCTTCGTCTGCAGCCGCAACAATGATCCGCGCGGCAATGAAAAGCTAAGTCACGCAAAATTTTGAGCAATTTCCTTTTTATAAGGATATCTTCCTCGAAAGATCTTGTTCCTTGTATGGAAAACCTGTGCGCAAAGGAACCCTTCCGCTATTGGCAACACCCTTGTTCTGTTTCAAGTCCGCTCAACAGTCCAAGCGGCTGCGCCAAGAATGGCAAGGTGGCTTGCCCGGCAGCAAGCGCCCCCAGCAGGCTGCTAAGGATCCATTCCTTAAAGCGCCGCGGCACGGGTTTACGCGCCGGCAAACCGATCCAACTAAGCATAGGGTGTGTACATACAAAGAAAGATCAAACAGGAAGATAGCATGCACTATTTCAAAATACTGCAAAGTTATATTACATCAATGGTTGCCGCGGTTCTAACTTAAGATAAAATTGTCTTGGGCATGAACTCGCAGTGGCAATGAGAAGCGAGGTGGCTAGTCCCAGCGCTGGCCTTCCAACCTCTTGACTCCGTCAACGCAGCTGATGATGGGCTCGATACGCTCTTCGAGTGCCTTGAGGTCCGCATCCTCCGGCAAACTCTCAAGCGCGTTGGCGAAGTCAACGCTGGGGTTCCAGAACGCCACCTTGGTGAGCACCTTGGTCAGGGTGCCCCGGCAAAGCTTCCGAGCCTCATTGGCCAAATAAGTTGCTCGACTGGAGCGGAGCTGCTCCAGGGCATCGAGGACGTGCTCGAAGAACAAGGTCAGCCTGGCACTGGCGCTTATGCTCGCCTCCTAGGAGTACCTGAAGTCCGGCATGCCCATGACGGCTAGCTGCGTGGTGAGCCTCTCTGCAATGTCGATGAGGCGACTGGTCCAGAGCCCTGTGCTGTCCACATAGTCATTGTGGGCAGCATTGGCACTCTACAGCAGCTGCCTCTCATCCTCAAGGGCCTTGATCAGGGTCTCCTCACGGGCCCTGGCCTCCAAAAGCGTCCCTACCAAGGCGTCCAGCTTCAGCTTCAGATCATCGATGGAATCATTGGCCTCGGAGAGCAGCTTGGTCTTGTCGGAAATGGCGGCCCGCAAATCCGCCAGAGTGTGGGTAGTCGTGTCCCTGTCCTTCGTCAGCTTTGAGATCTCCTCTCTCAGCTCCTCCCGCTCCAGCTCCAGCTTCTCCACCTTGCCGGCTTGGTCCAGGGCCAGGGCATCAAGTGCATCTTTGTGCTTCTGCTCCAGCTCCTGGGTTCGCTGCGCAACGAGCTTCTCGATCTCCTCGTCCTTGCCGTGGAGCGTGGCGGCAAGCACCTGTTCACGAGCAACGAGGTCTTCCTCTTGGGTGTCCAACAGGGCTTGGCGCTGCCTCTGGTCAGCTTCGTCCTTGGCGGCCTGTTCCTTCGCCGCCTCTTGGGCTTTCTCGATGTCGGCCTGTTTCAGGAGGAGCTCTCGCTGGCACTCGTCTAGCTGATCCTGGGTGGCCCTCAGGTCCTGCCGGGCCTCGGCGAACCAGACTTGCATCTGAGCGACGCGCCCCTGAAAGTCTGCCTCTGCCTTGTCCACGGCCGCCATCCTGGAGTTCACCTTATCCTGGCGGGCACGGTGGAGCGCCTGAAGCTTCTAGAAATTGGCACTCATGGCCCGGAGGAGCGGCTCCTCTTGGGAACCACCGCTGCTAGCGCTCGGTTCGTCGACAACCTGGAGCCCTGCGGCGGCGAGGGCCTCATCGTCAAAAACCTCCCCTTCGGCTGGCGCTCTGGTGTGTGTCGTCCCTGGGAGATGGACGAACAGATCATCGCCCACTTTCAAGTACTTACCCGGGGCAGGGGCTGTGGGGGAGGAAGGTTGGTCATCAGCCACCCCCTCCCCGGCAGGCTCCTTGGCGGCCTCCTCGGCATCAGCCTTGCCGGCCTCCCCGGCGGGCTCCTTGGCGGCTTCCTCGGCAGCAGCCTTGCCGGGCTCCCCGGCAGGCTCCTTGGCGGCCTCCTCGGCAGCGATCTTGGTGGCCTCAGCTTCGGCGTCCTTGGCAACCTCCTCAATGACAGCATCGACGTCCACCTAGTCCGTCGAGGGAGGGTCTGGAAACCAGAAAGGAGAATGAAGCAAGGCCAAAACCGAAATTCAAAACAAAGAGAAGAAAGAACATCGCATGGCAGAGATAGCAAGGGACGGGAGGCAGGCAGCTTACTCGTGTCGAGCTGAGGAGAAGTGGTTCCCTCCCCGCCAACGTCCGTTGCCGGGACGGAGTCACCAGCGCCCATGCTCGCCCCCTCTTCCTCCATGTGCATGGCCTCGGTGGTAGATGCCCTTGCCGGTGACACCCCTCTGGGTGGCATGGTTGACGGGGGCGGCATGTCAGGAGCGGCCCCCAGCAGCTCCTCCTATTGTCGTTCCCCTCCTGCGAACCCGGCAAGGTCAGCGCCAAGGATACACACCCCAACGCCCGTTGATGGGAAGTGAATAACGAACTTACGCTGGGGGCTGGAGCGGGGGCTGCGCTGGGGACTGGCGTCTGGGCTAATCACCACCAACGCCGGCGTGTGCGGAGCGCTCGCCGAGGGCTCGTCACCCTTTGAAGCCTTGGCTCTCTTTGCCGCCCTCTGGGCCAACGTCTCCATGTCACTGCGAAGATAAGATCAAGTCAGGGAAAGATAGCGCAGGCGGAGGATAAGGAGATGATAAGGGGCAAGGTGCTTACTCATCCTCCTCCTCCTCTGGCCTCCTCTTCCTCTTCGGGCTGAAGGACCCAAGATCAAAATCGGCCTCCGGGGCGGCGTCTGCGGGAGGAGGCGAAGGGGATGGTGTCCTGGGCCGCTTGGACGAGGAGGAGGCGGCAGCCGCAGCCCTCTTCGCTGTCGCGGCTTTCGCTGCTGTGGCCGAACACCTCGTCTGGCGCACGGGCTGCGCCTGGGCCGATTGCCGCTGCACGGCCTTGCCGGGCCTGACTGGCTCGCCAGAGCCAGCCCGCCGCAGGATGCGTCTCTTCCCTGGGGCTGGGGAATCATCCGCATCGGTTTCCTCTTCGGCCGACTCCTTGACCGCTTCCTCAACAAGGGGAACCTCAGCACCGGCACCACTAGCCTCCCCGGCAGACCTCGTCCACTCGGCAAACTCTTTCTCTTCTGCGGCCATGTCGGCCTCGTCCTCCACAGTGCCGAGGCTGCCGGCCTCCTCGGCAAGTGCTGCCTCCTCCGCCCTGGCGGAAATATACGCCAACTCTTCCTGCGTGGTGGAGCGGATGAGCTGTGGCTCGTCACGAACATACCGCTCCGACAAGTTGTTGAAGAATGTCTGCACCAGCTCCGCTTTTGGCTTGGCCCAGGACGGATCGAGGCCGTGCGCATTGAAAACCGGCATCATGGCGATAATGGCGGTCAGGCAAGAGTTGTTGCTCAACGGGACCACCCCCACTGGCAACCCGAACAGATTGGCAGGCTTGCCGGCCTTGCCGGTCTTCTCGCCCTTGCCGGGCTTCTCGGCCTTGCCGGTCCTTTCGACCCTGCCGACCTCGTCAACCTTGAGCTGGAAAAGCCTCTGACAAAGATGAGCATGCTGCAGCACCGTGAAGTTGTGATTTAGGCCAGGGCGGAGCCTCATGATGTCGGCCGCATTCCTAAAGTCCCAGGCCGGCCTCCCCTTATTCTGCAATGGGGCAATCCGACGGCGGATAAAGTCGGCCCTGATCATCTCGAGAGTGAGCCCGGCAGAGGTGAGGTGATGGATCCTGGTGGTGGCAACCGTGAGTTTCCCATCGTTGGCATCGAGCTCACCCCAGTCCTTGCTGCGGACCGGCGGCCTCCGACGGACCCGGCAGAACTCCTGCGGATCTGTCTCCTCAATCCAGCACCACCGGCCCCTCCACTCGTCCCATTTCTCCTTCTGGGCACCCTTCGGGTACATGCCCCTGCTCTGGGGCCTCGGGATCCAAGTGATGCAACCAGAGATGGCCCCCCTGGCTGGATGCGAGGGGTGAAGTAATCGCGGAAGAGCGCCGTGCTGGGGTGCACTACGGCGAAGCCCTCACAAAGGTGAGCAAAGAAGGCCATACACGCCACGGCGTTCGGCGTAAGGTCCAGAAGGCGGAAGCCGTAGGCGTGCATGATGTCATTGAAGAAATCTGAGAAAGGGGGGTAGAGCCCGCAGGAGAAGTAGTCGACAAAGAAAGGATATCGATTTTGACCGGGCTTGGCGAAGGAGGCAGGGACGATGCGCGTGGCAGGATGCCCCGCCGTCTCCCTCCCCCACAGGCACTTGAACTTCTCCCTGAGGGTGAGCGCGTCGACCGTCGGGGTAAAGAGGGCGTACTGCGTCCGCAGCTTTGCCAACTCGCTCTCCGGCACCTCCTTCTCCCCGGCGTCCTTGGCCGCTCCCTTGCCCCTGCTTGCCTTGGGCGCCATGGCGGCTGGGAAGGGGGCATAGGGTCAAGGGCAATAGGGGCGCAGCGGCGGCGAGCAGAGGCGAAAGCTTTGACTTGCGCTCGAAGAAGAAGAGGGGAACGGCGGTTCCAAGATTGGAAAATGCGCGGAGGGTAAATGAGCAGCGCCCCTGCGGTTTCCTCCTTTTTATGGGGAAGGCGCGGGCCGCCTCTTTACTATTCACCGTGAGGCGACGCAAGCATGCTGTGACCGTTCCACGCACGACCCCCATGTCACGCACTCAATGCGGATCATGGGGAAGCGCAACTGGCGAAGAAGTTGCCGCAGTTAAAACTCTGCCACGTGTGCCCGCGCACCGTTCTGGGCCTAGCCCAACAACGCTTCGCGCTTATGTGTGGCCCAGGCCCGGGGGCTCCTGTCGGTGTACAAAAGTAGGGGCCTTTTTGTACCCCTTTACTTGTGCATGGGCAGTCGTAGCCACACCTGCGACCATGCTCGGCGGGGCAGAGGAAGGAAAGACTCAGGGGCACCTGCGTGGTGGCATGCAGATCTTTGTGAAGACCAAAGGCCTGCGAGTCCAGATAAGGACCAGAAGACGGAGACCCCCGGCAAGATCCTTGCCGGGGACGGCCACAAGACACCCGGCAAGATCCTTGCTGGGGACGGCCACAAGACCCCCGGCAAGATCCTTGCCGGGGACGGCCGCAAGACCCCCGGCAAGATCCTTGCCGGGGACGGAGGCGAGATCCCGGCACGACCCTTGCCGGGAGCATCAGTGGGGCCGCGGCCAGGCCCGCACCTGCCAACGTTTCGCTGCCCCATGGCCGTTCCAATGCAACGACCAGCCCACCAACTAGGCGAGCACCTGCGTGGCAGCATGCGGCTTCTAAGCCAACTAGCCAAGCACCTACGTGGTGGCAGGCAGATCTTCGTGAAGGCCCTGTCACCGCACCAGCACAGCAGCCAGCCAGCCAGCATGGCGCTGCATGCCTCGTCACCTTGGACGCGCGTCGAAGCAAGGCGAGGCGGCGACGGATGGGAAGGGCTCTGTTGCTGTCCCCGATAAAGCAAGAGGGCACGTAGGCAGCGCATTAAATGCATTTGTCCTATGATGTCAGGCGATAAACTTGTACACTATAGATACTTTCCACCTCCTGTGTGCCACTGTGGCGACCCCTTTGACATATAAAAGGAGGCCCGAGGCGTACTGTGGAAGGATTCGGACTTTTTGGACTGGACACGCATAGTAGCTAGTCCAAGAGCAGAAGAACACAAGATAAACACAGCCAAGCAGGACTAGGGTTTTACGCTTCTCAGCGGCCCGAACCTGGGTAAAAATCCATCATGTTGATCGTTAGATATGCTCTTTGCGCACTCCTCATCCCTGCCGAACCGTAAAGGGGTCCACGCGATCCCATAGGTGTCGTTCGCACTGACACTTCCATGCAGGACACATTCCTCAAGGTCTGATGGACCAGAAGAAGAAGGAGTTCCACAAACTCTCACAGGGCACAATGACTGTGGATGAATATTAGAGGAAATTCCTTGAATTATCCTGCTATGCTGCAGATGACGTCTGCACTGACACTCGCTAGCAGGAGAAATTACGTGAAGGACTGCGTCCCAATATAAAGCTCGCACTTGTTGCTCATGATTGCGCAGACTTTGTGACGCTTCTTAGCCAAGCTTTCGGAACTGAAACTGGTCTGACTGAGTATCAGGAGTCGCTCAAGCGTACTCACGATGTTGGCTCATCCTCGTGTCAGCCTTCTCAGAAATTTCGAGTCTGAATCCCACACAATGTTCATCACCGACCTGCTCCAACACCAAGGCCGTCTTATGTTGCACCTCGTCTACCTCCGCCGTCGAGACAGCTAACGATTCAGGGTGGACAGTCCAATGTTGTGGCTCCTCCCCATAATGATGCTTATGCCAAAAGTGTGGACAGCCAGGACACCTTACCCTCGATTGTCACCAGGGTCAGTCTCAGGATGCACCATGTCCTCCTGTTGACCGTAAGAACAGATGCCGAAACCGCCGATTCAGAAACCATAATATCATACCGCCTGCTGTTGTACTTGGCCATGCCAATCATGTCGATGCTAAAAAGGCTCAGAAGGAACCGACTATCATGTTGGGAACTCTCTCTATTAATTCAGTGCCAGCCTCTGTCCTCTTTGATTCAGGAGCATCGCATGCTTTTGTGTCCCAACAATTTGCTCAGTTGCATGGGCTAGGCATGGAAGAATTACCCACTCCTCTAACGGTTCAATCCCCGGGGTCCAAGTGGCAAACCACAATGGTAAGCCCTCGCAACCAAATCAAGATTGGAGGTCTACTTTTTCCGACTTATCTCATTGTATTCGGACATTCCAACATAGACATCATTCTTGGTATGGATTGGTTGACAGCCATAATGCTAAGATCGACTGTGCCGCCAAGACAGTCCAGCTCACTCACCCTTCTGGCCAGTTGATCAACTACTCAGCTCAGATGATCCAGGATACCGAGAACCAGATATATGCACTGAATGCATTGAATGCTTCACCTCTTGAGGGAATAGAGAACATTCCAGTCATTCATGATTTCGAAGATGTCTTTCCAGAAGAACTTCCAGGAATACCCCCTGCTAGAGCTGTCGAATTCGTCATAGACTTGAAACCAGGCACTACTCCTATTGCCAAGCGGCCATACAAGATGCTGCCTCATGAACTCCTTGAGCTTAAGGAGGAAATCGACACTTCACTTCGTCAGGGTTTTATCCGTCCAAGTTCCTCTGCTTGGGGAGCACCTTCTGTCTTTGTCAAGAAGAAGGATGGAACTAATCGTTTGGTCCAAGATTATTGACCTATCAACCAGGCAATAATTCAGAACAAGTATCCGCTTCCTAGGATCAACGATCTGTATGATCAACTTGTTGGTTCCTCAGTATTCTCTAAACTTGATTTGAGGTTGGGTTACCACCAGATTCGGGTTCGTGAAGGGGATATTCCCAAGACCACCTTCGTTACTCGCTATGGTTCATACGAGTACACCGTCATGTCATTCGGCTTAACCAATGCTCCAGCTACAGTCTCTCATCTGATGAACTATATATTCATGGAATACCTCGGCAAGTTCATCATGGTCTATCTGGATGACATCCTTGTATATTCCAAGAACAAAGAAGAACATGCTGAACACCTTTGAGTTTTTCTGGAAAAGCTTCGAGAGCATCAACTCTATGCAAAGTATTCCAAGTGTGAATTCTGGCTACCCGAAGTAACCTCCCTTGGACATGTTATCTCCAAGGATGGTATTGTCGTCAACCCCTAGTGAGTTCAGGCTATTCTCGATTGGACTCCTCTGAAGAATGTCAAACAAGTCAGAAGTTTTCTCGGACACACCAGCTATTGCTGTCGATTCGTCGAGAACTTCTCCAAGATCGCCAAGCCCCTCACTAGTCTGCTTCACAAGGGCGTCAAGTTCGAATGGACAGAAAATTGTCAGGAAAATTTCCAGGTACTCAAAGACAAGCTTACATCCGCTCCAGTGCTTGATCCTCCAGATACTAAGAAGGATTTCATCATTTACTGTGATGCTTCACGTCAAGGATTAGGCTATGTCCTAATGCAAGAGAGCAGAGTGATTGCTTATGCCTCTCGTCAGTTGTGCCCTCATGAAGAGAACTACCTAGTTCATGACCTCGATCTTGCTGCTATCATACATGCACTGAAACAATGGCGACATTACCTTCTCGGTAATCGTTGCGAGATCTTCACCGACCACCAAAGTCTGAAGTACCTGTTTACCCAGCCAGACCTGAACCTCCGTCAGCAGAGATGGATGGAGACCGTAGCAGATTTTGACTTGGGTATTTCCTATACCCCAGGAAAGGCTAATGTAATGGTTGATGCCTTGAGCCACAAGTCCTATTGCAACCACCTCGAGGTTCGAAAAGTTCAGCCCCTTCTTGTTGAAGAATTCAGAAAGCTGAACCTCCATATTGTTCCTCCGGGTGCACTCGCTCCCCCTCCTAAGGAGTTCCGCAAGATGAACCTCCGTGTTGTTTCCTAGGGTTCCCTCAATACCCTGGCAGTCGAACCAGATCTCGTGGGCAGCATCAAGATGCTACAGAAATATGACTCTCAAGTTGACAAGATTAAGTGCTACCTCGCAGAATGAAGGCCCTCGTTCTTCACTGTTGAAGATGATGACACCTTGTTCTTTAAAGGTCGCCTAGTGGTTTTTTCAAAAGACAACCTAGATATGACTCAGGAGGTTATGAAAGAAGCTCATGATACGCCTCTGTCTATTCATCCCAGTAGTACCAAGATGTACCAAGATATTCGTCAGAGATTCCGGTGGTCTAATATGACGCAAGACATTGCTCGCTATGTTGCTAAATGTGACGTTTGCCGTCGTATGAAGGCAGAACATCAAAGGCCCGCTGGAACTCTACAACCTATCACTATTCCTGAATGGAAATGGGACCATGTTGAAATGGACTTTGTCACTAGATTTCCCAAGTCGCAGAAAGGTAATGATTCTATTCTTGTCGTCATTGACCGGCTTTCTAAAGTTGCACATTTTCTGGACGTCAAAGAAACGATCACTACTAGTCAGCTGGCAATGCTCTACATGTCCAGAATTGTTTCACTCCACGGTATTCTGCTGGTAATTAGCTCAGATTGTGGCAGCTTATTCACTTCGAGATTCTGGGCAAGTTTCCAGGAAGCTATGGGGACTCATCTATCTTTCAGCACTGCATTTCACTCTCAGTCACAGGGACAAGTTGAAGGCGTCAATCAACTTCTCGAAGACATGCTTCGATCTTGCGTCATTTCCTTCGGCAAGAAATGGGAGGAATCTCTCCCGTATGCTGAGCTCTCTTACAACAATAGCTATCAAGCTAGTCTGAAGATTTCCCCCTTCGAAGTGTTATATGGACAAAAGTGTCGAACCCATCTGAATTGGTCAGAAACTGGGGAACGTTCACTCTTCGGTCTGGATATTATCCAACACTCCGAAGAACAAGTCCGCGTTATCCGTGAGAATCTGAAGACTGCTCAGTCACGCCAGAAAAGTTAGTATGACCGTCATCACAAAGACATGGTATATCAACCTGGCGAAAAGGCTTATCTTCGAGTCACGCCGATGAAAGGTGCTCACCGCTTCGGGATCAAGGGCAAGCTAGCTCCTCGCTATATTGGTCCTTTCACTATTCTCGAAAGGCGTGGAAAAGTGTCATATCAGTTGGAACTGTCGTTGAACCTTTCGCAGGTTCACGATATGTTCCACGTGTCGCAACTCTGCTGCTGCTTGAAGGACCCAATCCGAGCAGTGGATCACGAAGTGCTCGAGTTGCAACAACACCTCTCTTATAAAGAGCATCCGGTCCGCATTCTCGACCAAGCTGAACGCCGCACATGTCAGAAGGTGATCAAGTTCCTCAAGGCCTAGTGGTCGCATCACTCTGAAGATGAAACCACTTGGGAACGTGAGGATCGCCTGCATGAGGAATACCCCGAATTGTTTCCTTCTACCTCCTAAATCTCGGGAAGAGATTTCTTGTAGTGGAGGACAATTGTAATGCCTGGATAATTAAGTTACAATAATCCCAGGTTAATGGTGCCATGTCATCACATTACTGTTGCTAATCCTCATTTGATCCAAGGCATAGTTCAAAATCAAATTCAAATTAAAGTCCAAGATTCAAATTTCTCAAACATGCAAACTAAAATGTTCAAAGTGTGGCAAATAATCTATGGATATTTGTCATGTTGAAAGCCATATTTTATGAAGTATTTAAATACCTTTAAACTAATTAAAATAGTGACTAAATCAATTAGTTAAATGCTTTTCAAATTATAAAAATACTAAACTAGAATATTTAAATGCTAAACTAAATTGTGGTAGTGGCCTAATTTATTGTACTATTTGTAGGTGCAAGTTTTATATTTTTGTAAAACTAAAATAATACAAAAGGAATTAGAAAACGAAAAGTTAGAAAAAGACAAAACAAAAGAAAACCCAAAACAAAAATAAAAGGAAAACAGACCCTACTGGGTCGTGGCCCAGCTGGCTAGTCCAGCCGGCCGACCCACCCCGCCCCACCTTATCCCCTCACACCCCACCGAAAACCTACCCACGATCCCCCACTCCCCCTCCCCCACTTCTTCCCCCTAGCCTGGATCTGGATCGGCCACCGCCCCTGATCCCGTCGCCGCCCGACGCCACCTCGCCGCCGCTCGTCGTCGCCCGTCTCGCCTTCCCCCACGACGGTCGCCCCCAAGCCTCGCCGCCCCCTTCTCGACAGCGAGGGTGAGCACGACCCTCCCCCATTCCCCTCTTTGCCATGCGCGGCGCGCGCGATCACCATCGCCTGACCGCGGCCAGCGCGCGCCCGTGCTCGCATGGCCTTCTCCGCGTACGCGCCGTACCGCTCTCGGTCGCGCCCGCCTCTGGCTGGCCGCGCCCCGCTGATGTCCGGCTGCGTCCGCTGCCGCCCTGCCTCGCCCTCCGCTCGCCCCTCCCTCGCTTGCCCTGCCCCGCCGCGCACTGCCGCTGCTACCCGCTAGAGCTCTCCGCCGCTCGCCGCCGCTCTGCACCCCGGCGACCGCCCCTGACCTTGCTCGCCTCTGCCGCCTGCCTCCGCGGCCACCGCACGCCGTGGCCGGCGTCCCCGCCCCTGGTCGCGCCCCTTCTGGCCTCCCGCGATCGGCGCTGGCGCCCGCTGCCGGCTCTCGCTGCCATGGCCGGCGCCCTCCCCTGGTGGCCTGGGCGTGCGCCCGTTCGGGTGGCGCTTGCGCCCGCGCCCGTTAAGCGCCCAGCACCCACTATGGCCCGATGGGCCACAGACACATGGGGCCCAGCCCCCTGGAAACAAAAAAAGAATAAAAATATATATATAAATAAAATATTACTAATAGTTAATTAATTAATTAGGTAATTAATTAACCTAATTATATAATTAGTCTAATTAGATCTATTTAATTAGATATGTCATTGACAAACGGGCCCACATGCCAGGGTTGACCTAGTCAAAATGTTGACCTACTGACATCATGTTGATGTCGTGCTGGCACAATAATTGTATTTTTCTAATTAATTTAAATCTATTAATTCTAGAATATTAATAAAACTTAGAAAATTAATAGAAAATAATTTGTAAGTGAGATGAAAAAGTTTTCTACATGTAAGTTGCTCAGAAAAACGAGACGAATCCAAATACGCTCTACGTTCATCCGTCACGTGCCCCTAGCATAGCGAACATGTAACCGTCCCCATCCATTTCATCTGTCCAAAAAATGCAAACTTCGGGAAAACATTCCCGGATGTTTTCCCCCTTAGCCGGTATCGTGTAGCACTGCGATAGATCACCCCTAACACTGCGTGTTGTCGTGTCGTGCATCGGTGTTACATCTGTGTGCTTTATATTTACTGTTTTTTCCCCCTCTTCTCTCCGGTAGACCCCGAGACCGTTGCTGATGCCACTGTGATCGACTACGTCACCGACGACCCTTCTTCCTTTTCAGCAGAGCTTCCAGGCAAGCAAACCCCCCTTGATCATTCCGATATCGCCCATTCTATTCTCTCTCATGATTGCATTAGATTTTGCTACTATATTTGATTGCTCATATATCTGATGCATAGCCTGCTTTTGTAAACTACTGTTGTACCTTACCTGCTTATCCTAAACTGCTTAGTATAGGTTGGTTACTGATCCATCAGTGGCCCCACCTTGTCCCAGTTGCCCCGACTTGATGATCGATGACTCAATCAACGTGATCGACGTCCAGAGCCCGGCACATCACATCACACCCCTTTGTTGTACGACTCTGCAGAGATACTATCGAGTGCCGAGGGTGATACCTCGTCACGCACTCCTGATGATAACTCTGTAGTGTAGCTAATCGGTCGTGGTCATCGAGGGTGATTCCCCCTTCACCATTCCCGATACGACTCTGTCATGCAACACCTCAAGCGTGAACCTCGAGGGTGATTCCTCCTAAGTTCACCTTGACGATTACATCAACTGGATTCCATCAAGGGTGATTCCTCGGATTCCGCCTTGATGTTATGGACACACGGTTACTTGGACTTTACTTGAGACCATTGTTGAAGTCGGGTCAGCCCTGAGGGGTACCCGCGAGTTGATGTGAAAGTCGGGTGGGCCCGGAGAGCACCCGCGAGATAATTACGAGGCACGGCCGGGTAGGTAGACCGCCCTAGTGAGACGGTTGGGCCTGGCCCTTGCCGTATTTCCTCGAGATGGGGCGACAGGGTCACATGACCGTGAGTCTCTGCTCATCTCCGTGAGCTCCCAATACACTAAGGATTTGGGTATTTGATCTGAGTTGGCCACTGGCCTATACGCACTAACCACCACGCGGGAACAGTTATGGGCACTCGACGTCGTACGTTTCTTCCGAAAGCTCTGTCAGACCTCCAGTTCAGCATTATGGCATGGTCAGATCGTGCCATCCACTACACGGGTGGCACTGGTATCCACCCTGCTCGCAACGACCCGGAGTCCAAAGGGCGATGGGCCCAAGACCCCGGAGTGCTTAGGATGTAGACCGGCGGGGACCTCTCTGCGGAGCCTAGGTAGGACTACGATGTGTTGATCTTCGGAGGTCGAGCATGACCCAGGAAAGTGTGTCCGGCCAGAGTAATCAAGCGTGTTGGGTAATGTGGTGCACCCCTGCAGGTAAGTTATCTATTCGAATAGCCGTGTCCACGATAATGGACGCTCGGAGTTGTATCCCGGTCTATTACAGCTAGAAATGGATACTTGAGATATGACATGGATATGTTGGCTTCGAGATTGCTTTCTTGCATGGAGTCGAGGAAGGATCTCTGGGCGTTATTTACAAGATGCTTGTTTATTATAATATGCTATTCTATACTCTTCTGAATGCTGCAAGATGCTTGAAGATGCTAGTCTTTGATAGGCTAGGCCTTCCCCTCTATTCTGGCATTCTGCAGTTCAGTCCACAGATACATCCCTTCCCTTGATACCAATGCATACTTAGTATAGATCTGATGCTTGCGAGTACTTTGGATGAGTACTCATGGTTGCTTTGCTACCCCTTTCCCCCTTCTTCTTCTTTCTTTCTGGTTGTTGTGACCAGATAGTGGATCCCAAGAGCCAGATGCCACCCCCGTCGACTACTACTACCCCGAGGGTGCCTACTACTACGTGGAGACCGCCGACGACCAGGAGTAGTTAGGAGGTCCCAGGCAGGAGGCCTTGCCTCTTCGATTGTTGTTGCTTTTGTGCTTGCCTTCTTAAGGCAGTCTTGTTTAACTTATGTCTGTACTCGGATATTGTTGCTTCCGCTGACTCTTGTGTATTTGAGCTTTTGTATTCGAGCCCTCGAGGCCCCTGGCTTGTAATATAAAGCTTGTATTATTTTATTTGTGTCTAGAGTTGTGTTGTGATATCTTCTCGTGAGTCCCTGATCTTGATCTTACACATTTGTGTGTATGATTAGTGTACGATTGAATCGGGGGCGTCACGAATTACCTCGCTGTTTTATTTTTACTTTCTTTTACTTTTATTGTTTGCCTATCACTACCAAATTTAATTCTTGCAACTGGCAGGAACAAGAGAAGTGACGACCCCCTTGCCTTTTTTGGGTGCAGGTACTGTTCACATTGTTTGTGTGTCGTCTCCTTCTGGTTCGATAACCTTGGTTCTTTACTGAGGAAAATAATATCCGCTACCCTACTGCTTCACCCTTCCTCTTTGGGGAAATCAAAGAACTCCATCATGAGTAGCATATACTTGCATGTGAAATCGCTCCTCCTTATATTAAGCTTTCATGAGTTATTTAAATGACCAATCCTATATTTGGTAAATTTCAATAGATTTTAGTTCCTAAGCCAAATGTGAAGTCACTACTTCCCACTAGATCAACATATGAGATTGAATTGTAATGCTAGGATACATATTTAATTTCAAAATGTATGACTTTCATATTCATGATATTCAATTCATTCAATAATTTACTCTAAAGATATAAGTGAAGCACAAGAGTAAATAATAAACTACTCCAAAAGATATAAGTGAAGAACAAAGAGTAGTTAAGTAAATATGTAGCTATGTATAAACTCTCTCCAAATCAAAATTTTAAGATTTAAGGACTGTATCAAACAGGAAAAAAACAAAAAGGCATTCCAAGAATAGCACATATATCATGTGAACAAATAAAAACTTTGGCTCAACCGAGACTAATCGATAGTGGTTGATGAAGAATGGTGAGATGCCTACCGGGGCATCCCCAAACTTAGATGCTTGGGGCTTCTTGAAATATTTCCTTGGGTTGCCTTGGTTATCCCCAAGCTTAAGCTCTTGTGTCTCCTTAATTCTTCTCATATCAGTCTCCCCTGAGTCTTAAAAACTTCATTCACACAAAACTTCACAGAACTAGTGAGATATGTTAGTACAAAATAGATTCAAAATCTTAACATTCTCCACTGTAGAAAAACAAAAAAAATATAATTAAACATTGCATACTAAATGCCTACACATATTTAACATCTCTATCTACTAATACAAACATTAAACAAGCAAACATGAGCAAACAATGCAACTACAATACTAATTTGTCTAAACGGAACATTTTGTAAAGATAAAATATATTAACATACTTTTGTAGCTTCAAAAATTCTGAAAAATTACCAAGTGATAGAGAACTCATATATACTTATTGTGTAAAGATTCAAGATTTTATCACGTTCTGACTATCCAGTAATATTCAGGACATAACAGAAAACTTTTTGTTTTCAAACAGCAACTCATAAACTTGCAAACTGAACATGGTAAAGGCCTATACTTGGCACTTTATTAGAAGAAAAGATACAAAACATGATTACTACAGTAACATTAATCATGTAAACACACAAAAACTAAAAAGATAAATATTGTGTTGCCTCCCAACAAGCGCTTTTCTTTAAAGCCTTTTAGCTAGGCATGATGATTTTAATGATGCTCACATAAAAATAGGAATTGAAAGCTAAAAGTGAGCGTCATGAAACATATATAAAACACATTTAAGCCTAACCCATTTCCTATGCATAGGAGTCATATAATAAAACTATTTATTAAAACAAGAATCAACTGGAATAGGAAGGAAAAACAAGTGCAACTTTAAAAGTTTCAACATAAAGAGAGGAAACTTGATGTTGTTGAAATAAATATAAGCATATCTTCCCCTCTCATAATAATTTTTAGTGGCATCATGACAAATTCAACAATATAACTATCACATAAAGCATTCTTTTCATGACCCACATGCATAGAAATTTTATTACTCTCCACATGAGCAAATTTCTTCTCATTCATAATAGTGGGAGTATCATATAAAACTTTAACATTATAAATTAATTCCACATTAAAAGAGTAAAAAAGAATAGTGGGGTTCATACTTTCGCTAGTGTCGACTCTCAACATCATTAACATAAGTAAACATCATGATAATCCCTCAAAGTGCAACAAAGAATCACTTCAAAGTTTCTATTATATCGGAGAAAGTAGGATGAGATCACATAGGTAGCAAACCACCTGAAAGTTGTGTTTCCAATCAATCTCTTGAACCACCCCCAAAGTGTCATGGATAGCCCTACAAATCATACTACGGCTACGGCATATGATACTATTGTTCAAACTTTATGCTAAGAGTACCCCAATGTCACCTAGAGTATCCACAAGTTAATTACTAGACATGCATCATGTGATCTCAGATTCAAAATATTCAATCCAACATAAAGAAACTTCAAAAAGCAAGACTCAATTCACCACAAAAAGGATATAGGGAGATGAACATCATAAGATCCAACTTTATTAATAAATCTCATGATACAATCAAGATCGAATCCATCAAAAACATGAGAGGGAGAGATCGAACACATAGCTAATAGAACATACCCTCAGCCCCAAGGATGAACTACTCGCATGTCACCATGGAGGTAGCAAGGTTGATGAAGCGGCCTCCATGGATTGGTTCCCCCTCCCGTAGAGTGTCGAAAAAGGCCTCTAGATGGGATCATCATGAAACAGGAATTTGTAATGGTGGAATAATTATTCTGAGGGTACGACAGAGGGTTCGGTATTTATGTGAAATTGTAGCATTGAAATCACATCAAAAGGGTGTCGAGGGCCCACAAGCCTAGGGGGAGGCCACCCCCTGGTACGTCTCCAATTTATCTATAATTTTTTATTGTTCCATGCTATTATATTATCTGTTTTGGACGTTACATATGCATTAATATGCTATTTTATATTATTTTTGGGACTAACTTATTAACCTAGTGCCCAGTGCCAGTTTCTGTTTTCCCCTTGTTTTTGACTATTACAGAAAATGAATACCAAACAGAGTCCAAACGGAATAAAACTTTATGGTGATTTTTCTTAGACCAGAAGAAACCCACGAGACTTGGAGAGGAGGCTAGAAGCCCTACAAGGAGGCCACAAGCTGTAGGGGCAGGCCCAGGGGGCGCCCCCAGGGCTTGTAGGCCCCTCGGAGACCTTCCAACCCTAATTCCACCACTATATGTTCTCAAATATTCCTCCTGTACCAGAGGGCACACCAAAAATACTTTTTCGCCACCGCAAGCTTCTGTTCCCGTGAGATTCCATCTTGGGGCCTTTTCCGGCACTCCGCCGGAGGGGGATTCGATCACTGAGGACCTCTACACCAACCTTGCTGCCCTTCTGATGATGTGTGAGTAGTTTACCATAGACCTACGGGTCCATAGCTAGTAGCTAGATGGCTTCTTCTCTCTCTTTGATCTTCAGTCCAATGTTCTCCCCGATGTTCTTGGAGTTCTATTCGATGCAATCTTCTTTTGCGGTGCGTTTGTTGAGATCCGATGAATTGTGGATTTATGATCACATTATCTATGAATATTATTTGAGTCTTCTCTGAACTCTTTTATGCATGATTGAGATAGCTTTGTATTTCTCTCTGATCTATCGATTTGGTTTGTCCAACTAGATTGGTTTTTCTTGCAATGGGAGAGGTGCTTTGTGATGGGTGATGGGTTCAATCTTGCGGTGTCCTCACCCAGTGACAGAAGGGGTAGCGAGGCACGTATTGTATTGTTGCCATTAAGGATAAAAAGATGGGGTTTATATCATATTGCTTGAGTTTATCCCTCTACATCATGTCATCTTGCTTAAGGCATTGCTCTGTTCTTATTAACTTAATACTCTAGATGCAGGCAGGAGCTGGTCGATGTGTGGAGTAATAGTAGTAGATGCATAATCGTTTCGATCTACTTGTCACAGACGTGATGCCTATATTCATGATCATTGCCTTAGATGTCTTCATAATTATGCATTTTTTATCAATTGCTCAACAATAATTTGTTTACCCACCGTATGCTTTCTTCAAGAGAGAAGCCTCTAGTGAAACCTATGGCTCCCGAGTCTATTTCCCATCATATATTTTCAGATCTATAAAACCAAAAACCCAAAAATACCGTGCTGCAATTTATTTATATTTACTTTATTTTACTCTTTTACTTATCTTTTATACCTATCTCTATTAGATCTCACTCTTGTTTGTGACCGTGAAGGGATTGACAACCCCTTTTTCGTGTTGTGTGCAAGTGTTTGTTAGTTTGTGCAGGTGCATATATTGGGGACTTGCTTGTGCCTCCTAGTGGATTGATACCTTGGTTCTTAACTGAGGGAAATACTTATCTCTACTTTGTTGCATCACCCTTTCCTCTTCAAGGGAAAAATCAACGCAAGCTCAAGAAGTAGCACCCCCCAGGTCGCACCACCTGGCCTTGTGGGGCCCTCGGGCCTCTTCTCGTTGACTTTGGAAGCTTCTAGTGCTCCATTTGTCCCATAAAAATCGTGTTAAATTGGCATTTAATTTGACCTCCATAGGTATTGATTTTCTGCGAAACCAAAAATAAGAAAAAACATGAACTAGGACTGGGCACTAAATTAATAAGTTAGTCCTGAAAAATAATATAAAAGTGTACCTAAACCACATATAAATGATGTAAGTATAGCATGAATACTTCATAAATTATACATACGTTGGAGACGTATCAGTCGCGGACCAAGTAAAATTTGTGAAACAAGGAAATTGCATATTCTAATTTGAAGCGGACGCAGAGTTGAATATCATTATCCGCAATTGCAACAAGACCATCCAACCCCGACCAAATAATTTGGCCCCGACTTAACTCCCTCCTCTCCAGATAGGTAACATGGCGACCTAACACCTTGTTAGGACCGCGAGTATATCAGGCAGGGGGGTGAATGGGAGATTCAAAATTTCTTTTGAAAGTTTTGAAACTTATCCCAATCACAGCAGCGGGAATAGAGTATCAAAGGAAATAAACTGAATCAATCTTCTTCGTCATAAGCATATTCCTCGATGAAGGAAGTAATGACAGTACGTGTATGAGAAATGACAGGTTTAACTACGATGAGGGTAATGCAGCATGCAAACAAATATAGTAGAACAAGACACAGCATGATGCATACAATGATCACGAGAGAACACAATGAATGTGATAGTGATGAATAAAGCAGGTGATGAGAATGAAACATAATGAGCGTAGATACAACTGATGACAACAACAGAAAGAAATGATCATAAACACTATCGGCACAGAGCACGAATATAAACTGCTGAAGGAAATGTAGTAGAGTTGATAGAACCAATGGTGCTCGATGGCGACAGAGAGGTTTGGTAGACCAGTTCACCCTTCTGCCAAAGGGCTATGTCTGGTTGGAGGGGCTGTGATGTGACACCCTGGTTTTTTGCTCTTTTTATTTTTCTGGATTTCTTTGCCTTTTTGTTTGAATTTGGAGTTTTGAATCAACTCAGTTGGACTTAACCACTTGGGCATTTCCTTGATTTTCACCCAAGTGACTCACCTCCCTCTCAAACACCTCAATTTCTCTCTGATATATCACAAAATGACCATAGGAATATTTTTCATAAATGAAAAATATTCATTTCTTCTATGAAATCACACTTCAGTCACTTATGCTCCAAAGCAACCCTCATTTTTCTTGCCCACAAAAATCTGAGAAAATTCCTGAATATTCTTTGAACCTTGGCACACCTCCCTGTGCAAAAATATTTCATAGTTATTTGGAATATTTTTGCTACAGAAAATATTTTCTGTTCTGGCCAGAAAATGCAGTTTCTACAGGAAGTGCATTTTTCCTTGATCCAATGAAGCTGAAATTTTTAGGGCTTCATTACCCTCCTAAGAAACCCTTAACCTCCAAAGCTTAGCCCTAAACTCCTTCTAGATTTCTCTCTATTAGCCTCACAAGTTTCTGTCCGGAAACTTGCCAGGATGCTACACTCCCACCCAATCGACCTGTGCTCAACTCAAGAGCTTGGATCAACCCAACCTAGCAAGGACTACCCGCCAGACATGATTTTAATGCCCTGTGTGGCGTGATGCCAGAGTTCACGCGGTGACCACGTGTGTGCACGACGCCAGGCAGCTAGTCGACACGCTCTGGATGCCGCCGGCGTCTCTGTGGCGCTCGTGCTCGCTTCCCCGCTCGTCGCAGCTTGCAAAACCGCGCCACCATCCTCGTCCTGAAGCCATTAACTCCCCCTGGCGCTCGCCGACGCCAGAGCTCGCCGCAGCGAGCACGGGCACGACGCGGCCAAGCGTACAGTGCGCCCGTGCCCCTGTGCTCGTCGCCACCCGAGCCCCTGTGCTCGTCTCCTCCCTCCCACAATGGCCGCGTGAACCCCGGCCTCTTCTCCCCCTCTCACTGGAGCTCTTCGTCGCCGTGCGCCGTCTCCAGAGAGCTCCGGCGGAGCTCGAGACCCCCTTACCCTCCACCTATAAATACAGCCCCCTCTAGCCTCTCCGAGCATCTCAACCCACTCACACAACCACCACGATGCAGTAGATAAGCCGCAGCCCGGCCGGGCAGGCCTCTAGCCGCCGCTCCCGACCCGAGCTCGCCGGCGATCCCCTCTGCTGCTCCCCACCCCTCCTGAGCCTCTCGAACTCGACCGACTCCTCCGGCGACTCCCTGGTGATCCACTGGTGCTTGCTGAACCCGTTGGAGCCCCTGGAACCGCTCTCTCTCACCGTCTTCTTCATCTCCGGCAAACTCCGTCCGCAACCGCCGCTGGAGACGTCGTTTCCGAGCTACTCCGGCCATCCCTCGCCAAGCTACAGGTACAGGCAGGTGCGCCAGGGCCTCCTCTACCCATCCCTCCCTCTCAAAACGGCCGCTAAGCCCTCCTCGCCGAAGAGAGCCCTGGCGAAGTGCCGCCGTCCTCTGTTTCTCTCCTCCTCCCCTCAAAACCCGACAGGCGGGGCCCACTGTCAGCCTCTCCACTCACGCCCGAAGCGGTATGAGTGGAGGCGTATTCTCTGAATACGTCTTCGACGTCACACCCCCTGGTTTTCTTTTATTCAAATTTAATTCAAATTTTGACCAAAAACTTTGACCAGTCATGACTCCTAAACCATAAGTCCAAATGAATTGATACTTTTTGCATTGTGTTTGTATTGAAAAATTCTAGCAGCACACCAAATTTGAGATTTTTCTCTGCTGTCTAGAATTTCTGATGAATTTCAGAAGTGTTCTTGATGTTTTCTTTTTGCTGTTTTATTTATTTTCAGAAGGAGAAGCTTGCCTAGAGGAGAACCAAGAGGAGTGTGACCCTCCTCTGTGCTAAGGCAAGCCACACAAATATTTGCATGATGTCATTTCAATAATTATGATTTTTCCAACTTGAATATGGTTTATTTCATGCATTTAATCATTTAATAAATATTGCTTATGCTAGTTTACTTTGTCATGATTGAAGTGCTTAGTTTGCAGTAGTGTTTGAGTGCATGGACTAGTGTGAGGTAGTAGAAGTACTTTGGTAGTATGGCTATGGTTTGGTTATGGTTGGTATCATTTTCATATATGAGTTATTGATTTTACTATGTTAATGGCATAACTTAAAAATGATGGGATTGAAAACCAGTGAAGTTGAAACCAGTGAGTTAAAGTGATTAGTAGTGCAAGTAGAATGATTTTATGATGTTGATCCGTTCCAGTTCGATGATATGTGCTTACAGTTGCACGTCATATAGTTGCATGATCATGGCATACTCTGGCTCGACTTCTTTTATTTTCAAGTTAAACCTGATGATAATCCAACTTGAACATAATTGTTGATCGAGTCATGGTGCCACCGAATCGAGCTTCCCAGTGCAACCACATTTGCCTTTATGGGAAGGCCCTTATTCGGTCCGTTGTCATGGCTCTGGTCGGTGCCTCCAACGAGGGAAGGTTATGGGCGTGCGGTACCCTGGCCCGGTAAGCAGACATAACCTTGTGTGCCCGTTGTTGTTATGGTACCTTGTCCCCGTTTGGGACCGTTGATTGTTTTGCCACGACGGTGGCCGTTGGATGTCATTGGTTGACATCGGGGCCACCCAGGACTTAGCCCAGAGGGGAGTTGGTCGGAGTGGCCGAGAGAGTGTCATGGCAATGGGTTGGTTTTGTCGGAATGCCGTTGGTCCACCCGAATGGGAGTGCGAGGCCATGGGTTCCGTGGTGTGGGTACAGTGTACTAACCTCTGCAGAGTGTTTATTAAATCAATCGATAGCCGCGTCCTCGGTTACGGACACAGCTCGTAAGTAGGTCACACCATGGATCAACATAATTAAGTTAATCTTGCACACTGAAGTTACGTGATTGGCACTGGTCATGTGATGAGATTGTTGAGACCATGAAGATGGTCGTTGTTGTGGGAACCAAAGTGTTGGTTTCGTTTGTGATCCGGGAGTGATCACCGTATTGATGATGATGGTTACGAGGTAACCTGTTTGGTAAGAGAGTCCGAGGGACTCGGTGCACAAGCATGATCCACTTCATGAGTAGTCTGTTATAGACTTGCATTTAACCTGCTTAATAATCATGTTATTGTTTGCCATTATGCTTTTACTTGTTGTGAGCTTGCAAGTACATTCAATGTACTGACCTGGCGTGTAATGCCAGTTTTCAGGAAAGTCTTACCGGATCGGAGTGCTTCTCGTGTCTAGACCGTGTCCACATCGGTGTCCCTGTGCTATGGAGTTCCGCTTCGTCGTTGTTCCGCTGCCGCGTAGTTGTCATGATCGAGGCCCCTTCATGTTCATTAAATAATGTACATATTGTTCAGCCGCACCGTGTGTGCCGCTTGGCCTCGCTACTTGATGTAATATCGAACCTATGTTTCCGCTAGCATCAATAAAGCGGTTGTTTTCTGTACCAAGTTGTTGTGTGTTGCCAGAAGACTAGATCTCTGGGCTGGCAATGCAAGGTAAACCGGTTGCTCTGAGCCGGGGTGCCACATGTGACTTAACACAGAAGATAAACTCTCTTCACCCTATTCTCCTTCAACGCAGAGCTGATCAGACTCCGCTTGATTTCACTCGTGGTAGATCCTTGTCGGCGATCTCCAAACCTTCAGTCGACCTTCGCAAAACACAATCACTCTTGGTTGCTGAAGATCTGGCTCGGTGAAGACAACAACTCTTCAACACTCAAAGCCGAAACCTATCCATCTAGAGAGTGCGCAACTCTCAAGAGTAATAGGTACAAGAACTCTCACTCAGAACTACTGTGATGCTAAACCACTGTCTAAGTTTGGGCTCTTGGTTTGCTCTCGATGGATATTAAACTCAAATCACTCGGAGAGGGGTTGCTCAAATCAATCTTCTCAGAAATCTCAAGCGGAGCAGCCAACAAACAACGTTGGAGTGGGATGGCTATTTATAGCCGCGGCCTTCCCTGATGGGAAAAGACCAAATTAGACATCAGGATCAGCCAATGGCCAAACGACACAAGTCCAACGGTCGGATTTGAGCACAATGGTAACATTGCTTGCGGAGCAAGAAATGCTAACTCCTCGGTCTGAGACAAATCTCTCGCAGCGAAAAAGATCACAGTCTCTTGCTAACAAGTATTTGCTCGGAGCACAAAGAGATTTCTCTCACAACTTTCATAGGTTTTGGCTAAGCATCACAGCAGATCTAAGGATCGAGAACCTATACCCCTCTTAATAGTATGGAGGTCCTATGACTCAAAAGAATGAAAGAGGAACAACGAAATGAATACTACGTCTTCACTTTGTCTTTGACTTCCATCATTGTAGTCAATTTCTTCGGACGGCAGTACCGAATCAAAAGCTTAGCTTCAGCAGTAAACTTTCAAGGGGTCGATTTCTTCACATCAATTCTCTCGACTATATGACTTCAACACATATAGCTCATTCCTCTCTTCAGCACAGATATACTTCGGTGAAGTTCCTCGAACTCAGCACCAGAGACAGCATTCTCTTCAGTTGTGTATGGACTTTTTCTCTTTGTATGCACTAGCAAACAAATCAGTCCATACATGTTTCTGTCAACAATCTCCAAAACACAAGGTAGGCAGATATTGCACCAACAATCTCCCCCTTTTTGGATGATTGTTGACAAAACAGATCACATTGAAGGATAGATAATGAATGGAATGTAATGCGAAGAATAATGAATGTCGAGAGATAAATACGAAGATAAGTTATTCTCCCCCTTAAGATATGCTTCAGATCATGAAGAACCAAAGGGAGACGAAATTATTCTTCGTATGAGTGCCATTGAATTTATGAATCCATGCTTGAATTCTTTCAATGCACTTGACGGTGTCTGAGATGATTCCAATTACACAAATCTTCGAACAGAATTAGTTTTAAGTTAAGCTTTGAAAGATTAGTGACTCGGGATAAAGCATGAGGTTTTCTCATAACACAAATTGAATCCACACGAGATATAATTTTCCTGCATGATTGATATACGACACAAATTGATGCTTCAGATGTGGTTTCTCTGTCATAAGGAGATAATGGCGAGGGAAAACACTTTTCAGTGAGCTTATACTGACATTTACTTCCTGCAAGGTTAGATAATGAAGGATAAAAATCAGAACATATCCAACCACAAGAGTCATGAATTGTTTAGTACTCGAAGTACTTTTCCCCCTTGATGATTTTCTGTTCTTCTTCGAGAGGTAAATATGTTCCCTATGATATGGATAATTATCGAAGATAATCGTTCATGGGAGAACACATTTGATGGTGCCTGCAAACAGATAGTACGAAGCAAATAACATTGCAGGCGTGAGGGTTATTAACGTTACATGACGACCGAGTTTTTCAACACCACAAGCGGTGTGATAAGTTCGTGAAGCAAATTGTTCGAGGGAAAACCAAAAGTGCAAATGAAAACATCCTGCAAGAACCCCGATAAACTAGCACTCAATGTTATTCTCCCCCTTTTTGTCAACAAGTGTCAAAAAGGAATGAGAAGACATACGAGGAATTACTCCATGGAAGAATCCTCAGAATCAGAATTAAAACCACTCGACAAAACAGAGTCTAAAGAATGAGGAATGGTCGAGGCAGAAGCAGGGGTGGCAGCCTGGGCTTTGGAAGGCTTGGAGTGATGAACATCTGGCTTGTAGATGAGAGTACCGGCTATATCTGCAATTTCATCATCATGATTAACAAACAATAGACCCGTTGAAGCAGAATGTTGTGGGAGCTCTGGAGTTTGTCTTCGGATGCACGGAACAGCAAGCAAGTCCAGATAGTTATAATCCTTCAGAATACCCTTTTTGGCTAAATCTTTGTGACAATGATGCTTTCTCAACAAAGTTCATGATCGCTTCTTTGCTTCCTTCTCATGAAGAAGAATCTGGCGAGTTTGATTATGAAGCAAATTCAGCTCAGTCATTAGTTCCACCTTTTCCTTTCTATCCAGCTTGATATGGCTTTCCATAGTCTGCTATGTGCGAATACAAATCTCATAGAGAGATGGATTTTCCTCACGAGGGATTTCAACCCTGGCTTTCTTAACTTTCGGAACATTTTCAGAAGCAGATGCATTTTCAGCAGTGTCAACTGGTTCCTTCCCTTTACCATTGTCCTTCATAATGCACAAGGTGTCACAAACTGGTGGCATGAAAGTTTTCAGAATATAAGCCCAGAAGAATTTCTCATTGGTGAGCTACTCGATGGCGAACATAATCCAAGGAGTATAGGGCTTTAGAGACTGAGGGCTATCTGCTGCACATGCAAGGTTTTGAATGAAAAGATCAGGAATGTCAAACTTGATTCCTTGAGATATGGCCACAAGTGCATTCCCCACAATGCCTTTGATGGAGTTTGGCCTGTTTGTTGGCGTGATAGTATTGCACAGAATGTGAAATAGAACTTTGTTGTCATAAGCCAACTTCTTCGGATCAACATCAATGCATTCGTCACCTACCATGGTGGGATCCATCAGGATGTGGAGTTGTGCTTCAGACACTTCCCAGAAATGCAGCTTGTGCTCTCTATCCTTCTCAAACTCACATTGAGGAATATTTGTCAAGGCCAGAAAATGATCTGTTGAACATTTAATCCTTTCTCGGCCAGTCATCCATTCAAGCATCCAAGTTGAGGTATTCCCAAGCTCTCCTGAGATGTATAGTGTGGCATAAAACTAAAGAATAATCTCTTTGTTCCAGCCATGATTGAAGCGCATGAATCCCTTCAGTAGAGCATGTTCAATATGCTCCATTGCATGATGGAAACATGGCATTTTCTCAAGTTCAGCGAAGTCCAATGTCTTGTGATTGAAAACTCTGTGCTTGCCAAACAAGATCCGAGCATAATAGACAGCTTGTTCTTTGGTCCAAAACCTCGGTGACAATGAAGTCCTTTCTCCTTCGTAAGGGCTGACCCCAAAGAATGCAAGCTTCGAGGAATGAAGTTGTTCATTGAATGCGGGGCCATTGGGGCCGAACTCAGCTGGAAATACTGGAAATGACTCCTGGGGATTTTTCTGAATTTCTTCGTCACTGATTTCCATCGGCTGAACATCATCAGAAGCTAGCGCATTTTCATTGATAGATTTTAATGGAGCAAGTGGCCTTTTTGCTTTCTCTGGAGCTGGTGGCATGGTAGCACTGGTCTGTCCTTCACTTCCCTTCGCTAGAACTCCTTCAGTGGCTTTTTCATTTTCAGGCACTAGGGCCTTTTCTTTCGATGAACTCTCATAAATGGGTGGCACGACAACTTCTTCAGCCCCTTGATTCACAAATTGTTCTCCTTCGGTCCGCTGAGGCAACACTGGTGGTACAATTGTTTGAGCTTCTACTTCGTGAGCCATGGGCTCTTCCAATTTCTTTTCTTCCTGTTCTGGCTGAGAAGCCAAAGAACCAGGAGCGAGATCAACCTCCAGCTGGGTAGGAGCACCAGATGAGGAGACCTGGGTGGTATTTCCACGGGAAGCAACTTGCTCCCCCTCAACCTTATCACCCTCCTTGACCGATCCGGAGGGCTCAACATGACTTTCCTTCAAAGGCGATGAAACTGCCTTTTCCATCTCAATTTCTTCGTCAACTCTTTCTTCAGGAGCATGTTGCTCGGACATGACATTTTCTTCGTCAGGATTGACTAGAAACATATCCACCACATCAGATTCTTGCGCTCCTGAGGTAGGAATGATAACTACCGCAGGCACAATATGTTGCTTGGTTTATTCCTCGGAACAAGGGGATGGTGGTATCTGTTGCAGTGGGACACTTGAGTCAACAGGTGCATCGGTCATTATAGATTGGACACGACGGTCCTTGTTAGCTTTCGGCTTGCTGGCCCTTGCATGAGCTCTCTGACGCTTCTCTTCTCTTTCTCTTCGTCGAGCAAGATCTGCTTGATGCTTGATCTCATCATTTCTACAATCACAAAGCTGAGAAACATCCATCTTCAGCTTAGAATGCCACTCAATCTTGTTGTTCCTCATGACAGTAAGGGCTTTGGTGATCTCAAGAATTCCCTTGTTCACGTCTTTTCTTTCAAACTCAGATTTAGCATCCCTCCTCATTTGCTCAAGGAGTTTCTTGTCCTCGACAGCTTGATTGAGTTCCTTGGTGTCGGGGACGAATCCGCGATCACCTATGGGACCCAGGGAAGGACCCCTTTACGTTCGGCAGGGAGAGACGGTCGCACGAAGAGCAAATCTAGCGAAGAACACGACAGTGCACGAGAGAGATTTACCCAGGTTCGGGCCGCACGGATGCGTAAAACCCTACTCCTGCTTTTTGGTTTATTATCTGTATGATTGTTCTAGCTCCAGGAGCGCTACAGAACCGAGTAGCTGCGTACAATACTGGAGTTCTCCCTTTTCCAGTTTTTCCCTTCTTTCACGTTGCCTACGGGCCTCCTTTTATACGCACAAAGGGGTCACCAACAGGTGGCAAACAGTAAAGGTAGAGGTGGAAAGTTGCTACAGTAAGGCCACTATTACCAGGATGACATGTCCTACCTACCACTGACGGCAGGGGACAAGGGCATTAAATGCCCATGCCTTTGCTGTCCAGATACATGTACCCGGACGTCTTGGACGTGGGAAAAGCCTATCCCACCTGCTCCTGCACCGCTGGCTACAGTGCACCGCCGTCTACACAGTGCCCTGCCACACACGCTTGGAAGGACCCAGAGCGCCACGCTGGCAGAGGCACTGGAGCAGCAGCACAGTAGCACAGTGGTACAGTAACGCTTGCCGCGGCAAGACCTTGCCGCACCTGACAGCTTGCCGCAGCCCATAGTTTGCCGCGCAAGGTAACTTGCCGGGGCAAGTACCTTGCCGCAGCTGCTATCTTGCCGTAGCCAATACCTTGTCGCAGCCAATGACTTGCCGGGGCAAGTACCTTGCCGCGGCAAGTACTCTGCTACAGCATTTTACATGCTTATCACTTACGGGTCAGGACAAGCGCATTAAATGCTCTGTCTAGGTGTCCCTTAGCTTCTTGGGGATGGGAAAAGGGGCCATCCTATCAGCGCCGCTTGGCACAGTGCTCTGCCACGCATGCCTGGAGAAGGGTCCAGAGTGCCATGCTGGCGGCCGCACTGGAGCAGCAGCATAGTGGCATAACCTTGCCGGGCAGGAACCTTGCCGGGCTCAGCTTGTCATCCCGGCAAGAACCTTGCCGGGGCCTTGTCTCCAGTCTAGCTGTCCCCCGGCAAGCCTTGCCGGGTTCAGCTGGTCATCCCGGCAAGAACCTTGCCGGGGCCTTATCTTTAGTCTTGTCGAGTCCTGAGCTTGCCGGCCCTGATCTCGCCGGCAGTAGTAGACTTGATCTTCTGGTCGATTCGCCTGGAGTCTTGTCTTGCCAGCTCTGCCTTGCCGGCGTTGCGCGGACCCATTCCCGGCAAGTAGACCTTGCCGGGAACCGGGCTTCGAATGTACTCTTGGGTGGATTCCTCCTCTGCCATGTCCTTAACGCCTGGAGGCTGCGACTTGCCGGTGCGTGTCCAGGGGTAGTGAACACCCCCCTGTTTATTACACCGACAGGAGCCCCCGGGCCTGGGCCGGACAGGCGTGCACAGTGGTTGTCCGGGCTAGGCCCAACGACGCACACCGGCAACATGTAGATCTGTTCCCTGCCGTTCCTCCTGCCTGGAGGTCGCAACCCTGTTGCTGCAATGGCACGCATAAAGAAACAATTTACCTTGATTAGGCCAAGCTTTATGGCACAAGAGATATTCCTTCATGCTAAATGAATGCATGCTTCCCCCTTGATTGATTCCGTCCTTGCACGTATCTTGTACCCTACGCTGTCTGGAAACCCTGCCGGTGCGCACGCTTGCCGCGAGCGCTAGGTGCGGGTCTTTAGCAGCCTGCTGGAAACGCCGCCGCCGGCAAGGCGACTTGCCGGGCCAGAACGCAGCTGCTAAGTTTGCCGAGCGGACTCGAGGCGAAACCAGAGCGCGGACTAACCACGGCAAGGTCCTTTCGCGTGTAGGTCGATATACAAGAACGAGGAATCAATCAAGGCGACCCACGCTTGCTGGAAAGCTTTCCGGTGTGCACGCTCCAGGCAGCGGCACTTGGGGATCGGGTCCTTAGCAGCTCGCCGGGAACGCCGCCTCCCGGAAAGGTTTACCTTCCCGGTTCTGGTGCAGCTGCTCACATCGCCGAGCGGACTCGAGGCGACTAGGAGCGCAACTAGCCCCGAGAAGGCTCCTTCGCGTGTAGGTGTAAGAAGCGAGTGAGGACAGAAAAATGAATGCAATTGCCAAAAAATCTGTGCAACTTAGCTTTTTCTGCTAGGGCGCCGCTAGCCCCCGAGCTTGTTTCTTGCTCAAAGAGTGGTTGTCGGAGCCCCCGGCAAGGGAGGCTCTTAACTCTGGCGGAGAACTTTGACGTTCTCGACGCCAGCTTCCGGCAAGGGGTTGCCGGGAAGGCTCTTGACTCTGGCGGAGAACCTTGACGTTCTCAACGCCAGCTTCCGGCAAGCTTGTTGCCGGGGAGGCTCTTGACTCTGGCGGAGAACCTTGACGTTCTCAATGCCAGCTTCCGGCAAGCTTGTTGCCGGGGAGGCTCTTAACTCTGGCGGAGAACCTTGACGTTCTCAACGCCAGCTTCCGGCAAGCTTGTTGCCGGGGAGGCTCTTGACTCTGGCGGAGAACCTTGACGTTCTCAACGCCAGCTTCCGGCAAGCTTGTTGCTGGGGAGGCTCTTGACTCTGGCGGAGAACCTTGACGTTCTCAACGCCAGCTTCCGGCAAGCTTGTTGCCGGGGAGGCTCTTGACTCTGGCGGAGAACCTTGACGTTCTCAACGCCAGCTTTCGGCAAGCTTGTTGCCGGGGAGGCTCTTGACTCTGGCGGAGAACCTTGACGTTCTCAACGCCAGCTTCCGGCAAGCTTGTTGCCGGGGAGGCTCTTGACTCTGGCGGAGAACCTTGACGTTCTCAACACCAGCTTCCGGCAAGCTTGTTGCCAGGGAGGCTCTTCAGGGGGTTACTCTCTGGGGCGTTGCCAGCCCCCGAGCTCGCCTTCCATGCGTGTTCCTGCAACACTGACTGGGCATGAAATGCCACAACAGCGTTTGAGCACAACAAGTTGATTAACTTCTGGTTAATGTCGGATTCGCTGCAATCTTGACTCCTGTTGAATATTCCCTTGCTTGCCGGAACACTTTCCGGTGCGCACGATCCAGTCAGCAGCGCTTTGAGGAACGGATCCTTAGCAGCATGCCGGGAACGCCGCCTCCCGAAAAGGTTTACCTTCCTGGCTCTGGCGCAGCTGCTCAGGTTGCCGAGCGGACTCGAGGCAACTAGGAGCACGACTAGCCCCGGGAAGGCTCCTCAGCATACGGGTTTACGCAGGAACCTTAGAATAAAACTCGCTAAGTCCTTCTCCTTAAACGACTGCATTTTTGCACAGTGAGCCCCCCACGCTTGCCGGAATACTCCCCGAATGCGCACGTTCCGGTCGATGGCGCTTAGGATCGGGTCCTGTTCAGCAGCCTATCGAGAACGCCGCCTCTTCTGGAGCTTAACGCCTTAGAAACAATCGCAGCTGCGTCTGCCTTGTTGGGCGGACCCAAAACAACCAGGAGCGCAGAATGTTTCAAGAGCGCTCCTTCGCGCACAGGTTATGCACAAAAATATCGTCCAGGATAAGACTTAACAGCAGAAAGTAATTAAAGCTTTAAAACTTAGCTTTTTGCAAAGGTTCAGGCCCTTCTTCTTGGACGCTATGGCGGTGAAGATGATGAAGAAACTGCCGCGCTGATCGCCAGATCAGGTTCGCGCAGCCCCTCACCCCCTACCTGGTGCGCCAAAGATGTCGGGGACGAATCCGCGATCACCTATGGGACCCAGGGAAGGACCCCTTTACGTTCGGCAGGGAGAGACGGTCGCACGAAGAGCAAATCTAGCGAAGAACACGACGGTGCACGAGAGAGATTTACCCAGGTTCGGGCCGCACGGATGCGTAAAACCCTACTCCTGCTTTTTGGTTTATTATCTGTATGATTGTTCTAGCTCCAGGAGCGCTACAGAACCGAGTAGCTGCGTACAATACTGGAGTTCTCCCTTTTCCAGTTTTTCCCTTCTTTCACGTTGCCTACGGGCCTCCTTTTATACGCACAAAGGGGTCACCAACAGGTGGCAAACAGTAAAGGTAGAGGTGGAAAGTTGCTACAGTAAGGCCACTATTACCAGGATGACATGTCCTACCTACCACTGACGGCAGGGGACAAGGGCATTAAATGCCCATGCCTTTGCTGTCCAGATACATGTACCCGGACGTCTTGGACGTGGGAAAAGCCTATCCCACCTGCTCCTGCACCGCTAGCTACAGTGCACCGCCGTCTACACAGTGCCCTGCCACACACGCTTGGAAGGACCCAGAGCGCCACGCTGGCAGAGGCACTAGAGCAGCAGCACAGTAGCACAGTGGTACAGTAACGCTTGCCGCGGCAAGACCTTGCCGCACCTGACAGCTTGCCGCAGCCCATAGTTTGCCGCGCAAGGTAACTTGCCGGGGCAAGTACCTTGCCGCAGCTACTATCTTGCCGTAGCCAATACCTTGTCGCAGCCAATGACTTGCCGGGGCAAGTACCTTGCCGCGGCAAGTACTCTGCTACAGCATTTACATGCTTATCACTTACGGGTCAGGACAAGCGCATTAAATGCTCTGTCTAGGTGTCCCTTAGCTTCTTGGGGATGGGAAAAGGGGCCATCCTATCAGCGCCGCTTGGCACAGTGCTCTGCCACGCATGCCTGGAGAAGGGTCCAGAGTGCCATGCTGGCGGCCGCACTGGAGCAGCAGCATAGTGGCATAACCTTGCCGGGCAGGAACCTTGCCGGGCTCAGCTGGTCATCCCGGCAAGAACCTTGTCGGGGCCTTGTCTCCAGTCTAGCTGTCCCCCGGCAAGCCTTGCCGGGTTCAGCTGGTCATCCCGGCAAGAACCTTGCCGGGGCCTTATCTTTAGTCTTGTCGAGTCCTGAGCTTGCCGGCCCTGATCTCGCCGGCAGTAGTAGACTTGATCTTCTGGTCGATCCGCCTGGAGTCTTGTCTTGCCAGCTCTGCCTTGCCGGCGTTGCGCGGACCCATTCCCGGCAAGTAGACCTTGCCGGCAACCGGGCTTCGAATGTACTCTTGGGTGGATTCCTCCTCTGCCATGTCCTTCCCGCCTGGAGGCTGCGACTTGCCGGTGCGTGTCCAGGGGTAGTGAACACCCCCCTGTTTATTACACCGACACTTGGTGATTTCTCTCAGCTCAGAGAAGTGCTTTGCTACCATCTTGGTAACATCTTCAGGAAGACCCAAACTGCTCAATTCAGCTGGATTTGCATCATAGGAAGCACCTTCAATGATGTCAAACATAAGATCAAAGTCATATTCCTCTGTGGAAGCAGGAACATTTGTCTTGGCCTTCTTGGAAGCAGCAGCAGCTTTTTCATCAGGTAGCAACTTTCTCTTCGTCGCAGGGGCAGCAGAACCCGAAGGTTTATCTGATGCCATAGTAGCAAGCCTCGATGACAATCTCAATGGAGGCGAAACCTTTGCTGGAGAGGGAGTTTGGTAAGCAGAGCTCTTTGATCGTACATGGGAATTTCTTCGCCAACATTATCATCAGAGGAATCATCAGATGAGGCAGATGTTGCCTTCCTTAACTTTCTGGCAACAGACTTCTTCTTCGAAGCTCGAGGAGAAACAGACTTTCTATTCTTCTTTTCCTTTCGGGCAGACTCCCTTTCCTTCTTTTCTTGAACATCTTGTTGAGTTAACTCAACATTTCGTTGTTCCACTTGATTCTTCTTCGCGGCTCTTGCCTCACGCTTGGCCTTGGCCTTTTCCCTCTTTGCAACCTCCTCGGGGAAATAAGCCTTCGTCTTTAAGGAATCAGCATGAGCATTGGGGGGAGGAGCTGGCCTTACTTTTTCATCATATTGTCCAAGGCAGCCCTCTGCAATGCAGTCATTCCAGGGAGGAGTGAATGCAAACAAAATCTGATATTTTCTTCGGACGTTCTCATAGTTGAACCACTTCTTCGCCCAGTGGCGGCGAATCTTCTGCAGCCTATTGTTTCTTTCTTGGGCAGTTTCTACTCCAGGTGGAGTTTTGTAAGTTTCAGGGTCAGACATTTCAGTCGCAGTGTTCCTTTCTCTACCACAACCACCCTTCTTGGGGTTTCCATCAGAGAACAGGGTCTTGGAGTTAGTGACTAGCTCATCCTCTGCCTGACTCTGAGCTGAGAGAATATCATCATCTTCTTCAGCAGATTCCGATTCAGGTTTCTTCTTCTTCGGGGCTTTTGGTGGCTTGGTTGATTTCCTTTCAGCCACCTTTGCTTTATCAGCCACACGCGGTTGCTGTGGAATTTCTTCCTCGGACCCAAAATGCTCTTCCAAACTGTTTGCCATGACCACTCCTGAGAGAAAAACAAAAAATGCGAGAGAAAACAGGAAGAAGTCACAAACATGCACAGGAGCATTTTGACTCAAAACAGATAATTTTCGGAGACAGCAAGGAACCCATGGCATACGCTTTGGAAGATATCATCGAGAGAATTGCAATATGCCCTAAGACAGAATAACAACTTCTCTAATCTTTTGATGTATACCATAAGAACCCTAGATCCAAACAGACTGGTATGAGGAACTACTACAAACCGTACAAGTCATGACTTAGTGAAGCCTAAAGATCTACCGCAAGAAAATAAAACAAGATAAACGGCGTCGGGACGAACAGCCCTAGAACAGAAGAGGGATAGGGCTTGTTCCAGATCTGTACACCCTAACTTGGCAATACAGATCAACTACGGCAGCGCGGGAGAGAGGAAGTACCGCACTGGCGTGACCAACGGTCACGGGGCTTCGCCGGAGTTGCACGACAAGCCACGTCGTCGATGCTGCTTCGAGCTCGGGCTCGAATGAAGAGCGAGAGGAGAGGTTTGAGGCTGAACAGTGAGAGAACAGAGGAGGAAGAGGCCTGGACGGGGGTTTATATAGCCCGAGGGCAAAACCGCTCCCTCCGAAATCTATGGCCGAAAAACCAGGGACATTCCACATTCAACGGACGAGATCACGAGCGTGAGATAGTGGGCATGTGTCAACCATTTCCTGCGAAAATCTCGGTAACTGAACAGAAAGCTGAAGGGTTTGAGGAAGCGCAAGCGCCAAAACAGAATAAACTTCAAAGTGGATCTCATTCGCGACCAAGGACGTCGGAGTGAGATCACCTTCAGATCAAGTTGCATGTTTATGACACGAAAGAACCAAGTAAAAACAAAGAAGAAACTGACTCAAAACATAAACCAGATGAAAGAAAACACAAATACACTACGAACGAAAAACACAGAGAGTTAAGCATCAACAATAATTGATCTCAGGGCTTATGATAAACATGAGATATCCCTGAGATAATTCCCTGCATGAGATGGTTAGTTCTTCTTCACAACCCACACTTGCGTGGGAGGTGAGAATCTCATTTGTTTGGATTGAGTAGGGATATTCCTTCGGTGAGGCCCGTGAGACACCTGTGCATTTTGATGATAATCATATGAATATGCATTGAAGTTATTTCCAGATGCATGAGTGTAATGATTTGTAGAGATATGCATGTACTCCTTCTGACGCAGGTTAGGATGATAATCATTCGAGAATGATACTCATGCAGACTAAGAATGATATCCATTTCCTCGTCGAGAGTTATCCTGCACAGTCAGGTTAACAATGACAGACATATTTTCAACAATGCACTTCTTTACCCAGATTTGCTTCTTGGGTGAACCTGTCCTGCAGTTAGTTCCAACATATCGAGTGAAAACCTTACCATTCTGTTTTTTGAAGATTTTGTAATTTGAGTCATTAGACTCGTCAGTATCAACAGAAATGGGTGAATGATAACCAGTTAGAGTTTCAGGTTAGAGGGTTTTACTCTTTGCACGAACCCAAGTTGTTTGGGGATACTGCTCGGGAGTCCAATAGGATCCATCCATATTGAGTTTCTTTTCGAAACCTAATCCTTCTTTATGAGGATTTTTGTGTAGTATGGACTTCTTGAACACATCACATAGAGTTTGATGCCCTTTCAGGCTCCTTAGCATTTCAGTCTCAAGTAAGCCCTTTAACCTGCAATTTTCTTCCGTGATAGTAGCGAAATCCTCGGAAGAGGGGTTAGTAGTACCAACTCCAGTAGTAGCAATATTCTCTATGACAGCATTAGATGTTTCAGCATGAGAATCAGCATTGCAACGTTCTAGGCATTTTAAGCATGGAGGTACAAAATCATCAAGAAGTCGAACAGATTGCTCAGTGAAGAGAGAAGCTTTCTCTAACACCAGCTCGTTATGAGATTCTTTAAGTGACACGAGTTCTTGATTCCTGTTAAGGAGTTCATCTGATAGATTCTCGTAGTCAACTGTAAGTGATTCATACTGATTGGTAAGATCATCAACTATTGATGAAAAAGCATCTTGCTCTTCGATCAACTTTTGATTTTTCTCCATCTCTTCGACCAGTAATCCTTCGGTTTTCCTAAGATTTCTCTCAAGCATTTCAAGTTCATCATGTTGGGATTTAGCGATCTTGACCAGCTTGGCATAAGAAATATATTTAGGTGAATATTCGTTCATGGATCTTTGGTGTTTTGCAGATACCTGATCCTTTGATGATTTTGCCATGAGACAGAAGGCGATTGGTTCGTCATTGCGTGAATCATCATCACTTGATGCGTCGTCATCAGTATCTGATTCACTGAAATTGTTCGATGATTCAATGGCAACATATGCATTGCTTCTCCCAATTATTTTGTAGAATTCCTCATCATCTGATTCAGTGTCAGTTGCTTTCCTCTTCGGAGTCCAGAGTTAGATCGGCGTATGCTCTATTTAGCCGTGACATCCTCTTCATATTTGATTCAATGGTAGATCTTGCTTTCACGTCAGTGACTGGTCTCGTCGAAGAAGATGAGGAGGATGCAATTTCCTTCGAGAGCTTAGTATGACGATCCACTTGAGTAAAACCACTGCAGTGAAGATATTTCCATCTGTTGCTAGGTTTTCCTTCCCAACTAGGGCAATCAGCGATGAGATGGCCGTATAGCTTGCACTTAAAGCACTTCATATCTTTCGGAGGCAATCTTCTTCTTGACAATTCTGGCGCATCAAGCTCGTCATCATTTATGAGGCAGAGATTTTGCCTTTTGAGATCCTTTAGCCTTTGTGTGAGCATTTCAAGTTCTCTGATGATAGAGTGTTGATTCTCAACATCTTCTTCTTCTTCTTCTTCTTCTTCTTCAGAACTGCCATAGTGTGAGTGAATTTCTCCTTCACTTTCCGAAGAAGATTCTTGATTGGCATTCTCCAGTTCCATCTTTTCCTTATGAATTGACAGAAGTGTCATGATCTCAACATAGTGAAGTTCTTCATAGTCTGATCTTTGTTTGATTTCAGCTACAATAGGATCAAAGGATTCATCAAGTGCGCTCAGAAGCTTGTTGACTACATCTCTATCGGTGATATCAGTTACTCCTCGCTGATGTAGTCTTTCGACAATGTTTGTTAATCGATTAGTGAGTTCCATGGCACTTTCTTTATGAAGGCTTCTGAATCTCGTAAACATAGCACAAAGCATTTGAACGTGAGGATCTGATCTGGCCACAAGTTCTTCATGAGCATTGTTGATAGCATCCCAAATTTGCTTTCCGGTATTGAGCCTTTGTAATCGAAAGAAAATGTCTTTTGATAGACTGCCACAGCTGATATCTTTAGCTTGAGCATCCAATTGCAGATTCGCTTTATCATCGGTGTTGAGATTGTTCGGTTGCTGAATGGCATAGCCATCTTCCACAATCTGCCATAGATCATAGTTGATAGCTTGAATTCTAATTCTCATTCGTTCCTTCCAGTACAGATAGTCATTTCCATCAAAGATAGGAAATCTTTCAGAGTGCGAGGATCTACCTGCATACGACATACTCAAAACTCCAAGGACGTTAGACCTTTAATAAACAGAGACAGGGAGAACCTACTCTGATACTAATTGTTAGGACCGCGAGTATATCGACCAGAGGGGGTGAATGGGAGATGCAAAATTTCTTTTGAAAGTTTTGAAACTTATCACAATCACAGCAGCGGAATAGAGTATCGAAGGAGATAAACTGAATCAATCTTCTTCATCAGAAGCATATTCCTCGATGAAGGAAGTAATGACAGTACGTGTATGAGAAATGACAGGTTTAACTACGATGAGGGTAATGCTGCATGCAAACAAATGTAGTAGAACAAGACACAACATGATGCATACAATGATCACGAGAGAACACAATGAATGTGATAGTGATGAATAAAGCAGGTGATGAGAATGAAACAGAATGAGCGCAGATACAACTGATGACAACAACAGAACGAAATGATCATAAACACTATTGGCACAGAGCACGAACATAAACTGCTGAAGAAAATACAGTAGAGTAGATAGAACCAGTGGTGCTCAATGGCGAC
Source organism: Thinopyrum elongatum (assembly GCA_011799875.1). Taxonomy (NCBI): domain Eukaryota; kingdom Viridiplantae; phylum Streptophyta; class Magnoliopsida; order Poales; family Poaceae; genus Thinopyrum; species Thinopyrum elongatum. The sequence goes on from CM022303.1 coordinate 431,216,690, forward strand.
AGAGAGATTTGGTAGACCAGTTCACCCTTCTGCCAAAGGGCTGCGTCTGGTTGGAGGGGCTGTGACTTAACACGGAAGATAAAATCTATTCACCCTATTCTCCTTCAACGCAGAGCTGATCAGACTCAGGTTAATTTCACTCGTGGTAGATCCTTGTCGGCGATTTCCAAACCTTCGGTCGACCTTTGCAAACCACAATCACTCTTGGTTGCTGAAGATCTGGCTCGGTGAAGACAACAACTCTTCAACACTCAAAGCCAAAACTTGTCCGTCTAGAGAGTGCGCAACTCTCAAGAGTAATAGGTACAAGAACTCTCACTCAGAACTACTGTGATGCTAAACCACTGTCTAAGTTTGGGCTCTTGGTTTTTCTCTCGATGGATCTTAAACTCAAATCACTCGAAGAGGGGTTGCTCAAATCAATCTTCTCAGAAATCTCAAGTGGAGCAGCCAACGGACAACGTTGGAGCGGGGTGGCTATTTATAGCCGCAGCCTTCCCTGATGGGAAAAGACCAAATTAGACATCGGGATCAGCCAATGGCTAAACGACACGAGTCCAACGGCCGGATTTGAGCACAATGGTAACATTGCTTGCATAATAAGAAATGCTAACTCCTTGGTCTAGGAAAAATCTCTCGCAGCGAAGATGATCACAGTCTCTTGCTGACAAGTATTTGCTCGGAGCACAAAGAGATTTCTCTCACAACTTTCATAGGTTTTGGCTAAGCATCACAGCGGATCTAAGCATCGAGAACCTATACCTCTCTTAATAGTACGGAGGTCCTATGACTCAAAAGAATGAAAGAGGAACAACGAAATGAATACTACATCTTCACTTTGTCTTCGACTTCCATCACTGCAGTCAATTTCTTCGAACGGCAGTACCGAATCAAAAGCTTCACTTCAGCAGTAAACTTTCGAGGGGTCGATTTCTTCACATCAATTCTCTTGACTATATGACTTCAACACATATAGCTCATTCCTCTCTTCAGCGCAGATATACTTCGGTGAAGTTCCTCGAACTCAGCACCGGAGACACCATTCTCTTTGGTTGTGTATGGACTTTTTCTCTCTGTATGCACTAGCAAAAAAATCAGTCCATACCTGTTTCTGTCAACAATCTCCAAAACACAAGGTAGGCGGATATTGCACCAACACACCTATTGCCACAACACCTTCGACACCACTCTCTGCTGACGCTCCCATCTGGATTCTCTCACCGAGTCACCCATGCGACATCACCATGGGACTACTCGTCAACTCGAGGTCTTCACCTCTAGCGACTAATGCCACGTCTTCAACTTCGGCAACCAGCCTTCGTCGATGGCCGAGAAGCTCCTTCGACCTCCTCTTCCTCCTTGAGCCGATCCATGGTCCTCGACCAGCTGAAGCAAAACCTATGTCGAGCGAGAGAAAACATGGTGAGAGTGATCAAACTTCAAAGTTGAACGAGAAGTGTGGAATTGAGATTGAGAGTGTTGAATCGAGGAATTGTGTAGCATGAAGGGTTCCCAAATAGGCTCTAAGTACAGGGAAATGATTCACGATCAAGTGATCAACTAACTAATTCATCTATGGGTCGACAGGGCAAATCGCTCCATCGGTTTGCTCTAAATCACAAAGCCTTTCATGCTAGCCTTCCAAAGCTCACAAGTTGGTGTACAAAGGATGGGGATGGATCGGGGATCACCACATCCGGTGATGGCAGGGCATTGGTGAGTCGTGATCACGGCCAAGTAAAGATGGCAGAGGCCAGGATGTCTCAAATGTTGATGGTAAGAAGTTAGCAAGTACCCACGTAGTGACCCCCCCTTCGGCCATTGTGTCCTCCCCCCCCCCCCCCCCCCCCCCCCGGTGGGCGACCCAGGCGCTCAACACTAGCCACTGGCCCCTCGATCCCCCTCTCCTTTCCCTTCCAGCCACTGTCGCCGGACAAAGCCCGCGCGATGCCGGTGGCAGCAGGATCTACTTTTCCTTCTCCTGGAGTGGGGGCCGCAGGAGTCTCCTCCTTCGATCTGATGGTGGTGCTCGGAGGCCGGTGCGCCGTGGCTGGGTGAGGCGCGAGCAGGTGGTGGAGCGGGGCGGGGAAGCTCGCTAACCCGGCGTGGCGCATCACGGCGGTGTGGGCTGGCTGCTTGCAGCACAACGCACCTCATTTGGCGGTGTTTGGGCCAGGCCAGATCCAGGCTGGCCGGGAGTGAGGGAGGCGACTGGAGCATGGTAGGGGCGTGGTGGAGTAGAGGGTCTGGTGGGGACCGGCAGCGGTGCGATGGCGCGCTGGTGGAGGCGGAGCTGACTGGAGGCAACAGGGCGAGCCCACGGTCAGGCGGGTGACGGCGCTGAGATGGCTCGGCCAGATTGAAGTTCTGGCGAGCAGCGAGCGACCAGTTACCCCTGTGCAGTGTGGCGAGCAACGATGCCTCCTGGTGGTGCTGGCTTGGGAGTGGTGAAGCAGGTCTGACCATCGCAAGGCCGTCCCTTGGAGTGGGCGACAGCCGTCGCGGGTGGTTCTAGACCTTGCCGGAGGAATGGGGTGACTCCGGTTCTCCGTCTAGGCTAGGAGTTGGAGTTGGTGGTGTGGCCGAGTTTTCCCCTTGTCGTGAGTGCTGTCAGTTGCCGACCCTCGGCTATGCGGCTACATCGATAAGGTGATGCGGTGGCGGCTGTTTATGGATAGTTGGACGGTTTCGCCAAGTCCGTGGAGGTGTGGAGATGGGCGGCGTGCGGATGAAAACCTTGCTTCGCTTTTGCCGGGTCGACGGCAATGGCACCTATGGCTGTCATTCTCCTCCTTGGAGGCGTCGCTGAGGCGTGTTTGTCATTTCCCTCACTTTATTGGAGTTGGTGATTGTCTCCAGGCGAAAGACTTGATTCGAAGTTGGATCGGCACGATAGCGGCATCCTCGACGTTGTTCCTCTGTGGGAGCATGGTGTTTGGAGACATGGGTGCTTCCTTGATGTTGTCCTTCGGTGCTCGTGTGCGGTCCTTTCCTGATCCTCGGCAGCGCTATGTACGCCCATCACCGGTGTGTCCAAGATGGTGTCTTCCTCGGATCGGATTTAGCCCTGCCATCTCTTGGCTCTTCCTCTTAGGCATTTAGAGTGGGTGGTGCATCAAGAGAAGCTCTATGGAAGAGTGGCCTTCGGAGGCGTCCGGTGTCGATTGTGACACGATGTTGTGTATCAGCTTAGGATAAGCACTTTTGTTTGTAGCTGCTTTGTGATGCCGGCTGTATTTGGTTTTACCAAGGTGTGATGTGTGTACTATGTTTGTTGTTTGCAGCTAGCGATAGCTTCTTGTAATTGACATTATGTCTTCTATAAATCTATGATACATCCAGGTGGGGAAAATATCCGGTACTCCCATCCTTGGGGTACTCTCGGTGCTCCAACTTCAAAACCAAATCTTAAATGTTTTCAAAACTTTCAGAAAAAATGTGAATGTTCACAAGGAATGTGACTACAACCCCTAGAAATTTCAGGTCCAAACTCGAAATGTACATTGTGAAACAAAAATGTGAAGTCCAGATGTGAATAGTGCCAATGTTGATTTTGTCTTTTTTTTACACTATTCATGCCAGATTTCACATTTTTGTTTCTTAATGTGCATTTCGAGTTTGGACCTAAAATTTTTAGGGGTTGTAGTTACATTCCTTGCGAAGATTCACATTTTTTTCTGAATTTTTTTGAAACATTTATGAATGGATTTTTTAAACTTGAAGCACCCGAAGTACCCCAAGAATGGGAGTACCTGATACTTTCCCCATCTAGGAGATAAGCTATGGTACGTCCAGGCATACTCTCCAGAAAAAAAAAGTTGGCAAGTTTGAGATTTCATTTGCTGCATACATGCCGTATTGCAATAGCTTGCGTCATCCCCCTCTATTCCTAAATATCACTTTTTAGAGATTTTAATATGACAATATATAAATATAAGTCTTCTTAAAGATTTCAGACTACTCCCTCCGTCCAATAAGTGTAATATGAAAATTTTAGGACAAATTATGAAGTGAAGTAAAAAATGCACTGAAAAGATGCAAGCCACCATCTCTCTCCTCTTCAATTAGCCAACCCCAGTAAGCTAACAACTTGTTTGGTTAGGGATATTAAAGATAGGGAATGGAAATTTAAGGGGTACGTGACATATGTGTTATCTCTTCCCAGCCACCATCTATGAACACGTGGAAAGTTATTTTCTCTTAAATGCCCTTTATTAATTCCCATATCACACCAAACATAGAATTGGGACTAAAATTCAGTTATTTTTTCTCAAATTCCCTTTATTAATTCCCATCGCACACCAAACATAGAATTGGGACTAAAATTCAACTTCCCAGGCCTAATCCCCTATTGAACTCCCATTCCCTTTCCTCATTCTAGCCAAACATGTTGTAAGTGCATGTAAAAACAAAGAAGACCATATGTAGAATGTTATTGTCTTGATTACCATGCGATGAGATAAAAAGATTATGCTTGAAAGCGCATTTGAAATATAGAAATACACTCTTTTGTGAATAAATTTTAAAGCCAAATGTACACTCTTTGCAGGATGAAGTACATACAGATGTATGTGTCGACAAAGTTTCGAGCGTAGATTCACTCATTTTGCTCTGATGTAGCTCATCTGTGTTCGAAGTTGAAAACAAGAGAGACTCGATCAATGCAAAGCAGTAATGAGAATAGTTAATCTTTATTGATGAGAGTGTTGCTATTTATACAAAGCCAAGGGACGCTTCTCAATAGGCGCCCATACAGAAGGATGCGAGCAACCGTCGCGACTGTTGGCAAAAGGCAACTGCCACCGGTTCCTATAAAGCAGGGATTAACCCATTAATTAACACATATTAATTAATCCTAACACTCCCCCTAATCACAGCTTGTACTTTGTGAGCATCACCATCTTCTCAAATACTCCTCCAAAAACCCTGTGGGAAAAATGTGAGGAGCAAGGTGTTTGATATGTCGCTAAAACTCCTTCAAACCCGGTGGGAAAAATAAGGAGAAAATGGTGCAACATACAATAGTTATCGTCTCCTTTAACTCAATATGTGAGAACCATAGAGTTTGGAGAACAATATATATGTCATATATACTTTCCTAAAAACCTCGGTGGGGAAAACTGAAAGTATGACATATGATCTCATGTTGATATTACCTCATTAAAAACCTTTATGAGAACCTTTAAAGTAAACTCATGAAGGGAAAAAGAGTATAATATGATGCTTTGAACAGGAACAATTCAGGAAGGTACTCCCCCTGATTCTTGCAAATTCCGAAGCCATCACATACCAATTCCATGAACATATTTCTGGAATGTAGAAACTGATAGAGACTTGGTGAACAAATCAGTTGCATGATTTGACTTGCAAGATATGCAATATAAAGATATTGCTTATTAGTAACCTGTTTGCATCCGGGCAACACAAGCAGCATTGTCTTTGAGATAATGGTTGGTGGATGTAGCCATGAGGTCTATTTTGAAGACTCTTCATGAGAGGGCTACCACACCTAGTAGGAAGACTAAGCTTGTCTATGATCTGACATAGTGGGGATTTGATCGATGTATCCAATGATATCGATGTTCACATTTCTGTGAAACTGAAGAAAACCAGGACAAGATGTTTGATGCCTTGGAGATATCGAAAGATATTCTTGAGTACCAACCAATTGTGTTTGGTGGATCCAATGGCATTATGGAACGTTGAGTCCCAATATTTCATTTCCATCATCTCTTGGTCTAAATAGACCTTTCTCTATGTCTAGAGAATGAACTACCATAAGATTTATGGATGGATAAGATTTGTCCACAATGAATTTCTCCAGTATATTTTGGATATAGACAACATAGTATACCATAATGTATGAATGAAGGTGCTCAAGTTGTAGTAACGAGCGGTATTTTGGTTTACCCAAATCCTTCATTTTAAACTCCGTCATTTAGATGATTACATGTATCATCATTGCAGACACACAAACATGGATAATCATCATTGTAGGAGTAATCCTTGTGAATAAGGAACTCACTACGTCGGTTGTACCAAATGTACCAACGATAATAATAAGTCATATGGTGACTTATTGATTTTACACAATGTATGTTGCATTTTGTACTTCGATTCAGAATTGAGGTTCCGCCGGGAACCATCTATATCTGAATCTAGTGATCTACATGGATATGTAATCACTACATCTATCAACTGCAGAGATAGATGATTTTGAACTGCCAATGATATAAGTTATCGGAATGAGATTCCACCTCTGGAGAATAGTTGGGTATCTGCGTGAACCCTTGTGCTACAATACTTGCTCTTTGTTTCACCACCTCGTTGTTCTCAATTATGTTTCCAGAAGAAAACTGGTGTAGGTATTGCTTATGAATACCTTCCCATTATTGAGCAAGAGCATTTCTACCTAGATTATACCCTTTGCTTGAGTTCAGTCCGAGTGTTGTTCACACTTTGCCATGGCCATGGTCTTTGGATCTGAATCATTTGAAAGGTTTTTGCAATCTAGTTGAGAAATGTATGTCGACAATTGTAGACTTCTGGTTATATGATTCTCCAGAATCTATATATCAATACATAGTTGATGGAAATATCATTACCCATGGTGACTGCTCGCGATTTCCCAATGCGATTGAGTCGGGTATTCCGATGTCCCGGTCATTGTGTGCACTATGACCTGGGTTGGTGGAGGCTTCCCATCCACTGGGTGTATACTACCCATTAGGTGTCTGTCAACATGAAGTTGACTTGCATTTACTGATTCACAGGCCTTGATATCCTTGCTTGCGAGAAGCTGAATCCTGATGTACCTCTGCCATACATCTCCCCCTGTTGCTTTGAACGGGGAGTGGAGTGAATTTTGTTGGTACCTCCACTCTTTCAGGCGTACTTTTGCAGGATTGTAGGATTGTGTGACACCTTTATAGTCAGTAAATGAATCTGGCAGGTTATTTGCAATGTGTTGCAAATCTTCTGAATGCATGGTTCAAATCTTTGAGTACGTGGATTTGAGGCAGAAATGTGTTGAACATTCCACTAATTTCCTGGCATTCTTTATGGTACTTGAAATCTCCCCCTAATGCCTGGAAATGTTCCTCATTGAATCAGCATACTAGCCTTGAATAACTCCCCATGCGAGGGGCTTGAGGTATTGACGGAAATACAGTTATTCCTCACATAGATCCCAACTATATGTTGAGGGGCCAATGGTGTATGCTGGGTGGTGATATCGGTATGCAACCGAATTACCGCAGATGGGAAATACTTGGTAGGTTTCCACGTATCAAAGATAGAGGGGAATAATAGTACGCAGTTTGGTCATGAGCGTGTAAAACTGCATGACTCCAACGTAAAGTTGGTAAGTTGCAATTCCAAAGTGAAGATCATGCAATGAGCTTAATTCTTTGGATATAGGATTCTACCAAACCATTTTGAGTCTAGACACTAGGACAATTTGCTAAACTTCAATCCAAGGGCCATAGAGAAGGCACTCAATGAGAATTTTGCAATGTTATCCATTCGATTTGCTTGAAATCGATGTCAGGATAATGAGCCAATGGTTTCATGTGGAAAAACCACACTTGGGACCATCATATAGATGTGTCTTTTAGAACCATGGAACACCTGAATAGTCTAGTCAATGGATGGGAAGAGCCACTTACCTCAACTTGATGCATTCAAGGAGTCTGACTGGTTCAGCGTAGACTTTAAGGTGCGCGAGCCTTAAAATTAGCTTCCCTATGTCACATGTAGTGCACAAAAAATCTAAATATTGTTAGAATTTAGCATCATAATAATCATAAACGAACAGAATTTTTGATAGTTTCGGTTTCAACCCAATGTCTGGATGACCAAGGCGAGTATGCCAAGTTTGTCATGTACAAGACACTCTGGAAAAATATCTCGTACGCAACATGTGCTACGGGTTGTGTCGTATGTGTAGTACAATCCAAATGATACATAGAGAATGTGCTTGCCATATCCGTTGCATATGGTAAAGAGAAGTTATTTCTCTTTGTTGTCATCATAAGTTTCGCTATGGAAACTATTTTGACGGATACCTCTATAGTTTGGTAGTGTACGAGTTAAACTGGGAAGCAATAAAGCATCCTGACGTTACTCGAGTACCCACAGGGACAGTAAATATGACTCGAGTTGAGCCAACAAATACCTCATCGCGTCTGGCGATTTTAAAATATCTCCTTTCTCTCAACGAGAGTGGAAACATTTCACTTCCCTGAGTATAGAGTTCGTGGTGCATATGTCCACATGGCACAAATCATCTTTCATCGGATTGACCCCCATAGAAATCTATATATAGACATGAACATTCTTAAGAAAATCACTGTCATATATATAGAATACATACAAATGAATTTGTACCAAAGTGTTGATACAATGTATTGTGATATACAATATATGATGACAACAATACTTATATTGTTATTACCACAACATAAATGGACACCACTCAGGAGACAGAGGGACTATTCATAGTCTCCAAACATGTCGGTTGAGGCATATTTAACCATCACATTCTCCGTGCCCATAGGGTCCCGTCACCTGTGGTGATGTCGGGTTGAAGGTTGAAGTGAGCTTCAAACCATTTGCCCTTGAGGCCCTTTGTATCCCAGGAATTGCTAATACAGAATAACCAGATGCTGAGATCTGAATCAATATAATGCCTTATGATGTATAAGACAAAAAAATTCTGTTAGCGGTGTGATTTCGACCAAAGGTGAATCCCGGTCTTGGATTGCACACATTATTCCACGAGACACAAGAGCGATCATGATGTCCATGGCCCAGGTAGGGCAGTGGTGGCGATTGAGGGCGAATGCCTCAAATTCTCTAGCCATCGGTTACCAGAGATAACTAATTTAGGATTAGTAAATTAAAGATCATCATGGTAAGTTGCAAAATTAATGGATATTTCAAGAATTTATCTTGAAACCGTTAATGTGAATCTCAAATTGATAAGCATGACACCTTGAAGATAATCTTCAAAATGAAGTAGATCTCACAGCACTAGGGAGTATATTCTGATGAAATCAGTAAATACTCACTCGTAATGCCTTATGTCATGACTTAGAAAAATGTGTGGGAGAGCACTTTGTAAAGCTATCATAATGTTGAAAAGACAAAATATAGGCTTTATCAGTAGTCATCGATAATCTGCGTAGGCAGTAGATCCATATGACTATCTTGTGATCCTAATCATCAATTTGAAGAAATCACTTTAAATTTTGCACCTGTATTTGCAAGAAACTGGAAATCTAAATTGTAAATAGTAGATGTAATTAATCTCAACATGTTGAATAACATGCAATATATTACATCACACGTTATTCTGGAGTACAGAGTACTCTACAGAAAACAGTACTAAAATATATGTACTGATTTAGCAGGTGATGCGGAGCATCCCACGGTCATCCTCATGGACCTACCTATGTCTCCCACGACACCACTTGGACCAATGACAAGAGCTCGAGCAAAGGCTATCGAAGATAAGGTGAACTCGCTCCTCTCCGAACTACCACTTTCTACACATGCGACATGGCTACTACCTCAAGCAGAAACACTATGTGTGATCAGGTACTTGGAGGAAGGCCACGGAGCAGCTACATCCAACGGACAAGACGGCGAGGACACCAAGCATGAGGGACAAGAAGAAGAGCTGCAAGTGGAGCTACAACCACCGGACGTCCGCTCCAGACCGGACGTCCGCTCCAGACCGGACGTCCGGTCCCTGAAGGCCACGCCAGCCAGAGGAAACCTGGCCAGTGAAAGCTACAGCGGACGGACGTCCGGCCAGGACCGGACGACCGGCAACTCCCAGCGACCGGACGTCCGGCCTCCACCGGAAATCCGGCAGTTCCCCACCCGAGCCGAATCAGCGGAAGTCCGACGAGACCGGACGACCGGCCGACTCCGGACATCCGGTGCCACTGCACCCGAGCCGAAATGACAGAAGTCCGGCGCCTTCCGGACGTCCGGACGCCCACGAGCCACCGGATGTCCGCTCCGGACCAGACGTCCGGTGCCTGTCTGCGCACAGTTTCGGGCCCGAAGCCCATGTACCCTTTCACTTCGCCCCCATTTGCACTAAGACTATAAATAGACCTCCCCCACCTCCTAGTTAGGGTCGACAAAGGATTAGCTCAATTTAGAGATAGAGCTTTGCTCATCCACTTGGTTACTTCTCCATTGGAGTTCACGACCTCTACGGAGAAGATCCCCCAAGCAGATTCAAGACCCCTAACGGGAAGACCTCAAGACCTCCTCACGGAGAAGAACTAGTTACCGTTTGTATCGTCCCTTGTTGATCGTGGATCATGTATCTCTTTGTGTTTCGAGGATCTAGCACATGTGTAATCGAATCTTGTTGGTTTGAGTGATTTCCCTCGTTTTCTCCTCGTGTTTCCCCTCGTGTTCTTCGTAGGATCCCTCCAATCGTGAAAGATCGGGCCCTAGGGTTCTACCCTACATCATCTTGGATCAGAGCCAGCTTGCTCATGATCTTGGTATCATGAGCCACGTTGATCACGGATTTGGAGCCCCTACCCTTTGTTTTCTAGCTTGATTTTGTTGTGTTCTTCCCCAATTTCGAAAATCCCCACCAAAAATAGCCCCGAATTTTTTTTTTGTGATTTGTTGGTGTGATGAAGTTTTGTTGGATTTGATCCATGGATTTGCTTTGCCACGAGTGGATCTAGCTTTCCCCCCTCATCTCCACCATTTTCCATCCACTAAATCGCTCGGATTCGACAAATTTCGCCACATCCACCATGAACCCTAGCTGTTCATCCCGTGCCCGCAACCGCCTAGGCACCGGACGTCCGACGACCGGTCGTCCGCCATCCACCAGACGCCCGACGTTCCCTGACGAAACTGACCAATTTCAGTTCGGCCCCCACCACCGTTCCACTTCCGTATTCGCACTCTACCCCCATTACTATTCCACCCTCCGCATACGCACTCCAATACCACATTCCGCATACGCACTCCGATAGCCCTTTCACTTTCCGCAACCACCATCGCTTACACGCTCCACACTCCGACACAATTTTGACACATTTGGTTTTGAGAATTTGAGTTGTGGTTCATTGTTTCCTAGGGTGTTTCGGCTAACTAGGAACGGTTCGACATCGACATCACCGCCGCTCATCTTCGCCAAGGACTCGACATCGACCACTTCACCATTTTGACACCCTCAACCGTAAGCAAGGACGGTAATCTCGACGACATCTTGGTCTACTCCTTGCCATTACATTGATAACCACCATAGCCCAATTTTGCGTATCTTGCCTTTCGAGACTAGCCTTTGAGTATTGCTGGCAACGTTACTTGTGCACATTAGTGATCATACTTCCCATAGCATACATACCATTTCATCGTGGTCCATATCTTGGTATCATCTCTAGTGTCACAAGGTTGTCATAGCATACACAATTGCTATCTTGGTTCGTGAAGTCTTGCATGAGAAAGAGCTCAAAAGAGAAAGAGCCAAACAAGCTTTTAAGCAAAAGGAAAAGATAAGCAACGAGCTTATAAGCAAGAACCATAGCATCATACTACATTAATATTGTCATACTCGATCATCTTGGATCATATCATCGGAACACAATACATATAGCATACTTGGGATAGAAGTCGTTGCATTTTTGCTTAGTAGGTTGTGCACAAGTTTCGTATCTGCCTATTGTGCAATCGTGCTAGCGTCTCTCTAGTGTTGTGCAACAAGAGCATTTTCCGTGGATTCCACATTTTCTGCTCATTTTTGGTTGCACAACCCCATTTATCTATTTGCGTGTGTGTTTCTATGTAACACTACTTGCTTGGTCTACTTGTTGCATTTGCAAATTTGTGAATCTTTTCCAACATTATTGAGGCTCACTAACAATTGCATCGAACTTTGTGCCACTATCCTAACCGAGCTCCACCATAAGCTTTTATTTGTGTAGGTGTGAGAAACCAACAAGAATCGGTACCAATTGTGTTATTTCCTTGTTCCACATTTGAGTGATCATTGATCCATCTTCAACATCGGTCAAGGTACATTTGGTATAAGTTCCTCTCTTTCTCCCACTCACATATTTGCTTGGAAGGATGGATAGGCCAAGTTCTTCTACCAACCCACTCTTCATCGAGCAAGACGACGACCCGAACACCTACGTCACCAAGAGCCACCTCTTCGGTGCACAATGAGCTTTGCATCAAGAACAACAAGCAATGAGCGACCGCATCGACAATCTCGCCACCGACTTACGCCTCTTCGAGCAACGTACAAGAGACTACTTCGACCACAAGCTCGACCAACACAAACAAGAGAACGATGCAAGAATGGACGAGATTCGTGCCTTGTTGGTCAACTGCTCTTCTACCACTTCGTCCTCCTCAAGACGGAGCCACTCAAGTCGACATTCCTCCGACAACTCAAGTACACCGAAGTCGAACACTCTTCGCCAAGCCGCGCGCCAAGACCGTCAAGCAAACCGCAATCCTCTACATGGAACCGATTCTCAAGAGCAACTTCTTGCGCAAGAACATCGACATCGCCAAAACCAAGCTACCTTTGCGCAAGCACAAGAACGGCAACGCCAACGCCAACAAGAGGAAGAACGAGCACGCCTACACCAAGACGAGCAAGATGCCGAGGCACAACGTCAAGAACAACTACAGCGAGAAGCTCAAGCACTTGAGGCACAACGTGCCCTCCACGACACAAGTCGCGTCGTTGCCGCACGCAACCGCCATAGGCGCGAACAAGAAGAAGCACTTCACGAAGAAGTTCAAGAGAGGGTTTATCAATCACGGTTGCATCAACAAGTTCCTCAAGTTCCTACACAAGCTCGACAAGAACCGCAAGCTCAACAAGAGCAACAAGACAATGGAAATCCTCCATGACAAGAGCAAGTTGAGGGAGACAATCCTCCTCGGCAAGGACGTCATCACCCTCGACCCCAACACAATGAAGAGCAACGCTACGGCAAGCTAAAGTTCACCATGCCCAAGTTCAACGGAAGCAATGATCCCGAAGAGTACCTATCATGGGCATTGAAGGTCGACAAGATATTTCGTTTGCACAACTATGAGGAAGAGAATAAGATCGCCATGGCATCCCTTGAGTTCCAAGACTATGTCCTCATTTGGTGGGAACAAGTCCTTGAGCGACGAGAAGCAAGAGGTGAACCACCTATCACCACTTGGGATCAAATGAAGGATGTCATGCGAGCACGCTTTGTACCAACCTACTACAATCGCGACCTCTTCAAGAAACTCCAACTCCTCAAGCAAGGAACAAAGAGCGTTGAAGAATACTACAAAGAAATGGAGATTGCCATGATAAGAGCCAATGGCACGGAAGATGATGAGCAAACTATGGCACGTTTCTTGAATGGACTCAATCACCCTATCAAGAAGATCGCCGACTTCCAACCTTACTCGAACCTCATCGAGCTAGTACACCAAGCTACCAAGGCGGAACGTCAAGTGCAAGATGACTTCAAGTACGCTAAGTACTCTTCCAAGAACTACGGCTCCTACGCCCAAGCTCCAACGACTCCAACAACTTCTACCTCAACCAAGCCTTCTACAAGCAACGGCGACAAGTCAAGTTACAAGAAAACTTCGACAACCCCAAGTCGTCCTCCTACCTTAAGCAACATCAAGCCAAGAGCTTCTTCATCATCTACTCCAACCGATGAGACCATCAAGACAAGTTCCATCAAGTGCTTCACATGCGGCGGCCGAGGCCACAAGTCCTTCGAATGTACCAACAAACGCACCATGATCTTCAACGACGATGGTACATACGACTCAATGAGTGAAGGCGAAATGGAAGCCCTTGAGCAAGTGGCCATGCACCGACAAGTGAACGACAATGAAGATGATCAAGTCTTTTGTGACGAAGATCCGAGCCCCGCTCTTGTTGTCTCCAAGGTCTTGACTCTTCAACATCAATAAGACGAAGACCAAAGATGTCATATCTTCCACACCAAGGCCGGCATCAATGGAAGGTCCGTGAAGGTCATCATCGATGGAGGAAGTTGTCATAACTTGGCAAGTGAAGAATTATGCTCCAAGCTCCAATTAGTCAAGATGAAGCACCCGCATCCTTACAAGGTTCAATGGCTAAGTGACTCCGGCACTATCCAAGTCGAGCATATGGTGCAAGTTTCCTTCAAGATCGGAGCATACGAAGACACTTTGGAGTGTGATGTCGTTCCGATGTCCGTTTGCCACCTCCTTCTTGGACGACCATGGTAATTTGACCGAGGCGTCATCCACAATGGGCGAACGAATCACTATAGCTTCAAGATGAAAGGGAAGGAGTACGTGCTACGACCTATGTCTCCAAGTCAAGTGATCGCCGACAAGCAAGCCACCCATCGTGGAGAGAATAGTGAGAGAGCGAACCACCATAAAGAGAGTGAGCGCCACAAGCCCAAATCGAGTGCCTCCACGATGAGCGACAAGAAAAACCTACTCCTCTTTGCCACCAAACGTGAGATGAGAGAAGTGTGTGAGAACCCATCAAGTGTTATGCACTATGTCCTTTTGTGCAAGGACGAGGCACCAAAAACTAACACCTCTCACAATCTCCCTTTAGTGTTATCTTCTCTATTGCAGGAATTCGAAGATGTATTCCCCGACGAGCTACCTCCGGGTCTACCTCCTCTACGAGGCATCGAACACCGAATCGACCTCATCCCCGGAGCACCCCTTCCTAACAAGGCTCCCTACCGCGTCAACCCCGAGGAAACCAAGGAGATCCAACGGCAAGTACAACAACTCATCGACAACGGCCATGTACGCGAAAGCTTGAGCCCTTGTGCCGTCCCGGTAATCCTTGTTCCCAAGAAAGATGGTACATTTCGCATGTGTTCCGATTGTCGTCCTATCAATGCTATTACCGTGCGTTATCGTTACCCTATCCCACGCCTAGATGATATGCTAGATGAGCTTAGCGGAGCCACCATTTTCTCTAAAATTGATCTTAAAAGTGGCTACTATCAAATACGCATCCAAGAAGGTGATGAATGGAAAGCCGCATTAAGACCAAATTTGGCTTATATGATGGCTTGTTATGCCAATGGGTTTATCTGAAGCACCCGGTACTTTCATGAGAGTCATGCATTTTGTTCTTCGACCCTATATTGGCGTATTTGTTGTGGTCTACTTTGACGATATTCTTGTATTTAGCAAATCTCTCAAAGATCATGTCACCCATCTTAGAACCGTGTTAGGAAAGAGCACCTTTATGCTAATACGGACAAATGCCTTTTTGGTGTTGATAAGCTTGTTTTATTGGGTTTCGTTGTGTCTTCTAAGGGTGTTCATGTAGATGAATCTAAGATCAATGCTATTAAAACTTGGCCCCAACCAACCAACTTGCAACAAGTGCGTTGTTTTCTTGGTTTAGCCAGTTTCTACCGTAGATTTGTTAAGGATTTTAGCACCATTGTGTCTCCTTTACATGCTTTGAGTAAGAAAAATGCACCCTTTGTTTGGGGACCATCTCAAGATAGCGCATTTAATGAGCTAAAGAATTTGCTTACTCATGCTCTCGTGCTTGCTTTACCCAACTTTGACAAACCCTTTGAAATTCATTGCGATGCTAGTGGTAATGGCATAGGAGGTGTGTTAACGCAAGAGAAGCGCCCCATAGCATACTTTAGTGAGAAACTCTCCGGAGCGCAACTCAATTACCCCATCTATGACAAAGAGCTATATGCTTTAGTGCGAGTTTTGCGTGAGTGGGAACATTATCTTCGCCCTCATGAATTTGTCATTCATACCGACCATGAAACGCTTAAGTACCTTAAGGGTCAAACTAAGTTGAACAAGCGTCATGCTAAGTGGAGTGAATTCATTGAGTCATTTCCTTATGTCATCAAGTACATCAAAAGTAAGGAAAATGTTGTGGCGGATGCGCTTTCCCGTATATGCATGCTTGTTACTAAACTTGAATTGAATGTCATTGGCTTTGAGCACATAAAAGACTTGTATGCGCATGATCCTACTTTTGCAATTCCTTATGCCAAGTGTTTGATGCATACATCTTGGGAATGCTATTACATCAAAGATGATTATCTTATGAGAGCTAACAAACTTTGCATCCCCTAGTCTTCTCTTCGTTTGTTACTTTTGCAAGAATCTCATGGAGGAGGACTAATGGGACACTTTGAACGAGACAAGACATTTGCTACGCTCTCTAAGAACTACTTTTGGCCCAAGATGTTCCGCGACGTCTCACGCTTCACCAACCGATGTTCGACATGTCGCAAAGCTAAGTCCAAAGCTCAATCTCATGGTCTTTATACACCCCTTCCAATTCCATATCACCCATGGGAAGATATTAGCATGGATTTTGTGCTTGGTTTGCCTAGGACTAGAAATGGAAAGGATTCTGTGTTTGTTGTTGTGGACCGATTCTCTAAAATGGCACATTTCATTCCTTGCAACAAGATAGACGATGCTTCACATATTGCAAATCTTTTTTGTAGAGAAATCTTGCGCCTACATGGAGTGCCAAAGACGATTGTCTCGGACCGCGACGTCAAGTTCTTGAGTTACTTTTGGAAGACCTTGTGCGCCAAGCTCGGCATCAAGCTATTATTCTCCACGGCATACCATCCACAAACCGACGGCCAAACGGAAGTGACGAACCGAACGCTCTCCACTCTACTACGCGTGTTGATCAAGAGGAACATCAAGGAGTGGGAGGAGTGCCTACCCATCGCAGAGTACGCCTACAACCGTGCAAGACATTCGACTACCGGCAAGTCCCCTTTCGAGGTCGTCTACGGTTTCAACCCGTTGTCCCCATTGGACATTCTTCCTCTACCACTTCAAGAGCGCATCAACATGGACGCGAGTGCCCGAGTGAGCTACCTCAAGAAGATGCATGAAGATACAAGGCACACCATCGAGCGCCAAGTACAACGACTCGCGACCAAGCTCAATGTCAACAAGCAACCCATGATATTCAACGTTGGAGATCTCGTGTGGCTACACCTTCGCAAGGACCGTTTCACCAACGAACGTAAGTCCAAACTTCTACCACGAGCCGATGGACCCTTCAAAGTGCTAGCACGCTACAACAACAACGCTTACAAGATCGACCTCCCGCGCGACAAGTACAACGTGAGCGACGTCTTCAACGTCACGGATCTCGCCCTACCATGGTGATGAAGATTTCGATCCGAGGTCGGATCCTTCCCAAGGGGGGGAGATGATGCGGAGCATCCCACGGTCATCCCCATGGGCCTACCTACGTCTCCCGCGACACCACTTGGACCAATGACAAGAGCTCGAGCAAAGGCTATCGAAGATAAGGTGAACTCGCTCCTCTCCGAACTACACTTTCTACACATGCGACATAGCTACTACCTCAAGCGGAAACACTATGTGTGATCAGGTACTTGGAGGAAGGCCATGGAGCAGCTACATCCAACGGACAAGACGGCGAGGACACCAAGCATGAGGGACAAGAAGAAGAGCTGCAAGTGGAGCTACAACCACCGGACGTCCGGTCCCTGAAGGCCACGCCAGCCAGAGGAAACCTGGCCAGTGAAAGCTACAGCGGACGGACGTCCGGCCAGGACCGGACGACCGGCAACTCCCAGCGACCGGACGTCCGGCCTCCACCGGAAATCCGGCAGTTCCCCACCCGAGCCGAATCAGCGGAAGTCCGACGAGACCGGACGACCGGCCGACTCCGGACATCCGGTGCCACTGCACCCGAGCCGAAATGACGGAAGTCCGGCGCCTTCCGGACGTCCGAACGCCCACAAGCCACCGGATGTCCGCTCCGGACCGAACGTCCAGTGCCTGTCTGCGCACAGTTTCGGGCCTGAAGCCCATGTACCCTTTCACTTCGCCCCCATTTGCACTAAGACTATAAATAGACCTCCCCCACCTCCTAGTTAGGGTCGGCAAAGGATTAGCTCAATTTAGAGATAGAGCTTTGCTCATCCACTTGGTTACTTCTCCATCGGAGTTCACGACCTCTACGGAGAAGATCCCCAAGCAGATTCAAGACCCCTAACGGGAAGACCTCAAGACCTCCACACGGAGAACTAGTTACCGCTTGTATCGTCCCTTGTTGATCGTGGATCGTGTATCTCTTTGTGTTTCGAGGATCTAGCACATGTGTAATCGAATCTTGTTGGTTTGAGTGATTTCCCTCGTTTTCTCCTCGTGTTTTCCCTCATGTTCTTCGTAGGATCCCTCTAATCATGAAACATCGGGCGCTAGGGTTCTATCCTACATCAGCAGGTCTAAAACAGTAATAAAAGACTGCTAGAACTACTGTTACTGCACTAGACTAAAAAAACTGACAAACTTGACTAGTGAGCAATAAGCAAATAGTTAAACAACCAACAATTAAACAACCACACTGGCTGCTGGTGCCTTATTTCCATCGCATGCACGTGTAGCTGCTAGAAGTTTGATTCCTCGCTCCCTGCCACACACGCACATGCGGACATGCCACATACTGCTCCCAGCCTGGTGAAGCCACCAGCGGCGTTCACCGGCGGCGAGAGGCGCTCCCGCCGCGGTCGGCCTCGTCCGAGGAAGCTCCAGGGAGCAGGGTGCTCGGCGCAAGGCCGTTCGCGAGCCCGAGCGCCGCTGGACTCCCATGCGCCAGCGCGGCCGGAGCGGTTGCTCGACGGCGGGCTCGTCAGCGGCACGCCGAGGGCCAGAAGACGGCGGCGAGCGTCTATGCACGGCGAAGGCGGAGGAGTTGCGGGCGTCGGGGATGGCAGGTCTGGCGGTGCGACGTCGGCGACGACCGTGGCGCTAGTGGAGCCGCTCACGCCAGAGCCGAAGGCGAAGGCGGAAGCTCAGGTGGAGAGAAGATCTCCCGCCGTGCTCGTCCTGTTGTAGGAACCACCGCGAAGGTGGGTGCCAGGCGCAACGCCGTTGTAGGCGCCATCCGCGAGCGCGAGCGCGTGACAGGCGGCGACCTCGACGACCGCAGAGGTCGGAGATGGCAGCGGCGCGGCCTCGTGCTCGACGTCGTCAAGGACGACTATGTCGTTCCCCGGCGCCGCGCTCAACCGTCGCGTGCTCCGCGTTGGGAGCCGCCACCGGATCGGACTGCAGCAGGCCACTTAGCCATGGTCGCGCGCAGAAGGGCGCCGCTGAGCCGCGTGCTAGATGGAGCGCTCGCACTGCTTGCTGGCTGTAGGTCGTCCGTGCCGTGGATGCGAACCGAGGCTGCTGCCTCCGGTCTTGGATATGAGACCGCATCATGGACAACATCATGAGCAGGTGCTCGAGGACACGGGCGCCGCGCACCGGCTGTATCTCGCTGGCGCCAGAGGGCGTTGGTGCCAACCGCCGCAATGGGGCATGGCAACAGGCTGGCGCCGCTGCGACGTGAGCGTCCATGGCCATTGGCCATCGGGAGCGCGGACACGCAAGGGCCGAGTCGGGCACGGCCACCGCGGATGCTTAGGCGGCCGTGCCGCAGGGGCCGCGGGAAGCCGCGACACTGGAGCCGCTGCGTCGCGCACGAAGCCCGAGCCGGCCGCTGATGCGTCAAGGGCTCTATGCCTCTGTGTTGTCGCATGGCTGAGGGCAGCCGATGCATGCGGTGCAATGACGAGGGCTAAAGGTACTAATTTCAGATAGCAATTAGTATATGCGTTACTAAATCGGAAAGAAGCACCTTGTTAGTGTAGCAATAAATCAAGGTATGACTCCGATTCATTCCTTGATCCCTTGATTTTCCTCTCGATCTTTCCAAATAGATGGACGCCAATGCCCCTGTTCGTTCACGGGGCGAGGCTGCTGCATGGAAGCTCTTCCGCCAGGGTGAGGGCCGCCGCGGTAGCGGGCGCCACCAGGCCGAACCGAGGGCTGCGTTCGTCGAACTCGCGATCGATGCCGTAGCCAGGCGCTGATGGAATTGCTCCGCCGGGAGCGTGCTGATAACGTGTTCGAAGTTGAAAACGAGACTCGATCAATGCAAAGCAGTAATGAGAATAGTTAATCTTTATTGATAAAAGTGCTGCTATTTATACAAAGCCAAGAGACGCTTCTCAACAGGCGCCCATACAGAAGGATGCGAGCAACCGTCGCGACTGTTGGCAAAAGGCAACTGCCGACGGTTTAATTAACACATATTAATTAATCCTAACAATCTGAAATGTTGCATGCGCAGGACACCCAAAATGACCTATTTGCAGCATCCAAAGCAATAACTTTATCCACGTCAACGCATTCAGTGCAATGCAGGATCTAAATCCTAATCCTAGTAGCACCCAAAGCAGGATGTATCCATGTCCACACATTCAGAACAGCAAAATCAAACTCTACACGCAGCAGTAATCAACAGATAAGAGCATCCAGACAATAATGCTGATGCAAGCAAAAGCATGAAGTACTTGATGGCCGAATATTAGCAGCAAATAAAGCTCCAAAACAGAGTTCATAAGGTTCGATAGATTGGTCATGATAGCAGAACTCCTGGTACAACTAAAAGCAACGATAACAGGCCTACTAAAGTGCAGGTTTCTGGAATAAACGAGTTGACAGATGAGATGAATGGCGCCGCCATGCCAAGCAAGTACATACGCAGT
This sequence comes from Thinopyrum elongatum, assembly GCA_011799875.1. Lineage (NCBI taxonomy): Eukaryota > Viridiplantae > Streptophyta > Magnoliopsida > Poales > Poaceae > Thinopyrum > Thinopyrum elongatum. The sequence goes on from CM022303.1 coordinate 431,237,290, forward strand.
CAGCCGCAGCCAAAGACACGCATAGCAAGCTACAGCACGCCGTCACCACCTCCATCAGCCTACTTGGATCGCTGCCTCATCTTTCGGCGCTTCCTCTTCAGCCTCCTCATGCGCTTCTTCTTCCACTGAATCAAGAGATAAACCAAGTTAAAAAGGATATATCATAACATAAATTATCAATAGAGAAACAGCAAACATATAAGCACTTTACGCTTCCAGCAAACTACTGTATAGATACAAGAATAAAAGGGTGCCTTTCCAGGCATGCTGTATGCAAAAAATAAACCAAGGAATCCCATGAACCTCAGTGGTAAACAGAAGTCAGAAGCAACCAAAAGCAGGGCAACAAATCAATTCAGCTGCCTCATCCTGAGGCAGGTTGTGAACAGTTTAACTGAAACGCGCAAGTAACATGACTGAAAAACTGCATCTGCTACAACATGGCAGTTCAACATACGAGCTAGTCAATTATCTAATACCGTTCATCTACTTGGATGCTGGCAATTATGTTCAATATCACTTGCTAAGGCCAAAAGGAATGTTCAATAGCAAGCAGACGAGCAGATAGTCTGCAACATACAAAATTTAACGAGTCTACAACACACATTAAACATGTGGTACCACAGCCAGATAAGCCAATTCATCTTGTCTTATTACTTAAATCATCATAACCAAAAAAGAAATTCGCAGGTTTTGAACCAATATGGCCACCAGAAAGGGCCAATCACCACAGTACATAATCGAACACCAACATAGTACTTCAGCAAATTGTTAATTCAACATCTCGAGGGCTCATATCAAGTGTATTCGACCTTCACCGTGGCAGGGAAACCCAAACGAGACAGACAACCCACGCACGCGCGCGCAAGCACGACGAGAAGCAACGCGAGCACGGTACGGGAAAACCGGAACACGAGATGCCTAGCCCACACGATACACCGATCGATCTAAGGTCACACGAGACAAAATATGCCCCGCCATCGCCACCACCACCGCCGCCGCCGCAAGCGTCGTCGCGCGGCACCTCGCGTTCCATCCCGTACCGGCTCAGGTCGCTCGCCCCGTCGCAGGCGCAGCAGCAACGGGGGGCACAGGCGCGAAACGGCGAGATCTGCCGGCTCGCTAGGGTTTCCGAGGAATTCGAGCCACTCGAGCCTCTCTCTTTGTAATCATAGCCCCCGCCCGACAAAGAACGAACGCACAAACTAACGAAGGAACAAAACTATGGCGGTCATCGCATGGATCTAGGGGACGAACAGGATAGGTGTCCGGGGACTAGAGCGTGTGGATTGGGAGGTTACCTTGGCCCTCATGGTCGGTCGCCTCCTCGCGAGATCTCCTTCTCGCGCCTGCTGCTTCTCCTCCTCCTCCTGCGGCGGCGGTCTCGTGGTGGGGAGTGGGGGAAGTGGGAGAAAGGGAGGCGCACTGGGGGGTTACAAGAAGCGAAACCCTAGGAAGGTAGCTTCCAGAATATGGGCCTGGGCTTGTTAGCCGCTCGAAGGCCCACAGGCTATGGGCGTATTGGGCTGAATGCATTCGAGGTAACTCTGCTTTCCTTTCCCTTTAGCCGCCCCGTCTCTTTCGTGTCAGCTGGGTGTTCGAAAAAAAAAAACTGGGTGTTCGCATGCACAATAGTTTTTTTTTAGGGACGCATTGAGGTAGCCTCGAGAAAGAAAGAAAATCACCATTGAGGTGGGTGGCTCCGTACAGTGCTATTCCTTAAATTCACTATATACTATTCCCTTCGTCTCATAATATAAAAAACCGTTTTTGACACTAGTGTAGTATCGAAAACGATCTTATATTATAGGACGGAAAAAGTACCTAAGAGCTTAAGTCCATCGGAAGAAGCGCTCAGGATCTTGTCTAGAAGGCTCATGAGAAGGTATATATGATTCAGAAAACGCTTGTTAACCATGCAGAGTAGACATTCGTCTTATCAATAAAAAGTCAGGGTTGAAGGGTTATGCGGAGGGATTTATCCAATGGATTAGTAGGTCTTTGGTTCGGGGATTTGTAACGTAACCCGATAACGGTGGGCCTAATTACGTTAGTTTTTGTTTGGTTGAGCTTAGCCAAAATCAGATCATGTGTAATCGAATAACGTCCCTGGCCAAATCTGATTACGCCCATCTCCCTCAGTAAAACGCTTCCTTTCTCAACTAGATTCATCATTGCTGATCTCTCTCTCCTTCACTTTGGTTGAGCACGACTAAGAACCACGTTACCTCGTCGACGATGATGGAACCCGCGTTGGTCAGGACATCGTCCAACACAAACACCCCCTCCCTCCCTCTCTCTAGTTGCTACTACAACTGCGAAGGCACCAGCGGGCATGGTTGAGCTCCGATCCATGGCGGAAGAAGAGATGGAGTCAGATAGGTCCATGAGTGGATAAGAGTTACCGCTACGCCGTGTACCGTTGGTGAGCACGGCCTTCCACGCCATGCTCGGCCTGTTAACCCCAAAGATGTAGGCCGGCACCTTGAGCAGAGTCCCTAGCTCGCCGTTGCTGCCATCCATCGGGACCATCATCGCCGGCATGGGCACCTACTATTGCTGCTCGTGCATCTTGAAGTGATACTCTGGGGTGCTCCAGCATATGAAGCTCCCAACTCTTTTCTTTCCAATGATTCGCTGCATTTAGCTGCCAAGATTCATTCGCTGCATGCGGCCGCCAAGCTGATCCACCTGATTCCATTACCTGCGATGAACAAACATGTTTCCATTTTCCCCCATTCCCTTTACGTTAACAGCGTAATTTGATACCGATTACGTTACGCTAACAGTGCCAAACCAAAACACCTCATGTATTCCCCACAAAGCAGAAATATTTTGTCTGTTCAAAAAAAAAAGAAATAATAATTCCATGAGGAAGTGCAAGAATAAAATTCGGGAAATGATTCCGATCACCTGGCTGATCTAGCATGGGGGCCGCCGCCGCTAGCACGTGAAGCGTGTCCCTTGCGGGGCCCACCCATCCTTAACCCAGCAAAACATCATTCACACGTTCTCCACCACGAGTCATCTTCGTCCTTAGAAATCCTCTTCGATTCTTGCAGAACGAAGCCTTACTCCCGTGATCTCTTATCGGTGTTCTTGTACGTTGTTGTGAGATCAGGCGCTAATTTGGGTTGCGTCTTTGTCGTGGATGCAGGGGAAATGTGGACAACGACGGTTGGCGCCTCGGTGGCCAACAGCGAGGAAGCACGACGGGGTTCGCGGTCGCTGCCGCGCTCGACGGAGTGGCGCGGCGCACAACTAACTACACCGCCAAACGGAGCAAACCGCAAAGGTAGGGTCCCCCGCCGTCCAACACCGCCAGTGTCCCAAAGGAGCAACGACGTCCATGGCAGCCGCCTCCTTGAGCTTAGCCAGAACAATCATGCCGCCACAGAAACAGTTCTTGCAACATGATTTTTGTTACAAAGAAGTTCCGCAACATGGTCTTTGTTGCAAAAAAAAAAATGCAGTCGTTTCGCAACAAGATCTCTGTTGCAAAAAAAAATGGCAACATGATTTGTGGCGAAGAAAACTTCGAGACGCTTATGCAGCATGATCTCTGTTGAAAAAAAAATGTAACATAACCTCTGCTACAACACAATCTATATTGCAAATGTTTCTGCAACATTAGCACAGTTGCACTCAAAAGAGAAAGAAGTCTCGTTAATCTCTTCATGCTCGTTCCAAGTCTCGACGCGGTCAGCCACCTGATGGCTCACGATCCGACGAGTCTTTTAAAAAGATCAGCCGATGGCCGCGTACTACGCCCCATGAAATTCTGTCGATCTACTCTCGTCGCATTTTGGTTGGCATTGGCAATGAATTTCCCAAGATAGTGTTCTTGTGAATTCCCATGATTTCCCGTATTTTGCAAGATGTGCCCAGGTGCAGATTTCATAAATTTATCTTCGTTTGACATTGAATTGAGGAAATCAGGGAAAATATGAAATGGATTCATCACTACGGTGCCATCACGACCATCACGAAATTAGAGGAAAGAAAGCTATTTTAGGCGCCAAACAATATTTGAATTTGTGTCCATCTTTGAATTGAGAAATAAATGTGACAATTGTGACACACGATGGAACAAGGGAGGCGGTGCATAAAACCAAGCAGGTTTTCCGCTCGCCCCCTACATCGGTGCTGGACTAGGTGTTCTTCCTGGAGGAAGGAAAGCAAAGCGCTGCATGTCATTGTCACTTGCTGCGGCTCCCGTTGCACTGGTGAGCGAAACCATTGCCGTTGGCGCTGCCGTTCATGTGGATCCCATTACTGCCGCTGCTGCTGCCTGCGTCCCTTCGCTTCACGGTGGCTTTCTTTAGCCCCCATATGCAAATGGTATGATCATCGCTCGCAGATGCAAGCATATGTGGATTTGTAGGGTTCCAGCTTACGCAGTTGACCGCACCCGAGTGGCCAGACAGGGTCTCGATAACATCTCCACTAGCTCTGTGCCATATATAGACCTGACAAATTAAGAAAATTGCATGACACTCAGTTGTCAAACTGAACCAATGACACTGAAAATGTCACAAATGTTGTATATACTGTTATGCTTTATTAGATATACAGTAGAAGGCAGCTTTTCCAGTTCAGTCACTAGGTTCTCCAGTAACATCGGCTTGCAAGATAGCAAATATAACTTCAAAGTTTCTGGAATCTACTCCCTCCGTTCCTAAATATAAGTCTTTTTAGAGATTTCAATACGAACTACATACCGATGTATATAGACCTACTTTAGGGTGTAGTTTCACTCATTTTGCTCCATGTGTAGTCCATATTGGAATCTCTAAAAAGACTTATATTTAGGAACGGAGGGAGTAACATTTATCTGGAAGCTACTCCCTCCGTCCCATAATGTAAGTGTCATAACAACACTCACATATTGGTTGTAATAACATCTTATATTATGGGATGGAGTAATAAATAATAGAAATGATGCGGACAACATAATTTATTGATTTATTTGCATCAACAGTCAATGTATCATACCTTTGCGTCTTCGCTTCCACTGGCAATAAAGGCCTGCTCAGATCCACCGAAACATGACCTTATCACAAACCGGCTGCGCTTATGGCCAGTGTACCGTTTAACTCGAATGGGGTCATTCCTTATGTTCCACAAATGAATCTGCTCATTTATAAGATTTACAAGCAAGAAATCACCATCTTCCGAAAGAGAAAATGAAGTGACTGTTTGCTCCTCTTCAATCAGCCTCTCCTGTTTTGTGTCCCTATTGAATAACAGAATTGCGGAATCTCTACTGGTGCTTATTATAAGTTTGCCATCTTTTGAGACAGCAAAATCAGATGTTTTCGTTGACCTCTGCCCTTCCCAGCAATCTGCTTGTTTTCCATCTAAATCCCACAAGCAAAGGCTTTGATCATTTAAACCAGACAATATTTGCTTTCCATCTGGAAACCAACCACATGACAACAGACCAACGCCAGATTTTTCATAAACATGAATACATTCGCCAGATTCAACATCCCAGCGCCGGATGACTTCTTCCATTCCACATGTGAGAAGCTGGCAATCATCAGGGCTCCATGCAACCATCATCACTGGTTTCTCATGACCAGTCAATGTATGCTTCAGCAATAGTTCTCCATCTTCATCAACCTAGGATAACGAATACTCACATTACTGCAAGCAAGGAGAAGACTGTTTTGTGTTGCATCAACTATCGAGGTGATCATGAAAATGTAACCTTCACCATCATTATCAGTAAACACACATACGCGTGGAATGCAGCTAGCTTCCTGGAACAATGCGGAAGAGGAAAACAGAAAATCGGGTTCATGTTCATCTGGGTCACGAATGGGTTCAAGTGTTGAAGGAAATAATGGAAATTTTATGCAGACAAGTTTTGACATTTTAAAATAAGGAGCAACAATAAGTGTGTGACCACCAAAAAAAAAATCAGAACACCTTTCAGATAAGCTAACCATTCCTCACATGCATAGAGACCAAAGCTCTAGGGTTGTGGAGTTGTTCATTGAAGTGTAACCAGAAGAAATACACTTCCATGTTCAACGGTGACAGGCCAAGAGAAAAGTGTCTGGTCACACGATCATGGAGTAAAACTAACAAACATATTAATCAAATCTATTTGGTGCTGAAGCCAAACATTGTACAAATAGGCTCCGATGAAACTAATCATGTAAAAAAGGCAATCCTGTATCTTTCACTTTCATTTGCACAAGTAACAAAATATTCTGGACAACAATTTTTCAGACAGAACAAATAGCAGGTGAACAGCCAAGCATGAATGAGAGTGCAATTTCCAGTTTTCACATGGGGTGCAAAACTGGAAAGTAAGGGGCAAGTGACTGCACCGTTAACACCAATTAAGAATGTCAAAAGTCAGAAGCATAGATACCTTCCATATGACTGCAGTTTTATCATTTGATGCCGATGCTAAATACTTCCCATTGTTTGAAAATTGGAGAAACCATACTTCGTCATGGTGTGCACACAAAACCTGCAATAATTTTACTTTCTGCTTTAGTAGTACAAGTGGTAAGATATGCATGCAGTGTGTCATCATGCAACACAAAACATAACAGGCATTTACTGTTTTACACTAGGAATGAAAGGCACATCAGGACCCTCAGCTGATAGGATGTTTCCCTGAATAGAAAAATTGCACTCAGCTAACATCTATCTTTCTCGGCCAGTTGTCCATACAGAAACAGCAAGTCCAATTTGTGTGTACGCTTTGGAACCTAAATATATATTGTAAAAATATTCGAATAGCAAGACCAGAAGGGGGGAGGGATGGCACTATAGAGATGCTCAAGAGTTGAGAGGCTTATATGTTATGCATATATTGTAAATAAAGTGGACTTTTGCTTCTTCGGTTAAGATGACTATGTTTTATACTTCAACTATCCAACAACAGCAAAACCAAAGTATACAAGTGGTCAAACATACGTGCTCGCGGCTGCATGCACATACAATCCAAAGAGAAAGGGAAGATAATAGAACAGAACTTCTAATGAGACATCAAATAAAAGCAATGACACATAGTCTACTATCTATCTATCTACTACTTATAAAAGCACGAGTTTGGTGAATCCAAATGATCTGAGCCATCCATCACATATCAATAACTTGGAAACATATTAATTGCATTACACACAATTAATATTACTGCCAGACTGGACGTGCGTGCACGTACACAATTACTAGTAGGTAGTAAAGGAAAGAGCAGACACTACTGCTTCTATTGGTGCGTGACCAGTCCAGTCAACCGACAAGTGTGCAACCTTGATTTAGAATAATCTATGCAAATAACATGTAATAAATGCAACTATGCAAGCACTGAAATAGGGCACCAGCATGAGTTCTGACCTGCAGCACTTGAGATGGTATCTGATCTCTCCCACAGTGATGATCGGTATAGAGTGACAGGCCATCAACAGAATTATGGAGATAACAAGCTTCACGTTGTACAGTAAGTGCCTGTTCAACTAAATTCTCTAACCTCCTCTCAGGTACCATAATGGTAGGGGGGAGCACCTTTTGCAATTCCTCTAGGAGCTTAAACCGTGAGTTAGAAGATTCAATTCCAGGCTTTGAAAAAACAACCAAGACGTTTTGCGGAGAAGAAATTAAGCAACTTGCCATTTCGTGAACTCTTTTTCTGTTAATGCCAAGGGGGGATATTTCACTTTGCAGCGTCTTCATAGCACCCATGACATTGCCATTTCTCAGAAGTTCAAAAAATTTCTGCTCCAATAACAAAAATACTGCAGACTTCACAATGTTTTCATCCAGAAGATCAAGTGTGTTCAAGGTAACTACTGCACTGTCCCAATTCCCATCAAGCACCTGCTTTCTGAAAACTTTCACTGGTGGGGAATGCAGTGTTATACCTGATTCTTCCTCAAGAACAGCTCCAGTTTTTTCATATCCTAGAGTATACAGAGATTTTGTGATTATCCTCACAAATTCATCCCTCTTAATTAAACCTTTAGAGCCAACCATAACATCTTTCCCTTGGGAAGTCAAAGGTCTAGCCATTGTACCTCCCAAAGGATTAGCGGGTTTCGAATAACAGGGGATGTCTGACAAAGTTGCTGATTCTACTGAGGATGCTCTTGCCCGTTTTGATGGCGGTTCATCATCTTCAAAACCTCCCATGAAATGCCAAAGTCAGCCCATATATTCTTTACTTCTGTAGAGAATAATGTTACACAAGCAACGAGAAATTGCCACCACAGAAATCTGTAGGTTACTGCAGTCTGCAAATGAATAGCATATTACAGCCATGAATTATCAAATGCAACCAATAACAAATAGTCCATCTCTATCACTTACATCTAATAATGCATACCAACCAGGCAAATTTACATTAAAGCAAGAAATAAAATGATGCACGTAATGTAAGAAACTACAGCGAGACACAATGTACCATCTAATCTAACAAGACATGATACATCACACATCGAAACAATCTACCAGTCCATGTGATACACGTATGAGATAACATGAATCACAATTCACGGCTGAAGCTCAGAGACGTAAGGCACAGGTATTAGTGCTCCCAATTATTTCGTAAGGTGCGGGTCAAACATTATGCACACTCCAGAAAAATCCCCACAAAAAAGATCATTATGGGGTCTGAACCACATAGCATTTGACTGTTATTAATCATCACATAATCCTAAAGAGAAACCATTTGTTTGCGACCAGTCAAAGGGAACCACGAATATGTGAGGTACAACTAGCAAGCTTATGTTTAGTAATCCTCATTTTAAAAACCAATAGGACTATAGTCATATTTCAAGCTTGTAATATCTGATCTCTTATCTGCCACCATATACAAGAAACAACACAAAGTCAGGATGGTAGTTAGACCAGCATACCCGAAGACAAAGTCACAACATCACTAGCTTCTGGCAAGCTACCACTGATTCAGAAACAATTACTCCATAATTAAAATAGTACCATCGCGATACTTTGGACCAACTGGTAACTAGTAAACAACAAAATATCTCACTCCAAGATGAGACTCTTGTTTTCGAGAACGTAGCCCAAGACTCTGGCAGCAGAGGTTCTTTTTTGCCATGAGTTAGCATCAGAATTGGTAGTCAGTTGCTAAAATGTGATAAATGACCGCTCCAAGCTCAAACCCTACCCTATGGCAATCCTTCACTAGAACTTAATTAATTCATATCAGTCCACTAGCACTGAGAAGTTGCAAATGGCCTCCATTGCGAACAAAAAACAGGATATCCATGAAATACTCACATAAATTGCTGGCAAGCAACAACAGACATACTAGACGGATGACCCCTGCAAATACCACGATCCAATTGTTCATCAACCCTTGTAACTACGCTGCCTAATTAATCACCACCAACCGTAAATCGCAGGGGCCTGGCCATCCCCGCGCCCTTCGTGATTTCACCGAGCTACGAAAGATAAGGAAACTAAGCAAGCAGCGCCGCGACGGGGGACCGATCATGTACAGAACTCCGTTGCTGGATGAGTTCATCGTACGGTTGTACATACGCGCGCCGCCGCAGGAATCCCCCCTCCCGAATCCACAACCCCCACGTCAGAAATCAAGAGGCGAAGCAGAGAGTGGGGAAGGGCCCTGACCTGCAATCCGGTGCCTGATCCCCGCGTGACTGCACGTGCGCGACGCGGAGCAGACCGCCGCTGCACGTCACCTCGCCGCTCCCTCGCACGGCCGACGCTGAGCGGGGACTCTGCACGCCGTCGCAATCGGGCCGCGGTATCCGCGAATCAAGCTGCCGCCACAACGAATCGAGCCGCCGCCGCCGTCGCACCAAATCAGGCCAGGCGCCGGTGGGGACAGCGAATCGAACCTGATGATGGCGCTACCGGAGGCCGTCGGCGCGACGCTGCGTGGGGTGACGAGACCGCCGGTCACCGCGGGGATCTTCACCGCTGGGGACGCAAATCCGCCGCTCGCTGCCTCCTCTTGTTCGTTTGGCAATGCCGCTGGCTTCTTCGGTGCTCCTGGAATAATATGACGATGAAAATAAAATAGAAAAGACGTGTGTAGGACGGTATGGTAGATACCATGTGTTTTTACCCTGTCAGTAAAGGGAAACGTGATGTTTTACCCAATGAATTGAAGACGTAATTCTAAATTTCCGTTTCCTCTCCCTTAAAAAGGATAATGTGTTTATGCTTTCCTGTTACAAAAATTGGACTGCGTTCTACGTCTTCTCCAAAGGCCATCTGCGACTTTAGAACATCTCCGGCGGCTCCACATGAAGTTTTTTTTTTCACGTGTCAACTACACCGCGCTTGCTTAGACTCATAAAATGGACTTATTAAAGTTTACATAGATATTATACTTTGACAACAATCTAAAAGATATTATATTAGTTTACAGAGAGAGTATATGAGTTCACTTAGATTCCTGTTAAAGAAAAGTATTTTGACAACAATTTTCATATCTCATAATTGAAATGTATAGCAATGGCTAGAATTATCCGGGTATATTTAGGCATCACTACTAGCAAGAAAGTATTATTGTAGTCTACTGCTTGAATATGGTGAAAAACTTATGTGAAAGTCAAATTTTGTAGAGTAAACATTTTTCAAAATATTCATTTACACCAAACGACTTTCCTCGTTTACATATGCCATTTATTATCTATAATACATAAATAGTTCATCCCACTATCTTATTTCTCTTAACATGCAGCCTATCCACATCAGCAACGCTGCCACATCAACGTTTAATTAGAGGCTTACACATGGGACCCACCACAGTGCAGAACATCCACGTTAGCTTCAGTTACTTCTGGTAGGATCGAGGAGAGAGGCGACCCACAGACGTCTGCTTCCGTCATCCAGCGCAAACCATCGCCCCCAATTTCCTCTCTGTACACTCCGGCGCGCCGCCCACACAGGATCTCGTCTCATACTCCAGGCAGGACTGGTGGGCCGGCTCCCCCTGCGTTCGCCACACTCTGGCGCGCCGCCCCGCCCAGGAGCGTCCGCGTCCGCGGTCTCTTCACCTTCTCCATCAGATCCCTTCATATTCGTCTTCTGCCCTTCAGCCTTTCCCCTTCCATGTCTTTTTCAATCCCCAATCAATTATGATCTGGCTCCTCCGCTCCTTATTCTTCCTACTATCAATCACCCTTCACCCATTGTTGCCGCTGTTAACTGCCTCGACTGGTTACATCATTGTCCGTGTCGTCGCCATCGCCGACTAATCGGCACCCTCGACAGCGCCAGTATTGCACAACCGTTGACAAGTATCAGACAGTGTGCAAGCGTCGGTGCAGATCAATGGCACCCACTACCGGCGCAACCATAGCACACATCGTCCATGGCGTTGGGCAGCATGTGAGCTCTGCTGCAGATCGATAATTGAAGCGGCAGGAAAGACAACCAGAAGGTGCTCCCTTTTACTTTCGGTTGTCCACTTCCTGCAGTTATTTGTTCCACCTCCTCTTCCCCAACTAGCCCTGCTTAGAACATTTTTGTGACATAATTTCCAATCTTGGAATCTCCCGTTCCTGCTGTTGCCAAGTACTATCAATGGCAAATCTATTTTCTGTCCTTGAAAATTTATGTTGTCGTGTTTATGGATCAGGCCGTTCATGCCATTCAAAACTTTTGTTGTCTAATTTTTGGATCAGGGTCTGTTAGTTCATTGTTTTGTTTTGTTTTGTTTGCAGGTCCCGTGTCTTCATGGTATCACGTGCCACACGGTCCATCAAGTGCTTCTCCATAGAGCCAGCAGGCAAAGAACTGGATGAAGGTGAACTCCAGTGAACTGCACCTTTTTCCATTGTCTCCCGCGTCTCCTTCCTCTCCCTCTCTGCATATCTCTCTTTCCAGGAGGGTGGGGGTGGACTGCGGTTGGCATTTATTAGATAGGTTTGATATGCTAAATTGTTTGATTACCATGGTCAACAAAGCACTTAGATGTATCTACGTTTGGCGTCAGAAGTCCTCCCACTATATATGTTGTGCCGTTCAGTTTTCCTCTGTTTCAGTCTGCAGCCATAAAATTGCCCACTGATTGTCCCTATAGTTGCTTGCTAATGTGATCCATACTGTTGCTGCCTTGCATCAGTACGTATTATTGGCTCCTTTTCCCTACCACACTCACAAGTTACTACAATTATTTGATTGATTGCATGTATAGTTTCATTACCTTTCAATTTCATATATATTCTTATGAAATGTGTGTAGTTCTATATAGATTTGCTTTTGTCAGGTACAATTGGAATCGGGTGGTTAAGAAAGAACTCTACATAAACAATCAAGAAACAATGGTTGCTCATTTGCTGGTATGTTCCCATATACTACTATCAAATTTGTTTATGTTGGATTTCCAAAGGTTTGTAACTGTGTGATATCATTGGATAAAAGTCTTCACCTCTACCATGTATTTGTTCTTTCATTCTGACTGATAATGCAGGAATAATTAGCGATCAAGAATAAAATGCTATTGTGATAACACGATTCTTCCTAATAATTTAAAAAACACACTAACTTCTTGTGTTTGTTTCAATCTAGCACCTTTCTTAGTAAGATAAAGCATCCTTCTATATGTATTTAAGGGACATGGTGATTAAGAGGTATGATGAGAATAATATTTCTTCAAGATTGTAGTGTGAGTGCTTTTATCTAGACTCACAACTACTGAACTTTGTTTCTTCGAATAGTTATGCGATTTTGGCAAAGCCCATCTTACTTTTCCATACATTTTTCCTACTGTATTGCTCCAATCATTTGTACAGTTATTTGTTTACTAGGGAGGTGTAAAATCCATCAGGGCTTATGTTGTCCGTGGAGCCATTGTTTCGGTATTATTCATTGTATGTTTCTTAAAAGGATATTTTTTCTGGAAAATGGTTATTTTATTTAACAAGTGTCACAGATTACGATGTCTCTGCGCGCTTCCTTTTTGTACTGTCACGTGATACTAGTGTCCTACTACTAACCATGATTATAAGGCATATTACTTCATGCTTCATGTTTTCGTCAAACATAGGTTTCTCAAGAATGTTTCGTTATTCTGAATGTCTATTTCAAGTACTATTCGGTCATATATTCCCGCAGCAATGCGCGGGGTATCATCTAGTATATCTAGTTTCCTTATACAACCATTTACATGTGTCCTATCGTATATATCCATTTACGCTCAATGGTTGTAACACCACAAGATGGATCGTTTATTGGTTTCCATGCATATATTTTATCTCGAAGTCCATGACTTTAATCCATTTATCAGAATACATGGCCATTAACACTTCTTTGTATGATGTAGAGATACATAAGCATATGAAATGTATGGATGACATGAAAAGACCGTTCTCACGGTATGCAGGTCTATCATACGCCAGTATAATTAATATGTGTCCATTATATCAGTTTGACATCTTCATATCTAAGACAAAGACAAACCTCATCGATATGCATGTTAACCTATGTCTGTGTATCCGCATACATCTCTGACCTAGGATCCATTTAGAACAATACTTGTATGCATGCAACTAAAGTTCACAATTGAATTAGTACGACATGCTTCGTACCCCTTGGCTCACATCAACCAAGGGCGCTCGGCTAGGGTTTTCCCTGCCTCTCGCCGCCGCCACCAGTCCACCTCGTCTCCCATGGTCCTAGGGCCATGGAGGCACGGTGGATCCCGGCCCTTGCCGACGGGTGGGATCTGTTTTTAGGTGTTCTTTATGTTCTGTTAGGGTTTGTGACATGCTTAGGAAGATGAGGCGATGGTTACTTTGAAAGTGCAACTAATCCCTGGGTAGTTTTGGTAATCCATAACAACATATATCTCATTGAACTAATGTCCATTCAAGATAAATATTTCAGGATGTTCAATGATTGGCATGGCATGAAATAGAGATGTGGACCCCTCAAAATGCTAAGGACAAGGATTGGCAAAAGCTCAAGACTCTACATTGTATTTAAGTGATCCAAGATCACATTGAGTCCATAGGAAAGCCAATACTATTAAAAGGGGATGAGGTGTTGCTTAATGATCTACTTGCTCAAAGTGCTTAGTGATATTGCTCCAAAACCCTCAGCCACTTTCTCTATCCAAATATGTCTAAAACCTAAATTCCAACTCGGACCCACCGATATTTCCCATTCGGAGCCACCGAGTTCATCTGGACTTAGCCACTGCCAAAACCCTAACAATTTGGTTCCACTGATATGGATCTCGGTCCCACCGAGATGGCCTTGCTAGCGCTCTGTGACTTGTTGCAATTACTTCCGTCTCACCGAGATGTTGCAATCGGTCGCACCAAGTTGGCTTGACCGTTTCTCTGTTGCTTATTGCTTCACTTCGGTCCCACCGAGATAATGCAATCGGCGCCACCGAAATGAGGTTTGCCCTAAGCCCTTGCACATCGGTCCCACCGAGTTATTCCCGTCGGTCCCATCGAGATTCCTAACATTCATATTTTTGCACAGATCGGTGCCACCGAGTTTTCTGATCGGTGCCATCGAGATGGGTCAAAAGTGTGTAACGGTTGGATTTTGTGTGGAGGCTATATATACCCTCCACCCTCCTCTTACTAAGTAAGAGAGCCATCAGAACATGCCTACACTTCAACCATTCATTTTTTGAGAGAGAACCACCTACTCATGTGTTGAGATCAAGAGTTTCCATTCCTACCATTTGAACCTTGATTTCTTGGCTTCCCTAAGTTGCTTTCCACTCAAATCCTTCTTCCACCATAGCCAAATCTGTGTGAGAGAGTTGAGTGTTGGGGAGACTATCATTTGAAGCACAAGAGCAAGGAGTTCAGCATCAACACACCGTACATTACCTTTTGGAGAGTGGTGTCTCCTAGATTGGTTAGGTGTCGCTTGGGAGTCTCCGACATGATGTGGAGTTGAACCAAGAAGTTTGTAAGGGCAAGGAGATCGCCTACTTCATGAAGATCTACTCGAGTGAGGCAAGTCCTTCGTGGGCGATGACCATGGTGGGATAGACAAGGTTGCTTCTTCGTGGACCCTTCGTGGGTGGAGCCCTCCGCGGACTCGCGCAGCCGTTACCCTTCGTGGGTTGAAGTCTTCGTCAATGTGGACGTACAATAGCACCACCTATCGGAACCACGCCAAAAATCTTTGTGTCTCCATTGTGTTTGCCTTCTCCAAACCCTTCCCTTTTACCTTCATATGCAATGTTTTACATTCCAATGCTATACTCTTAGAATTGCATGTGTAGATTGATTGCTTGACTTGTCATAATTGCTAAAATCTTCCCACAGCTAAAATTGGGAAAAGAAAAGATTTTTATTTGGTCAAGTAGTCTAATCACCCCCCCCCCTCTAGACATACTTTCGATCCTACAAGTGGTATCAGAGTTTTGGTCTCCATTAGCCTTGATTTCCATTGCTTTGGTGATCATAGCCTAGGTTTCACAACCTAGGAGAGTATGGCGTCTAGTGAGGGTAACTATCACCATAGAGGTCCTTATTTTGATGGTACAAATTTTGCTAGTTGGAAGCATAAGATGAAAATGCATATTCTTGGTCATAACCCCGTCATTTGGGCTATTGTCCGTATTGGCTTACAAGGTGAATTCTTTGAAGATGGTAGAGAACCGGGTCGTGAAGCGACCGCGGAAGAATTGAAGATGTTGCAATACAATGCTCAAGCTTGTGATATTCTCTTCGATGGATTGTGCTCTGAGGAATTCAACAAAATCAACCACCTTGAGAATGCAAAGAAAATTTGGGATACTTTGGTTGATATGCACGAAGGTACCGAGTCCGTCAAGGAATCCAAGTTGGATGTGCTTCAAAGTCAACTTGACAAGTTCAAGATGAAGGATGGTGAAGGGGTCGTCGAAATGTACTCTAGGCTTGCTCTCATCACAAATGAGATTGCCGGCTTAGGAAGTGAAGAGATGACTGACAAATTCATCATCAAGAAGATCCTTAGAGCTTTGGATGGCAAATATGATACCGTGTGCACATTGATCCAAATGATGCCCAACTACAAAGATCTCAAGCCCACGGAAGTCATTGGTAGAATTGTTGCTCATGATATGTCACTCAAGGATAAAGAAGAGCTCCACAACAAGTCAAGTGGTGCATACAAAACTTCAAGTGATGCTCCCACAACATCAAGTGACAAGCTAGTCCCTAATGAAGAATTAAGCTTAATGGTGAAGAATTTAAACAAGTTCTACAAGAGTAGAGGCAAAGAGAGAAGCTCCAAGTCAAGGCCCTACAATGAGAAAAGATCTTCTAGTCGTGATCGTAATTGCTACAATTGTGGAAGACCCGGACACTATTCCAATGAGTGTATGGCTCCCTACGAGAAAAGAGAAGGCTCACCAAAAAGGAGAAGTAGAAGAGATGAATCACCTCTGAGAGAGAAAAGGAGTAGAGATGATCGTTATGAACGAAGACCCTCTCGAAGAAGCAAGGATTCAGAAAGGAAAGACAAATCATCAAAGAGCTACACAAGACGAAGACATCAAGCTCATGTTGGTGAATGGGTTTCCGGTTCCGACTCCGACAACTACTCCGAGAGAAGCTATCACTCCGACTCCGAATATATCAAGATCAAGGTGTTACCGGTCTTGCTCTAGTGTTATCCAACTCCCACGGCATATTGATTCACCAAATGAAGGAATTGGAAGATGCTTCATGGTTAAAGGCCCCAAGGTATCACACCCCGAGTATCTTGGTTTCAATAGTGATGAAGATGATTTGCTAGGTGATGATGATTTACTTGTTGACAAAACTAGTGATGAAAACTATAATGAACTTGCTAGTAATCATGCTAATCAAGATGGAACGAATGACAATGATAAGAAAGAGATTGAGCGTCTAACTAAAGAACTAAACACTCTTAAGTTAGCTCATGAAACAACTCAAGATGATCATTGAGAGCTCCTAAGAACTCATGAGAAGCCACGCTTCGAGAAGCTAAATTTAGAGCAAGAGGATGAGTTTCTAAAAGCTATCAATGATGATCTTCGAAAGAAGAGTTCTTATTACATTGCCAAACGTCTCCTCTTGTCTACTTACATGCCACAAGTTAAACCTAGTAACAAGAGCAAGAAATATTCTTCTTCTAGTAGTAACAATAACCATGCTAAATCCAATATTGTTGCTGATGACCCACAAGTATAGGGGATCTATCGTAGTCCTTTTGATAAGTAAGAGTGTCGAACCCAACGAGCAGCAAAAGGAAATGATAAGCGGTTTTTAGCAAGGTATTCTCTGCAAGCACTGAAATTATCGGTAACAGGTAGTTTTGTGATAAGGTGATTCGTAACGGGTAACAAGTAACAAGTGTAACAAAGGTGTAGCAAGGTGGCCCAATCCTTTTTGTAGCAAAGGATAAGCCTGGACGAACTCTTATATAAAGCAAAGCACTCCCGAGGATACATGGGAATTACTGTCAAGTTAGTTTTCATCATGCTCGTATGATTCGCGTTCGTTACTTTGATAATTTGATATGTGGGTGGACCGATGCTTGGGTGCTGTCCTTACTTGGACAAGCCTCCCACTTATTATTAACCCCTCTCGCAAGCATCCGCAGCTACGAAAGAAGAATTAAGATAAATCTAACCATAGCATGAAACATGTGGATCCAAATCAGCCCCTTACGAAGCAACGCATAAACTAGGGTTTAAGGTTTTGTCACTCTAGCAAGCCATCATCTACTTATTACTTCCCAATGCCTTCCCCTAGGCCCAAATCATGGTGAAGTGTCATGTAGTCGACGTTCACATAACACCACTAGAGGAAAGACAACATACATCTCATCAAAATATCGAACGAATACCAAATTCACATGATTACTTATAACATGACTTCTCCCATGTCCTCAGGAACAAACATAACTACTCACAAAGCATATTCATGTTCAAGATCAGAGGGGTATTGAATATCATTAAGCATCCGAACATATGATCTTCCACCGAATAAACCAACTAGCATCAACTACAAGGAGTAATCAACACTATTAGCAACCCACAGGTACCAATCTGAGGTTTTGAGACAAAGATTGAATATAAGAGATGAACTAGGGTTTGAGAGGAGATGGTGCTGGTGAAGATGTTGATAGAGATTGACCCCTTCTCGATGATAGGATCGTTGGTGATGACGATGGCTCCGATTTCCCCCTCCCGGAAAGAAGTTTCCCTGGCAGAACAGCTCCGCCGGAGCCCTAGATTGCTTCTGCCGGAGACCGTGCAATAGAGCCTCGTATCCGGCTGCATTGTTAGAGTCGGTATACAATATCTGTAACACATAACGGACTGTGTCTCCTGTGGGGGATGTCAAAACAACACCAGCCCCCAGTCCGGCTAACATTTTAGAGCCGTCAAAGTGCATCACCCAGTTGGAATACGTGCTGTACTCTTTAGGGAGTTCGGCCTCTGTCCACTCGGCGACGAAGTCAGCCAACACCTGAGATTTAATGGCTCGGCGTGGTTTGTATGTTATTTCAAATGGTAAGAGCTCAATGGCCCATTTTGCGATCCGGCCGGTGGCGTCTCGGTTGTTTAGAATGTCATTGAGTGGTACTTCAGAAGCCACCGTGATCGAACACTCTTGAAAGTAGTGTCGCAATTTCCGGGATGCCATAAAGACCGCGTATGCTATCTTTTGATAATGCGGGTATCGAGATTTGCATGGTGTAAGGACCGCCGATACGTAGTACACTGGTTTTTGGAGTGGGAATTTATGTCCCTCTTCCTCTCGCTCGACGACGAGCACCGCACTCACCACCTGTTGAGTTGCCGATATGTAGAGCAACATAGGTTCACCGACGTTTGGTGCGGCAAGGATTGGGTTGCTTGCTAACAAAGTTTTTATTTCTTCCAGTCCGGTTGTTGCCGCGTCCGTCCATGCAAAGTGGTCGGTGCGTCGGAGCAGGCGATAAAGTGGCAATGCCTTTTCTCCCAATCTGGAGATAAAATGGCTCAAAGCTGCCACGCACCCAGCTAGTTTTTGGACCTGCTTGAGGTCTGTTGGTGTTGCCAATTGTGACAAGGCTCATATTTTGGCTGGGTTTGCTTCGATCCCTCTATTGGAAACAATGAACCCAAGCAGTTTTCCAGCGGGAACGCCGAAAACGCACTTTTCCGGATTGAGCCGTATGTCATATGTTCGGAGGTTGTCGAATGTCAGGCGTAAGTCTTCCACCAATGATTCAACATGCTTAGTTTTGATGACTACATCATCTACATATGCCTCAACTGTCTTGCCGATTTGCTTTTCCAGGCATGTTTGAATCATGCGTTGGTAAGTGGCGCCGGCGTTTTTGAGCCCGAAAGGCATAGTGTTGAAGCAGAAAGGCCCATACGGGGTGATAAATGCCGTTGCGGCCTGGTCGGATTCCTTCATTTTAATTTGATGCTATCCGGAGTATGCATCAAGGAAACACAGTGAGTCGTGTCCTGCAGTTGCATCAATAATCTGGTCAATGCGAGGTAGTGGGAAGGGGTCCTTGTCGGTGTCAAAACCGGCGGATCTCGGGTAGGGGGTCCCGAACTATGCGTCTAAGGTCGATGGTAACAGGAGACGGGGGACACGATGTTTACCCAGGTTCGGGCCCTCTCTATGGAGGTAATACCCTACGTCCTGCTTGATTGATCTTGATGAATATGAGTATTACAAGAGTTGATCTACCACGAGATCGTAATGGCTAAAACCCTAGAAGTCTAGCCTGTCTTATTATGATTGCCTCTACGGACTAAACCCTCCGGTTTATATAGACACCGGAGGGGACTAGGGTTGTACAAAGTCGGTTACAGAGAAAGGAATCTTCATATCCGAACGCCAAGCTTTCCATCCACGCCAAGGAGAGTCCCATCCGGACACGGGAGAGAGCCTTCTATCTTGTATCTTCATGGCCCATCAGTCCGGCCCACGTTACGTAGTCCGGACGCTCGAGGACCCCTTAATCCAGGACTCCCTCAGTAGCCCCTGAACCAGGCTTCAATGACGATGTGTCCGGCGCGCAGATTGTCTTCGGCATTGCAAGGCGGATTCCTCCTCCGAATACTCCAAAACAGACTTCGAGCACAAAACGTGTCCGGCTCTGCAAAACAAGTACCACACACAACCGCAGAGAGTATAATATTTCACGAGTCCAATCTGCTGACAACTTTTTGTAACGCAACACCACGTTCCTGCACGGTCATTATTTTGAACCGTTTTTTTTAGCCTCCCGCTCCATGTTTCGAGAAGCGGTTTTATTGGCACGTCTTGTCGAAGCAGAGATCATGTCCCCTTATTACAGGATTCTCATCAATACGGGCGTGGGTAACCCAACCGTCCCGTTGGTATGATTCCTTGGGAATAGGCAGGTTTTGAGGCCTAGGAGGAGGCATTTTGATATTCATCGCCTTTATAAAGGGGCACAGACCCGTCTTTCTCCTCTACGCTTTCCCTTTCCTCATCTTTTCCAACCTCGAGTTCTAGCACCCAAGGTTCAATTTATTTGTTCCGAGCCTCCTAGTCATGTCCGGACCCAACCCTCAAGGCCGGTGGGTGGCCTCCTCCGTCACAGAGGAGGATATCGCGAAGCTCCGGGCGGCAAAATACCTGACCGTGGAAATCCCCCACAGGCTCCCTGCTCAAGGGCAGGTCATTCCTACTCCTAGATCTGATGAGAGGGTCGTATTCATCTCTCACTTCCTCCGAGGGCTAGGGTTCGCTCTCCATCCCTTCGTTCGCGGACTCATGTTCTATTACGGGCTAGATTTTCATGATCTAGCTCCGGAATCCTTTCTTCACATCTCGGCGTTCATCGTCATGTGCGAGGCCTTTCTCCGAATTCCCCCACACTTCGGCTTATGGCTCAAGACCTTTAATATGAAGCCGAAGGTAGTCGATGGGAAGCAAGTGGAGTGCGGCGGTGCTACGATGAGCAAACTCACCCATACACCTTGGCCAAAAGGCTCTTTCACGGAAACCTCCAACCTATGGCAACGGGAGTGGTTTTACATCACTGAACCCCGTGGTACCAAGTGGGCAGCTACACCTGCGTTCCAGTCTGGCCCTCCATTACGGCTCGCATCATGGATTAATAAGGGGCTGGACTGGGGATCAATGGACGAAGTGCAGATGCTACAAAGCCGCATCCGGAGCCTCCTCGAGAAGGACACCGGCCTCATCAACGTAATCCAGGTAATGCTAGTCCGCCGGGTCCTGCCGTGCCAGCGACGGCCCCTCCGCATGTGGGAGTTCAATCCGGAAGGACCACGGACTCTTCAGTACTTCTTTGGCATGACGCACAAAGGAATGTGGAAGTTATTCTTCGGGACACGAAAACAGTGCCCGGATACTACCGAGGACATCAGCCTCGACTGCAACCATCCGGATACCTCGGTAGGCCCTCGACTCCTGAACACAGCTTAGTTAAATATCTCGTAACAATATACTAAGAAAACCATCTTTGACCAGGGCTGGATCAAGAAGGCGGAAAGGATTAGGTGTTCGGCCCCTCTTCCCGAAGACTCAGCAGATCCTGTGTTAACAAGGATGCTGGCTCCAGCGCCATACCAAGCGTCGGCGAAGGGGGACAAAGAGGAGAGCAAGAAGGCCAAAGGTGGCCTCTATTCTAAAGGTACACCAGACACTATGTCCGGGGAGATTGGAACTCCCTCTTCCGAAGACAAAAGAGAAGGAGAAGCTGACATCCCCTCTCCCGATGGGAAGAAGAGGGCCGCCTCCGAAGATTTGGAAGCAAAGGCTCCTAAGCGAGGGAAGATGTCCCTGTCAGGTGGCTCGGGTTCAGAAGATGACGTTGTCGCATAGTTCCTCCGTAAGGACAAGCCCTTAGCCGAATCGTAAGTGAACAGGGGCGTCCGAAACATATCCCATTGCTTTCCGGTTACCAGGGTAACATTTAAAATATATGTTTGCAGTCCGGCATGCAGTCTTCCTCAACAGTCCTCCTCCTCGGGGGATCTTCTTCCGGAGATGATGGAAAGCGAGACGCCTCCACAGACCTTCTCGCCCGACAGGGCAGACAACTCCGAGGTGTCGTCCCGGAGGATCTCTCCCGATCAACAAGCGGTGCGAGGGATAATGAAAACTACGCCCGAAGGTGATACTTCGGCCGTCCAGAGTCCGGGGCATGCGGACCCTATGGGGACCAACAATAAAGGGCCCGGACTATCCGGTTTACAGCCGGGGATGACTCTAGAGTCGGGTAAACATATTCTTTCGAAGGGAGCCCGTACTCCCGCGGCCGCTCCCAGGGATCCGGGGGCGCCGGATACAATGACGGGCATGCTGCGACATGCATCCGTTTCAGAGGAACATCGTACCTTAATGGGTACGGTAGTTGAGAGGATTCTGTCCGCGAGAAGCGGATTGAATGAATCCTTCATGAGCCTGCTAAGAGGCTTCGAGGTATGCAATGTAATATCTTCAATTGCACTTCTACGTGCAAAATGCACCTGTGTATAGATAGTAGCCCCTGAGACTCTGGTTGGCGTCCGAAGGGAGGCGATCAGAGGATCAAAAAAGATATCCCCAGGAAATAATCTGATGGATTGGAACACAAGCTGTTTCATCCATGACGACTGCCCAAGCTACAGAGGTTGCAAGGCTGAAGCAGAAACTTGATGTGGCGGATGACGACCTCACACTCATTAACAGGCGGCTCGACGAGGCGCAAGGTATGTTTTTGGGGCAGTCAGTATATGTAAGTATGATAATATGAGCATGACGCTGAAAATTGTATACTGAGATGTGCATAACTACAGATAATGCTGCCGCAGTTGAGGCCCTACGGGCTGAGCTTGCCCGGGCCAAGGAGCAAGCTAGGATGAGTGAGGCGGCTGCCAAGAAGGCAGCTACTGAGTTAAAGGCCGAACAGGCTGCTCGGCGCCAGTGCGAGGGGAGAATATCTACCATGACGCGCGAGCTAAAGGATGCCAATGTTCGATGTGAATTCCTCGAGAAGGATAACAAAGCCAGAACGGTCAATCTCGGCAAGGCCTTACAAGAGGCGAGAGAAGCACGGTCCGAGTCTAGAGCGGCTCGGGAAGAGATCCGACAAGCTGGGGAGATAGCGGCCGGTAAGCCTTTCTTATTACAGACTAAATTCGGCGATCCGAAGTATGCCCCCCTTAATCAAATGTGGAGTTCTCCAGACGCATTCTTGGACTTGCCGAAGAGTGTCTCCGATGCGGTGCAGTTTTTCCAAGCGCAAGAAGGACGTGCAACGGAGAAGCTTTTCTGGTCGCAATTCAGCATGCCGAAGCGTCCGCTGTTGCTAAACGAACAGATGGCCCAGTGGGCTGAGCTCTACAAGATATCCGGATCTGCCATGAAGGACGTCGTGGTCCGTCTGTGGTCGACTGAGCCAATTCCGAATAGTTATTTCGGTTTGGTGCAGCGACTTGTTGAAGCGGTGCCGCGTATCGACGCTGTTAAGCGGTCAACATGCATTAAGGGTGCACGGATGGCCTTTGCCCACGTAAAGACGTACTGGGCGAAGATGAAGGCCACCGATATTGCAGTGAAGAGTCCACCCAAGGGCAAGGACCATCACACTCCAGAGCATTATTTTGAGGATGTCCTAGAGGGTGCCCGCTTGATAGAGGGTCAGTGCTCGAAAGATATGATGTTCGAGTGAATATACCAAATTTGTAAAAACAATATTATGATATATTAAGGCCATATTTTTTATACTTTTGCCTGAAAGTTTTGGTTCCTCCTATGCGGCCGTGCTTCGTATAATCTGAAAGTTTGCCAGTCGTCGGCTTCAGCCCCCTCGCATATAATACGGTGGTGTTCGGAAAAGCACTTGATCACTCTTGACCCAACGTCTTGGTCCATGAAGGAGGTGTCAATGCGGCGAACTAGGCAATCGGACTATAGGGCTTTAACACTTTCACTTAGCCATAGGAGTTTGACGGCGGGTCTATGATATAGCCCCTGGTATGTACGCGTTTACCCGAATACGGTGCGTTACATAGGTGACCAGAAGAACGGTCCTTCGTGTAATACGGAAAGAATCGCGAAAGATTCTGATGAGTCATCGAGTGGTTGACCAGCTCTCGCCGCATCATGACAGTCAGTTTTCAGCTTTCTCTACTGAGGTGCTCATCCGGATAAACCAGGACACAATCGCAGTAGTTCTCCCTTTACTACCCTAGCCGATATAGCGGAACGTAAGGTAGTAAGCACAAGAGCCGGGCAACCCAACTATTGACCAAAGACATGATTCGGAGCTGATGCATATAAGGCCAAACTCGTGACGCCGAAGTGTGCTGAAAAGCTGTTCGGACTTGTCAGCAACTCATGTGTTGCTGTATCGAGCCCCTGGCAATTTGTGCCGAGGTGCGTTCGTGAAACAACCGAAGAAGCAAAATTCAGTACGTAGAAAAAGCGAATACTGAATACGGGTTATGTTCACTGGAATCTGATTGACACGTCAAACACAATTTTACAGATTATAACGCCCCTACCAGGGCTATTTGACATGCTGGGGGCCGAGGGCTGAGGACAAAGGCACTTTACAGGTTTAAAATAAAGAGTGTCGTCTTACATGAATCATTAGGACCTCCTGTCGCACGTCTGCTCTGCCTTGCCTCAGTTAAAGGACTCCTTAGTAGGAATAGCCTTTGGTTATTTATACGAAGCCGAACTTTAGAAAGAGTCCGTAAGATGACCAGGCTTTGAATCACCTGTTGTAAAAGATAAAAAATAGTTAGAAAAAGTAAAAAGACTATGAGGGTGCGGACCGCATTGTAGGCCTGTCCGTACTGTGCCTCCGCCGATGACCATGGTATTTTAAGTGCATAATTATGTATGCGCGGTATAAACTTCACGGCTATATGGGGCGAACGGCGGAGGCCGAACTGCTAATCCAGCTCTGAGATTGATTGGTCCTGTTTAGTAGAGACCGGCGGCTTGACGGCCGATGAGATACGCGGCTTGATAAGGCCGCTTTGTACTTCGGCTGTAGTAGCCATAGTACGCTCCTCTGTATGGAGGGAGCATTCCGTATTTCCGTTTATCGTGATGACGCCGCGTGGACCGGGCATCTTAAGATTGAAATAGGCATAATGTGGGACCGCATTAAAACGAGTAAAAGCGGTACGCCCGAGTAGTGTGTGGTAGCTGCTGCGAAACGGGACAATATCGAAGGTCAAGCCTTCGCTTCTAAAGTTGTTCGGCGAGCCAAAAATGACTTCCAATGTAATTGAGCCCGTGCAGCGAGCTTCTACGCCGGACACTGCTCCCTTGAAGGTAGCTGTGGTGGGCTTGATTCATGAAGGATCAATGCCCATTTTGCAGACAGTGTCTTGGTAGAGTAGATTAAGACTACTGCCGATGTCCATAAGGACTTTCGTGAGATGGAACCCATCGATAATTGGATCGAGGATCAGAGCTACCGAACTTTCGTGATGGATACTGGCTGGGTGGTCCTTGCGATCAAAAGCGATCGGGCAGGCCGCCCATTGGCTTAATTTTGGGGTGCCTAGCTCTATGGCATTGGCGTCCTGTAGTGCGCGCTTGCGCTCCTCTGTAGGGATGTGCGTCACGTATACCATGTTGATTGTTTCTACTTCGGGGGGAAATTGCTTCTGACCCCCGGTGTTTGGTTGAGTCTCTTTGTCATCGCTGTCACTGGGCGGCCCCTTCCCCTTGTGTTCGACGTTAAGCTTGCCGGCTTGTTTGAAGACCCAACAGCTTCCGTTGGTGTGATTGGCTGGTTTATCGGGGGTGCCATGAATCTGGCAGGGCCGATCCAGTATCTTGTCTAAATTGGATGATCCGTCTCTGTTTGCCTTGAATGGCTTTCTCCGTTGACCGGTTTTGGAGCCGCTGAATCCGGCGTTTACCGTCGTGCCTTGCGTTCCTTCATTATTATTTCGATGCTTGTGTTTATTGCATCGTGGCTTGCCGTTGCCGTCTCGAACTTCGGACGTGCCCGGATCACTGGTGCTGTTGCTTCTACGAGCGAGCCAGTTATCTTCTCCCGCGCAAAAGCGGGTCATCAGAGCGGTAAGGGCTGCCATGGATTTTGATTTTTCTTGACCGAGGTGGCGGGTAAGCCATTCATCTCGGATGCTATGTTTAAAGGCCGCGAGGGCTTCGGCATCCGGACAATCGACAATTTGGTTCTTTTTAATTAGGAACCTAGTCCAGAGCTTCCTGGCTGACTCCCCGGGCTGCTGGATGATGTGACTTAGGTCGTCGGCATCCGGAGGCCGGACATATGTACCTTGAAAGTTACCGCGGAAGGCGTCTTCCAAGTCTTCCCAGCTGCCAATGGAGTTCTCTGGGAGGCTGTTCAGCCAGTGCCGCGCTGGTCCCTTTAATTTTAGTGGGAGGTATTTGATGGCGTGGAGGTCATCACCGCGGGCCATGTGGATATGGAGAAGGAAATCTTCAATCCATACTGCGGGATCTGTTGTCCCATCATATGATTCGATATTCATGGGTTTAAACCCTTCCGGGAATTCGTGTTCCATTACTTCATCAGTGAAGCAAAGGGGGTGTGCGGCGCCTCTATATCGGACCAAGTCGCGGCGTAGCTCGGATGGAGTTCGTCGGCAGTTTTCGGCCCGGGCGTGGTTATGTTTGTCACGTTCGGCTAGATGGTCATCGTCGCGCATCAGGGCGCGCCCCCGTGATCCGTAGATCGATCTGGTCTGACCTGCTCTATTGTCCAGGTCCTGCCGCAGGTCATATGTATGACCCCGGGCTGTTATGTCTCTGCTTTTGCAGCGAGGTAGTATGGGCTGGTGTTCGGCTTGAGTTGCCGCTTTGTCCCGGCCACGTGGTGGTCGGTTCGCCGCATTACGCGCTGATGGTACGGGCTCCAACGCCTCGTCATCGAATTGAGGTAACAATTTGCGCTTCGGGTAACTTTTGGTTCGGCGCTCAAGACCGTATTCCTCGGCTGCCAGGACATTAGTCCACCTATCATTGAGCAGATCTTGATCAGCTTGGAGCTGCAGCTGCTTCTTTTTCAGGCTCTTTGCAGTGGCAATTAGCCGGCGCTTAAGGCGCTCCTGCTCGAGAGGTTCCTTAGGCACGATAAAGTCTTCGTCACCGAGGCTCACCTCATCCTCGGAGAGCGGAAGGTAATTACTGTCCTCCGAGTCTTCGTTTGCGGCCTGTTCATTAGGGCTGACCTGCCCATCATCCTGTTCGGCAGTTGGATCGTCAGGGTCTTCTCTGTCTTTGGCACCGTCCGGAGTGCTGTTGTCTCCTGTGCCGGTATTGCTGTCTTTCTTACGGCGTGATTTAGAGCGGCGCCGCTGACATCGGCGCTTTGGCTGTGTCTCAGGAGGTTTATCCTCGACTGGATCTTTCTCGTTATTGCCATTATTCTCTTTGGGAATATCCACCATGTACACGTCATATGAGGAGGTGGCTGTCCAGCGCCCAGTAAACGGCGGGTTTTGGGCCTGCTCCTCTCCGGCATCGTCGTCCATACCGTCGATGTCTTCGGAGTCATAATCGAGTATGTCGGTTAAGTCTTCGACAGTGGCAATGAAGTGGGCAGTGGGTGGGAAGCGAAATTCTCCGTCATCAGCCTCCAGTTCAAACCGGATATAATTCGGCTATGAGTCGCCCGCTAAGGAGGGGGTTTTTAATGAGTTTAGCACATCACCCAAAGGTGAGTGCCGGAAGATGTCCGCGGAGCTGAACTCGACGATCGGCGCCCGATCGAGCTCGATGGGCACGGACGCACGCGGTTCGGAACCTATGGCCGGAGACGAATCCGAGGTTCCAGTGACACAGATCCCGTTCGAAGTTGGGTCTGTGTGCGGCTCCAACGCCACTGAGTCTGCGGCTTCCGTGGCGGGGTTGAGCTTCCCGTCCTCAGATGGCGCAATCTGCTCCGGATCTAGGGCCAGAGCAGTTACATGCGCTATCTCCCGGGTATGGTCCGATGACAGATTTAGGTCATGTTCATCGCGGTGGCAGGGAGCGGCTGCCATGGGCTCGAATCCGTCGAAGATCAAGTCTCCACGGATATCAGCAACGTAGTTCAAGCTTCCAAACCTGACCTGATGGCCAGGGGCGTAGCTGTCGATCTGCTCTAGATGGCCAAGCAAGTTGGCCTGCAGTATGAAGCCGCCGAATACGAAGATCTGGCCGTGGAGAAAGACCTCCCTCAAGGCAGCATCATTGTGGATGATTGATGGAGCCATCGAGTCTTCTAGCGACGACACAGCGGAACTCTCAATGAAAGCACCAATGTCGGTGTCAAAACCGGCGGATCTCGGGTAGGGGGTCCCGAACTGTGCGTCTAAGGTCGATGGTAACAGGAGACGGGGGACACGATGTTTACCCAGGTTCGGGCCCTCTCTATGGAGGTAATACCCTACGTCCTGCTTGATTGATCTTGATGAATATGAGTATTACAAGAGTTGATCTACCACGAGATCGTAATGGCTAAAACCCTAGAAGTCTAGCCTGTCTGATTATGATTGCCTCTACGGACTAAACCCTCTGGCTTATATAGACACCGGAGGGGACTAGGGTTGTACAAAGTCGGTTACAGAGAAAGGAATCTTCATATCCGAACGCCAAGCTTGCCGTCCACGCCAAGGAGAGTCCCATCCGGACACGGGAGAGAGCCTTCTGTCTTGTATCTTCATGGTCCATCAGTCCGGCCCACGTTACGTAGTCCGGACGCCCGAGGACCCCTTAATCCAGGACACCCTCAGTCCTTAGGGCAAGCCATATTAAGGTCTTTGAAATCGACACATAGGCGCCAGGATTTATCCTTCTTCGGCACCATGACCAGGTTTGCTAGCCAGTCCAGATGTTTGATCTCTCTGATAAACCCGGCTTCGAGTAACTTGGCTAGCTCCTCCCCCATAGCTTGTCGTTTGGGTTCGGAGAATCGCCGCAACGTTTGCTTGACTGGTTTATGTCCCTTTAGTATGTTGAGACTATGTTCGGCCAGTCTGCGTGGGATTCCTGGCATATCTGAAGGGTGCCAGGCGAAGATGTCCCAATTCTCGCGCAGGAACGCGCGTAATGCGGTATCGACCGTCGGATCCAGCTGTGCCCCAATGGAAGCTGTCTTTTTGGGGTCCATCGAATGAACGTGAAATTTGACTATTTCGTCTGCTGGTTTGAAAGAAGTGGATTTTGGCCTTTTGTCGAGAATTACGTCGTCTCTATCCACTGTGGAGCGCAGAGCGGTGAGCTCTTTGGCCGCCAGGGCCTCGGATAGTGCCTCGAGGGCCAGGGATGCGGTTTTGTTTTTGGCGCGGAGTGCTATGTCCGGATCACTGGCGATAGTGATAACTTCGTTGGGCCCGGGCATTTTGAGCTTCATGTATCCGTAATGAGGTATAGCTTGAAAGCGTGTGAATGCATCTCGCCCCAACAGGGCGTGATATCCGCTGTTGAAAGGTGCCACCTAGAAGATTAACTCTTCGGACCTGTAGTTCTCTGGCGTGCCGAATACTATGTCAAGTTTTATTTTTCCCGAAGACCGCGCCTCTCGGCTGGGGATAATGCCTCGAAAGGTTGTACTGCTCTGCTCGATGCGACTCTTGTCTATTTGCATTTTGTCGAGCGTGTCCTCGTAGATGAGGTTCAATCCGCTGCCCCCGTCCATGAGCACTTTAGTAAGCCGAAAGCCATCTACAATTGGGTTTAGAACTAAAGCGGCTGGTGCTCGGACTGATCGGGATCTTGGTTCGTAATCGGTGTTGAAAGTTATCGCCGTATCGTTCCAAGGATTTATTGCTGCTACTTGGCAGACTTCGGCGAGGTCGCGGAGCGCCCTTTTACGCCGATTATTTGAAGAAAAGGTCTCGAAGACCGTAAATACTTTGAGATCGTCGTCCTTAGAGGGGTACTTCTCTGGGGTAGTGTTGGTGAGGATACTTTCCCCGCTCTTGGCCACTTGCCGAAGTATCCAACATGCTCGAAGGCTGTGTGTTGGTTTGGTATCCGGCGTCGTGTGTATTTGACAGGGCCTGTCGAGCCATTCCCCAAGGACAGTTCTGTGTCCCGCTAAGGGCTTGATTTTCTTGTCCATGGGATGATGATTAGGTGCCCCGCAAGGGTGCATCGTTTTTGCCCGTCCGGGAGATGGCTTAAAGGTCTGAGGTTCCCAGCAGGCTGCCTGCGCTTTCCAGTAGCTTTCCATTGCGCAGTACTTCTGTATTATGTGTGCCAAGTCTGCGAAGTGCAGTATGCGACGACGGTTGAGGGCATTAAGGATTCCCTCATCCGTACAGTTGTTGTAAAATACTGAAATTGCGTCGTCGTCGCAGCAATCTCTGATCTTGTTTTTGACAAGTAGGAATCTGGCCCAGAAGTGATGGACTGTTTTCTGAGGCTGCTGCCGTACATACATTAGGTCGCATATATCCGGAGGACCGGAATTGCTTGGGGAATATTGCTTGAGGTGGGTGGGTGGGTTTAAATCCGAACCCTGCCCCACTGCGAAATCTAGAATTTGAAGGACTTTGGCGGTTACCAGCCCGGGATCCGGAGCGTCCTGGGAATTCTCAGGCTTGATGCCCAATTCTGCGTTCAGAGGACAGGGAGTGTTCTCCCGAAGAGGGGTATCCAAATCGCTGGGTTCGGAAATCCGAACATAGCTTGTTCTCAATGTAGGAGGAGAGTTATCGTCGGCTTGTTCCTCGACGACTGCTACCAGATGGGTGATCGGCGGAGATTTGATTTCTCTCTGATCGGGTTTAAGCCCAATCCGATCGTAGTCAGTTCCGACCCCAAGGGCGGCGATGCGATCTAGCAGCTCGTTCAAAGACGATAAGTCTGCCGGATCCATCTTGTCAGAGTACTCGGGGCCGATACGAAGATGATTTTTGGTGGCTTGGGGGACCACTTCTGGCTTAATGACCGAACGGGCGCCCATGGTGAAGCTGCCAAGCCGGAGGATCTGCCCTGAAACTAGGGCTCCTCCAGAAGTAATATTGTCATTGATGACAAGACGAGCCATCAATCCTTCTATCGACGACACAGAGGAACTCTTAATGAAAGCACCAATGTCGGTGTCAAAACCGGCCGATCTCGGGTAGGGGGTCCCGAACTATGCGTCTGAGGATCGAAGGTAACAGGAGACAGGGGACACGATGTTTACCCAGGTTCGGGCCCTCTTAATGGAGGTAAAACCCTATGTCCTGCTTGATTGTATTTGATGAGTATAGGGGTTACAAGAGTTGATCTACCACGAGATCGTAATGGCTAAACCCTAGACGTCTAGCCTACGGGAATTGTGATTGCCTCTACGGATCAACCCCTCCAGTTTATATAGACACCGGAGGGGGCTGGGGTTGTACAAAGTCGGTTTACAGAGGGAGGAAGCTATACGATTAGCCACCAAGCTTGTTATCCACGCCAAGAAGAGTCCCATCCGGACACGGGGGAAAGCCTTCTATCTTGTATCTTCATGGCCCATCAGTCCGGCCCATGTCACATAGCCTGGATGCTCGAGGACCCCCTTATCCAGGACTCCCTCAGTCCCCAAAGCCTCGAGGAAGAAGACAACATGGAGGTCGTGGGACTAGCAAACAAGATCAGAATGCTTGCAAACTCTGGGTTGTCCATAATTGAGGTCATGGCAATTCCCATAACGCGATGCGTCCAACCGCTCCAATCCAGAGATTTTCCCATGTGGCATTACAACGGGGAGGACGATACCTCCCGTTGTCTACGCAAGGGTCCGGACAATTTTGCCGCCCTGGCCGCCATCTTAGCCGACCTATACAAAGGGGAGAAGGAAGACTTCTCTCGTTTAACATGTCAGGAAGGCTTTTCCATGTACAACCCCATCCCCTGGGTGAGTTTTTCCATTATTGGCTTTACTCAATATTTCCCCAGAGTTTATGTTAGTCGAATTTAATCCGGCTGTTTTTGACAGGAATGGAGAAAGATCGTCAAGGGGATCCACAGCCCCGCTCCGCAGCTAGAGGACCATATTCGGGATTTAGATCCCGGATATGAAGAAGATCCGGATATATATAGAGAGCTTAAGGAGGGAGTTTTTTATCAGGCGAGCTATGACGGCACGGAAGTGGCTATTATAGCCGATTACCCCGGCCTTCTTCCCTTCTCCCATGTAAGTATTCAGGAGACATCTCCTCAAAAAAGAGTTTTCCCCCTTGCGCCTCACCCTCCGCACTGTATTGTGCTTCCAAGGGGTGGCGCTCGTCTCATCGAACTGCGGCAAAGGCATCCCCTAAGAAGACGACGCCCGCGCAGGGCAAACCTTTGAAGAGAAAGGACAACAATGATGCTGCCGGGCCTTCTCCTTCGTCAAAGAGGTATAATAATTTTGCAATATGCTCTTAGTGGATAGACCGGATTGTAACGCTGCTTGCCATACCACATTGTAGGAGGAGCGTACGCCGGACTGTATCTGGAGACCTAGCCGACCATGCGCAGGCTAATCCGGCCCCGGGCCCCTCCACAAGGATTGGGGTTGAAACGGGTGCTATGCCGGATTGTCATCTCCCAGAGGATTCGGATGACGTATCCGTCACCAACTCCGAAGTGGAGAGCGCAATGAATCATCGACGGCGGAGAACGGCTATGCGCGACCCGAATTTTACCGAAGAGGCATTCAACGCCTTCAGCTCAGCGGATGCATACATCCAAGCTGCTCGGGATGGGCTTGCTAGAGCCACTCACCAGCTCTCAAAGGATATGCGGGTAAGAACTCTTGAGCAGATTTAATAATCATATGCCAGTAACCCCCGAGTCTTGAAGCAGTTGGCCCAACTGATTTAAGAATCATCACGCCATCAGGTACTCACGGAAAAAAATAACACATTATCCAAGGAGCTAGAAGAATGCCGAACTAAGCTAACTGTTGCCACTGCCGAACTGGAAAATTTGAAGAAATCCAAGAAGGCACCTGACGGTAGGTACAACAGTAGCCCGGAAATATGACTCCGTGCCTATGATGATTTTATTTGAATATGCATTGTTTTGTTGGCAGGGTCGACAGATCAGCTGAAGGAGAGGCTAAGGGCTGCTCAAGCAGACAAACAACATGCCGAAGGGCAAGAAGCCGCTGGTCAACGTGTATTAACATGGACCATTAATGAGAAAAACAAACTACAGGATGCAAACATCAAGCAAGCCGAGGAGTTGAAGGACGTAAGAGCCCAATTATTGGATGCTTTGAAGGAGAACAGAAAGCTGAAAGGCGGCATATTCAGTATGCTTTTTACCCTGGCTTTCGTACGGTCCCCTGATGAAAAGTTTTACAAGTGTGTTTCTGTAGGTGTGCTGACTGGGCGGCCCGAGGAAGAAGTGTCCAATTTTCAAGGCGACCTGCTACAGGAGCTGTCCAAATTACACGAGAGAGCTCGAAAAGCAATGAGGAACATGGCTAAGGCGCTATGGCCAGCCGATTCTCCTCCAGGAAGTATGGAGGAGCTCGTGAATTTGTTCAAGGGAGCTCGGCGCCATTTTGGGCTATGGAAGGTATCGGCGTGCCGAGAAGGTGCACGAGAGGCCTGGGCCATGGTGAAAACGCGGTATACCGGACTTGATCCGAATCATATGGCCCGGGTCGGACCGCGGGGACCAGACGGACAAGAAATTCCAGTCAACTTGGTATATGACCAAGTAAAAACAGCCGCCAAATTTTCACAACAGGACTGTAGACTAGACAGCCTGTTAGATGATTTAGAAGAAGAAGCTTTCGATTCCATGTAACAATGTACTTGTATCGCCAAGCTTATCTCTACCCGAATTGTTAAACGATTGTCATGGCAGACTTTCCGCTTCAACCTCCGAAACCCAAGGGTTGGAGTGTTTCCGAATACTATACCGACGGTAAATACCAAAGTATGTTCGGAAACCAGGCAGTCCGGTCATAATTGCTTGAACAGACAAGTTGTATTTGGGGAGTTATGTTATATTACATTTGAACATAAGAAACATCTTCCAAAGAGAATAGTTCCGTTAGGGGTTCCTTTCCCTGGGTCAGCATGCATATGTGTGCATGCCTGAGCTGTGATGCTAAAAAATCACATTACGCTTTACATCTTGGGGGCTTATATTGCAACAAGGGCAGTTCATCTTTTGTCCGCCGACCAATTATTCCCTTAAGAACGCTAGCTTTCGGCTTCACCTGTCTGAGGTACATATCCGGATGACCCGGTTGTAACAATCGCAGAGGTGCTCCCTTTATGCCCTAGCCGAACAAGCGGGGACGTAGGGCATAAGCACAGGAGCCAGGCAACCCAGCTTGGCAAAAACTTAAGTCATAGAGGTGCATATAATGGCGAAAAAAGGACATATATGAGCAGACGACACATATATACGGCGAGCTTGATGCTCTAGTAATAATAAGCTTCTTATGAAAAGAAGCCCCCAGGTATTGTGGGGTATGTACATTTAAGGATGTATACCCTTCAAGTGTGCGGCTGACCCGAACACGAGCTAGAGATCGTATAAAAAGAAAACGAAA
Source organism: Thinopyrum elongatum (assembly GCA_011799875.1). Taxonomy (NCBI): domain Eukaryota; kingdom Viridiplantae; phylum Streptophyta; class Magnoliopsida; order Poales; family Poaceae; genus Thinopyrum; species Thinopyrum elongatum. Next base: position 431,271,697 of record CM022303.1, read on the forward strand.
AGAAAAAATTGAAAGGGAGAGAAAGGTAACGAACAAATGTATGTGTCCGGACTTAGGCGTAGAATCTTTGGAGCCTGGCTGCGTTCCATGGGTTTGGCTCTAAGCGATTGTCCGATGCATTGTGAAGGCGATAGGCTCCTCCAGTGAGAACTTCATCTATAATGAAGGGACCCTCCCATTTGGGCTTGAGCTTGTCCTTTTTCTTCTCTGGTAGGCGTAAAACGAGTTCACCGACGTTATAGGTCTTTGCCCGCACTTCTCTGCTTTGGTATCTTCGAGCTTGTTGTTGGTAGAATGCGGAATGGGCTTTTGCGACATTGCGCTCCTCCTCTAGGCCGTCTAAATCGTCCTACCGATCGAGCTCGGCCTCTCTCTCCTCATACATGCGCACTCGAGGTGAGTCATGAATAATATCGCAGGGTAAGACAGCCTCTGCACCGTACACCATGAAGAAAGGTGTGTATCCGGTTGTGCGATTGGGCGTGGTCCGCAGCCCCCAGAGTATGGAGTCGAGCTCCTCGACCCAGTGTTTATCCGATTCCTTTAAGGATCGCACTAGTCTGGGTTTGATGCCGCTCATTATCAGGCCATTAGCCCGTTCAACTTGACCATTTGTTTGAGGGTGATACACGGAGGCGTAATCGAGCTTAATGCTCAGATTAGCGCACCAAGTTTTCACCTCGTCGGCCGTAAAGTTAGAACCGTTGTCAGTAATAATACTGTGCGGGACACCATAACGGTGTACGACCCCCGATATAAAGTCTATCACCGGTCCGGCTTCGGCCGTTTTGACTAGTTTGGCCTCTATCCATTTAGTGAACTTGTCGACCATAACCAGCAAATATTTCTTCTTATGGCTCCCCCCTTTAAGGGGTCCGACCATGTCTAGCCCCCAGACCGCAAAAGGCCAAGTAATGGGGATTGTTCATAGGGCAGTGGGCAGCATATGGCTTTGGTTGGCAAAAAGCTGGCATCCAACGCAGCACTGTACGAGGTCCTGTGCATCTGCTCGGGCCGTGGGCCAAAAGAAACCTGTACGGAAGGCCTTCCCTACAAGGGCCCGAGCTGCGGCGTGATGGCCGCCAAGACCAGCGTGTATTTCGGCCAAGAGATGTCGTCCCTCTTCTTCGGAGATACATCTTTGAAGGACTCCGGTAGTACTTTTCTTGTACAGTTCTCCTTCATGAACTTTGTAGGCTTTCGAGCGTCGAACAATACGATGGGCCTCAGTCTGATCATCAGGGAGCTCCTTCCTAATAAGGTAGGCCAGGAAAGGTTCAGTCCACGGGGCAATTATAGCCATGATTTCGTGGGCCGACGGTGTTATGTCAGTGCCCGAGCCCCCGATGATATCGGAACTGTGTTCGGAATCTGGGGGAATGACCGGCTCCAGACCAGTGTTGCCGTTCTCGTCCTGCCACACCACGGATGGCTTAAAGAGTCTTTCCACAAAGGTGTTAGGTGGGACGGGGTCGCGTTTAGCGCCTAAGAGCGCAAGGATGTCCGCTGCCTGATTACTCTCTCGGGCCACGTGATGAAACTCAAGCCCCTCAAACCGAGCTGATATTTTGAGTACGGCGTTGCGGTAAGCCGCCATCTTCGGATCTTTTACATCGAATTCTCCATTTATTTGGGATATTGCGAGGTTTGAATCTCCGCGCACCTCGAGGCGTTGTATGCCCATGGAGACGGCCATCCGGAGACCGTGCAATAGAGCCTCGTATTCGGCTGCATTGTTAGAGTCGGTATACAATATCTGTAACACATAACGGACTGTGTCTCCTGTGGGGGATGTCAAAACAACACCAGCCCCCAGTCCGGCTAACATTTTAGAGCCGTCAAAGTGCATCACCTAGTTGGAATGCGTGCTGTACTCTTTAGGGAGTTCGTCCTCTGTCCACTCGGCGACGAAGTCAGCCAACACCTGAGATTTAATTGCTCGGCATGGTTTGTATGTTATTTCAAATGGTAAGAGCTCAATGGCCCATTTTGCGATCCGGCCGGTGGCGTCTCGGTTGTTTAGAATGTCATTGAGTGGTACTTCAGAAGCCACCGTGATCGAACACTCTTGAAAGTAGTGTCGCAATTTCCGGGACACCATAAAGACCACGTATGCTATCTTTTGATAATGCGAGTATCGGGATTTGCATGGTGTAAGGACCGCCGATACGTAGTACACTGGTTTTTGGAGTGGGAATTTATGTCCCTCTTCCTCTCGCTCGACGACGAGCACCGCACTCACCACCTGGTGAGTTGCCGATATGTAGAGCAACATAGGTTCACCGATGTTTGGTGCGGCAAGGATTGGGTTGCTTGCTAACAAAGTTTTTATTTCTTCCAGTCCGGCTGTTACCGCGTCCGTCCATGCAAAGTGGTCGGTGCGTCGGAGCAGGCGATAAAGTGGCAATGCCTTTTCTCCCAATCTGGAGATAAAACGGCTCGAAGCTGCCATGCACCCAGCTAGTTTTTGGACCTGCTTGAGGTCTATTGGTGTTGCCAATTGTGACAAGGCTCGTATTTTGCCTGGGTTTGCTTCGATCCCTCTATTGGAAACAATGAACCCAAGCAGTTTTCCGGCGGGAACGCCGAAAACGCACTTTTCCGGATTGAGCCGTATGTCATATGTTCGGAGGTTGTCGAATGTCAGGCGTAAGTCTTCCACCAATGATTCAACATGCTTAGTTTTGATGACTACATCATCTACATATGCCTCAACTGTCTTGCCGATTTGCTTTTCCATGCATGTTTGAATCATGCGTTGGCAAGTGGCGCCGGCGTTTTTTAGCCCGAAAGGCATAGTGTTGAAGCAGAAAGGCACATACGGGGTGATAAATGCCGTTGCGGCCTGGTCGGATTCCTTCATTTTAATTTGATGGTATCCGGAGTATGCATCGAGGAAACACAGTGAGTCGTGTCCTGCAGTTGCATCAATAATCTGGTCAATGCGAGGTAGTGGGAAGGGGTCCTCAGGGCAAGCCTTATTAAGGTCTTTGAAATCGACACATAGGCGCCAGGATTTATCCTTCTTCGGCACCATGACCAGGTTTGCTAGCCAGTCCGGATGTTTGATCTCTCTGATAAACCCGACTTCGAGTAACTTGGCTAGCTCCTCCCCCATAGCTTGTCGTTTGGGTTCGGAGAATCGCCGCAGCGTTTGCTTGACTGGTTTATGTCCCTTTAGTATGTTGAGACTATGTTCGGCCAGTCTGCGTGGGATTCCTGGCATATCTGAAGGGTGCCAGGCGAAGATGTCCCAATTCTCGCGCAGGAACGCGCGTAATGCGGTATCGACCGTCGGATCCAGCTGTGCCCCAATGGAAGCTGTCTTTTTGGGGTCTGTCGGATGAACTTGAAATTTGACTATTTCGTCTGCTGGTTTGAAAGAAGTGGATTTTGGCCTTTTGTCGAGAATTACGTCGTCTCTATCCACTGTGGAGCGCAGAGCGGTGAGCTCTTCGGCCGCCAGGGCCTCGGATAGTGCCTCGAGGGCCAGGGATGCAGTTTTGTTTTTGGCGCGGAGTGCTATGTCCGGATCACTGGTGATAGTGATAACTCCGTTGGGCCCGGGCATTTTGAGCTTCATGTATCCGTAATGAGGTATAGCTTGAAAGCGTGTGAATGCATCTCGCCCCAACAGGGCGTGATATCCGCTGTTGAAAGGTGCCACCTAGAAGATTAACTCTTCGGACCTGTAGTTCTCTGGCGTGCCGAATACTACGTCAAGTTTTATTTTTCCCGAAGACCGCGCCTCTCGGCTGGGGATAATGCCTCGAAAGGTTGTACTGCTCTGCTCGATGCGGCTCTTGTCTATTTGCATTTTGTCGAGCGTGCCCTCGTAGATGAGGTTCAATCCGCTGCCCCCGTCCATGAGCACTTTAGTAAGCCGAAAGCCATCTACAATTGGGTTTAGAACTAAAGCGGCTGGTGCTCGGACTGATCGGGATCTTGGTTCGTCATCGGCGTTGAAAGTTATCGCCGTATCGTTCCAAGGATTTATTGCTGCTACTTGGCAGACTTCGGCGAGGTCGCGGAGCGCCCTTTTACGCCGATTATTTGAAGAAAAGGTCACGAAGACCGTAAATACTTTGAGATCGTCGTCCTTAGAGGGGTACTTCTCTGGGGTAGTGTTGGTGAGGATACTTTCCCCGCTCTTGGCCACTTGCCGAAGTATCCAACATGCTTGAAGGCTGTGTGTTGGTTTGGTATCCGGCGTCGTGTGTATTTGACAGGGCCTGTCGAGCCATTCCCCAAGGACAGTTCTGTGTCCCGCTAAGGGCTTGATTTTCTTGTCCATGGGATGATGATTAGGTGCCCCGCAAGGGTGCATCGTTTTTGCCCGTCCGGGAGATGGCTTAAAGGTCTGAGGTTCCCAGCAGGCTGCCTGCGCTTTCCTGGAGCTTTCCATTGCGCAGTACTTCTGTATTATGTGTGCCAAGTCTGCGAAGTGCAGTATGCGACGGCGGTTGAGGGCATTAAGGATTCCCTCATCCGTACAGTTGTTGTAAAATACTGAAATCGCGTCGTCGTCGCAGCAATCTCTGATCTTGTTTTTGACAAGTAGGAATCTGGCCCAGAAGTGATGGACTATTTCCTAAGGCTGCTGCCGTACATACATTAGGTCGCATATATCCGGAGGACCAAAATTGCTTGGGGAATATTGCTTGTGGTGGGTGGGTGGGTTTAAATCCGAACCCTGCCCCACTGCGAAATCCGGAATTTGAAGGACTTTGGAGGTTACCAGCCCAGGATCCGGAGCGTCCTGGGAGTTCTCAGGCTTGATGCCCAATTCTGCGTTCAGAGGACAGGGAGTGTTCTCCCAAAGAGGGGTATCCGAATCGCTGGGTTCGGAAATCCGAACATAGCTTGTTCTCAACGTAGGAGGAGAGTTATCGTCGGCTTGTTCCTCGACGACTGCTACCAGATGGGTGATCGGCGGAGATTTGATTTCTCTCTGATCGGGTTTAAGCCCAATCCGATCATAGTTAGTTGTGACCCCAAGGGCGGCGATGCGATCTAGCAGCTCGTTCAAAGATGATAAGTCTGCCGGATCCATCTTGTCGGAGTACTCGGGGCCGATACGAAGATGATTTTTGGTGGCTTGGGGGACCACGTCTGGCTTAACGACCGGACGTGCGCCCATGCTGAAGCTTCCAAGCCGGAGGATCTACCCTGAAACTAGGGCTCCTCTAGAAGTAATACTATCATTGATGACAAGACGAGCCATCAATCCTTCTATCGACGACACAGAGGAACTCTCAATGAAAGCACCAATGTCGGTGTCAAAACCGGCCGATCTCGGGTAGGGGGTCCCGAACTATGCGTTTGTGGATCGAAGGTAACAGGAGACAGGGGACACGATGTTTACCCAGGTTCGGGCCCTCTTAATGAAGGTAAAACCCTACATCCTGTTTGATTGTATTTGATGAGTATAGGGGTTACAAGAGTTGATCTACCACGAGATCGTAATGGCTAAACCCTAGATGTCTAGCCTACGGGTATTGTGATTGCCTCTACGGATCAACCCCTCCAGTTTATATAGACACCGGAGGGGGCTGGGGTTGTACAAAGTCGGTTTACAGAGGGAGGAAGCTATATGATTAGCCACCAAGCTTGTTATCCACGCCAAGAAGAGTCCCATCCGGACACGGGGGAAAGCCTTCTATCTTGTTTCTTCACGGCCCATCAGTCCGGCCCATGTCACGTAGCCCGGATGCTCGAGGACCCCCTTATCCAGGACTCCCTCAACGGCGGTGCTTCGTCCTGAAAGCTTCCTTATGATTTTCTTTTGAGGTAAAAACCCTTCATATAGCAGAAGATAGACACCGGAGACCTGCCAGGGGCCCACAAGCCCTAGGGGCATGCCTAGGGGGGGTAGGGCGCGCCCCCAGGCTTGTGGCCACCTGGTGGGTCCCCTCTGGTATTTTCTTCGCCCAATAATTCTTATATATTCCAAAATAATTCTCCATAAATTTTTAGGACTTTTGGAGTTGTGCATAATAGGTCTCTCAGATTTGCTCCTTTCCTGGTCCAGAATTCCAGCTGCCGGCATTCTCCCTCTTTGTGTAAACCTTGTAAAATAAGAGAGAAAAGGCATAAGTATTGTACCATAATGTGTAATAACAGCCCATAATGCAATAAATATCAACATAAAAGCATGATGCAAAATGGACGTATCAACTCCCCCAAGCTTAGACCTCGCTTGTCCTCAAGCGAAAGCCGAAATCGAAAATCATGTCCACATGTTTAGAGATAGAGGTGTCGATAAAATAAAATACAGACATGAGGGCATCATGATCATCTTTAGAACAGCAACATATATTGTCATATAATTTCTTATGCTAAAGTAACAATTCGTTCACAAGGTAGAGTATGAATCAAGAACTTTATTGAAAACCAACAAACTATGATCTTGGTCATTGAAACAATTGCAATTTATCATAACATTGGAAAGAGTCAATATAAGAGCTTTCATATAGCAAGTTGCACATACTCAACTATCATTTAGTCTTTCATAATTGCTAACACTCACGCGATACTTATGAATTCAAAGTTTCAATCGGACACAGAGAAAGATAGGGGCTTATAGCTTCGCCTCCCAACCTTTTACCTCAAGTGTAACGTCAACAATAATAGTTTATGAATATATACATCCGAGTGGATATATATATCTGGATCTTCCCCCAACATATAGCGCTTGCCAAAAAGAAAAGGTATAAAAAGAAGAGGTGATGATCACCATGACTCTTGTATACAGGTAGGAGGTAAATAAAAGATAAGCCCTTCGCAGAGGGAAGCAGAGGTTGTCATGCGCTTTTATGGTTGGATGCACAAAATCTTAATGCAAAAGGATGTCACTTTATATTGCCGCTTGTGATAAAGAACTTTATTATGCAGTCCGTCGCTTTTATTTCTTCCATATCACAAGTTCGTATAAAGCTTATTTTCCTCACACTAAAAGATCATACATATTTAGAGAGCAATTTTTATTGCTTGCACCGATGACAACTTACTTGAAGGATGTTACTCAATCCATAGGTAGGTATGGTGGACTCTCATGGCAAATCTGGGTTAAGGGATTTTGAATGCACAAGTAGTATCTCTACTTGGTGCAAAAGATTTGGCTAGCATAGGATGAGAAGCAAGCTCAACATGTTGGAGGATCCATGACAATATAACTTCTATTCGGATATAAAGAAACATAACCCATTATGTTGTCTTCCTTGTCCAAGATCAACCTTTTAGCATATAATATTTTAATGAGTGCTCACAATCACAAAAGATGTCCAAGATAGTGTATTTATATGTGAGACCTCACTTTCTTTATTACTTCCTATTAATTGCAACAATGACCAAAACTATGTTTGTCAACTCACAACAAGTTTCATGCGACATACTTCTTATATGTGAAGTCATCACTTCCCATAAGATCATTATATAATCTTTTTATTTCTTTTACTCAAGATCATAGCAAGAAAGCAAAGCCCTCAACTCAAAACTAATCTTTATTATATAACTCTCGGACTCGATTACATAGAGGGAACACAAAGCAAAACTCAAAGCTAGATCATACTAAAACTTTATTATACTAAACCAAGATATAATCAAAAGGATCGAACTAAGAAAAACGATAAAGGTAAAGATGTGATGGTGATACAATACCGGGGAACCTCCCCCAAGCTTGGCACTTGCCAAGGGGAGTGCCCATACCCATGTACTTAGGTCTCTTTCTTCAGAGGCGGTGATGATGGAGTTGATGATGTTGTGGGCTTGTCCTCCATCTTCCAGGGCATATGTTCACCATCATAGAAAGATGAACGAGTCTCCGGAATCCTCAAATCTGTAGCCAAACTCATCCTCTTAAATCTATATTCATACTCACAGTTCTGATTCTGCAGGTCACATATCTGGGCTTGGAGATGCTCGTTTTTCTCATGAAGCTTGAAGATGGCCTTCCCAATCTCACTAGCATCCAGCTTGTGGTCACGGGTAAAATCCATGAACATGGAGTGATTGGCGTTGAGTCCGCGCTCCACCATCCCCTTGCACTTGAACACCTCTTGCTCCACCGTTTCGAGCCTGGACTCCATGCTTCCGGTCCTCCTTGGCCCTTAAACATCACAGATGTGAAGCACACCCTCGTGCATCACGATGGTTTGAGGGTGTTGCAGCACCTCCGCAAGGTAAGGGTTGATGACCTTCTCGAAAAACTTGTCCTTGGGGGCGCTTGGAGACGTCATGGTGATCTAGATCTGTCAGGAAAAACAGGTCAAAACAAGAACAAAGGATATTGCCGTGATACGAAGGTCAAAACCTTCGGGAGATTATATAATGAATTTTTACCGACCAAAAGGAGTGTAATACAAGAAAACGGAGTTCGGAGAGTACACGAGGTGGCCACAAGCCTGGGAGGCGCGCCTAGGGGGTAGGACGCCCCCCCAAGGCTTGTCACCTTCTCGTGCACTTTTCAGACTACTTTTTATTTTTCTAATTTTTTAGATATCCCAAAACGGAGAAAAAATGCTTTTGGGAAAGTTTTGGAGTCGGTTTACTTACTGTATCACATACCTATTCCTTTTCGGAGTCTGGAACGTTCTGGTAGATATCCCTTATGTACTCCTCCGGTGTTATGGTATTAATAATATTGGATTCAACATTTATGGGAGTACCTGGGATATATTGTTTGATTCTTTGCCCGTTTACCACCTTCGGGTTAGTGCCTTCGGCGTTGTTGATCTTGATGGCACTGGAATGATAAACTTCCCCGATAATGTAAGGCCCTTCCCATTTAGAGAGAAGTTTTCCTGCAAAAAATCTTAAACGAGAATTGTATAGCAAGACAAGGTCACCTACATTGAATTCACGCTTTTGTATCCTTTTGTCATGCCATCTTTTAACTTTTTCTTTAAACAATTTGGCATTTTCATAGCCTTGGGTTCTCCATTCATCAAGTGAGCTAATGTCAAATAACCTCTTCTCACCGGCAAGTTTGAAACCATAATTGATCTCCTTAATTGCCCAATAAGCTTTATGTTCTAGTTCAAGAGGTAAGTGACATGCTTTTCCATAAACCATTTTATATGGAGACATACCCATAGGGTTCTTATAGGCAGTTCTATAAGCCCATAATGCATCATCAAGTTTCTTAGACCAATTCTTTCTAGATCTATTAATAGTCTTCTGCAAGATCAACTTTATTTCTCGGTTACTTAATTCTACTTGACCACTAGACTGAGGGTGATATGGAGATGCAATTCTATGGTTAACATCATACTTAGCAAGCAATTTACGGAAAGCACCATGAATAAAGTGTGAACCACCATCAGTCATTAAATATCTAGGGACTCCAAACCTCGGGAAAACAACTTCTTTAAGCATTTTAATAGAGGTGTTATGATCAGCACTACTAGTTGGAATAGCTTCTACCCACTTAGTAACATAATCAACAGCAATCAAAATATGTGTATACCCATTAGAGGAAGGAAAATGTCCCTGCTACTTCTTGAGCTTGCGTTGGTTTTTCCCTTGAAGAGGAAAGGGTGATGCAGCAAAGTAGAAATAAGTATTTCCCTCAGCTAGAGAACCAAGGTATCAATCCAGTAGGAGGCACAAGCAAGTCTCCAATCTATGCACCTACACAAACAATCAAACACTTGCACCCAACGCGATAAAGGGGTTGTCAATCCCTTCACGGTCAAATGCAATGGCGAGATGTGATAGAGATAGATATAAAAGATTACTAAAACGGAAAATAAAATAAAAGTAAATAAATTGTAGCAAGATATTTTTGGTTTATAGATCTGAAAATATATAAGGGAAAATAGACCCGGGGGCCATAGGTTTCACTAGAGACTTCTCTCTTGAAGGAAAATAATACGATGGGTGAACAAATTACTGTCGAGCAATTAATAGAAAAGCGCAAAGTTATGACGATATCCAAGGCAATGATTATGCATATAGGTATCACGTCCGTGTCAAGTAGACCGAAACGATTCTACATCTACTACTATTACTCCACACATCAACCGACTCCTGCCTGCATCTAGAGTATTAAGTTCAAGAGAACAGAGTAACGCATTAAGTAAGATGACATGATGTAGAGGGATAACCTCAAGCAATATGATGAAAACCCCATCTTTTTATCCTTGATGGCAACGATACAATACGTGCCTTGCTACCCCTACTATGTCACTGGGTGAGGACACCGTAAGATTGAACCCAAAACTAAGCACCTCTCCCATTGCAAGAAGAACCAATCTAGTTGGCCAAACTAAACCAATAATTCAAAGAGAAATACAAAGATATCAAATCATGCATATAAGAATTCAGAGAAGATTCAAATAATATTCATAGATAATCCGATCATAAATCCACAATTCATCAGATCTCGACAAACACACCGCAAAAGAATATTACATCGGATAGAACTCCAAGAACATCAAGGAGAACATGGTATTGAAGATCATAGAGAGAGAAGAAGCCATCTAGCTACTAGCTATGGACCCGTAGGTCGGAGGTAAACTACTCACGCTTCATCGGAAGGGCAATAGGGTTGATGTAGATGCCCTCCGTGATCAAATCCCCCTCTGGCAGATCGCCGAAAAAGGCCCCAAGATGGGATCTCACGGGAACAGAGGCTTGCGGCAGCGGAAAAGTATTTTTGCGGATGCTTCTGATGGTTTGGGAATATTTGGGAATTTATAGGCCGAAGATTAGGGTTAGAGGAGCTCCGAGGGACCCACAAGGCAGGGGACTGCCCCCCTGGGGCGTGCCCTGCACCCTTGCCGTTGCCTCGGGACTCCTTTTCCTTGGTCTCCAAGTCCTACGTGTGTCTTCTGGTCCAAGAAAAATCATCGTAAACTTTTATTCCGCTTGGACTCGTTTGATATTCCTTTTCTGCGAAACTCAAAACAAGGAAAAAACAGAAACTGGCACTGGGCTCTGGGTTAATAGGTTAGTCCCAAAAATAATATAAAATAGCATATTAATGCATATAAAACATCCAAAACAGATAATATAATAGCATGGAACAATAAAAAATTATAGATACGTTGGAGACGTATCAAGCATCCCCAAGCTTAATTCATGCTCGTCCTCGAGTAGGTAAATGATAAAAACAGAATTTTTGATGTGGAATGCTACCTAACATATTTATCCATGTAATTTTCTTTATTGTGGCATGAATATTCAGATCCATAAGATTCAAAACAAAAGTTTAATATTGACATAAAAACAATAATACTTCAAGCATACTAACAAAGCAATCATGTCTTCTCAAAATAGCATGGCCAAAGAAAGTTATCCCTGCAAAATCATATAGTCTGGCTATGCTCAATATTCATCACACAAAGTATTAAATCATGCACAACCCCGATGACAAGCCAAGCAATTGTTTCATACTTTTGATGTTCTCAAACTTTTTCAACTTTCACGCAATACATGAGCGTGAGCCATGGATATAGCACTATAGGTGGAATAGAATACGGTGGTTGTGGAGAAGACAAAAAGAAGGAGATAGTCTCACATCAACTAGGCGTATCAACGGGCTATGGAGATGCCCATCAATAGATATCAATGTGAGTGAGTAGGGATTGCCATGCAATGGATGCACTAGAGCTATAAGTGTATGAAAGCTCAAAAAGAAACTAAGTGGGTGTGCATCCAACTCGCTTGCTCACGAAGACCTAGGGTAATTTGAGGAAGCCCATCATTGGAATATACAAGCCAAGTTCTATAATGAAAAATTCCCACTAGTATATGAAAGTGACAATACAGGAGAGTCTCTATCATGAAGATCATGGTGCTACTTTGAAGCACAAGTGTGGAAAAAGGATAGTAGCATTGCCCCTTCTCTCTCTTCTCTCATTTTTTTTATTTAGGGCTCTTTGGCCTCTTGTTTTCTCTTTTTTTCCCTTTTTTCTTTCTTTTTAATTTTATTTTTTGTCCGGAGTCTCATCCCGACTTGTGGGGGAATCATAGTCTCCATCATCCTTTCCTCACATGGGACAATGCTCTAATAATGATGATCATCACACTTTTATTTACTTACAACTCAATACTTAGAACAAAATATGACTCTATATGAATGCCTCCGGTGGTGTACCGGGATGTGCAATGACTCAAGAGTGACATGTATAAAAAAATATGAATGGTGGCTTTGCCACAAATACGATGTCAACTACATGATCATGCAAAGCAATATGACAATGATGAAGCATGTCATAATAAACGGAACGGTGGAAGTTGCATGGCAATATATCTCGGAATGGCTATGGAAATTCCATAATAGGTAGGTATGGTGGCTGTTTTGAGGAAGGTATATGGTGGGTGTAATGCACCGGTGAAAGTTGCGCGGTACTAGAGAGGCTAGCAATGGTGGAAGGGTGAGAGTGCGTATAATCCATGGACTCAGCATTAGTCATAAAGAACTCACATACTTATTGCAAAAGTCTATTAGCTATCGAAACAAAGTACTACACACATGCTCCTAGGGGTATAGATTGGTAGGAAAAGACCATCGCTCGTCCCCGACCGCCACTCATAAGGAAGACAATCAATAAATAAATCATGCTCCGACTTCATCACATAACGGTTCACCATACATGCATGCTACGGGAATCACAAACTTTAACACAAGTATTTCTACCAATACACAATTACTCACTAGCATGACTCTAATATCACGATCTTTATATCTCAAAACAATCATAAGGAATCAAACTTCTCATAGTATTCAATGCACTTAATATGAAAGTTTTTATTATATCCCTCTTGGATGCCCATCATATTAGGACTAAATTCATAACCTAAGCAAATTACCATGCTGTTTAGAGACTCTAAAAATAATATAAGTGAAGCAAGAGAGTTCAACAATTTCTATAAAATAAAACCACCGCCGTGCTCTAAAAATATATAAGTGAAGCACTAGAGCATATTGCCTTGCTCAAAAGATATAAGTGAAGCACATAGAGTATTCTAATAAATTCACGATTAATGCGTGTCCCTCTCAAAAGGTGTGTATAGCAAGGATGATTGTGGCAAACTAAAAAGCAAAAACTCATATCATACAAGACGCTCCAAGCAAAACACATATCATGTGGTGAATAAAAATATAGCCTCAAGTAAATTACCGATGGATTGAAGACGAAAGAGGGGATGCCTTCCGGGGCATCCCCAAGCTTAAGCTCTTGGTTTTCCTTGAATATTGCCTTGGGGTGCCTTGGGCATCCCCAAGCTTAGGCTCTTGCCACTCCTTATTCCATAGTCCATCAAATCTTTACCCAAAACTTGAAAACTTCACAACACAAAACTCAACAGAAAACTCATGAGATCCGTTAGTATAAGAAAATAAAATCACCACTTTTGGTACTGTTGTGAACTCATTCTTTATTTATACTAGTAGAATGCCCGTGCGTTGCTACGGGCTATAATGCATATATAAATGAATCAAACAATTGATTAAAGTCGCCTCTAAAGTTGAAACTTATTTCTCCCTCATACATCCTGGCGTGTTCGAACATCAAACAGGCGTCTGGTAGGATCCTCTAAATTCAACCATCTAGACAGTCTGGGGTCCCCCAAATCCAGACTATATGTGGGGAAGAAATGTGATTGTCTGGACTATCTGCCATGTTATCTCCAATATGCAGGCCCAACACAAAAACCTATCCCATGACGCAACCTTCTCTTTTTTCTGTCGGAGCTTCCCTTTCCCGCTCAGTTTCCAACCGCAGCTGGACATTTCTCGCTGGACTCCTCTCTTTTAAAAATGGGTGATGCCCACCTCACCTTCGTTGTGCATTGCCTGTGCATTGCTATAGGGGCATATAATTTCTAGTATTCAACATTAATTTTGTCTAATATTTTTTTTAAGATCCTCGTGTACATCAAGCAGCGTTCTCGGCTTTCTTTTACCACTAAATCACTCTGCTTCCTCTTCTTCTTCCACCCACTATCTCCAGTTCTCCAATTCAAGCACCCTTTCAAATATGAAACCGTGTAGTTGGGGCATCTCTCTCTCCCCCTCCCTCCCTCTCTCTGCAGTTTGGGTATATTTCAGAATGTTCTTGTCTTAGCAAGGCGTGCAGGCAGTTTTTTGTTGCGTCATGGTAGCTAGTCTCCCTCCCTCTCTCTCTCCTTTTCCCTCCCCCCCTCTCTCCCTCCCCCTCTCTCCCTCTCCCCCTCTCCCTCTTTCTCTCTCAAGACATATTTATTATGCATTATCGACAAGCTAGGAGAACGATGATGCTACTTTACTGTTTGGCATGTCTCTGTGAAAGATAAAGAGATATAGGGGAGGAGGACATATACTTAACGGAGTAGGTGGCCACTTAGGTTGTTGTATGGTTGTTACGGAGAACGATCATCATGGCGTTGACGGGGTTCGGGGCAATGACATGTAAAAAAGCAAAAGGTATATTATCTTCAGATATAAGATGCACTTTGCATTGCAATAATAAAGAGTTTTCCCGCTAGTCCTAGAGCATCCTCACACTATGTACTACAAAGAAATTAATGCGTCGGAAGTTCTACTTAGTGGTATTTCTTTCACACTGATCATGTGTGCACTGAACTTTTTTTGAAGCTTCCCAATAAAATCTAAAGTGCTAATATATCAGTTAAACAGATTACTGGGAGTGATGCAACACGTTCTCCCCATTAGTGGTCTCCACTGATATATTACAAATGTGTATGGGTAGATAGAAACACTCAATACTGTTGGATGGTATTTCATTTCTTCTTATGTTGAATGTGTACGACTCCCTGGAAGGTTGATGTGAAGATAACCAAACTAATCAATATCCTTATTCAAACCTTGAATAATGACTGAATTGCCAAAAAAAATAGGATAATGAGATGAGGAAAACCTTGAATCATGTGTGGTGTATGCATTAGTTCTAAAAACACAAATTAAATTTCAGAGTTCAATGATATAATCGTGTGTTTGACAAATCTTAGCATATAGAAACAACGGTATAATGCAACATACCAAATAGAGATGGTCTGTTCTTACTGAAATGAATAAGCTAATATGATGCGGCTTACAAAAGATTGTTGCTAAAAGCAAAATATAACATGAGATCTCGAATCCTTGAGCATAATCTATATAATAACCGATGTGACATCTCATTACCAAATTAATTAATATTGGTTGAACCTTGTTTTTGTGATGGTGTGCTTCTCTCTTGACAAGACACATGTCCGTTTATGTGAATTTATTTATTTATTTTTAAGAATGACTACCCAAACTTCACACAACAGTGTTACATTCAGCTAGCATGAGAGAGCGCAGCTTCGCCGGCATGTCCGCGAGCATCAAGTCTTCTTATCTTCTGGCTCTAGCTACTAGCTCATGAGCGAACTTGTTTCTTTCCCTGGGAATAGCATTGATGTAGAAAGAATCAAAGGTCGTCAGTGCATCTTTTATTTCACAGATGACTGAAAAACTGTTAGATTGGCTAGATCTCCCCAACTGCAGTTCCTTGGCAATTAGTACGCAATTAGTTTAAATGATTATTGGGCCTTTGTAAACAGTGGACAATGCCTTGAGGCCGATCAGAATGGCCTGCCCCTCGGCCTCCTCTACTGACGTACTCGGCTGCACATGTTGGCTCACTGAAACAAACACCCATCCTCTATAGTCCCTTGCAACTGAACCAGCAGAACTCTCACCTGAATATGCGAAAAACACAACATCTATGCTATCCATGTATGTGCAATTTACAAACACTAATAATTAAATAAACTAAATTCCTCACTTTGCAACAAGCTTCTACAGAAAATCTTACAATATTTGAGAAATTTAAGGAAATCAGAAGAAGAAATCTTGCACTAATCAAAGAATTGAGAGTTTAGGAGTTATTCTAGGTACCTTGAGCTTGATTAAGGGTAGTGGTTGGTCGGTGGATGCAACAGCCTTTGAACGTCCATGTGTTGTCAGCTGTATTTCGTAGATCCATCGTGTGAACCCTGTGCCTGATTCGTTAATCGTGGAAGATGAGAAGCTCGATTCCTTTATGAACCCCATACAACTACTTGTATTACCTGATGCACATGCAGACAATAGGTCCTAGTTAGCACTGAATAAAATTATTTGCATCAGGGATTCACCAAGTAGCTTGGCCCCCGGCGAGCGACACACACGTACATCAGGTAGATGGATTATAGAGGTTATATGTGCATCGATGTGTTCTTGGGAAACAGAAAAAAGAGGGCTGCTATACCTTGGCAAGTGGGAGGCGAGATGATCCACAACGGCGAGGCACACCATGTTCGTCGAGTCCGGATGGGGACGACGGTGTTGGCTTCATCATGGAGGCGGGTTGGACACGTTAGCGTAGGTGTCCTTGATGGCCTGGAGCTCTGTCTCCCGCAAAGTCTCGGTACAATCGCTAGCGTCACCGCCGCTGGTCGGCCGGTGTCGTGGGTGGAGTATGTAAGTGCGGCGGCGGCCGGTGTTTGGTTAGGGAGATTGTGATCCCAGTCGATCGCTAGGCAGGACGTGCTCATGGATTGCTGGCAGAACATTGAATCTGGGGCCTTGAATTGGATGGCAAACCGTGAAAGTAAAATTGGATGGCAGATCGTAGAGCGTTGATTTTTCTGTGTATGCTAATCTGGCTGGCCTTGGGGTAATTTAAGTTTATAGCCTTACTATACCTGGATTGATTGATTACCATAATTACCATATTTGAAATTTCCTGAGTTTACGGTCTTACCATACCTGGATTGATTTATTCCTATAATTATCATATTTGAGATTTCTGAGTTTATAGTCTTACCATATGTGGATTGATTGTGATTGATTACAATAAGTACGTCGAGTATTCCCGGCCAGACGAGAAAAGAGGAAAACCGGTGAGAGGGGGTGAAGGGAGGTGGGAGGAAATAAAACCGGACGAAAATAAAACCGGAGTACCAGGCTACCAACTGCTTCATTATGAGTAGAGATTGGTATAATATATACTGTATTCCAACTTCTCCATGGTTCATACCCCCCGATACTACCCATAGATTCATCAAAATAAGCAAACAACACAAAGAAAACAGAATCTGTGAAAAACAGAACAGTCTATGAAGATACGAATTGTTCTAATACTTATGTAACTCCAAAAATTCCTAAAAATTAGTAAAACATATAAAATTTGTATATAAATCTTGTGTAAAAAATTAAGAGTTTTTTGTCTCTTTTGTGAATTAATAAAATTCTGCAACTGGACACAAAAGTTTCTGTTTTTCAGCAAGATCAAATCAACTATCACCGTAAGCCATCCCAAAGGTCTTACTTGGCTCAAACACTAATTAAAACACCAAAACACAATTACTAAAGAGTTAATAATGTGTATTTTATTCAAAAATAGAAGCAAAATAAAAAACATAAAAATAAAATTGGGTTGCCTCCCAACAAGCGCTATTGTTTAACGCCCCTAGCTAGACATTGATAAATTTAATGATGCTCGCATGAAAGACAAGAATTGAAGCATAAAGAGAGCATCATAAATCATGTGAAAAGCACGTTTAAGTCTAACATACTTCCTATGCATAGGCATTTTTATGGGCAAACAAATTATCAAGACAAGCAAAAACTAGCATATGCAAGGAAGAAGAAAGAAACAATAGCAATCTCAACATAATGAGAGGTAATTTAGTGATAGGACAATTTCTACAAACATATTTCCCTCTCTAATAATAATTACATGTGGGATCATATTCAAATCCAACAATATAGCTATCACATAAAATATTCTCTTCATGATCCACATGCATGCAAAGTTGACACTCTTCCAAAATAGTGGGATTATCATTAAATAAAGTCATGACCTCTCCAAGCCCACTTGTATCAAAAATTTCATAAGATTGATCATACTCCAAAGTAGTGGGATAATTATTACCTAGAGTTGACACTCTTCCAAACCCACTTTCAATATTATTGCAAACATATTCATCATGAGGCTTAAATAAATTTTCAAGATCATAAGAAAAATCACCCCAATCATGATCATTGCAACAAGTAGTGGACCTAGCAAAACTAGCATCCCCAAGCTTAGGGTTTTGCATATCATTAGCACAACTGACATTAATAGAATTTATAGTAGAACCATTGCAATCATGCTTTTCATCCAATGAGCTATCGTGAATCACTTCATAGATTTCTTCTTTTAATACTTCATCACAATTTTCAGATTCACGAATTTCAAGCAAAACTTCATAAAGATAATCTAGTGCACTCAAATCACTAGAAATTGGTTCATCATAATTGGATCTCTTAAAAAGATTAGCAAGTGGATGAGGATCCATAAACTTTTAGCAAGTGAAGATGCAAGCAAAAAGAAGGCACATGGTAACACAAGCAAACAAAAGATCGAACGGAAAGAAGGCAAACAAAAAGACAAATATTTTTGTGATTTTCTGAAAACATTTTAGAAGTGGGGGAGAGGAAAACGAGAGGCAAATGGCAAATAATGCAATGCAAAAGATGAGAGTTTATGATGGGTACTTGGTAGGCTTGATGTAGAACCTCCCCGGCAACGGCGCCAGAAATTCTTCCTGCTACTTCTTGATCTTGCGTTGGTTTTTCCCTTGAAGAGGAAAGGGTGATGCAGCAAAGTAGAGATACGTATTTCCCTTAGTTAGAGAACCAAGGTATCAATCCAGTAAGAGGCACAAGCAAGTCTCCAATCTATGCACCTACACAAACAATCAAACACTTGCACCCAACACGATAAAGGGGTTGTCAATCCCTTCACGGTCAATTGCAATGGTGAGATCTGATAGAGATAGATATAAAAGATTACTAAAACGGAAAATAAAATAAAAGTAAATAAATTACAGCAAGATATTTTTGGTATTTTTGGTTTATAGATCTAAAAATATATAAGGGAAAATAGACCCGGGGGCCATAGGTTTCACTAGAGGCTTCTCTCTTAAAGGAAAATAATACGATGGGTGAACAAATTACTGTCGAGCAATTGATAGAAAAGCGCAAAGTAATGACGATATCCAAGGCAATGATTATGCATATAGGCATCACGTCCGTGTCAAGTAGATCGAAACGATTCTGCATCTACTACTATTACTCCACACATCGACCGACTCCTGCCTGCATCTAGAGTATTAAGTTCAAGAGAACAGAGTAACGCATTAAGTAAGATGACATGATGTAGAGGGATAAACTCAAGCAATATGATGAAAACCCTATCTTTTTATCCTTGATGGCAACAATACAATACGTGCCTCGCTACCCCTACTATGTCACTGGGTGAGGACACCGCAAGATTGAACCCAAAACTAAGCACCTCTCCCATTGCAAGAAGAACCAATCTAGTTGGCCAAACTAAACCGATAATTCGAAGAGAAATACAAAGATATCAAATCATGCATATAAGAATTCAGAGAAGATTCAAATAATATTCATAGATAATCTGATCATAAATCCACAATTCATCGGATCTCAACAAACACACCGCAAAAGAATATTACATCGGATAGAACTCCAAGAACATCGAGGAGAACATGGTATTGAAGATCATAGAAAGAGAAGAAGCCATCTAGCTACTAGCTATGGACCCGTAGGTCAGAGGTAAACTACTCATGCTTCATCGGAAGGGCAATAGGGTTGATGTAGATGCCCTCCGTGATCGAATCCCCCTCCGGCAGATCACCGGAAAAGGCCCCAAGATGGGATCTCACAGGAACAGAGGCTTGCGGCGGCAGAAAAGTATTTTTGTGGATGCTTCCGATGGTTTGGGAATATTTGGGAATTTATAGGCCGAAGATTAGTGTTAGAGGATCTCTGAGAGGCCCACAAGGCAAGGGCGCCCCCCCCGGGGCGCGCCCTGCACCCTTGTCGTCGCCTCGGGACTCCTTTTCCTTGGTCTCCAAGTCCTACGTGTTTCTTCTGGTCCAAGAAAAATCATCATAAACTTTTATTCCATTTGGACTCCGTTTGATATTCCTTTTCTGTGAAACTCAAAACAAGGAAAAAACAGAAACTGGCACTGGGCTCTGGGTTAATAGGATTGTCCCAAAAATAATATAAAATAGCATATTAATGCATATAAAACATCCAAAACAGATAATATAATAGCATGGAACAATAAAAAATTATAAATACGTTGGAGACGTATCAGTCCCATATAATCAAATTCCCAAACATCAAATGGTTCAATAACAAGTGAATAATTCATAGGCATTTCCTGACGTCTACTAATATTACCATTCCTTTGGCATTCATCACAAGACAAGATAAACTTACGAGCATCCTTAAAGAGAGTAGGCCAATAAAAACCAGATTGTAATACCTTATGTGCAGTTCTATCACCAGCATGGTGTCCTCCGTAGGCCTCGGAGTGACACTTGCGTAGGATCTGTTCCTGTTCATGCTCAGGTACACAACATCTAATAACACCATCTACTCCTTCTTTATAAAGGTGTGGGTCATCCCAAAAGTAATGTCTTAAATCATAGAAAAACTTTTTTCTTTTGTTGGTATGTGAAACTAGGTGGTATAAATTTAGCAACAATATAATTAGCATAGTCATCATACCAAGGAGTACTATGAGAAGCATTTATGGCAGCTAATTATTCATCAGGAAAGCTATCATCAATAGGTAGTGGGTCATCAAGAATATTTTCTAACCTAGACAAGTTGTCTGCTACGGGGTTCTCAACTCCCTTTCTATCAATAATATATAAATCAAATTCTTGCAGTAAGAGAACCCATCTAATAAGTCTAGGTTTAGCATCTTTATTTTTCATAAGATATTTAATAACAGCATGATCGGTGTGAACAGTTACTTTGGAATCAACAATATAAGATCTGAACTTGTCACAAGCAAATACAACTGCTAAAAATTCTTTTTCAGTAGTAGCATAATTTCTTTGAGCACTGTCTAGAGTTTTACTAGCATAATGGATAACATTTAATTTCTTATCAACTCTTTGTCCTAGAACAACACCAACAGCATAATCACTAGCGTCACACATAATTTCAAAGGGTAGGTTCCAATCAGGTGGTTGAACAATAGGTGCAGAAATCAAGGCTTTCTTAAGTATTTCAAATGCTTCTACATAATCATCATAAAAAACAAATGGAACATCTTTTTGCAAAAGATTAGTGAGAGGCCTAGAAATTTTAGAGAAGTCTTTAATAAATCTCCTATAGAAACCAGCATGGCCAAGAAAACTTCTTATACCTTTGATATCTTTAGGACAAGGCATTTTTTTCAATAGCATCAACTTTAGCTTTATCAACTTCAATACCTCTTTCGGAGATTTTATGCCCCAAGACAATACCTTCATTAACCATAAAGTGGCACTTCTCCCAATTCAAGACAAGATTAGTTTCTTCACATCTCTGCAAAACTTGATCAAGGTCGCTTAAGCAATCATCAAAAGAAGTTCCGTAAATGGAGAAATCTTCCATGAAAACCTCAACAATCTTTTCACAAAAGTTAGAGAATATAGCAGTCATACATCTTTGAAAGGTAGCAGGTGCATTACATAAACCAAAAGGCATACGTCTATAAGCAAAGGTACCAAAAGGACAAGTAAAAGTAGTTTTTTCTTGATCCTCTTGTGACGCAGGTATTTGGAAAAAAACAGAATAACCATCTAGAAAGCAAAAGTGTCTATGTTTTGATAGTATTTCTAGCATTTGATCAATAAAAGGTAAAGGATAATGATCTTTCCTAGTAGCTTTATTTAATTTTCTAAAATCAGTTACCATTCTATAACCTGTAACAATTCTTTGCGGAATCAATTCATTTTTATCATTAGGCACAACAGTAATACCTCCCTTCTTAGGGACACAATGAACAGGACTTACCCATCTACTATAAGCAATAAGATAAATTATACCTGCTTCCAGAAGCTTTAATATTTCATTTCTTACCACTTCTTTCATTTTAGGATTCAACCGTCGCTGGTGATCAACGACTGGTTTAGCATCAGGTTCCATATTAATTTTGTGCTGACATAGAGTGGGACTAATGCCCTTAAGATCATCCAGAGTATATCCAATAGCTGCACGATGCTTCTTCAGAGTTTTCAATGATTTATTTTCCTCATGCTCTGAAAGGTTAGCACTAATAATAGCAGGATATATCTTTTTCTCATCGAGATAAGCATATTTCAAAGTATCCGGTAATTGTTTAAGATCGAACACAGGATCACTCTTGGGTGGTAGAGGATCTCCAAGAGTCTCAACAGGCAAATTGTGTTTCAAAACAGGCATTTGTTTAAAGGAAATCTCGTCTAGTTCCTTTCTTTCATTCATGAACATATCATTTTCATGGTCTAGCAAATATTGTTCTGAAGGATCAGTAGGAGCCATGACAATAGAAGCAAGACCAATAATTTCATCTTTACTAGGCAATTCTTTATCATGGGGTTGTCTACGAAATTTGGAGAAATTAAACTCATGAGACACGTCTCCGAAACTTACACTATTAGTTTCTTTCTCGCAATCTATTTTAGCATTAACAGTGTTCAAGAAAGGTCTACCAAATACAATGGGACAGAAATCATCTAAATCATCTTGTGGGGAACCAAGAACTAGAAAATCAGTAGGGTATTTTATTTTCCCACACAAGACTTCAACATCTCTAATAATCCCAATTGGTGATATAGTATCTCTATTAGCAAGCTTAATGGTAACATCAATAACTTCTATTTCAGCAGGTGCAATATCATTCATAATCTCTTGGTATAAAGTAAAGGGAATTGCACTCACACTAGCACCCAGATCACATAAGCCATGATAACAATGATCTCCTATTTTAACAGAAACAACAGGCATGCCAACAACAGTTCTATGGTCTATGTTTATCTTTTTCATCGGGTTTAGCAATTCTAGCAGCTTCATCACAGAAATAAATAACATGCCCATCAATATTATCGACCAAGAGATCTTTAACCGTAGCAATACTAGGTTCAACTTTAATTTGTTCAGGGGGTGTAGGTATTCTAGTATAACTCTTACGAACCACACCTGAAGCTTTAGCATGTTCTTTTATCCTAACAGGGAAAGGTGGTTTCTCAATATAAGCAGTAGGAATAACAGGATCAACATTATAGGTAATGGTTTCTTCTTCAGCTTTAATGGGTTCTACTATTTTTACTTCAATGGGAGGATGATATTTAAACCACTTCTCCTTAGGGAGATCAACATGAGTAGCAAAAGATTCACAAAAAGAAGCTACTATCTTAGAGTCAAGTCCATACTTAGTGCTAAATTCACGAAAAGCATCGGTGTCCATAAAAGATTTAACACAATCAAACTTAAGGTTTATACCTGACTCCTTACCTTCGTCAAGCTCCCAATCTTCAGAGTTGAGTTTAATTATTTCCAAGAGATCCCATTTGAATTCAATAGTTTTCTTCATAAAAGAACCAGTACAAGAAGTATCGAGCATGGATTGATCATTACGAGAAAGCCGAGCATAAAAGTTCTGAATAATAATTTCTCTTGAGAGCTCATGATTGGGGCATGAATATAACATTGACTTAAGCCTCCCCCAAGCTGAAGCGATACTTTCTCCTTCACGAGGCCAAAAATTATATATATAATTCCAATCACGATGAACCAGATGCATAGGATAAAACTTCTGACGAAATTCCAATTTCAATAGGTTGTAATTCCAAGTCCCAATATAATCGCATAGCCTATACCATGTCAATGCCTTCTCCTTCAAAGATAAAGGGAAGACCTTCTTCTTGACTTCATCCTCGGGCAAACCTGCAATCTTAAATAATCCACAAACTTCATCCACATAGATTAGATGCATATCAGGATGTAGTGTTCCATCTCCTGCATAAGGATTAGCTAGCAATTTCTCTATCATACCCGAAGGAATTTCATAATAAATATTTTTAGTAGGTTCAGTAGGTTGAGGAGAAACTCTTTGTTCTTTCGGTTGGGGTGAAGATACCCCAAACAAACACCTCAAAGGATGATTTTCCATAGTGACAAGTGACAGTAAATTTCAGCACGTAATATAAATGTTTCCTTACCAAATTCCACTTACCAAAGGCGCTTCACTCCCCGGCAACGGCGCCAGAAAAGAGTCTTGACGACCCACAACTATAGGGGATCTATCGTAGTCCTTTCTATAAGTAAGAGTGTTAAAACCAACAAGGAGTAGAAGGAAATGACAAGCGGTTTTCAGCAAGGTATTCTCTGCAAGCACTGAAATTATCGGTAACAGGTAGTTTTGTGATAAGGTAATTCGTAACAGGTAACAAGTAACAACTGTAACAAAGGTGCAGCAAGGTGTCCCAATCCTTTTTGTAGCGAAGGATAAGCCTGGACGAACTCTTATATAAAGCAAAGCGCTCCCGAGGACACATGGGAATTACTGTCAAGTTAGTTTTCATCATGCTCATATGATTCACATTCGTTACTTTGATAATTTGATATGTGGGTGGACCGGTGCTTGGGTGTTGTACTTACTTGGACAAGCCTCCCACTTATGATTAACCCCTCTCGCAAGCATCCGCAACTACGAAAGAAGAATTAAGATAGAGCTAACCATAAAATGAAACATGTGGATCCAAATCAGCCCCTTACGAAGCAACACATAAACTAGGGTTTAAGCTTCTGTCACTCTAGCAACCCACATCTACTTATTACTTCCCAATGCCTTCCCCTAGGCCCAAAACATGGTGAAGTGTCATGTAGTCGATGTTCACATAGCAGCACTAGAGGAAAGACAACATACATCTCAACAAAATATCAGACGAATACCAAATTCACATGATTATTATAACAAGACTTCTCCCATGTCCTCAGGAACAAACGTAACCACTCACAAAGCATATTCATGTTCAAGATCAGAGGGGGATTTAATATCATTAAGGGTCCGAACATATGATCTTCCACCGAATAAACCAACTAGCATCAACTACTAGGAGTAATCAACACTACTAGCAACCCACAGGTACCAATCTGAGGTTTTGAGACAAAGATTGAATACAAGAGATGAACTAGGGTTTGAGAGGAGATGGTGCTGGTGAAGATTTTGATGGAGATTGACCCCCTCTCGATGAGAGGGTCGTTGGTGATGACGATGGCTTTGATTTCCCCCTCCCGAAGGGAAGTTTCCCCGGCAGAATAGCTCCGCCGGAGCCCTAGATTGCTTCTGCCCAGGTTCCGCCTCGAGACGGCGGCGCTTCATATCGAAAGCTTCCTTATGATTTTTTCCAGGTAAAAACCCTTCATATAGCAGAAGATGGACACCGGAGACCTGCTAGGGGGCCCACAAGCCCTAGGGGCGCGCCCCCAGGCTTGTGGCCACCTAGTGGGTCCCCTCTGGTATTTTCTTCGCCCAATAATTCTTATATATTCCAAAATAATTCTCCATAAATTTTCAGGACTTTTGGAGTTGTGCAGAATAGGTCTCTCAGATTTGCTCCTTTCCTGGTCCAGAATTCCAGCTGTCGGCATTCTCCCTCTTTGTGTAAACCTTGTAAAATAAGAGAGAAAAGGCATAAGTATTGTCCCATAATGTGTAATAACAGCCCATAATGCAATAAATATCAACATAAAAGCATGATGCAAAATGGACATATCAGTTGCTTCTAGTAATTCTCTTGATTCCACTAATGATTCTCTTAGCCAAGTTACACTTGAGCAAGAAAATAGCTTATTGAAGGGAATTATGGAGAAATGTGTTCACAAGAGCCTTGCCGGGAGTAAGCAATTTTAGGAAATTATTCGCAAGCAAGGAAGCCACCGGTAGAATCAAGGTGTTGGTTTTGAATGGAAGTTCAATGCCAATGGAGTTGAATGGGAAGAAGATCAATATCCCAAGACAAAGTTTGTTCCTCAACAAGAGAAGTATGACCCCACTTCTTTCAAGGAAACACAAGCCCAAGATGATCTTCCACCACAAGACCACAAGCTAAAAGGCAAGGACAAGCTTCAAGAGGATATTGACTCATTTGAAGAAGCTCCTAAGGCCATGGTCAAGTGGGTTCCCAAGACTACGTCAAGCTCTACTTCATCAAGTTCAACTACAACTCCAAGGATTCCCATCAAGTTGATGTGGGTCCCAAAGAAGAAGAACTAGAGTGTTCTTGAGGGTGACTCCGCCAACATACTTCACTCATATTCATTTTGGCAAGGACTTGTGCAATCAACTTCCATATCTTGCACTAGTTCATGGAGTCACAAACCCTCTTGTTGGTAAGACAAGGGACAAGGAAACCTAATGCTTTCATGGACATCATCATATGTGCAATTCACTCTATGTCTATGGATATCCTTGTATGTTCCTTGTGGGACTAACCCATGTAGGTATTGGAAGTGGAAAACTCCAAAGAATTGCTCCGAATTCTTGATGATCTACATCAACATTGAGCATCCACATCTTCACTATCTACATGAAGTCATCATCGACAAAACCCAAGGTTAGTTCATCCCTCTTTGGGGGATATCACATCTAGGGGGAGCTTTGCTCTAAAAATTGAGCTAAAGCAACTCTAATGGTGTGAACACATTAAAGCTTTATGTAAAAGTGGTAACCCCTCTTGTGCTTAAACAATGAGTATGACCTATGATCAAATGTTTTCATTTGACTCCTAAGTCAATATACTCATATATAGATGACCTAGTCATCGCCAATTGCTTGATAGATGCTAGAATTGATTGTGCATGTTTGACACATATTTCATTTACTATTTTAATGTGTGAGCATGTTGGTTTGCATGTTTTCTCCATTCGAGGACATCCATTTGTTGTTTTGTTTGTCTTGGTTTTTGTTGGCCAAGTGGATGTACAAGAATGCCTAAGAACCTTCTCTAGCTATCTATGCTTTCTTGTCTCAAATTCTTTTCATGCTATATCACAAAAAATCAACAAGTCCTTTTCGGACCCTCCAGGTGAGGAGCACTCGGAGCCACCAATCCGACAAGGGCTGACCTCCAAAACCTTCTCTATGCATTTCGGTTGGACCAACTCACTCAAACCCGGTCAGACTGAAATCATTTAGATTGATCTAGGTTTTCATCTCGGTGATACCGATTAGACCAACTCAGCGTCACCGATTTGTTGTAACTACAAGCAGCTACACGTCTCGGTGCCACCGATTTGTTCCACTCGGTGCCACCGGTAGCATACAGGTATATATATATATCCAGCGCGACCGTGCGTTGAAAATTTCTTAAAATCTCGCGAGTCCACACCTTGTTGCTACCGTTCCCCTAGTCTCTGGATCATCGTCCTCATCTCCAGTGCGCCCTCGCCACAGGACTCCGGCGCCGTTAATGGAAATCTGCCCTGTCGTTGCCGCCGTAGAGAATTTCTGCCAAGTTAGGGTGAGATTTGACTCCCTCGTGCTTCACTTTTTCCAATTCAATGCACAAGGGTTTTGCCAGGTATCTTTCCACGAATGAGATTCCTCTATCCACCAGATTGAATCCATAGATTAGTTTCGAGCAAAGATTTTAGGTTTAGGTTTCCGCCGAAAGCATCTCGGACCGACCGATTAGGAATTTTCGGTTCCACTGATTTGGCTCTGGCCATTGCACTAGTACATGTCGGTGCCACTGAGACATACTAATTGGTGAGACCGAAAGTAAAATTTCAGTGAAACCCTAGCAACTCGGAGACACCGAACCACATAACCGAAATGAAGTGTTTTGGTTCTATGATTGCTTCGGTATCACCGAAATGACCAACTCGGTAGATCCGAAATGCATTCTGTGAAAACCTAGAACTAAGATTTGAACTCAATTTTTTGAAAAATCATCTGCTTTTTGTAATAACTCATCTACTCTGCCCATACCCATCTATTCACAGGGTCAGCTTGTAAGATATCAAGTGACAGTGACAGCCAGAACATGTCAGAGCAGAATGTGGATCTCAGTTAGGGATCTAGTCCAGTTGAAATCTATGATGAAGGCAGTAGGAGCACTCCTAGCAATCTACCAAAGGCTGCCACAAGGACTAGAAAGAATTAGAATTCAGATGAGGAAGATGAAGACTTTGTGACAAGTGAGGCTACATCTAAGAAAAAGGCTGTACTTAGGAAAGAGTATGGTACTTCTGCCAGCACCAGGCAAAGTGCCAAGGACAAGACTATTGTGAGGAAAGTTCCTCTGTCAAAGTCTGCCAAAGCCTCAACTCCTAAAGAAACTATGACTTTTACACTAGAGCAGGGCTGTCTCCAGAAATTTGGGGGCCCAGGCCGAGAATCAAAGTAGGGCCCTAATTTTTGTTAAATCATATACCTAAAGAACTAATGTAAGTAAAGCCTACTCTCATTTAATTATATAACTTTAAATATGTGTTATTTGATACAATATTTAGAAAATATACCGAATACTAGTTGTAAAATAGTAAAGTTGTTACTGAAGCAAGACCTCATTTCACCTAAAAAAAAGTACCTGTGTAGTATTTCTTGAAATGAAATCTTCGACCATATCTTCATAGTTAATCTTCTCCTTTTTGCGATCAGATTCTTTTAGGACATTTATCAAGAGCACCCTTTTGGGATCGAGCATCCGATTATAGCTTTATTTTCTTCCTATGCTTTCAGCACCGGAATCATAGTTCCTACTATGCATGATTCTTTCTGTTTTTTACAACACACAAAAATAATATGAATAATTTCGAATCCTATGTAATATTTCACCTTACATAAAACATATTTCAAGTTGATGTAACATTGTGAAAAATTGTTTGACAAAAATGAGCCTACACCGGCAAAATAAAACAGGGCTTCTTATAAAAGGATTTACGCCGGCAGGGACGATGCGCCGTAGCGGCTGTAATACCTAATACGGCGCTGTGGAGCGCAGCCGGCCGGCGGCCGCCGCATACACACGTCTCCTACTCCTACCTCCCTCGCCTGCCGGCTGCTGTCGCCCAGCCACCCCTTGCGCTGCTAGAGACCTCTCCTCGATCTAGCGATCGCTAAACAAGGGATAAACTGGAACATGTGCGTGTGATGCGATCGGGAGTTACGGCAAACCAATAGGCAGGCTGCGAGGCTACGTGCATGTATTTGGTTGTTAGAATGGGCTGCCTGGGTGTTGGTTTACTGGGCCCTTTTTTCTCAAATATACACATAATATTTCTTGGACTGGGCCCCCAAAAATTTGGGGCCCTGTGCGGTCGGCCAATTTGGCCTCCCTTGTCAACGGGCCTGCACTAGAGGAGTCAAGTGATGGAGAGGCTGATGCCAGCAAGAAGAAGAAGAGGCCAAGGAAGACAACTCTCATGTCATTGGCAAACCCTCCATGGTAGAAGATGATAATGATGAGGAGGAGTAAGAACCTACTGCAGACGCACCTCCTGCAAAGACTCAGAAGCTAATGTCAGATGCTATGAAGATAACTGCTCCCTCCAAGCCCAAGTCCAAGCCCAAAGCACCTACACCTAAGAGGTCAACCAGGAACATAGATGCTAGTGAGAAGAACAAGGCCCCAGTGCCTGAGGTTGAGATGGATGATGAGCCACTAGTGCTCAGGAAGCTAAAGCCTAAGATTCCATACCATGACAACTCCCATCCAGTAGCAGAAAACATGATGCTCAGAAAGGACAAAGGTCTGCGTCATTGGAGAATGACTGTTCCTTATTCTATCAGGAGGAGGACTGCTTGTGACTATTGCTTTCACACACGAGAGCAACATGATTTCTATGAGACTGTGCTGCTTGATAAGAAGCCAATTGTCAGTGACATGAAATGGGTGGACCGGAAGTATATTGATGCCAATGAGGATCACTTCCCCCATGTCCATGAGAGCTTCAAACTTGCAGGAGTTGATGCATTCGTTGGGAAGAAGCTCACCAAATGGAATGATGAGATGATAATGCAATTCTATTCCACAACTCATTTCTATCCAGATGGTAGGATTGCATGGATGATTGAGGGACATAGATACCAGTCAACAATCTCTGAATGGGCTGAACTTCTTGATGCTCCTAAGGAAGAGGAAGATGACATTGATGTGTACGGGAAGCCCAGGATGGACCACAACTCCATGGCTAACATGTACAAGCCCATTCCTGCTAAAGAGGTTGAAAGTCATAAGCTTGGTTCAGTGAAGCATTTGCTTGCTGGTTTGGCCACCACAAACACTATCTTGAGGCACACTCTGTTGCCCAAGTCTGAAGATGACAAAATGATCCGTGGCCACTCCATTAACTTGCTACATCTGTTTGACACTCCACAAAAATTCAAAGTTATGAGCCTGATAGTAGAGACAATCAAGAGAACCGTAGCTGATCAGAAGAGATCTTGTGGATTTGCTCCTCACATCCAGTTTCTCATCAACTCAAAGGTTGGAACAAGCACTTTTCTACTTGATCGTGAGCATCTCCCACTGCAGCATGAGTTTGAGGACAACATTGTTGTGATGGACCCTTCACATCCTTCATCCGCTCAAGCTCAAGAAGAGATCCAGGCAGCTGCAATAGCAAGAGCAGCACAAGAGGCATCTGCACCCAATGCTCCAATAGCCAACCTCGGGACAAAGAATGACCAGATGACTTATCTACTGGAAGCTACCCTGAGGATTGAGAAAAGTCTGGCCAATATTTCCAAGAACCAGGAGGGCCTAGAGCGGATAGTCGAAACTAATGTTCATGATCTTGATGTGAAGATCATTGAGGTACAACCTATTGTGGAGAAGCTCAGAGATGATGTTGAAGCAGCCAGAGCCATTGCAGAGGACAATGGAGATGAGCGATCTATAACTGAGAGGTTCCAGACAGTGCCTAGGGCACCCAGATCTTCAGTCATGCCAGTTGCAGACACAAGGACCACTCACTCTGCACTTGCTGCTACTACTACTGTGCCACCTCCAGTATCTACTCCACAAGCCTAGCAGACATCAGCCGAAGCCTTCGCGGATGCACTTTTCTCCACGCCATCTACGCACACTGGAGCCACCAGCCAGAAGTCACCTTTAGGAGCTACCGAGGACCGTGCCTAGAGCGACGCATAGCTCTATACCTTTTCAAACTTTTTGGTACTTGTTGCCAGAGGGGGAGAAATTGTATAGATCATTAGGCTTCGAGAGAGAGTGTCTCGCTTTTTTGCTCGTTGTTTTTTCTTGAGAGTTCTTGCTACTATTCCCGCTTGATTCATGATACTTTGTTCGTTATGTGTGTGAGATACTATGTTTCTCTTGTGTGATTGATCATACTATGCTACATGTGGTGCTTAATGCTTATCTCTATCATTATTTGTGTATGATCATTCACTTATGTTTTTGGTGATGCGTGCTTATTATTTCACTCATATCATTTTGTGCACTCCACCGAGTTGTATGTGACATGGAAGAGTGACCCATGATCCTAATCGATTGTGCATTTGCATTCAAACGCAGATTCCTAATAATGCACAAATTTAGGGGGAGCTCTTGCTTATCACATACTTCTCAAAACGATGATGTATTTCATTCATTTAATCATTTGTCGAAGCTTTGATCTATATGTTGTCATCAGTTACCAAAAAGGGGGAGATTGAAAGTGCAACTAATCCCCGGGTGGTTTTGGTAATTCATAACAACATATATCCCATTGAACTAATGCCCATTGAAGAGAAATATTTTAGGATGTTCAATGATTGGCATGGCATGAAATACAGATGTGGACCCCTCAAAATGCTAAGGACAAGGATTGGCAAAAGCTCAAGACTCTACATTTTGTTTAAGTGATCCAAGATCACATTGAGTACATAGGAAAGCCAATACTATTAAAAGGGGATGAGGTGTTGCTTAATGATCTACTTGCTCAAAGTGCTTAGTGATATTCCTCCAAAACCCTCAGCTACTTTCTCTATCCAAATATGTCCAAAACCTAAATTCCAACTTGGCCCCACCGATATTTCCTATTCGGAGCCACCGAGTTCATCTGGACTTAGCCACTGCCAAAACCCTAACAATTCGGTTCCATCGATATGGATCTCGGTCCCACCGAGATGGCCTTGCCGGTGCTCTGTGACTTGTTGCAATTACTTCGGTCTCACCAAGATGTTGCAATCGGTCGCACCGAGTTGGATTGACCGATTCTCTGTTGCTTATTGCTTCACTTCGATCCCACCGAGATGATGCAATCGGTGCCACCGAGATGAGGTTTACCCTAAGCCCTTGCACATCGGTCCCACCGAGTTGTTCCCGTCGGTCACACCGAGATTCCTAACGTTCATATTTTGCACTGAAAGCACAAGTGCTCCCTGGGTTATTTTGGTAATTAATGTCAACATATCACTTGTTGGACTAATAGTTTTATCTAGTATATTTCAGATAAGTTCAACAGTGGCCTGGCAAGGACAAGAGGATGTGGAACCCCTTCAAAATGCTAAGGACAAGGATTGGCAAAAGCTCAAGACTCTACATTTTTGTTTAAGTGATCCAAGATCACGTTGAGTCCATAGAAAAGCCAATACTATTAAAAGGGGATGAGGTGTTGCTTAATGATCTTGTAGCTCAATTGCTTAGTGATATTGCTCAAAAGCCCTCAACCACTTTCTCTATCCAAATATGTCCAAACCCTAAATCCAACTCGTCCCTGCCGATATTTCCCATCCGGAGCCACCGAATTCATCTGGACTTAGCCACAGCCAAAACCCTAACAATTCGGTTCCACCGATAAGGATCTCGGTCCCACCGAGGTGGCCTTGCCAGCGCTCCATGACTTGTTGCATTCACTTCGGTCCCACCGAGATGTTGCAATCGGTCCCATCGAGTTGGCTTGACTGATTCTCTGTTGCTTATTGCTTCACTTCGGTCTCACCGAGATGATGCAATCGGTGGCACCGAGTTTAGGTTTGCCCTAAGCCCTAGCACATCACCGTGTTGTTCCCGTTGGTCCCACTAAGATTCCTAACGTTCATATTTTTGTACAGATCGGTGCTACCAAGTTTTCTGATCGGTGCCACCGAGATGGGTCAAAAGTGTGTAACGGTTGGATTTTGTGTGGAGGCTATATATACCCCTCCACCCTCCTCTTACCAAGTAAGAGAGCCATAAGAACGTGCCTACACTTCTACCATTCATTTTCTGAGAGAGAACCACCTACTCATGTGTTGAGATCAAGAGATTCCATTCCTACCATTCGAACCTTGATTTCAAGCCTTCCGCAAGTTGCTTTCCACTCAAATCCTTCTTTCACCATAGCCAAATCTGTGAGAGAGTGTTGAGTGTTGGGGAGACTATCATTTGAAGCACAAGAGCAAGGAGTTCATCGTCAACATGCCGTTTATTACCTTTTGGAGAGTGGTGTCTCCTAGATTGGTTAGGTGTCGCTTGGGAGCCTCCGACGTGATGTGGAGTTGAACCAAGAAGTTTGTAAGGGCAAGGAGATCGCCTACTTCGTGAAGATATACCCGAGTGAGGCAAGTCCTTTGTGGGCAATGGCCATGGTGGGATAGACAAGGTTGCTTCTTCGTGGGTGGATCCCTCCGTGGACTCGCGCGGCCGTTACCCTTTGTGGGTTGAAGTCTCCATCAATGTGGACGTACGATAGCACCACCTATCGGAACCACGCCAAAAATACTTCACGTCTCCATTGCGTTTGCACACTCCAATCCCATCCCTTTACTTTCTTTCAAATTGCATGCTTTACCCTTTCCGCTGCCTATACTCTTGACATGCTTGCTTGAGATGTATTGGGTGCCCTTTAATTTGTGCTAAACTCCACCTTAACTTGAAGAAATTAAAAACTGCCACTTTTACTTGTTAAGGGTCTAATAACCCCCCTAGACCCCTCTTCTTGATCCTTTCAATTGGTATCAGAGCATTGGTCTCCATTGCTTTGGTTTAATCGCCATTCGTGGAAGATGGATGAGTCTACGCTCGGGAGTATTAGACGTAGAGTGCGTATTAGACGTAGAGTGCCTGGACTAGGGCAGCAGCACCATCCACACGCGGGAGGGCCCCACCTCCACCGTCAACGACGGTAACTGACCGAACACAATAGCAGGAATATACCAGGCCCGTGGCCCCACAGGCTCGGCCGGGCTCTCTGAAGCCCGTAAAGTTCCCGCCTTCGCGCTGCAGCCGGCACGCCGTCGGTGTCGCCGCCCCTTTCCAAGCCGCTCCCCTGCCTTCCCGCATAGTGGGCGTCGAGGCCGCACCGAAGTCGGCCCGCTAGGACCCAGATGGGGCCCTACGGGCCTTGATAGAGGCGAGGGTGTCCTGATCTTTCGATGAGATGATATCTATCGTTTTTGGTGGAGTAGACTTTGACGATCCGACTACGAACGTGCGAGGACGTCGCGCCTTAGCAATCGCTAAACCAACTCCGAGAGGTTATTGACCACACCGGAGCACAATCAACCTGACCACGAGGGTCTATCTCCTGCAAGCAAACGAAGAACAAGCAAGAAACTAAGATTTGCAATCTGGATATTGCGAATATAAGATGAAAGCTTTATTGATCAAGGTGGGGTTCTGTGACGTCTTGGTCTGGTCGTTGAACACAAACGAAGTACGCGAAGTTGCAGCTATGGCGAACTTTTAATCTAAACAAAACCCAAAGTCTAAACGGGGCCCTAAGAGCTGTATATATGGAGGAAGAGGAGGGGATTTCGTGGCCCTTGAAGGAGGGGTCCGAAACCAACCCTATCTCTTGTTTCCCCACACATACGGACTCTAAAAACAGCCTATACTCAAGTATTTCAAAATTACATGGGCCTGGCCCAATAATAAGGTGACGCAGCACCTATAATAGCCTCTGGACGAAATTTATGAAGTGGCATCTAGTATATTTCGTCCAAGGCTTCCTGCACTCATTATGGTGGCTTCAAAGTCCTGAAATCATCACTTGTAACTCCATTCTTGTTCCCCTTGTGCATGCCATCATCTCCATGCTTGAACTTGCTCCAAGGTTCCTCTTTCTTGTCCAAGCTAGGCCCTTCATTTGTAAGCAAAACAAATGTATCCAATTTAGGCAACATCATATTCTCATGAACTTTAGAATCATTACCAAGAAACGAAAGTACCTGATATTTTAATTGGCGTGCGCGAGCTCTAGTAATTGGTCTAGTATGTATAGCAGCAGGGGCTGTGGGTGTAACAATGGTATTGATGTCCTCATCATCCTCCCCTTCTTGAAATGAAGTCGTCCTCGACGGAAGCTCATCTTCCTCACCCAAATAAGGCTTCAAATCTGCAATGTTAAAAGTGGGACTAACCCCAAAATCTGCAGGCAGCTCAAGTTTATATGCATTATCATTTATTTTCTCTAACACCTTAAAAGGACCATTAGCACGTGGCATTAGCTTTGATTTGCGCAAATCAGGAAATCTATCCTTACGCAAATGTAACCAAACAAGATCTCCAGGTGCAAACACAACATGTTTTCTACCCTTATCTCCAGCAAGTTTATATTTAGCATTCATACGCTCAATGTTCTCCTTAGTTAACTCATGCATTTTTAAGATCAATTCAGCACGTTGTTTAGCATCAAAATTAACCTTCTCCGAAGATGGAAGAGGCAACAAATCAATGGGTGCACGAGGAAGGAAACCATACACAATTTCAAAAGGACACATCTTAGTAGTAGAATGCAATGAACGATTATAAGCAAATTCAATATGAGGCAAGCATTCTTCCTACATTTTCTTGTTATTCCTCAAAACAGCCCTAAGCATAGTAGACAAAGTTCTATTGACTACTTCAGTTTGTCCATCAGTTTGGGGGTGACAAGTAGTACTAAAAAGCAGTTTAGTCCCCAACTTTGCCCATAAACATCTCCAAAAGTGGCTAAGAAATTTAGTATCACGATCTGAAACAATAGTATTTGGCACACCATGCAAGCGAATAATTTCACGAAAGAACAAATCAGCAACATTAGCAGCATCATCGATTTTATGACATGGTATAAAGTGTGCCATTTTCGAGAACCTATCCACGACAACAAATATGCTATCCCTCCCCTTCTTTGTTCGAGGTAAACCCAAAACAAAGTCCATAGATATATCCTCCCATGGAACACTAGGTACAGGCAAAGGCATATATAAACCATGAGGATTGAGTCGTGACTTAGCTTTTTGACATGTAGTGCAGCGAGCAACAAAGCGCTCAACATCCCGTCTCATCTTTGGCCAAAAGAAATGTGTAGCAAGTACATCCTCCGTCTTCTTTACGCCAAAGTGTCCCATTAATCCTCCTCCATGCACCTCCTGCAACAACAAAAGACAAACAGAGCTAGCTGGAATGCATAGCTTGTTAGCACGAAACACAAATCCATCGTTAACGACGAACTTGTTCCATGTTCTCCCTTCTTTACAATTCTTTAATACATCTTTAAATTCAGCATCATGCACATATTGATCTTTGATGGTCTCCAAACCAAATATTTTAAAGTCAAGTTGTGAAAGCATAGTATAACAACGAGACAAAGCATCAGCAATAACATTGTCTTTACCCTTCTTGTGTTTAATGACATAAGGGAAAGTCTCAATGAATTCAACCCATTTAGCATGTCTACGGTTCAGTTTTGCTTGACTTTTAATATGTTTCAAAGATTCATGATCAGAATGAATAACAAATTCTTTGGGCCATAAATAATGTTGCCATGTTTCCAACGTCCGAACAAGAGCATATAATTCCTTATCATAAGTAGAGTAATTCAGACTAGGCCCACTCAATTTTTCAGAAAAGTATGCAACAGGTTTGCCATCTTGTAATAACACACCTCCTAATCCAATTCCACTAGCATCACATTCAAGCTCAAAAGTCTTATTAAAATCAGGAAGTTAGAGTAAAGGAGCATGTGTTAACTTATCTTTCAACACCGTGAAGGCTTCTTCCTGTGCGGTACCCCAAACAAAAGGCACATCCTTCTTTATAAGCTCGTTGAGAGGTGCAGCAATGGTACTGAAATCTCTCACAAAACGCCTATAGAAACCAGCGAGGCCAAGGAAACTCCTCACTTGTGTGACCGTTTTGGGCTGCGGCCAACTCTCAATAGCTTCAATCTTGGCTTTATCAACTTCAATTCCCTGTGGAGTAACAACATAGCCAAGAAAAGATACCCGGTCGGTGCAAAAGGTGCACTTCCCAAGGTTACCAAACAAACGTGCATCACGTAGAGCAATAAAAACAGCACGTAAATGTTCCAAATGTTCCTCCAAAGATCTGCTATAAATCAATATATCATCAAAGTAAACTACCACAAATCGTCCAATGAAAGCACGTAAAACTTCGTTCATTAATCTCATGAAAGTACTAGGTGCATTAGTTAACCCAAAAGGCATGACTAACCACTCATATAAACCGAACTTAGTTTTAAATGCTGTTTTCCATTCATCTCCCAATTTCATACGAATTTGATGGTATCCACTACGCAAATCAACTTTGGAGAATATTGTAGAGCCACTCAATTCATCAAGCATATCATCTAGCCTAGGAATAGGATGACGATAACGAATAGTAATATTATTAATGCATCTACAATCAACACACATACGCGACGTACCATCCTTTTTTGGCACTAGTATAATAGGAACAGCACAAGGACTAAGAGATTCGCGTATATAACCTTTGTCGAGCAGCTCCTGTACTTGACGCATAATCTCCTTCGTCTCCTCTGGATTGGTACGGTATGGCGCACGGTTTGGCAAGGAAGCACCGGGAATTAAGTCAATCTGATGCTCAATTCCGCGAATAGGTGGTAATCCCGGTGGCACGTCTTGTGGAAAGATGTCAGCGAACTCCTGCAAAATGTTAGTGACAGCAGGAGGCAAAGAGGAAGGCACGTCCTCGAATGAAAATATTGCCTCTTTGCACACAAAAGCATAGCAAACAGATTTGCTTAAATCTAGCTCATCAATATCAGATTTGGTGGCAAGTAAACACACATTTTTCAATTTAATTTCAGAAGCAACACTAGATGTTTTATTATTAGGCTTCATTTGTTGCTCAAATTCTTTTGCCACAATCTGATTTTCACTCTTATTTTTCTCCTGTTTTGCTTTACTAGCTCTATTAATATCATCTTTCAAAATAGAATCAGGAGTCATAGGAAGCAAAGTAATATGTTTATCCTTATGAACAAGAGTATACTGATTGTTTCTACCATGGTGTACAGAATTTTTATCAAATTGCCATGGTCTACCAAGTAATAAGGAACATGCTTGCATGGGTACCACATCACAATCAACATAATCAGCATATGTAGAGATACTAAAATGCACACGAACAGTACGTGTTACCTTAACCTTGCCGCTGTTGTTGAACCATTGGATATAGTAAGGATGTGGATGTGGTCTTGTGGTGAGAGATAGCTTCTCCACCATCTCCATGCTAGCCAAGTTGTTGCAGCTCCCTCCATCTATGATGACGCGAACAGAACGTTTCTTCACAACTCCCTTTGTATGGAACAAATTATGCCTCTGATTTTGCTCAGCTTGTGTGACCTGCACACTCAAAACACGTTGAGCAACTAAACATTCATACCTGTCAGCGTCTTCAGGAGCCATGTATTGCGTCTCATGATCAGAATCATCTCCACCGTGTTCTTCACTTGTAATAAGAGCCAAAGTCTCCTCATCATAGTCACTAGCGGACTCATACCCACCATCCTCAGTAGCAATCATAACACGCGGAGATTGGCATTCTCTCGCATAATGACCTCTTCCCTTACAACGACGACAAATAATATCATGTGTGTGCCCTGTTGATGCCATAGATGAAGAAGAGCTCTGGGCAGGCCCAGAAGGTGTACTCTTGGCAGATGGTGGTGGTGGTGCCTGTTTTCTTGTATCTCGGTTGGAGTTGGCGGCTGCAGTCAGTGGTGCTGCAATAGGACGTGTGGGAGTAGAGGAGGCACGCGGTGTCCATGATGAAGATCGACCTGCAGAAAAATTAGTTCGCGCCAATGCCTGTCGATCCTGCACTTCACGTTCAGCTTTACAAGCAAGATGAAATAAACGAGTGATATTATTATACTCCTTATACTCTAGAATAGTCTGAATCTCTCTATTTAATCCACCCATGAAACGTGCAAGCATAACTTCATTCTCCTCAACAATACCACATCTAATCATGCCAGTTTGTAATTCCTGATAATATTCTTCTACAGAATTTTTTCCTTGTCTTAAGCGCTGCAATTTTTGAAGTAATTCACGTTGATAATATGGTGGAACCCAACGAGTACGCATAGCAGTTTTCAAAGCAGCCCACGTAGCTGGAATAGGATATAATCTACAATGTTCAGACCACCATACACATGCAAAACTAGTAAAAGCACAAACAGCAGCAGCAACACGTCTCTCCTCGGGATATTGTAAACATGTAAAACGTTGTTCAGTTTCTAACTCCCAAGTAAGATATATATCAGGAACATATCTACCCTCAAATGGTGGAATATTCAATTTCAGTTTAGGAAGATGGTCATGATCTCGTACCTGAGCTGGTAATGCAGCCCTACCATTGCGATTATTGGCATGTGGACGACCTGGTGCTGGTACGTAGTTCTGATTTTGATCAACCTCATCCTCGTAATCGCCCACATAATCGTCCTCCTCAGCGGCAGCAGGAGCCATAGAAGCATCAACAGTAGGTGCAGCGGCACCAGAAGTTTGACCAGGTTCAAGGGGAACGCGCTGTGCTCGTCCCACTTGATTTGGAAGGCGACGTTGTTGTTGTTGTTGTAGAGGTGCGACAGGTGCAGCCGGCGGTGGTTGTGGAAGACGCGCGAGCAATTCATTAAACTTGTTATCGAGCTTTGTTTCGAACGTCTTCTCAATTCCATCTATCTTCTCCATGGCCTCTTCAAATCTATTTAGCACATCTTGCACCTGTCCACTCATCATTTGCTGAAATTTAGCATGTAGCTGTTTGTTCGTCATGTTCTCCCAATCAGTCTCATCGGCTTGTGATCCTGCCATGGTTAGCAGCAATAGAAACACACAAAAATATGATCCTACAGACTACTAG
Organism: Thinopyrum elongatum; assembly: GCA_011799875.1. Taxonomy (NCBI): domain Eukaryota; kingdom Viridiplantae; phylum Streptophyta; class Magnoliopsida; order Poales; family Poaceae; genus Thinopyrum; species Thinopyrum elongatum. The sequence goes on from CM022303.1 coordinate 431,311,588, forward strand.
GAAGTGGTGGTGGTGGTGTATCACAAACCCGTCAAGCGAATCTCAAATGCTTACCAGTTCTTACCCAGCAGCAGGTGGTGATCGGCCACCGTTGTAGTCAAAACTCTCAAAGATTGGACAGAGCGATTGCCAGGTGGTGTCAAACGCACGACGTAGATGTATGGGGAGCTGGGAAGGCTTATGATATAGTAGCAAAAATGTCAGCAATAATCAATTCAGAGATGCAAAGTTGAATAAACGCTCAACGACGGTACTGTGCTGGTCCTAGGCTAGACCGTACTAGAGACGCGAGCCTAGAACACTAACAAAATCACGGCGCGGCATGTAAACAAGGGAAGAGCACACTCTAAAAAAAATTCATTTTTTTTCGCTCTTTTTTTTTACGCTCCTCTTTTTTTGCAAAAAAATCACTATAATGGCGAGTGTCTCAAAACTCTTCCCAAGTCAAACTAACAGGATTGGCACGAATTTTTTTTAACAATTTTTTTTTTCGGAAATCAGGGCAGCGACGACGAAAAAGTGCGACAAAAATCACTATGATGGCGAGTGTCTCAAAACGCTCCGTGTGACCTAAAAATAGGACAGGGAAAAAATATTTTTGACTGCCAAAATTTTGGCCTAAAAACTGCCCGGGGGTCTCCAGACTCTTTTTTTTTTCCCGAAACCTACTCAGGCAAGGAAACACGAATCGGAAACTAGATGGATCTCGAAAACAAACCTAATATGAAAAGAACTCGGATTGGTGGTGGATATATGGTGGTGGTATATGGCAGCGGTGGTGGTATATGGTAGCGGTGGTGGTATATGGATACGGATCGGTGGTGGTATATGGATACAGATCCGTGATGGTATATGGATTCAGAGCGGTGGCGGATAAGCGGTGGTGGTAGATGGCAGGGGCGATGATGATGGTGCGGCGGCGGCGTGACAACTTATGACCAGAACTCGAAACTCTAAAAGACTAGACGCTAAGACCAGCAACTCGACACGACGATGCAACCGCAGATTCAACAAAGCAAAAACCCTAAAAAGATTATGCAAAGGCTCAGATTGGTTCGGATATGATGAACTAACCCTAATTTTTTTTTGGCTTTTTCGTGGACTAAAGGTATGAAGAACAGACTCGATCTAAACTATGAAAAATAGTAAAATCTCACCGAGCAACCTGGAAATCTGATACCACTTGATAGAGGCGAGGGTGTCCCGATCTTTCGATGAGATGATATCTATCGTTTTTGGTGGAGTAGACTTTGACGATCCGACTACGAACGTGCGAGGACGTCGCGCCTTAGCAATCGCTAAACCAACTCCGAGAGGTTATTGACCACGCCGGAGCACAATCAACCTGACCACGAGGGTCTATCTCCTGCAAGCAAACGAAGAACAAGCAAGAAACTAAGATTTGCAATCTGGATATTGCGAATATAAGATGAAAGCTTTATTGATCAAGGTGGGGTTCTGTGACGTCTTGGTCTGGTCGTTGAACACAAACGAAGTACGCGAAGTTGCAGCTATGGCGAACTTTTAATCTAAACAAAACCCAAAGTCTAAACGGGGCCCTAAGGGCTGTATATATGGAGGAAGAGGAGGGGATTTCGTGGCCCTTGAAGGAGGGGTCCGAAACTAACCCTATCTCTTGTTTCCCCACACATACGGACTCTAAAAACAGCCTATACTCAAGTATTTCAAAATTACATGGGCCTGGCCCAATAATAAGGTGACGCAGCACCTATAATAGCCTCTGGACGAAATTTATGAAGTGGCATCTTGTATATTTCATCCAAGGCTTCCTGCACTCATTATGGTGGCTTCAAAGTCCTGAAATCATCACTTGTAACTCCGTTATTGTTCCCCTTGTGCATGCCATCATCTCCATGCTTGAACTTGCTCCAAGGTTCCTCTTTCTTGTCCAAGCTAGGCCCTTCATTTGTAAGCAAAACAAATGTATCCAATTTAGGCAGCATCATATTCTCATGAACTTTAGAATCATTACCAAGAAACGAAAGTACCTGATATTTTAATTGGCGTGCGCGAGCTCTAGTAATTGGTCCAGTATGTATAGCAGCAGGGGTTGTGGGTGTAACAATGGTATTGATGTCCTCATCATACGGGCCCAGATCTGGGCCGGGGTCGCGACACCGGCCACCCAGCACCACCGGACCACCCCGCCGCCAAGTGGAGGCACCAGAACTATGCGCGCCGTCGGACGCCGCCACCAGGACGCCGGACCGCCACCGGCCGAACATCACCGCCGCCGCCCCCCGCCCGGGCAGGAGGACCCCGTGCGGGTAAGGGAAGACCCGCCGCCGCCGACACCACCCGGCCAGATCCGGGGGCGACGCCGGTGGTGGCGGGGGGGGAGGAAGAAGGTAGGTGGACGAGGGAGGAAGGGGGTGCGCGTCGCCTCGGTCACCTCCCGAGGAGACGGCGTAGGGGCAGGACAGAGAGGAGGGGAGAGGAGAGGGGGACGGGGCGGGCCGGAGCACACGCGCCGGGCGGCCGGCAGCGGCGGGGGAACCCTAGCAGGAGGGGTTTGGTCGGGAGCCTGGCGGATATCTTCACCAAACCTCCTGATGAGAAGATATTTTGTCGATTGAGAAGTGAATTGAACATCATTGATGCCTCAAATTTGGAATATAGATTACATTTAAATGCATGCAAGGCATGAGCCTATTTGACTAATCCTTGATATTTCTCTTATGATGATGATCATTTATCTTGGAGATATTTGCACCCTTGTATGTTATCTAAACCTTGTAGGCACCTGGATGAGCCTCATTCCACGAGATTGCAAATCACTCACATCTTGAGAAATTTCTACATCACCAAGTATCTATGCTTTGGTTGTTGAAATTGAGGAACAAGTGTACACTCAACATATCCTTTGGCAATATTTATACGATGAATTTCACTCTTGTCAATTTGGATACACAAGTGCCATTCCTTGCAAGACTAGCCCATGTAGGAAGATGAGCTTCGAAATATAGGGATGCTCCCAACTCTTGATGGACCACATCAACATTGAGCTTCCACCACAAGTTCAACTACATGATCAAGATCAACACCACAACCCAAGGTATGTCTTTCCATCTTAGAGAAGCTTTGCTCCAAGCCATGAGTTAAAGCAACTCAACAAGATGTGAAACATTAAAACACTTAAATGAAAAATGGCAACCCCATTTTGAGCTTAACGATGAGTATGACCTATGATCAAGTGATCTCACTTGAATCCTAAGTCAATATACTCGAACATAGGTGACTATGTCGCCGACCACCTCTAGGTGAAGTTTTCTAGTATTCTCTTTTGTTTGTTGCATTTCTTTTGCATTTCTTCTTGCTATTGTGTTTCCCTTCTAAAAAAACATCATCTAGATCTTTTTAATTTTCTGTGATCTTTTCTATTTTCTCTAAGTCAAATTCATTGCAAACTCTATCAAATTCCTTGAAAATCTTTGTGAAATTTCATTTGCAAGTGAGCTAAGTTGACAAAAAAATTCCTCTGCATTGAACTCGGTTCCACCAATCCAAACCTATCGGCCAAATCGAAACACAAGTTCTACTTCTATATAGTTCATCGGTTCAACCCAAAAGGACTGGCTCAGTCTCTCCGATATGCTTTGTTGGTAACTACCTCATCTTGGAGTCACCGACTGAAATGAATCGGTGTCACCGATCTCACTGGTGAGCAAACTTTTTGCCATCTTAAAGTGTTTCATTCTTTTTCAGCTCCACTCAATGATTCTTTCCCTCTACATGTATCTTAAGCTGCATTATGCTTAGTAGTGCCTCTCAAGGACCTCACTCACTTGACTCATGTTCATGAAGTTTACCCTTCTTGGAAATTGATTTCAAAGGGGGAGAGAGAAGCACATCAAAGCTTATCCTTCCAAAGATGCACCATTATAAGAGGAGATGATTTGCATGTCTCTAAGAGGGGAGAGGCATGTCAGCTATCTTGTTGTTCTGAGCCTACTTTGCTATAATCTTTGCTTTGCTCTAATCTTTTCACTCTGATTTTATCTCACCCTACCTGCTCCCATTATCCAATGCTAGATTCAGGTGGAGAGGAAGTTTAAGTTTAGGGGAGAAAAATCTTTGAAATTTATTGCAAATCCTTAATTCTTTGGGGACATACCTTTACCTAAATGAAGTACTCACTCTGTGGTACCACCCATTGCATGCCATCACAATGTTGGTACTCTTGTGGATCTTGAACTCTCTTTCTTGAAATTCGCTTGTGTTATCTAACCTTGTTTTCTCAAGTTTGTTTCTTCAGGAGTTAGTTCAAGGACCACAAGGTAAGTATATGCACCTCACTCATGTGCATGATGATCTCTTGATTTTGCACATATTGTTTGCAAGAGGGAATCATGAACATGAAGGTACAATTATCATCACTTCTTGCTCTGATGCATATAGCCAAGATACATGTAGCTCATTGGTTGCTCTATCATGTTGTGCATTCACATGTCTTTCAATTCTATCATTACATGATTGCACACATGTAGGGGGGGCTCATGCAAGTTACATGTTCTTCCAAAGCTTTACTTACTACTCATGCTATCATTTACTTGAAGCTTTGATGCATGTTGTCATCAATTACCAAAAAGGGGGAGATTGAAAGCAAAGTGCTCCCTAGGTGATTTTGGTAATTAATGTCAACATATCTCTTGTTGGACTAATAGTTTTATCTAATATATTTCAGATAAGTTCAATAGTGGCGTGGCAAGGACAAGAGGATCTGGAACCCCATCAAAATGCTAAGGACAAGGATTGGCAAACGCTCAAGACTCTACATTTTTGTTTAAGTGATCCAAGACCACATTTAGTCCATATGAAAGCCAATAATATAAAAAGGGGATGAGGTGTTGCTTAATGATCTTGTTGCTCAAGTGCTTAGTGATATTGCTCCAAAACCCTCAGCCACTTTCTCTATCCAAATATGTCCAAACCCTAAATTCCAACTCGGCCCATCCGGAGCCATCGAGTTCATCTGGACATAGCCACAGCCAAAACCCTAACAATTCAGTTCCACCGATATGGATCTCGGTCCCATCGAGATGGCCTTGCCAGCGCTCTGTGACTTGTTGCATTCACTTCAGTCCCACCAAGATGTTGCAATCGGTTCCACCGAATTGGCTTCACTGATTCTCTGTTGCTTATTGCTTCACTTCGTTCTCACCGAGATGATGCAATCGGTGCCACTGAGTTGAGGTTTTCCCTAAGCCCTAGCACATCGGTCCCACCGAGATGTTCCTGTCGGTCCCACTGAGATTCCTAACGTTCATATTTTTGTACAGGTCGGTGCTACCGAGTTTTCTAATCGGTGCCATTGAGATGGGTCAAAAGTGTGTAACGGTTGGATTTTGTGTGGAGGCTATATATACCCCTCCACCCTCCTCTTACCAAGTAAGAGAGCCATCAGAACGTGCCTACACTTCCACCATTCATTTTCTGAGAGAGAACCACCTACTCATGTGTTGAGATCAAGAGATCCCATTCCTACCATTTGAACTTGATTTCTAGCCTTCCCCAAGTTGCTTTCCACTCAAATCCTTCTTCCACCATAGCCAAATCTACGAGAGAGAGTTGAGTGTTGGGGAGACTATGATTTGAAGCACAAGAGCAAGGAGTTCATCATCAACACACCATTTATTACCTTTTGGAGAGTGGTGTCTCCTAGATTGGTTAGGTGTCGAGTGGGAGCCTCCGACATGATGTGGAGTTGAACCAAGAAGTTTGTAAGGGCAAGGAGATCGCCTACTTCGTGAAGATATACCCGAGTGAGGCAAGTCCTTTGTGGGCGATGGCCATGGTGGGATAGACAAGGTTGCTTCTTCGTGGACCTTAGTGGGTGGAGCCCTCCGTGGACTCCCGCAGCCGTTACCCTTCGTTGGTTGAAGTCTCCATCAACGTGGACGTACGCTAGCACCACCTATTGGAGCCATGCCAAAAATACTCTGCGTCTCTATTGCGTTTGCAAACTCCAATCCCATCCCTTTACTTTCTTGTAAATTGCATGCTTTACCCTTTCCGCTGCCTATACTCTTGTCATGCTTGCTTCAGATGTATTGCGTGCCCTTTTCATATGTGCTAAACTCCACCTTAACTTGAAGAAATTAAAAACTGCCACTTTTACTTGTTAAGGGTCTAATCACCCCCCTCTAGACCCCTCTTCTAGATCCTTTCATTAACAGATCGGCGCCACCGAGTTTTCTGATCGGTGCCACCGAGATGTGTCAAAAGTGTGTAACGGTTGGATTTTGTGTGGAGGCTATATATACCCCTCCACCCTCCTCTTACTAAGTAAGAGAGCCATCAGAACGTGCCTACACTTCCACCATTTATTTTCGAAGAGAGAACCACCTACTCATGTGTTGAGATCAAGAGTTTCCATTCCTACCATTTGAACCTTGATTAGTAGCCTTCCCCAAGTTGCTTTCCACTCAAATCCTTCTTCCACCATAGCCAAATCTATTTGAGAGAGTTGAGTGTTGGGGAGACTATCATTTGAAGCACAAGAGCAAGGAGTTCATCATCAACACACCGTCTATTACCTTTTGGAGAGTGGTGTCTCCTAGATTGGTTAGGTGTCGCTTGGGAGCCTCCGACATGATGTGGAGTTGAACCAAGAAGTTTGTAAGGGCAAGGAGACCACCAACTTCGTGAAGATCTACCCGAGTGAGGCAAGTCCTTCGTGGGCGATGGCCATGGTGGGATAGACAAGGTTGCTTCTTCGTAGACCCTTCGTGGGTGGAGCCGTCCGTGGACTCGCGCAGCCGTTACCCTTCGTGGGTTGAAGTCTTCATCAATGTGGACGTACGATAGCACCACCTATCGGAACCATTATTGCTTGTAATCTATGTTGGTATTTCCCCGAAGAGGAGAGGATGATGCAGCACAACAAAGTAAGTATTTCCTCAGTTATGAAACCAAGGTTATCAATCCACTAGGAGAACTAAGCAACACTATGTAAACATCACCTGCACACAAACAACAAAATCTTGCAACCCAACGCGTAAGAGGGGTTGTCAATCCCTCAACGGTATTTAGATAGATTATATTGTATAAATTTTGATAAATAGATCTAACAAAAACACAAAATAAAATAAATAAAGAAAAATTGCAGCAAAGTATTTTTGGGTTTTTATATGATAGGAAATAGACCCGGGGGCCATAGTTTTCACTAGAGGCTTCTCTCGAGAAAATAGCATACGGTGGGTAAACAAATTACTGTTGGGCAATTGATAGAAAAGCAAATAATCATGATGATATGCAAGGCAATGATCTTGTATATAGGCATCACGTCCAAGATTAGTAGACCGACTCCTGCCTGCATCTACTACTATTACTCCACACATCGACCGCTATCCAGCATGCATCTAGTTTAATAAGTTCATGGAAAAACGGAGTAATGCAATAAGAACGATGACATGATGTAGAAAAAGACAAACTCAAGTATGAATAAACCCCATCTTGTTACCCTTAATAGCAATGATACATGCATTCATGTCTCTTTCTATCACTGAGATTGAGCACCGCAAGATCGAACCCATCACAAAGCACCTCTTCCCATGGCAAGATAAATCCATCTAGTTGGCCAAACCAAACAAATAAATTGGAGAAGAAATACGAGGCTACAACAATCATGCATAAAAGAGTTCAGCAAAGAGTCGAATAATATTCATGGATACAACTGATCATAAACTCACAATTCATCGGATCCCAACAAACACACCGCAAAAAAGAATTACATCAAATAGATCTCCAAGAACATCGAGGAGAACATTGTATTGAAGATCAAAAAGAGAGAAGAAGCCATCTAGCTACTATCTACGGACACGTAGGTCTGTGGCAAACTACTCACACATCATCGGAGGGGCAACAAGGATGATGAAGAACCCCTCCGTGATCATTGCCCCCTCCGGCAGAGTGCCGAAAACGGCCTCTAGATTGGATCTCGTGGTTGTGGAACTTGCGGCAGTGAAAAAAGTATTTCGTCGACTCCCCTAGGATTTTAGGGATTTTGGAGTATTTATAGAGGCAGAGGTAGGTCAAGGCGGTTCTCGTGGGCCTACTACCCACCAAGGCGCTAAGGGCCTCTAGCACGCCATGGTGCCTAGTGGGCCCCACGGGCCTCCTCTCATGGCCTCCAGAAGCTTCCAGGGTCTCTTTTCACCAGAAAAAAATCTCCAAAAAGTTTCGTGGCATTTGGACTTCGTTTGGTATTGATATGTTGCAAAGTAAAAAAACAAGCAAAAAAACAGCAACTGGCACTGGGCACTATGTCAATAGGTTAGTCCCAAAAAATGATATAAAGTTGCTAGAAAATATATATAAAACATCCAAGATTGATCATATAACAACATGGAACAATAAAAAATTATAGATACATTGGAGGCGTATCAGCATCCCCAAGCTTAATTCCTGCTCGTCCTCGAGTAGGTAAATGATAAAAACAGAATTTTTGATGTGGAATGCTGCCTAACATGTTCATCACATATTCTTTTCTTTTGTAGCATGAACATTTGGACTTTAGATGATTCAAAACAATAGTCTATAATTGACATGAGGACATCAATACTCAAGCATATCAACAAGCAACCATGTCTTTCAAAATATCAACACTAAAGAAGCTATCCCTAGCCCATTATGCTCAATCATTGATCCATTCATGAAACATGCTCAAATATTAGCTATATCCAATGCACAAGTATGATAATAGTGTTCCCTAGTTGGTGCTTTATAAGAGAAGATGGAGACTCAATAAAAATAAAAATTGCACAAAAGTAAATAGATAGGCCATTCGCAGAGGGAAGCAGAGATTTGTAGAGGTGCCAGAGCTCATAGCTTAAATTGAGAGATAAAATTGCTTTGAGAGGCATGCTTTTCCTATCAACGAAAACGATCGAGAATTCCCAATATCTTCCATGCTAGGTAAATCATAGGCGGTTCCCAAACATAAAATAAATTTTATTTCTTTTTCCACCATTCTTTCACAATCCATGGCTAGCCGTATCCATGGGTGCCTTCCATACCAACACTTTCCAAGGAATTTATTATTAACAACATATATAAAAAAATTCATTTCGGGACTGGGCATCCCTATTACCTGCCACACTCTCGTGTAATGACAAGTGAATAAACACTCATCTTGAGAATAACATACCTAGCATGGAAAATATTGGCCACCCCAGCCACTTCATGAGCGGTACGGGCACACAAAAAGGGAATTCATTTTGAAAATTAGAGTTGGCACATATAAATTTGCTTAGAACGACATGGAAATACCATATATAGGTAGGTATGGTGGACTCATTTGGCACAACTTTGGTGTTTAAGGAGTTGGATGCACAAGCAGTATTCCCGCTTAGTATAAATGAAGGCTAGCAAATAGATTGAGAAGCGACCAACCAAGAAACAAAAACGATTATAATCGAGCATTAAACATAACTAACAATGAATAATGCACCACAAGTAGGATGTAATTTCATTGCATAACTATTGACTTTCATGCTTGCATAGGGAATCACAAACCTTAACACCAATATTCTTACTAAAGCATAATTACTCACAAACATGACTCACATATTAATATCTCCATATCTCAAAACTAGTACAAGGAATCAAGTTTATAATATCCAATGATCTTCATGAAAGTTTGTATTATATCCCTCTTGAATATCTACCACTTTGGGACTAAATTCATATATTACCATTGCTACTAACAAGCTCTCAAATAAATTTAAGTGAAGCACGAGAGCAATAGTTTCTTCAAAATAATTTCCTTTTTCAACTCTCAAAATAATCTAAGTGAAGAATGAGAGCATATTTATTCAAAATTTTCTAACTAAAAATAATCTAAGTGAAGCATGAGAGCATATTTCTTCAAAAATTAAAATCACCATCGTGCTCAAAAAGATATAAGTGAAGTACTAGAGCAATTCCCTAGCTCAATAAATTTAAGTGAAGCACATAGAGCAATTCTAACAAATCATAGTATCATTATGGCTATCTCAAATAGGTGTGTCCAGCAAGGATGATTGTGACAAACTAAAAAGCAAAACAAACAAAGACTCATATAATACAAGACGCTCCAAGCAAAACTCATGATATGTGACGAATAAAAAATAGCTCCAAGTAAAATTACCAATGGTCGTTAGAAGAAAAAGGGGATGCCTTCCGGGGCATCCCCAAGCTTAGTTGCTTGGTACCCCTTGAATATTACCTTAGGGTGCCATGGGCATCCCCAAGCTTAGGCTCTTTTCACTCCTTATTCCTTCATCCATCGTGATCTCACCCAAAACTTGAAAACTTCAATCACACAAAACTTAACAAAACCTTCGTGAGATCCGTTAGTATAATAAAGCAAACCACCACTTTAAGTACTGTTGAAAACCCATTCATATTTTATTATTGCATTATACCTACTTTATCCTAACTTTACCATGGCTTATACCCCCCGATACAATCCATAGATTCATCAAAATAAGCACACAATGCAACGAAAACAGAATCTGTCAAAAACAGAACAGTTTGTAGTAATCTGTACATTAACCATACTTCTGTAACTCCAAAAATTCTAAAAAAAATTAGGAAAACATAGGCAATTTGTATATCAATCCTATGTAAAACATTCAAAAAAAATTGTCGCTTCAGTGATTTTTAAAATTCTTCTACTGGACGTAAAAGTTTCTGTTTTTCAACTGGATCAAATCAACTATCACCCAAACCATCCTAAAGGCATTACTTGGCACAAAACTAATTAAAACATAGAAAACACAATCATAACAGTAGCTTACTTGGCATCGGCTATGGCAGCGGCCATCACGTCACTCATGGTCAACTTGATGTGGGTTAGCAGCCGAACCTTGGCAGCCAGGAGTAGCACCTCGACACTTTATTTTTGGGAGGGGCTCTTGGGCAGCCAGTTGAACCGCTTCTTTAAAGGAGCATTTGAGTATTCGGGCAGCCCCCTCCGAACTGGGCCGGATAGGGGCGTCTTCGATATAAAACCATTCCGAGGTCCATTCTTCGGAATCCTTCTTCGGGGTCCCGATGGGATACCCGGTTCCAGCTATATGCCATACCTCGGCTCCGCCTACTTAAAAAATTGACCCCCCATGGGTACGGGGGGCGAGACAGAAATACTTCCTCCACAACTCAAAGTGGGCCTCGCAGCCCAAGAACATCTCGCAAAGGGCAATGAAGCCGGAGATGTGCAGTATGAATCCAGGGGTGAGGTGGTGGAGCTGGATCCCGTAAAATTCTAGCAAGCCTCGCAGGAAGGGGTGAATGGGGAAGCCTAGGCCTCGTAGAAGGAAGGGCGTGAAACATACCCTCTCTTCCCTGCTTGGAGCAGGGAAGTTCTCTATGAAGGCCTCGCCGTTCACGGAAATCAATCCGACGCGGACAGGAACGAGATCTGCCGCAGGGAGATATCCTTGTGTTTGAAGATTGCTTAGATGGAGGCGTGAAACTAAGCAGCTCGCCCAGTCACCGGGGAAAGGGCCATGAGGGTGTGAGGATGAACCTGGGGCGCTGGCCATTTGACCTGAGATTTCTTTGGGATGGTCTTGGTTTCTTGCTTGGGGATGGATTAACCACCCGTCGCGCTCCTATTAAATAGGTACACCTTATGGTCCTGGAGGGGTGTTTCTGTAAAAGAACGCTGGACTGTTCGCCTTCTAAAGGGCGCACGCAAGTCGAGGTTTGTCTTTAACCCCTGATAAAAATTAATATTGAGGGTCCCACTATGACTTGACGGATTAGGAGGTCATCGGTGGCCGAACTACTGAAGCGGCCGAACAAGGAAATGATGAAGAACTCACCACGCAAGCCGAAGACTTTGGGACGCACAAGATGGCTGACGATTGCAAACCCCGGTGTTGGAGGCCAGTTCGGGGGCTACTGAGGGAGACCTGGACTAGGGGGTCCTCGGGCCGCTGCCTCCTCTTTCATGGGCCTGGCAGGTGGGCCGCGCTACAGCTATTGGAAGGCCGGACTACAAGGCGGCTTTGTATCCGGGCAGGAGACTTTGGGAGTCCTGGTGTGTCCTCCAAGTCAAGATAGAAGATTCAGCATGTTTATTTCCCTTGTTGTACCATGTGTAACCCTAGTACCACTGGTGCCTATATAAACTAGAGGGTTTAGTCCGTAGAGGCTAGAATAACAACCATCATCCTACTAGCCTAGGGTTTAGTTCATCTGATCTCATGGTAGATCGACTATGTAACCATCCTATACACTTCAATATAATCGAGCAGGACGTAGGGTTTTACCTCTTAGAGTGGGCCCGAACCTGGGTAAACATTGTGTCCTTCGTCCCCTGTTCCCCGTTGATCCAAGATCCACAGCTCGGGACCCCCTACCCGAGATCCGCTGGTTTTGACACTGACATTGGTGCTTTCATTGAGAGTTCCACTGTTGGATCGCCGAAAGGATTAATGGCTCGCCTGTTCATCAACGACGCCATCCATGCCAGGGACCTCTCCGTCCTCGGCCAAGATTTCGCTTTTGGCAGTGTCATACTGCGCACCGATCCGACCGGTCGCTTCGGCCAGGTTGGAAACTTTGCCCCCGGCTAGGAGGTCTGGTTCGGGAGCCTAGAGTTCACCGCCGCCCCCGGGAGACCTCACCCTGTCAAGAACCTTAGCTCCCTTAGAAAAACTCACTGATCCTGATGCTTTAACATCAGGGGAGGGAAACTCGACATGGGCTGATGTAACACAGAACCCGGCCCTAAAGCCCGACTCCGTCAGTTTGACCGAGCTGACCCGACCGAACATTGCCTGGGCCCAACCTCGAGCGTCCCCATAGCGGCCATGCTACGAGTCGGTCCCGAATATTCGGAGGGCGTAGACCAGTCAGATCTCTCATTATTAAATGATCTACTAGACCGGATCCGAGCCATGGGAATCTCCAACGGCTAGCCCTCGGTCTATGACCGGATCGGGCTCAAGCCCGACAACAGGGAAATTTATATCCCACCTATCACACACCTTGTCGCCACCATTGAGGAATTAGCCAAAGGCTCGCAGTCGCCAAAACTAAAAACAAGCTACGTCCCGATTGGCGACGACCTCGCTCAAGCTTCGGGCCTGGAGTCCGACTTTCTCCCTGAAGAGAGCACGAAACCAGACCTCAATTCGAAACATGACCTCGAATCTGGGCCGCATTATGTGGACAATTTGGAATCCGCACTCGGCACACCAGATATTCCAGGGATGCTCAACACCACCGCTAAAATTCCAGATACACCACCAGCCATAGCGCGGAGCTTTTTCCCACCCACCCCCACGTTGAATACTCCCCAGACTCGGGAAACCCTGACGTATGGGATCTAATGTACGTTAAGCAGCAGCCCGGAGAAACGGTCCATCATTACTGGGCTAGATTCCTCCTGGTTAAAAACAAGATGACGGATTGCTGCAATCAAGAAATAATAGCAACCTTTCGGTTCAACTTTCGGGACAAAGGAATCTTGAATGCCCTTGCCCGTTGCCATGTGCAAAGCTTCACCGAATTATCAGATCTGGTACACAAATATTGCACCATGGAAAGTGCCTGGAAGGCGCAACAAATGCGTGTGGAATCAACCCATGCCGAGCAACCTAGAAAAGCTTAGGCAAAACGCGCATACCCATGGCGGTCGCCCGAACACGAGCCCGCCTAAAAGAAGAATAGATCCCTTGTCGGACCCAGAACAGTCTTGGATGAGCTACTGGACAAACCATGCCCCATACACTTGGCCTTGCTTAATACAAACCCAACCCATAGGCTTCGAGCTTGTTGGGTGGTCAGGCAGGTGGCCAAGAGCGGCGAAGCTATCCTTGGACTTACACCCCCCAGTAGACGATCATCGACACCCCCATATAGCGACAATGATGTTCTGGCGATCTACGAGACATTCTCCTCAAACAATCAGAGGAAAAGAGCCCTTCGAGAGCTCGGCCAGGTCCACCAGGTTACAGCCGCACATTCATGGATGGATACACCAATCACCTTCGATGAAGAAAACGAGCCAAGGGCCCGCCCTGTTCGAGCACCCGCCGCACTAGTCCTTGACCCTATAGTGGACGACTTTAGACTAACCAAAGTGCTGATGGACGGAGGCAGCAGTCTAAACCTCATTTACAAGGACACCCTTGACAAAATGCAGTTTGATAGATCTCACATCGAACAAAGCTATACCACCTTTCAAGGAATTATCCCCGGCAGAGAGGCGCGCTGCTCCGGACGAGTCACTCTGGACGTAGTATTTGGCAATCCCAAGAACTACAGGTCTGAAGCATTACTGTTCCACATTGTGCCCTTCCATAGCGGATACCACGCCCTATTGGGGCATGAGGCGTTCTCAAGGTTTCAGGCCATACCACATTATGTGTATATGAAACTCAAAATGCCAGGGCCCAATAGCGTAATCGCACTCGCAAGCGATCCGGATAAAGCCCTTCAAGCTGAAAACAAAACATCATTGCTCGCCCTCAAAGCACTACAGGGACGACATGGTCCTCAGTAAAAGATCCAAATCCACATCATTCAAACCAGCTGACGAAATAGTCAAATTCCAGGTGCATCCAATGCATCCCAATAAAATAGCGTCCATTGGAGCCCAGCTGGACCCTGCAGTCGATGAAGTGCTACGGACATTCCTGCGCGAGAATTGGGATATATTTGCCTGGCATCCTTTGGACATGCCAGGAATCCCACGAAGACTAGCGGAACATAGCCTGAACATAATAAAGGGCTTAAAGCTAGTCAAACAGGCGCTGCGCCGATTTTCTGAACCCAAACATCAAACCATGGGGGAGGAATTAGCAAAGTTACTTGAATCCGGATTCATCCGCGAGATTAAACACCCCGAGTGGTTGGCAAATCTGGTCATGGTAGCCAAGAAGGATAAATCCTGGCGGCTATACGTCGATTTCAAAGACCTAAATAAGGCCCGCCCTAAGGATCCCTTCCCTTACCCCGGGTAGACCAGATCATCCATGCAACCGCCAGACACGACTCATTATGCTTCCTTGACGCCTACTCTGGATACAATCAAATCAAGATGAAGGAGTCCGACCAAGCCGCAACCGCGTTCATCACCCCCTATGGGCCATTCTGCTTCAACACGATGCCCTTCGGGTTAAAGAACGCAGGAGCCACATACCAACGCATGATTCAAACATGCCTCGTAAACCAAATCGGCAAAACAGTCGAAGCATATGTAGACAACGTGGTCATTAAAACCAAACATGTCAGCCAGTTAGTGGACGACCTCCGCCAGACCTTCAAAAATTTATGGACTTACGATATACGGCTCAACCCGGACAAATGCGTCTTCGGGGTTCTGATACGTCTCTAATGTATCTATAATTTTTTATTGTTCCATGCTATTATATTATCTGTTTTGGATGTTTTATATGCATTAATATGCTATTTTATATTATTTTTGGGACTAACTTATTAACCTAGTGCCCAGTGCCAGTTTTTATTTTTTCCTTGTTTTTGACTTTTACAGAAAAGGAATACCAAACGGAGTCCAAATGGAATAAAACTTTACGGTGATTTTTCTTGGACCAGAAGAAACCCACGAGACTTGGAGAGGAGGCTAGAAGCCCTACGGGGAGACCACAAGCCGTAGAGGCGTGTCCCGGGGGGGGGGAGGGCGCCCCCAGGGCTTGTGGGCCCCTTGGAGACCTTCCAACCCTGGTTCCACCACTATATATTCTCAAATATCCCCCCTATACCATAGGGCACACCAAAAATACTTTTCCACCGCCGCAAGCTTCTGTTCCCGTGAGATCCCATCTTGGGGCCTTTTCCGGCACTCCGACGGAGGGGGATTCTATCACGGAGGACCTCTACACCAACCTTGTTGCCCTTCCGATGATGTGTGAGTAGTTTACCACAGACCTACGGGTCCATAGCTAGTAGATAGATGGATTCTTCTCTCTCTTTGATCTTCAATACAATGTTCTCCTCGATGTTCTTGGAGATCTATTTGATGTAATCTTCTTTTGTGGTGCGTTTGTTGAGATCCGATGAATTGTGGATTTATGATCAGATTATCTATGAATATTATTTGAGTCTTCTCTGAACTCCTTTATGCATGATTGAGATAGCTTTGTATTTCTCTTCGATCTATCCATTTGGTTTGGCCAACAAGATTGTTTTTTCTTGCAATGGGAGAGGTGCTTTGTGATGGGTTCAATCTTGCGGTGTCCTCACCTACTGACAGAAGGGGTAGCAAGGCACGTATTGTATTGTTTCCATTAAGGATAAAAAGATGGGGTTTATATCATATTGCTTGAGTTTATCCATCTACATCATGTCATCTTGCTTAAGGCGTTGCTCTGTTCTTATGAACTTAATACTCTAGATGTAGGCAGGAGTTGGTCGATGTGTGGAGTAATAGTAGTAGATGAAGAATCGTTTCGGTCTACTTGTCACGGACATGATGCCTATATTCATGATCATTGCCTTAGATGTCTTCATAATTATGCGCTTTTCTATCAATTGCTCAACAGTAATTTGTTTACCCACCGTATGCTTTCTTCAAGAGAGAAGCCTCTAGTGAAACCTATGGCCCCCGGGTCTACAAATTGAATCATAGCAAGGGCTAATCTATCTTAAAATCTACTATCAATATGTTTATAGAACTCAATACTACTATCCATGAGATCATCATAACAAAAACTAGAGTTGCCCAGCGAAATAGTTTTCCATCATATATTTTCAGATCTATAAAACAAAAAACCCCAAAATACCTTGCTGCAATTTATTTATATTTACTTTAGTTTGCCTTTTATTTATCTTTTATACCTATCTCTGTTAGATCTCACTCTTGTTCGTGACCGTGAAGGGATTGACAACCCCTTTTTCGCGTTGTGTGCAAGTGTTTGTTAGTTTGTGCAGGTGCCTATATTGGAGACTTGCTTGTGCCACCTACTAGATTGATACCTTGGTTCTTAACTGAGGGAAATACTTATCTCTACTTTGCTGCATCACCCTTTCCTCTTCTAGGGAAAATCAACGCAAGCTCAAGAAGTAGCAGGAGGAATTTATGGTGCCATTGCCGGGGAGGTTCTACATCAAGCCTACCAAGTACCTATCATAAACTCTCAACTCTTGCACTTACACTATTTGCCATTTGCCTCTCATTTTCCTCTCCCCCACTTCTAAAACGTTTTCAGAAAAACACAAAAATATTTGCCTTTTTATTCGTCCTTCTTTCGTTCGTCTTTTTGTTTGCTTTTTGTTTGCTTGTGTGTTAGATTGCTTGGTTTGTCACGATGTCTCAAGAAAATACCAAGTTGTGTGACTTTTCCAACACTAATAATAATGATTTTATTAGTACTCCGATTGCTCCCGCCACTAGTGCGGAATCTTATGAAATTAATGCCGCTTTGTTGAATCTTGTTATGAAAGATCAATTTTCTGGTAGTCCTAATGAAGATGCTGCATCCCATCTAAATACTTTCGTTGAATTGTGTGATATGCAAAAGAAAAAAATATGTGGATAATGATATTGTTAAATTGAAGCTATTTCCGTTCTCCCTACGATATCGTGCTAAAAGTTGGTTTTCATCTTTGCCTAAAAATAGTATTGATTCATGGAACAAGTGTAAAGATGCTTTTATTTCCAAGTATTTTCCTCCCGCTAAGATCATCTCCCTTAGGAACGATATAATGAATTTTAAGCAACTTGACCATGAACATGTTGCACAATCTTGGGAGAGGATGAAATTGATGATAAGAAATTGCCCTACTCATGGTTTAAGTTTATGGATGATCATACAAAATTTTTATGCCGGATTGAATTTTGCATCTAGAAATCTTTTAGATTCTGCTGTGGGAGGTACTTTTATGTAAATCACATTAGGAGAAGCTACTAAACTCCTAGATAATATTATGGCAAATTACTTTCAATGGCATACCGAAAGATCTTCTACTAGTAAAAAAGTGCATGCGATTGAAGAAACTAATACTTTGGGTGGAATGGTGGATGAACTTATGAAGATTGCTAGTAAGAGTGCTCCTATTGATCCTAATGGTATGCCTTTTTCCACTTTGATTGACAATAATAATGAATCTATGGATGTGAATTTTGTTGGTAGGAACAATTTTGGTAATAACACATATAGAGGTAATTTCAACCCTAGGCCGTTTCCTAGTAATTCCTCTAATAATTATGGTAATTCCTACAACAATCCTTATGGAAATTATAATAAAATACCCTCTAATATTGAGAATAATATTAAAGATTTCATTAATTCTCAAAAGATTTTTAGTGCTATGGTAGAGGAAAAATTGCTTAAGATTGATGATTTGGCTAGGAACGTTGATAGAATTTCTCATGAGATTGATTCTTTTAAGATTATATCTATGCCACCAAAGATTGATATTAATGAGTCTCTTAAAGCTATTAAAATTTCTATTAATGAAAGTAAAGAGAGAACCGCTAGGATGCGTGCTAAGAGAGATTGGTTAAAAAAGAATGTTCTTCTACTTTTTGTGATAATAATGATGAAGATCTTAAAGTGATTGGCGTGAATCCTATTGAATATTTGTTTGCTAATATAAAACTTGATAAATAGGGGACTGGAGATGAGTCAACTTTAGCTAGAAGGCGTCCCAATAATTTGGAGGGTGAAGATCTTAATGAAAAAATTGATAAAAGTGGGATTGGCGAGATCAAAACTTTAAGTAGTGATGAACCCACTCTTTTGGATTTCAAGGAATTTAATTATGATAATTGATCTTTAATAGATTGTATTTCCTTGTTGCAATCCATGCTTAATTCACCTCATGCTTATAATCAAAATAAAGCTTTTACTAAACATATCGTTGATGCTATGATGAAATCTTTTGAAGAAAAATTTGAGTTGGAAGTTTCAATCCCTAGAAAGCTTTATGATGAGTGGGAACCTACTATTAATATTAAAATTAAAGATTATGAGTGCAATGCTTTGTGTGATTTGGGTGCTAGCGTTTCCACTATTCCAAAAACTTTATGTGATGTGCTAGGTTTCCATAAATTTGATGATTGTTCTTTGAATTTGCATCTAGCGGATCCACTATTAAGAAACCTATGGGAAGGATTAATGATGTTCTTATTGTTGAAAATAGGAATTATGTGCTCATATATTTTATTGTGCTTGATATAGATTGCAATCCTACATGTCTTATTATTCTTGATAGACCTTTCCTTAGAACGATTGGTGCAATTATTGATATGAAAGAAGGAAACATTAGATTTCAATTTCTGTTAAGGAAGGGCATGGAACACTTTCCAAGAAAGAAAATTAAGTTGCCATATGAATCTATTATGAGGGCCACTTATGGATTGCATACCAAAGATGGTAATACCTAGATCTATGCTTTATGCCTAGCTAGGGGCGTTAAACAATAGCGCTTGTTGGGAGGCAACCCAATTTTTATTTTGTGTTTTTTGTTTTTGCTCCTATTTTACAATAAATACACATTATTACCTCTGTAGTAATTGTGTTTTAGTGTTTTAATTAGTGTTTGAGCCAAGCAAGACCTTTTGGGATGCTTTGGTATATCGTTCATTTGGTTTTGCTGAAAAACAGAAGCTCTTGCGCCCAGTAACAGAATTGTTAAAATTCACTAGAGCGTGGAAAAATTATTATTATTTTACACAAGATTTATATATGAATTGACTCTATTTTACTAATTTTCAGAATTTTTGGAGTTACAGAAGTATGACTAATATTTTGGTTACTACAGACTGTTCTGTTTTTGACAGATTCTGTTTTCTATGTGTTGTTTGCTTATTTCGATGAATCTATGGGTAGTATCGGGGGGTATGAACCATGGAGAAGTTGGAATAAAGTAGATATAACACCAATATAAATTTAGAATGAGTTCACAATAATACCTAAAGTGGTGATTTATTTTATTGTACTAACGGATCTTACGAGTTTTCTGTTGAGTTTTGTGTTGTGAAGTTTTCAAGTTTTGGGTAAAGTTTTGATGGACCACGGAATAAGCACTGGCAAGAGCCTAAGCTTGGGGATGCCCAAGGTACCCCAAGGTAATATTCAAGGACAACCAAGCATCTAAGCTTGGTAATGCCCCGGATGGCATCCCCTCTTTTGTCTTCAATCCATCGGTAAATTTACTTGAGGCTATATTTTTACTCACCACATGATATATGTTTTGCTTGGAGCGTCTTGTATGATATGAGTATTTGCTTTTTAGTTTGCCAAAATCATCCTTGCTGTACACACCTTTTGAGAGGGACACACATTAATCGTGAATTTATTAGAATACTCTATGTGCTTCACTTATATTTTTTGAGCTAGGTAGTTGCTCTAGTACTTCACTTATATCTTTTTAGAGCACGGCGGTGGTTTTATTTTATAGAAATTGATGGACTCTCATACTTCACTTATATTATTTTGAGAGTCTTAAAACAGCATGGTATTTTTCTTAGGTTATGAATTTAGTCCTAATATGATGGGCATCCAAGAGGGATATAATAAAAACTTTCATATAAGAGCATTGAATAATATGAGAAGTTTGATTCCTTGCATTTGTTTTGAGATATAAAGATGGTGATATTAGAGTCATGCTAGTGAGTAATTGTGGATTTGTAGAAATACTTGTGTTAAGGTTTGTAATTCCCGAAGCATGCACGTATGGTGAACAGTTGTGTGATGAAGTTGGAGCATGATTTTTTTATTGTCTTCCGTATGAGTGGCGGTCGGGGACAAGCGATGGTCTTTTCCTACCAATCTATCCCCCTAGGAGCATGCGTATTAGTACTTTGCTTTGATGGCTAATAAATTTTTGCAATAAGTATGTGAGTTCTTTATGACTAATGTTGAGTCCATGGATTATACGCACTCTCACCCTTCCACCATTGCTAGCCTCTCTAGTACCGTGCAACTTTCGCCGGTGCATTAAACCCACCATATACCCTTCCTCAAAACAGCCACCATACCTACCTATTAATGCATTTCCATAGCCATTCCGAGATATATTGCCATGCAACTTCCACCATTCCGTTTATTATGACACATACCACCATTGTCATATTGCTTTGCATGATCATGTAGTTGGCATAGTATTTGTTGCTTGGCCACCGTTCATATTTTTTATACATGTCACTCTAGATCATTGCACATCCCGGTACACCGCCGGAGTCATTCATATAGAGTCATATTTTGTTCCAGTATCGAGTTGTAATTCTTGAGTTGTAAGTAAATAAAAGTGTGATGATCATCATTATTAGAGCATTGTCCCATGTGAGGAAAAGTTGATGGAGGCTATGATTCCCTCACAAGTTGGGATGAGACTCCGGACTTAAATAAAATAAAAAGAGGCCAAAGAGCCCAAAATATTTTGAGAAGACATGATTGCTTTATTAGTATGCTTGAAGTATTATTGTTTTTATGTCAATATTAAACTTTTGTTTTGAATCTTATGGATCTGAACATTCATGCCACAATAAAGAAAATTGTATTGATAAATTTGTTAGGTAGCATTTCACATCAAAAATTATGTTTTTATCATTTACCTACTCGAGGACGAGCAGGAAATAAGCTTGGGGATGTTTGATAAGTCTCCAACGTATCTATAATTTTTTATTGTTCCATGCTATTATATTATCTGTTTTGGATGTTTTATATGCATTAATATGCTATTTTATATTATTTTTGGGACTAACTTATTAACCTAGTGCCCAGTGCCGGTTTCTGTTTTTTCCTTGTTTTTGACTTTTACAGAAAAGGAATACCAAACGGAGTCCAAACGGAATAAAACTTTACGGTGATTTTTCTTGGACCAGAAGAAACCCATGAGACTTGGAGAGGAGGCCAGAAGCCGTACGGGGAGGCCAGAAGCCGTACGGGGAGGCCATAAGCCGTAGGGGCGCGCCCCTCCTGGGGCGTGCCCCTAGGGCTTGTGGGACCCTCGGAGACCTTCCAACCCTAATTCCTCCACTATATATTCTCAAATATTCCCCCTATACCAGAGGGCACACCAAAAATACTTTTCCGCCGCCGCAAGCTTCTGTTCCCATGAGATCCCATCTTGGGGCCTTTTCCGGCACTCCGCCGAAGGGGGATTCGATCACGGAGGACCTCTACACCAACCTTGTTACCCTTTCGATGATGTGTGAGTAGTTTACTACAGACCTACGGGTCCATAGCTAGTAGCTAGATGGCTTCTTCTCTCTCTTTGATCTTCAATACAATGTTCTCCTCGACGTTCTTGGAGTTCTATTCGATGTAATCTTCTTTTGCGGTGCTTTTGTTGAGATCCGATGAATTGTGGATTTATGATCGGGTTATCTATGAATATTATTCGAGTCTTCTCTGAACTCTTTTATGCATGATTGAGATAGCTTTGTATTTCTCTCCGATCTATCGATTTGGTTTGGCCAACTAGATGTTGCGGTGTCCTCACCCAGTGACAGAAGGGGTAGCGAGGCACATATTATATTGTTGCCATTAAGGATAAAAAGATGGGGTTTATATCATATTGCTTGAGTTTATCCCTCTACATCATGTCATCTTGCTTAAGGCGTTGCTCTATTCTTATGAACTTAATACTCTAGATGTAGGCAGGAGTCGGCCGATGTGTGGAGTAATAGTAGTAGATGCAGAATCGTGTCGGTCTACTTGTCACGATCATGATGCCTATATTCATGATCATTGCCTTAGATGTCTTCATAATTATGCACTTTTCTATCAATTGCTCAACAGTAATTTGTTTACCTATCGTATGCTTTCTTCAAGAGAGAAGCCTCTAGTGAAACCTATGGCCCCCGGGTCTATTTTCCATCATATATTTTCAGATCTATAAACCAAAAAACCCAAACATACCTTGCTACAATTTATTTATATTTACTTTAGTATGCCTTTTATTTATCTTTTATACTTATCTCTATTAGATCTCACTCTTGTTCGTGACCGTGAAGGTATTGACAACCCCTTTTTTGCGTTGTGCGCAAGTGTTTGTTAGTTTGTGCAGGTGCATATATTGGAGACTTGCTTGTGCCTCCTACTGGATTGATACCTTAGTTCTTAACTGAGGGAAATACTTATCTCTACTTTGTTGCATCACCCTTTCCTCTTCAAGGGAAAAACCAACACAAGCTCAAGAAGTAGCAGGTTCCCGCCGGAAAACTACTCGGATTTATTGTTTCCCACACAGGGATCAAGGCCAATCCGGCTAAAATCCAAGCCCTGTCCGAGCTAGCAATACCCACGGAGCTTAAACACGTCTAGAAGCTGGCAGGCTCCGTGGCAGCCCTGAGTCCCTTCATCTCCTGCCTTGGTGAAAAGGCATTGCCACTCTACAGATTGCTCAAAAAGACCAAAAACTTCGAGTGGACGGATGAGGCAACCGCTGCACTGGAGGAAATAAAAACAATACTAGCAAGCAACCCCATACTAGCTGCACCGGGCATTGGCGAACCCATGTTATTATACATCTCGACCACAAATCAAGTGGTGAGCGCGGTACTCGTGGTAGAACAAGAAGCGGAGGGCCACAAGTTCTGGGTCCAGAAGCCAGTCTACTATGTATCAGAAGTGCTTACCCCGTGCAAGTCTCGATATCCAAATTATCAGAAGATAGCCTATACAGTTTTCATGGCATCCCAAAAAATCCGACACTACTTTCAAGAGTGTTCGGTTATAGTGGCATCCGAGGTACCCTTGAATGACATCATTAATAATAGGGACGCCACGGGCCGCATTGCCAAATGGGCCATAGAGCTCCTTCCCTTCAAAATTGTGTAGAAACCACGTCGAGCTATCAAATCTCAGGTGTTGGCGGATTTCCTGGCCGAATGGACAGAAGCCGAGCTCCTCCGGGAATATAGTACATATTCACATTGGACAATGTACTTTGACGGCTCTAAAATGTTAGCCAGACTGGGGGCTGGGGTGATCCTTACATCTCCCACGGGCGACAACATTCGGTACGTCCTACAGATCATGTACGCAAACTCTAACAATGCAGCCGAATACAAGGCCCTGTTGCACGGTCTTCAGATGGCAATGTCAATGGGCGTACAGTGGCCCGAGGTGCGGGGAGACTCGAACCTCGCTATCTCCCAAGTCAACAGCGAATTTGATGCCAAAGACCCAAAAATGGCGGCATATAGAAATGTCGTCCTTAAAATATCGGCCCGATTTGAAGGGTTATAATTTCACCATGTCTCTAGAGACAGTAACCAAGCCGCGGATGTCCTTGCCCACACGGGTGCTAAACGTGACCCAGTACCTAAGAACACCTTATTGGAATGGCTCTTCAAGCCATCCGTGGTGTGGCAAGACGAGGACAATGGCGCGATAGCCAATGGGCCCGAGCAGATCGTCCCTTTGGAAATTGAGCCAGACGACGACATCATCGGTGGCTCAGCACTCGAAGAAACACCTTCGGCTCACGAAGTCATGGTCGTAATTGCACCATGGGCCGAGCCATTCCTTGTCTATCTTCTATGGCAAGAGCTCCCCGATGATCAGACCGAGGCACGACGCATAGTCCGGTGATCTAAAGCCTATAAGGTCCACGAGGGTGAGCTGTATAAGAAAAGCACTACTGGAGTCCTCCAAAGATGCATATCTGAAGAGGAGGGGCAACAACTTCTGGCTGAGATACACACCAGCATGGCGGCCATCACACGACAGCTCGGGCTTTGGTAAGCAAGGCCTTCCGAGCAGGGTTTTTCTGGCCCACCGCTCGCGCAGACGCACGTACTCTAGTCCAACACTGCGTTCGGTGTTACCTTTTTGCAAATCAAAGCCATATGCCCCCCACGGCTCTCCGGACAATACCGATCACCTGGCCATTGCACGGTCTGGGGGCTCGACATGGTCGGACCACTTAAAGGGGGGGACCAAGAAAAAGAAATATTTACCGGTTATGGTCGACAAATTCACTAAATGGATCGAGGCAAAACCAGTAACTTCAGCAGAATCTGGACCAGTTGTCGACTTTATATCCAGCGTGGTATGCCATTATGGTGTTCCCCACAGCATAATCACAGACAATGGATCCAATTTCACAGCCCAGAAAGTTAAAGACTGGTGCGCTAACATGGGCATAAAGCTCGACTATGCTTCGGTGTATCACCCACAAACTAATGGACAGGTAGAACGGGCCAATGGACTAATCATGAGTGGCATAAAGCCTCGTCTGGTTTGTTCCCTGAAAGAATCTGATTGCCACTGGGTAGAGGAGCTCGACTCCTTATTATGGGGACTGCACACCACCCCTAACCGGTCAACAGGATACACACCTTTTTTCATGGTGTACGATGCAGAAGCAGTTCTCCCATGTGATCTCATCCATGACGCACCTAGAATACGCATGTACGAAGAAAAGGAAGCCGAGCTAGATCGGCAGGACGACCTGGACGCCCTGGAAGGAGAGCGCGACATTGCTCGGGCACGCTCTACATTCTATCAACAGCAAGCCCGGCGCTATCAGAGCAGGGAAGTTCGGGCGAAGGCATACAATGTAGGCGAACTCGTCCTCCGCCTCCCTGAGAAGCAGAAGAACAAGCTCTCACCCAAATGGGAGGGCCCTTTCATAATAGATGAAGTACTAGCAGGAGGGGCGTATCGTCTTTGCAATCCATCGAACAATCGCCTCGAACCAAACCCGTGGAACGCAGCTCGGCTTCGGCGCTTCTACGGCTAGTTCGGTGTCGTCATTTTAACTCCCCTTTTTCTTTGTTTTAGTTTTTTCTTTTTACCTTTATGGAGCTGTCACCTCCCGGTCTATGTTCGGATAAACCAAACTGCGTTACGTTCCTTAAGTATACATCTTCAAATGTACCACCCAGATCTACCTGGGGGCTCCTTTTAAAGAAGCCAATTAATATAATTTTCGTGCACGTATTCGTCTTGACTGTGCTCACACCCTTCCCGTACCTTTCAAGCCATTATATGCACCTATTTTACTTAAGTTTTTGCCAAGCTGGGTTGCCTGGCTCCTGTGCTTACCCCCTACGTTCCCGATTGTTTGGCTAGGGGGCAAAGGGAGCACCTCTGCGATTGCTATGACCGGGTCAGCCGTGTACGTACCTCAGACGGGTGAAGCCGAAAGCTAGCGCTCTTGAGAAAATAATGGGACAGCCTCGAGGGAAGTGAAGATAATCAGGTGCTCACCACCAAAATCCTGGGGTCAGTTCCCAACATGACTAACACCCGCATACTACATGTATCCGGATACAATGTTTATGGTCAACATGTCAAACCTGAAGAAAGGAACCCTTGGAGGAACTATTTTCTTTGGAAGATGTTTCTTACGTTAAAAAGTAATATAACATAACTCTCCGCACACGCTTTTGTCTGTTTACACCAAATGGCCAGATTGTCTGGTTACCCGAAGTGATTCCCTGTTTCTCAGGTCACATAGTATGGAACACTCTCCGACCACTAGCTGGGGAGGCAGAAGCCGATGGCCGGTTAAGACAGCGTTTTCAATGTGGATCGAGAAGGCTTGATGTATAGTACATAGATACATAGAATCAAGCACCCTACTCTTTGTCAATATTGTCTATCAAGTTGTCCAGGGCACAGTCCTCTTGGGAGTACCGAGCAGCAGGCATCACTTGGTTATACACTAGGCGAAGCGGTATTTCTTGCCTGTCTGGCCTCGCTGGTCCAACACAAGCCATATGTTCTGGCTCGAGTTTGGTAAACCGGGTCTTCACCATCGCCCAGGCCTCGCGCGCTCCTTCTCGACAAGCCGATATCTTCCATAACTCAGAACGACGCCGCGCTCCTTTAAAGCGATTGGCCAATTCGGCCATGCCTTCCGGAGGTGTCTCTGTCAGCCATAACGCCTTGACCATACTTTTCATGGCTTTCCGAGCTCTCTCGTGCACAATGGACAGCTCCTTCAAAAGGTTCCCTCCAAATGAGCTGACATCTTCTTCGGGACGCCCCGTCAGGAGACCTAGCACAAGGCATGACATGTCCTTTACATTAAAACACTGCGAGTATCTACATACATGTAAGTCAAACTATAACTTACCGAACATGCCGCCTTTCAATCTCTGGTTCTCCTCAAGGGCTTTCACCAATTGAGATTTTAAACTCTCGATTTCTTTGGCCTGTTGCTGGTTTTCCGCATTCAGTTTGTTCTTTTCCTCATGGCTTCGTGATACGTCTCCAACGTATCTATTATTTTTGCTTGTTCCATGCTGTTATATTATTATTCTTGGATGTTTTATAATCATTTATAGCAACTTTATATCAGTTTTTGGGACTAACCTATTGACATAGTGCCCAGTGCCAGTTGTTGTTTTTTGCTTGTTTTTTACTTCGCAGAATATCAGTACCAAACGGAGTCCAAACGCAGCGAAACTTTTTAGAGATTTTTTTTGGACCAGAAGGCACATAGTGGGCCAAAGAAGTACCAGAGGGGAGGCCCGTGGGGAGCACTACCCACCAGGGCGCGCCCAGGAGCCCAGGTGCGCCCAGGAGGGTTGTGCCCCCCATGTAGCCCACCCGCACTGCCTCTTCACCCTATAAATTCCCAAATAATCCAGAAACCCTAGGGTGGATCAATGAAACACAATTCCAGCCGCCTCAAGTTCCAGAACCACGAGATCCAATCTAGACACCATCACGGAGGGGTTCATCATCCTCATTGGTGCCTCTCCGATGATGCGTGAGTAGTTCACCATAGACCTAAGGGTTCGTAGGCAGTAGCTAGATGGCTTCTTCTCTCTTTTTGATTATCAATACAATGGTCTCTTGGAGATCTATTTGATGTAACTCTTTTTGCGGTGTGTTTGTTGGGATCTGATGAACTTTGAGTTTACGATCAGATCTATATCCATGAATATTATTTGAGTTTTCTTTGATCTCTTATATGCATGATTACTTATAGCCTCGTATTTCTTCTTCGAATCTTTGGTTTAGTTAGGCCAACTAGATCGATTTTTCTTGCCATGGGAAGAGGTGCTTTGTGATGGGTTCGATCTTGTGGTGTTCTTTCCAAGTGATAGAAGGGGCAGCAAGACACGCATGTATCGTTGCTATTAAGGATAACAAGATGGGGGATATTCCTACATGAATAGATCTCGTCTACATCATGTCATCGTTCTTATTGCATTACTCCGTTTCTCCATGAACTTAATACACTAGATGCATGTTGGATAGCGGTCGATGTGTGGAGTAATAGTAGTAGATGCAGGCAGGAGTCGGTCTACTAATCTTGGACGTGATGCCTATATATTGATCATTGCCTTGGATATCGTCATAATTATTCGATCTTCTATCAATTGCCCAATAGTAATTTGTTTACCCACCGTGTGCTATTTCTGGAGAGAAGCCACTAGTGAAATCTATGGCCCCCGAGTCTATTCTTTGTCATATTTGCTTTGAGATCTTTTTTTATTCACTTTTATTTTCATATCTATTATTCCAAAAACCCAAAAGTACCTTGCTGCACTTTTTTTATTACTTATTTTATTTCTTGTTTTATCGAGAGCTATTTATCCAAACTATCACAAATTTATCTATCTTTTTACCGTGGAGGGATTGACAACCCCTCTTACGCGTCGGGTTGCAAGTATTTGTTCTTTGTGTGCAGGTACTGTTTACATAGTGTTGCTTGGTTCTCCTACTCGATTGATACCTTGGTTTCATAACTGAGGGAAATACCTACCGTAGTTGTACTACATCATCCCTTCCTCTTTGGGGAAATACCGACGTAGTTCAAGCGACATCAAAAGGAATTTCTGGCGCCGTTGCTGGGGAGGATCAAGTCAAGATCTATCAGGTTCCTAATCACAAATCTCATCTCCTTGCAATTTATATTATTTTCCATTTGCCTCTTTTTTTCATCTCCCCCACTTCACAAAAATTTGCCGTTTTATTCGCCCTCTTTTTCGTTCGCCGTTTTCTCGTCAGATATATCTTTTTGTTTGCAATCTTGTTTGCGTAGTCACGATGACTCAAGAAAACACCAAGTTGTGTGATTTTTCCAATACCAATAACAAAGATTTTATTAGCACTCTGATTGCTCCTCCCGCCACTAGTGCGGAATCTTGTGATATTAATGCCGCTTTGTTGAATCTTGTTATGAAAGATCAATTTTCCAGTACTCCTAATGAGGATACCGCGTCCCATCTACACACATTCGTAGAATTGTGTGATATGCAAAAGAAAAAAGATGTGGACAATGATATTGTGAAGTTGAAATTATTTCCTTTCTCTTTGAGGGATCGTGCAAAAATTTGGTTTTCTTCTTTGCCTCGCAATAGTATCGATTCTTGGGATAAGTGCAAAGATGCTTTTATTACTAAGTATTTTCTGCCCACGAAAATGATTTCCCTTAGAACTCAAATCATGAATTTTAAGCAACTTGAGCATGAACATGTTTCACAATCTTGGGAAAGAATGAAGTTGATGCTAAGGAATTGTCCTACTCATGGTTTAAATGTTTGGATGATCATACAAAGTTTTTATGCGGGATTGAACTTTGTTTCTAGAAATATTTTAGATTCCGTCGCGGGTGGTAATTTTACGAAAATTACTTTGGGTGAAGCTACTAAATTTCTATATAATATCATGGCAAATTATTCACAATGGCATACCGAAAGAGCACCTAGTAGTAAAAAAGTTAATTCGGTTGAAGAAATTAGTACTTTGAGTGAAAAAGTTGATGCTCTTATGAAATTGGTTGCTAATAAAAGTGCTCCTATTGATCTTAATGACGTGACTTTGTCTAGTTTGATTGAGTAAAATAGTGATCCCGTAGATGTGAATTTTGTCTCGTGAAACAATTTTAATAACAATGCTTATACAGGTAATTTTAATCCTAGACCGTTTCATGGGAATTCCTCTAATAATTATGGTAATTCCTACAGTAATTCTTCTTACAATAGTAATAGGAACCCCGCTGATCTTGAGAGTAATATTAAAGAATTTATCAATGCTCAAAAGGTTTTCAATACTACGATAGAAGAAAAGTTGAATAAGATTGATAATATGTCTAGAAGCATTGATAGAATTTCTCATGATGTAGAAAATCTCAAGTTAAAAACTTTTGCACCCAAGGTTGATGAATCAATTAAAGCTTTATATGTTTCTATGGATGAAAGTAAGAAAAGACCCGCTATGCTTAGAGCTAAAAGAGAATTTTTAGAAAGAGCGTTTTCTAGTGATTGCTTTCATAAAAATGATGAAGATCTTAAAGTGATTGGTGTTTCTTCTATTGATTCCTTGTTTAGTGAAATTAAAATTGATGATAAAGGGACTGAAGAAGAGTCAACTTTAGCTAGAGGGCATCCCGATAATTTGGAGGGTGAAAATCTTGATGAAAATTTTGATAAAAGTGGGTTTGGAGAGGTCAAAACTTTAACTAGTCATGTGCCCACTCTTTTGGATTACAAAGAATTTAATTATGATAATTGCTCTTTGATTGAATGTATTTCTTTGTTGCAATCCATGATAAATTCACCCCATGCTTATGAACAAAATAAAGCTTTTACTAAACATATCGTAGATGCCATGATGAAAGCTTTGGAAGAAAAATTGGAGTTAGAGATTTCAATTCCTAGAAAATTACATGATGAATGGGAACCTACCATTAAAGTCAAGATTAAAAATTATGAGTGTTTTGCTTTATGTGATTTGGGTGCTAGTGTTTCCACAGTTCCGAAATCTTTATGTGATGTGCTTGGTCTTACCGATATTGAAGAATGTTCTCTTAATTTGCACTTGGCGGATTCTACTATTAAAAATCCTTTGGGAAGAATTAATGATTTTCTTATTCTTTCAAATAGAAATTATGTGCCCATAGATTTTATTGTTCTTGATATTGATTGCAATCCGTCTTGTCCAGTTATACTTGGTAGACCGTTTTTACGCACTATTGGTGCCGTGATTGATATGAAAGAAGGCAATATTAAATTTCAATTTCCACTAAGAAAGGGGATAGAACACTTCCCTAGAACAAGAATTAGGCCACCATATTAATCAGTCATGAGGGCATCCTATGGATCAAAAACTAAAGATGACAATACTTGAATCTATGCATTATGCCTAGCTAGGGACATAAAACAATTGCGCTTGTTGGGAGGCAACCCAATGAATAAAATTTATTTTTACCTTTTTATTTATGTTCTTGAGTGTTTGCACAATTATTCCTCTGTTATGATTGTGTTTTTTATGTTTTAGTTAGTATTTGTGCCAAGTAAAGCCTTTGAGATAGCTTTGGTGATAGTTGATTTGATCCTGTTGAAAAACAGAAACTTTTTCGTCCAGTAAGAGAATTGTTTAAATTCACATAAGCAACCAAAAATTCTGAATTTTTTACAAAAGATTTATATACAAATTTCCTATGATCTATTAATATTTCAGAATTTTTGGGGTTACATAAGTACAAGAACAATGCGCATCTTTACAGACTGTTCTGTTTTTGACAGATTCTGTTTTCTTTGCATTGTGTGCTTATTTTGATGAATCTATGGATTGTATCGGGGGGTATAAGCCATGGGAAAGTTAGAATACAGTATATATTATGCAATAACAAAAGTTGAATGGGTTTGCACCAGTACTTAAAGTAAAGATTGGTTTTCTTATACTAACGGATCTCACGAAGGTTTTGTTAAGTTTTGTGTGATTGAAGTTTTCAAGTTTTGGGTGAGATCGCGATGGATGAAGGAATAAGGAGTGAAAAGAGCCTAAGCTTGGGGATGACCCATGGCACCCCAAGTTAATATTCAAGGAGAACCAAGCAACTAAGCTTGGGGATGCCCCGGAAGGCATCCCCTCTTTCTTCTAACGACCATCGGTATTCTACTTGGAGCTATATTTTTATTCGTCACATATCATGAGCTTTGCTTGGAGCGTCTTGTATTATATGAGGCTTTGCTTATTTTTATTTTTAGTTTGTCACAAGTATCCTTGCTGTACACACCTATTTGATAGAGCCAAAATTATGCTATGATTTGTTAAAATTGCTCTTTATGCTTCACTTAAATTTTTTGAGCTATGGAATTGCTCTAGTGCTTCACTTATATCTTTTTTAGCACGGTATGCTTTAATAATTTTGAAGAAATGCTCTCATGCTTCACTTAGATTTATTTGGGAGTTAGTAAATTTTTGAATAAATTCTCTTATGCTTCACTTATATTATTTTGAAAGACGAAAAATTTTATGCTCATGTTCTTCACTTAAATTTGTTTGAGCTTGTCAAAAGCAATTGCAATTTATGAAACTAGTCCCAAAGTGATAGATATTCAAGAGGGGTATAGTAAAAACTTTCATGAAGATCATTGGACAAAATAAACTTGATTCTTTGTAATAGTTTTGAGATATGATGATAGTGATATGTGAGTCATGTTGGTGAGTAATTATGCTTTAGTAAGAATATTGGTGTTAAGGTTTGTGATTCCCTATGCAAGCACGAAAGTCAACAATTATGCAATGAAATTACATCCTACTTATGGTGCATTATTCGGTGTTAGTTATGCTTAATGCTTGCTTATGTGAATTTTTGTTTCTTGGTTGGTTGCTTCTCAATCTTTTTGCTAGCCTCCACTCGTACTAAGTAGAAATACTACTTGTGCATCCAAAATCTTTAAACCCAGTTTTGCCATATGAGTCCACCATACCTACCTATATGCGGTATTCCCATGCCATTCTAAGCAAATTTGTATGTGCCATCTCTAATTTTCAAAATAAATTTCCTTTTTGTGTGCTTGTACCGCTCATGAAGCGGCAGGGGGTGGCCAATATTTTCCATGCTAGATGTATTATTCTCAAGATGAGTGTTTATTCACTTGTCATTGCACGAGAGTACGGCGGTAATAGGGATGCCCAGTCCTGAAATGAAAAAGAAATTTACTTTATGTTGTCAAATAATAAATTTCTTGGAAAGTGTTGGTATGGACGGTACCCATGGATACGGCTAGCCGTGGAGTGTGAAGGAGTGGTGGAAAAAGGAATAAACTTTATTTTATGTTTGGGAACCGCCTATGATATATATAGCATGGAAAGTATTGGGAATTACTCGGTCGTTCTCGTTGACGGGAAAAGTATGCCTCTCAAAAAAAATTATCTCTCAATTTAAGCTTTGAGATCTGGCACCTCTACAAATCCCTGCTTCCCTCTGCGAAGGGCCTATCTATTTACTTTATGCAATTTTTTTATTTTTATTCGAGTCTCCATCTTCTCTTATAAAGCACCAATTAGGGAGCACTATGATCATACTTGAGCATTGGATGCAGCTAATATGCGAGTGTGTTTCCTGAATGGGTCAATGATTGAGCATGATGGGCTAGGGATAACTTTCTTTAGTGTTGGTATTTTGAAAGACATGGTTGCTTGTTGATATGCTTGAGTATTGAAATCTTCATGTCAAAACTAGACTATTTCTTTGAACCATATAAAAGTCCAAATGTCCATGCTACAAAAGAAAAGAATATGTGATGAACATGTTAGGCAGCATTCCACATCAAAAATTCTATTTTTATCATTTACCTACTCGAGGACGAGTAGGAATTAAGCTTGGGGATGCTGATACATCTCCAACGTATCTATAATTTTTGCTTGTTCCATGCTGTTATATTATCATTCTTGGATGTTTTATAATCATTTTATAGCAACTTTATATCATTTTTTGGGACTAACATATTGACATAGTGCCCAGTGCTAGTTCCTGTTTTTTGCTTGTTTTTACTTCGCAGAATATCAGTACCAAACGGAGTCCAAACGCAACGAAACTTTTTGGAGATTTTTTCTGGACCAGAACCCATCACAAAGCACCTCTTCCCATGGCAAGAAAAATCGATCTAGTTGGCCTAACTAAACCAAAGATTCGAAGAAGAAATACAAGGCTATAAATAATCATGCATATAAGAGATCAAAGAAAACTCAAATAATATTCATGGATATAGATCTGATCATACACTCAAAGTTCATCGGATACCAACAAACACACCGCAAAAAGAATTACATCAAATAGATCTCCAAGGGACCATTGTATTGAGAATCAAAAAGAGAGAAGAAGCCATCTATCTACTGCCTACGGACCCTTAGGTCTATGGTGAACTACTCACGCATCATCGGAGAGGCACCAATGAGGATGATGAACCCCTCCGTGATGGTGTCTAGATTGGATCTCGTGGTTCTGGAACTTGCGGCGGCTGGAATTGTTTTTCATCGGCTCTTCTAGGGTTTCTGGAATATCTGGGTATTAATAGAGATGAGAGGCGGTGGAGAGGATACCCGTGGGCCCCACTACCCACCAGGGCATGCCAGGGGCCTCTAGCGCGCCGTGGTGCCTTGTGGGTCCCACAAGCCTCCGCTCTTGCACTTCCTTGGCTCCTAAGTTGTCTTCTGGGCAGAATAAAATCTCCAAAAAGTTTCGCTGTGTTTGGACTCTGTTTGATATGGATATTCTGTGAAGTAAAAAACAAGCAAAAAACAGCAACTGGCACTGGGCACTATGTCAATAGGTTAGTCCCAAACAGTGATATAGAGTTGCTAGTAAATGAATGTAAAACATCCAAGATTGATAATATAACAGCATGGAACAATAAAAAATTATAGATACGTTGGAGATGTATCACACATCGATCGCTATCCAGCATGCATCTACTGTATTAAGTTCATGGAAAAACGGAGTAATGCAATAAGAACGATGACATGATGTAGACAAGATAAACTCACGTATGAATAAACCCCATCTTGTTACCCTTAATAGCAACGATACATGTGTGTCATGTCTCTTTCTGTCACTAAGATTGAGCACCGCAAGATCGAACCCATCACAAAACACCTCTTCCCATGGCAAGATAAATCAATCTAGTTGGCCAAACCAAACCAATAAATCGGAGAAGAAATACGAGGCTATAATAATCATGCATAAAAGAGTTCAACAAGGACTCAAATAATATTCATGGATAGAACTGATCATAAACTCACAATTCATCAGATCCCAACAAACACACCGCAAAAAAGAATTACATCAAGTAGATCTCCAAGAACATCAAGGAGAACATTGTATTGAAGATAAAAAAG
This sequence comes from Thinopyrum elongatum, assembly GCA_011799875.1. Lineage (NCBI taxonomy): Eukaryota > Viridiplantae > Streptophyta > Magnoliopsida > Poales > Poaceae > Thinopyrum > Thinopyrum elongatum. The sequence continues at coordinate 431,346,612 of CM022303.1, forward strand.
AGAAAATAAGCCATCTAGCTACTAACTACGGACCCGTAGGTCTGTGATAAACTACTCACGCATCATCGGGGGGGCAACAGGGATGATGAAGAACCCCTCCGTGATCGTTGCCCCCTCCGGCAGAGTGCCGGAAAAGGCCTCTAGATTAGACCTCGTGGTTTTGGAACTTGCAGCGGTGGAAAAAGTATTTCGTCGAATCCCCTAGGGTTTTTGGGATTTTAGAGTATTTATAGAGGCGGAGGTAGGTCAAGGCGGTTCCCGTGGGCCCCACTACCCACCAGGGCGCGCCAGGGGCCTCTAGTGTGCCCTGGTGCCTATTGGGCACCACGGGCCTCCTCTCATGGCCTCCAGAAGCTTCCAGGGTCTCTTTTCACCAAAAAAAATCTCTAAAAAGTTTCGTGGCATTTGGACTTCGTTCGGTATTGATATTCTGCAAACTAAAAAACAAGCAAAAAAATAGCAACTCGCACTGGGCACTATGTCAATAGGTTAGTCCCAAAAAATGATATAAAGTTGCTAGAAAATGTATATAAAACATCCAAGGTTGATCATATAACATCATGGAACAATAAAAAACTATAGATATGTTAGAGACGTATCAAACCACGCCAAAAATACTCCGCGTCTGCATTGCGTTTGCACACTCCAATCCCATCCCTTTACTTTCTTACAAATTGCATGCTTTACCCTTTCCGTTGCCTATACTCTTGTCATGCTTGCTTGAGATGTATTGGGTGCCCTTTAATATGTGATAAACTCCACCTTAACTTGAAGAAATTAAAATTTGCCACTTCTACTTGTTAAGGGTCTAATCACCCCCCCTCTAGACCCCTCTTCTCGATCCTTTCATGCATAGATCAGGGCCACCGTGTTTTCTGATCAGTGCCACCAAGATGGGTCAAAAGTGTGTAATGGTTGGATTTTGTGTGGAGGCTATATATACCCCTCCACCCTCCTCTTACTAAGTAAGAGAGCCATCAGAACGTGCCTACACTTCCACCATTCATTTTCTGAGAGAGAACCACCTACTCATGTGCTGAGATCAAGAGTTTCCATTCCTACCATTTGAACCTTGATTTCTAGCCTTCCCCAAGTTGCTTTCCACTCTAAAATTTCTTCCACCATAGCCAAATCTGTGAGAGAGAGTTGGGTGTTGGGGAGACTATCATTTGAAGCTCAAGAGCAAGGAGTTCATCATCAACACACCATCTATTACCTTTCGGAGAGTGGTGTCTCCTAGATTGGTTAGGTGTCGCTTGAGCCTCCAACATGATGTGGAGTTGAACCAAGAAGTTTGTAAGGGCAAGGAGAGCGCCTACTTCGTGAAGATCTACCTGAGCGAGGCAAGTTCTTCGTGGGCGATGGCCATGGTGGGATAGACAAGGTCGCTTCTTTGTGGACCCTTCATGGGTAGAGCCCTCCGTGGACTCGCGCAGCCGTTACCCTTCGTGGGTTGAAGTCTCTATCAACATGGACGTACGATAGCACCACCTATCAGAACCACGCCAAAAATACTCCGCGTCTTCATTGCGTTTGCACACTCCAATCCCATCCCTTTACTTTCTTGCAAATTGCATGATTTACCCTTTCCGTTGCCTATACTCTTGTCATCCTCGCTTGAGATGTATTGGGTGCCCTTTAATATGTGATAAACTCCACCTTAACTTGAAGAAATTAAAATTTGCCACTTCTACTTGTTAAGGGTCTAATCACCCCCCCTCTAGACCCCTCTTCTCGATCCTTTCATGCATAGATCAGGGCCACCGTGTTTTCTGATCAGTGCCACCAAGATGGGTCAAAAGTGTGTAATGGTTGGATTTTGTGTGGAGGCTATATATACCCCTCCACCCTCCTCTTACTAAGTAAGAGAGCCATCATAACGTGCCTACACTTCCACCATTCATTTTCTGAGAGAGAACCACCTACTCATGTGTTGAGATCAAGAGTTTCCATTCCTACCATTTGAACCTTGATTTCTAGCCTTCCCCAAGTTGCTTTCCACTCAAATCCTTCTTCCACCATAGCCAAATCTGTGAGAGAGAGTTGGGTGTTGGGGAGACTATCGTTTGAAGCACAAGAGCAAGGAGTTCATCATCAACACACCGTCTATTACCTTTTGGAGAGTGGTGTCTCCTAGATTGGTTAGGTGTCACTTGGGAGGCTCCGACAAGATTGTGGAGTTGAACCAAGGAGTTTGTAAGGGCAAGGAGATTGACTACTTCATGAAGATCTACCCGAGTGAGGCAAATCCTTCATGGGCGATGGCCATGGTGGGATAGACAAGGTTGCTTCTTCATGGACCCTTCATGGGTGGAGCCCTCCATGGACCCGCGCAGCCGTTACCCTTCGTGGGTGGAAGTCTCCATCAACGTGGACGTACTATAGCACCACCTATCGGAACCACGCCAAAAATACTCCGCGTCTACATTGCGTTTGCACACTCCAATCCCATCCCTTTACTTTCTTGCAAATTGCATGCTTTACCCTTTCCGCTGCCTATACTCTTGTCATGCTTGCTTGAGATGTATTGGGTGCCCTTTAATATGTGCTAAACTCCACCTTAACTTGAAGAAATTCAAAACTGCCACTTTTACTTGTTAAGGGTCTAATCACTCCCCTCTAGAGCCCTCTTCTCGATCCTTTCATGCACAGATCGGTGCCACTGAGTTTTCTGATCGGTGCCACCGAGATGGGTCAAAAGTGTGTAACAGTTGGATTTTGTGAGGCTATATATACCCCTCCACCCTCCTCTTACTAAGTAAGAGAGCCATCAGAACGTGCCTACACTTCCACCATTCATTTTCTGAGAGAGAACCATCTACTCATATGTTGAGATCAAGAGTTTCCATTCCTACCATTTGAACCTCTATTTCTAGCCTTCCCCAAGTTGCTTTCCGCTCAAATCCTTCTTCCACCATAGCAAAATATGTGAGAGAGAGTTGAGTGTTGGGGAGACTATCATTTGAAGCACAAGAGCAAGGAGTTCATCATCAACACATCGTCTATTTCCTTTTGGAGAGTGGTGTCTCCTATATTGGTTAGGTGTCGCTTGGGAGCCTCCGACATGATGTGGAGTTGAACCAAGAAGTTTGTAAGGGCAAGGAGATCTCCTACTTCGTGAAGATCTACCCGAGTGAGGCAAGTCCTTCGTGGGTGATGACCATGGTGGGATAGAAAAGGTTGCTCCTTCGTGGACCCTTCGTGGGTGGAGCCCTCCGTGGACTCGCGCAGCCGTTACCCTTCATGGGTTGAAGTCTCCGTCAACGTGGACGTACTATAGCACCACCTATCGGAACCACGCCAAAAATCTTCGTGTCTCCATTGGGTTTGCACACTTCAATCCCATCCCTTTAGTTTCTTGCAAATTGCATGCTTTAGCCTTTCCGCTGCCTATACTCTTGTCATGCTTGCTTGAGATGTATTGGGTGCCCTTTAATATGTGATAAACTCCACCTTAACTTGAAGAAATTAAAATTTGCCACTTCTACTTGTTAAGGGTCTAATCACCCCCCCTCTAGACCCCTCTTCTCGATCCTTTCATGCATAGATCAGGGCCACCGTGTTTTCTGATCAGTGCCACCAAGATGGGTCAAAAGTGTGTAATGGTTGGATTTTGTGTGGAGGCTATATATACCCCTCCACCCTCCTCTTACTAAGTAAGAGAGCCATCAGAACGTGCCTACACTTCCACCATTCATTTTCTCAGAGAGAACCACCTACTCATGTGTTGAGATCAAGAGTTTCCATTCCTACCATTTGAACCTTGATTTCTAGCCTTGCTCAAGTTGCTTTCCGCTCAAATCCTTCTTCCACCATAGCCAAATCTGTGTGAGACAGAGAGAGAGTTGAGTGTTGGGGAGACTATCATTTGAAGCACAAGAGAAAGGAGTTCATCATCAACACCGTTTATTTCCTTTTGGAGGGTGGTGTCTCCTAAATTGGTTATGCACTTGGGAGCCTCCGACATGATGTGGAGTTGAACCAAGAAGTTTGTAAGGGCAAGGAGATCGCCTACTTCGTGAAGGTCTACCCGAGTGAGGCAAGTCCTTCGTGGGCGATGGCCATGGTGTGATAGACAAGGTTGCTTCTTCGTGGACCCTTCGTGGGTGGAGCCCTCCGTGGACTCGCGCAGCCGTTACCCTTCGTGGGTTGAAGTCTCCATCAACGTGGACGTACGATAGCACCACCTATTGGAACCACGCCAAAAATCTTCGTGTCTCCATTACGTTTGCCTTCTCCAAACCCTTCCCTTTTACCTTCATATGCAATGTTTTACATTCCGCTGCTATACTCTTAGAATTGCATGTGTAGGTTGATTGATTGACTTGTCATAATTGCTAAAATCTACCCACAACTAAAATTGGAAAAAGAAAAGATTTTTATTTGGTCAAGTAGTCTAATCACCCCCCTCCCTCTAGACATACTTTCGATCCTACAGACTTTCTGAAGATGGAATAAAGTTATCCCCGCCTAGCACCCGCCTCGGCAGTGCTTCTAGCGCCGTCGGAGGGTGTGTGGAGGTGTGTATCCGGTGGATCTCGTGGGATTCGATCGATGTTTGTTTTTGGTGGATCCACTTATATCTGGTCTTCGTTCATCTGAGTTTGCGTGCCTGCAGGTTGGATCGTTTCGATCTATGCTTCTGTTCATCGACGACGGTTGTTGACCTGGTGCGTTGGTCCTATGCGGCCTTAGCACGATGACTTTTCGACTGCCTACTAAACAAGGTTTGCCGGGCTCCGAGGGAGGGGCAATGACGGCGGCACGCCTTTGACCCATTCCACTGCTTGTAGTCGTCGTTAGGTGGTCTACGGACCTGGATGTAATTTTACTTCCTGTATTCGTTGTACTATCTTGACAGTTGATGAATAGATCAGAAGTTATCTCCAAAAAAAAATTCACAATTGAATTGCATATTCATTAATAAATTCGCACAATGTTATTCATGCAGTAATGATGAACAAACGATGTTATTACTTCTATTTTGGCGGGCTTGACATTTAAGGAATAATTCTTTCAATTAGTGTGTCGGTCAATTTTTTGGACAATTTGTGGACGAGTTTCACTGGAGTCTCAAAGAACCCGTGTCTTTTCATGGATGACAAAGGAAAAAAAAAGATTGCCAATCCATATGTGTTGCGTTCGTCTATTTCTCATCCAATCTCTTGGGTTGTGCCACAAGCTGGGGTTTTTAAAATAATAAATGTTGACACTTGCTTTGTGAAGGAGGGAAATTTTGCTAGGGTTGGTGTGGTAGTAAGAGATCATGATGGGTGGTGCTCCTCTCATCTCGGGACTTCCTGCCATGCTACACATCTGTGGAGCAAGAGAAGATCCGACCTTGTATTATTTGGTTGTATATTTCGGTTACTTTGCATAAGCATTCTGCTATGGAGACTGATTGCCAGTTCGTGAAAAATTACTAGTCTAGTAATGCCTTGGACATATCGACTCTCGTGGACTTGAAGAGGGAAGAGGGAATTGTTAGGAGTTCTTGCTCTAATTCCTCAGTGCACTATAGATAAGTTCAAACGAGAGAAAAACAAGGTGGCCCATGAGATTGCTGGGTTTTGTTTAAATCATAGAGTTAATGGGTTGTTATATGGGGATGTCCCATCCCGCGTGACGAATTTTGTAATGAACGATTGTAATATTTTATCCTAATTAATAGATGGAGTGGTTTACAAAAAGGTGAACGGATGAAGTACAAATTTTATAATTGCCTCTTGGACATAATTGCAACAAAAGTTGTAAGAAATAAACGGCCTGACCCAAAAATAACGATGTTATGTTTCATCTTCTCGAGGTTACATCTTTCTATAATCATCAAGACCAAGATTCAATGAAATGACAAATTTGGTGGAATAAATTCCTATAAAAACCTAATAGAACTCTATCTAGATTAAAAAATAAATTAGAATAATAAATCCAGTCAAAGTTTAGGACGATGCAAACATTCTAAAACACAAAGCTTCCATATCGTCCTAACCTTTGTTCTCAATCTACTCATATAATTACTTTTATAGAGTAAGTAAGCTCAACATAATATTTGCTTAGCCGGTATTGTACATCGTCAATAATAAGTACCCCACGCCTGTGATAAGTATCCACATTTTAGCACTCAAGTACATAGTGAAGTCACAAAGAATGCTAAAACCTCGATTCATCATCTAAGACAAAAGACAATCTTCTTTGTACGGTTGTTATGCGAACGCATCTGTGATTCTTACCTCATGGAAAGGGTAGGGGGAGGGCTACAACATTAACACAGTGACGAAGCCACGTACCAGTTATGTAGTCAACTGACTACACAACTTTTTGGCCAAAAGCCCAAACGACATATACATCTAGAAATTAATGCCAAATTGTTTTAAAAAATTCATATGAACACATATATTTGACCACACAAATTTTAGTTGACACAAACCAAAAACATAAGAAAGCATGCGTGCACTGTTAGGTCCAATCTAGCATCCCTTGGCCCATCATAGACTCCTTTTTGAGAATTCCTAGACCCGCCCCTGTCTCGCGGGTTGTACACAATGAAGCATTGAGATCCACATATTTTATACCTCTACACGACGTAGCATTATACTCATCCTGGCGAGCCAGTTATGTAACTTGTATTGATTCATGTTAGGCATCGATATAACTTGATTATAAAGTAATAGTAGTAATAGTTGACCAGAGAGCGGCGATGGTGTGGACGGGCTCGCGCGCTCCTGCTAGCTGGACGAATGAATCGATGACGCATCACGTACTGTATTCAATGCGAGCGTATGGAGACAGGCGGACTACATACGTCCAGGAGTAACGTGTGAAGACAGAGCCGTATAAAATAACGGGTAAATGCCTGACCAGGATTATGATGTTCCGTTGGTACAGGTATATGTTGGCACTGTACATAATAACGTCCGTCTTGTGCGTCCGTCAGGCAGTAAAAGATTTTCATATACTACTTAATTTGTACTCCCTTCGTCTCAAAATGTAAGACTTTTTTGACACTATCATAGTATCAAAAAAAGTCTTACATTTAGGGACAGAGGAAGTAAAAGATTTCCTTTTTTTACACCCGTTTATTCAAAATGTTTTATCTCTTAAATCATGCATCCAAATCACGAACCGTTTTTATCATTGGATTCCTCGCGTTGAGATCTTCAAAATTAGATTCCAAGTTGATAGGTTTTGATGAGTTTTTTTTATGAAAAAAACTGATCGGAAAACCGGACGGAAACCGAACCGGGAGCACTTTTTTTTTCCTTTCCGAAAGAGGCATGGCCGTGCCTCTTTCGGAAGAGAAAAAAAACACGTTTATTTTATGTTTTCCAAGAGGCACGGCCGTGCCTCTAGCGGAAGGAAAAATAATAGAAAACACGTTTTTTTCGTTTCCGAGAGGCACGGGCGTGCCTCTCGTGGAAGTAAAATCGTGCCTCTCGCGGGAGGAAAAAAAGAGAAAACGCTTTTTTTTTTTCAAGAGGCACGATCGTGCCTCTCGCGAAAGCAAAACTGTGCCTCTCGCGGAATAAAAAAAACGCATTTTTTCCGTTTCCGAGAGACATGGTTATGCCTCTCGCAAAAGCAAAACCGTGCCTCTCGCGGAAGAAAATGAAACGCGTTTTTTCGCAAAAAAAAATGGGAAAAGATTTGTCCAAAAGCTAAGGAATATCGGTGGAAAACCGAAAAGTAAAAAAACCCCGAAAAAACCCGTTTAAAAAGCCAAAAAAGCGTGTGAAAAAATAAAGAAAAATCCGGAGGGAGGGTCCAGAGCGCGACACATAGCGGCGGCTGAGAGCGCGCCAAGTGGCGTGCTCTCAGCCCATCCCCAGGTTGATCGTTGTGAGGCTCCCGAAGGAGCGTTCGTCAACTAGTTGCTCTCTTGTTTGCCTGGACAACCTTGTAATTTTGGTCATAACAACGCTAACAAGGCCCATAAACACGTCAAACACGCAAATAATAACCATCCCTGTATGTACATTTGTTGATTTTCCTTGGTGTTTTTTTCCAATGTTGAAAATAATGGCAAAAAAAACTTTGTGTTTTTTGGCGCATCCAACTGCTACATACAAACATTCAGGATGAAAAATACGTGACCTTTCCACATGCGAAAAAATAAAATGAATTCAAACACCAACTGTTACCAGGAAAAAATATCTCCTAATTTGTTTTTCCACCAGCAATATACGCCTGCTCCATTTCCCTTTGAAAATTTCATGTCCGCTCTTTCCACTAACACTAGCATTTACAACAAGTGACGTGTTTTTTAGTATACTAGTAAATGAGCACGTGCAATGCACGTTGATATTAAGGAGAAAATTAACTGCACGTTGATATTAGGTAGGATATCAATTACGTGTTAATTATGAGATTAATATAGATGTTGATATTTGGTATCCTATCAATTGCGCGTTCAACATGTTGAGAGCTCATCATTGGAGCAATCTAGATCGTTGGATTGACATGGTTTGATGGCTGAGATTAATTGGTTATGCCCCCTTGAGTCTTTTTATATTGGTATAGGTGCTACATTTTTTTTCACTATTTAGACTTGCCTTCCCGCTCTCGGTGCCAAAAAAGACCGTAATTAAAATGTTCGCACGGTGCATAATACCTTGAATTTCTCACTACTACAAAAACAATTACAAGCCTCCTAATTTTATTTTATTTTGGCGTGAAGGCATACCGAAGTTGATAAAAACAATTTTGCTGGGGTAAATGATAAACACATGGCAGCTAATTCACCAGCAGTAGTTCAGCCCAGTATTTGCAATTCACCCAAACACTCCCTCGCGCGGCCACATGTGCTGATATAAAACAAACTAAGGAAAGGTGTTTTTTTTTGCGTGGAAATTAAGGGAAGATGTTGTCATACCGGGAGCATATTAAGCACGACATTAGCCGTTCAAGTGGTGGCCCTGAGCATTACATTAAACTCTGCCGCTCCGGTGGACACCCAGACCATGGAATAGTCAATGCATGCCTCCGTGCTGCATGCGAGGGATCCAGTGGGGCGAAACCAGGGTTGACGCATCCGACCAAATCCAGCATGGTCCAGTGTGCTACAGTACATTTTCGTACTCCCGTACATAACAGAAAAGTAACGAGCCGGCAGAAAACACCGTCACCGCTCTTTGACGTCCGTCGCCAACATCGGCTCCCACTGCGTCACTTGCCGTCGCGTACACGTATTAATTAACACCTTGTCTACCATCTGGAATACCACGTCGCGTCACGATACCGGGCTCGCGCGAGCTCGTCCACGCCTAGCAATTTTCGTAGTTGACCACATTCACCTTGTTTTGACATGGCGATTCTATAGCATTGACGCCATTAAGGTGTTAAGTTAGTATGCTAACACGAAGGTCATGGAAATATTTGAATCTCAAAGCATGATCTGACATTAGATCTAGGGATATCGACTCAAAAGGGGGCATTAATATAGCCCACGGGGTAGCAACATTTTTTCCCTTCTATTTTAGAACAAAAGGACTTCCAACAACCACTCAGTGACGGCAATGGTTATATGCTACCGTATATTACATCATTGTCGAAAATATTGATAGAATTATAAAAAGTGAAATACTGGGCTTTTAGTTGGTAAAGGTTGATTACAAACCAAGCATGCCTTTAGCATATGTGAACCTCCTAATGAGCCAGCAGTTGCTTGCAAAGCACGGGCAAATCCCGACCATACCCATCTAAAATAATTGTACACATAAAAAGAATCACTTCTTTCTGTTGTAACATTGTCTCGCTGCGTTTTTTGGTTAGACGCCTTATTTACTTAGGACTGAAGAATATATAAATTTGAACGCATGTTCCCCAAAACGTCGTTGTATATTTCTGCAACGGGTGCGCTCCTTCAGGTTAACAATACACATTGCACACTATTACACCACGATTCATGTCGCAAAAATATTTTTATGTCACATATTACATCTTTCTGCTAGCAGTAGTATGTTTTAAGCACATCAGAGATGAAAACATGTGTTTCTGGATAGAGAGACGCACCGTAGGCCAACTAGCAACCACAAATGAATTGTGCGGGCGCATTCTTTTTTGTGGCAACCAATTGGGAGACTTGGCGTGACAGCCAAAAAGGGAGTTGCCCGCAGGGGTAGGTAGGTACTTTGCCCAATCCATATGTGTTCTGTTCTGTTGCGTAGGGTACATCTACCTGTTTGGTCGCCTGTTGCTGCAGCCAAGTTGCTGTTCGAGTCACCTATTTTTCTCCGTCTTTCCACCAGAGACAAACCCTCAAAAGAGCACTGCTCACCAGACTGCTGGCAAGACCTCACTACTGATTGCCCTACATAAGCATGTGTTTAGTCAGAGATCAAGCTGTTGTTAACTTGCGGCAACTTACCTAACCATGCAGTCCTGATGCTATTAGGCCTGCTGATTTGCGTGGCATTTCTTCGTTTTGGTCTTCTGATTTGGTCAGCACTTCTGTACAATTTTGACGGAAACCGAAAATCTCGTATTCCAAACATGCCTGCATATATTACCATGCACTTCATGCCCCCATAGAGCCATCTCTGCAAGTTGGAACACACGAATTTGAAGCATTTTTACATGCGAAATTCATGTGCCCGCATACATCTCGAATGATAATAATATGATAGTACAATTTTGCATGTCTTCATGAGGCTGCACAGCACAAAAAAGTGCAGAAACAGCATGAGAAGTGGGCAACATATTATGCATAGCCAAACACAGCAGGGATTTCACAGACGGCTTCCGTTGACAACCATCAGATTTGAATGGCACAAGAAATGTACTTTACAGTTCTTTCAATCAAGCAATTTGCTCTTACAGGAATGCTTACAGGATTTCCAGCATATCCGAATCGCTTATATTTCCACTACAAAAAACAAACCTTTTGAAAACAGAAAAAAAAAGAGAACAGATTAAGAACGAAGCGACTTGGCAAGGAGTATAGAGCACCAAGATCCTATACCACTAACTACAGAATCAAACATGTATTAACGGTTTCAGCGGAGTTATTGATTGCGAGCTATATCTAATCTGCCCCATAGCCCCGCGGATGCGACTTTTGCCACCTCCATGCGACAGACAGGCTTTCCTTCAGATCGGTGTGTTGAGCAGTCCAGTTGAGCTCACTGTTGATCTTGGTGGGGTCACTGAATACTTCAGCATAGTCTCCTGGCCTCCTGCTGAGGTACTCAATTTTGATGTCAACCCCAGTTGCCTGCTTGCAGGCATCGACAAACTCCTTAACGGAACGGCCTGAATAGAGGAGATGGATAGGGGCATGATTTGACAGTACAACTTCAGTTAATTCTTCAAGTATGATACCATAATTACATAACCTTTGCATGGTTTTTTCCTAATGTAAGATCAGTAAAGAATGCTCGTTTGGTTCTTCTCAACTAACTCTTTGCATGTTCTTCTATGCCAATTTTCATATATAAATGATATGCTTTGTCCTTGTGTGAGCAAAGAATTAACTGCGATTAAGTAAAATTAGAAAGAAATCTAGTATTGTCAAACCTCTTCCAGTGCCAACATTATAAATGCCAACTTTACTAGGCTCTGCCTTGTTGAGTGCTTTCACATGAGCATCTACTAGATCTGTGACATCAATGTAGTCTCTTATGCAGGTTCCATCAGCTGTAGGATAATCTATCCCTTTAACCTGCAATTGCAAAATCCATCAGCTTCACCCCTAACTCACTGATTGCACTTAAAACACAGGCTTGCTACTTACTCTGAAGCAGAGAGCATAAGCATTATATACCATACTAATATTATAATCCAAACATGCACAGCTTGATACGCGAACCTGCTCCAGTCAATATACAAGAAAAAAAATACCTTCAATCCTGAAATGACTCCTAGTGCTGCATCAAAGCATGCTCCAGATATTCTTCCATGCTCTCGTAGTTCAGGCCTAGGAGCCTCACCTAATCTTCCCTCCGGGTCTGATCCAATGACATTGAAATATCTAAGACAAAAGTTTTCATGTCAGTCAAAGTCAATTCTGTGTTCATAAATTCCTAAGTTGTACAAATATCCCACCTTAAAATCATGACAGCCATATCTGTTCTCTTTGAGAAATCTAGTATGATGTCCTCTGCCATTTTCTTGGCTTTTCCATAGGGGTTAATTGGCAACTGTGTAAAGATACATATAAAGCAATTAGGAAAATAATACCAAAAACTTCAGAATGTTCTGACAAGGTAAATAGATTTTGTTCTGCGCGAATACAGGTACATACATGAAATTAGCAATAGCAAAGTAAAGAGTAAAATATTTAAGTAGCAGCGCTGAATTTTGCCTTTTCAATAATTGGAAGATGAAATACCCAGAAACATTACCTTCATAAGGCCATCTTAAAAATAGTCGCCTACACTTCTAGAAACCATTTAAAAATAATCGCCTGCACATCTACAAGTCATCTTAAAAATACCTACCTGAGGTGTGGTTTCTATTATAGGCATCTTCTCTGGTTCTCCATAAGTTGCACAGGTACTAGAGTAAATAAGTGTCTTGACTCCATGAGAAGCCATAGCCTCCAAAATCAGTAAGGTGTTTGATGTAATATTGTGATAATACCTGCCAAGTAGTCGAGACTGTCAAATCTATAACAGCATTATCTGGAAAACTACAAAATATTCAAGTGCATGATTGAGGGGTTGACATTACAGTGCTCCATGGACTAATTACAACGTTAGTTTTTTGGGAAGGGAAGGAAATTGAGTGTCTTTTTCCCTAGAAGAATATGTTTAGGTCATTCTACAAAGTGTGTGTGTAAGGTAGGTGAGGCTTAACAGGTGAAGTGTGTCAAACTGTCAATAAGGTGATGACTTACCTAAGGGGTTCCATTGTACTCTCACCCACATAGGCAACAGCTGCAAAGTGCATCACAGCATCAAATGCATTTTCAGAAAATATCTTGTTGACCTGGAGTCCGGTTAAGTGAATAACAAGAACAATATAACTGTAAAGGACAACATGCTGCAGGTAGTGTTATAAGCATAAAATTAGGATACAGATTTTTGATCCCCAAGATCTGCATAGATGAATTGAAGTCTCCCAGGCTCCGGAAACAATTCTTGGAGAACCTTTACTGCTCCTTTATTTCCTCTAGAAAGATTGTCCTACAAGAATAAACATAACTTATCATCAAGGATGAGGATTCACCAAATGAATCACTCCTTCAGATATTCAACAATTCCACAGAAAGATAAACGGAATTACCACAATGGTAACTCGATAGTTGTCTTTTAATAGCCGTAATGAGGCATGTGAACCAATATAGCCAGCTCCTCCTGTCACTAAAACATGGGTAACCCCAGGTTCATGACGAGAAAACTGCAGAGGTACATTAACCAAAATCAGCTCTACAGTTGTGAATTTAAGTGAATGTAGATATAATAATACCATGATAATCATGTAATCATAACAAAGAGGACAAAATAAAGGACCTTGCATGAAGTGATGAAAAGTGTGAGCAACAGAAGTTGATACACACTTTACTTTCCTATCCAACACTTCGAATCAAATTGGAAAGTAAATGATTTTTGTCTGGCTCATCTATTAATAACTCAAAAAAATTCTTCAGCTCCAGTGATATCATACCCAAGCTTCACCGCACACATATGATGCAAATTTATATATGTACATCATGTTAGATATGACCTTACACAAAGTCAATGTAGTTTTTTAACTGCAATTAGCAAAAGCCTTTAAAATGTCATACAAAAAAAACACTGCGCTATATAATTAACCTGTAGTTTCAGAGATCTGATATATCTACATCTGCAAATTCACCAAATAGTTTTTCTTCAACAGGAAAAAGTCAGGGGTATTTATTGAGATGGCTTAGCTGTCATAATATACAACTACCACCCTATTGATGAAAGATCCAATTTGTTAGGATGCATTAGGCCCACAACTTACCAAACCAAGAAGTCGCAACAAACAGTCATGGAAGTTCAAGTTGGACCATGACCTAATGTAAACTACAAAGCAATGCAAAGACTATTGGCTGGAGGGATGTCACTTTCATCATCTGCTTGCTAGCACTACTAAGAGTAGCTAATATGCGCGTGGACAAAACTAGAATATTTATCATTCTTTTTATGTTCATTATACAAGGATGTATTCAATAACCCAAGTGATGATATGCTTTTCTGTTACACCTACAGTTGCTTGAGACTAAAACAAACTATTCGACGAAGTGCCCAGCAAGAAAACAAAAAAGGAAGGAACTTAGAAAGGTGTAATCAATACCTATAGGTAGATATGTGACTTTTAATTTGTGTGCTATTAAACATGAGAAAAAACTGATTCCGAAAGCAAGTTAAAAAGAATATGATCGGAGGGAAAAGGATAAGAGATACGTGGACATCTTACCACACTATTGCCACCAAAACCAGGAGATTGCTTCAGAACAAATATACAGAGTGCTATGAAGAGCAGGGCCACAATGACTTTCCCAATATTATGTGGTTTACGCCTAGCATCAAAGTACTCCATCCCTATCAACAACAAAAGTATAGACCATAAGGGAAACGACCATAAATGTAATCATCACGAATTTATGCTAGTTGATTACGCTGAAGCATACTCGTGATCAGACCAATGAAGCAACCAAGTCGATTAGAACAAAGAATAAGAGAGAGATGAACCTCACAGAAAATAACTTTCTCTTTGTTAAATATATGCAGTAACCAGTAAGTACACTGTTGACTTGCTTGAAATGTGATCGCAACAAAGTGATAGCTTTGCTTAAAGGCTAAATTGGTATGGGTGCACATGTCCAGTTGACTTCAGTTCAAATACTGCACCTAATTGCTTTACTTTCACTTGCCTACCTTTCTAGCAACTTACATCTTTAATGTCTATGTAAGGAGCATTATTTCAGGCAGAAGAAACACCACTGAAAACAGTGCCAACAGAAACACTACGGGGCTGTTTGGTTGGTGCCCGTACCAGCCCTACCAAAACGAAGGCTTGCCAAAATTTTGGCGCAGGAATTTGCCGCCAGGGATTCGCCCGCTGGCTACTACAGAATCACATAGCGTGACCAAATAATTGGCAACGATCCAAAAATTTGGCCATGATCCAAACGCACGCCGGCCTATTGATCAACGACCAAAATTTTGGAAGGGCAGCCGTGGGCTGCCATCCAAACAGCCCCTATGACTTTCAGTGTGAAACAGCACAGTTTCACCAACAAGCATGCTAAGCATCACCGTGGAAAGCTAAGCATGCACTTGTACACCAAGCAAATCCCATTGTAAGCTCTAAAAAAGGACAGCTTTTTCAGGTGGAGTATTGAAAATAATAATATCACATTGTATCATGGGGCATGGATTCGATAGACAAATTAAGCAAAAACAATGCCCACCCACAACTGGTTGGCACACATGCTGAAGGACTATTGGGGTGAAAAGCCATGGCAATTAGGTGTATATATATCTAAAGAAACAGTACTAGCTAAGATGAAGGGCACAGAGATCTACCAGCCCTAGGCTGTGTTCCCCTCCTGTTTGCAGGGATCATGTAAGGATTCTTCTCCTTGAGACGAACTAGCCAATGGTGGAACCTCTACTCGCCGCCGCCACTGCCGCCGCCTTGATCTTTCTGCCAATGGTGGAATCCCTACAGAACCAGCACACGGTATGTGCCAGTCACGAGGACACAAAAAATCACCCCCAGAGCAAGCGAATGATAAGAATCCCCATGGCCATAGGGCGGCCAATTCCAACAGGGCAAGAACAGCATTGCAATTCCAAACAAGGATCAACAGCATTAGATAGAGCATTGGGCACCAATTGGCCAAAAAAAAAAACAGGTCCAAAAGTCAATTCGCCGGTCTTGATCTCGAATTCAGAGAAGGACAAAGCGAAATTAAAAGCGCAAGATCTCGAGTTCAAGAGAGTGCCGCCGGGATGGAGTTTTCAGGCGTGGCAACCGCAGTAGATCCGAAGAGAGCAGCACGGAACAACGACGAGAGAAATCGAAGCACATTTACTTCTTATTATTACCTTATATCCTCCAGGAAAAAAAAACGCAAACACGAACAGTTCGAAGAGAAGAAGCCGATGCATCCGAATCCCAGCAAACGCCAAAACGCATCGACCCCCCTCCATCCGTGGATAAGGGGGAAAACCCCCAATTTCCGAACCGAATCGCATCAATATCGCACTTTTGCCGCCTCAATCCGAACCAAACATCACGAATGTCCAACTCCAAGAAACGCAAGCATGAGGAAACCCCCGATCCGCAAGAAAGTTCCGCGGCCGCGAAGCCAGATCAAGAAAATGCAGCTGAGGCGGCAAGAGCTCACCGTGTGAGCGCAGGGAGACAGAGGGAGTGAGGGGCAGCTCCAATCAAGCAGGACGATAGAGGAGAAGCCTCCGTCGGGGAGGAGAAGTAGGAGAAAACACCGGAGAGGAGGGGGGTCGTTGGGGTGGTGTTCTGGACCCCTCTCTCTCCTCTCCTCTCCTCTCCTCTGTCTGTCTAGAGAGAAGAGAAGTAGAGTTGCAAAAGTCTTTGCTTTGCTGTTGCTTCCTCTCCCCACCTCCCTCTCGCCGTTTCTTGCTTTTCTTTCTCACTCTAGGTCCAGGAGGTGACTGCCCACTCTATCTCTCCACCTTAAACCAGGACTGAATCTCAAGTTTCAGAATTTATTACTCGTATTGTTTGTTGTTGGGAATCTATCAACACCTACGGTGCACTGCAAACTTTTTTTTTTACGGAACCTCAGCTCTAGTATTGCATTATAGAAAAAAAGAGTTGGTCCAGTTTATAAGGAAAACCGGATCGAAAAACCTAACGAGCGGCCCGTTTATGAGGAAAAGCATATCGAAAACCGCACAAGCGACGAAGCCTCGTCAACCACATGACCCAAGGCTACAATCGCAACAAACACAAGCACCCAACTCCGCAGCCGCTGCTCCGACGTCCCTCGCCCGCACGCGAGCCACAACGCCGCACGGCTCAGACGCCTTGTAGCCCTTGCTACCCAAGACGATCGTCCGCAGACCACGAACGTTGTGCCAAACGTCCAGGGCCGCCGCCCTGACTTCCAGTCAGACCGACCCCTTAGATCGCGTCGATCGAGCCGATGAACTCGCTACCTCTGCAGCACCAGGTCGCCGCCCATGCCAAGCAAAGCAGCGGACCTACCCCATAGGGCCCTTGTTGTTGCATAGCCATCCAAGGCCGCCGCCTCGGCGTACATCCACCGTCCGGAGCTGCCGCTCCGACTTCCACTGCCTCGGCATCCCACTAGAAACACAAAAGGCACAAGCGTCAACCGGACCTCGTCTCCAAAAATGGCGCCTCTAAGAAAGATAAGCGACGTCAAGAAAACGCCGCCGCCATCCGATCCAGCAAACTAGATCTGGGTTTTCACCCTGAAAATGAGGTCCCATTAGTTGGAGATGGATCGGGTCTTCTCGACGACGCCACCAAGATGGAAACGACGCAACAGAACGCTGCCGTCGCCGACATCGACCAAGTCGAGCAAAACTTTCGTCCAGAGCACCGCAAGAGCCACCGTCACTAGACTGCCGCGAGGACAGTCCATCGCGGCGTAGCCCTTGACAGATCCAGGGAGCCACCACCCTCACCAGCAGCACCACCGGCCCATGCCACTGCCGCCCACACGGCCAGAGCACGCTACCACATCTTGTTTCCCTTTCTTTTCCGACCTTTTTCTTGCATTTATGAGCCAGCATCAAAGTACATGTCAACACTCTTGGGAAGCAGGTCAGCGTCAGATCGATCTGATGACGAGACACTGCCTGACATGATACTTGTGCAGCGTACATGTCAATCTGCTGAGGATTGGTATTTATGGGTTTTTTTAACTCCTCCAAAAAATACAAAATAGTTTATGTTATACTCCCTCTATCTCAAAATCTAAAACATTTCTTGATACTATTTCGAGACTATTTGTTAGATTTATCATAATGTTTTGATCAAATTATACTACTTTAGTATAATTTTCATTAAAAATTAGCGATTTATTGAAGTTGACGCTCTTGGTACTCGGATTCTAAATTTGTCACTACTTGGAGCAGGCGAGGTTGAGGTAGGGTGTGGGAAGCTTCCTACTCCCACCGCGGCGATGAAAAGGCAGATGTCGCTGAAGCTCAATTTTTGGCGGCGAAGCTCGATTCCAAGCAAGTTGAGGGAAATCCCCCTCCCAATGCCCAAGAAAATATGGAGCGCACTCCAAAATATCCCCTTGCATGCTCTAAATATGGAGTTTGGGAGCCCAAGTATGGGGCGTCCTCCAGAAATATGACGATGGAGGCGGGTTTGGTGAATATGCTACAGTGTCTTTTTACCCTATATGCTTCACATTGGCGGTTATTATGGATCCAAGAGGGATATAAAGACTCTACTAGAGTAGCTCCAATGACTTTGATCCATCATGGCATCGTGAAAAATGTTGTTTTCTAGTAATGCAACCTCTAAGAATTTTCTTGGAACGCATAAATCAAACAAACACGTGGTTAGAATGTGATCGGGACCATAGACATCAAAACCACGTGATTTACTTGGAAATGGCATTTTTAAGATAATGAAACATGGAGGAAATTGCTACTTAACTTGAGAAGACACGAGGGAGAAAAGATGCATGAGATAGCTCATATTTGGTTTGCTCCCTTATGATCTACCATGCTTTCGCAAGTTGTTCACCATGAGTTTCAGAGCACTTTGACTTTATATGACATGAATAAAAGGCTATCCTTGGGATTTTAATGGTGTCTTGTTAGTTTCTTCCTAAATTTATTACCCCAAATAGGGACTGAAATAGAATGTCTCGGGGCATACTCTCTAGTTAGGTCATTCCTTTTCTCTAGAAGATGGGAAATACTTTAACCTAGTTTTTTTAGATTGGGGGGAGGGGTCCCCCACCTGTTTTTTTTTTTAAAACAACTTTATTCATTAGAAACAACAGTTACATCGTCTATAAGAAAATTACAATATTTTTCAAAGGCTCCTCGAATCGATCCCTTGTCACAAAACCCTAATCTAACAAGTTCTTGAGCAACCTTATTTGCTTCCCTATTACATTGTTCAAAACTAGTAAGAGAAAAAACACACACCATAAAATAGCAATCATCGTTCAAAACTAGTAAGAGAAAAAACACACACCATAAAATAGCAATCATCGAAAACTACCGCCGTCGCTCCCGCAGATTGTCCTGTATTCTTCATTGTGTCAATGACTTCCATATTATCAGAGTTAATAACAAGACGATTGCATCCCGCCTTTTGTGCAAGAGATAAATCCAACCTTAGAGCCAACGCTTTCGCTGCCAGTACATCAGCACACCAATCGGCCTTTCAATTTCTGCCAACGATGAATTTTCCTTTATCATCCCTGAGGACAACACCAATTGTGCCCCTAAGAAGATCATGATCAAAAGAAGCATCCACGTTCAGTTTTACAAAACTCATAGGAGGTCTGTGATACGTCTCCAACGTATCTATAATTTTTGCTTGTTCCATGCTGTTATATTATTATTCTTGGATGTTTTACAATCATTTTATAGCAACTTTATATCATTTTTTGGGACTAACCTATTGACATAGTGCCAAGTGCCACTTGCTGTTTTTTGCTTGTTTTTTACTTCGCAGAATAACAGTACCAAACGGAGTCCAAACGCAGCGAAACTTTTTGGAGAATTTTTTTGGACCAGAAGACACAAGATGGGCCAAAGAAGTACCAGAGGGGAGGCTCGAGGGGAGCACAACCCCCCAGGGCACGCCCAGGAGCCCAGGCGCGCCCTGGTGGGTTGTGTCCACCTTGGTGGCCTCTCGCACCGCCTCTTCGCCCTATAAATACCCAAATTTTCCAAAAACCCTAGGGGAGTTGACGAAACACAATTCCAGCCGCCGCAAGTTCCAGAACCACGAGATCCAATCTAGACACCATCACGGAGGGGTTCATCATCCTCCGTGGTGCCTCTCCGATGATGCGTGAGTAGTTCATCATAGACCTATGGGTCCGTAGGCAGTAGCTAGATGGCTTCCTCTCTCTCTTTTGATTCTCAATACAATGGTCTCTTAGAGATCTATTTGATGTAACTCTTTTTTGTGGTGTGTTTGTTGGGATCCGATGAACTTTGAGTTTATGATCAGATCTATATCCATGAAATTTATTTGAGTTTTCTTTGATCTCTTATATGCATGATTACTTATAGCCTCGTATTTCTTATTCGAATCTTTGGTTTAGTTAGGCCAACTAGATCGATTTTTCTTGCCATGGGAAGAGGTGCTTTGTGATGGGTTCGATCGTGCGGTGTTCTTTCCCAGTGACAGAAGGGGCAGCAAGACACGCATGTATCATTGCTATTAAGGATAATAAGATAGGGATTGTTCCTACATGAATAGATCTTGTCTACATCATGTCATCGTTCTTATTGCATTACTCTATTTCTCCATGAACTTAATACACTAGATGCATGCTGGATAGCGGTCGATGTGTGGAGTAATAGTAGTAGATGCAGGCAGGAGTCGGTCTACTAATCTTGGACGTGATGCCTATATAATGATCATTGCCTGTATATTGTCATAATTATTCGATCTTCTATCAATTGCCGAACAGTAATTTGTCTACCCACCGTATGCTATTTTCTCGAGAGAAGCCACTAGTGAAATCTACGGCCCCCGTGTATATTCTTTATCATATTTGCTTTGAGATCTATTTTTATTTGCTTTTATTTTCAGATCTATTATTATAAAAACCCAAAAATAC
The DNA here is from genome assembly GCA_011799875.1 of Thinopyrum elongatum. Classification (NCBI taxonomy): domain Eukaryota; kingdom Viridiplantae; phylum Streptophyta; class Magnoliopsida; order Poales; family Poaceae; genus Thinopyrum; species Thinopyrum elongatum. The sequence continues at coordinate 431,367,361 of CM022303.1, forward strand.
CTTTCTGCACCTTTTTGTTATTTATTTTATTTTGCATTTTATCAAGATCTATTTATCCAATCTACACAATTTTTATCCCGTCAACTTCATAATTTCTGGCACCGTTACCCGTAGAGGGATTGACAACCCCTCCTAATCGTCGGGTTGCAAGTATTTATTCTTTGTGTGCAGGTATCGTTTACATGGTGTTGCTTGGTTCTCCTACTGGATTGATACCTTGGTTTCATAACTGAGGGAAATACCTACCGTAGCTGTGCTGCATCATCCCTTCCTCTTTGGGGAAATACCGACATAGTTCAAGCGACATCAAACGGAATTTCTGGCGCCATTGTCGGGGAGACATCATCAACATCTATCAGGTTCCTAATCACAAATCTCATCTCCTTGCAATTTACATTATTTGCCATTTGCCTCTCGTTTTCATCTCCCCCACTTCACAAAAATTTGCCGTTTTATTCGCCCCTCTTTTTCGTTCGCCGTTTTCTCGTCAGATCCGTTTTTGTGTGCAATCTTGTTTGCGTAGTCACGATAACCCAAGAAAACACCAAGTTGTGTGATTTTTCCAATACCAATAACAATGATTTTATTAGGGATCCAGTTGCTCCTCCCGCCACTAGTGCGGAATCTTGTGATATTAATGCCGCTTTGTTGAATCTTGTTGTGAAAGATCAATTTTCCGGTACTCCTAATGAGGATGCCGCGTCCCATCTAAACACATTCGTAGAATTATGCGATATGCAAAAGAAAAAAGATGTGGACAATGATATTGTGAAGTTGAAATTATTTCCTTTCTCTTTGAGGGATCGTGCAAAAATTTGGTTTTCTTCTTTGTCTCGCAAAAGTATCAATTCTTGGGATAAGCACAAAGATGATTTTATTACTAAGTATTTTCGGCCCGCGAAAATTATTTCCCTTAGAACTCAAATCATGAATTTTAAGCAACTTGAGCATGAACATGTTGCACAATCTTGGGAAAGAATGAAGTTGATGCTAAGAAATTGTCCTACTCATGGTTTTAATCTTTGGATGATCATACAAAAAATTTATGCGGGATTGAACTTTGTTTCTAGAAATCTTTTAGATTCCGCCGCGGGTGGTACTTTTACGGAAATTACTTTGGGTGAAGCTACTAAATTGCTTGATAATATTATGGCAAATTATTCGCAATGGCATACCGAAAGAGCACATACTAGTAAAAAGGTTAATTCGGTTGAAGAAATTAGTACTTTGAGTGAAAAAGTTGATGCTCTTATGAAATTGGTTGCTAATAAAAGTGCTCCTATTGATCTTAATGATGTGCCTTTGTCTACTTTGATTGAGCAAAATAGTGATCCCGTAGATGTGAATTTTGTCTCGCGAAATAATTTTAATAACAATGCTTATAGAGGTAATTTTAATCCTAGGCCATTTCCTGAAAATTCATCTAATAATTATGATAATTCCTATGATAATTCTTCTTACAATAATAATAGGAACACCTCTGATCTTGAGAATAATATTAAAGAATTTATTAATGCTCAAAAAGTTTTCAATACTATGATAGAAGAAAAGTTGAATAAGATTGATGATATGTCTAGAAGCATTGATAGAATTTCTCACGATGTAGAAAATCTCAAGTTAATTTTTTTTTGTACCCAAGGTTGATGAATCAATTAAATCTTTATATGTTTCATTGGATGAAAGTTAGAAAAGAACCGTATGCTTAGAGCTAAAAGAGAATTTTTAGAAAGAGCGTTTGATACGTCTCCATCGTATATATAATTTTTTATTGTTTCATGCCAATATTATGCAACTTTAACATATTTTTGGCAACATTTTATATGATTTATTGGACTAACCTATTGATCCAGTGCCCAGTGCTAGTTCCTGTTTGTTGCATGTTTTTTGTTTCACAGAATATCCATATCAAACGAAGTCCAAACGTGATAAAAATTTACGGAGAATTATTTTGGAATATATGTGATTTTTGGGAGGTGGAATCAATGCAAACGGAGGCCCACGGCCTCCACAACCCACCAGGGCACGCCCAGGTGTCTTGTGCCCTCCCCGTAAGTCGGTTGGGGCTTTTCTTCGGGCGCAAGAAAGATAATTTATGGAAAAAATAGCGTAAAATTTTCAGCGCAATCGGAGTTACGGATCTCCGGGAATTTAAGAAACGGTGAAGGACCAGAAAACAGAAACGTGAAACAGAAGAGAACAGAGAGGGAGATCCAATCTCGGAGGGGCTCCCGCCCCTCCGCCGCCATGGAGGCCATGGACCAGAGGGGGAACTCTCCTCCCATCTAGGGGGAGGCTAAGAAAGAAGAAGAAGGAGGGGGGCTCTCTCCCCCTCTCTCCCGGTGGCGCCGGAGTGCCGCCGGGGCAAGGATCGTGACGGCGATCTACATCAACAATCTTGCTACCGTCAACACCAACTTTCTCCCCCTCTATGCAGCGGTGTAACACCTCTCTTCCCCGCTGTAATCTCTACTTAAACATGGTGCTCAACACTATATATTATTTCCCAATGATATGTGGTTATCCTATGATGTTTGAGTAGATCCATTTTGTCCTATGGGTTGATAGATGATCATGATTGGTTTGAGTTGTATATTTTATTTTGGTGCTGTCCTACGGTGCCCTTCGTGCCGCGCAAACGGAGGGATCCCCGCTGTAGGGTGTTGCAATACGTTAATGGTTCTCTTATGGTGGGTGGCGTGAGTGACAGAATACACAGACCCGAGTTTGGGGGTCATTGCGTATGGGATAAAGAGGACTTGATACTTAATGCTATGGTTGGGTTTTACGACTGTAGGATCGAAAGTAGGTCTAGAGGGGGGGTGATTAGACTACTTAACCAAATAAAAATCTAGCCTTTTCCCAATTTTAAGTCTTGGCAGATTTTAGCAACTTAGCACAAGTCAAGCAATCAACCTACACATGCAATTCTAAGAGTGTAGCAGCGAAAAGTAAAACATTGCATATGAAGGTAAAGGAAGGGTTTGGAGAAGGCAAACGCAATGTAGACACGAAGATTTTTGGCTTGGTTCCGATAGGTGGTGCTATCGTACATCCACGTTGATGGAGACTTCAACCCACAAAGGGTAATCGTTGCGCGAGTCCACGGAGGGCTCCACCCACGAAGGGTCCACGAAGAAGCAACCTTGTCTATCCCACCATGGCCATCGCCCACGAAGGACTTGCCTCACTCGGGTAGATCTTCACGAAGTAGGCGATCTCCTTGCCCTTACAAACTCCTTGGTTCAACTCCACAATCTTGTCGGAGCCTCCCAAGTGACACCTAACCAATCTAGGAGACACCACTCTCCAAAAGGTAATAAATGGTGTGTTGATGATGAACTCCTTGCTCTTGTGCTTCAAATGATAGTCTCCCCAACACTCAACTCTCTCTCACAGATTTGGATATGGTGGAAAGATGATTTGAGTGGAAAGCAATTTGGGGAAGGCTAGAGATCAAGATTCTTGTGGTAGGAATGGAATGTCTTAACCTCAACACATGAGTAGGTGGCTCTCTATCAGAAAATGAGTAGTGAAAGTGTAGGCTTGTTCTGATAGCTCTCTCTTGAATAGAGAAGGGGGTGGAGGGGTATATGTAGCCTCCACACAAAATCCAACCATTACACACATTTGACTCAACTCGGTCAGACCGAATAGTAGAACTCGATGAGACCGATTCAATTCAAAATGTGAACGTTAGGAATCTCGGTGGGACCGATATACTCAACTCGGTGGGACCGATGAGCTAGGGTTAGGGCAAGACCTCATCTCGGTGTGACCGATTGCATGAACTCGGTGAGACCGATTTCAGCAATGAGCAAACAGAGAGTTGGTCAGGCAAACTCGGTGGGACCGATCGCTCCTTTAGGTAAGACCAAAACATTACGAAAGGGAAACAGAGAGTTTGCATTGCGAACTCGGTGGGACCGATCGCTCATTTTGGTGAGACCGAAATGTTACAAAGGGAAACAGAGAGTTTGCAATCCCATCTCGGTGAGACCAAAATCCCTATCGATGAGACCGAACTGATTAGGGTTTCTGGCAGTGGCTATGTCAAAGGAACTCGGTGGCGCTGGATAGATCAAATCGGTGGGGCCGAGTTTGACTTTAGGTTTAGGACATATCTGGAATTGAGAAAGTGGTTGAGGGCTTTGGAGCATATCACTAAGCATTTTGAGCAAGTAGACCATTAAGCAACACCTCATCCCCTTTTAATAGTATTGGCTTTTCCTATGGACTCAATGTGATCTTGGATCACTAAAATAGAAATGTAGAGTCTTGAGCTTTTGCCAATCTTGTCCTTAGCATTTTGAGGGGTCCACATCTCTAGTCCATGTGCCATGCCAATCATTGAACTTTCTGAAATATTTAACTTGAAAGAGATATTAGTTCAATGAGCTATATGTTGTTATGAATTACCAAAACCACCCGGGGATTAGTTGCACTTTCAACGACCTTGATGATCTTTAGTAGTTGCGGATGCTTGCAATCATAAGTGCATATGATCCAAGTAGAGAAAGTATGTTAGCTCATGCCTCTCCCTCATATAAAATTGCAACAATGATTACCGGTTTAGTTATCGATCACCTAGGGACAAATGATTTTCTTGTTTGACAAAAGCTATCCGCTTTTATCGTCTTGCATTTTATTCGTAGTTTTAATCTCGCAAAGTACTCGTAGTTTTATTCTTGCAAAATAGTTTCATACTTGTTTTAGGTAAAGCAAACGTCAAGTGTGCGTAGAGTTGTATCGGTGGTCGATAGAACTTGAGGGAATATTTGTTCTGCCTTTAGCTCCTCATTGGGTTCGACACTCTTATTTATCAAAAAAGGCTACAAACTATCCCCTATACTTGTGGGTTATCAAGACCTTTTTCTCGCGCCGTTGCCGGGGAGCAATAGCGTGGGGTGAATATTCTCGTGTGTGCTTGTTTGCTTTATCACTAAGTAGTTTTTTATTTTCCGTTCTAAGTTGTTCTCTATCTTTAGTTATGGATATGGAACACAAAATACCAAAAAAAATAGTTGTACTTGCTACTCGTGGAGATGGGGAACCTCCTAAAACCCTCGATGCTCGTTATGTGAAAAATATTATGCAATACTTTGATAATCCTGAGAAAACCCCATTCAACTTGATAATGGGAGACATGTTGAATCAACGTGAATACTTTAGGGATTATCACTTGACACAAAAAGGGAAATTATTATGGGATCAAATTGATATGTTGCATTGGTATGCTTGGAATTTATGCTTGAGATATGATTATACTTGTTGCTCTAGGATGAAGACTCCACACCTTCCCTTTTCATGCAAATTTAATGATAATGAAACCTTGGCTTCTTATGCTAATGGTATATATGATTACTATGATGTGGAACGAATAGAAGAATTTGTTGCTTTTAAGGGTGCTTATGAAATTGAATCTTTGTTTGAAAGTATGAAGATTTTGATGATTTAGTTTATAGACCAGAAAATTTTGCTATACTTAAATATTGCTATGATAATAAATGCAATTATGATATTGATGTATTTATTGAGAATTTCTTCGCTATCCAAGAAGAGACTAATATTTTGCAGGAGTATATGGAAGAAGAAATTGATGAAACTGTGAGCTCATTGGATGAAAAAGATGATGAGGAGAGCGAAGAACAAAAGGAGGAAGAGCAGATTAGCTACCCGTGCCCACCTTCTAATGAGAGTAACTCTCCAACTCATACATTATTTAATTTCCCTTTGTGCTTACCGAAGGATGAATGCTATGATAATTGCTATGATCCCATTGATTCATTTGAAATATCCCTTTTTGATGAACTTGATCCTTGCTATGCTTTTGGCCAAGATGCCAATATGAATTATGCTTGTGGAGATGAACTTGCTATAGTTCCTTATGCTAAGAATGAAATTGTTGCTATTGCACCCACACATGATTGTCCTATTATCTTTTTGAATTCTCCAAACTACACTATATCAGAGAAGTTTGCACTTATTAAGGATTACATTGATGGTTGCCTTTTACCGTTGCACATGATAATTTTGACGAATATAATATGCATGTGCTTTATGCTCCTACTTGCAATTATTATGAGAGAGGAACTATATCTCCACCTCTCTATGTTTCCAACACGATAAAATTGCAAGAAACAGCTTATGCTATGTATTGGCCTTTACTTGATGTGCATGAATTGTTCTTGTATGACATGCCGATGCATAGGAAGAGAGTTAGACTTCGTCATTGCATGATATATTGTTGCTTTGTGCTCACTACTAAATGCCAAATCATTGTTAATTAAAATTGGCTTTGATATACCTTGGGATCCGGGTGGATCCATTACTTGAGCACTTCATGCCTAGCTTAATGGCTTTAAAGAAAGCGCTACCAGGGAGACAACCCGGAAGTTTTAGAGAGTCATTTTATTCTGGTGAGTTCTTTTATAAAGTTTAAAAACAAAAAATATAGAGGGGAACCTAATTTTTTTTCAAAAAGAGAAGCGATTGAAAGGTGATGCATTGGAGAAGTCAGGGTCGACCTTGAACACTTGTGTTCATGCTCATGGAAACAATGTAAATTTTTCATGAAGTTTATCACAAAAATAATTATGCCCTTGTACAAATCCATTGTATTATAAAAATAATGTGCCAAGATTTGCCTTTAGGATGATTAGATTGCTTGTTGGTATGTGCGGTGTAAAAACAGAAACTTTGGCTGTAGTGCATGATTTTACATTTTTTACTGGAATGTCAAAAGTTTCTGAATTTTTTTGCAAAGTATTTATATACAAATTTTTTATTGTGTCCTAATTTTTCAAAAAAATTGGAGTACCAGAAGTGTGGTGAATGTTCAGATTACTACAGACTGTCCTGTTTAAGACAGATTCTGTTTTTGATGCATTGTTTTGATGAAACTATAGATTTTTATCGGTGGTATGAGCCATGGAAAAGTTATAATACAGTATCTACAATGAAAAAACAAAATATGAATTGGTTTTCAACAATACTTAAAGTAGTGATTTGCATTATTATACTAACGAATCTCACCAGTTTCCTGTTAAGTTTTGTGTGGATGAAGTGTTCAAAGATCGAGGAGGTCTCGATATGAGGAGAAGGAGGAGAGGCAAGAGTTCAAGCTTGGGGATGCCCAAGGCACCCCAAGTAAATATCTAAGGAGAATCAAGCGTCTAAGCTTGGGGATGCCCCGGAAGGCATCCCATCTTTCTTCAACAAGTATCGGTATGTTTTCGTTTTCATTTCGTTCATGTGATATGTGTAAATCTTGGAGCGTCTTTTGTGCTTAGTTTTCACTTTTATTTTATGCACCATGCTGGTATGAGATTGTCCATGGTTGATTTATATAATGCCCATTGAACTTCACTTGTATCTTTTGAGTATGGCTTTATAGAATGCTTCATGTGCTTCACTTATATCATTTGAAGTTTGGATTGCCTGTTTCTCTTCACATGGAAAACCGTTATTTTTAGAATGCTCTTTTGCTTCACTTATATTTATTTGAGCATGGTATTTTGTAGAAATAATTAAACTCTCATGCTTCTCTTATATCTATTTAGAGAGCCAACAGGAATTGGTCATTTGCATGGTTAGTCATGAAATCCTACATAAAACTTATGGATCACTGAATATGATATGTTTGATTCCTTGCAATAGTTTTGCGATATAGAGATGGAATATGTGGGAAGTACTAGTAAATGGTTGTGGTTAGTAAGAATATTGGTGTTAAGGTTTGTGATTCCCGAAGCATGCACGTATAGTCTCTCGTTATGCTATGAAGTTGGAGCATGATTTATTATTGATTGTCTTCCTTATGAGTGGCGGTCAGGGACAAGCGATGGTCTTTTCCTACCAATCTATCCCCCTAGGGGCATGCGTAGTAGTACTTTGCTTCGAGCGCTAATAAACTTTGGCAATAAGTATATGAGTTCTTTATGACTAATGTGAGTCCATGGAATATACGCACTCTTACCTTTTCGCAATTTGCTAGCCTCTACGGTACCGTGCATTGCCCTTTCTCACCTCGAGAGTCGGTGCAAACTTCGCCGGTGCATCCAAACCCCGTGATATGATACACTCTCTCACACATAAGCCTTATTATATCTTCCTCAAAACAGCCACCATACCTACCTATTATGGCCTTTCCATAGCCATTCCGAGATATATTGTCATGCAACTTCCACCGCTTCCGTTTTGATGACTTGAACATTCGTTGTCATATTGCTTTGCATGATCGTAAGATAGCTAGCATGATATTTCCATGGCTTGTCCGTTTTTTGATATCGTTGTTATGCTAGATCATTGCACATCCTGGTACACTGCCAGAGGCATTCATATAGAGTCATACTTTGTTCTAGGTATCGAGTTGTAATTTTTATTTCTTTTGAGTTGTAAGTAAATAGAAGTGTGATGACCATCATTATTCATTATTAGAGCATGTCCCAGTGAGGAAAGGATGATGGAGACTATGATTCCCCCACAAGTCGGGATGAGACTCCGGACAAAAAGAGAGAGAAAAAAGAAAAAGAAAAAAAGACAAAGAGAGAAGGGGCATGCTAATTCCACACTTGTGCTTCAAAGTAGCACCATGTTTTTCATATAGAGAGTCTCCTATGTTGTCACTTTCATATACTAGTGGGATTTTTCATTATAGAGTTAGATGCACACCCACTTAGTTTTCATATTGAGCTTTCATACACTTATAGCTCTTAGTGCATTTGTTGCATGGCAATCCCTACTCCTCGCATTGATATCAATTGACGGGCATCTCCATAGCCCGTTGGTTAGCCGCGTCGATGTGAGACTTTCTTACCTTTTTGTCTTCTCTATATTTACCCCTATCATCATACTCTATTCCGCCCATAGTGCTATATCCATGGCTCGCGCTCACGTATTGCGTGAGGGTTGAAAAAGCTGAAGCGCGTTAAAAAGTATGAACCAATTGCTCGGCTTGTCATCGGGGTTGTGCATGATAAATACTCTGTGTTAAGAAGACAGAGCGTGAAAAGACTATATGATTTTGTAGGGATAGCTTTCTTTAGTGTTGATATTTTGAAAGACACGATTGTTTGTTAGGATGCCTGAGTATTGATGTCTTTATGTCAAATTATAGACTATTGCTTTGAATCACTCATGTCTTAATATTCATGCCATGATTAGATATATGATCAAGATTATGCTAGGTAGCATTCCACATCAAAAATTATATTTTTTATCATTTACCTGCTCGAGGACGAGCAGGAATTAAGCTTGGGGATGCTGATACGTCTCCGTCGTATCTATAATTTTTTATTGTTTCATGCCAATATTATACAACTTTAACATGTTTTTGGCAACATTTTATATGATTTATTGGACTAACCTATTGATCCAGTGCCTAGTGCCAGTTCCTGTTTGTTGCATGTTTTTTTGTTTCACAGAATATCCATATCAAACAAAGCCCAAACGCGATAAAAATTTACGGAGAATTATTTTGGAATATATGTGATTTTTGGGAGGTGGAATCAACGCAAACGGATGCCCATGGCCTCCACAACCCACTAGGGCGCGCCGGGCACCCCTGGCGTGCCCAGGTGTCTTGTGCCCTCCCCGTAAGTCGGTTGGGGCCCTTCTTCGGGCGCAAGAAAGATAATTTATGGAAAAAATCATGTAAAAATTTCAGCGCAATCGGAGTTACGGATCTCCAGGAATTTAAGAAACGGTGAGGGGCCACAAAACAGAAACGCGAAACAGAAGAGAACAGAGAGGGAGATCCAATCTCGGAGGGGCTCCCGCCCCTCCGTCACCATGGAGGCCATGGACCAGAGGGGGAACTCTCCTCCCATCTAGGGGGGAGGCCAAGGAAGAAGAAGAAGAAGGAGGGGGCTCTCTCCCCCTCTCTCCCGGTGGCGCCGGAGCGTCGCCGGGGCAAGGATCGTGACGATGATCTACATCAACAATCTTGCTACCATCAACACCAACTTTCTCCCCCTCTATGCAGCGGTGTAACACCTCTCTTCCCCGCTGTAATCTCTACTTAAATATGGTGCTCAACACTATATATTATTTCCCAATGATATGTGGTTATCCTATGATGTTTGAGTAGATCCGTTTTGTCCTATGGGATTGATAGATGATCATGATTGGTTTGAGTTGTATATTTTATTTTGGTGCTGTCCTACGGTGCCCTCCGTGTCGCGCAAATGGAGGGATCCCCGCTGTAGGGTGTTGCAATACGTTAATGATTCTCTTATGGTGGGTGGCGTGAGTGATAGAATACACAGACCCGAGTTTGGGGGTCATTGCGTATGGGATAAAGAGGACTTGATACTTAATGCTATGGTTGGGTTTTACGACCTTAATGATCTTTAGTAGTTGCGGATGCTTGCTAGAGTTCCATCATAAGTGCATATGATCCAAGTAGAGAAAGTATGTTAGCTCATGCCTCTCCCTCATATAAAATTGCAACAATGATTACCAGTTTAGTTATCGATCACCTAGGGACAAATGACTTTCTTGTTTGATAAAAGCTATCCGCTTTTATCGTCTTGCATTTTATTCATAGTTTTAATCACGCAAAGTACTCGTAGTTTTATTCTTCCAAAATAGTTTCATACTTGTTTTAGGTAAAGCAAACGTCAAGTGTGCGTAGAGTTGTATCGGTGGTTGATAGAACTTGAGGGAATATTTGTTCTGCCTTTAGCTCCTTGTTGGGTTCGACACTCTTATTTATCGAAAAAGGCTACAAACGATCCCCTATACTTGTGGGTTATCAGCGTTTTCTAGCGATTGCTTTCATAAAAATGATGAAGATCTTAAAGTGATTGGTGTTTCTTCTATTGATTCCTTGTTTAGTAAAATCAAAATTGATGATAAAGGGACTGAAGAAGAGTCAACTTTAGTTAGAAGGCGTCCCGATAATTCGGAGGGTGAAAATCTTGATGAAAAAATTGATAAAAGTGGGTTTGGAGAGGTCAAAACTTTAACTAGTGATGTGCCCACTCTTTTGGATTACAAAGACTTTAATTATGATAATTTCTCTTTGATTGATTGTATTTCTTTGTTGCAATCTATGATAAATTCACCCCATGCTTATGAACAAAATAAAGCTTTTAATAAACATATTGTTGATGCCATGATGAAAGCTTTGGAAGAAAAGTTGGGAGTTAGAGATTTCAATTCCTAGAAAATTGCATGATGAATGGGAACCTACTATCAAAGTCAAGATAAAAAATTATGAGTGTTTTGCTTTATGTGATTTGGGTGCTAGTGTTTCTACAATTCCGAAATCTCTATGTGATGTGCTTGGTCTTACCGATGTTGAAGAATGTTCTCTTAATTTGCACTTGGCAGATTCTACTATTAAAAAGCCTATGGGAAGAATTAATGATGTCCTTATTCTTGCAAATAGAAATTATGTGCCCATAGATTTAATTGTTCTAGACATTGATTGCAATCCGTCTTGTCCAATTATACTTGGTAGACCGTTTTTACGTACTACTGGTGCCGTGATTGATAAAAAAGAAGGCAATATTAAATTTCAATTTCCACTAAGAAAGGGTATGGAACACTTACCTAGAACAAGAATTAAGCCACCATATGAATCAATCATCAGGGCATCCCATGGATCTAAAAATAAAGATGACAATACTTGAATCTATGCATTATGCCTAGCTAGGGGCATAAAACGATATCGCTTGTTGGGAGGCAACCCAATGAATAAAATTTATTTTTGTCTTTTTCTTCCTGTTCTTGAGTGTTTGCACAATTATGCATCTGTTATGATTGTGTTTTTTATGTTTTAATTAGTGTTTGTGCCAAGTAAAGCCTTTAGGATAGCTTTGGTGATAGTTGATTTGATCCTGTTGAAAAACAGAAACTTTTGCGTCCAGTAACAGAATTGTTTAAATTCACAGAAGAGACGAAAAATTCTGAATTTTTTACACAAGATTGATATACAAATTTCTGCTTTTTTCTAAGTTTTTAGAACTTTTGGAGTTAGATAATTATGAGAACAATTCACATCTTTACAGACTGTTCTGTTTTTGATAGATTTTGTTTTCTTTGCATTGTGTGCTTATTTTGATGAATCTATGGATTGTATCGGGGGGGGGGGGTATAAGCCATGGTAAAGGTAGAATACAGTAGATATAATGCAATAACAAAATTTGAATGGGGTTTCTACAATACTTAAAGTAAAGATTGGTTTTCTTATACTAACGGATCTCACGAAGGTTTTTTGTTAAGTTTTGTGTGATTGAAGTTTTCAAGTTTTGGGTGAGATCGCGATGGATGAAGGAATAAGAAGTGAAAAGAGCCTAATCTTGGGGATGCCCCATGGCACCCCAAGTTAATATTCAAGGATAACCAAGCAACTAAGCTTGGGGATGCCCCGGAAGGCATCCCCTCTTTCTTCTAACGACCATCGGTATTCTACTTGGAGCTATATTTTTATTCGTCACATATCATGAGTTTTGCTTGGAGCGTCTTGTATTATATGAGTATTTGTTTGTTTTGGTTTTTAGTTTGTCACAAGTATCCTTGCTGGACACACCTATTTGAGAGAGCCAAAATTATGCTATGATTTGTTAGAATTGCTCTTTATGCTTCACTTAAATTTTTTGAGCTATGGAATTGCTCTAGTGCTTCACTTATATCTTTTTGAGCATGATGTGCTTTATTATTTTTGAGGAAATGCTCTGATGGTTCACTTAGATTTATTTGAGACTTAGTAAATTTTTGAAGAAATTCTCTCATGCTTCACTTATATTATTTTGAGAGACGAAAAGTTTTATGCTCATGTTCTTCACTTAGATTTGTTTGAGCTTGTCAAAAGCAATTGCATTATATGAATCTAGTCCCAAAGTGATAGATATTCAAGAGGGATATAATAAAAACTTTCATGAAGATCATTGGACAAAATAAACTTGATTCTTTGTAATAGTTTTGAGATATGATGATAGTGATATGTGAATCATGTTGGTGAGTAATTATTCTTTAGTAAGAATATTGGTGTTAAGGTTTGTGATTCCCTATGTAAGCACGAAAGTCAATAGTTGTGCAATGAAATTACATCCTACTTGTGGTGCATTATTTGGTGTTAGTTATGCTTAATGCTCGCTTATGTGATTTTTTGTTTCTTGGTTGGTTGCTTCTCAATCTTTTTGCTAGCCTCCACTTGTACTAAGTAGAAATACTACTTCTGCATCCAAAATCTTTAAACCCAATTTTGCCACATGAGTCCACCATACCTACCTATATGCGGTATTTCCATGCCGTTCTAAGCAAATTTGTATGTGCCATCTCTAATTTTCAAAATAAATTTCCTTTTTGTGTGCCGTACCACTCATGAAGCGGCAGGGGGTGGCCAATATTTTTCATGCTAGATGTGCTATTCTCAAGATGAGTGTTTATTCACTTGTCATTGCATAAGAGTACAACGGTAATATGGATGCCCAGTCCCGAAATGAAAAAGAATTTACTTTATGTTGTCAAATAATAAATTCCTTGGAAAGTGATAATATGGAAGGCACCCGTGGATACGGCTAGCCATGGATTGTGAAAGAATGGTGGAAAAAGGAATAAACTTTATTTTATGTTTGGGAACCGCCTATGATACATCTAGCATGGAAAGTGTTGGGAATTACTCGGTCGTTTTCATTGATGGGAAAAGTATACCTCTAAAAAAAATTATCTCTCAATTTAAGCTTTGAGCTCTGGCACCTCTACAAATCCCTACTTCCCTCTATGAAGGGCCTACCTATTTACTTTATGCAATTTTATTTTTATTTGAGTCTCCATCTTCTCTTATAAAGCACCAACTAAGGGGCACTATGATCATACTTGAGCATTGGATGTAGATAATATGCGAGTGTGTTTCATGAATGGATCAATGATTGAGCATGATGGGCTAGGGATAACTTTCTTTAGTGTTGATATTTTGAAAGACATGGTTGCTTATTGATATGCTTGAGTATTGAAATCTTCATGTCAAAACTAGACTATTGCTTTGAACCATATAAAAGTCCAAATGTCCATGCTACAAAAGAAAATAATATGTGATGAACATGTTAGGCAACATTGCACATCAAAAATTCTGTTTTTATCATTTACCTACTCGAGGACGAGTAGGAATTACGCTTGGGGATACTGATACGTCTCCAACATATCTATAATTTTTGCTTGTTCCATGCTGCTATATTATCATTCTTGGATGTTTTACAATCATTTTATAGCAACTTTATATCATTTTTTGGGACTAACCTATTGACATAGTGCCCAGTGCCAGTTGCTGTTTTTTGCTTGTTTTTTACTTCGCAGAATATCAGTACCAAACGGAGTCCAAACGCAGCGAAACTTTTTGGAGAATTTTTTTGGACCCGAAGACACAAGATGGGCCAAAGAAGTACCAGAGGGGAGGCCCGAGGGGAGCACAACCCCCTAGGGCGCGCCCAGGAGCCCAGGCGCGCCCTGATGGGTTGTGCCCACCTCAGTGGCCTCCCGCACCGCCTCTTCGCCTTATAAATACCCAAATATCCCCAAAACCCTAGGGGAGTCAACGAATCACAATTCCAGCCCCCGCAAGTTCCAGGACCACGAGATCCAATCTAGACACCATCACGGAGGGGTTCATCATCCTCATTGGTGCCTCTCCGATGAGGCGTGAGTAGTTCATCATAGACCTATGGGTCCGTAGGCAGTAGCTAGATGGCTTCCTCTCTCTCTTTTGATTCTCAATACAATGGTCTCTTGGAGATCTATTTGATGTAACTCTTTTTTGTGGTGTGTTTGTTGGGATCCAATGAACTTTGAGTTTATGATCAGATCTAAATCCATGAAATTTATTTGAGTTTTCTTTGATCTCTTATATGCATGATTACTTTATAGCCTCGTATTTCTTATTCGAATATTTGGTTTAGTTAGGCCAACTAGATCGATTTTTCTTGCCATGGGAAGAGGTGCTTTGTGATGGGTTCGATCGTGCGGTGTTCGTTCCCAGTGACAGAAGGGGCAGCAAGACACACATGCATCGTTGCTATTAAGGATAACAATATGGGGGCTATTCCTACATGAATAGATCTCGTCTACATCATGTCATCGCTCTTATTGCATTACTTCGTTTCTCCATGAACTTAATACACTAGATGCATGCTGGATAGTGGTCGATGTGTGGAGTAATAGTAGTAGATGCAGGCAAGAGTCGGTCTATTAATATTGGACGTGATGCCTATATAATGATCATTGCCTGGATATCGTCATAATTATTTGATCTTCTATCAATTGCCCAACAGTACTTTGTCTACCCACCGTATGCTATTTTCTCGAGAGAAGCCACTAGTGAAATCTACGGCCCCCGGGTCTATTCTTTATCATATTTGCTTTGAGATCTATTTTTATTTGCTTTTGTTTTCAGATCTATTATTACAAAAACCCAAAAATACCTTCTTGCACCTTTTTGTTATTTATTTTATTTTGCGTTTTATCGAGATATATTTATCCAATCTACACAATTTTTATCCCGTCAACTTCACAATTTCTGGCACCGTTACCTGTAGAGGGATTGATAACCCCTCCTAATCGTCGGGTTGCAAGTATTTGTTCTTTGTGTGCTGGTACCATTTACATAGTGTTGCTTGGTTCTCCTACTGGATTGATACATTGGTTTCATAACTGAGGGAAATACCTACCGTAGATGTGCTGCATCATCCCTTCCTCTTTGGGGAAATACCGACGTAGTTCAAGCGACATCAGTCTGCTCCATCCCCCCTTTCCTAATTGCATTAGGAGAATGGGCATTTACATAGTTTGCTGTTATAGCGCAACCCCATGGACGTCTAATACGCATCTTGAAACTTTCCCTCACGAACCAGCCGACGTCTATCCTGCCATAGATACCAAGCGGTTATAGCGACCAATTCACGTACATTTTGGAGGCCCAATATAGATAGCTCTTGGTCTGGCATAAGGAGTAAGAATTCCAGAACTGCCTCTCCTGTGTGATCACTAGCATAAGCTTTATTAATCACATAGTACAACCCCAACTTATCCCAAATGGTTGGGTATTCCTCTATCACTATGCCAAGGCAAAGTGTTTTGCTAGAGAGTGCGAAAATTTTGAGAAAATATCTTCTGCAAAAGAGAGAGTGGGAGGACAGTGCAACTCAACAAGATTGCAGAATCTTCGTGATCAGGTCAAAGAAAAGAAATGGTAGAAGTGATTCTAGAATTTCCTACCACGACTGATACGGAAGACTCTACATGAGATATAGAGACTTCAGTCGAACTTGCAGCTGAACCATATTGGTTGGAAAAATTCGTTCAGACCTTCATAGCATGCAGACAAAATATTGTTGAACCAACAATGAACCTATAATTCACAGAGAAACATTGATGGGACCTGACTCCGGAAATTGGCTATATGTCAAAATAATCTGAGATAGTATCCATACACATAATTGAAGTTTAGAACTTGATGAACCCTTCGAAACTTAGAGTCTAGAAAATGGTAATGGATCTATAAACTGACAGAGATAGAAATGTTTTATAATGCTTGAATTGTTACAAATAGTTCAGGACATGATCAAGGAGTTGACTATGACGAGATTGTCTCATCATAGCAATACTTAAAGTCAGTGCAGGTTAAACTAGCAATTACTAAATATTTCAATTATGAGATATAATATATAGATGTCAAAATGACTCCCATGAGATGGGAATAGAACTAAGGTTGTATGTTTGATACGATCCAAGGTAATTTTGTCAATTCAGAGGATGCTAGTAAATGTGCAAACTTTGAGAGATCTTATAACAATTTGAAACAAGCATAGTGGAGTTAGAATCTTCGTGCTAATGAAATGGTCATCGAGGAAAGCGAAGCTACTTGTATCTACAAGAAAGAAAGTGGGAGCATGATAATATTTCTAAAACACTATATGTGTTTGACACATTATTGATTGGAAATTATATAAATTTCTTGACATGAATTAAGACTTTATTGAAACTAGTTTTCCAGTAAAGTACTTAGGCAATAAATAGTCCTAATATTAGGCATGATGATCTATGGAGATAGTAGTGTCTAATGAGCTTAGCCAAAATACATATTGACAGAATACTAAAGCAGTTTAGTATGAAATACGCAAGAAGAGTTTCTTGTCAAAGTCACATGGAAGGAGTTTTAAGCAAGAATCAGTATTCTGAAATACTGATGAGCGAAATATGTGATTTCAATTACACTTGTGTTAAATATGTTCCATGGTATGTAAACAACCAGATATGTCCAGTACTCCAAGAAAGTTGTGAGTAAAGATTTCCAGGATGATCAAATTGTTGATCATAGGACAATAGTGAAAGTTCCGTTAAATAGTAATGACATGTGTCTCGCATATGTAGAAGATGAAGAGATTGTTGTAAGGAGTTACATCAATACATGCTCGTTGTAAGTAGTACTTCGATAAAAACTTCATTGATGCTCCAAGCGATTTTTGATTTTAATTTATGGTGGCACAGTAAGTAGGAATTGGTCCAAAAGATTATTGTGGTGAATTCTACAACAGAAGGCTGAGTATATTGCCCCTTTAGAAGTAACAATAGAAGGTGATGAATCAAAAGTTCATTTATGAGCTTGGTATGATTTCTAGATTATTGTGCAAATGGAACACTATTCTTAATGGTGCACTACTGCAGTAACCTGCTAACGTGACACATGAATCAGAGACCCTTCGACGAAAGTGTGTGCGATGCATGCATCACAAATGGTGTCCTAATAAAACCATCACCGATAAGATGAACTGTGTGCGATGGCGGAGACATCAAGCACGATTAAGATTAGAGTTGCGTGTGCGATACATGGCATATAGTTGATCCATATGAACTGTTTGTGATATACAACATATAGTTCACTCGAATGAACTGTTTGCGATTAGCCAACACAACAGAAATGGTTGGCCAGATCAAGGTGTGTGTGATATACGGAATACACGTCACTTAGATGAACTGTTTGCGATTAGCCAACACAACAGAAACGATCAACCAAATAAAGGTGTGTGCCATAGACGGCATACAGTTCACTCAGATTAACTATGTGCAATGAGCGGAAACAAACACGAAAAATTCAGCTTAATAAGATGTGTGTGATACGTGAAAAACAGGTCAGTAATCATAAATGTGTGGGAAGACCGAGAACAACACAGACAATTCCTGCTAATAAGTCGTGTGTGTTGTGGGCAAACGATTGCTGGTATACAATTGTTAGCGATTGATGAAATCATCACTGACGGGTTCCCTAGTTTAGTCTATGTGTGATGTGATTTGCTCTGTCTACAGAAGAACAACATATATAACCAAAATTAAACATCCAATTACATAAGTGACTATACAAAACATTCGCACACACCTCAATAAACAATTACATGCATTCTAAACTAGGAGAAACGGTCACCTAATCATCTACTTCTTGTGTCAACGCTGCCGCCACTGCTATGTGGCTCGATCCCTCATCTGGGGCGTGACGAAGGCACTTCCTCATGTCAACGATCCGCCTATATATATCTCGTAGCTTGTGTACGCATCCTTGGTCGTGTACTTGATGTGCTGTTCATCCAGTCTATGCACCCAGGCACTCTGCCAGGCGATCTTGTCCTTCTTGCTCTCACCCTTCATGTTCTTGTAGTAGGAGTCGGTGATGGCCGAGGCGAGGTCAACCAGGGTGCCCTACTTGTTTTCGTGCTACCCCAGACCTTGTAGTGGCCACGGATGTCGACAAGCTTCTGGTACTCCAAGCCCGAAATCTCGAGCACTTTTAGATCATTTTTTAGTTCCACCGTAATGAAACTGTAGTCAATGTTGTTGATAAACCTGGCAAAACACTCGCAAGGTCTTATGGCCAGGCAGTAGTGGTAGACGAGGACGTGATGGCGCACACACAACTGGGTGACGACAACCTTCTAATCATATCCGCCACGACCGTCGATGAACTTGAGGTCGAAGCCGACCACTTGATACTTGTCCTCAGCAAGCAACTGCTCCATAGTGTGGATCTAGCTCTTCATCGAGACCGGCTCATTCGTGTACACCACCGAGAGGTCCTTCCCCTCACATGGGTGTCCACTACATGAGGCATGGTGAACTGCCGCCCGTCGTTGCCGTCAGCCACTGGGAGCGCCATTGGAGCCGCTGGATATCCTCTTTGTATGTGGCATTGTGGGTGTGCTTATTGTATCATGGGGCACGAGATATTAAGGTAAATGGCCGCGATAATAAATGGGGGCCGGGCGGCCTGGATTCTTGGCACGTCCGGATGGCAGTTTTTGTAGCGGCTAACAGCATCGTGGCGCACGTAACTGCATCGTGGTGCCGCGCCCGGCACAACCGCATGCATATGGCACCCCGAACGTACATGATTGTGCGCCGGCCCCAAACGTTGGCAGCACGCGCGCAGGGATGTGAGCAGAGAGTGTGCGCGCGGGATGCAAGCTGAGTGCATCGCGGCTGAGGGAGTCCTGGATTAGGGTCTCTTCGGCCTGCCGGCCTATCCCTTAGGGCCGGACTGTTGGGCCATGTTACCAACGCTAGGAGGCCGAACTATGTGGAGACCCCGTGTCTGGACAAGAGGATTTTTGGTGCCTTGGTGTGTCCTCCAAGTCAAGATAAGAAGAATCGGCATGCTTATCCTTTCCTTGTAACCGACCATGTGTAACCCTAGTACCCCTGGTGTCTATATAAACCAAAGGGTTTAGTCCATAGAGGCAAGAACAACAACCATCATCCTACTAGTCTAGGGTTTAGTTCATCTAATCTCGTGGTAGATCGACTCTGTAATCCTCATATACAGAAGCAATATAATCAACCAGGGCGTAGGGTTTTACCTCTTAGAGAGGGCCCGAACCTGGGTAAACATCGTGTCCCTAGTCCCTTGTTCCCCATTGATCCAAGATCCACAGCTCGGGACCCCCTACCCGAGATCCGATGGTTTTGACACCGACATTGATGCTTTCATTGAGAGTTCCGATGTTGGATCGCCAAAGGATCGATGGCTCGCCTGATCATCGGAGACGACATCAACACCGGGGACATCTTCGTCCCCGGGAAACTCTTCGCGTTTGGAAGCATCGTTCTGCACACCAACTCGATCGGTCATCTCAACCAGGTCAACAGTTTCGCCCCTGAGCATCAGATCAGGTTTGGTAACTTAGAGTACGTCACCGACGCTCGGGTCGACCTGATCTTCACTAGCTTCTCACCCTCACCTGAGGCGCCCATGGACCCTGAAGCATCAACTTTGGGGCCTCTCCCCGATCTGATCTCTAGATCAGCCCATACCTCGTGGCCGGCTTCGAGCTCGGATGCAACCGCTACGGCCGAAGACCGGGAATCACCCTCGGCCGGACTCACCCTTCTTACCACGGATCTGGCTTTGAGCCTCAACACCGGATCAGCGTCCGAAGACCACGAGGCGTCCTCGACCGGGTGATGACCCGCAAGTATAGGGGATCTATCGTAGTCCTTTCGATAAGTAAAAGTGTCAAACCCAACGAGGAGCAGAAGGAAATGACAAGCGGTTTTCAGCAAGGTATTCTCTACAAGCACTGAAATTATCGGTAACAGATAATTGTGTGATAAGATAATTCGTAACGGGTAACAAGTAACAAAAGTAACTAAGGTGCAGCAAGGTGGCCCAATCTTTTTTGTAGCAAAGGACAAGCCTGGACAAACTCTTATATAAAGCAAAGCGCTCCCGAGGACACATGGGAATTGTTGTCAAGTTAGTTTTCATCATGCTCATATGATTCGCGCTCATTACTTTGATAATTTGATATGTGTTTGGACCGGTGCTTGGGTGCTGCCCTTCCTTGGACAAGCCTCCCACTTATGATTAACCCCTCTCGCAAGCATCTGCAACTACGAAAGAAGAATTAAGATAAATCTAACCATAGCATGAAACATATGGATCCAAATCAGACCCTTACGAAGCAACTCATAAACTAGGGTTTAAGCTTTTGTCACTCTAGCAACCCATCATCTGCTTATTACTTCCCAAAGCCTTCCCCTAGGCCCAAATCATGGTGAAGTGTCATGTAGTCGACGTTCACATAACACCACTAGAGGAAAGACAACATACATCTCATCAAAATATCGAACGAATACCAAATTCACATGATTACTTATAACAAGACTTCTCCCATGTCCTCAGGAATAAAGGTAACTACTCACAAAGCATATTCATGTTCATAATCAGAGGAGTATTAATTATCATTAAGGATCTAAACATATGATCTTCCACCGGATAAACCAACTAGCATCAACTATAAGGAGTAATCAACACTACTAGCAACCCATAGGTACCAATCTGAAGTTTTGAGACAAAGATTGGATACAAGAGATGAACTAGGGTTTGAGAGGAGATGGTGCTGGTGAAGATGTTGATGGAGATTGACCCCCTCACGATGAGAGGATCGTTGGTGATGACGATGGCTTCGATTTCCCGCTCCCGGAGGGAAGTTTCCCCGGCAGAACAGCTCCGCCGGAGCCCTAGATTGGTTCTGCCCAAGTTCCGCCTCGAGACAGCGGCGCTTCGTCCCGAAAGCTTCCTTCTATTTTTTTCCAGGTCAAAACACATCATATAGCAGAAGATGGGCATCGGGGGCCTGCCAAGTGGCCCACAAGGCAGGGGGCACGCTCTCCACCCTTGTGGATGGCTGGTGGCCCCCCTCTGGTGCTTTCTTCGCCCAATATTTTTTATTAATTCCAAAATGGCTCTCCGTGAAGTTTCAGGACTTTTGGAGTTGTGCAGAATATGTCTCTAATATTTGCTCCTTTTCCAGCCCAGAATTCCAGCTGCCGGCATTCTCCCTCTTCATGTAAACCTTGTAAAATAAGAGAGAAAAGGCATAAGTATTGTGCCATAATGTGTAATAAAAGCCCATAATGCAATAAATATCAACATAAAAGCATGATGCAAAATGGACGTATCAACTCCCCTAAGCTTAGACCTCGCTTGCAAAATGGACGTATCAACTCCCCTAAGCTTAGACCTCGCTTGTCCTCAAGCGAAAGCCGAAATCGAAAAATATGTCCACATGTTTAGAGATAGAGGTGTCGATAAAATAAAATACGGACATGAGGGCATCATGATCATCTTTAGAGCAGCAACATATATTGTCATATAATTTCTTTTGCCAAAGTAACAATTCATTCACAAGGTAAAGTATGAATCAAAAACTTCATTGAAAACCAACAAACTATGATCTCAGTCATTGAAGCAATTGCAATTTATCATAACATTGAAAAGAGTCAATTTAAGAGCTTTTTAGCAAGTCCACATACTCAACTATCATCTAGTCTTTCACAATTGCTAACACTCACGCGATACTTATGGGTTCAAAGCTTCAATCGGACACAGAGAAAGATAGGGGCTTATAGTTTTGCCTCCCAACCTTTTACCTCAAGGGTATGTCAACAATAATACTTTATGATAACCAATATCCGAGTGGGTATATATATCTGGATCTCTCCAACACATAGTGCTTGCCAAAAGGAAAAAGTGTAAAAAGGAAAGGTGAAGATCACCATGACTCTTATA
Source organism: Thinopyrum elongatum (assembly GCA_011799875.1). Lineage (NCBI taxonomy): Eukaryota > Viridiplantae > Streptophyta > Magnoliopsida > Poales > Poaceae > Thinopyrum > Thinopyrum elongatum. Next base: position 431,389,916 of record CM022303.1, read on the forward strand.
TAAGGGTAGAAGATAAAAGTAAAAGATAGGCCCTTCACAGAGGGAAGCAGAGGTTGTCATGCGCTTTTATGGTTGGATGTACAAAATCTTAATGCAAAAGAACGTCACTTTATATTGCCGCTTGTGATAAAGAACTTTATTATGCAGTCCGTCTCTTTTATCTCTTCCATATCACAAGTTCGTATAAAGTTTATTTTCTTCACACTAATAGATCATACATGTTTAAAGAGCAATTTTATTGCTTGCACAGATGACAACTTACTTGAAGGATCTTACTCAATCCATAGGTAGGTATGGTGGACTCTCATGGCAAAACTGGGTTTAGGGATGTTTGGATGCACAAGTAGTATCTCTACTTGGTGCAAAGGATTTGGCTAGTATAAGAGAGAAAAGCAAGCTCAACAAGTTGGAGGATCCATGACAATATAACTTCTATTCGGATATAGGAAAACATAACTCATTATGTTGTCTTCCTTGTCCAACATCAACTTTTTAGCATGTCATATTTTAATGAGTGCTCACAATCACAAAAGATATCCAAGATAGTATATTTGTATGTGAAACCTCTCTTTCTTTATTACTTCCTATTAATTGCAACAATGACCAAAACTATGTTTGTCAACTCCCAACAACTTTTATTCATCATACTCTTTATATGTGAAGTCATTACTCTCCATAAGATCAATATATGATCTCTTCATTTCCTTTTATTTCTTTCTCTTATTTTTATTCCCTCAAGATCATAGCAAGAAAGTAAAGCCCTCAACTCAAAACTACTCTTTATTATATATAGCTCACGGACTCGATTACATAGATAAATATCAAAACAAAACTCAAAGCTAGATCATACTAAAACTTTATTCTACTAGATCAAGATATAACCAAAAGGATCGAACTAAGAAAAATGATAGAAGTAAAGGTGTGATAGTGTGATACGATACCGGGGCACCTCCCCCAAGCTTGGCAGTTGCCAAGGGGAGTGCCCATACCCATGTATTTATGATTCTTTCTTCGGAGGTGGTGATGGTGGAGTTGTTGATGACGAAATTTTATCCTCCGTCTTCCAAGGCATAGGTTCACCATCGTAAAAAGATGAACGAGTCTCCGGGATCCTCAAATCTGCAGCCAAACTCATCCTCTTAAATCTATATTCATACTCACAGTTTTGGTTCTGCAGGTCATAGATCTGGGCTTGGAGATGCTCGATTTTCTCATGAAGCTTGAAGATGGACTCCCCAATGTTCTCAGCATCCAGCTTGTGACCATTAGTAAATTCAGTGATCATCATGTGGTTGGCGTTGAGTCCGCGTTCCACCATCCCTTGGCACTTGAAGACTTGCAGCTCCACTGCTTTGAGCCTTGTCTCCATGCTTCCGGTCTTCTTAGGCCCTTCGGTATCACGGATGTGCAGCACCCCCTCATGTAGCTCAATTGTTTGAGGGTGTTGCAGCACCTCCGCGAGATAAGGGTTGATGATCTTCTCGAAAAACTTGTCCTTGGGGGCGCTTGGAGATGTCATGGCAATTTGGATCTGTCAAAAAAATAGCTCGAAACAAGAACAGAAGATATTGCCGTGGTACGGTGGTCAAAATCTTCGGGAGATTATATAATGAATTTTTACCGACCAAAAGAAGTATTGTGCAAGAAAACAGAGTCCGGAGGGCACACGAGGTGGCCACAAGGCAGGGGGGTGCGCTCAGGGGGGTAGGGTGTGGCCTCCACTCTTGTGGTCTCCTCGTGCAACTTTCGGACTACTTTTAATTTTCCTAATTTTTTAAATATTCCAAAACAGAGAAAAATTATCATTGGAAATGTTTTGGAGTCAGTTTACTTACCGCACCACATACCTATTCCTTTTCGGAGTCTAAAACATTCTGGAAAGTGTCCCTTATGTACTCCTCCGGTGTTACGGTGCCAATTATATTGGTCCCAACATTTATGGGATTGTAAGTGCATCTAGTGCCCCTTAGTGATTTTGGTGTATTGAAGACTTATAGGTTAAGGGACTAATGTGTTTATGAGTGTACACAGGTCTATAAGTCTATGAGGAGTTTGATATTTATGAAGAAAGTCGACCCCTAAAAATGAATGTCTTCAGTTGAAGACTTTGGTTTTCTTGAAGACTTTGAAAATGAGGAAATTGGTGTGACCTTGAAGACCTTGATATTGACGCGGGGATTATGAAGCGTGAAGACTTTTGTTTTTGTAGTTTTGTTTTCCCTTTCTTGAGTCATAGGAAACACCGTACTGTTAAAGGGGGTCGAGGTAAAACTAAGGAAAAGTTTCCAAGTGATGCTCATCTCAAATCCTACACCTACCCAATCCTTTCGAGTGAAGCCATTGGAAATCTCATACAGTTCAGTCAATTTCTTCAGTGACAGAGACGAAGATCTTCTATTCTCTGAGGAATTTGTTCTGACTGAGGAGTTAGGAATTCGCCAGTGCGGATTGCCTACAAGTGAGGAACATGATAGCCCTGAGGAATTTGAGAGCTCAAATTTCCGACCGTTGCTGTGCTATGCGCCAGCTGTCCAAAATATCCTATCCACCTAACGGTCATATCATTGAAGGGCATTTATGTCTTATCATGTCGGGCTGCTCCCCGGCTATAAATAGCCGCCCCCTACAACCACTAGCTGGTTGGCTGCTCCAAGAGAAACTGACACTTGTCATTTAGAGCATCCCATCCTCCGAGGACTTTGAGAGAAAATCATCAGTGAGGAAAAACCCAAACCCAACACCTAAAACCCAAAGTGATTGAGCATCACTGAAGAGATTGTTCCTATGTGGAACCGATGCTTGTTACCTTTAAGGACTGTGCATCCTCCAAACGGTTAGGCGTCATGGTCTAGAGCGTCCAAGAGGAATTGTGGATCGCCGAGTGACCGAGTCTGTGAAGGTTTGGAAGTCACCTGTGAAGACTTACCACGAGTGATTGGGCGAGGTCTGTGTGACCTTAGCTCAAGGAGAATACAGTGAGGGCTGTGTGTCTGGGACTGTGTGTCCTCAGGTTTAAATACCTAGCCGCTCCAACCAGACGTACAACTGTCACAACAGTTGGAACTGGTCTACCAAATCATTGTCTTCATCGAGCTACTGGTTCTATTTCCTCAACCCTTTCATTTCCTCATTCATGTGTTGATGAAATGATCGTTACTATTTGAAGACTTTGACTGAAGACTTTCTCAATTTCCTCAATCCTAATTCTTCAGTCATCAAGTCTTTTGCCTGCTTATCCTGTTTACATGCTACCTGTGCTATGTGCTTGTTTCATATCATCATGATGACTGTGTTACTACCATGTTATGCTTGCACCTGAGTACTTATTCTGCTGCTTGTAGTTCGTCACTTAGAAAATTCCTCAAGTAGTATTTCCTCAGTGACGAATTTGTAAAAATCGCCTATTCACCCCCCTCTAGTCGATATAACGCACTTTCAATTGGTATTAGAGCAAGGTTCTCCCTTGTTCTGTGTGATTTTGGTTTAACCACCTAGAGTTTTAGTTATGTCAACTGCAGGCATGATCAAGGTCTTGGCTGGGTGTCCTACCTTTGATGGGATGGACTACCCCTACTGGAAGAATAAGATGCGCATGCATCTTGAGGCAATTGACAACGATCTCTGGTACGTTGTGGAAAATGGCGTTCCCTCTATCACTCCTTCCGTGAACGCTGCTGATGTGAAGAGATTCAAGCAACTCGACTCTCAAGCAAAGAATATCATATGTGGCCATCTGAGCAAAGGACAGTACGGCAGAGTGAGTGCTTTGGAGTCTGCAAAGCTTATCTGGGACATGCTGTCCAAGGTCAACGAAGGAATCTCAACTCAACGTGATTCTCGAGTTGACGTTCTTCACAATCTCTTCAACTGCTTCAAAAGACTCGACAATGAGAATGTCCAGCAAACCTTTGATCGCCTCACTGACATTTCAAACAAGCTTCAAGCACTTGGTGCCACTGACATCACCGACCATGAGGTGGTGAAGAAATTGCTGAGGTCACTCGATTCTTCATTCGATACACTAGCACTAATGATTCAAGAACATGGAGACTACAAGTCACTAGATCCTGCTGATATCCTTGAGAGGCTGAACACTCATGAATTCCAACAAGCTGAAAAGAGAGATCTCTACGGGCCAAGCTATGGAAGATCACGCGCACTGAAGGCCAAGGCAGTTTCCTCATCTGAAGGAGAAGATTCTGCTAGCAGCCTTGGTGACCCTGAAGAACTAAGCCAGGAGCTAGCAATGCTCGTGAGGAAATTCTAGAAGTTCTTAAGGCGTGGTTGCTTTGTAAAATCTTCAAAAGGTGATGACACTAGATCAGATTCCTCATCCCGTGATTACAAGAAGAGGACTTGCCACAAATGCAAGAAACCTGGTCACTACATAACTGATTGTCCTCAGTGGGCAAAGGAATCAAAGAAGAAGAAATACAAGGATGATAGTTCAGATGACTCAAAGAAGAAGAAGAAATCTTTAAAGTCCTCATCATCAAAATCTTCAAAGTCTTCATCTCACAAGAAGAGCAGTTCCAAGAAAGCTCGGGCATTCATTGGCAAGGAAATGGACTCTGAAGCTGAATCTGAGGAACATGAGGAAGAGGAGGCATCTGAGGAGTCAGACTCTGGTGTGGCGAGCCTAGCCCTCGCTACTGCTTATGTCAGCAAGTCCATCTTCAACACTGAGGAAAATGGCTTCCCCAACACTGCTGATGACGGCAATGATGACTATGCTCCCACCTATTGCTTCATGGCAAAAGGTGCCAAGGTATTCAAATATCCCTCCTCAAAATCAAGTGAGGATGAATCTAATGAAAACCTCAAACCCAGCTATTCCAAACTTGCTAATATTGCTGTTAAACAACAAAAGGCTTTGGAAAAGGTTTAAAATATGCTAGACAAAAGCGATGATCTGTTAGGTGAGGAAATGGATTGAACTCAAACACTGACTGATAATCTTCAGCAACTATAGTCTAAGTTTGACAACCTTCAAAGTCGTCATGAAACTCTCTTAGCCGATCATGAGAAGCTTTCTTATGAATTTCTTCAAAGAAAGCAAGATCTTGAGAAGCTAAGGGTGAGTCATGAAGATCTTCAGAAGGAAAATGATTCATTACTTGCTCAACAGATCAGTTCCGCTCAGGAAGAATTTATTCCACCATGTTTGAAATGCATTGAACGTGAAACTGCTAATTCTTCACCTGAAAGTTCAAATGCTTCTATTGCTGCAAATTCTTCAACTATCTCTGTGGTCACAAATTCCTCATCTGAGGATACCACTAGTATCACTGATGAAAATGCAGGGTTGAAGGAATTGTATGTGACAGGCATGTACAAAAGCCTCAAAGGGCACCAGCCTCTTTGTGATGTGCTCAAAAAGCAGATCTTGAACAGGAACCCTAGGAAAGAGGGTATTGCCTTTGAGAGGAAACTCAATGCTGATGGAACCTACTGGAAACCTGAGCAGTATCCCAAAACCTCATGGGTTGCTGCGAAGGGACCTCCCGTAGATCCATCCACTTTATCTGGCTTTACTTGTGAATCCTCATATTCATCTGATGAGTCATTTGACTCTAACTATAAACTATTCAACAATCAGAATGGTGAAGTATTTGCCAGATATGTTGGAACTAACTGCAGGAACGGTCCCCCTATGAAGAAAAATCTGGGTTCCCAAAAAGTGCCTTGAAAGTCTTCAGGTAAATGTCATCATGACACCACCTGTGAAGAATAGGAACCCCAGATCAAATTCTTCATATGGACCAAAGGCTTCAAATGGAACCAAGTCCTCATATGGACCAAATTCCTCATATGGGTCAAATTCCTCACATGGATCCAAATCCTCATATGAACATCATTGTGCTAACACTTCTGTTTCGCAGGAAAAATCTAAGAGCTATGAATATGTGCATTACTCTTCAAATCATTATGTTCATAAGTCCTCGAAGAATTTCTCTGCTTATTCATATGCCTATTCTAACCCCTCTTCTGTGAAACGAAGCGCATTGGCTTTAATGCCACCTTTCTCTTATGGAGCTCGTAGAATGATGAACTCTTTGCCACCCCTCCAGATGTGGGTGGTGAAGAAAAAGAACTAATCTCTTATGCAGGGTCAGGTCTCCAGACGAACTAAATCGTCTGAAGAATTTGCTGGAGACCTGAAATGCTTGAAAGGACGCAAGCTAATCATGAAGAAATGATTCATTCATTTCTCACGTCCTCATACTGCAATATATACTTATGTTGCATTAATTGATGAAATTCTGCCTGATGAATTTGATGTCATATTCTTCACTCTGAAGTATATGAGTTCGTAAGAAGCACTAATTCATCTGCAGGATGATTTACCCAAAGCTACTGAGTGGGTCCTCGACAGTGGATGTACAAATCACATGACCGGTGACAAGAGCTTACTGATGGACTCTCCTTTATCTCCAGCACATTTGAAGCATAGCACCTACGCTGACAAAGGCAAAAGCAAGGTATTGGGTCTAGGTAGGGTTGCAATCTCAAAGGATAGACACATGGACAAAGTCATGCTTGTCGAGTCCCTCGGATTCAACCTCATGTCTGTCTCAATGCTTTGTGATCTTGATATGGTTGTTGTCTTTGGCAAATATCGCTGCTTAGTGCTCATGGAATCTGACAATTCCAAAGTCTTCGAAGGTTTTAGGAGAGGAGACTTGTATATTGTTGATTTCTCTGCAGGACCACAGCCTGCCTGTAACATCCCAAATTTTTAATTTGGAATGTTATACATAGATCATCCATGCATATCATATTTTATTGCATTTCATTTTGCGATCCTCGAAATCCTGAGCAACTCAAGGACCACGGAGAGAGTTGGGGATTTCACCGTTTTCATATTTGAATTTTCTCAAATATTGAAATAAGGATCAATTTGGTTTAACTATTTTTCTCTCCGAAAATATTTCATATTAAAAATATATGAGAGGAGATAATATGACTTCTCCAAAATAAATGGAATATTGGAGGAAAAATATTATAATCAAATAAATATTTTATTTGGATTTTTATTGCAATTTTATTTGAATTTAGAAAAATATGCATTTTTCAAAATTGCATTAGAGTCCCAAATAAATGTTTACCTTGTCCGGGAGATTTTTAGAGGACGGGGAAAATTTATTTCGGGAATTTTGGAGTCCGTTTAGTATTTCTTTTATTTGTTTTTCTGCGCGGAATTATTAAAAAAAAAAAACTCCGCCGGACCGAACTGGGCCGAAGCCCAGCCGGCCCAGCCGCCCCGCGCCGCCTTCCCGTCCCGTGCCGGAGCCGGACTCCTCCAGGGAGTCCGAGCCGCCGCCGTCGCCGCCGTCGCCCCCTCGCCCAAGTCGCCCCCCCCTTAAATAGCCGCCCCCCCTTCTCTCGACCCGCCCCCCTGGAGCCCCAAGCCGCCGCCGCCGCCTGCCCTCGCCGCGCCGCCGAGCCGCCGCGCCGCCTCGCTCGCCGCGCCGCCGCCGCCGGCCGACCCCGCCGCCGGAGCCGCTGCAGCCTCGCCGCCGCACGCCGCGCCGCACCCCGCCGTCCCGCCGGAGCCCCGCCGGAGGTAGCCGCCGCCGCCGTCGGTTTTCGTGAGAAAAACCGATCGGTTTTTGTTTAAACCCTAGATGCGTTTTTTTTTTCGGTTCGTTTGGTTTTCCGTCGGTTTAGTTATTTAGCGGACGTTCGTCCGTACGTTCGTTTTAACGAACGATTTTCACCGTTTAACCGCAGACAGCGAACGTTCGTTCGTTAGCCTGTTCGTTAGTTTTTCTTTTTCTCGGATTTTCCGCGATTATTTTCGATCGCGATTTCTGATCCGATTTTCGTTTTAGTATAACTTTTCGCTCGTTTGTCGGAATCAGGCGATTCAAGCGCCTAGATCTTCGACTCGAAGCCCTCTTTCTGTTTAATCAACTTAAACAAGTTTTTGCTACTGTAAAATTTGACTTTAGTCCAGATTAGTAATCGAAGCTTGTTTCTTTCGCAGTTTGAGTTTAGTTGCTCCGTTTGATTTGATTCTTTTTGCAAACCGGAGTTCTTAGGTTGAACTTTCTGGTTAGGTCTTCTCAATTGGGTTTTACCCGTGCATCTTCGCTTGATTGCTTATGTATGCTATTGTTTGTTTGCGATAGAATTCCCGGAGTGCGAAGCGTGCTACTACGAGTCCCTAGGATTTGCAGATCGTCAGCAAGGCAAGTAACACATTGATCATACTTCTTCGTTACCCAGTTTTTATGCATTAGTTTCGACCCTCAAATATTGCATGATTAGGATGTGATTAACTTGTGGGTACTGGGAAGTAGATGATGAGGTAGAACCTATTGCCCTTTTATTATAAAACCCTTGGGAGTTACTTCCACGCTATGCTTATGTTGCCATGCTATGCTCGTAGACGTGGATTGGGTTTTGAGTGTATCCATGACAGATGTGAGATTTTTAATTAATGGTTCAACTTAAGGTGGCAACTTCAATACACATCTGGGTGGATTGCTTGTTTGGGCACCTGGGGATATACCAGTGTTGTCCTAGGAGATCCCGGGGATATACCGTGTGATCCTCCTACGGTCCGCCACCCAGGCTCAAAGGGATCATAAGAGTATTCATGCTAGAAACTTCCGTGTGCAGCCACAAGCTATTATGGGCTCTAGCATAGTTGAGTATGTTACATGACCTCTTTCAGTGGTAGGCTAGCAGATGTAGGGGAAAGTAGGTGTAACTGTCTACCCAGAGTAAAGAGTAAATGCTTCTGAAAGACTGTGTCTCGGTCATCCGTTTCTCAAACACCATGAAGTGCGAGAAATCCAACGGAGGAGATCGAGTCTTGTGGGGAAAAGTGCACAAACCTCTGCAGAGTGTACAAACTAGTCATGATTAGCCGTGTCCCCGGTTATGGACATCTTGAGTATCTGGTTCTTGGATCATCATATTGAATCCCACCACTCTAAATAAATTTGTTGGGATTAATGATTACTTTTTAATTGGGATTGAGAGGGGGTTTTACCTTCTCAATGTTCAACAACCACCATGATAGTTAAATAAAATATATTCCTTTGTTGTAGGGAAAAATTGGCTTTTCGCAAAACAGTATAACCCTAGAGCTTTTCCACCAGCCAAATATGCATGTAGTATTAGCAATTATTCTGTTCATTGCTCTACTGTGTTATATTGCCAGCATATTCCATGTGCTGACCCGTTTCGGGCTGCAACGTATCATGTTGCAGACTTTTCAGACGAAGAGTAAGGTGTGCTAGGTCGTTGTCGTGCACTCAGCTATGCCGTTGGAGTTGATGGACTCACTTTATCTTCCAAGCCTTCCGCTGTTATCTTATTTAGATGGCCTTAAGCCATATTTATTGTAATCAGTTCTCTTTTGAGGCATTCGATGTAATAAGTGTGTGATTGCACTCTGTTATAAATCCTTCGAGTACTGTGTGTGTCAGCATTACCGATCCAGGGATGACACTTGAACACAGAGATTCGATCCATTCGGGTCGGGTCGCTACAGAGATGGTATCAGAGCACACGCTGACTGTAGGACACGACCACTAAGAAAAGCCATAGGTCACTCTTCTCTACTCATTTCTGACTTCTCTCCATCTTCTATTCTCTAGGATGGCGGACTCAAGGAACAAGTTTACACAACCGGATGAAGACACACCTTTTGGACGACACTTGAAGGAAGTCACTAGGTACCTGAACATCGGAATACCAAGCTTCACCGGGACCTACACCGCCACTGTACTAGAAGAGGAACTCAAGTCTACACGCGATGGATACGAGGAGGAAATCGCAATACTAGTGGAAAAGAATGACGACCTGACAAGGAAGCTAGGAGTATTCATGGGAGACCCCGCGCCCGGAGAAGAAGATGACGAACCTGAGGAAATTCGATCTGAAGACTACATCATCATCGACGACACCGACTCCGACCCCGACAGTAGTGATGATGATTATGAAGACGAAGCTGGAGCGGATATCATGGAGTCTTCCACCGATCAAAATTTCTAGATGACCACCATATTATCATTAGTATTTCTCCCCATGTAAATAGTAATAGTCCGAGCACTTTTGTAACGGTAGTTAGATCGATTGTATGCTCTTGCTTGAATTGAGTGGTGTGTTATGAATGTGTTTGTCTCATGTGCATATGGGTAGTGCCTTCTCACTAGACCTTACTCTATTCTAATCTCTTCCCTCTAAACCCATCAGATGCCTCCGAGACGCGACACCGGATTTGTTTTCCCACCGGAGCTCACTCAGTTGATTCAACAGCAGAATACCCTGATGCAGCTACTAGTTCAGAACCAAGGCAACAACAACAACCCACCGCCACCACCACCAGTTGACAACTTAGCCCGTTTTCTGAGGTTGCAGCCGCCGGTGTTTTCCAGTAGCACCGAGCCAATAGTTGCGGATGACTGGCTACGCAGGATTGGAAGGGAGTTGACCACCGCAGGATGCACAGACGCTGAGAAGGTGCGTTTTGCCGCACATCAATTGGATGGACCCGCAGCCTCATGGTGGGAGAATTACACAGCCACATTCCCTATAGCCAATGTCACTTGGGATCAGTTTCAGCAAGCTTTCCGCACTGCACATGTCTCAGCAGGAGCTATGAGCATGAAGAAGCGTGAGTTTCGCAACTTACGCCAGGGAAACCGTACCGTGGGGCAGTACATGGATGAGTTCAGTAAATTAGCTCGCTATGCCCCGGATGATGTGGCCACTGATGCCGCGAAGCAGGAGAAGTTTATGGATGGGTTGAATGATGAGCTGAGTATGCAGTTGATGGTGGCAACATTCAACAACTACCAGGAGTTGGTAGACAAAGCTCTTATGATTGAAGGGAAGCAGCAGCAGATTGATAGCTGCAAGAGGAAGTATGGACAAGGGAAGTTCAACTCAGGAGCTCAGCAGAAGCCCCGGTTCACCCCGAACTCGGGAGGGCTTGTTCATAACCATGGAGGTCATAACCACAATGGAGGAAGTTCGCACAACCATAATGGCCACAAGAATGGAAATGGAAATGGAGCAGGCAGCAATCAGAACCGCTCTAACCCAGCCACACCCGCCAAGAAGGATCAAAGCCACATTACCTGTTTCAAGTGCGGGAAGACTGGACATTATGCCAACGAATGTCCAGAATTGAAGAACGGCAATGGTAATGGAAGCGCTGGGAAGAAGCCCAATCCATTCAACCGAGGACAAGTGAACCACGTGAACGTGGAGGAGGTTGAGGAGCAGCCTGATGCAGTTATCGGTAAGTTTTTGGTTAAGTCTTTTCTTGCTATTGTTCTTTTCGATACTGGTGCATCGCATTCATACATATCAAGGGGATTCGTGGATAAGTATAAGTTGCCCACTAAGGTACTTAGGACACCCATGTTAGTAAGATCACCCGGTGCGGAGTATATGGCAAGACAAGGATGTTTTCAGATGCCATTGATCATTGGAAGTCATGTTTTCCCCTCAGACCTGATAGTTTTGAAGTCACAAGGATTGGATGTGATACTAGGCATGGATTGGCTATCGATGTATGGAGGAAGCATCGATTGTGCGTGTAAGTCGATTTTGCTTACCACCCCGGAGGGAAAAAGGATCAAGTATGTATCTAGGCATGTGCCTAGAAGGAGCCAAGTAAATTCTCTCACGGGAGTTGTTCAGGAGGAGGTGCCTATTGTGAAAGATTTCCCGGATGTATTTCCAGAGGAGTTACCAGGCATGCCGCCGGATCGAGACATTGAATTCTTGATAGAGTTGTTGCCAGGCACCGGACCAATATCAAAGAGACCATACCGTATGCCCGCAAATGATCTGGAGGAGATTAAGAAGCAGATCAAGGAATTATTGGAGAAAGGTTACATTCGACGAAGTTCATCACCGTGGGGAGCCCCAGTGCTCTTAGTTGAGAAGAAGGATGGATCCTTGAGAATGGTTGTTGAATATCGCGCATTGAATGAAGTGACGATTAAGAACAAGTACCCACTGCCAATGATTAATGATTTGTTTGATCAGTTACAAGGAGCTAAAGTGTTCTCCAAGATCGATCTGAGATCAGGGTATCACCAGCTAAAGATCCGAGAACAGGATATACCTAAGACAGCCTTCACCACCCGGTATGGGCTATATTAGTACACAGTTATGTCATTTGGATTGACTAATGCCCCTGCCTATTTCATGAGTATGATGAACAAGGTGTTCATGGAGTTCTTGGATAAGTTTGTCGTGGTGTTCATTGATGATATCTTGGTATACTCAAGGAATGAAGAGGAGCACAAGGAGCATCTGCGTTTAGTTCTCGAGAAGCTCAGGGAACATCAGTTGTATGCCAAGTTCAGCAAATGTGAGTTTTGGTTGAAGGAAGTTGGATTTCTTGGACATGTTATATCGGGCGAAGGTATAGCAGTAGACCCCACTAAGGTTCAGTCTGTCACTGAGTGGTTGGCACCCACCTCAGTGGGGGAGATCCGCAGTTTTCTTGGACTTGCAGGATATTATCGGAGATTTATCAAGAATTTTTCTAAGATTGCGAAGCCTATGACGGAGTTACTGAAGAAGGACACTAAGTTCAAATGGACAGATGAATGTGAGGCAAGTTTTCAGGAACTGAAGAAACGTTTGGTTACAGCCCCAGTTCTGATTCTGCCAGATATACGCAAGGATTTCCAAGTGTATTGCGACGCTCTCGCTTAGGACTGGGAGGAGTACTTATGCAGGAAGGAAGAGTTGTTTCATATGCCTCACGTCAGCTTCGGCCGCATGAGTTGAATTATGCCACGCATGACTTGGAATTAGCAGCTGTAGTTCATGCACTTAAGACTTGGAGACATTTTCTTATTGGGAACCGTTGTGATGTGTACACGGATCACAAGAGCTTGAAGTATATTTTCACTCAGAAGGAGCTGAACCTCAGGCAGAGGAGATGGTTGGAACTTATAAAGGATTATGATATGAAGTTGCATTATCATCCAGGAAAGGCCAATGTCGTAGCAGACGCTTTGAGCCGGAAAAGTTATGTCAATACCCTCAAAAGCGGAGGTTTACCAAAGGGGTTATCCGAAGATCTCAGGGAGTTTCGTTTGGGGATAGTCCCTAGAGGTTTTGTCGCAGTTATGGAAGTTCAGTCAACATTATTGGGAAGGATTCGAGAAGCTCAGAAAGAGGACAAAGAAATTGCCGAGATAAAGGATAGAATGCGCAAAGGAAAAGCCAAAGGTTTTCGTGAAGATGAGCGCGACACCTTATGGTTTGAGGACCGTGTGTATGTACCCAATAATGCCGAGATCAGGAAGTTGATACTACAGGAGGCTCATGACTCGCCATACTCGATACACCCCGGAAACACCAAGATGTATTTGGACTTAAAAGAGCGTTTCTGGTGGGCGGGTATGAAGAGGGATATTGCTGAGTATGTAGCCGTATGTGATGTATGTCAGAGAGTGAAGGCAGAGCATCAGAAGCCCGCAGGATTGCTACAGCCTATGCCAATACCCGAATGGAAGTGGGATAAACTTGGCATGGATTTCATCACCGGATTACCCAGGACCCGATCAGGATATGATTCTATCTGGGTAGTAGTGGATCGTTTGACCAAAGTAGCTCACTTTATTCCAGTGAAAACCACATATACGAGTGCGAAGTTGGCCAAGATATATATGACCAGGATCGTATGTCTGCACGGAGTTCCGAGGACCATCGTATCAGATAGAGGAACCCAGTTTACTTCAAAGTTTTGGCGCCAACTACACCAGACATTGGGAACCAGGCTAGAGTTTAGTACAGCCTTCCATCCGCAGACAGATGGACAGACCGAGAGAGTCAATCAGATTCTGGAGGACATGTTAAGAGCTTGTGCGCTAGATTATAGATCTAGTTGGGATGACAATTTGCCCTACGCGGAGTTCTCATACAACAACAGCTACCAAGCCAGTTTGAAGATGGCACCTTTCGAGGCTTTGTATGGAAGGAGGTGCAGAACACCGTTGATGTGGGATGAAGTTGGAGACCGTCAGTTGTTTGGACCGGATTTGATTAAGGAATCCGAAGAGAAGGTTAAGCTGATTCGAGATAGACTGAAAGTAGCCCAGTCCAGACAGAAGAGTTATGCCGATCCAAAACGCAAGGAGGTAACCTATGAAGTCGGAGACAGAGCATATCTACGTGTGTCGCCACTTCGAGGAGTTAAACGGTTCGGAGTCAAAGGAAAGTTAGCACCACGATTTGTAGGACCGTATCGTGTTGTGGAACGGATGGGTGAAGTTGCCTACAAGTTGGAATTGCCCGAAGGACTGTCAGGAGTTCATGATGTGTTCCACGTTTCCCAGTTGAAGAAGTGCCATGCGGGGATGGCTGATATTTCTCTAAGAGATACAGTGCCCCTAGAAGCAATTCAATTGGATAGTGATCTAACCTACGAGGAGAAACCCGTCAAGATTCTCGAGTTTGCCAGCCGAGTTACACGCAACAAAGTTATCAAGTTTTGCAAAGTTCAGTGGAGTCATCATACCGAGGAGGAAGCTACCTGGGAGCGCGAAGAAGACCTCCGGAAGGACCACCCACACCTGTTTTCTAGCCAACCCGAATCTCGAGGGCGAGATTCATCTTAAGGGGGGTAGGTTTGTAACATCCCAAATTTTTAATTTGGAATGTTATACATAGATCATCCATGCATATCATATTTTATTGCATTTCATTTTGCGATCCTCGAAATCCTGAGCAACTCAAGGACCACGGAGAGAGTTGGGGATTTCACCGTTTTCATATTTGAATTTTCTCAAATATTGAAACAAGGATCAATTTGGTTTAACTATTTTTCTCTCCGAAAATATTTCATATTAAAAATATATGAGAGGAGATAATATGACTTCTCCAAAATAAATGGAATATTGGAGGAAAAATATTATAATCAAATAAATATTTTATTTGGATTTTTATTGCAATTTTATTTGAATTTAGAAAAATATGCATTTTTCAAAATTGCATTAGAGTCCCAAATAAATGTTTACCTTGTCCGGGAGATTTTTAGAGGACGGGGAAAATTTATTTCGGGAATTTTGGAGTCCGTTTAGTATTTCTTTTATTTGTTTTTCTGCGCGGAATTATTAAAAAAAAAAAAGCACAAGAGCTTACTGATGGACTCTCCTTTATCTCCAGCACATTTGAAGCATAGCACCTACGCTGACAAAGGCAAAAGCAAGGTATTGGGTCTAGGTAGGGTTGCAATCTCAAAGGATCGACACATGGACAAAGTCATGCTTGTCGAGTCCCTCGGATTCAACCTCATGTCTGTCTCAATGCTTTGTGATCTTGATATGGTTGTTGTCTTTGGCAAATATCGCTGCTTAGTGCTCATGGAATCTGACAATTCCAAAGTCTTCGAAGGTTTTAGGAGAGGAGACTTGTATATTGTTGATTTCTCTGCAGGACCACAGCCTGCCACATGTCTACTTGCAAAAGCTTCAGAAGGCTGGCTATGGCATCGACGACTGGGTCATGCTGGCATGAGGAACTTACACACACTCGTGAAGAAGAAGCTCGTCATTGGCATTGAGGGTATCAAATTCCTCAAAGATCATCTTTGTGGGGCTTGTGAGACTGGAAAGATGACCAGAGCCAAGCACCCCTCGAAGACTATCATGACTACCTCTCGTCCTTTTGAATTGCTTCATATGGACCTCTTTGGCCCTACTCATTATGCCACACTAACAAATGCAGCATCTCTATATGGCTTTGTCATTGTTGATGATTATTCTCGTTACACATGGGTGCATGTCATTACTTACAAAACTGAAGTGCAGGAAGTCTTCAGACAATTTTCCTCAAGGGCTTCGATGAATTTCGGTGTGAAGATCAAGCATATATGTAGTGACAATGGGACCGAGTTCAAGAATACTGGTCTTGATGACTATCTTGATGAACTTGGTATTACTCAGGAGTTATCTGCCCCATACACTCCTCAGCAGAATGGCATTGTGGAGCGCAAGAACATGACTCTTGTTGAGATGGCTCGCACCATGCTTGATGAATACAAGACACCTCATCGCTTCTGGCCTGAGGCAATTGAGCATGCCACATCATCAACATGGTATATCTTCACAAATTCTTCAAGAAGACTTCATATGAATTTCTCACTGACAAGAAACCCAATGTGAGTTATCTCAAAGTCTTCGGTGCTAAATGTTGGATCAGAGATCCCCATCACAATTCTAAATTTGCACTGAAAGCACATGAAGGTTTTATGCTTGGTTGCGGAAAGGACTTGCACACCTACAGAGTCTTCAACACCTATCACAACAAGGTTTTTGAAACTGTAGATGTGCGGTTTGATGAAATTAATGGCTCGCAAAGAGAGCACCTACCTCCTGTGCTAGATGAAATGACTCCTGAGGAATTCATACGTCCATTTTGCATCATGTTTACCTACTGTTATTTATAATGTTTTTATGCATAATAATGCTTTTTGGAGTAATTCTAATGCCTTTTCTCTCATAATATGCAAGGTATACACAAAGAGGGAGAATTCCGGCAGCTGGAAATCTGGACCTGAAAAAGCTACGTCAGGCTACCTATTCTGCACAACTCCAAATGAGCTGAAACTTCACGAGGATTTTTTATGGAATAAATAAGAAATATTGGAGCAAATAACTACCGGAGGGGGGCCACCTGGTGAGCACAAGACACCAGGGTGCGCCAGGCCCCCCAGGCGCGCCCTGGTGGGTTGTGCTCAGCCCAGCCCACCTCCGGTGCCCATCTTCTGGTATATAAGTCATTTTGACCTAGAAAAAAATTAGGAGAGGACTTTCGGGACGAAGCGCCGCCGTCTCGAGGCGGAACTTGGGCAGGAGCACTTTTGCCCTCCGGCGGAGCGATTCCGCCGGGGGAACTTCCCTCCCGGAGGGGGAAATCATCATCATCATCATCACCAACAACTCTCCCATCTTGGGGAGGGTAATCTCCATCAACATCTTTACCAGCACCATCTCCTCTCAAACCCTAGTTCATCTCTTGTGTTCAATCTTTGTACCGGAACTATAGATTGGTGCTTGTGGGTGACTAGTAGTGTTGATTACATCTTGTAGTTGATTACTATATGGTTTATTTGGTGGAAGATTATATGTTCAGATCCAATATGCTATTTAATACCCCTCTGATCTTGAGCATGATTATCATTTGTGAGTAGTTACTTTTGTTCTTGAGGTCACGGGAGAAATCATGTTGCAAGTAATCATGTGAAGTTGATATGTGTTCGATATTTTGATAGTATGTGTGTTGTGATTCCCTTAGTGGTGTCATGTGAACGTCGACTAGATGACACTTCACCATATTTGAGCCTAAGGGAATGCATTGTGGAGTAGTTATTAGATGATGGGTTGCAAGAGTGACAGAATCTTAAACCCTAGTTTATGCGCTATTCCGTAAGGGACCGATTGGATCCAAAAGTTTAATGCTATGGTTAGAATTTATTCTTAATACTTTTCTCGTAGTTGCGGATGCTTGCGAGGGGGCTAATCATAAGTAGGAGGTTTGTTCAAGTAAGAACAGCACCTAAGCACCGGTCCACCCACATATCAAATTATCTAAGTAGCGAACACGAATCAAACCAACATGATGAAAGTGACTAGATGAAATTCCCGTGTACCCTCAAAAACGCTTTGCTTATTATAAGAGACCCTTTTGGCCTGTCCTTTGCCTCAAAAGGATTGGGCTACCTTGCTGCACTTTTGTTACTACTATTGTTACTTGCTTGTTACAAATTATCTGGCTATCAAACTACTCTGCTACTTACAATTTCAGTACTTGCAGACATTACCTTGCTGAAAACCGCTTGTCATTTCCTTCTGCTCCTCGTTGGGTCTGACACTCTTACTTATCGAAAAGGCTAAAATTGATCCCATATACTTGTGGGTCATCAAGGCTATTTTCTGGCGCCGTTGCCGGGGAGTGAAGCGCTTTTGGTAAGGAAAAATTATTACTACGTGCTGAAATTTATTGTCACTTGTTACTATGGAAAACAATCCTTTGAGAGGTTTGTTCGGGGTATCTTCACCTCGACCGGAACCACAATTAGTTACCCCTCAACCTACTGCACCTACTGAAAATATTGAATATGAAATTCCTTCGGGTATGATAGAACAACTGCTAGCTAATCCTTATGCAGGAGATGGAACCGAACATCCTGATATGCACTTGATATATGTGGAAGAAATTTGTGGATTGTTTAAGCTTGCAGGTTTACCCGGGGATGAAGTTAAGAAGAAGGTTTTCCCTTTATTTTTGAAGGGAAAGGCATTGGCATGGTATAGGCTATGCGATGATATTGGATCTTGGAATTGGAATCGATTGAAATTGGAGTTTCACCAAATTTTTTATCCTATGCATCTAGTTCATCGTGACCGGAATTACATATATAATTTTTGGCCTCATGAAGGATAAAGTATCGCTCTAGCTTGGGGGAGGCTTAAGTCAATGTTATATTCATGCCCCAATCATGAGCTCTCAAGAGAAATTATTATTCAGAATTTTTATGCTTGGCTTTCTCGTGATGATCAATCCATGCTTGATACTTCTTGTACTGGTTACTTTATGAAGAAGACCATTGAATTCCGGTGGGATCTTTTAGAAAGAATTAAATGCAACTCTGAAGATTGGGAACTTGACGAAGGTAAAGAGTCAGGTATTAAGCTTAAGTATGATTGTGTTAAATCTTTTATGAATACCGATGCTTTTCAAAAGTTTAGCACTAAATATGGACTTGACTTTGAGATAGTAGCCTCCTTTTGTGAATCATTTGCTACTCATGTTGATCTCCCCAAGGAGAAGTGGTTTAAATATCACCCACCTATTAAAAAGGAAATTAAAGAACCGGTACCAGCTAAAGAGGAAACTATTATTTATAATGTTGATCCAGTTGTTCCTACTGCTTATATTGAGAAACCACCTTTCCCTGTTAGGATAAAGGAACATGCTAAAGTTTCAATTGTGGTCAACAAAAGTTATATTAGAACACCTAAACCTGATGAACAAATCAAAGTAGAACCCAGTGTTGCTATGGTTAAGGATCTCCTGGAAGAAAACATAGATGGGCATGTTATTTACTTCTGTAATGAAGCTACTAGAATTGTCAAACCTGATAAGTCAGATATTAGTAGACCCGTTGTTGGCATGCCCGTTGTCTCAGTTAAAGTAGGAGATCACTGTTATCATGGTTTATGCGACATAGGTGCTAGCGTGAGTGCTATTCCCTTTACCTTATATCAAGAAATTATGAATGACATAGCACCCGCTGAGATAGAAGACATAGATGTAACTATTAAACTTGCTAATAGAGACACCATATCACCATTTGGGATTGTTAGAGATGTTGAAGTCTTGTGTGGGAAAATAAAATACCCTACTGATTTTCTTGTTCTTGGTTCCCCACAAAATGATTTTTGTCCCATTATCTTTGGTAGACCTTTCTTGAACGTCATTAATGCTAAAATAGATTGCAAGAAACAAACTATCGGTGTTAGTTTTGGTGATGAGTCTCATGAGTTTAACTTTTCCAAGTTTAGTAGAAAACCTCATAAAAAAGAATTGCCTAGTAAGGATGAAATAATTGGTCTTGCTTCTATTGCTGTGCCTCCTACTAATCCCTTAGAACAATATCTGCTAGACCATGAAAATGATTTGCATATGCATGAAAGAAATGAAATAGATAAGATTTTCTTTGAACAACGTCCTCTGTTTAAACACAATTTGCCTATTGAAACTCTAGGAGGTCCTCCTCCACCTAAAAGTGATCCTGTGTTTGAATTAAAACAATTGCCAGACACTTTGAAATATGTTTATCTTGATGAGAAAAAGATATATCATGTTATTATTAGTGCTAACCTTTCAGAACATGAAGAAGAATGATTATTGAAAGTTCTAAGGAAGCATAGAGCTGCTGTTGGATATACTCTTGATGATCTTAAGGGCATTAGTCCCACTCTATGTTAGCACAAAATTAATATGGAACCTGATGCTAAACCTGTTGTTGATCACCAACATCGGTTAAATCCGAAGATGAAAGAAGTGGTAAGAACGGAAATATTAAAACTTCTGAAAGCAGGTATAATCTATCCTATAGCTGATAGTAGGTGGGTAAGTCCTATTCATTGTGTCCCTAAGAAGGGAGGAATTAATATTGTTCCTAATGATAAAAATGAACTCATCCCACAAAGAATTGTTACAGGCTATAGAATGGTGATTGATTTTAGAAAATTAAACAAAGCAACTAGAAAAGATCATTACCCTCTGCCTTTTAATGCTAGAAAGATTATCTAAGAACACACATTTTTGTTTCCTTGATGGATATTCTGGTTTTTCATAAATACCTGTTTCTCAACCTGATCAAGAAAAGGCCACTTTCACTTGTCCCTTTGGAACTTATGCTTATAGACGTATGCCTTTTGGTTTATGCAATGCACCTGCTACCTTTCAAAGATGTATGACTGCTATATTCTCTGACTTTTGTGAAAAGATTGTTGAGGTTTTCATGGATGACTTTTCTGTTTATGGGAAGTCTTTTGATGATTGTTTAAGCAACCTTGATCGAGTTTTGCAGAGATGTGAGCAAACAAATCTTGTCTTGAATTGGGAGAAGTGCCACTTTATGGTTAATGAAGGTATTGTTTTGGGCCATAAAATTTCTGAAAGAGGTATTGAGGTGGACAAAGCTAAGGTTGATGCAATTGAGAAAATGCCATGTCCTAAAGATATCAAAGAAGGAGTAGATGGTATTATTAGATGTTGTGTACCTGAGCATGAACAGGGACATATCCTATGGAAATGTCACTCCGAAGCTTATGGAGGACATCATGTGGGAGACAGAACTGCTCATAAGGTATTGCAATCTGGTTTTTATTGGCGTACTCTCTTCAAGGATGCTCATAAGTTCATCTTATCTTGTGATGAATGTCAAAGAATAGGTAATATCGGTAAGCGTCAAGAAATGCCTATGAATTATTCTCTTGCTGTTGAACCATTTGATGTTTGGGGGTTTGATTTCATGGGACCTTTTCCTTCCTCTAATGGGTATACTCATATTTTGGTTGCTGTTGATTATGTTACTAAGTGGGTAGAAGCTATTCCAACCAGTAGTGCTGATCACAACACCTCTATTAAAATGCTTAAGGAAGTTATTTTCCCAAGGTTTGGAGTCCCTAGATATTTAATGACTGATGGTGGTTCACACTTTATTCATGGTGCTTTCCGTAAACTGCTTGCCAAGTATGATGTTAACCATAGAATTGCATCACCCTATCATCCTCAGTCTAGTGGTCAAGTTGAACTTCGCAATAGAGAAATAAAATTAATTTTACAAAAGACTGTCAATAGGTCCCGGAAGAATTGGTCTAAGAAATTAGATGATGCACTTTGGGCTTATAGAACAACATATAAAAATCCTATGGGTATGTCTCCTTATAAAATGGTTTATGGAAAAGCTTGTCATTTGCCTCATGAGTTAGAACATAAAGCATATTGGGTAATTAAAGAACTCAACTATGATTTCAAACTTGCCGGTGAAAAGAGGTTATTTGATATTAGCTCATTAGATGAATGGAGAACCCAAGCTTATGAAAATGCCAAGTTATTTAAAGAAAAAGTTAAAAGATGGCATGACAAAAGAATCCAAAAGCATGAGTTCAAAGTTGGAGAATATGTTCTTTTGTACAACTATCATTTTAGATTCTTTGCCGGAAAACTTCTCTCCAAATGGGAAGGACCCTATGTTATCGAGGAGGTTTATCGGTCTGGAGCTATCAAAATAAATAATGCCGAAGGTACTAACCCGAAGGTTGTTAATGGGCAACGAATAAAACATTATATCTCAGGTACGCCCATTAATGTTGAAAGTAATATTATCCAAACTATGACACCGGAAGAACACATAGAAGAGTCCTTCCGGAACACTCCATAATCGTGAAAAAGAGGAGGTACGTGATACGGTAAGTAAACGGACTCTGAAAAATCCGCAAAAATATTTTTTGTCAGTTTTGGAATATTTAGAAAATTAGGAAAATAAGAAGCAACCAGGAAGGCACCCCTGGTGGGCACAAGACACCAGGGCGCGCCTGGCTTGTGGCCACCTCGGGTACCTTCCGGACTCCGTTTTTCTTTCGTTTGCTTGTTTCCCAAGATAAAAAATCTTTATATACCCCCCGAACCTATTGACCTCCATATCGCGGAGAAATCTCATGTTTTCTTTTTCTTGCTGTTTTCGGTCAGATCTGTTAAGCCAGGCATCATGTCTTCTTCTTGCTCTAACAATGTGGAAAAGGATGCTTGGTTGATGAAGATCGAGCTAAAGAGGGAAGAGGCCGTCGGAGCAGCCAAGGAGGACAAGGGCAAGGAGGCTACCGGAGATCAAACGCTGGTGATCAAACAAGCACTGCCTACTGAGGAGGAAGAAGAAGATGTCCTTAAACCTTACTATGCTCATCTTACCCCTACTGAGATTGAAGCCTTTCGGATCATCGAAACGGTTCGTGTGCAAAATAAATATCTCACTCGTGAAAATATTTTGCATCAAGAGCACATCATCTTCCTCCGGAGCGTCATCCGTAGATTGGAGAATCTCTTGATCTTGAAGGACAGGATCGCTTTTACTTCATCATCACCACCACCTCCTTCTTCATCACCAAAAGAAAATTGAGTATCGGGTATGGGCACTCCCCTTGGCTTCCGCCAAGCTTGGGGGAGATGCCCCGGTATCGTATCACCCCCCACTATCTTTTGCCTTTACTTTTCTTAGTTGGATCCATGGTTATCTTTTGCTTAAGATTAATCAAAGTTTAGTTTGATCCTTTCTTTTTGAGAGCTTTCTTAGTAATCCATCCTTGTAATCGTGTGGGAGATATATAATAAAGTTCAGCTTGAGTTTTTGCTTTCTTTACTTTCATGTTTCAATAAAGAGAAAGGAAATAAATGAAAAGATCATATGCTAATCCTATGGTAGGTGATAACACCACATAAGGAAAAGTATAAGTAGAAAATTTTATTAGAGATTGACAAACATAGCATTAGTCAATGATGCAACTCATGAAAGAATTAATAAGGGAAGAGAAGATTCACATATAAATACACTATCATGGAAATCTTTTGTGATTGTGAGCCCCCATCAAAATATTATATGCCAAAATTGTGGACGTTGGACAAGGAAGACAACTTAATGATTTATGTTTGTTCATATTCACATAGAAGTTATATTGTCATAGATCCTTCAACATGTGGTGCTTGCCCCCATCTTTGCTAGCCAAAATTCCGCACTAATTAGAGATACTACTTGTGCATCCAAAAAACCCTTAAACCCAAATCTTATTTTCGAGAGTCCACCATATCTACCTATGGATTGAGTAAGATCCTTCAAGTAAGTTGTCATCGGTGCAATAAGGCAATAAAAATTGCTTCTAAAAGTGTGAGATCATTTAGTGTAAGAGAAAATTGAGTGTTGTACGAACTTGTGATGGTGAAGAATAAAAGCGACAGACTGCATAATAAAGGTTGCCATCACAAGGGGCAATATAACGTGACATTCTTTTGCATTAAGGGGTTGAGCATACAAACAAATAAGCGCATGGCAACCTCTGCTTCCCTCTGCGAAGGGCCTATCTTTTACTTTTATGTATTTACTTTTATGCAAGAGTCAAAGTTCTTCTCTCTTTTCCTTTTATTTTTCTCCTTTGGCAAGCATCAAGTGGTGGGGAAAGATCTAGGCACATATGTCCAGTTGAATATGGGTAGCATGAGTTATTATTATTGACATCACCCTTGAGGTGAATACGTTGGGAGGCGAAACTATAAGCCCCTATCTTTCTATGTGTCCGGTTGAAGCATTTTGCTCATGTGTATGCGGTGAGTGTTAGCAATCATAGAAGACTATATGATGGTTGAGTATGTGGACCTGCCTAAAGGCTCCAATATGTGACCCTTCCTGAAAAGATGATGAATTGTAGTTGCAAAGTTGACTAAGAACATAGTTTGTCGGTTTCTAATAGAGTTTATGCTTTATACTTCGATTGTGTGATGAATTGTTACTTATTCATGAGAAGTCTATGATAAAAGTTCTATGATAAAAGTTTTATGTTAAAGTTTGTTGCTGTTATAATAAAACTACATAATGCTTCTATGTCCGTATTTTGTTTTTATCGACACCTCTCTCTCTAAGCATGTGGACATGTTTTTCGATTTCGGATTTCGCTTGAGGACAAGCGAGGTCTAAGCTTGGGGGAGTTGATACGTACATTTTGCATCATGTTTACCTACTGTTATTTATAATGTTTTTATGCATAATAATGCTTTTTGGAGTAATTCTAATGACTTTTCTCTCATAATATGCAAGGTATACACAAAGAGGGAGAATTCCGGCAGTTGGAAATATGGACCTGAAAAAGCTACGTCAGGCTATGTCGGATTTCGGGTTCCGCAAACCCTTGAGAGGTTTGAACTCTGGGGTGCGTGCGAAGAATTCGTCCTCCCCAGTCTGCCTACTCGCTAATCTCACAGCCTAGCTCGACGAACTATAAGGAAAAGAGACACAACAGTTTACCCAGGTTTGGGCCACCTTGCGGTGTAAAACCCTACTCCTGCTTTGTGGTGGATTGGCCTCGAGGGGCTGAGGATGAACTAGTACAGTGGCGAATAGCCTCAGGAGGAGAGGTGTTCTTGAGCTCGAGTGAGCTGGTGGAGTGAGGGTGATCTGAATGATCCGTTTCCACTTGTCCCCATCTACGGTGGTGGCTAAGTCCTATTTATAGTGGCCTTGGTCCTCTTCCCAAATGAAAGGCGGGAAGGGATCCCACAATGGCCAAATTCAAAGGGGGACAACTAGTACATGCTATCCTGACAAAAGTAGTCTTCGCCTGCGAAAGGCTCTGGTTGTGACGCCGTGGTGGGCTCGGTGATGACCTCCGTCCTGGCGGTCTTGGTCTTGTTGCACGGGAATGGAAACCTTTGGCTGATTCCTCGGGACTCCGCGCCTGCGCTTGCCTCTTTAGCACCAAAGAGGAAACTGGTACTCTGCACCCACTGGCGCTCGCCTAGCCTTGGTCGTCATGGCTCACGTCATCCGGACCTCACGAGGTGAGCCTCGCATAGAGATCTCCGCTCCTCGGGAGCCAGCCTGAGGAGGCCGCTCCTCGTGGAGGTCTTGGTGTCGTCCGCCTTGCGAGGCTTGGCCCCTCGCGAGGGTCTTGAGTTGTTATTGTTGAAGCTGGGCCGTACCAGGCCGTCGATGGAGCCACGCCATGGGCCGCAGGCAGGCAAGTCTGGGTACCCCCATTCCCAGAACGCCGACAGTAGCCCCCGGGCCCAAGGCGCGCTTGAACTTGGCTTCGAGGCAAAGCCAAAGGGCAAGTGCGGAGCGCCGCGGGCCCTAACCGCCTGCGGCCTTGGCCGACGCGTGGTGATTGATGGGACGTGGGCGTCTCCGCTTCCCCACACCGCCTCGGCAACCGTCCTTGGCTGACAAAAAGGCTAGCGCTTGCCGCTGAGCCTTCATTGCCTTTCTTCCATCTTGCTCCAGATCCCCTTCTCCTTCTGCTTAGCGCGCCTCCAGATCTGCTGAATCCCTTCCCCGGACTCGCCACCGATGGCCACTGACAAGGCGAAGTCATCGGCCTCCGCCGCGCGCTCGGCTCCCTAATTTGAGCCAGCCTTGAGCGCGTCCTCCATCGCCAAGGAGAAGCACCTTGCCTCCCTGCTCCCGCTGACGGCGAGCGCCGACAATGAGGGAGGGGAGACGGCGCTCCGGGTCGGCTCTGCCCAGCCGGAAGCCTTGGGTGACACCTTCTACCCCTTCTTCCTGCACAACATCTTCACTGGGTTGGTTCCCCCTTTCTCCCATTTCTTCTACGCCGTCCTCAACCACTATGGTCTCCATGCCCTCCATCTTCATCCCAACTCCATCCTCCTCCTGTCGATCTTTGCCTTCTACTGCGAAGCGTTCGTGGGGGTGACGCCCTCCGTCGCGCTATTCCGCCACTTCTTCTACCTCCGAATAAGCAGCGACCAGTGCTCTGGGTGTGCCAGCTTCATCGCGGCCCACGGCAGCAACGCGATCTCACGGGCCGGGAAGAAGGTGGAGGACTTCCGGAACAAGTGGATCTTCATGGACGCCAAGCGCTCCCACGCTCGGCTGGAGCTGCCGACCGCGCTGCCGAGGCCCCTGGATTGATGGGCTCACGAGAAGCTCACCGACCCCAGGGCGGAGCAGTTGCTGGAGAGGATGACGGCTGACCTGAAGGCGGAGGACCTGAAGGTGAAGAAGCTGACAGGGGCCATGATTGTCAAGGAGTTCCTGACGCAGCGCCTGGCTCCGCTCCAGGCGCACTCGCGCCCCCTGTGGAGCTTCAAGGGCACGAAAGACGACCTCCGGTTGCGCCCGGACAACTTGTCCGACGAGGAGCTGAGCAAGGTCGTGCGCACCTTGCTCGGGAAGGACCAGGGTGGCCCCTCGGACGCCCATCTCCCATTGTACCATCGCACCGACGGGGAGAAGATAGCCGCCGCCATGCCTGTCTTCAACGAGCGGGGGCTCGTGCTGCTGGAGCATTCCCTGCCCGTGGGCTCCCCGGTGCCGGTGTCCTCCGGTGATCCCTCCGGGGAGGAGGAGAATGAGAGCTCGGAGGCGACCTTGGAGGAGGTGGGGAAGACCTCTCCCCCACGGCGAAGCGAGCTCCTCCGCGCCTTTTCTGACGACGACGCCGATGAGTACCCAGTCAGGGAGTCGCCGTGCTACGCCGGGGTCACCACGAGGTCCAGGGGCACCCCTCCGAAGAAGCTGAAGTAGGGTGTCCCGAAGAAGGACAGGTCATCGTTGCTTCCCCGAGGTGGCACCTCCGCCCCGCCGTCGGCCGCCGCTGCCGCAGATCCGGCCGCCGCGCGCTCATCCGCTCCCGAGAGCGCGACGGGGCTCGCGCCCACGAAGCCTGTGGGCATCGCGCTCCTGAAGAGGACGAGGGATTACGTCGCCACGGATCAGTAAGCATACCATCTTGTCTTTGCTTCCTGCTCTTGACGTAGTGCTCTGACATTTTCCTCTCTGTGACCAGGCCAATGCCGGCGGCAAAAAAGAAGAAGGAGGAGGCGAGGGCTCCTGAGGCCAAGCAGCCCATCTCGGCCCCGGAGGTTCTGGGGCAGACAGACAAGGCCAGCTCGCGTCCTCCTGTCGCAGGGTTGCCCTCGCGAGGCACAGGGGCCCAGCCTCAGGAGAAGGATGCCCCTGTGGCCGCGCCGGCTTCAGAGATGCTTGCCTTCAGCGCGCCTGCTGACGACCCGAGGGCTCCGGAGCCCCCGACCATCCTTGCTGCTGCTGCTTCGCCAGTCTTGATGCCATCGCCGTCTCCTCTTCCAGCTTCCACGCTGGCAGGCCACGGCTCTTCTACCGTGCCCGGTGCTCTGGAGCAGGCCTTCTCCACGTTGGATCAACTCCAGAATGATCTTCGAGGCCCCGACCGGCGCCGGGCATCGGGGCGCCTGGAGCTGGTCTCGGGGTGGCTCCAGGCTGACTCGTCCGTCAGGGCGGCCTAGGACCAGGCTGACGCTACTGAAGAGGAGGGCCAGAAGGTGGCCGGCGTGGCCGCCGCCGCCCGTGATGTGGCATTGAACTACGCGGAGGACGCTGAGGAGCACTGCCGTGCGGCGGAGGCCGTGCTGAAAGCCCTCCGCGACGAGCAGGCCACCCGCGCCCGCCAACTCGAGGAGCAGGAGGAAAAGCTGAAGGAGCGGGAGTCTGCGGTCGCCGGTCGTGATGCCGAGCTGGAGCAGGCATCTCGGGAGCAGGCCACGGAGCGCGGTCGCCTGGAGAAGCTGAAGGAGGAGGTGGAGGCGGCCCAGGCGTCCCACGCCCAGCTTGTCTCCGACGAGAAGGCTCGGCTAGAGGCCAGGGAGAAACTCCTTGCCAAGGCTAAGGAGGCGGCTACCGTGGGGCATGCCGCCTTTGACTCCCTCGAGCAGAGGTCCCGCAAGGCACTGCAGGATCTCTATGGGAGCGGGTACAAGGAGCCCCTAGTGACTCCGGAGGAAGGCCCCGCCGGGCTGCTCCCCAAGCTCGTCGCGGTGCTCGAGGGCATTGTCGTCGGAGTGGGCCCCATGGTGGAGGGAGAACACGCGCGCTTTCGGCCTCGGCCGCAACGCGCGTCTTTAGCCACCTCCATCTTCGGGATTCCAGCGTTGACTTTGGTGCCCTGCTCGAGCCCGTGAACCCTGAGCTCCAAGACGCTGATGTCGAGGCCGTGAAGGGTCAAGTGGAGGCCCTGCTGCGGAAGTTCCTCGCCGTCGATCCCGTGCCTATGTCTGACGGCAAGGACGGCGGCGACATCATCGGTGACGGGTCTCCCCGAGCGGGCAATGGTGGCGTCCAAGGCTAAAGGAGATGGCGGCGCTTTCCCCTTGTTTTATTCCTGCAACATGTATCGTGCCTCGTGGAGGCGTAAGAACTTATGCTTTGGAACTTTAAGGGACATTATGTTTTGTAATAATTTGCTAAGGTTCTGTGGTTTCCTTTCCGTTTGCTTTGATGTTCTGAGTCGGCAGGGCCCGGCCCCGCGCATACCTCAGCTGCCGTTGGGTCATCCGGATCGCCAGGATGAGACCAAGGGGTGAGGGGCTACGTGCCCAGTTAGGCTCCTGAGTCACGATGCTCAGGAGTCCCCCTTGACGTACGAACAGCCCTCGGGAAGGAGACGCAAGAGTGGGTCTTGGCGTTCTGCGTCGGCAGGGGCCGGCCCCACGCGTACCTCCGCCGCTGTTGGGTCATCCGGATCGCCAGGACGAGACTAAGGGGTGAGGGGCTACGTGACCAGTTAGGCCCCTGGATCGCGATGCCCAGGGGTCCCCCTTGACGTGCGAACAAAAAAACCCCATATTTGTCCTCGACGGGCTTTCGCTCGGGAGGGATGCGCGAAGACCAGGTCCGAGGGACCTGGCAAGGTGGCGTACGCCAGGCATGACCTGAGCGTAGCCCCCGTGCCCAGCCCCCTCGCGCTACCCTCCCGAGGGGAAAGCAGCGTGGTGAGGCTGAACACCGAGCCTGGTGGCTCTCCTGAAGTTAGTGCAGCCATTAGGCTGCCCCCAGTTGTTTATCACCAGCGCGGAGCATGGCGCTACCACTCTTGCATGGGCATAGCCGCTCCTCGACCGTGTCGACTGCCAACGCGGAGCATGGTGCTTCCACTGGTACGTGGGTGCGGGCTCCCTCTGAGAGGAGACCCCGGGGCGTGTACGGCCCCGCCCTGACACGTGGATTGCATGGCAGGGCTAGAGGGGGTGTGTATGGGCACTCGTGAGCCAGCGCGGGACTCACGAGGCCCTACCTCAAGGCGGGTTGTGCCTGAATTTGATTCGTAACACTTGTGATAGTCCTGCGAGATGGTTAGGCAACCTACGCCGAGTGAATCTCCTGAGGTTATCGCATGAGAAGGCCAAACACCAACGACCCTAGGAGGTGACGTGAACGGGTCCGGCCCGCCAAATAGAGCTCAGCCGTTGGGTTTGTCGACGCTGCAGGGATGGACCTGAGCACAAACGCCATGCCCAGTCTTCTCATGCGAATGTCCTGAAGAAAGACAACCGGCGTGCGGCTCCCGCGATGGCGAGGCACCTGGTCGCGCGCCCTAACTTACCCGCCCCGATTAGCTCATGCGAGAACAAGGCACCAAGGACCATGGGAGGTGACGTGCACGGGAGCTGGCCGCAAGCCAGAGCTCAGCCACTTGGGTTTAGCGACGCTGCAGGGATGGACCCGAGCACAGACGCCGTGCCAGTCCTTAATCATGAGGTGGTCGTGGGTGGGCTTGCAAGGGCGTACGACGTTCGTGGTGACGAAGCACCGGACAGTCAAGTGATAATCATAAATAAACTCATGGATAGGGTAGAGCTAGTTCTGATAGATGCAAAATGATACATGCCGTAGGGACGGACCCACGCGGCTTGGGGATAATGCAGCCCGAGGGGCGCCCCCAACTGAACAAACCAGAAAATGTCACCTCGCACCGTTGCTGAAGAGATGTTGGAGTAGCTGAAGACGCGCGCCGCAGAAGTCGCTCCTCATGAGCCGCCCAAGCCCTGAGCCTCGGGAGGCTCTGGGGGCCCGGGAGGCTCGCGAGGATCCATCTCCTCCTCTGATAGGATCGCCTGGCTTCTGGCCTCATGAGCCGCCAGGACGCCCCGCATGTGGCGCTGGAGTGCAGCAGCTGCGCTCGACAAGCTGAAAGGCATGCGAACATAGCTGTGAGGGGGACCCTTGCACCGGCCAGCGCAGGACAGCCAGAAGCGCTCCTGAGATGCGGCCTTGTTGAGCCCTGGGATGTTGACGCAGACGCGCAGCTCGCTGTCCTCGCCGGGACAAGGAGCCGCGCCGGGTGGTGGGTGATGGTCGCCTCGCATGACTCTTGCCTCCTGAAGCTCCTTGATTGCCTTGGTGATGAACTCCTGAGCACCTGGCACCTCGCGCCTTGTACCCTCCTGGCGGAAGTGTGCGCTGAAGCACGCCTCCACATGGTGCCCGAGCGCCTCCCTCGTGACATTGGCCAGGTCAGAGGCCCTCCAGAGGAGAGCCCCCGAGCCCAGCCTGAGAGGGGCGCCGGGCGCGCCTTCCTATGCGAGAGAGGGAGGCGCCCCGTCAGTGGGCGTAGGGCCTGAGGTGGTGCCGCTGGACACCCCGCTCTCCTGAGGTCCTTGGCAGAGTAGCTGCTTCTTCTTCTTGGGGACAGCCTCAGGAGGGTAGACGGCACCTTCATCGTCTGGGTTCTCGACCGCTGCAACCTGGTAGGCGCGCTCGAGAGAGCACACCTCGTCCTTCTCCTCGCAGGCGACCGTGATGATGCCGCATCTCCCTAGCATCTTGAGGACATTGTAACCATGATGAGTCACCGCCATGAACTTGGCTAGGGCCGGATACCCAAGGATGGCGTTGTATGGAAGGCGAATGTGGGCGACGTCGAAGTCGATGAGCTCGGTGCGGTAGTTGTCGCGCTTGCCGAAGGTGATAGGGAGGCGGATCTGCCCTATCGGGGTGGTGGAGCCGTCGGTCACTCCTGAGAAAGGCTTGGTAGGCTGCAGCTGGTCATAGGGCACCTGGAGTCGGTCGAATGTCTTGATGGAGAGAATGTTGAGCCCCACACCGCCATCGATGAGAGTCTTGGTGACGAGCACGTTGCTGATGGTAGGCGAGCAGAGCATCGGGAGAGTGCCGACAGTTGCCGCGCACTTGAGCAGATCGGATAAGCTGAAGGTGATGGTGCACTTGGACCACCTGAGCGGATGCGTTGCCTCGAGCTTGGGGAGGGCCGCATTCACCTCACGGGTAAACTGCTTGAAGATGCAATGAGAGGCAGGGGCTTGAGCGCTGCCCAGGATCCAGGCGATGGCACGAGGCTCCTGGAAGCCCCCAGCCCCCTCGTCCAGGTGGTGGTCGTTATTCCTTCTTGGTGGTGGCGGCAGCGGAGGAAGGCCAGCGTTGCCCTGAGGACGGTCCTCACGAGGCTGGTCTCTCCAGGGGCCCTCACGAGGCTGGCCCTGCCAGCAGTCCTCACGAGGCTGATCGCGCCATTCTTGGCAGGGGTCACGGCCGTCCCAGCGTCCTCCACCTCGGCCTCCTCCACGGCCGTAGCCTCGGTCGCTGCGCTCAGGGCGACGACCGAGGCGCCCGTCACGGATGGCCCTGAGCTCCTGGTAGTCATTGGTGTTGTGGCTGTGTACGTTGTGGAAGACGCAGAACGGGCGGCTGCCCTTGGATGACTCTGGGTGGTCGCAGCCGCGCTTCATCTCTGGTTCGGCCGCGAGCACGGATGGTCCCTTGCGCTTCACGTCCTTGGCTTTGGCCTTCTTGTCTTCTGGGTCTGCCCCTGGGAGCTCCAAGAGAGAGAGAGGCGGCGCCGCCGGGTTGGGCGGCGCCCAAGGCCGACCTCACCTTCGACTTCGGGGACCACCCCGCGGTCACGGCCGGCGCCGGCCGCTGCACGTGGGCGTCGCCCACCTGGCGAAAGAACTGCTTGATGTGGCGATCCGAGGGCGGCACCTGCGAGCCGCCGAGGATGGCTGCGATGATGTTAGGTGCCGGCGCCGCGAATTGCACGACGAAAAGGCCGCCCAACTCCTCCCAGGAGGCCACCGAAGATTCCGGCAAGCCCAAGAGCCAAGCGCGCGGCGCGCCCGTGAGGGCCATGGGGAGCCAATTCGCCATGACCTTGTCATCGCCGTCGGCCACCAGAACTGCCTCCTCATACGCCTGGAGAAACCCCACCTGGTCTGCCGCGCCGTCGTAGTGAGGCGGCATCTCCGGCCTGAACTTGGGCGGCCACTGCACTCGCCGTAAGGCGGGGGTGAAGGCCCGAAGACCCACGGCACCTCCGTGCATGCCCGTCGATCCAGTCGGAGAAGAGGCGCCTGCCATGAGAGCCGAACGACGAGGGCGGAGTGCGGCGGACGGAGAGGCGAAGCTTCGACGCACCCCTACCTGGCGCGCCAAATGTTGGATTTCGGGTTCCGCAAACCCTCGAGAGGTTCAAACTTTGGGGTGCATGCGAAGAACTCGTCCTCCCCAGTCTGCCTACTCGCTAATCTCACAGCCTAGCTCGACGAACTATAAGGAAAAGAGACACAGCAGTTTACCCAGGTTCGGGCCACCTTGCGGTGTAAAACCCTACTCCTGCTTTGTGGTGGATTGGCCTCGAGGGGCTGAGGATGAACTAGTACAGTGGCGAACAACCTCAGGAGGAGAGGTGTTCTTGAGCTCGAGTGAGCTGGTGGAGTGAGGGTGATCTGAATGATCCGTCTCCACTTGTCCCCCTCTACGGTGGTGGCTAAGTCCTATTTATAGTGGCCTTGGTCCTCTTCCCAAATGAAAGGCGGGAAGGGATCCCACAACGGCCAAATTCAAAGGGGGACAACTAGTACAAGCTATCCTGACAAAAGTAGTCTTCGCCTACGAAAGCCTCTGGTTGTGACGCCGTGGTGGGCTCGGTGATGACCTCCGTCCTGCCGTCCTGGCGGTCTTGGTCTTGTTGCATGGGAATGGAAACCTTTGGCTGATTCCTCGGGACTCCGCGCCTGCGCTTGCCTCTTTAGCACCGAAGAGAAAGCTGGTACTCTGCGCCCGCTGGCACCCGCCTGGCCTTGGTCGTCATGGCTCACGTCATCCAGACCTCACGAGGTGAGGCTTGCATAGAGATCTTCGCTCCTCGGGAGCCAGCCTGAGGAGGCCGCTCCTCGTGGAGGTCTTGGTGTCATCCGCCTCGCGAGGGTCTTGAGTTGTTGTTGTTGTTGAAGCTGGGACGTACCAGGCCGTCGATGGAGCCACGCCGTGGGCCGCAGTCTGGGTACCCCCATTCCCAGAATGCCAACAGGCTACCTATTCTGCACAACTCCAAATGAGCTGAAACTTCACGAGGATTTTTTATGGAATAAATAAGAAATATTGGAGCAAATAACTACCGGAGGGGGGCCACCTAGTGAGCACAAGACACCAGGGCGCGCCAGGCCCCCCAGGCGCGCCCTGGTGGGTTGTGCTCAGCCCAGCCCACCTCCGGTGCCCATCTTCTGGTATATAAGTCATTTTGACCTAGAAAAAATCAGAGAGGAATTTTGGGATGAAGCGCCGCTGTCTCGAGGCGGAACTTGGGCAGGAGCACTTTTGCCCTCTGGCGGAGCGATTCCGCCGGGGGAACTTCCCTCCCAGAGGGGGAAATCATCGTCATCATCATCACCAACAACTCTCCCATCTTGGGGAGGGCAATCTCCATCAACATCTTCAATAACACCATCTCCTCTCAAACCGTAGTTCATCTCTTGTGTTCAATCTTTGTACCAGAACTATAGATTGGTGCTTGTGGGTGACTAGTAGTGTTGATTACATCTTGTAGTTGATTAGTATATGGTTTATTTGGTGGAAGGTTATATGTTCAGATCCAATATGCTATTTAATACCCCTCTGATCTTGAGCATGATTATCATTTGTGAGTAGTTACTTTTGTTCTTGAGGTCACGGGAGAAATCATGTTGCAAGTAATCATGTGAACTTGATATGTGTTCGATATTTTGATAGTATGTGTGTTGTGATTCCCTTAGTGGTGTCATGTGAACGTCGACTACATGAAACTTCACCATTTTTGGGCCTAAGGGAATGCATTGTGGAGTAGTTATTAGATGATGGGTTGCGAGAGTGACAGAAGCTTAAACCCTAGTTTGTGCGCTATTCCATAAGGGACCGATTGGATCCAAAAGTTTAATGCTATGGTTAGAATTTATTCTTAATACTTTTCTCGTAGTTGCGGATGCTTGTGAGGGGGTTAATCATAAGTAGGAGGTTTGTTCAAGTAAGAACAACACCTAAGCACCGGTACACCCACATATCAAATTATCAAAGTAGCGAACACGAATCAAACCAACATGATGAAAGTGACTAGATGAAATTCCCGTGTACCCTCAAGAACGCTTTGCTTATCATAAGAGACCGTTTTGGCCTGTCCTTTGCCTCAAAAGGATTGGGCTACCTTGCTACACTTTTGTTACTACTATTGTTACTTGCTCGTTACAAATTATCTGGCTATCAAACTACTCTGCTACTTACAATTTCAGTACTTGCAGACATTACCTTGCTGAAAACCGCTTGTCATTTCCTTCTGCTCCTCGTTGGGTTCGACACTCTTACTTATCGAAAAGGCTACAATTGATCCCATATACTTGTGGGTCATCAGGAATCCATCAAGCTAAAGGCTACTGAGGATGTCATACCTACTGAAGAGTCTGCTGAAGAAGTCCTTCCAGATCATGAAGAAAATCATGCTGGTGCATCTGAAGAAAATGGCTCTGAAGAAAATGCTGAGCCAAATCAAAGTCGTCAACCTGCTCATCCTCGCGTTGCAAATGAAGTACAGACTGAGAGAATAATCAACGACATTAATGCACCAGGTCCTCTCACACGCTCAAAAGCTTCACATTTGTCTAATTTTTGTGGGCATTTTGCTTTCGTCTCTATCACAGAGCCCACCAAAGTTGATGAGGCATTTCTGGAGCCTGGGTGGATTCAAGCGATGCAAGAGGAATTACATCAATTTGAGCTGAACAATGTGTGGGAGCTTGTCAAGCAACCAGACCCACGCAAGCACAATATCATTGGTACCAAATGGATCTACCGCAACAAGCAAGATGAAAATGGCCTACTGGTGAGGAATAAGGCTCGTCTTGTAGCTCAAGGCTACACACAGGTTGAAGGAATTGATTTCGATGAAACTTTTGCACCTGTTGCTAGACTTGAGGCTATTCGCATATTGCTTGCCTATGCTAACCATCATAATATCATCTTATATCAAATGGATGTGAAAAGTGCATTCCTCAATGGTAAGCTTGAGGAAGAAGTATATTATGCTCAACCCCCAGGTTTTGAAGATCCTAAGCATCCTGACCAAGTCTTCAGACTCAATAAGGCCCTCTATGGCCTCAAGCAGGCCCCTCAGGCGTGGTATGATACACTGAAGGAATTCCTCATGAAGAAAGGCTTCAAACCGGGTTCACTCGACCCAACTCTTTTCACCAAAACATATGATGATGAATTATTCGTGTGCCAAATATATGTTGATGATATTACAGTGATGAATTTGCCTATATGATGAGTGAGGAATATCAAATGTCCATGATGGGAGAATTGAAATTCTTCTTAGGTCTTCAAATTCGTCAACAACGCAATGGTATCTTCATTTCTCAAGAGAAATACCTCAAGGACGTTCTGAGGAAATTTGGTATGCAAGATTGCAAAGGCGTCTGTTGGCGTTCTGGGAACGGGGGTACCCAGACTTTCCTGCCTGTGGCCCATGGCGTGGCTCCATCGACGGCCTGGTACGGCCCAGCTTCAGCGACAACAACTCAAGACCCTCGCGAGGAGCCAAGCCTCACGAGGCGGACGACACCAAGACCTCCACGAGGAGCGGCCTCCTCAGGCTGGCTCCCGAGGAGCAGAGATCTCTATGCAAGCCTCACCTCGTGAGGTCTGGATGACGTGAGCCATGAGGACCAAGGCCAGGCGGGCGCCAGCGGGCGCAGTGTACCAGTTTCCTCTTCGGTGCTAAAGAGGCAAGCGCAGGCGCGGAGTCCCGAGGAATCAGCCAAAGGTTTCTATTCTCATGCAACAAGACCAAGACCGCCAGGACGGCAGGACGGAGGTCATCACCGAGCCCACCACGACGTCACTACCAGAGGCTTTCGCAGGCGAAGACTACTTTTGTCAGGATAACATGTACTAGCTGTCTCCCTTCGAATTTGGCCGTTGTGGGATCCCTTCCCGCCTTTCATTTGGGAAGAGGACCAAGGCCACTATAAATAGGACTTAGCCACCACCGTAGAGAGGGACGAAGTTCAGGGGACGAATCATTCAGATCACTCTCACTCCACCAGCTCACTCAAGCTCAAGAACACCTCTCCTCCTGAGGCTGTTCGCCACTGTACTAGTTCATCCTCAGCCCCTCGAGGCCAATCCACCACAAAGCAGGAGTAGGGTTTTACACCGCTAGGTGGCCCGAACATGGGTAAACTGTTGTGTCCCTTTTCCTTACAGTTCATCGAGCTAGGCTATGAGATTAGCGAGTAGGCAGACTGGGGAGGACGAGTTCTTCGCACGCACCCTAGAGTTCGAACCTCTCAAGGGTTTGCGAAACCCGAAATCCGACATTTGGTGCGCCAGGTAGGGGTGCGTCGAAGCTTCGCCTCTCCATCCGCCACACTCCGCCCTCGCCATTCAGCTCTCATGGCGGGCGCCTCTTCTCCGACTGGATCGATGGGCATGCACGGAGGCGCCGTGGGTCTCCGAGCCTTCACCCCCGCCTTACGGTGAGTGCAGTGGCCGCCCAAGTTCAGGCCGGAGATGTCGCCTCACTACGACGGTGCGGCAGACCTGGTGGGGTTTCTCCAGGCGTATGAGGAGGCGGTTCTGGCGGCCGACGGCGACGACAAGGTCATGGTGAATTGGCTCCCCATGGCCCTCACGGGCGCGCCACGCGCTTGGCTCCTGGGCCTGCCGGAATCTTCGGTGGCCTCCTGGAAGGAGCTGCGCGGCCTTTTCATCACGCAATTCTCGGCGCCGGCACCTCACGTCATCGCAGCCATCCTTGGCGGCTCGCAGGCAACGCCCTCGGATCGCCACATCAAGCAGTTCTTTCGCCAGGCAGGCGACGCCCATGTGCAGCGGGCGGCGCCGCCGGTTTGGGCAGCGCCCAAGGCCGACCTCACCTTCGACTCTGGGGACCACCCCGTGGTCACGATCGGCGCTGGCGCTCTCCCGATGCTCTGCACCCCCACCATTTGCAATGTGGCGGTCACCAAGACCCTCGTTGATGGAGGAGTCGGCCTCAATGTGCTCTCGGTGGAAGCATTCAGCTTGCTTCATGTGCCCCATGGCCGGCTCCGCCCCACGAAGCCCTTCTCTGGAGTCGTCAACGGCTCCACCAACCCCAT
The DNA here is from genome assembly GCA_011799875.1 of Thinopyrum elongatum. Lineage (NCBI taxonomy): Eukaryota > Viridiplantae > Streptophyta > Magnoliopsida > Poales > Poaceae > Thinopyrum > Thinopyrum elongatum. The sequence goes on from CM022303.1 coordinate 431,427,386, forward strand.
CGGGCAGATCCGCCTCCCCGTCACCTTCGGCACCCATGACAACTACCGCACCGAGCTCATCGACTTCGACGTCGCCCACATTCGCCTTCCATACAACGCCATCCTTGGGTATCCGGCCCTGGCCAAGTTCATGGCGGTGACTCATCATGGTTACAATGTCCTCAAGATGCTAGGGAGCTGCGGCGTCATCACGGTCGCCTGCGAGGAGAAGGACATGGTGTGCTCTCTCAAGCGCGCCTACCAGGCTGCGGCGGTCGAGAACCTAGACGATGAAGGCGCCGTCTACCCTCCTGAGGCTGTCCCCAAGAAGAAGAAGTAGCTGCTCCGCCAAGGACCTCAGGAGAGCGGGGTGTCCAGCGACACCACCTCAGGCCTTGCGCCCACTGACGGGGCGCCTCCCTCTCTCGCATAGGAAGGCACGCCTGGCGCCCCTCTTAGGCTGGGCTCGGGGGCTCTCCTTTGGAGGGCCTCTGACCTGGCCAACTTCACGAGGGAGGCGCTCGGGCACCATATGGAGGCGTGCTTCTGCGCGCATTTCCGCCAGGAGGGCACAAGGCGCGAGGTGCCAGGTGCTCAGGAGTTCATCACCAAGGCAATCGAGGAGCTTCAGGAGGCAAGAGCTATGCGAGGCGACCATCGCCCACCACCGGGCGCGGCTCCTTGTCCCGGCGAGGACAGCGAGCTGCGCGTCTGCGTCAACATTCCAGGGCTCAACAGGGCCGCATCTCAGGAGCGCTTCTGGCCATCCCGCGCTGGCCGGTGCGAGGGTCCCCCTCACAGCTATGTTTACATGCCTTTGGGCTTGTCGAGCGCAGCTGCCGCACTCCAGCGCCACATGCGGGGCGTCCTGGCGGCTCATGAGGCCAGAAGCCAGGCGATCCTGTCAGAGGAGGAGATGGATCCTCGCGAGCCCCCCGGGCCCTCAGAGCCTACCTAGGATCAGGGCCTGGGCGGCTCATGAGGAGCGACTTCTGCGACACGCGTCTTCAGCTACCCCAACATCTCTTCAGCAACGGTGCCAGGTGACATTTTCTGGTTTGTTCAGTTGGGGGCGCCCCTCGGGCTGCATTATCCCCAAGCCGCGTGGGTCCATCCCTGCGGCATGTATCGTTTTGCATCTATAAGAACTAGCTCTACCTTACCTATGGGTTGATTTATGTTATCACCTGCTTGCCTGGTGTTCTATCGCCTCCGTGGCCTCCCGCATTGCTGACCAACCTCTTGCTCATTCTGCAACGGGGGCTACACATGCTGGCATGGCGCTTGTGCTCGGGTCCGTCCCTGCAACACTGACAAATCTGAGAGATCGAGCTCTGGCTCGCGGCCTACCCTGCGCACGTCACCTCACCAGATCCTCAGTGCCTTCATCTTCTTGCGGAAAGATCAGCAGCAGGACAACAAACGCGATTATGAGCTATACTCTTCTCTCGGACTAACCCACAGGAATCCATGGAGTTTAGCCACGGGTGGCCCCGCCGGCCATCCCTTTTTCACGCAATTTGCTTGCACGTTAAAGGGGGGGCTCTTGAGCATCGCGCCTTAGGAGCTCTTACTGACTCTCCAGCCCTCACCCCCTGGCCTTGACCACGACATCGTGACCTGGCATACCAGCGGCGGCTGAGCCTTGCTCGAGGGTCTGGACCCGAGGACATAGAGAACCTAGATGAGCGGGGAGAAGGGGAGGTCGGCGTGAGCCCTACCTAGAAGCATCACTGCCAAGGCACAATCAGGCGCTGCGCAAAGGAATCACGTCAGGCCTACTAAGATAAGTCACCCATGCATACCAGAGTGAACCTCATCGTCTGGTATTTTGATTCTCGCAATCTCGCTTCGGCAATGCCGCTTCCCTTTTCGGCCTCCAGGGAGCTGCTTGCACGCCAAAGGGGACCTCTTGAGCATCGCGCCTCAGGAGCTCTTACCGGACCTCGGGCCGCTCACCTCCTGGCCTTGACCACGGCATCGTGACCTGGCATACCAGCGACGGCTGAATCCTGCCTGGGGACTGGGACCTGCCGGCGTAGAGCACTAAGCTACCGCGAGAACGAAAAGGGGGAACCATGCCGAAGCAAGATGCGCGGCTGCAACATCATACTAGGAATAATAAACATTGGAGCAAAAGCATTACAGTTTTTTACATACCCCCACAGGGTTTGTCACAATTCCACGTAGGGAAACAAAAGAAGGAAACGTCAAGGGACCCCGGCTGCTGGGCATCACCGACGATGCCGAGCGGACGCCGCTGCCGCGCTCCGGGCACGGCGAGAGCTCGGCGGCATGTAGCTGTCATCACTGGACTCCAGAGAATCGCTGGGCTCAGGAGAGTCGCTGGATTCCCAGGAGTCGTCGCTACTGCTGGAGGAGCTGCCGGAGGCGGCTCGACGTCCGTGGCCGCGCCACACGGACTGCTTCCCCCCGGGGCAGCACTCCAGACGCCGGCCCTCCTCATCGAAGACCTTGAAGAACAACGTAGAGGCGCCATCGTACTCAAAGTGGATGGTGAGGGCCTCCTCTGGACGGCAGGCGCGGGCGACCTGGCCCCATCCTCGGGTGATGAAGATGTCGCCCGGGGGGGTGACCTCGACCTCCGCCCCCGTGGCCAGGCCGCAGCACCCGGCGTGCTGCAGCCACAGCTCAAGTGGCCCCCTCAGCGGCATCTCCTCAGCGAAGAACCTCGGGAGCCGGATCCACGTGTGCGGTGGCATTGCCGCCCACACCATAAACTTGCGCGAGGTCCCCTCGCCATGGGTTTGCCGGCCTGCTGGCCGCGCGGCCTCGGTCAGTCCATCGAGACCCCGACCCACGCTGCGCTGGGCATTGCTGCCCTGTCCGGAGCCCTGCGCGCGGGCGTACAGAGGAAGCAGGAAGCCAGGCGGTGGCCGCTCGTACCAAGGCCGCATCACCTCTTGCCTTTCGTTGGCGTCGCGAGGGCGGCCGAGCCTCTTCTTCGACGGAAGTGGCCCCGGCTCCTCCCGAGGTGTTTTTCCCTTCTCCACTACAGAGAATCTCCTGATCGGCACCATTGATGCTGCTGCAAGACGGCGAGACAAAGAAGAAGAAGAAGGAGCGGGCAGCGAGAAGATGGAGATGAGTGAAGGGGGCTATGCCCCTCCCCTCATTTATAGCCAGAGGGAGGCCAACCGCCGGCCTCCACGATCCCATGCAATGATGGTTCTTCTCTGCATGTAGCGGAGTCTCGTCAAGTCGAACAGTTGCCGAGGCAGCGTGGGGAAGCGGAGACGCCCACGTCCCATCAATCTCCATGCATCGACCAAGGCCGCAGGCGGTTAGGGCCCGCGGTGCTCCGCACTTGCCCCTTGGCTTCGCCTCGAAGCCAAGTCCGAGCGCGGCTTGGGCCCGGGGCTACTGTCGGCATTCTGGGAATGGGGGTACCCAGACTTGCCTGCCTGCGGCCCACGGCGTGGCTCCATCGACGGCCTGGTACGGCCCAGCTTCAGCGACAACAACTCAAGACCCTCGTGAGGGGCCAAGCCTCGCGAGGCGGACGACACCAAGACCTCGACGAGGAGCGGCCTCCTCAGGCTGGCTCCCGAGGAGCGGAGATCTCTATGCAAGGCTCACCTCGTGAGGTCCGGATGATGTGAGCCATGACGACCAAGGCCAGGCGGGCGCTAGCGGGCGCAGTGTACCAGTTTCCTCTTTGGTGCTAAAGAGGCAAGCGCAGGCGCGGAGTCCCGAGGAATCAGCCAAAGGTTTCTATTCTCGTGCAACAAGACCAAGACCGCCAGGACGACAGGACGGAGGTCATCACCGAGCCCACCATGGCGTCACTACCAGAGGCTTTCGCAGGCGAAGACTACTTTTGTCAGGATAGCATGTACTAGCTGTCTCCCTTCGAATTTGGTCATTGTGGGATCCCTTCCCGCCTTTCATTTGGGAAGAGGACCAAGGCCACTATAAACAGGACTTAGCCACCACCGTAGAGAGGGACGAAGTTCAGGGGACGGATCATTCAGATCACGCTCACTCCACCAGCTCACTCGAGCTCAAGAACACCACTCCTCCGGAGGCTGTTCGCCACTGTACTAGTTCATCCTCAGCCCCTCGAGGCCAATCCACCACAAAGCAGGAGTAGGGTTTTACACCGCAAGGTGGCCCGAACCTGGGTAAACTGCTGTGTCCCTTTTCCTTATAGTTCGTCGAGCTAGGCTGTGAGATTAGCGAGTAGGCAGACTGGGGAGGACCAGTTCTTCGCACGCACCCCAGAGTTTGAACCGCTCAAGGGTTTGCGGAACCCGAAATCCGACAGCGTCAAAATCCCTATGCCCACAAATGGCCATCTATGCACCGATGAAAATGGTATAGACTTTGATCAAAAGGTATACCGCTCCATGATTGGCTCCTTATTGTACCTATGTGCATCTAGGCCAGATATTATGCTTAGTGTTTGCATGTGTGCCCGTTTTCAAGCTACACTGAAGGAATCACACCATAAGGCTGTGAAACATATTCTTCAATATCTAGCTCACACTCCAACACTTGGATTATGGTATCCCAAGGGCTCGGCTTTTGATCTCATTGGATATCCTGACTCTGACTATGCTGGTGATCGAGTGGATCACAAGTCAACATCTGGCACATGCCATTTCCTCGGACGATCTTTAGTATGTTGGTCCTCGAAGAAGCAGAACTGCGTATCACTCTCCACTGTTGAAGCTGAGTATATTGCTGCTGGTTCTTGCTGTGCTCAATTGCTGTGGATGAAGCAAACCCTCAAGGACTATGGCATCAACATGAAGAATGTGCCACTCTACTGCGACAATGAGAGTGCCATCAAGATTGCTCATAACCCAGTTCAGCACTCGAAGACAAAGCACATCCATATTCGTCATAATTTTCTTCGAGATCATGTGTTAAAGGGCGACATCTCTATTGATCATGTGAAGACTGAAGAACAGCTTGCGGACATCTTCACCAAGCCCTTGGATGAGAAGAGATTTAGCAAGTTGCGGTGTGAGCTAAATATCTTAGAATCTTCGAATGTTCTTTGAAAGGACACACATCCTAACACTTATGCAAGATTGATGACTTAGATGTGCAACACACGAAGTAACCTTTCTCTTCAATCAATGAAGACTAACCCTCTAAGTGTGAAGAAATTAACGAAGAATTTGATTCTCAGAGCCCTACGACAATTGTACGTGGTGTCTGAAATCATCATTCTTATACGGTGGGTCATGCCACCAACAAAAGTTGAAAATCTTCAAAATTGAGTTTTTCTTCATTTTGCAAATTCTTCATTTTTCAAATTCTTCAACTTGCAAAGTCTTCAAAAAAAATTGACTGATGTTTTTCATTGACTATATATATATATATATATATATATATTTGTGTTTTTCATGTCCTCAACAGCATTCACTTATTGCTAATTCTTCAAGTTGATTCTTCCTCTAAGTGAATGTGATCGGACTCGTTCCCCCTCTATGCTAAACTCAACCCAGTCTGATCACAAATTCTTCATGTGCGTTCTATTTGAAAACTGTTCAAAGTCTTCACTATGTCCTTGACAGCTGAAGAATTTGCGAACGAAACTTTAAAATTTTCATATCTGAATTTTCGGCTTTTGCCGCTCAAACCATTCCGCATCCCATGATGGATTAAAATATTCACCCACGATCGCCCACGATCTCCACCACTCTGTACGTGGGTGACACATGTCGTTAGAAGAGTAAGGGTCAGGGGCATGTTCGTCCAAAAATTTCGAACGGGCTGTTTTTCACCGTGGCTATAAATACCCCGGCCCTCCCTTCCTCTGTCTTCATTTACCCCGCTCGACCACCATCTTGCTCGAGCTCTCAGACCTAGCACCGTCACTACTATCCATCATCGCCAGTGAGGAAGAGCTTCACTGCCTCGACCTCGTCGCCGTCGTACTCGCGCCGGCCGCGGAAATCCTCACTCCGCCGCCGCCGTAGCTGTCTCTCACCGCCAAGTTAGGGCGTGAGAGATCTGAGCAGACGAACTTCTCCAACTCCACTCCCAGTTCATCGTGTTCATCGTCCAGGGTAAATAAAATCTAATTTTACTGCTCTACTTTGATTCTTATGATTTCCACAAAATCTTCAAAAGGTGTTTATTCTTCAACTTCCCATTCCATAAACACCCGAATGCTTCTGGTTCTTGATTTGTTTCTCTAAGCTATGTTTTTTCTTCAAGATTCCTCAATTGTGTTGATTTTCAAAATCTATACAACTCTGGAACCTAAGCCAAGAATGCTTAGTGAAATTCCTCAAGACACCTATGGTCAAATTCCTCAAACTTGATACTTTTTGAAAAATTTCCGAGAACGCATATGACCTCTCCAAATTCTTCGCACCTATACTCTGTTCACAGGTACAAAATGTCCACTGCTGAATCACTAGGTTCTCATCAACTTAATTCATTTGCAGCATTCCTCGAAGATAAGTTGCATACTTCCTCAGAAACATCCATTGTTCAAAATCCTCAAGTGAGGAAAATGGCTGATGGGAAGAGACCTCAGAAGGGAGGCAAGAGGCCTGAAACAAACACTACTTTTGAGATCCTTGAATACATATATGATGAATATTGCACACCTGATGAAGCAAATCATGGCAAAGAGAACAAGAATCAGCGCAAAGTGTGCATGCAGAGGATTGAAAGGAGATGGGCTAAGGAATGGATGGAATATCGATACGTCACTCCAAAGTACATGAAGAAATTTGCTGTAAACCCTCCATGTCCAAGACCTCCATTGGCACCTGGCCAAGAAGCTGATCCCTCAAGCATCAGGCGCGGTGAGGAATTTCCCAAAGAATGGGCTAAGCATCAAGCCAAATTGGCTAAAGTGGCAAAAGAAGCAGTGAAGAAATTTAATGAAGATTCTACTGCTGCTGCTGAGGCCTCTGCCAGTAAGCCTAAAAAGGCCATGCCGAAGAAATCTGCTGTGAAGCCGAGTTCCTCAACAGCAATGCCCTCACAGCCAAGTTCCTCAAATCCCTCAAAGCAAATTCCTCAGGCAACTTCTTCAAGGGTTGTGCCAATTCCCTCTGTTGCCACAAAATGCTCAGTTGCTGCTGCTAAGTCCTCAACACCAGTGCATCTTGCAACATGCCAACAGACTACAGGTTTTTCAATTGCTTCTGGAGCATCTGCAAGTTCCTCAGCTCCACCACGGTCCTCAACTGGTCCAACTCTGCTGAAGAAAAAGGCCACTGCTGAATGTGAAACGAGGCCAAGTCCTCATAAGAAGCAAGTGGCATTCCATGTTCCGTCTGATGACGATGAAGCTGATGATGAAGAACTTGCTGAAATCATCAGAGACAGGCAAGAAAGGGCTGCTAGAGCCAAAGGGAGTTCTGTGCCTCTCATGCTGGATCGAAAGAAGATCCTCGATTTCATCGATCTCTGGCACAAAGATCCAAACACTCCACTGCCTGAATTAAACCTCACTCCTGGTCAAAGTCACATGTTGACTGCATTCATCAATGAAGAAAAATGGAAATTTGAAAAGGGAAGGCAAGTCAAGAAGGCTCATTACAAGAAGGAGTGTTTTCTGAAGAAAAATGTTCTGAGCATGTCTTCTGAAGAACTTGTATCTCTGCAAAAGGAGATCAAAGGCCTCAGTGATGAATTTGATAGATATTATGCCGATTGGCTGGGAGCCAAAGTCAGATTTGTCAAGCTTGCCAAGACCCTCAAGCCTAACATTGCAGCACCATCGCAACAACAAAATCCTCAGGCTGATACTTCTGCTCAGTCTGTTGAAGAAAATGTAAGCGCAGCTAATGAAAATCAAGCTGCTGAAGAAACTATGGATACCAAGGCTGCTGAAGAAATTTCAGTTCCTGAAGAAATTGCCAGGGCAACTACTAATGTTGCGCTTGAAGAACCACCCAGGCCAGCTGAAGCATTTGCTGTGCCTGAAGAAACTGAACCGGCTCCATCTCTTCCTTCTACATCAGAAGTGAAGAAAACCAAAGCTGCAGAAAAGGCAGCTGTGAAAAAGAGGAAAGCATCAATGGTTGCAGAGTCTTCAGCTCCCAAGAAAGTGAGGACTTTGACAAGTTCCTTCACCGACCCAATTGATGTTGTTCGAATTTCTGTTGTACCGTCCAAGGAGCTTATTCCCTATGGTGAGGAATATGTCATTCCAGATGACACAGATGAAGAAAATCCTTCTGCAGCTATCTCAGAGCAGTTGGATGAAGAAATTGATGTGGAAGATATCCCTTCAACCCCACTGGTATCATCGCCCATGCCTCAGTTCACAGCTGAACAGGCAGGCGTTGAGGAAATGGAAGAAGAAGACGTGGATATCGGTTCTACAACTCATGTGCTTAATGATGATTATTGGGAAAGACTTCACCCCAATTCACCATTGACCACACCTCTGCATCCAATTCCTCAGTCCCCTGTACAAACTGAAGAAATTCACACGGGATCTGAAGAATGTCAAACATCTCTCCTTTCCATTCCTGAGGAAATTCCAGCTACTACAGCTGAAGAAATGGAGACGCAAACCACTGCTGAAGAACCTGAACCCTCAATTCCTCACTTAGCAGCTCCAGTGATTCTGATCCAAGAGGCTGTGAAAACATCAACTGTTAATCTTCAGCCCAAGCAGCAAAACCCTCATGCTAAAAGGCCAAAATTCAAGGCTGACGATTTCTTCGCTGAGCACCATTTCTTCACAGATTTCAATCCATATGACTCAGCAAGACTTTGACGCAAGTGATTCTGGACAGCCAGTCAGATGAACTTCTATTCTTCACTCCTGTTTGATAAGGACAAGGTATTTGAACACCGTCAAATTCCTCATGTTGACATGGAGTCTATTCCTTGCTTCCAGCCAGTCTTGAATGTTCTTCATGAAGCTGGGCTTCTGAATTTCTGCACCGTCATCTGTGATTGAAATGAAGAGCTAATTCTTCAATTCTATGCCACACTGCACCTCACTGGAAATGTGGCTGATGTGAACTCATGGGTGCTTGACTGGATGACTGAGAACACTCATTACAAAGCCCCGGCCTCTGAATTACTTCATGCCGTACCAGTCAGTCCTCCCGCTGAAGGCACCAGGCTCATGTATGAAGAACCTAAGCTTCCAAATCATATAATGCAAGTGTTGATGAAGCCTTTGAAGGCAGGCCAAGCTCCAAGAACTACCTTCCTAGTGAAGGATTTACTTTATGTGCCTAGGACAATCTACCGCATTCTGACCAAAACCCTCAGTCCGATCAAAGGCCACAACTTTGAAGAAGAGGAAGTTGTTGGCATCATGAAGAATCTGCTATTCAACATGATACATGGCATTCCCATTAACTACCATGATTTCTTCATGAGGACTTTGGCGAATGTTGCACTGTCACCGTTTGAGTTGAAGCCTTATGCTCCATGGATCATGAAGTTCATCAGAACCAGGTCTTCAATTCACTACCAGGCATATTGTCAGAATCATCTCAGCTATTTATCTCCTATTGAAGTCCTCAAGCGGACTATTTCTTCAGTTGATGGAAAAGGTAAAGCTGCTGTCATTGATGAAGGCATTCGTCCATTGGATGGTCAGTTTTGCAAAGCTGCATCTTACTCCACCAATGATGACTCTGCAACCCAAGATTCTGCTGCAAAAGCTTCAAAGCCAACTCTTCAAGCCACTGCTCCACGAGTGACGACTGATCATGAGCTTCTTCTAAGTCTTCATCAGAAGGTCGATCGTAATCACAAGTGGGTCAAGCGTCAATTTGGCTCAATTCTTTAGAATATGACTATCATGCAAAACACTGTGAAGAAGAATCACTACTATGCTCATGAAATCTTCGATCGCACTTGGGCTATATTATCTCATCTATACAGTGATGAAGATCTCAAGCAGATGGGATTTCAACAGGACTTTGACTGGTCTCAGCCACCTTCGAAGAAATTCAAGAAAGTCAAAGTTCCTCAGCTCATCACAAGTTCATATTCTTCATCGCGCTAGATGGATGAAGCTGAAGATTTGAACGACACTGCGGCAGGCCCTACCTCAACGGACGACCCCAACAATGCTGGCGCTCCTCCATCGACTTCATGATGATCTTCTTCAGGGGCGTTAGTCCTCATTTTTCGTCCCTTTTGGACATTTGATGACAAAGGGGGAGAAATTTGAGTTAGTCTTCAAGCGGGTCTTATATATGGGCTGTTTTTCCGTTAAGTTACAACTCTTGCTCTTCTGAGGTGTTTGCTCTGATGTGTTGTAAACTTTAGTCCTATGGTGGTCTGATACTTTTGAACTGCTTTCTGCATGCTTATTTCCTCAAGTACCTTAATGCACGCATGCTGAATTTCGTCAGACACCATATTTCATCATGCATTTCAAATTCTTCATATCATATGTTAAATGCGTGTATGAATTACAAGATATAGGGGGAGATCTCCATGATATTACTCTACAATGTGCATCTGCAATACAAAGCAAATTCCTCATATGCACATCTTCAGGGCGATTTCCTCTATATCTTGCAATCAAATTCCTCAATATTAGTATTTACACTTCATATGTTTTATCCCCATTGAAAACTTAACCTATTTGTCATCAATCACCAAAAAGGGGGAGATTGTAAGTGCATCTAGTGCCCCTTAGTGATTTTGGTGTATTGAAGACTTATAGGTTAAGGGACTAATGTGTTTATGAGTGTACAGAGGTCTATAAGTCTATGAGGAGTTTGATATTTACGAAGAAAGTCGACCCCTAAAAATGAATGTCTTCAGCTGAAGACTTTGAAAATGAGGAAATTGGTGTGACCTTGAAGACCTTGATATTGACGCGGGGATTATGAAGCGTGAAGACTTTTGTTTTTGTAGTTTTGTTTTCCCTTTCTTGAGTCATAGGAAACACCGTACTGTTAAAGGGGGTCGAGGTAAAACTAAGGAAAAGTTTCCAAGTGATGCTCATCTCAAATCCTACACCTACCCAATCCTTTCGAGTGAAGCCATTGGAAATCTCATACAGTTCAGTCAATTTCTTCAATGAAAGAGACGAAGATCTTCTGTTCTCTGAGGAATTTGTTCTGACTGAGGAGTTAGGAATTCGCCAGTGCGGATTGCCTAAAAGTGAAGAACATGATAGCCCTGAGGAATTTGAGAGCTCAAATTTCTGATCGTTGCTGTGCTATACGCCAGCTGTCCAAAATATCCTATCCACCTAACGGTCATATCATTGAAGGGCATTTATGTCTTATCATGTCGGGCTGCTCCCCGGCTATAAATAGCCGCCCCCTACAACCACTAGCTGGTTGGCTGCTCCGAGAGAAACTGACACTTGTCATTTAGAGCATCCCATCCTCCGAGGACTTTGAGAGAAAATCATCAGTGAGGAAAAACCCAAACCCAACACCTAAAACCCAAAGTGATTGAGCATCACTGAAGAGATTGTTCCTGTGTGGAACCGACGCTTGTTACCTTTGAGGACTGTGCATCCTCCAAACGGTTAGGCGTCATGGTCTAGAGCGTCCAAGAGGAATTGTGGATCACCGAGTGACCGAGTCTGTGAAGGTTTGGAAGTCACCTGTGAAGACTTACCACGAGTGATTGGGCGAGGTCTGTGTGACCTTAGCTCAAGGAGAATACGATGAGGACTGTGTGTCTGGGACTGTGTGTCCTCAGGTTTAAATACCTAGCCGCTCCAACCAGATGTACAACTGTCACAACAGTTGGAACTGGTCTACCAAATCATTGTCTTCACCGAGCTACTGGTTCTATTTCCTCAACCCTTTCATTTCCTCATTCATGTGTTGATGAAATTGATCGTTACTGTTTGAAGACTTTGACTGAAGACTTTCTCAATTTACTCAATCCTAATTCTTCAGTCATCAAGTCTTTTGCCTGCTTATCTTGTTTACACGCTACCTGTGCTCTTTGCTTGTTTCATATCATCATGATGACTGTGTTACTGCCATGTTATGCTTGCACCTGAGTACTTATTCCGCTGCTTGTAGTTCGTCACTTAGCAAATTCCTCAAGTAGTATTTCCTCAGTGACGAATTTGTAAAAATCACCTATTCACCCCCTCTAGTCGATATAACACACTTTCAGGGATTACTTGAGATATAATGTTTGATTCTTTGACCGTTTACCACCTTCGGATTTTTGCCTTCAGCGTTGTTGATTTTTATGGCACCGGAACGATAGACCTCCTCTATAATGTAAGGACCTTCCCATTTAGTGAGAAGCTTTCCTACAAAAAATCTTAAACGAGAGTTGTATAGCAAAACATGATCACCTACATTAAATTCACGCTTTTGTATCCTTTTGTCATGCCATCTTTCAACTTTTTCTTTAAACAACTTGGCATTCTCATAGGCTTGGGTTCTCCATTCATCAAGCGAGCTTATGTCAAATAACCTCTTCTCACCGGCAAGTTTGAAATCATAGTTAAGCTCTTTGATTGCCCAATAAGGTTTGTGTTCTAGTTCAAGAGGTAAGTGACAAGCCTTTCCATAAACCATTTTAAATGGAGACATACCCGTTGGGTTTTTATAAGCAGTTCTATAAGCCCATAATGCATCATCAAGTTTCTTAGACCAATTGTTTCTAGATCTATTAACAGTCTTTTGCAAAATCAATTTAATCTCTCTATTGCTCAATTCTACTTGACCGCTAGACTGAGGATGATATGGAGATGCAATTCTATGGTTAACATCATACTTAGCAAGCATTTTACGGAAAGCACCATGAATAAAATGTGAACCACCATCAGTCATTAAATATCTAGGGACTCCAAACCTCAGAAAAATAACTTCTTTAAGCATCTTAATAGAGGTGTTATGATCAGCACTACTAGTTGGAATAGCTTCTACCCACTTAGTAACGTAATCAACAGCAACTAAAATATGTGTATACCTATTAGAGGAAGGAAAAGGTCCCATATAATCAAATCCCCAAACATCGAATGGTTCAATAACAAGTGAATAATTCATAGGCATTTCCTGACATCTACTAATATTACCAATTCTTTGACATTCATCACAAGACAAACTTACGAGCATCCTTGAAGAGAGTAGGCCAATAAAAACCGGATTGTAATACCTTGTGTGCAGTTCTGTCTCCAGCGTGGTGTCCTCCGTAAGACTCGGAGTGGCACTTGCGTAGGATTTGTTCTTGTTCATGCTCAGGTACACAACGTCTAATAACACCATCTACTCCTTCTTTATAAAGGTGTGGGTCATCCCAAAAGTAATGTCTTAAGTCATAGAAAAACTTTTTCTTTTGCTGGTATGTGAAACTAGGTGGTATAAATTTAGCAACAATGTAATTAGCATAATCAGCATACCATGGAGTATTACGAGAAGCATTTATGACAGCTAATTGTTCATCAGGAAAGCTATCATCAATAGGCAATGGGTCATCAAGAACATTTTCTAACCTAGACAAGTTGTCTGCTACGGGGTTCTCAGCTCCCTTTCTATCAATAATATGCAAATCAAATTCTTGTAACAAGAGAACCCACCTAATAAGTCTAAGTTTAGCATCTTTCTTTTCCATAAGATATTTAATGGCAGCATGATCAGTGTGAACAGTTACTTTGGAATCAACAATATAAGATCTGAACTTATCACAAGCAAAGACAACTGCTAGAAATTCTTTTTCAGTAGTAGCATAATTTCTCTCGGCACTGTCTAGAGTTTTACTAGCATAATGAATAACATTCAATTTCTTATCAACTCTTTGCCCTAGAACAGCACCAACAGCATAATCACTAGCATCACACATGATTTCAAAGGGTAAATTCCAATCAGGCAGTTGAACAATAGGTGCTGAAATCAAGGCTTTCTTAGGTATTTCAAATGCTTCTACACAATCATCATCAAAAACAAAAGGAACATCTTTTTGCAAGAGATTGGTGAGAGGCCTAGAAATTTTAGAGAAGTCTTTAATAAACCTCCTATAGAAACCAGCATGACCAAGGAAACTTCTTATACCTTTGATATCTTTAGGACACGGCATCTTTTCAATAGCATCTACTTTAGCCTTATCAACTTCAATACCTCTTTCAGAAATTTTATGCCCCAAGACAATGCCTTCATTAACCATAAAGTGGCACTTCTCCCAATTCAAGACAAGATTAGTTTCTTCACATCTCTGCAAAACTTGATCAAGGTTGCTTAAGCAATCATCAAAAGAAGTTCCGTAAACGGAGAAATCATCCATGAAAACCTCAACAATCTTTTCACAAAAATCAGAGAATATAGCAGTCATACATCTTTGAAAGGTAGCAGGTGCATTGCATAAACCAAAAGGCATACGTCTATAAGCAAAGGTACCGAAAGGGCAAGTAAAAGTGGTCTTTTCCTGATCATCTTTTGACACAGGTATTTGAGAAAAACCGGAATAACCATCTAGAAAGCAAAAATGTGTATGTTTGGATAGTCTTTCTAGCATTTGATCAATAAAAGGTAGAGGGTAATGATCTTTTCTAGTAGCTTTATTTAATTTGCGAAAATCAATTACCATTCTATAACATGTAACAATTCTTTGTGGAATCAATTCATTCTTATCATTTGGAACAACAGTAATACCTCCCTTCTTAGGGACACAATGAACGGGACTTACCCATCTACTATCAGCAATAGGATAAATTATACCTGCCTCCAGAAGCTTTAGTATTTCATTTCTTACCACTTCTTTCATCTTAGGATTTAACCGTCGTTGGTGATCAACAACTGGTTTAGCATCATGCTCCAAATTAATTTTGTGCTGACATAGAGTGGGGCTAATGCCCTTAAGATCATCAAGAGTATATCCAATAGCTGCACAGTGCTTCTTCAGAGTTTTCAATAATTTCTTTTCTTCATGCTCTGAAAGGTTAGCACTAATAATAACATGATATATCTTCTTTTCATCAAGATAAGCATATTTCAAAGTATCAGGTAATTGTTTAAGCTCAAACACGGGATCTCCCTTGGGTGGAGGAGGATCCCCAAGGATTTCAATAGGCAAATTGTGTTTCAAAATAGGCCCTTGATTAAAGAATATTTCATCTATTTCCCTTCTTTCATTCATAAACATATCATTTTCATGGTCTAGCAAATATTGTTCTAAAGGATCAGTAGGAGGCACGGCAATTGAAGCAAGACCAATAATTTCATCCTTACTAGGTAATTCTTTATCATGGGGTTGTCTACGAAATTTAGAGAAATTAAAATCATGAGACATATCCCCTAAACCAACAGTAACAATATCTTTCTCGCAGTCTATCTTAGCATTAACGGTATTCAAGAAAGGTCTACCAAATATAATGGGACAAAAGTCATCTTGTGGGGAAGCAAGAACAAGAAAATCAGTAGGGTATTTTATTTTCCCACACAAGACTTCAACATCTCTAACAATCCCAATTGGCGATATAGTATCTCTATTAGCAAGCTTAATAGTAACATCAATATCCTCTATCTCAGCAGATGCAATATCATTCATAATTTCTTTATATATAGTAAAAGGAATTGCACTCACACTAGCACCCACATCACATAAGCCATGATAACAATGATCTCCTATTTTAACAGAAACTACAGGCATGCCAACAACAGGTCTATGTTTATCTTTAATATCGGGTTTAGAAATTCTAGCCGCTTCATCACAGAAATAAATAACATGCCCATCAATATTATCAACCAAGAGATCTTTAACCATAGCAATTCTAGGTTCAACTTTAATTTGTTCAGGGGGTGTAGGTGTTCTAGTATAACACTTACGAACCACAGTTGAAGCTTTAGCATGATCCTTTATTCTAACAGGAAAAGGTGGTTTCTCAATATAAGCAGTAGGAACAATAGGATCAACATTATAAGTAATAGTTTCTTCTTCAACTTTAATAGGTTCAACTACTTTAGCTTCAATGGGAGGATGATATTTAAACCACTTCTCCTTAGGGAGATCAACATGAGTAGCAAATCATTCACAGAAAGAAGCTACTATCTCAGAGTCAAGTCCATATTTAGTGCTAAAATCACGAAAAGCATCGGTATCCATAAAAGATTTAACGCAATCAAACTTAAGGTTTATACTTGACTTCTTACCTTCGTCGAGTTCCCAATCTTTAGAGTTGCGTTTAATTCTTTCCAATAAATCCCATTTGAATTAAATATCCTTCTTCATAAAAGAACCAGTACAAGAAGTATCGAGCATGTATCGATCATTATGAGAAAGCCGAGCATAATTTTTTTGAATAATAATTTCTCTTAAGAGCTCATGATTGGGGCATGAATATAACATTGACTTAAGCCTCCTCCAAGCTTGAGCGATACTTTCTCCTTCATGAGGCAAAAAATTATAAATATAATTCCGATCACGATGAACCAGATGCATAGGATAAAACTTCTGATGAATTCCAATTTCAATCAATTGTAGTTCCAAGTCCCAATATCATCGCATAGCCTATACCATGTCCATGCCTTCTCCTTCAAAGATAATGGGAAGACCTTCTTCTTGACTTCATCCCTGGTCTAACATGCAAGCTTAAATAATCCACAAACTTCATCCACATAGATTAGATGCATATCAGGATGTAGTGTTCCATCTCATGTATAAGGATTAGCTAGCAGTTTCTCTATCATACCCGAAGGAATTTCATAATAAATATTTTCAGTAGGTGCAGTAGGTTGAGGGGCAACTCTTTGCTCTTCTAGTCGGGGTGAAGATACCCCGAACAAACCCCTCAAAGGATTATTTTCCATAGTAAAAAGTAACAGTAAATTTCAGCACACTATATAAATGTTTCCTTACCAATTCCACTTACCAAAGGCGCTTCACTCCCCGGCAATGGCGCCAGAAAAGAGTCTTGATGACCCACAAGTATAGTGGAACTATCGTAGTCCGTTCGATAAGTAAGAGTGTCGAACCCAACGAGGAGCAGAAGGAAATGACAAGCGGTTTTCAGCAAGGTATTCTCTGCAAGCACTGAAATTATCGGTAACAGATAATTGTGTGATAAGATAATTCGTAACGGGTAACAAGTAACAAAAGTAACTAAGGTGCAGCAAGGTGGCCCAATCCTTTTTGTAGCAAAGGAGAAGCCTGGACAAACTCTTATATAAAGTAAATCGCTCCCGAGGACACATGGGAATTGTTGTCAAGTTAGTTTTCATCATGCTCATATGATTCGCGTTCGTTACTTTGATAATTTGATATGTGGGTGGACCGGTGCTTGGGTGCTGCCCTTCCTTGGACAAGCCTCCAACTTATGATTAACCCCTCTCACAAGCATCCGCAACTATGAAAGAAGAATTAAGATAAATCTAACCATAGCATGAAACATATGGATCCAAATCAGCCCCTTACGAAGCAACGCATAAACTAGGGTTTAAGCTTCTGTCACTCTAGCAACCCATCATCTACTTATTACTTCCCAATGCCTTCCCCTAGGCCCAAATCATGGTGAAGTGTCATGTAGTCGACGTTCACATAACACCACTAGAGGAAAGACAACATACATCTCATCAAAATATCGAACGAATACCAAATTCACATGATTACTTATAACAAGACTTCTCCCATGTCCTCAGGAACAAACGTAACTACTCACAAAGCATATTCATGTTCATAACCAGAGGAGTATTAATTATCATTAAGGATCTGAACATATGATCTTCCACCGGATAAACCAACTAGCATCAACTACATGGAGTAATCAACACTACTAGCAACCCACAGGTACCAATCTGAGGTTTTGAGACAAAGATCGGATACAAGAGATGAACTACGGTTTGAGAGGAGATGGTGCTGGTGGAGATGTTGATGGAGATTGACCCCTTCTCGATGAGAGGATCGTTGGTGATGACGATGGCTTCGATTTCCCCCTCCCGAAGGGAAGTTTCCCCGGCAGAACAGCTCCGCCGGAGCCCTAGATTGGTTCTGCCCAAGTTCCGCCTCGAGACGGTGGCGCTTCATCCCGAAAGCTTCCTTCTGATTTTTTCCAGGTCAAAACACACCATATAGCAGAAGATGGGCATCGGGGGCCTGCCAAGTGGCCCACAAGGCAGGGGCGCGCGCCCAGGGGGGTAGGGCGCGCTCTCCACCCTTGTGGATGGCTGGTGAACCCCCTCTGGTGCTTTCTTCGCCCAATATTTTTTATTAATTACAAAATGGCTCTCCGTGAAGTTTCAGGACTTTTGGAGTTGTGCAGAATAGGTCTCTAATATTTGCTCCTTTTCCAGCCCAGAATTCCAGCTGCCGGCATTCTCCCTCTTCATGTAAACCTTGTAAAATAAGAGAGAAAAGGCATAAGTATTGTGCCATAATATGTAATAACAGCCCATAATGCAATAAATATCAACATAAAAGCATGATGCAAAATGGACGTATCACCGGGCTCCCCCTCCTTACTGCAAATCCGGCTAGCCTCGATAAGTACTCGCAAGCATCAGATCTATACTAAGTATGCATTGGTATCAAGGGAAGGGATGTATCTGTGGACTGAACTGTAGAATGCCAGAATAGAGGGGAAGGCCTAGCTTATCGAAGACTAGAATCTTCAAGCATCTTGCAGCATTCAGAAGAGTACATAATAGCATATTATAATTAACAAGCATGTTGTAAATAACGCCCAGAGATCCTTCCTCGACTCCATACGAGAAAGCAATCCCGGAGCCAACATATCCATCTCATATCTCAAGTATCTGTTGGAAATATGCCTTAGAGGCAATAATATTTGTATTATTATATTTCCATATTCATAATTAAGAGTTTATATTTCATGCTATAACTGCTATGATCCTGGAATATGCTATTCAATGGAAAACTCATATGCACGTGTGAAATGATAAACGGATAAAATGAAGGTTCCTAGTCTCGCCTCTAAAACTAGCTCAAGTGTTCTTGGTGATCACATTTTCTGGATCTTAGGATATCGTTAAGTGTAAAGATGATCCTAAAACAACATTGAGATTATGACGTTGGAAGAACGATCATATTGAATCGACCCAAACTTGTTTGTTATGAATTGAGTTAATATCTTCTATATTCAATTGTAATAACATGGAGTGTTAGCATGTGTTTTAGGTCCTCGGACCATGAGAGTGTCTCGGTCACTTCCTACCAAATAGTGGGCTTTGGGGTTGCTCAACCGTCATCTGTAACAAAGGTAATCATAACGACAACTTTCAGGTTCACCGAAAAGTTTGACAAGTGACCGGACAGCTCAAGAGTGGGATTTGCTCCTCCAACAATGGAGAGATATTCTTAGGGCCCTCTCGGTGTGATGGCATCCATCATCGTCTGGCCAGACACAGGTGACTACGTCACGGGGATGCGGGAACATGTTAACGAGAAAGAAGAACAAAACCGGTAAACGGGAGCAATGGTATAGTGAGCATGGTGATGACTCAAGAGGATACCGATGCACATCGGGTTTTGTAAAGTATCGTGAAGCAAAGGAAACATCGCATGATAACCAAAGGTTCACTCGAATATCATTCGTGTAATCATAGGGACCGATATGGATGTCCACGGTTCCGCTATCGATCATTGAACGAAGGGGTTTCATTCATGTCTATGCTTTACAGAACCTACGGGGTCACAAGCTTAAGGTAATCACGATCTACTGAGTGTTAGTGGAACGGGAGTGATGAGAATATATTTATGAAATAGTTTCATTAATATCCGAAATAATTTCGAGAGGTTCCGGAAGCGTTTCGGGGTCACCGGAAGGGTTTCGGTGAATATCGGGTAATACCGGGTATTGCCGATTAATTATATATAGGTGGAAAATGTTTTCGAGAATGTTAAATTATATATATAATGCTCTGAAAATGTTTAGAATAATTATATATTTAATTTAATATCAACGGGCCTAATAAGGCCAAGTGGTGGAAGATCACTTGGGCCACAAAGGCCCAATAGGGGTGGCGCCCCCTTCTCCCCATGGAAAGGGGAGAGGGAGGCAGAATTGGAGAGGGATTCCCCCCCCCCTTGGCTGGCCACAAGGGGGAGACATTCCCCCCTTGTGTGGCGCCCCCTCCTCCCCTCCCAACCTATATATACTAGAGGATTTTCACCCTTTTGCAACACAAGTTTTGGGAGCCTCCTCTAGTTGATCTAGTTCTAATTCTAATTGGTCCTAGACTAATTAGAGCTAGCCCTAGCCACCTCTAATCCTCATAATTAGAAGCCTTGTGTGGTTCTAATCTCCTCCCTCTAATTCTCTGGCGACGATTAGCTCTGGACGGTGAAGCGCTGCCGGATCGCGAAGACCGTACGCTTGCAACCAAGTAGAGAGGTCGTGCGTTCGGTCTTCAGTTCAAGGGATCGTTCGAGGGCGGTTCGCGGGATCATCATCAATGTTCGAGGGACTTCAAGTATGATCTACACCGACTCGTCTACTTCCGCTGCACTCCGGATTCAGTAACGATCGTTGATCACAACCCGTTATGCATCTTCATGTTGTTCTTGGGTGGTCGTAGGTGCGAATTTTTTTGTTTTCTACCACATTTCCCAATAGTGGCATCATGAGCTGGTTTATGAGTAGATGCAGGTTGCGATCTAGATCACATCTGATATGTGAGGGTTGATGTTCTTGCTATGCTTCCCACGAGTGTTGCTTCGGTTTAGTTCATCGGCAGAATGATGTAGTTTTGCTACAAGGTTCTGACAATCGATCGGCTGTGGCTGTCGATGATCTGCTAACAGTTCCTTGGGCTACATCATAGTCAGGAATAGTGCACCATCATGTACACAAGAGGGTGCCAAAGATGGATGATCTTCTAGGGGGTCACGCGTAATGACGAAGTTTAGTGTGGGGGCGAGACTTTTAGTTAAGTCTCTCTTTCACACACCCTGAAACTTAATCTAGCATCAAGAACTTCGCCGTGTTGTGCTTGCATAGGTAGCTAGTCTTAATTGCTAAAACTGGTTAAGCGTGTAACTAAATTTTTGCTAAAACCGATTAGAGGACGTCTAACTTGGTTTTGCAGGGTTTGCATATGATGTGGTATAGCCTTCGCCATGATAACGAGTTTATGTATGAGATGGTTATATGTTGTAATGGTAAGTGGCCTGCATGTCACGACATGATGGCTGGAGCCACGGGATTGCCACCTTAATGTAAATATCGTAGAGATAGGTCATAGGTGATGGTGGCAAAACTTACATGGAGGACCCCGACGAGGAGAAGGTGTACCAGGTGCGGGACGAGGAGCTATAACTTTGTGCCATGACATAATTTTAGATTTTGGTGCACGGCAACGTTTTCTAAAATGGTCGCCACAGCAACAGTTTTCGAGATTGCCGCCATGGCAATGTTTTTGAAACAGTTGCCTCGGTAACGAAATATTGGCCATCACGTCGCTTCAACTTGAGATTCAAGACGATCATGGAGGACTCCCGGCGCCCAGGGCTATACCATATCATGCCATTATGAATTACCTGAGATGTTTATCCCTTTGTTGTTTGCACCCTTTGATTGTGCAGTAGTCAATTATTAGGGTGATCTCTCATAGTAAATATCAAGTCAAAAGGTGCTCTTCCCAGTGTTGCAACCGTCTATAGCACGTAGCGTTCCGGAGTGCGACATGTACACATGAGCACAAACAGATCGTGAGGTGTAAGACGGGGATGGTCAGACTATGCATGCAGATAACACTCGGTCGTCTTGAAGTTCTGGTAGAATAGTTCTGAGCTCGGAGCACAAAGCATCAAGAGATGAACAAGAGTCATATGGAGATATGATCGGCAAAATATTGCCCACCAGTCAAAATTCTCGTCATCATGATGCACACATCAATGACTGAGAACTAGACTTGGATCTTGAATCACTTAAAAACAATTATGATAGATATTGATTTGAGTGGGAGCACAATTGTGTATTAATTAAGTTTAATAACTAGTGCAAATTAATTATGAACAATGTCTATGTGTAGTTTGCATCATAGTTGTAGAATTATGGCTCACAGTTCCACTTTTGTTGTTGAAATTGATTGACTGTTATTTATTTGGTTGAATCTTTATGATTGAGAGGATCGTCGTCTAAGAGTGCCAAGAAGGATTTTTGTCCCACTGCATACTTGCAATGCTCTCCCGCTAATGCTATGGATGACGAGACTTATGTCCTTCGATCCAAAAGTTTATATTGCATTACAGTCTGCTTGCTTCCGAGAAACCTAAACTTCAAAATGTTTGGGATAGTTATGTGATATTCTTGGAACTGAAAATTGTTTTCAGAAACAAACAAATATTAAAAGATATGAGAAGTGTTTTGTTTGCAAATTCTAGTGAAGTGTTCTACTATATCTAGGACTGAAATGCGTAAGATCCAGAAGAACGCCAGTCGTGAGTTGATGGCGAAAACTTAAAGAGAAAGAACAAAACCAAAGGGTGTAATGACATTTACATGCCTAGGGAAGTTCAGGGCTCACGCCACTCTTAAAAGTTAGATGACTCTTCTGTTGAGTGGGAGGAATATTGAAAGTAAAACTATAAGAAGTTTAGAGGCAGAAAGAAAAGAAGACTGGAGTGTCCAGCTAAGGTATGAATGTCATACACGTTATAAGATGTAGAGAAAGTCGGTCAATTAAAGTGTGATTCTTGAGAATTGTGGTTAAATTGTTAAACACTAAAATTCTTCGGTAATTGTGGTTAAAAGTTGATCACAAGGATACGTACTCGATTGCATAATGTTGTGAATCGATGCAAACATTACTATGGCCTAATGACCAACAAATGAATGAGGTTAAAATATGTATTGAAAAACTTTTGTAAAATTTATGATACTTTTTCATCAACATATTACCTCTGAATTTATTGTCATAATTCATTTTAGAGTTTTGTCCACTCTAGCCCATTGCATAGAAATTGTGAGGAGTTTGTTCATAAGAGAACAATAGTTGTTCGATGTAATGAACAAAAGGGCCATACTCCTATTGTGAATAGCATGAAAGTTATGACTGATGATAGAATTAAACATCTATAACGTTGACGCTAAATGTCGCAAGACTAAAAGAATACCACATATGCGTGGCACTGCATTTAGTCACATTGGAGAAACCCGCATGGAGAAATTCCATAGTGATGGATTTTGGAGTCATATGATTATGAATCATCAGACACTTGCAATTTTCGTCCAAACTATGAAGCAAACTAAAATACCGTTCGCAAGCCATAAAGAACGAGCAACAAAATAATTGGAACATATTGATGTGTGTAGTCCAATAAGTGTTGTTGTAAGCAGCGGATTTATCTATCTTCAAGGATGACTCAAGTAGATATTCATATTTACTAATTGAGACATGATTCTGAATCTTTTGAAATTGTTCAAAAGATTTGCAGAAAGAAGTAGAAATTATTGTAACAAGAAAATTATGTTTCTACAATTGGATTGCAGAAAAGAATATTTGAGTTACAAATTTAGCGAATGTCTGATGAGCTGTAAAATATTTTATGACTTACACCTACTAGAGACACTACTAAGAGTAGAGTGTTTTGAGTAGATGTAATCAAACTATGTATGGCATAGTGAGATCAGAGATGACATTAATCGATTTTGCCAATACACTCTTAATGTGATGCTTTAGAGACTATGGCTTTTACACTAAAAAGGAGCGCCATCAAATCTATAAGATATGTGCTACTTTGTAGGTTTTCCCAAATGGTTGGGTGTTCCTCTATCACTACACCGAGGCAAAGTGTTTTGCCACAAAGTGTGGAAATTTTGAAGAAATATTTCTACAAAAGAGTGAGTGGGAGGACAGTGCAAATGGACAAGATTACAGAATCTTCGTGATCAGATCAAAGAAAAGAAACACTAGAAGTGGTTCTAAGATTTCTTATCGCGACTGATATAGAAGTCTCTACATAGGATATAGAGACTTCGGTCGAACTTGCAGTTGAACTTTATAGGTTGGGGATATTCGTGCAAACCTTGATGGTGCGCAGATGAAATATTATTGAACAAACAATGAACCTATGATACACAGAGAAGCGTTGATGGGCCCTGACTCCGGAATTGGCTATACGCCAAGATAATCCGAGATAGTATCCATACACATAATTCAAGTTTCAAACTTGATGGACCCTCTGAAAGACTTAAAGTCTAAAGTGTAGTGATGGATCTATAGATTGACAATGATAAAATGTTTTATAATGCTTGGCTTATTGCAAATAAAGTTTATGACAAGATCAAGGAGTTGATTATGAAGAGATTGCTCATCCTAATAATACCTAAAGTCAATTCAGATTAAACTAATAATTACTAAATATTTCAATTATGAGATATGACAGATGGATGTCAAAATAATTCCCATGAGATGGAAATAAAACCAAGGTTGTATATTTGATACGAACCAAGGTAATTTTGTCAATCCAGAGATTGCTAGTAAATGTGCAAACTTCAAGAGATCCTATAAAGATCTGAAGACAACATAGTGGAGTTGGAATCTTTGTTTTGATGAATTAATCGGATAATATGATTTCATCGATAGAAGCAAAGATGCTTGTATTTACAAGAAAGTAAGTGGGAGCATGATAATATTTCTAAACACTATGTGTGCATGACACATTGTTGATTGGAAACTATATAAATTTCTTGACACGGATTAAGACTTTATTGAAACTAGTTTTTCAGTAAAGCACTTAGGCAATATAGTCCTTGGATTTGGCATTATAATCTATGGAGATAGTAGTGCCTAATCAGGGCTAGGCCAAAATACATATTGGCAAAATACTAAAGCAATTTAGTATGAAAATTGCCAAGAAGTGTTTCTTGTCAAAGTCACATGGAAGGAGTTCTTAGCAAGAATCAGTATCTTGAATACTGATGAGTGAAATACATGATTTCAAACACTTGTGTTAATTCCATGGTATGTAAATAACCAGATATGTCCAAGTAGTCCAAGTAAGTTGTGAGTAAAGTTTTCAGAATGGTCAAATTGTTGATCATAGGACAACAGTGAAAATATTGTTAAGTATCGGCGACACGTTTTTCACATACGAAGAAAATGAAAAGATTGTTGTAAGGAGTTACATCAATACATGCTTGATGTAAGTAGTACATCGACAAAAATCTTCATTCGATACTCCAAGCGAATTTTGATTTCAGTTAAAATTATTTATGGTGGCACAATAAGTTGGAATTGGTCCAAGGTAGTTACTGTGGTGAATTCTATAACTGAAGGCTAAGTATATTGTCGCTTTTGAAGCAACAAAAGAGGGTGATGAATCAGAGTTTCATTTATGAACTTGGATTGGTTTCTAGATGATTGTGCAAACATAACACTATTCTCAATAGTGGTTCTATAGCTCAATCTGAGGAATCAAAAGTCATGCCAGTGATTCAATACATACAAAGCCAGCTTCACACAAATTATAAATTTATGTGAAAGCATGACAGATGCATTCAAATGCAAATGATACACGCAGATCTAAAGTTGTCAAGATCCGATAGGACGATGTCTATACCACTGGCAAAGTATGGACAGACACCGGATTGCCATTGGTGTTTAAAAGTGCTAACTATGTTATTGACTCTAGTGCAAGTGGGAGACTGTTGGAAATATGCCCTAGTGGCAATAATATTTGTATTATTATATTTCTGTATTCATAATTAAGAGTTTATATTTCATGCTATAACTGCTATGATCTTGGAATATGCGATTCAGTGGAAAACTCTTATGCACGTGTGAAATGATAAACGGATAAAATGAAGGTTCCTAGTCTCGCCTCTAATACTAGCTCAAGTGTTGTTGGTGATCACGTTTTCTGGATCTTAGGATATCGTTAAGTGTACCGATTACCCTAAAACAACATTGAGATTATGACGTTGGAAGAACGATCATATTGAATCGACCCAAACTTGTTTGTTGTGAATTGAGTTAATATCGTCTGTATTCAATTGTAATAACATGGAGTGTTAGCATGTGTTTTAGTTCCTCAGACCATGAGAGTGTCTCGGTCACTTCCTACTAGACGATGGGCTTTGGGGTTGCTCAAACATCATCTGTAACAAATTGATCATAACGACAACTTTCAGGTTCACCGGAAAGTTTGGCAAGTGACCGGACAACTCGAGAGTGGGATTTGCTCCTCCGATGATGGAGAGATATTCTTAGGGCCCTCTCGGTGTGACGGCATCCATCATTTTCTGGCCAGATATAGGTGACTACGTCACGGGGATGCGGGAACACGTTAACGAGAAAGAAGAACAAAACCGGTAAACGGGAGCAACGGTATAGTGAACATGGTGATGACTCAAGAGGATACCGATGCACACCGGGTTTTGTAAAGTATCGCGAAGCAAAGGAAACATCGCATGATAACCAAAGGTTCACTCGAATATCATTCGTGTAATCATAGGGACCAATATGGATGTCCACGGTTCCGCTATCGGTCATTGAACGAAGGGGTTTCATTCATGTCTATGCTTTAACGAACCTACGGGGTCACAAGCTTAAGGTAATCATGATCTCCTGAGTGTTAGTGGAATGGGACTGATGAGAATATATTTATCAAATAGTTTCATTAATATCCGAAATAGTTTCGAGAGGTTCCGGAAGCGTTTCGGGGTCAACAGAAGGGTTTCGGTGAATATCGGGTAATACCGGGTATTACCGATTTAATTATATATAGGTGGAAAATGTTTCTGGGGATGTTAAATTATATATATAATGCTCTGAAAATGTTTAGAATAATTATATATTTAATTTAATATCAACGGGCCTAATAAGGCCAAGTGGTGGAAGATCACTTGGGCCACAAAGGCCCAATAGGGGTGGCGCCCCCTTCTCCCCATGGAAAGGGGAGAGGGAGGCGGAATTGGAGAGGGATTCCCCTCCCGGACACAAGGGGGAGACTTTCCCGCCTTGTGTGGCGCCCCCTCCTCCCCTCCCAACCTATATATACTAGAGGATTTCTACCCTTTTACAACACAAGTTTTGGGAGCCTCCTCTAGTTGATCTAGTTCTAGTTCTAATTGGTCCTAGACTAATTAGAGCTAGCCCTAGCCACCTCTAATCCTCATAATTAGAAGCCTTGTGTGGTTCTAATCTCCTCCCTCTAATTCTCTGGCGACGATTAGCTCTGGACGATGAAGCGCTGCCGGATCGTGAAGACCGTACGCTTGCAACCAAGTAGAGAGGTCATGCTTTCGGTTTTCAGTTCGAGGGATCGTTCGAGGGCGGTTCGCGGGATCGTCATCAATGTTTGAGGTACTTCAAGTATGATCTACACCGACTCGTCTACTTCCGCTATACTCCGGAGTCAGTAATGATCATTGATCACAACCTGTTATGCATCTTCATATTGTTCTTGGGTGGTCATAGGTGCGATTTTTTTTGTTTTCTACTATGTTTCCCAATAGTGGCATCATGAGCTAGTTTATGAGTAGATGCAGGCTGCGATCTAGATCACATCTGATATGTGAGGGTTGATGTTCTTGCTATGCTTCCCACGAGTGTTGCTTTGGTTCAGTTCATCAGCAGAATGATGTAGTTTTGCTACAAGGTTCTGACAATCGATCGGCTCTGGCTGTCGATGATCTGCTAACAGTTGCTTGGGCTACATCATAGTCAGGAATAGTGCACCATCATGTACACAAGATGGTGCCGAAGATGGATGATCTTCTAGGGGGTCACGTGTAATGACGAAGTTTAGTGTGGGGGACGAGACTTTTAGTTAAGTCTCTCTTTCACACACCCCGAAACTTAATCTAGAATCAAGAACATCGCCTTGTTGTGCTTGCATAGGTAGCTAGTCTTAATTGCTAAAACTGGTTAAGCGCATAACTAAATTTTTGCTAATACCGATTAGAGGACGTCTAACTTGGTTTTGCAGGGTTTACATATGATGTGGTATAGCCTACGCCATGATAATGAGTTTATGTATGAGATGGTTATATGTTGTAATGTTAAGTGGCATGCGCATCACGGTATGATGGCTGGAGCCATGAGATTGCCACCTTAATGTAAATATCATAGAGATAGGTTATAGGTGATGGTGACAAAACATACACGGAGGACCCCAACGAGGAGAAGGTGTACCATGTGTGGGACGAGGAGCTATGATTTTGTGCCACGACATAATTTCAAATTTTGGTGTCACGGCAACATTTTCTGAAACGGTCGCAACGGCAACGTTTTCTGAGATTGCCGCCACGGCAATGTTTTTGAAACAGTTGCCTCGGTAAGGAAATATTCGCCGTCACGTCGCTTCAACTGGAGATTGAAGACGATCATGGAGGACTCCCGGCACCCAGGGCAATACCATATCATGCTATTATGAATTACCTGAGATCTTTATCCCTTTGTTGTTTGCACCCTTTGATTGCACAGTAGTCAATTATTAGGGTGATCTCTCACAGTAAATATCAAGTCAAAAGGTGCTCTTCCCAGTGTTGCAACCATCTATAACACGTAGCATTCCGGAGTGCGACATGTACACATGAGCACAAACGGATCGTGAGGTGTAAGGCGGGGATGGTCAGACCATGCATGCAGATAACACTTGGTCGTCTTGATGTTCTGGTAGAATAGTTCTGAGCTCGGAGCACAAAGCATCGAAAGATGAACAAGAGTCATATGGAGATATGATCGGCAAAAGATTGCCCATCAGTCAAAATTCTCATCATCATGATGCACACATCAATGACTGAGAACTAGACTTGGATCTTGAATCACTTAAAAACAAATATGAGAGATATTGATTTGAGTGGGAGCACAATTATGTATTAATTAAGTTTAATAACTAGTGTAAATTAATTATAAACAATGTCTATGTGTAGTTTGCATTATAGTTGTAGAATTATGGCTCACAGTTCCACTTTTGTTGTTGAAATTGATTGACTATTATTTATCTGGTTGAATCTTTATGATTGAGAGGATCGTCCTCTAAGAGTGCCAAGAAGGATTTTTGTCCCACTGCATACTTGCAATGAGCTCCCACTAATGCTATGGATGATGAGACTTATGTCCTTCGATCTAAAAGTGACTACGTCACGGGGATGCGGGAACACATTAACGAGAAAGAAGAAC
The DNA here is from genome assembly GCA_011799875.1 of Thinopyrum elongatum. Classification (NCBI taxonomy): domain Eukaryota; kingdom Viridiplantae; phylum Streptophyta; class Magnoliopsida; order Poales; family Poaceae; genus Thinopyrum; species Thinopyrum elongatum. The sequence goes on from CM022303.1 coordinate 431,456,347, forward strand.
AAAACCGGTAAACGGGAGCAACGGTGTAGTGAGCATGGTGATGACTCAAGAGGATACCGATGCACACCGGGTTTTGTAAAGTATCGCGAAGCAAAGGAAACATCGCATGATAACCAAAGGTTCACTCGAATATCATTCGTGTAATCACAGGGACCGATATGGATGTCCACAGTTCCGCTATCGGTCATTGAACGAAGGGGTTTCCTTCATGTCTATGCTTTACCGAACCTACGGGGTCACAAGATTAAGGTAATCACGATCTGCTGAGTGTTAGTGGAATGGGAGTGATGATAATATATTTATGAAATAGTTTCATTAATATCCGAAATAATTTCGAGAGGTTCCGGAAGCGTTTCGGGGTCACCGGAAGGGTATCGGTGAATATCGGGTAATACCGACTATTACCGATTAAGTATATATAGGTGGAAAATGCTTTCGGGGATGTTAAATTATATATATAATGCTCTAAAAATGTTTAGAATAATTATATATTTAATTTAGTATCAACGGGCCTAATAAGGCCAAGTGGTGGAAGATCACTTGGGCCAGAAAGGCCCAATAAGGGTGGCACCCCCTTCTCCCCATGGAAAGGGGAGAGGGAGGCGGAATTGGAGAGGGATTCCCCTCCCCTTGGCCGGCCACAAGGGGGAGACTTTCCCCCCTTGTGTGGCGCCCCCTCCTCCCCTCCCAACCTATATATACTAGAGGATTTCCACCCTTTTGCAACACAAGTTTTGGGAGCCTCCTCTAGTTGATCTAGTTCTAGTTCTAGTTGGTTCTAGACTAATTAGAGCTAGCCCTAGCCACCTCTAATCCTCATAATTAGAAGTCCTGTGTGGTTCTAATCTCCTCCCACTAATTCTCTGGTGACGATTAGCTCTGTACGGCGAAGCGCTGCCGGATCGTGAAGACCGTACGCTTGCAACCAAGTAGAGAGGCTTTCGGGGGAATTACCCGCAGTTTAACCCGGCTCATGATGTTAAGTTATCTCTGGACTTAAGCAGCCCTATTAAGTCATTTCAGGACTTAACCCGGCAGGTCCTGACCCGGCAGACAGTTGTAACCCGGCAGATTGTTGTAACCTGACAAACAGTTGTAACCCGGCAGATAGATTGTGACACGGCAGATTGTGACCCGACAGATGCATGGAGTCACAGAGATGAGTCTCGGAGATGAGCCCTGAAGATGAGTCGCCTGGAGTTAAGAAGCCCAAGGCGTTAAGAAGCCCATGGTGAGAAGCCCAGGCGTTAAGAAGCCCGCGATAAGAAGCCGGAAATAGGTTAAGTCCTAACCCTACTAGGACTCTACATGTAACCCGCCCCTTCAACTTATATAAGGAGGGGCAGGGCACCCCAAGAGGGTCAAGGGACAATAGCCAGGACTTAGATAGACAAGTCTTAGACAAGATAAAAAGTAGACGCTCTCGAGATAGAGGTAGCGAAACACCGCCCTTGTAATCAAGATTATCATCATCATCAATATCAATCAAGCAGGATGTAGGCTTTTACCTCCACCGCGAGGAGCCGAACCTGGGTAAAACCTCGCGCCTCTCGATTCCGACCAACCCCTTCAAGCTACTACCTAGTTGCGATGGCCTCTCCACTAAGTTCTTTCACTGGGACATCTGCCGTGACAAAACCACGACAGTTGATGCCCACCATGGGGCCCACGCACGATGGTGGTGAGTTCTTGGAGGGATCTTTCCCGGGGGTCGAGAAGTTCGCAATTTTCCGGATGAAGAAGACCCGGCTCGGAAGGATCTGCATCAGCTTCAAGTTCATAAGTCCAGATTTATAATATGTGGGATTGTAAGTTAAAGAAAAATTAGGGTTGCGGTTTTTTGTCCATCCTGCGATTTGCTCGATTGTTGTCAAGTCGCCAAGATCTAAGGCCGTATTACAGTTATACGTCTCAAGGAGATCTCCTGTTACTGTATCCATTGACCGGATCAAAAAGAAAGAAAAAAGAAGAAGAAAAGGAAAGAATAGTATGAAAAAGGACTCGGACAGGACTCAACCGGCCATGACCCGGACTCTGCTTCGCTGCCGACCTGCCCCGGCCACAAGCCGCCATCGTTGCCGGCCACTTCTGCATGGCCAAGTGGCCATTGTTCTAAGCTGCCATCACCGCTGCGGCCCTTGCCTCCGGCCAGCTCACACTGCCCATGGCCGGGTTACGAGTCGCCCTGCCCGGGTCACCTCCGCCTGTGAGCCGCCTCTGCCAAGATCCATCTCCAAATCCGCGTCAAGCTAACGGCCGCTTTCATCGACCCGCCTCAAAGCTGCTTGGCCTCGACCGCCGCGACGCCCGTGGCGTCACCTCCATGAGCCGCCTCCGCCCCGGTCGGAGTCCACTCGCCAAGCTGCCCACCTCGCCGGGCTGCAAGCCGCCGTCGCGCTTCGCCTTTGTGTTGAGTCGCCGCCGAGCCGCTGCATGGATTTGTTGTGCCTCAATCCGCCTCGCGCCATGCAAGCCACTCGCGCCTCCGCACTCCATCCGCCCGAGGTGAGTTGTGAGCCGATACCGCCCTCGTGCCTACGCCGCGAGCAGCTCTCGCTACTGTGACCCGCCTCGCTGTAGGATTCCTCACCAGCAGCCACGTTGAGCAGCCGCTGGAGAGCCGCCCCGCGTCGAGCATCCGCTGGAGTGCTGCCCCGCGTTGAAGCCGCCGCCGGAAGTCCGTACCGCGTCGAACCGGTCTCCGTCAAGCCGTCCCGGCCTCCTGAGCCGCCCGCGCCCCGCGCTCCACCTCTTCCTTGGGCCGCCGTGTGGCGCCAGCTCGCCTCTGCATCAAGCCTGCGCCCTGGCCTCTGAGCCGCCGCGCCTCACGCTGCTTTGAACCGCCCTCGCGCGGCCTCGCCCATCTCGGCCTCACTCGCCTCCACCGAGCCGCCCTCGTCATCGCGTTCATACCACCCCGACCAGCCTCCGCCTTCGAGTTTGCCCCGCCGGGTTGCCTCAGCCCGCGGCCGCATGCTCCGCTGCGCCCGAGCAGCCACAGCCGCGACCCGCCCCGCTGGCCGCCCGCACCGGCCGCTCGCTGGCTCCGCCGTCCGCCTTCGCTCCACCCAGCACCCGCGGACCTGCGCCGCCTCTAAGCTGCCCGCGCCGCGAGCCGCCCGGCCTCGCCGCCACCACCGCTGTGATCCGCCTTCAAACCGCTGTTGTGAACAGCCGCCTGCCTCAAGTCTGCATCAAGAGCCGCTGGCTGCTGAGCACCTCGAGCCGCCACCATCTCCGCTTACAAACCGGCTGTTGCCGCTCCCTCCGGCTCCAACCCGGACTCTTTTTCCGCTGCTTGCGCGGTCTCGCCTTGAGCCGCTTCCTCCGCTGATCTCCATTGAGCTGGCCCCGAGCCACCTCCGCGTCGAGCCGCCGTCCGCCTCCGAGACTTCTTCTGCATCGGGCTACCTTGCCTCAAGTGCTCGTGCGCCGCCGCTTTGCTCCTTCATGCCCAATGCCGCCGCCGGCTCGCCTTGCGCTGGCGCCGCGCCGCCCGCCGCCGCTCCGGCCGCACGCTTTGCGGGCCTCGTGCATCCCCATCTTGGCATCAACGGCAGTATTGGCCTGAATCCAAACCCTCTTGTTAACTTTTCTGGTGTCATTGGGACTAAGGCTTTTGCTTTTGATATTGAGGTTGCATTTGACACTACTTCTGGTGACCTCACCAAGTACAATGCTGGACTGAGCCACACTAATCAAGATCTTACTGCTTCGTTGAATCTAAACAACAAGGCAAACACCCTGGCTGCTTCCTACTACCACCAGGTGCAGCGCACCACTGCTGTGGGAGCAGAGATTGCTCACAGCTGCTCGAGCAACGAGAACACCATCATCGTCGGGACGCAGCACGAGCTGAACCTCCTGACCACCGTGAAGGGGTGCTACAATATCTTCGGCATCGCAAGTGCGCTCATCCATCACGCATGGAGGCCCAAGTCTCTCATCACCTTTTCCACCGAGGTTGATACCAAGGCCATTGAGAAGAGCCCCAAGTTCAGGCTGGCCCTGTCACTCAAGCCCTGATGTGGGATTCGCTGCTGTGTTAGGATGCTAGCATTTTGGTACTATCAGCTCTTGGTCCAGCGAACAAAGCTTGGACAGACATAACTTTTAATGCCCAACTTTGGACAGACAGCGCACAAAGCAATGGGGGATCTCAAAAAGGAAAAGCATCAGTACAAATACTTGCGTGCTGTAGAAACAAGGATAATGGGATCAGGCGCCATCTGGTGCTGTGCATGAAAACAAAAGCGGGTTCGTCAACATGACCCGGAAGGTCTGTTCCGAGCCGCCCAGCTCTGGCTCCGTTGTGGTCGCGCTTCAAGCCGCCTCCGCCGTCGCCGTTGCACCTCGCGCTAAGCCACCTCCGGTCGGCCTTATTCCGAGCCGCCGCGCGTCCACTGTGAGCCGCCTCTCCCTCACCGTCCACGGTATTGCCTCGAACCGTTTTTCCCGCTATGGCCGCTGCCTCCGCCGCGGCCTCGGCAGAGTGGCTAAATCTTCGTTGAAATTAATGGAGGTGATCCACGTATGCTATATCTGACCCATTTATTGTCCGGACGAATCAGGTGAAATCCATCCAATCCATTTTTATTGATATATTTTTTCTTCCGAGAACAATTACTCTCGCCTGTGATATCTTTTATGCAGGATAATTCATTATAAAAGTGGTGCCATACCACGGATACAGAGCGTGCGCCAGCATCATCATGCACCAGCGTCCGCACCTGCTCGTTGCTCAATGGATGTGTGCAAGCCGTCGCCCCTGTGGCTCGGTCTACATCAGCTCGTCGGGACCGCGACGGCGGTTGACTCGCCTGTCCGTACCGGCCTGCATCCCCGAAATTTGGGGCCTCTGTCATTTCATCCCATATTTACTGGGTATGAGTCTTTATTAATTGATCATAAGGTCACCTGGGGGCTTCCAACTCATTGAGTTTAGCTTTCATATCTTCTTGACCGGCTTTATATGCCATATTATGTGTTAAACCTTCGTGTTTGCAACTTGCTACTCCACCAGGTGACCCGCCGTACTCTTGACAGTCAATCTTTATATGACCCCGAACTTGTCAAGGTTAAAACGGCGGTCTATGTCACGTGAGAGCCGGCTTACAGAGAGTTAGGATAAACTCACCTGTCTGCTTGTTGCTACTCCGCTATGTGGCCCGTCGTACTCTAAATAGTCAATCTTCTCGGAAGACCCTGAACTAGTTAAGGTTAAAATGACGGATTTATGTCACGAGAGGGCCAACTTATGGGATGAAAGGCTATCATGCCAAGCTTCTTTGAAGCGAAAAATTGAGTTTTTCAAAACCAGTCTTATGTCGAGCCTTGAAAGCCGACGTTTTTATACTCTGTTATCATATACATACATCATGATACATTACATCATACATTGCATCATCATAGCATGCATCATATATGCATGGATATATTGGTTTATATTTTAGGAAGCAATTTTCATACTGAGTTATATTATTCAAATCTTAAATAGCCAACATGGCTGGATTTTTATTATGGTTATCATAACCAATATTGGATGATTGAGGTTTTCAAAACTGCTTCAGCAAAATGGCTACTATTCCCTCATTCAAAAATACTAGCTTACAGCAAGGAGCATGGTTCAACATTGATATGCAAGGCTTTCAACAACATCATCCAGACGATGGATATGATTTTATTCTACAATGGAAGGAATAGTCCCGAGTCGCTGCAAGAACACGACCCGGCACTTGGGGGCTACATTATTCAAATCAAGATTACATCAAGTATGCAAGTCCCATGTCACTGCAAGCATGCACCATGGCACTTGGGGGCTAATGCAAGTTGCTTTTCAAATCATCATATTGTCAACAAACCCGGTTATCTCAAGGAGATGAGCTGGCCCTTCAATCATTTTCTAAGTCCCACCCAGTATTGTTTTACTGAGCTGGCCCTTGGGGGCTACACATTTCTCCTCAAGTCTATATGATCAGATCTGCAAAAAGTCCCTGCTCATTATTGCATAATGACCTGGCCCTTGGGGGCTACACTGGCTGAAGTTTTATGAGCATAAGGCAATTACAAGTCCCAGGTTGCTGCAGGCAAGACAACCCGTACTTGGGGGCTACATATGTGGAATATTCAACATATGACTGGTGACTCAGACGAACAACCCGTTTTTCTCTAAAGTTGCAGCATTTATATTGAAGCAAGTCTTAAGTTATCACTACGTTCCCCTCTTAAGACTTGGGGGCTACAGGTAATATGGATATAAGTAAACCTTCAAATTCTCAGTTATGAGTGAACCATGTCTCATATTTTTTATGAAGAAATCGGCAAAAGTTTATCTTCTCCAAGCTATTCACACAAGTCAACTTAAGATACCATATGGGTTATTTTTTCTGCATGGAGTTATTATTGGCATATTGATATGACGAAGACCCAGATTTTCAGGAGCCGGTTCACTATCTATTCTTATTTCAAGAAGCTTAGCATGAATGCATGACAAGCCTGTATTCAAGCTAATCTGGGGCTAATGTCGGGGGAATTACCCGCGGTTTAACCCGGCTCATGACGTTAAGTCATCTCTGGACTTAAGCAGCCCTGTTAAGTCATTTCAGGACTTAACCCGGCAGGTCCTGACCTGGCAGGTTCTAACCCGGCAGACAGTTGTAACCCGGCAGACAGATTGTGACCCGGCAGATTGTTGTAACCCGGCAGACAGTTGTAACCCGGCAGACAGATTATGACCCGGCAGATGCATGAAGTCATGGAGATGAGCCCTGAAGATGAGTCGCCTGGAGTTAAGAAGCCCAAGGCATTAAGAATCCCACGGTGAGAAGCCCAGGCATTAAGAAGCCCGTGATAAGAAGTCAGAAATAGGTTAAGTCCTAATCCTACTAGGACTCTACATGTAACCCGCCCCTTCAACTTATATAAGGAGGGGCAGGGCACCCCAAGAGGGTCAAGGGACAATAGTCAGGGCTTAGATAGACAAGTCTTAGACAAGATAAAAAGTAGATGCGAGGTAGAGGTAGCGAAACACCGCCCTTGTGATTGAGATTATCATCATCATCAATATCAATCAAGCAGGATGTAGGCTTTTACCTCCACCGCGAGGGGCCGAACCTGGGTAAAACCTCGTGTCTCTCGATTCCGACCAACCCCTTCAAGCTACTACCTAGTTGTGATGGCCTCACCACTAAGTCCTTTCACTGGGACATCTGCCGTGACAAAACCACGACAGAGGCCGTGCTTTCGTTCTTTAGTTCGAGGGATCGTTTGAGGGCGATTCGTGGGATCGTCATCAATGTTCAAGGGACTTCAAGTACGATCTACACCGAATCATCTTCTTTTGCTGCACTCCGGAGTCGGTAACGATCGTTGATCACAACCCGTTATGCATCTTCATATTGTTTGGGTGGTCGTAGGTGCGAATTTTTTTGTTTTCTACTACGTTTCCCAACAGTATCCATTTCTAGTCGTAATAGATCGGGATACAACTCCGAGCGTCCATTACCGTGGACACGACTATTCGAATAGATAACTTCCCTGCAGGGGTGCACCACATTACCCAACACGCTTGATTACTCTGGCCGGACACACTTTCCTGGGTCATGCCCGGCCTCGGAAGATCAACACGTCATAGTCCTACCTAGGCTCTGCAGAGAGGTCCCCGCCGGTCTACATCATAAGCGCTCCGGGGTCTTGGGCCCATCGCCCATTGCACTACGGGTTGTTGCGAGCAAGGTGGATATCAGCGCCACCCGTGTAGTGGATGGCATGATCCGACCGTGCCACAATGCTGAACTGGACGTCTGACAGAGCTTTCGAAAGAAACGTACAACATCGAGTGCCCATATCTGTTCCCACGTGGTGGTTAGTGCGTATAGGCGAGTGGCCAACTCAGATCAAATACCCAAATCCTTAGTGTGTTGGGAGCTCACGGAGACGAGCAGAGACTCACGATCATGTGACCCCGTCGCCTCGTCTCGAGGAAATACGGTAAGGGCCAGGCCCAACCCTCTCACTGGGGCGGTCTACCTGCCCGGCCGTGCCTCGTAATTATCTCGCGGGTACCCTCCAGGTCAACCTGACTTCAGTAACTCTCGCGGGTACCCCTCGGGGCCGACCCGACTTCAACAATGGTCTAAAGTAAAGTCCAGGTAACCGTGTGTCCATAACATCAAGGGGGAATCCGAGGAATTACCCTTGATGGAATCCACCTGATGTAATCGTCAAGGCGAACTAGGAGGAATCACTCTCGATGTTCACACTTGAGGGTTGCACGACAGAGTCGTATCAGGGGTGGTGAAGGAGGAATCACCCTTGATAACCACAACCGAATAGCTACACTACAGAGTTATCATCAGGAGTGCGTTACGAGGTATCACCCTCGGCACTCGATAGTAGCTCTACAGAGCTGAGCAACTAAGGGGGTGATGTGCTGTGTCGGGCCCTGGACGTCGATCACGTTGATCGAGTCATCGGTCATCTAGCCGAGGCAACTGGGACAAGGTGAGGGGTCACTGGTGGATCACTAACCAACCTATACTAAGCAGTTTAGGATAAGCAGGTAGGTAACAATATCAAGTTACAAAAGCAGGCTATACATCAGAATAGGAGCAAACAATTACAGTAGCAAAATCTAATGCAAGCATGAGAGAGAATGGAATGGGCGATATCGGAATGATCAATGGGGGTTTACTTGCCTGGAAGCTCTGCTGAAAAGGAAGAAGGGTCGTCGATGACGTAGTCGATCACAGGGGCAGCATCAGTCTTGGGGTCTACCGGAGAAGAAGAGGGGGAAGAAACAGTAAATACAAAGCACACAGTTGCATGACATGACAACAGGCAGAGCTAGGGGTGTTCTAACGCGGTGTTACACGATACCGGCGAAGGGGAAAAACATCCGGGAATGTTTTCCCGAAGTTTGGCATTTTCAGACAGATGAAATGGAGGGGGATGGTTGCATGTTCGCTATGCTAGGGGCATGTGACAGATGAACGAAGGGCATATTCATATTCGTCATATTTTTCTGAGCAACTTTCATGTATAAATTATTTTCATCTGACTTACGGATTATTTTATATGAATTTCCAAAGTTTAATGCATTTTTTGGATTTTATTTAATTCGAAACTAAATGGATAAAATGCTAAGTGCACTCAGCATATTGCACACAAAAATGCACTAAGGGGCTGACAGTGGGCCCCGTTGACCAGGTCAACTGGTCAACTAGGTCTAGGGGGCCAACGTGTCATTGACTGTTAATCTAACTATCATAGTTAATTAGACTAATTGGGTTTAAGTTAACTAACTAACCTATTAATTAATTAATTAAATTATTATTATTAATTTCTTTTCAGCTTTTGTCATTGTTTTTATTTACAGGCATGGGGTCCACTGTCAGTGGCCCGCCCGGTCACACACACACACACACACTGTGCACACGCACACACACGGGCGCAGGTGGGCGCACACGGCCATGGCCGATGGTAGCGGCCGCGCCAACGGCCGGAGGCGGCGCGCGGCCAGGCGGCGGAGCAGCGCACGGGCGTGGGCGAGCGACGCGGTGTAGGGAAGCAGGGCCGCCTGCAGCAGGGGCGAGCGAGCGAGGCCGGCGCGAGCACGGCGGCTGCCGGCAAGGCGCGGCCCGGGCGCGACAACTACGGGCAAGGCACGGGCGGGAGCGCGGTCCGTGCTAGGCGGAGCTGCAGGCGAGCGAAGCGGAGTGGGGCAGCGAGCGCCGGCGGATGCAGAGGCGGGTCGGCCGTGGCGGCAAGGACGAGCGCCGGCACGCAGGCGGGCGGGGAAGGCAACAGCAGCTGCTATGGGGCCGGCGCGAGGCTGCGGGCGCTGCAGAGGAGGAACAATCGAGGTTGCGCGAACGCGAGGCCGCTGCGGGGTGGCGCTGGCAAGCCAGAGGCGGGCGCGCATCGGTGGCGACTGGTGGCGGCGGAAGCAGGGGGCGCGGCGCAAGCAGGATGGCCAGGGTGGCGACGAGGAGCGCGTAAACGAGGGTGTGGGGCGGGCGCGGCTCGGACACGGCCAGAAGCCGGGGGCGAGTGCGGCAGCAGTGCGGGGAGCAGGAAGAGGGGCGGGGGCTCATGTTACGGCACACGAAGGCTGTTGGGTGGCTTAGTAGCGTAGGGCAGTGGCCGGAATCGACGGCGAGGTCACGATGGACGGCGTTGGGGAAGAAGAGGCCGTGGGCGTCAGAGGAGAGACGCGGAGCTCGAGCTCGTGGATGAGGTTGACGGGGCGGACGACGGAGGGGATCCGGCGAGGTGAGGAAGTGGCCTCGGGTGTCGGGGCGAGGAGGCGGCTCCGGTGCAAAGCGGATCTTGGCGAGACGAGGGAGAGAGTGGGGGGAAGGGGGAGTGGATGAGAGGGGGAGAAAGAATCGAGGGGACGAGGGGGGTCCTTATCCTCTCGCCCTCGATGCCGGTGAGGCAGTCTGGCAGAGCCCGCGCCCTGTAGTGGTCGAGGCAGAGGAACAGGAAGGGAGGGGAAGCGATCGGGAGGGGGGGGGCTAGGTGGGCCGGTTCGGTGGCAAAGCCCAGGGGGCAGGGGGAATCCCCTTTTCCATTTTATTTTCTTTGTCTTTTGTTTTTCTTTATAATTTTTTCTGTATTTATTTTAATATTAGTAGATTTTAGTTTTATCAAAATATGAGACCAACACCTAAATTAGTGTTTTAAATTAGGCCTCTGCCCCATTTAAGTTTGGCACTTAAATAAGCTAGTTAGTATTTTTATAATTTTAAAAAGCATTTAAATAATGGTTTTAGCCCCTGTTTTATTTATTTAAGGGCATTTAGCCACTTTCAAAAATGTTGGTTTCTTCACCAATATTATCAATGGATTATTTGCCACATTATGAACAATTTAGTTTTGACATTTTGAAAACTTTAACCGGATTGAATCAAAGGGGGATTTATCAACGGTGAAAATGATGACATGGCATCATTAGCAGGGGATAATGATGACATGGCATCATTAGCAGGGGATTACTGCTGCTTAATTATCCGGGCGTTACAACTACTCCCTACTCGTCATGGTGGCCGCCGGGATGATGAAGATGGCCTTTGGTGATGATTTCCCCCTCCGGCAGGGTGCCGGAACAGGGTCCAGATTGGTTTTTTGTGGCTACAGAGGCTTGCGGCGGCGGAACTTCCGATCTAGGGTTATTTCTGGGGGTTTCTGTATTTATAGGATTTTTTGGCGTCGGTTTCACGCGAAGATGGGCCTCGAGGGGCCCACCACCCACCAGCACATGGGCAAGGCCCTTGGCGCGCCCTGGTGGGTGGTGGCCACCTCCTTCACCTTCTGGTCCCCCCACAAAGCTTCTAGTGCCTCTTTTGTTCAAAAAAAAGTTGTCAAAAAGTTTTAGCTCATTTGGAGAACTTTCATTTCTGCACAGAAAACACCACCACGGTAGTTCTGCTGAAAACAGCGTCAGTCCGGGTTAGTTCCATTCAAATCATACCAAAACCATATAAAATTGTTGTAAACATGGCATGAATACTTCATAAATTATAGATACGTTGGAGATGTATCAGCATCCCCAAGCTTAATTCCTACTCGTCCTCAAGTAGGTAAATGATAAAGAAATAATTTATGAAGTGTGAATGCTAGCATAGTGCATAAGTTTGATCAATGATAATTTCAATCACTTTTCCTAGCATCATAACAACAGCTCTTGCTCATAAAACTCATCATGATAAAGTAGCAATCAATTCACATATTACGGTTCAAACAATGAATTCTATTGAAACTTAACAACCTATGTTCTTAGTCACCAAACAATTGCAATTCAACTTATTCTCAACAAAGTCTAAGTAAGAGCTCCACATACTCAATCATCATATAGTCTTCTATGATTGCTAGTACTCAAAGCATATTTTTAGAACAAATGTCATCCATTGAACACAGAGAAAGATAGGGGCTTAATGTTTCGCCTCCCAACTCATTTATCATAGAGATAATTGTCAACAACAATAAATCATGATCAAATATATTTGACTGGCCATATGTGCCTAGATCTTTCCTCACCACATGATGCTTGCCAACTAGAGAATAATTGAGGTTGAAATCAGAATGTATACTATTGACTCTTGCATAAAAGTAAATACTAAAAATTAAAAGATAGGCCCTTCGCAGAGGGAAGCAGAGGTTGTCATGCGCTTTTTATTTTTGGATGCACAATCTCTTAATGCAAAGGAACGTCACATTATATTTCCCCTTATGATAGCAACCTTTAATATGCAGTCCATCGCTTTTATTACTTTGCCATCACAAGTTTGTACAACGCTTATTTTCCCTTACAATAAAAGATCAAACATATTTAGGAGACATTTTTATTGCTTTATGCATCGATGACAACTTAATTGGAGGATCTTATTCAATCCATAGGTAGGTATGGTGGACACTCATGGAAAGAAACTGGGTTTAAGGGTTTTTGGATGCACAAGTAGTATCTCCACTTAGTACGAGTTTTTGGCTAGCAAAAGATCCTAAGCAAACACCACATGTTGGAGGATCCATAACAATATAACTTCTATGCAAATATACACAACCATAACTCATTACATTGTCTTCCTTGTCCAACTTCAACTAATTTGCTCAAGTTTGAAAGTAATTAATGGGTATTCACAATCATAGAATATGTCCAAGATAATATATTTGTATGTGAAAGTGCTCTTCCTTATACTAATCATTCATGAATTGCTTGTATGACCAATATTGTGATTGTCAAGCTTCAAAAGATTCCACTTTCTAAACCTGATGTGAAGCTACTACTAGGTATGATACAAGCATAAGAAGCACATATAATTTCAACTTTATGATATTCAAGTCCTTCAACAATTTACTCTTAGGATATAAGTGAAGCACAAGAATAAATGACAAACTACTCCAAAAAGATATAAGTGAAGATCAAACGAGTAGTTAAGTAAATGGGCAGCCATTTGAGGACTCTCTCTCATTTAAAGACTTTCAGATCTAAGTATTTTATTAAAACATCAAGCAAAATTAAAATTAAATGACATTCCAAGAATAGCACAACTCATGTGAAGAAGCAAAAACTTAGGCTCAACCGAGGCTAACCGATAATTGTTGATGAAGAAAAGTGGGATGCCTACCGGGGCATCCCCAAGCTTAGATGCTTGAGACTTCTTGAAATATTATCTTGGGATGCCTTGGGCATCCCCAAGCTTGAGATTTTGTGTCTCCTTAATTCCTTTTATATCACGGTGTCGGGGACGAATCCACGATCACCTATGGGACCCAGGGAAGGACCCCTTTTACGTTCGGAAGGGAGAGACGGTCGCACGAAGAGCAAATCTAGCGAAGAACATGACAGCGCACGCGAGAGATTTACCCAGGTTCGGGCCGCACGGATGCGTAAAACCCTACTCCTGCTTTTTGGTATATTATTTGGATGATTGTTCAAGCTCCAGAAGCGCTACAGTACAGAGCAGCTGCGTACAATACCGGAGTTCTCAATCTTCGAGTTCCTAACTTTCCCCTCCACGTTGCCTATGGGCCTCCTTTTATACGCACAAAGGGGTCACCAACAGGTGGCAAACAGTAAAGGTAGAGGTGGAAAGTTGCTACAGTAAGGCCATTATTACTAGGATGACATGTCCTACCTACCACTGACGGCAGGGGACAAGGGCATTAAATGCCCATGCCTTAGCTGTCCAGATACATGTATCTGGGCGTCTTGGACGTGGGAAAAGCCTATCCCACCTGCTCCTGCACCGCTAGCTACAGAGCACCGCCGTCTACACAGTGCCCTGCCACGCACGCTTGGAAGGACCCAGAGCGCCACGCTGGCAGAGGCACTGGAGCAGCAGCACAGTAGCACAGTGGTACAGTAACGCTTGCCGCGGCAAGACCTTGCCGCACTTGATAGCTTGCCGCAACCAATAGCTTGCCGCGCAAGGTAACTTGCCGGGGCAAGTACCTTGCCGCAGCTGCTATCTTGCCGTAGCCAATACCTTGCCGCAGCCAATGACTTGCCGGGGCAAGTACCTTGCCGCGGCAAGTACTCTGCTACAGCATTTACATGCTTATCACTGACGGGTCAGGACAAGCGCATTAAATGCTCTGTCTAGGTGTCCCTTAGCTTCTTGGGGATGGGAAAAGGGGCCATCCCATCAGCGCCGCTTGGCACAGTGCTCTGCCACGCATGCCTGGAGAAGGGTCCAGAGTGCCATGCTGGCGGCCGCACTGGAGCAGCACCATAGTGGCATAACCTTGCCGGGCAGGAACCTTGCCGGGCTCAGCTGGTCATCCCGGCAAGAACCTTGCCGGGGCCTTGTCTTCAGTCTAGCTGTCCCCCGGCAAGCCTTGCCGGGTTCAGCTGGTCATCCCGGCAAGAACCTTGCCGGGGCCTTATCTTTAGTCTTGTCGAGTCCTGAGCTTGCCGGCCCTGATCTCGCCAGCAGTAGTAGACTTGATCTTCTGGTCGACCCGCCTGGAGTCTTGTCTTGCCAGCTCTGCCTTGCCGGCGTTGCGTGGACCCATTCCCGGCAAGTAGACCTTGCCGGGAACCGGGCTTCGAATGTACTCTTGGGTGGATTCCTCCTCTGCCATGTCCTTCCCGCCTGGAGGCTGCGACTTGCCGGTGCGTGTCCAGGGGTAGTGAACACCCCCCTGTTTACTACACCGACAGGAGCCCCCGGGCCTGGGCCGGACAGGCGTGCACAGTGGTTGTCCGGGCTAGGCCCAACGACGCGCACCGGCAACATGTAGATCTGTTCCCTGCCGTTCCTCCCGCCTGGAGGTCGCAACCCTGTTGCTGCAATGGCACGCATAAAGAAACAATTTACCTTAATTAGGCCAAGCTTTATGGCACAAGAGATATTCCTTCATGCTAAATGAATGCATGCTTTCCCCTTGATTGATTCCGTCCTTGCACATATCTTGTACCCTACGCTGTCTGGAAACCCTGCCGGTGCGCACGCTTGCCGCGAGCGCTAGGTGCGGGTCTTTAGCAGCCTGCTGGAAACGCCGCCGCCGGCAAGGCGACTTGCCGGGCCAGAACGCAGCTGCTAAGTTTGCCGAGCGGACTCGAGGCGAAACCAGAGCGCGGACTAACCACGGCAAGGTCCTTTCGCGTGCAGGTCGATATACGAGAACGAGGAATCAATCAAGACGACCCACGCTTGCTGGAAAGCTTTCCGGTGCGCACGCTCCAGGCAGCGGCGCTTGGGGATCGGGTCCTTAGCAGCTCGCCGGGAACGCCGCCTCCCGGAAAGGTTTACCTTCCCGGTTCTGGTGCAGCTGCTCACATCGCCGAGCGGACTCGAGGCGACTAGGAGCGCAACTAGCCCCGGGAAGGCTCCTTCGCGTGTAGGTGTAAGAAGCGAGTGAGGACAGTAAAATGAATGCAATTGCCGAAAAATCTGTGCAACTTAGCTTTTTCTGCTAGGGCGCCGCTAGCCCCCGAGCTTGTTTCTTGCTCAAAGAGTGGTTGTCGGAGCCCCCGGCAAGGGAGGCTCTTAACTCTGGCGGAGAACTTTGACGTTCTCGACGCCAGCTTCCGGCAAGGGGTTGCCGGGAAGGCTCTTGACTCTGGCGGAGAACCTTGACGTTCTCAACGCCAGCTTCCGGCAAGCTTGTCGCCGGGGAGGCTCTTGACTCTGGCGGAGAACCTTGACGTTCTCAACGCCAGCTTCCGGCAAGCTTGTTGCCGGGGAGGCTCTTCAGGGGGTTACTCTCTGGGGCGCTGCCAGCCCCCGAGCTCGCCTTCCATGCGTGTTCCTGCAACACTGACTGGGCATGAAATGCCACAACAGCGTTTGAGCACAACAAGTTGATTAGCTTCTGGTTAATGTCGGATTCGCTGCAATCTTGACTCCTGCTGAATATTCCCTTGCTTGCCGGAACACTTTCCGGTGCGCACGATCCAGTCAGCAGCGCTTTGAGGAACGGATCCTTAGCAGCTTGCCGGGAACGCCGCCTCCCGAAAAGGTTTACCTTCCCTGCTCTGGCGCAGCTGCTCAGGTTGCCGAGCGGACTCGAGGCAACTAGGAGCGCGACTAGCCCCGGGAAGGCTCCTCAGCATACGGGTTTACGCAGGAACCTTAGAATAAAACTCGCTAAGCCCTTCTCCTTAAACGACTGCATTTTTGCACAATAAGCCCCCCACGCTTGCCGGAATACTCCCCGAATGCGCACGTTCCGGTCGATGGCGCTTAGGATCGGGTCCTGTTCAGCAGCCTATCGAGAACGCCGCCTCTTCGGGAGCTTAACGCCTTAGAAACAATCGCAGCTGCGTCTGCATTGTTGGGCGGACCCAAACAACCAGGAGCGCAGAATGTTTCAGGAGCGCTCCTTCGCGCACAGGTTATGCACAAAAATATCGTCCAGGATAAGACTTAACAGCAGAAAGTAATTAAAGCTTTAAAACTTAGCTTTTTGCGAAGGTTCAGGCCCTTCCTCTTGGACGCTATGGCGGTGAAGATGATGAAGAAACTGCCGCGCTGATCGCCAGATCAGGTTCGCGCAGCCCCTCACCCCTACCTGGCGCGCCAAAGATGTCGGGGACGAATCCACGATCACCTATGGGACCCAGGGAAGGACCCCTTTTACGTTCGGCAGGGAGAGACGGTCGCACGAAGAGCAAATCTAGCGAAGAACACGACAGCGGACGCGAGAGATTTACCCAGGTTCGGGCCGCACGGATGCGTAAAACCCTACTCCTGCTTTTTGGTATATTATTTGGATGATTGTTCTAGCTCCAGAAGCGCTACAGTACAGAGCAGCTGCGTACAATACTGGAGTTCTCAATCTTCGAGTTCCTAACTTTCCCCTCCACGTTGCCTATGGGCCTCCTTTTATACGCACAAAGGGGTCACCAACAGGTGGCAAACAGTAAAGGTAGAGGTGGAAAGTTGCTACAGTAAGGCCATTATTACTAGGATGACATGTCCTACCTACCACTGACGGGAGGGGACAAGGGCATTAAATGCCCATGCCTTAGCTGTCCAGATACATGTATCTGGGCGTCTTGGACGTGGGAAAAGCCTATCCCACCTGCTCCTGCACCGCTAGCTACAGAGCACCGCCGTCTACACAGTGCCCTGCCACGCACGCTTGGAAGGACCCAGAGCGCCACGCTGGCAGAGGCACTGGAGCAGCAGCACAGTAGCACAGTGGTACAGTAACGCTTGCCGCTGCAAGACCTTGCCGCACTTGATAGCTTGCCGCAACCAATAGCTTGCCGCGCAAGGTAACTTGCCGGGGCAAGTACCTTGCCGCAGCTGCTATCTTGCCGTAGCCAATACCTTGCCGCAGCCAATGACTTGCCGGGGCAAGTACCTTGCCGCGGCAAGTACTCTGCTACAGCATTTACATGCTTATCACTGACGGGTCAGGACAAGCGCATTAAATGCTCTGTCTAGGTGTCCCTTAGCTTCTTGGGGATGGGAAAAGGGGCCATCCCATCAGCGCCGCTTGGCACAGTGCTCTGCCACGCATGCCTGGAGAAGGGTCCAGAGTGCCATGCTGGCGGCCGCACTGGAGCAGCAGCATAGTGGCATAACCTTGCCGGGCAGGAACCTTGCCGGGCTCAGCTGGTCATCCCGGCAAGAACCTTGCCGGGGCCTTGTCTTCAGTCTAGCTGTCCCCCGGCAAGCCTTGCCGGGTTCAGCTGGTCATCCCGGCAAGAACCTTGCTGGGGCCTTATCTTTAGTATTGTCGAGTCCTGAGCTTGCCGGCCCTGATCTCGCCGGCAGTAGTAGACTTGATCTTCTGGTCGACCCGCCTGGAGTCTTGTCTTGCCAGCTCTGCCTTGCCGGCGTTGCGTGGACCCATTCCCGGCAAGTAGACCTTGCTGGGAACCGGGCTTCGAATGTACTCTTGGGTGGATTCCTCCTCTGCCATGTCCTTCCCGCCTGGAGGCTGCGACTTGCCGGTGCGTGTCCAGGGGTAGTGAACACCCCCCTGTTTACTACACCGACACACGGTTTCCCTAAATCTTAAAAACTTCATCCACACAAAACTCAACAAGAACTCGTGAGAAAAGTTAGTATGAATCAATGCAATAACCTTATCATTCTCTACTGTAGAAAATCAGTAAAATTATTATTTAACATTGCATACTAAATTCCTCTGCATATTTAATACTCCTATTCTCAAATAGAACATTAAACAAGCAGACATATGCAAACATAACAGCAATCTTTCTAAACAGAACAGTCTGTAAAGAGTGTAATTATACTCATACTTACCTAACTCCAAAAATTCTGTAAATTTACCACACTGTATAAAAATTATCATAGCTTATTTTTCAAAAAAATTCAACATTTTATCACATTCTGACTTTTCTCAGGAATTCACGCACTAGCGTGCAACTTGCTGTTTTCAAACAGCCACATATAGACTTGCAAAATAAGCATAGCAAAGGCTATACTTGACATTTTTAATTGAAGTAAAAGATACAAAACATTATTATAAATAACATCAAGTAAATACTAATAAAATAAAATGATGCTCCAAGAAAAACACATATCATGTGACGAATAAAAATATAGCCCCAAGTAAGGTTACCGATAATGTTGGAGACGAAAGAGGGGATGCCTTCCGGGGCATCCCCAAGCTTAGTTGCTTGAATATTCCTTGAATATTACCTTGGGGTGCCTTGTTCATCCCCAAGCTTAAGGTCTTGTCACTCCTTATTCTCCTCATATCGATATCTCACCCAAAACTTGAAAACTTCAATCACACAAAACTTAACGGAACTTCGTGAGATGGGTTAGTATGATAAAAACAAATCATTCACTTTGGTACTATCAAGATAATATTCATAATTGTTTCCACATGATCCCTAAAATTTCCACAATTTATATTAAGCAATATAAGCAATAGAAACCATAAAACAAGCAAACTATGCATTGCAAACAGAATCTGCCAAAAATAGAACAGTCTGTAAAGATCTAAATTATGGTCATACTTCTTTAACTCGAAAAATTCTGAAAATTAGGAAAACATAGAAATTTTTTATACCCATAATTCTTAAAAAAATCAGAGTTTTTCTACGGTCCAGTGAATTTTAACAATTCTGTTACTGGGCACAAAAGTTTCTGTTTTTGCACAGAATCAAGTGAACTATCATCCATACTATCCCAAAGGCTTTACTTGGCACTTTATTGAATCAAAAGCTATAAAACATGATTACTACAGTAGCCTAATCATGTGAAAAAAAAAACAGTAGGTAGAAATATTGGGTTGTCTCCCAACAAGCGCTTTTTAAATGCCTTTTAGCTAGGCATGATGATTTCAATGATGCTTGCATAAAATTAAAGAATTGAAACATAAAGAGAGCATCACGAATCACATGACAAGCACATTTAAGCCTAACCCACTTCCTATGCATAGGGATTTTGTGATCAAACAATTTATGGGAACAAGAATCAACTAGCATAGGAAGGGAAAACAAGCATAACTTCATGATTTTCAACACATAGAGAGAAAACTTGATATTGTTGCAATAAGTAAAAGCATATGTTCCTATCTCATAGTAATTTTTAGTAGCACCATGAATGAATTCAACAATATAACTATCACATAAAGCATTATTTTCATGATCCGTAAGCATAGAAATTTTATTACTCTCCACATAAGCAAATTTATTCTCATCAATAGTAGTGGGAGCAAATTCAACAAAATAACTATCATGTGCTACTTGATTGACATAATCAAATTGACATTAAAATTATGATGACAAGTTTCATGGTTATCATTATTCTTTATAGCATACATGTCATCACCATAATCATCATAGATAGCAACTTTGTTGTCATGATCAATTGAAACCTCTTCTAAAATAGTGGATTCATCACTAAATAAAGTCATGACCTCTCCAAATCCACTTTCATAATTATCACAGTAAGATTCAACACCCTCCAAAATAGTGGGATCATCATTACATAAAGTTGACACTCTTACAAACCCACTTTCATCAATATAATCATCATAAATAGGAGGCATGCTTTCATCATAATAAATTTTCTCATCAAAACTTGGGGGACTAAAATTATCACCTTCATCAAATACAGCATCCCCAATTTTATGGCTTTGCATATCATTAGCATCATGGATATTCAAAGAATTCAAACTAACAAGATTGCAATCATGCTCATCATTCATGGATTTTGTGCCAAACATTTTATCGAATTCTTCTTCTATCAATTGAGCACAATTTTCCTTTCCATCATTTTCAAGAAAGACATGATAAAGATGAATAATATGAGGCCACCTCAATTCCATTTTTTTGTAGTTTTCTTTTATAAACCAAACTAGTGATAAAACAAGAAACTAAAAGATTCAATTGCAAGATCTAAAGATATACCTTCAAGCACTCACCTCCCCGGCAACGGCACCAAAAAAGAGCTTGGTGTCTACTATGCAACTTTATTCTTGTAGACTCATGTTGGGCCTCCAAGGGTAGAGTTTTGTAGGACAGTAGCAATTCCCCCCCAAGTGCATGACCTAAGGTTTATCAATCTGTGGGAGGCATAGGATGAAGGTGGTCTCTCTCAAACAACCATGCAACCAAATAACAAAGAGTCTCTTGTGTCCCCAACACAGCAAATACAATGGTAAATTGTATAGGTGCACTAGTTCGGCAAAGAGATGGTGATACAAGTGTAATAATGGTAGTACATATTGATTTTTGTAATAGGAACAATAAAAAACATCAAGGTAGCAATTGATAAAATGGAGCACAAACGGTATTGTAATGCTTGAAAATGAGGCCTACGGCCCGTACTTTCGCTAGTGCAATCTCTCAACAATGCTAATATAATTGGATCATATAACCATCCCTCAACGTGCGATGAAGAATCAATCCAAAGTTCTAATCTAGCGGAGAACATAAGACGAAATTGTTTGTAGGGTACGAAACCACCTCAAAGTTATCCTTTCCGATCGATCTATCCAAGAGTTCGTACAATAATAACACCAAGTTATCCTTTCCGATCGATCTATCTAAGAGTTGGTACTAAAATAACACTATATGATACACATCAACCAACTCTAATGTCACCTAGATACTCCAATGTCACCACGAGTATCCGTGAGTTGATTATATGATATGCATCAAACAATTTCAGATTCATAATACTCAATCCAACACAAAGAACCTCAAAGAGTGCCCCAAGATTTCTACCGGAGAAACAAGGACGAAAACGTGCATCAACCCCTATATGCATAGATTACCCCAATGTCACCTCGGGAATCCACGAGTTGAGTGCCAAAACATATATGAAGTGAATCAATATGATACCCCATTGTCACCATAGGTATTCATAGCAAGACATACATCAAGTTCTCTCAAATCCAAAAAAGTATTCAATCCGATAAGAACGAAATCTCAAAGGGAAAACTCAATTCATCACAACAAGATAGAGAGGGGAGAACACCATATGATACAACTATATAAACAAAGCTCGCGATACATCAAGATCGTGCCAACTCAAGAACACGAGAGAGAGAGAGAGATTAAACACATAGCTACTAGTACAAACCCTCAGCCCCGAGGGTGGACTACTCCCTCATCATGGTGGACGCCGGGATGACGAAGATGGCCTTCAGTGATGATTTCCCCCTCCGGTAGGGTGCCGGAACAGGGTCCAGATTGGTTTTTCGTGGCTACAGAGGCTTGCGGCGGCGGAACTTTCGATCTAGGGTTATTTCTGGGGGTTTCTGTATTTATAGGATTTTTTGGCATCGGTTTCATGCGAAGATGGGCCTCGAGGGGCCCACCACCCACCAGCACACGGGCAAGGCCCCTGGCGCGCCCTGGTGGGTGGTGGCCACCTCCTTCACCTTCTGGTCCCCCCACGAAGCTTCTAGTGCCTGTTTTGTTCCAAAAAAAATCGTCAAAAAGTTTCAGCTCATTTGGAGAACTTTCATTTCTGCACAAAAAACAACACCACGGTAGTTCTACTGAAAACAACGTCAGTCCGGGTTAGTTCCATTCAAATCATACCAAAACCATATAAAATTGTTATAAACATGGCATGAATACTTCATAAATTATAGATACGTTGGAGATGTATCAAGCACCAACCCTGAAGACCCCGGGACCTCGGAGGTCCGGGACGAAAACGGGAAACCACGACGCAATAGAAACAAGCGCCGCCACAACGGCAGTGAAGCCGAAGATACGGCAGTAAATGCCGGATTCTGCAATTCCAAATCGGGACCTCAGAAGAAACACTCTAAAGGGAACCAGGATGGACCCACCAAGTTGGACACAATCCTGGACAGACCGAGCCAAATCCACAGCACGTCTGACAAGCCCGCCAACCACACCAACCGTAACTGTTGGGTAAGGAAACAGGCTGGCAAGCTCGCAGCCAAGGACGCAGACAAAAGCCCCCACAACAAGGATGACGAAGAACCTCGCAGGCCGAACAATGGGGGCCAAAAAAATTCCCTCCCGAGGTAAAAACGGTGAATATGATCTACGCAACCCACATACCCAAGAAGGAGCGGAAGCGTGCACTTCGAGATGTCTATGCTGTAGAGCCTGTAGCCCCGTAATTTAACACATGGTCGGCATGCCCGATCACCTTCGATCGTAGGGACCATCCGACTAGTATCCGTCACGGAGGATCGGCTGCCCTAGTCCTCGACCCCATTATTGATGGGTACCACCTCACCAGAGTCCTTATGGAGGAGGCAGCAGCCTCAATCTGATCTATGCAGATACAGTGAGGAAAATGGGTATCGACTCGTCAAGGATCAAACCTAGTAACACTACCTTCAAAGGGGTAATCCCTGGTGTGGAAGCCCGCTGCTTGGGCACCCTTACTTTTGAAGTGGTATTCGGTTCACCGGACAACTTCCGCAGCGAGGACTTGATCTTTGACATTGTCCCTTTCCGCAGTGGTTATCACGCACTCTGGACAACGTTCGCTCGTTTCAACGCTGTCCCCCCATTATGCATACTTAAAGCTAAAGATGCCTGGACCTAAGGGCGTCATTACAGCCAATGGCAATACGGAACGCTCACTCCAGACGGAAGAACATACAGCGGCACTAGAGGACGAAGTCCAAACCAATATCGAGGGGCCCCACTATCAGCCCGCCGTCAAGGCACGGGAAGCATGGAAACGGGCCCGAGCTCTATCTCCATTTGAGGACCACCCTACGCTCCACGTGAATAGGGATACGCCCCCCACAACATGCCCACCCCATTCGCATATTATGTGCCTCATCAGCACAACTTCACACTCAAAATACCATGGGCAGCCGTGGGGACCAAATTCACCTAAAACCCAAGTGTTCGGCTCAACCGAACTATGGTCATACACGACTTCGGACGTCGAACAGGTACCATTATGGACCGATCTAGCATTAAGCTAGAACAGCTCGGTGACCTCTCAAGGCTCCTAGTGAAGGTCCCGTCGACCGGTTCTCAACCCCTCTATGGAGTTTTCTCTCCCCAACAGAAGCAAAGGCGCAGACGCGCAGCAGGGCACAGTAGGGACATCAACCCACGCTTCAAAGCCTTGTGTAAACCTTTCATCTGTAAAACTTTCCCTTTTTCTTATAAAGTGCATGTAACAGATGCTTTGGCAGTTCGAATTGTACGAATAGACGTCATGAGCTTTTTGGAAATAAAGACCACCTTTTATGGTCCTCTTGTCGTCTTTTATGTTGCACCTTTCTTCCGCTCTTCGACGCCACTATAAACTAGTTCGGCACTATTCTTCCTTAAGGAAGAAATCAGGTAATAGACCGGGGGCTCGAGCATAATACTCGCCCTATGCCTCAAGTCCGACACTATTCTTTCTTTACGTGTTTGGCGTCTCGAATATTGCATTATATGCATCAGTTCTGAATTATGTCTTGGGTCAATAGTTGGGTTGCCCTACTCCTGTGTTTACCCTCTTACGTTCCGCGCGTTCAGCTAAGACGGTAAAGGGAGAACCACTGCGATTGTACTTCCGGCTAGCCTGGCTAAGTACCTCAGTGGAGAAAGCAGAAAACTGACTGTCATAATAAGCAAGAACTGGTCGGCGATCCGTGACAAGTGTTAAACTAAAAATCGTTGGCGATTACACCATGTAATACGAAGGGTTTGTGTCTTTGGCCAAGCCAAGTGATACAGGTACATACCTAGGATCTCCCGAATATCACACTAGGGGCTAGTCACCAGCCCCCGCAGTCAAGCTCCTATGGCTAAGTGAAGGTAATAAAGCCGCATAGTCCGATTGCCTTGTTTCCCTCCTGCACTACCACCTCCGGGCACCGAGACGTCGGCTATGGGTCAAAATGTGGAGGATGAAACACCCCTCGTCATATCTACGTGGGGGCTGAAGCCGACGACTAGCAACTTTCAGGATAAAAACGGCCGCACAGGAGTCAAAATTAAACTAAGAAACAGGCAAGTATGATAAACCATAAAGATCAACTGCATTGCAAAACACAAGGCTTCAACCATCGTTTAAATACAAAGATAGCCTGATCACTCGAGGAGTACATCCTTCGAGCACTGGGCCTCTACTGCCCGAGCACCGTCCATTACAATGGAGAAATACTGCTCCGGGCGCCTGTGCTCTTTTCCAGCAAGAGGAGGTCAAGTGGCCATCTCGACTGGCTTGATCTTCGGCCAGTGCACCATGGTCTTCGAGAATGCCATCCGAGCCCCCTCAATGCACACAGAGCGCTTCACGGCATCTACATGGAGGCAAGCGTCACGCAGCTTCTGCACCAGGCCGAAATAGCTGCTCGGTATGGGCTCGGAGGGCCACAGCCGGACACAGAGGTCCTTCATGGCTAGCTCCGCCATCCGGTGTAGTTCCATCAGCTGCTTCATCTGATTACTGAGGAGGGGAGTGTGTTCGGGCGCCTGGAACTGCGCCCCGAACAACCTTAGCTCAGTGTCACCCTCCTGAGCCGCATAGTGCTTCGCCGCATCCGCCGCACTCCTCGGGAGCTCCGCAAACGCGCCTGCAGAACGCCAGACTCGTGTGAGCAACGCGAATCTGTGGCTGCCAAAGACACTCTGAAGTAAGTATTTCTTACCATCTGCAATTTGTTTTACTTGTCGGAGCTCCTCACGGGCGCCCCGCGTCTCCATCCTTGCTTCGTGGATCTCTTGCTACACCTTCGATAGCTCAGTGGCATGATCCTTATTCTTCTGCTCAAGGTCCTCACATTTCGTGATGGCGTCCTTGAGCTCCTGATGCACCTCGGCCACTCTGGCCTCGTGCTTCTCACTAATGGTTTTCACCGACTGGAGTTTGGCAGCCGCTCGCTTGGCCGCCGCTTTCTTCTTGGCCGTCGCCTCCTTGGCCTTCTTCAGTTTGGCCTTGAGGCCCTCGACCTCCACGGCGGCAACTGCAAACATAATTCAGCACCTTTTGCTTAGGGCTAATCCCAAATACTTTGATCAATAAAAAAAGAGGTAACGTCTCGACCGAGCTAACCTTGCGCCTTGTCAAACCACTTGTTGACAAGGCCGAGCTCCTCATCGGAGCTCCTGAGCTTCCGATTCATCTCTTCCAGCGCTGCGACATTAGCAGCCGCTGCAAGAGATGAGGCCTGTAATAACAAAACAAAAACTCGCATAGTTCAGACTCCCGATTTTATGATTTTTTGATCCTCTGCCAGGTTTTTCAAACCTGACAAAGTCTCGGGGGCTGCTATATACAAGGGGTGTATAACTTTGTTCAAAAATCCGCTTTGTGAAAAGAATATTACATGGTTTACCTCGAAGCCCGTGAGGAGGCCGCTGAAGGTTTCCTTCAGTCCGCTGTTAACGGACCGAATACTCTGTAAAACCACGCCCATCAGGGCGCGGTGTTCTGCAATGATGGAGGAGTTGTTCACCACCTCCTCCATCACGTCCAACCATCCTGCCACACCTCGATCTTTGGTGTTCGGCGCTGGCGGCAGGGCCTCGGCTCCCCCCTAGGTGGAGGGTGGAATGGACGCCTCCGAGGGCCAAGGGGGCTACGGAATCGTCTTTTGGGAGGGCTCGGGCTGGCCGAGCTCCCCCTCCCTGTTCACCCGGAGAGACTCCCCCTCCTGGTCTTTGGTGACCGAGGTGTTAGCCTCGGCCATAACATCGTCCCCGCCCTCTCCCGTGTTCGGAACGGGAGGGGCCCTACGGGACTGTGTCTCCCCAGCCTCTCCGATAACCGGAGGAGGCGGGGAGCACGATGTCGTACCACTCTTTGCCAGATCGACTGGCTGAGAGGTCCCCTCTGAGGTTTGGGAGGCGAGAAGGTCGCGCGGTGGGCTGCGACATAAAACACATTCACTCAATCAATGATGGACTGGTAAAAACTAATATTTGAGGTATCTTCGGATTCATACCTCTCGGCGCTGGGCTTGACCCTTGGGTTCCTCTCCGGAACCTTCTCAGATGCCACGGACTCCTCATCGGAGTCCGAACTATCGTCGGGCAGGAGCAGCTTGGGCCTGCACTGCTTCTTTGGGGCATGAGGATGCTCCTCCTCCTCTGCGTTGTCAGACGCCGCCCTCTTCTTGGAACGGAGGAGTTACTCTCCTCCTCGTCCTCTTCCTGCTCCCCCTCTTTAGCGGAGGGAGCGTGGGTGTCTCCGGACTTATTGTCTGGATGTCCCCTTGAATGGAGGCCTTCCCTGGCCTCCGGTGCCTCTTTCTTCTTCTTCTTTTCCTTCTTCTCTGGCACCTTGTACGTCGCCACAGTTAGCATCTCCTCCACCAGGGCCGGCCAATGGTCTTTGGGCAGAGGCGCCGGGCTACTGATCTTCTTGGCCTTCTCGAGCCAACCTTGTGGAAGGAAAGGAACGAAGGATATGTCTCCTGGAACACGAACATTCGAACTTAGAGCAGATAAGAGCTTTTTTACCTCCTTTGGGGGGTGCGCGGCGTCGAGGCCAATGTCTTCCTCCTTGGTCGGCCACGCCTTTTGAGGCTTAAACAGCACCTTCCACAACTTCTCGTGGGTGGTGCCGTAGAAGTATTGTACGATGGCCAGATCCTCAAGCTTGTAAGACCACATAGGGGTAGCCCTTTGCTGGCAGGGGAGGAGGCGGCGACAGAGCATCACCTGAACCATGTTGGTCAGCTTGGCGCCCGCCTTTATCATGTTGGAGATGCGCGTCTGCAGCGCCTTCACATCCGTGATGAGCCCCCAGTCGAGCCCCCTTTTGGTCCACGAGGTTAGCCTCGCCGGGGGTCCGGATCTGAATTCGGGAGCCGCCATCCAAGCCACATCCCTGTTGGGTAACGTTGCATGGAAAACAAAAAAATTCTACGCACACGCAAGATCTATCCATGGAGATGCATAGCTACAAGAGGGGGAGAGCATCTACATACCCTTGTAGATCGCTAAGCGGAAGCATTTATCAACGTGGTTGATGTAGTCATACATCTTCACGATCCGTCCCGATCAAGTACCGAACACATGGCACCTCCGCGTTCAGCACACGTTCAGCTCGATGATGTCCTTGCCTTCTTGATCCAGCAAGACGGGCAAAGTAGTAGATGAGTTCCGACAGCACGACGGCGTGATGATGGTGGTGGTGAAGTTATTTCCGCAGGGCTTCGCCAAGCACAACGGTTTTGGACGGAGGATGAACTAGAGGAGGGGGCACCGGCACACGGCTTGGGATTCGTGGTGTGTGGCGCCCCTCCCCTCCTCACATATATATAGGTGGAGGGGGAGGGGAGGCAGCCCTAGGCGCACCCCAAGGGGGCCGGCTGCCGCCCTAGGGCGCCTGCCCTAGGCGCGCCCCCCTTCCTTCTTCGCGTGTGTGGGGGGGGGGGAGGAAAGGGGGCTGGCTGCCTTATGGCGCCTCCCCTTCCTTCTCCCTTGCATGGAGAAAGGCAGGAGGGGGCAAGCCCCTCCTCTTTCCTTCCCTAGGGGCCGGTGGCCAGGAGGTGGGCGCGCCAGCCCCCTTGTGGGCTGGTGTGCTCCCTCCTTTTGGCCTGCTAGGCCCAACAACCCATGTGGCCTTCTGGAACCCCTTCCGGTGATCCGATAATTATCCGGTGCATTCCGAAACACTTCCGGAGACCAAATACTATAATCCTATATATCAATCTTTACCTCCGGACCATTCCGGAGCTCCTCGTCATGTCCGTGATCTCATCCGGGACTCCGAACAACATTCGGTCACCAACATACATAACTCATATAATACTATATCATCAACGAACGTTAAGCGTGCGGACCCTACGGGTTCGAGAATGATGTAGACATGACTGAGCCACTTCTCCGGTCAATAACCAATGGCGGGACCTGGATGCCATATTGGTTCCTAAATATTCTACGAAGATCTTTATCGGTCGAACCTTTATGACAACATACGTAGTTCCCTTTGTCCGTCGGTATGTTACTTGCCCGAGATTCGATCGTCATTATCTCCAGACGTATTTCAATCTCATTACCGGCAAGTCTCTTTACTCGTTCCGTAATACATCATCTTGTAACTAACTCCTTAGTCAATTTGCTTGCAAGCTTCTTGTGATGCTGTATTACCGAGATACCTCTCCATCATACGGAGTGACAAATCCCAATCTCGATTCACGCCAACTCAACAGACACCTTCGGAGATACCTGCAGAGCACCTTTATGATCACCCAGTTACGAAGTGATGTTTGATAGCACACAAGGTATTCCTCCGATACCCGAGAGTTACATGATATCATGGTCGAAGGAATATGTATTTGACATTGAGAAAGCAGAAGCAATAAACTGAACGATCATATGCTAAGCTAACGGATTGGTCTTGTCCATCACATCATTCTCCCAATGATGTGATCCCGTTATCAAATGACAACTCATGTCTATGGTCTGGAAACCTTAACCATCTTTTGATCAACGAGCTAGTCTAGTAGAGGCTTACTAGGGACTTGGTATTTGCTTATGTATTCACACATGTATTTAAGTTTCCAATCAATACAATTATAGCATGAATACTAAACCTTTATCATGATTAAGGAAATATAATAATAACCACTTTATTATTGCCTCTAGGGCATATTTCTAACAATCTCGTGGTTCTGTAATATAGAACCACTCCTTCTGCCAAACCTTGACAGTATCAATGAACATGCTCTCCGACCACTCAACTCGAGCGAGCTTGCTGATCATTCCCCGCCGCAGTCCGCCTGCTGGACGTTGACTATCTTCGGCCTGACGCTGAATACCTTCAACCACAAGACAAAGTGCACCCGGACTCACAAGAAGGCCTCGCAGATGACGATGAAGGCCGAGATGTGGAGGAAGGGGTTCGGGGCCAGATCGTGGAAATCCAGCCCATAGAAGAACATCAGCCCCCTGACGAAGGGGTGGAGCGGGAAGCCCAATCCCCGGATGAAGTGAGGGACGAACACCACCCTCTCTCCTGGACGGGGCGTGGGGACGGCCTGGCCCTCCTCGGGGGCCCTATGAACAATGTTGGCCGAGAGGTAGCCAACGTGCTTCAGCTCCTCAATGTCATCATTGGTGACGATGGAGGCCTCCCACTTGCCTTTGGTACCAGATCCGGCCATCGCTGGACAGTGGGGGTGGCTCGAAGGAATTTCTGTTTGCAAGAATGGCACGGGGCGCTGGAGCTCCGAAGATAGGGAAAGTGACGGCGAGAGGAAGGAGAAGACGTACGCTAATAGCGGTGGCCGTTCCCCTTTTATAAGCTACCGTGGATACCAGCAGTCCTTTAACTGCGCCACGGGCCGCGCCACTTCCCGATATAATCGCGATGTTATGCGCGAGTGGGATAATGGAAATCATTAATCATATCCCTTAAAAAATGGGCACGATCTCCACCTTGATGGGACGTGCCAATGGAGGCGTTGCCTCGAAGCACGAATCGAGCTTTTACGATGGTTTGATGTATATGACCGGGTGTGACCCTTCGCCGAAAAGTTGTTAGGCAAAGGTACTATTCACACTTGGGCGGTTAGGCCTTCGGGGCTAAGTAATATCCGCGGTTCGGATTCCGAACACTGCCTGGTTAGCACATGGCCGAATTCTAGCTTAACAGCTCTAGGAACTTGGTTAAAGAAGGTGGTGCCGAACATGGAGAAGGAGAGGAACTCACCCCGCAAGCCGGAGGCGTCAGGTATATTAAGATCTCAAGACACGATGAAGCACTGGCGTTGGAGGCAAGTTCGGGGGCTATTGAGGGAGTCCTGTCTTAGGGGGTCTTCGGCCTGCCGACCTATCCCTTAGGGCCGGACTGTTGGGCTGTGTTACCAATGCTACGAGGCCGAACTATGTGGAGACCCCATGTCCGGACAACAGGATTTTGGTGCCTTGGTGTGTCCTCCAAGTCAAGATAAGAAGAATCAGCATGTTTATCCTTTCCTTGTAACTGACCATGTGTAACCCTAGTACCCCTAGTGTCTATATAAACCAGAGGGTTTAGTCCGTAGAGGCAAGAACAACAACCATCATCCTACTAGTCTAGGGTTTAGTTCATTTGATCTCGTGGTAGATTGACTCTATAATCCTTGTATACACAAGCAATATAATCAAGCAGGACATAGGGTTTTACCTCTTAGAGAGGGCGCCGAACCTTGGTAAACATCGTGTCCCTAGTCCCTTGTTCCCCATTGATCCAAGATCCACAGCTCGGGACCCCCTACCCGAGATCCGCCGGTTATGACACCGACAGCGGCCGCCTCAACCGTGAGCAACCACAAGCATAGAGCAATTGAATGATAACCCACAAATGTAGGGGATCAATTGTAACCTTTTAGATAAATAAGAGTGTCGAACCCAACGGAGAGCTAAAGGTAGAATTTATATTCTCTTCAAGTTTTATCGACCACCGATGCAACTCTACGCACACTTAACGTTTGCTTTAGCTAGAACAAGTATGAAACTAGAAGTACTTTGTAGGTGTAATGCTAGAACTACTTTGTAAGAATAAAACTATGACTAATTTGCAAGATAATAAAAGTTAATTGTTTAGCAAAAAGCTTTTTGTAGAACGATGAGAAAGATTGTCCATAGGCAACTGAATAGAACACGATAGATACTTATCATATGCAAGGAGGGAGAGGTATACACTAACACACTTTCTGTACTCGGATCATATGCACTTATGATTGGAACTCTAGCAAGCATCCGCAACTACTAAAGATCATTAAGGTAAAACCCAACCCTAGCATTAAGTAACAAGTCCCCTTTACTCCCATACGCAACAACCCCCGTACTCGGGTATAAGCTTTTGTCACTCTTACCACCCACTATAAGTGAATCATGAATGTATTGCAAAACCCTACAATGGTAATCCCACACGCTTGCGTGACATAGAGGGCACCATAGGACATACCATATCAACATACAACTCATATCAATCACACAATACCACAATTAACCCGTAGGACAAAAGAAATATACTCAAACATCATAGGATTGCCACACATCATTGGATAATAATATATAGCATTAAGCACCATGTTCAAGTAGAGATTACAACAGGGAGAAGAGGTGTTACACCGCTGCATAGAGGGGGAGAGTTGATGATGAAGGCGGCAGAGTTGTTGGTGTAGATCGCCTTCACGATGGTTCCCCCGGCGGCGCTCCGGCGCCACCAGAAGAGAGGGGGAGAGGGCCCCCTCCTCCTTCTTCTTCCTTGGCCCCCCACCCCTAGATGGGAGAAGAGTTTCCCCTCTGGTCCACTCCCGGAGGGCAGGAGCCCCTCGGAGATTGGATCTCTCTCAATTCTCTTCTGTTTCGCGGTCCCATTTTTTGGCCGAAAACCGTTTCTTATATTCCCGAAGATCCGTAACTCCGATTGGGCTAAAATTTTGAGAGGATTTTTATCCGGATATTAGCTTCCTTACTGCAGAAGGACACCCCAACCTACCTAAAAGGTGGCCACAAGCCTGCTGGGCGCGCCCAGGGTAGGGGGTCGCTCCCTTTGAGCTTGTGGCCCCCTCGAGCATCATCTTGCGTTGATTCTTTTCCCAAAAATCACATATATTCCAAAATAAATATCTGTAAATTTTTACCGTGTTTGGACTTCGTCTAATATGAATTTTGTGCGAAACAAAAAACATGCAACAAATAGGAACTGACACTGGGCAGTGGATCAATATGTAAATCCAAGAAAATCATATACATTGTTGCCAAAAGTATGTGAAAGTTGTAGCATATTGGCATGAAACAATAAAAAATTATAGATACGATAGAGACGTATCAGCATCCCCAAGCTTAATTCATGCTCGTCCTCGAGTAGGTAAATGATAAATAGATAATTTTTGATGTGGAATGCTACCTAGCATAATCTTAATCATGTAATCTAATCATGGCATGAATATTAAGATACGAGTGATTCAAGGCAATAGTATATCAATTTGATATTGAAACAATAATACAAAACATTCATGTATTTCATCATTTCCTTTCATAATAATGGAGCTAAAGGAAACAACCTCTATACACTTAGTTGTAGTAAGCATGACACGCTCGTTCTTCCCTGCATAGATATATCAAATCAAGAGTACCCCGATGACAAGTCGAGCAATTGGTTCATACTTTTGAACGCATTTCAAATTTTTTAACCTCACACAATACACGAGCGTGAGCCATGGATATATCACTATGGATGGAATAGAATGTGGTGATAGAGATCAATAAGGGAAGTCAAAAAGGGAGAAAGTCTCGCATCAACTAGGAGGATCAACGGGCTATGGAGATGCCCATCAATCGATATCAATGTGAGGAGTAGGGATTGCCATGCAACAGATGCACTAAGAGCTATAAGTGTATGAAATCTCAACTATAACTAAGTGGGTGTGCATCCAACTCACTTGCTCATGAAGACCTCGGGCATTTGAGGAAGCCTATCATCGAAATATATAAGCCAAGTTCTATAGTGAAAAATTCCGACTAGTATATGAAAGTGACAATATAGGAGATTCTCTATATGAAAAAACATGGTGCTACTTTGAAGCACAAGTGTGGTAAAAGGATAGTAACATTGCCCCTTCTCTCTTTTCTCTCATTTTTTGTTTTCTCTTTTTTGGGGGGCTCTTTTTGGGTTTTTATTTATTTATTTTTCGTTCGTTTCCTCATTTTTATATTCTACAAATATAATCATTGTCATCATTATTAGAGCATGGGAGTTTAATTCTTTCTACAAAATACCACTCTCTAACAAATATAAGTGAAGCAAAAGAGCAATCTACAAATAACGGTTTTCCTATGTAGAGAAACAAGCATCCAAACTTCAAATGATATAAGTGAAGCACATGAAGCATTATATAAAGCCATACTCAAAAGATATAAGTGAAGTGCATGAAGCATTATATAAATCAACCAAGGACTATATCATAACAGCATGGTGCATTATTAAAATAAAAATAAAAGGCACACGAAGCTCCAAGAATTTACGCATATCATGTGAACAAAACAAAAACCGAGACATACCAATAATTGTGGAACAAGAAAGATGGGATGCCTTCCGGGGCATCCCCAAGCTTAGACGCTTGAGTCTCCTTGAATATTTAATTGGGGTGCCTTGGGAATCCCCAAGCTTGAACTCTTTCCTCTCCTTATTCCTCTCATATCAATACCTCCTCGATCTTCAAACACTTCATCCACACAAAACTTAACCAAACTTTTTATTAGAGGGGTTAGTACATATAACATCAAATCCCATCATGTCCTACTGTAACTTCATTGTATAATTATAATCAAACATTACCCACTATATTCTATCACAATTTTATGGCTCCCAAGTCAATTTGGCTCAACAAGATTTCAAACATAAGCAAATAAAGAAACTATAACATCAATATGTGAAAACAGGATAGTCTGTAAAGATGCAAATGGTACATATACTTTTGTAACTGAAACAATTCTAACAAATCTGGACATGATAAAAAATTTGCATAGCAGTACCATGTAATTTTTTTAGAATTTTTGCATGTTCCAGTAAATTATGAAAATTCAAGCACTACAACAAAAGTTTTTGTTTTTTCACAACACACACCAAACAAGCAATCTAAACATCCTAAATGTAAATCTTGGCACATTATTGTTATAATACAATGCATTTGTACAAGGGGATACTTATTTTTGTTGAAAAGTTTCTGTAATCAAGGTTCACAAAGTTTCCATGGGCATGAACAAAGTTCAAGGATAGCCCCCACTTCCACATTGCTCATCCGTCTCACTTTCACTTTTCTTTTTGAAAAGGTTTTAGGTTCCCCTCTATACTTTTTGTTTTTAAACTTTTTAAAAGCACACAACAAAAGAAAATGACTCTCTAAAACTTCTAGTTTGTCTCCCAGGTAGCGCTTTCTTTAAATCCATTAAGCTAGGCATAAAGTGCTCAAGTAAATGATCCACCTAGATCCCAAGGTATATCAAAGCCAGTTTGAATTAACTATGATTTTTAATTTAATAGTGAGCACAAAGCAACATATATGACATAACAACGCAGTCTAACTCTCTTCCTATGCATCGGCATGTCATAAAAGAACAATTCATGCACACATAATAAAGGCCAACACATAGTATAAACAGTTTCTTGCAATTTTATCGTATTGGAAACATAGAGAGGCGGAGATGTAGTTCCTCTCTCGTAATAATTGCAAGTAGGAGCAGCAAGCACATGCATATCATATTCATCAAAATTATCATGTGCAATGGTAAAACACAACCCATCAATAAAATCATTAATAAGCGCAAACTTCTCCGATATAGTGTAGTTAGGAGAATTCAAAAAGATAATAGGACTATCATGTGTGGGTGCAATAGAAACAATTTCATTCTTAACATAAGGAACTATAGGAAGTTCATCTCCATAAGCATAATTCAAATTGGCATCATGGCCACAAGCATAGCAAGCATCAATTTCATCAAAAAGGGATATTTCAAACGAATCCAAGGGATCATAGCAATTATCATAGCATTCATCCTTCGGTAAGCACAAAGGAAAATTAAACAATGTATGAGTTGAAGAGTTACTCTCATTAGAAGGTGGGCACAGGTAGCTAATCCGCTCTTCCTCCTTTTGTTCTTCGCTCTCCTCCTCATCTTTTTCATCTAATGAGCTCGCAGTTTCATCAATTTCTTCTTCCACAGACTCCTGCAAAATATTAGTCTCTTCTTGGACAGCGGAGACCTTCTCAATAAATTCATCAATATTGGCATTATATTTATATTTCTCATAATAATATTTAAGTATAGTATAATTTTCATATCTGTAAAGAGCATCATCACAATCTTCATACTTTTCAAACAAAGATTCAATTTCATAAGCACCCTTAAAAGCAACAAATACTTCTATTTGTTCCACATCATAGTAATCATATACAACATTAGCATAAGAAGCCAAGGTTTCATTCTCATTAAATTGACGCTGAAAGGGAAGGTGTGGAGCCTTCATCTTAGAGCAACAAGTATAATCATATCTCAAGCATAAATTCCAAGCATACCATTGGAAATAATCAATTTGATCCCATAAGTTTTTCCCTTTTGAGACAAGCGATAATCCCTAAAGTATTCCCGGTGATCCAAAGTATCTCCCATCATCAAGTTGAATGGGGATTTATGAGGATTATCAAAGTAGTGTTTAATATTTTCCACATAACGAGCATCGAGGGTTTTAGGACGTTCCCCATCTCCATGAGTAGCAAGTACAAATATTTTTTTTGGTATTTTGTGTTCCATATCCATAACTAAAGATAGAGAGCAACTTAGAACATAAAATAAAAACTACTTAGTGATAAAGCAAACAAGCGCACATGAGAATATTCACCCACACTATTGCTCCCCGGCAACGACGCCAGGAAAAGGTCTTGATAACCCACAAGTGTAGGGGATCAATTGTAACCTTTTCGATAAATAAGAGTGTCGAACCCAATGAGGAGCTAGAGGTATAATTTATATTCTCTTCAAGTTCTATCGACCATCGACACAACTGTACGCACACTTAACGTTTGCTTTACCTGGAACAAGTATGAAACTAGAAGTACTTTGTAGGTGTAATGCTAGAACTACTTTGCAAGAATAAAACTAGGAGTAATTTGCAAGATAATAAAAGTTAGTTGTTTATTAGAAAGCTTTTTGTAGAATGATGAGAAAGATTGTCCATAGGCAATTGAATATGACACGATAGATACTTATCATATGGAATGAGGGAGAGGCATACGCTAACACACTTTCCGTACTTGCATCATATGCACTTATGATTGGAACTCTAGCAAGCATTCGCAACTTCTAAAGATCATTAAGGTAAAACCCAACCATAGCATTAAGTAACAAGTCCCCTTTACTCCCATACGCAACAACCCCCTTACTCGAGTATAAGCTTATGTCACTCTCGCCACCCACTATAAGCGAATTATGAACATATTGCATAACCCTACATCGGTAATCCCACATGCTTGCACGACACAGAGGGCACCATAGGACAGCACCAAACCAACATACAACTCATATCAACCACACAATACCACAATTAACCCATAGGACAAAAGAAATCTACTCAAACATCGTAGGATTGCCACACGTCATTAGATAATAATATATAGCATTGAGAACCATGTTCAAGTAGAGATTACAGTGGGGAGAAGAGGTGTTACACTGCTAGATAGAGGGGGAGAGAGTTTCTGATGACGGTGGCAAAGTTGTTGGTGTAGATCACCGTCATGATGGTTCCCCCTGCTGGATAGAGGGGGAGAACCCACTCCTTCTTATTCCTTGACACCCTAGATGGGAGGAAAGTTTCCCCCCTTGTCCATGGCTGCTATGGCTCTCAGTAAGCAGGAGCCCCTCAGAGATTGGATCTCTCTCTGAGTTCTCTTCTGTTTCGAGTTCCCATTTTCTGGCCGAAATCTTATATTGCCAGAGATTCGTAACTCCGATTGGGCTAAAATTTTGAGGGGATTTTTATCCGGATATTAGCTTCCTTGTGGTAGAACGACACCAGCAACCGACCTACAAGGTGGCCACAAGCCTGCTAGGTGTGCCCATGGTAGGGGGTCGCGCCCTCTGAGCTTGTGGGCCCCTCGAGCAACGTCCCGCATTGATTATTTTCCCCAAAAATCACATATATTCCAAAATAAATCTCCGTATTTTTTTTACCGTGTTTGGACTTCGTTTGATATCGATTTTCTATGAAACAAAAAACATGCAACAAATAGGAACTGGCACTGGGCACTGGATCAATATGTTAGTCCAAGAAAATCATATAAATTGTTGCCAAAAGTATGTGAAAGTTGTAGAATATTGGCATGAAACAATCAAAAATTATAGATACGACGGAGACGTACCATTGAACACGCATGGAATGGCCATCTACAAGCCGCCTGCGGTTGTGAGCCGGCGGCGTGATTTGAAACTATATACGGCGTGTTCCACATCACATACTAGGCGAACAATCGTTTGCGACGCAGCATGGAGAGCGACAGTGCACTAGGTAATTAATCACAAATGCTTTTTAACCATATGTGTATGTGTCATTTCGTCCTCCTCTCACATGTCTTGTCACCGCGCTGCCGTAGAAGGCTTCGAGCGCAAGCTTGAGCACCGCACGGGCGTTCTTTTGGCCAAATGTTGGCTCGAAGAGGTGCCGATGAATCATCGATGAGCCCGTTCCTGCGCAGCCGGGCAAACTTCCGCGCGCAACAGCGTGTGCTTCCCGTCCGAGTCGGCGAAATCCC
Source organism: Thinopyrum elongatum (assembly GCA_011799875.1). Classification (NCBI taxonomy): domain Eukaryota; kingdom Viridiplantae; phylum Streptophyta; class Magnoliopsida; order Poales; family Poaceae; genus Thinopyrum; species Thinopyrum elongatum. Next base: position 431,493,979 of record CM022303.1, read on the forward strand.
CCAAAACCCCAATGCTTATCGGCCTGCTATATAAACCCTCCCTCCACGTAGCTTATCTCGTCTGCTTCTCCCATAATCGCCAATGGCACCAGTCCATCATCGTCGTCGCTCAGCCACTCCACCGTCATCAGAGGACAGCTCCAGCTAGGAGGCTACACCGCGGCGGCGGCGGAGTCCCCGGCGTCCCTGTTGGGTATGCGCACAACACCCACCACACGCTCCGCCGCTGCTGCCCGTCGGCAGCTGTTACCGGTCGCCGTTGCCGCCACCCCACCATCAGCCGTCGTGGCCGTCACACCACTGTCGGCCTCCAGGTCCATCGCCCGCTCCACCACCACGTCCCAAAGGTGTGAGGTGGCTGTCATGGCCGCCACCCCACCATCGGCCATCATGGTCATCACCCACTCCGCCACTGCGGCCCGAAGGTGTGAGGTGGCCGTCATGGCCGCCACCCCACCGTCGACCGTCGGGGTCATCACTCGCTCCGCCACTGCCGCCCGAAGGCGGTAGGTGGAGGCCCACATGTGCATCAATGACCTTGCGCGCTACATTGAGTTCCTACATGAGGAGGAGGAGCGCCTGGTCGAGCATGCAAAGAGTCTTCCCGCTACTGTGGCCGCAGCACACGCTGTCGCAGAGGCACGGAATGCAGAGATCTACGAGGAGTCCCGCCACTTCGAGAGGGATTGTCTGGAGCGGCAGAGGGCGTTCGAGCTGGGCGTCGCTAAAGGTGCAGCAGCGGCAGGCGCCAGATTCCAGTTCTCTAGCTCGTCGGTAGGCTCCTCCTCCTCTGCCTCTTACTGAGCACGCTCAGCAGAGGAGAGGCTACTGGAAGTAGTACAAAGCCCCACAAGAGTAGTAGTATTTAGGGGCTATTTTGTCCAGTTCATCTCACTATAGATATGGTTGAACTGTTACGTACTTAAATTAGCTAGTATATATAGTTGAACTAGCTATTTCAGTACGTGGTTGGCAACAATTGGGGGGAAATTTGTTTGGTTCAGCTATCAATTTGAACTATTTGTATAAAGAACGACTGCTTAATCTATGAATGAAATCTATGCTTACTAAATTTCAGTTGCAAAACTAGATAGTGCTAGTGATTTTAGCTGCAAAATTTGATAAATGGCAGTGTTACAAGGTTGACAAATGGCAATATTACTAGATCAACAAATGCCAATGTTTACAGTTTAACAAATGGCAATATACCCAATATGACAGATGCAAATCTTACCAAATTGTCTGTTGATACGTCTCCAATGTATCTATAATTTTTTTATTGTTCCATGCTATTATATTATCCATCTTGGATGTTTTATATGCATTATTATACTATTTTATATCAATTTTTGGGACTAACCTATTAACCTAGTGCCCAGTGCAAGTTGCTATTTTTCCATGTTTTTGTCATCTACAGAAAATCAATACCAAACGGAATCCACACGGAATGAAACTTTTTGACGATTTTTCTTGGACCAGAAGACACCTAGGAAGCTTCGAAAGGAGGCCAAAGGAGCCACGAGGCCACGACAAGCTCGGGAGGCGCGCCCTGGGAGGGGCGCCTCCCAGGCTTGTCGGCCCCCTGTGGCTCCTCCAACCCTAATCTCAGCTCCATAAATACCCAAATATTCCCCGTATACCAAAGGGCGCACCAAAAATACTTTTCCACTGCCGCAAGTTTCTGTCCTCGTGAGATCCCATCTGGTGACCTGTTCCAGTACGCTGCCGGAGGGGGATTCAATCACGGAGGGCCTCTACATCAACCTTGCCGCCCTTCCAATGATGTGTGACTAGTTTACCACAGACCTACGAGTCCATAGCTAGTAGCTAGATGGCTTCTTCTCTCTCTTTGATCTTCAATACAATGTTCTCCTTGATGTTCTTGGAGATCTATTCGATGTAATGTTCTTTTGTGGTGCGTTTGTTGAGACCCGATGAATTGTGGATTTATGATCAGATTAACTATGAATATTATTTGAGTCTTCTCTGAACTCTTTTATGCATGATTAAGATATCTTTGTATTTCTCTCCGATCTATTGATTTGGTTTGGCCAACTAGATTGATTTTTCTTACAATGGGAGAGGTGCTTTGTTTTGGGTTCAATCTTGCGGTGTCCTCACCCAGTGACAGAAGGGGTAGCGAGGCACGTATTTGTATTGTTGCCATTAAGGATAAAAAGGAGGGGTTTATTCCATATTGATTGGTTCTATCCCTCTACATTGTGTCATCTTGCTTAATGCGTTACTCCGTTCTTGTTAACTTAATAAACTAGGTGCATGCTGGATAGCGGTCGATGTGTGCAGTAATAGTAGTAGATGCAGACACGAGTCGGTCTAATTGTCACGGACGTGATGCCTATATTCATGATCATTGCCTTAGATATCATCATAACTTTGCGCTTTTCTATCAATTGCTCAACCGTAATTTGTTTACCCACTGTATGCGTTCTTTCAAGAGAGAAGCCTCTAGTGAAAACTATGGCCCCCGGGTCTATTTTTATCATATTATTTTCAGATCTATAAAACCAAAAACCCAAAAATACATTGCTGCAATTTATTTACCTTTAGCTTGTTTTGCACTTTTATTTATCTTTTATACCTATCTCTACCAGATCTTATCCTTGCAAGTAACCATGAAGGGATTGACAACCCCTTTATCGCGTTGGGTGCAAGTATTTGTTTTTTTGTGTAGGTGCAACCATTGGTGACTTGTGTGTTCCTCCTACTGGATTGATACCTTGGTTCTCAAACTAAGGGAAATACTTATCTCTACTTTGCTGCATCACCCTTTCCTCTTCAACGGAAAAACCAACGCAAGCTCAAGAAGTAGCAGGAAGAATTTCTGGCACCGTTGCTGGGGAGGATCTAGATCAAGCCTACCAAGTACCCATCATAAACTCTCATCTCTTGCATTCACATTATTCTCCATTTGCCTCTCGTTTGCCTCTCCCCCACTTCTAAAACGTTTTCAGAAAAACACAAAAATATTTGCCTTTTTATTCGCCTTCTTTTCGTTCGTCTTTTCGTTTGCTTTTTGTTTGCTTGTGTGCTAGATTGCTTGCTTTGTCACTATGTCTCAAGAAAATACCAAGTTGTGTGATTTTTCGAACACTAATAATAATGATTTTATTAGTACTCCGATTGCTCCCGCCACTAGTGCGGAATCTTATGAAATTAATGCCACTTTGTTGAATCTTGTTATGAAAGAACAATTTTCTGATAGTCCTAATGAAGATGTTGCATCCCATCTAAATACTTTTTTTGAATTGTGTGATATGCAAAAGAAAAATGTGGATAATTATATTGTTAAATTGAAGCTATTTCCATTCTCACTACGAGATCATGCTAAAACTTGGTTTTCATCTTTGCCTAAAAATAGTATTGATTCATGGAATAAGTGTAAAGATGCTTTTATTTCCAAGTATTTTCCTCCCTCTAAGATCATCTCCCTTAGGAACGATATAATGAATTTTAAGCAACTAGATCTTGAACAAGTTGCACAATCTTGGGAGAGGATGAAATTGATGATAAGAAATTGCCCTACTCATGGTTTAAGTTTATGGATGATCATACAAAAAATTTATGCTGGATTGAATTTTGCATCTAGAAATCTTTTAGATTCTGCCGCGGGTGGTACTTTTATGGAAATCACATTAGGAGAGGCTACTAAACTCCTAGATAATATTATGGCAAATTACTCTCAATGGCATACCGAAAGATCTTCTACTAGTAAAAAAGTGCATGCAATTGAAGAAATTAGTACTTTGAGTGGAAAGATGGATGAACTTATGAAATTGATTTCTAGCAAGAGTGCTCCTATAGATCCTAATGATATGCCTTTGTCTACTTTGATTGAGAATAATAATGAATCTATGAATGTGAATTTTGGTGGTAGGAACAATTTTGGTAATAACGCGTATAGAGGTAATTTTAATCCTAGGTTGTTTCCTAGTAATTCCTCTAATAATTATGGTAATTCCTACAACAACTCTTATGGAAATTATAATAAGATACCCTCTGATCTTGAGAACAATATTAAAGATTTTATTAACTCTCAAAAGATTTTCAATGCTATGGTAGAAGAAAAATTGCTCAAGATTGATGATTTGGCTAGAAACAGTGATAGAATTTCACATGAGATTGATTCTTTTAAGATTAGATCTATGCCACCCAAGCTTTACATTAATGAGTCTCTGAAAGTTATTCAAATTTCTATTAATGAAAGTAGGGAGAGAACCGCTAGGATGCGTGCTAAGAGAGAATGGCTAGAAAACGTATGTTCTTCTAGTTTTTGCGATAATCATGATGAAGATCTTAAAGTGATTGGTGTGACTCCTATTGAATCTTTGTTTGGTAATATAAAACTTGATAAATAATGGACTAGATATGAGTCAACTTTAGCTAGAAGGCGTCCCAATAATTTGGGGAGCGAAGATCTTAATGAAAAAATTGATAAAAGTGGGATTGGCGAGGTTAAAACTTTAACTAGTGATGAGCCCACTCTTTTGGATTTCAAGGACTTTAATTATGATAATTGTTCTTTTATGATTGTATTTCCTTGTTTCAATCTATGTTTAATTCACCTCATGCTTATAATCAAAATAAAGCCTTTACTAAACATATCGTTGATGCTATGATGAAATCTTTTGAAGAAAAACTTGAGTTGGAAGTTTCAATCGATAGAAAGCTTTATGATGAATGGGAACCTACTATTAAAATTAAGATTAAAGATTATGAGTGCAATGCTTTGTGTGATATGGGTACTAGCGTCTCCACTATTCCAAAAACTTTATGTGATGTGCTAGGTTTCCATAAACTTGATGATTGTTCTTTAAATTTGCACTTAGCAGATTCCACTATTAAGAAACATATGGGAAAATTAATGATGTTCTTATTGTTGCAAATAGGAATTATGTGCCCTTAGATTTATTGTGCTTGATATAGATTGCAATCCTTCATGCCCTATTATTCTTGGTAGACCTTTCCTTAGAACGATTGGTGCAATTATTGATATGAAAGAAGGAAACATTAGTTTTCAGTTTCCGTTAAGGAAGGGCATGGAACACTTTAGAAGAAATAAAATTAAGTTGCCATATGAATCTATTATGAGGGCCACTTATGGATTGAATACCAAAGATGACAATACGTAGATCTATGCAATATGCCTAGCTAGGGGCGTAAAACAATAGCGCTTGTTGGGAGGCAACCCAATTTTATTTTATGTTTTTGGTTTTTTCTTTTGTTTTTCAATAATTATGCAATTATACCTCTGTTATGATTGTGTTTTAATGTTTTAGTTAGTGTTTGAGCCAAGTAAGACCTTTGGGATGATTTGGAAGATCATTGATTTGATTTTGCTAAAAAACAGAAACTTTTGCGTCTAGTAGCAGAATTGTTAAATTTGCTGGAACGTGGAAAAACTCTGAAGTTTTTACACAAGATTGATATACAGATTTTCTATGTTTTCCTAATTTATCAGAATTTTTGGAGTTACATAAGTATGAATTTAATTCGGGTCTTTACAGACTGTTCTGTTTTTGATAGATTCTTTTTTCCTTGTGTTGTTCGCTTATTTTGATGGACCTATGTGTAGTATCGGGGGGGGGGGGGGGGTATGAGCCATGGAGAAGTTAGAATACAGTAGATATAATGCAAATATAAAATTGGAATGAGTTTACCACAGTACCTAAATGTGGAGATTTGTTTTATCATACTAAGGGATCTCACGAGTTTTTTTGTTGAGTTTTGTGTTGTGAAGTTTTCAAGTACCCATGTAAAGTTTCGATGGACTACGGAATAAGAAGTGGCAAGAGCCTAATCTTGGGGATGCCCAAGGAACCCCAAGGTAATATTCAAGGAAAACCAAGCATCTAATCTTGGGGATGCCCCAGATGGCATCCCCTCTTTTGTCTTCCATCGATAAATTATTTGAGGCTATATTTTTATTCACCACATGATATGTGTTTTGCTTGGAGCGTCTTGTATTATATGAGTCTTTGCTTTTTAGTTTGCCGCAATATTCCTTGCTGTACACACCTTTTGAGAGAGACACACATTAATCGTGAATTTATTAGAATACTCTATGTGCTTCACTTATATCTTTTGAGCTAGGTAGTTGCTCTAGTGCTTCACTTATATCTTTTTAGAGCACGACGGTGGTTTTATTTTGAAGAAATTGTTGAACTCTCATGCTTCACTTATATTATTTCTAGAGTCTTAAAAATAGTATGGCCATTTGCTTAGGTTATGAATTTAGTCCTAATATGATGGGTATTCAAGAGGGATATAATAAAAACTTTCATCAAGATCATTGAATATATGAGAAGTTTGATTCCTTGCATTTGTTTTGAGATATAAAGATGGTGATATTAGAGTCATGCTAGTGAGTAATTGTGGTTTAGTAAGAATATTTTTGTTAAGTTTTGTGATTCTCGAAGCATGCACGTATAGTCTCTCGTTATGCGATGAAGTTGGAGCATGATTTATTTTTGATTGTCTTCCTTATGAGTGGCGGTCGGGGACGAGCGATGGTCTTTTCCTACCAATCTATCCCCCTAGGAGCATGCTTATTAGTACTTTGCTTTGAGGGCTAATAAAATTTTGCAATAAGTATGTGAGTTCTTTATGACTAATGTTGAGTTCATGGATTATACGCACTCTCACCCTTCCACCATTGCTAGCCTCTTCGGTACCGTGCATTGCCCTTTCTCATGTTGAGAGTTGGTGCAAACTTCACCGGTGCATCCAAACCCCGTGATATGATACGCTCTTTCACACATAAGCCACCTTATATCTTCCTCAAAACAGCCACCATACCTACCTCTTATGACATTTCCATAGCCATTCCGAGATATATTGCCATGCAACTTCCACCGTTCCGTTTTGTTATGACACACACCATCATTGTCATATTGCTTTGCATGATCATATAGTTGACATAGTATTTGTGACTTGGCCACAGTTCATATTTTTTATACATGTCTAGCTAGATTATTGCACATCCCGGTACACCGCCGAAGGCATTCATATAGAGTCATATTTTGGTTCTAGTATCAAGTTGTAATTCTTGAGTTGTAAGTAAATAAAAGTGTGATCATCATCATTATTAGATCATTGTCCCATGTGAGGAAAGGGTTATGGAGACTATGATGCCCCCACAAGTCGGGATGAGACTCCAGACTTATAATAAAAAAGAGGCCAAAGAGCCCAAAATAAAAAAAGAGGCCAAAGAGCCCAAAAGAAAAAAAGAGAAAAAAATAAAATGAGAGAAAAAGAGAGAAGGGACAATGTTACTATCCTTTTCCACACTTGTGCTTCAAAGTAGCACCCCGTTCTTCATGATAGAGAGTCTCCTATTTTGTCACTTTCATATATTACTAGTCAGAATTTTTCATTATAGAACCTGGCTTGTATATTCCAATGATGGGCTTCCTCAAATTGCCCTAGGTCTTCGTGAGTAAGCAAGTTGGATGCACACCCACTTAGTTTTCTTTTGAGCTTTCATACACTTATAGCTCTAGTGCATCCGTTGCATTGCAATCCCTACTCCTTGCATTGACATCAATTGATGGGCATCTCCATAGCCCATTGATTAGCCTCGTCAATGTGAGACTTTCTCCTTTTTTTTGTCTTCTCCACACAACCTCCACCATCATATTCTATTCCACCTATAGTGCTATATCCATGGCTCACACTCATGTATTGCGTGAGAGTTGAAAAAGCTTAAGAGCGTTAAAAGTATGAACCAATTGCTTGGCTTGTCATCGGGGTTGTGCATGATAAATATTTTGTGTTATGGAGATAGAGCATGATAAGATTATATGATTTTGTAGGGATAACTTTCTTTAGCCATAATATTTTGAGAAGACATGATTGCTTTATTAGTATGCTTGAAGTATTATTGTTTTTACATCAATATTAAACTTTTGTTTTGAATCTTATGGATCTGTATATTCATGCCAAATAAATAAAGATTACATGATAAACATGTTAGGTAGCATTCCACATCAAAAATTCTGTTTTTATCATTTACCTACTCGAGGACGAGCAGAAATTAAGCTTGGGGATGCTTGATACGTCTCCAACGTATCTATAATTTTTTATTGCTCCATGCTATTATATTATCCATCTTGGATGTTTTATATGCATTATTATGCTATTTTCTATCATTTTTTGGGACTAACCTATTAACCTTGTGCCAAGTGCTAGTTGCTTTTTTTTCATGTTTTTGTCTTTTACAGAAAATCCATACCAAATGGAGTCCAAACGGAACAAAACTTTTTGACGATTTTTCTTGGACCAGAAGACACCTAGGAAGCTTTGGGAGGAGGCCATAAGAGCCACGAGGCCACGACAAGCTCGGGAGGCACGCCCCCCAGGCTTGTGGGCCCCCTGTGGCTCCTCCAACCCTAATCTTAGCTCCATAAATACCAAAATATTCGCTTTATACCAGAGGGTACACCAAAAATACTTTTCCGCCACCGCAAGTTTCTGTCCCTCGTGAGATCCCATCTGGAGACTTGTTCCGGTACTCTGCCGGAGGGGGATTCAATCACGGAGGGCCTCTACATCAACCTTGTTGCCCTTCCGATGTTGTCTGAGTAGTTTACCACAGACCTACGGGTCCATAGCTAGTAGCTAGATGGCTTCTTCTCTCTCTTTGATCTTCAATACTATGTTCTCCTTGATGTTCTTGGAGATCTATTCGATGAAATCTTCTTTTGCGGTGCATTTGTTGAGATTCGATGAGTTGTGGATTTATGATCAGTTTATCTATGAATATTATTTGAGTCTTCCCTGAACTCTTTAATGCATGATTAAGATAGCTTTGTATTTCTCTCTGATCTATTGATTTGGTTTGGCCAACTAGATTGATTTTTCTTGCAATGGGAGAGGTGCTTTGTTTTGGGTTCAATCTTGCGGTGTCCTCACCCAGTGACAGAAGGGGTAGTGAGGCACGTATTTGTATTGTTGCCATTAAGGATAAAAAGGTGGGGTTTATTTCATATTGATTGGATCTATCCCTCTGCATCATGTCATCTTGCTTAAGGCGTTACTCCGTTCTTGTTAACTTAATACACTAGATGCATGCTGGATAGCGTTCGATGTGTGGAGTAATAGTAGTAGATGCAGGCAGGAGTCGGTCTACTTGTCACGGACGTGATGCCTATATTCATGATCATTGCCTTAGATATCGTCATAACTTTGCGCTTTTCTATCAATTGCTCAACCGTAATTTGTTTACCCACCGTATGCATTCTTTCAAGAGAGAAGCCTCTAGTGAAAACTATGGCCCCCGGGTCTATTTTTATCATATTATTTTCATATCTATAAAACCAAAAACCCAAAAACACCTTGCTGCAATTTATTTACCTTTACCTTTTTTGCACTTTTATTTATCTTTTATACCTATCTCTATCAGATCTCATCCTTGCAAGTAACCGTGAAGGGATTGACAATCCCTTTATCGCGTTGGGTGCAAGTATTTGTTTTTTTGTGTAGGTGCAACCATTGGTGACTTGTGTGTTCCTCCTACTGGATTGATACCTTGGTTCTCAAACTGAGGGAAATATTTATCTCTACTTTGCTGCATCACCCTTTCCTCTTCAAGGGAAAAACCAACACAAGCTCAAGAAGTAGCATCTGTACGTGGTTGTACACGGGTCATCATAAAAAATTGCTATGAAGCGATGTACAAATCCTGTGCGCCAGATTTTTCCTTGGCTTAGTGGCAAAGTAACCATAGCTCTCGCTTTGCAATCGGTGTTCAATCTAAAATGTTTGTGAGGAAGAGATGCACAAATCCTGCGCGGCAAATTTTCCCTTGGCTTACTGGGGAATGAACCATAGCTCTCGATTTGCATACGGGTGTTCAATGTGAAACATTTATGATGAGTGTTTTATTCAGAGAAAAAATTAATGTTTTTTTATAAGTCCGTACATTGAGAGAAAACTGCAATTTTGTTCAAACCATAGCTTCCATTCAGTCACACTGTGACTTTACATTCATACGATCAAGATACAATATTAAACCCAAAAAAAACTAATTGTGGCAGCAGCAGAGGCGGCGTGCTGCGCCGGCATTGTCGTCCTCCGAGACGCTGTTGTTCAAGTTTTCAAGCCATCCCAGAATGTTTTGGATTTGGAAATCAAAGACCCCATCATCGCGCGGTCAGCGGGTGGGGCACGGGGGAACGGTGACTCGCGGCGCTGCAAGGTAGCGAATGATGGTGGCATCCCATGACGCTGAGGGGGGCACGGCGGGTGCAGGCGCGCGCACAGGCACATGCGCGGCGTGTGCAGGCAAACACACGGGGATCGGCGCCATGGTGGGTGCAGGGGCACGCACGGGCATAGGCGGGGGTGCTGGCATGTACACGAGCTCGCGCAGGTCCGTGGGGACCTCGTTGATGCCCGCGGCTTCCAGCACTGTGATGGTGCTCGATGACCAGCCCATCAATGCCACGGGGATGGTCGCTGGCGTGGGCGCGGGGATGGGAGCTGGGATGGGTGCGGGGGCAGCATCCACCGCTGCCAGCTCGTTTAGGGCCATGTCCATGAGGTCCCATTCCTCCTTATTTTCTATCTCCTCCTGCTCGGAGTCGACTTCACCAAACTGGAAGAGTAGTGGCAGATGATCATTCTGTGGCATGGCATAGGTGGAGATCTATGAGATAGGATTCGGGCGAGAGGGGAATGGGTGGTGATACGTCTCGAACGTATCTATAATTTTTGATTGTTCCATGCTATTATATTATCCATCTTGGATGTTTTCTATGCATTAATATGCTATTTGATATCATTTTTTGGGACTAACCTATTAACCTAGTGCCCAGTGCCAGTTGCTGTTTTTTCCTTGTTTTTGTCTTCTACAGAAAATCAATACCAAATGGAGTCCAAACGGAACGAAACTTTTTGAGGATTTTTCTTGGACCAGAAGACAATCACGGAGCTTCGGGAAGAGGCCAAAAGACCTACAAGGGAGACACAAGCCCTAGGGGCGTGGCCCCCAGGGGGGCGCCCCCTAGACTTGTGGGCCCCTCGCATACCTCCTAACCCTAATCTTGGCTCTATAAATACCCAAATATTCCCCTTACGTCACAGGGCACACGAAAAATACATTTCTGCCGCCGCAAGCTTTTGTTCTTGTGAGATCCCTGATACGTCTCCAACGTATCTATAATTTTGCTTGTTCCATGCGGTTATATTATCATTCTTGGATGTTTTACAATCATTTTATAGCAACTTTATATCATTTTTTGGGACTAACCTATTGACATAGTGCCCAGTGCCAATTGCTGTTTTTTGCTTGTTTTTTACTTTGCACAATATCAATACCAAACGGAGTCCAAATGTAGCAAAACTTTTTGGAGATTTTTTCTGGACCAGAAGACACCCAGTGGGCCAAATAAGTACCAGAGGGGAGGCCCGAGGTGGGCACAACCGACCAGGGCGTGCCTGGTTGTGCCCCACTCAGTGACCTCCCGCACCACCTCTTCGCCCTATAAATTCCCAAATATTCCAGAAACCCTAGGGGAGTCGACGAAACACAATTCCAGTCACCGCAAGTTCTAGAACCACAAGATCCAATCTAGACACCATCACGGAGGGGTTCATCATCCTCATTGGTGCCTTTCATGATCACGCGTGAGTAGTTCACCATAGACCTATGGGTCCGTAGGCAGTAGCTAGATGGCTTCCTCTCTCTCTCTCTTTTGATTCTCAATACAATGGTCTCTTGGAGATCTCTTTGATGTAACTCTTTTTTGCGGTGTGTTTGTTGGGATCTGATGAACTTTGAGTTTATGATGAGATCTATATCCATGAATATTATTTGAGTCTTCTTTTGATCTCTTATATGCATGATTATTTATAGCCTCGTATTTCTTTGTTGAATCTTTGGTTTAGTTAGGCCAACTAGATCGATTTCTCTTGCCATGGGAAGAGGTGCTTTGTGACGGTTCGATCTTGCGGTGTTCTCTCCCAGTGACAGAAGGGGCAACAAGACACGCATGTATCATTGCTATTAAGGATAACAAGATGGGGGCTATTCATACATGAATAGATCTCGTCTACATCATGTCATCGTTCCTATTGCATTACTCCATTTCTCCATGAACTTAATACACTAGATGCATGCTGGATAGCGGTCGATGTGTGGAGTAATAGTAGTAGATGTAGGCAGGAGTCGGTCTACTAATCTTGGACGTGTTGCCTATATATTGACCATTCCCTTGGATATCGTCATAATTATTCGATCTTCTATCAATTGCCCAACAGTAATTTGTTTACCCACCGTGTGCTATTTTCTTGAGAGAAGCCACTAGTGAAATCTATGGCCCCCAGGTCTATTATTTATCATATTTGCTTTTAGATTGTCGTGGGAAACCATGGCCACCTATGGGGCCAAGGGCCCCTTTTGGTTCGGCAGGAGGACTGAGCATGTTGCACAAAGAGCGGAGGAGCGCAACGTAGCACGGCAGAGATCACACGGGTAGTTTTACCCAGGTTCGGGCTGCCGCAAGGCGTAAAACCCTACTCCTCCTTTGGTGGATTGATGGTGGATGGTGGTGGAAACACAGCGCTCTTGCCCGGCAGGGTTGCCTCGGGGGGAGAGCAGCTACGCGCATATGAGTGTACAGGGGTCCGAATCCTTTCTATGGTTGCCATGGGCCTCCTTTTATAGATTAAGGGGTCACCATAGTGGCAAATTCGTCATTGTGTACTAATTAGATAGCGAACATTGCTATCATATCTACTCTGCAGACAAAGCAGTATGCATTAAATGCGCCACTCAGTGTCACATCATGGCCTACCCGGTACGCCTTGCCGGGCTGTTTGGCCACCTTCTCTCTTGTCTGCATGACATGTTGCAGGACGGGTGTCATCTGGAGGTGATTCCCGTAGGAAATGGCTGCCATGTGGCAAAAGGCAGCCACTTAGTCACTTTGGTGCTTGACACCGCACCGATTGATGACTTGTGTTGCTGTGAGGTGGGGCGGTGAAGCCTTGGCGGGGTGTTTTGCCTTCGTATGCCCGGCAGGCCTGCCGGGCCGGTCTTGAGGCTTGCTTCCGGGGCAACCTTGACCTCGCCAGGCTCTCCTGCCTGGCAAGGGAGGTTTTTCGTCAGCGGTGTCTTGCTTCTTGGCTTGACTTGGTCTTCTCAACCTGCCCTTTGATCCCTCAAAGAGCCTATCTCTTTATCTTGGCCTTGTCTTGGATGATGCAATCTTGATCTTGGGCCTGTGCACGGTCTGGGCAATAGACCTAGGGTTTTTTGCACCGACAGGAGCCCCCGGGCCTGGCCCGAACGCGCTGCCGGGCGTCGTCGGGGTAGGCCCAAACTTGTGCACAGGCGAGGGGGAAATAGCTGCTCGCCCCTTGAGATCTTCTTTGCTTCTTCATTAATCTGAACCCAGGCCAGTTCCCGGTTCTTTCGCCCGTCACGTAACGCCAATTGTGGTGGGGCCACTCTTGTAATGGCCCGTGAATGATTTTAACGCACGGGCGAGTAACTGCCAATTCACTCTCCCCACCACGCCCTTATCCCCGGCCACGTATGCTGCATGCATCGAGCAGGGTAGGTAATGGAGGCGCGTGGTGCGGGGGAGCGTTAAGGCAGGGGCCTGGTCTTCATGGATTGGTGGAGGAGGACGGTGGTTACCCATCGATGGATCAGCCCCCAGCCCCCAGCTTGCCTATAAAAAGGAGGGGCAGGGGGGAAGCGGAAGTGTTCATCCACGCTCCTCTTCTCGTCTTTTTCTTCTTTCTTCTCGCAATGCTGAGAGAAAGAGACTGGGGCCAAGCCTCGGCTCGAGCTTGAGGTTGGCGATGTCGGAAGCTTGTGGAGGGGCTCAGGGAGTGAGCCTGGTCCGGAGTAAAAAGGGGCGCGGCGGATATGCCACCCGCGGCGCGGGAGGCGCCAAGCCTTTCTCTCGTGGGGGCATGTTTGTCCCCTCCCCCTGGGTGCTGAAGTTCTTGGCGGCTCCGGTGTCCACCAGGGGTGCGGCGCTCGGGTTCCTTAGTAATCCCGGTATCGCCCCCCTTGGTGAAGTCAGGGCAAATGTTGAAGACGGCGGCAACTTCCTGCCCGCCAAGGTGGGGAGCGATGCCCCTCGCGCCTCGGACGCCGCTGCCGCCCGCAGCTTCTCCGGGGGAGGCAACGGCTCATGAAGCCAGCGTCCCTCTGGAGCGGTGGTGATGGAGAAAGATCGAGGGAAGACGAAGAAGGTGGGTGGCAGGGCGTCAGGTCGGAGTATGATGGCACCGACGCCTTCATCTCGTATTGCCGACCTGCTGCCTCGTCTTTCCGCTCTTCCCCTCCCTCCCCGGCACTGTCATCACCGGCCTCTTGGTTGCCTGGGAGAGGGCCGCTCTCTTGGTGCCTTCGCCTCCTCCAGCAGTCTTCCAGCTGGGCCTCGGTGGTTCTCCCCGCCGGTGCTTTTTGCTGGAGCTTCTGGTTGGCCCTGGAGGTGGTGACCGAGGCACCGTCGAGCTGCTCCTTCCATCCCCCTCCTTCGCAGCCTCACCACCCTCGATCTTGTCAGGCTGTGCCCGGCAGGTCCTGACAGGGTCGAGTGGGTCGTCTTGCTCAGGCACCCCTTTTGCCCTCCTTCTCTTCCACCGCAGTGCCTAGGAGGAGGTGGACAAGAAAGGGATTACAGGGCACTTATCTTTTTTCAATCTAAAATATGTAGGCACTTGCCAAACTTTAGTTCAAATTATGTAATCTCTTTTATCCATGTTTGTGTCCTGTAAGGTCTGTACTTGTTGATCAGCATATTAATGAAAAAGATAAACCTTGCCGGGCACTTGTGCATGTAACATGTCCATGCAGAGGGAGAATGCCTCTTTACGCTTAAGTAAACAAGTTTGTCCCCGGTAGGCTATCCTGCCGGTACCCTCAAGTTTCTGCTACAGGGCTGGGCCTGCCGAACACAAATCGTGAAGAGGGAGCAACCCCCCGCCAACTTTCTCGCCAAAGGCCATTACAACCTCCCTGACCGAAGCAATGTTTGAGTCAAGGGACGGGAGCACCTAAGTCTTGAAAGCGGCGAGGTTTTCCTATGCACAAGTTTTTACTTACAGAACTCGTATGGATAAGAGAGAGAACTTATCTGTTTGGGCTTGCCGGGGATTGCAATGTAGGCTTGTCTTCTCTTCTCCTTTTTCGGGATCGAATCCTCGGTAGGAGCCTGCAGTTTGATGCAGATGAAAATGATGCCTCATGCGATCTTATCTACATGAACATGCAGTGCTCATGATATGCTTATGCACGAATGCAATTTGTCGGGCCCCCCCAGCGCTTCACTTATTTCTGTATTGCTCAGGTTCTGTGCTTGGCTTTGAACAAGGGGTTACATGCAATAGAGGCAAGGCTTATACAAAAGGGTGCATGCCAGGCAGGGCCCGACAGCCACGCCTTACGGGTAGAACTTGCGGAGATGCTCAATGTTCCATGAGTTTTGCAACTGAATGCCATCTCTGGTCGCCTGACGGACTGCGCCAGGTCTGGTGACTCGTACTACCCGGTAAGGGCCTTCCCACTTTGGCGTCAACTTGTTTGCACCCTTGGTGGACTGAACGCGCCTAAGGACAAGGTCGCCTTCCTCAAAACACCAGGCCCGAACCCTGCGGCTATGATAGTGACACAGAGCTTGCTCTACTTCATCGTCGAGCATCCCGGAGACGGTTCTCCTTGAGTAGCACAGCGTCATCACGCCGGTGCTGATCTTGCGCTACTTCATCGTAGGCAAGCACTGGAGGTGACCCGTAAATGAGTTCCGTGGGGCTAACTGCTTCTGCCCCATAGACTAGGGAGAAGGGAGTCTGCCCGGTAGCTTGATTTGGTGTCATTCTGAGGGACCAAAGAACCACCGGCAGCTCATTGATCCACCGCCTGCCACACTTCTGCAACCTATCAAAAGTTCTCGTCTTGAGTCCTCACAATACTTCAGCGTTCGCCCTCTTAGCTTTCCCGTTGCTCCTTGGATGGGCCACAGAGGCGAATGAGATTTTGCTTCCGAGGGCATGAACGTATTGCATGAAGGCGCGACTCGTGAACTGGGTGCCGTTATCAGTGATGATTCGGGCAGGAACTCCGAAGCGGCACACAAATCCTTTCAAGAACTTGATAGCCGACTGAGCAGTCACCTTTCTCACGGGCTCTACTTCCGGCCACTTTGTAAACTTGTCGATTGCAACGAACAAGAATTCAAAGCCCCCGGCAGCACAGGGGAAAGGGCCGAGGATATCGAGCCCCCAGACCGAAAACGGCCATGACAAAGGGATTGTCTAAAGAGCTTGGGCAGGTAGGTGGATGTTCTTGGAATGGAACTGGCAGGCTTAACACTTGGTGATAAGCTTGACCGCATCTTGGAGGGCTGTGGGCC
Source organism: Thinopyrum elongatum (assembly GCA_011799875.1). Taxonomy (NCBI): domain Eukaryota; kingdom Viridiplantae; phylum Streptophyta; class Magnoliopsida; order Poales; family Poaceae; genus Thinopyrum; species Thinopyrum elongatum. The sequence continues at coordinate 431,510,370 of CM022303.1, forward strand.
AGTAGAATCCTTGCCGGAAAGCTTTCCCAAACAACGCCCTTGATCCAATGTGGGAGCCGCACATACGATTGCGTATCTCCGCCAGTAGTTCCTTTCCTCCTTCCCGGCAAATGCACTTCAATTTCACACCGTTGGGCCTCCTTCTGTATAGCGTGTCATCAATGAACTGATACATACTGGGCCTCTGGGCTACTCTTTAAGATTCTTCTTGCTCTTTGGGAAGTTCTCCAGTTTGGAGGAAATGGACTATGTGCCGTGCCCAAGGCGGAGCCTGTGGCTCGGCAACGAGGACTAACAGCGCCTCCTCATCCGTGAGAGTGCAATCCTCGACCGCGGGGACCGTTAGCTTGGCGGGAGGATGTAGCTCAGCGACCGAAGGGGAGTTGTGCCCGACAAGCTTTCTACCGGGATCCTCGAGAGGTTCTACCGGGAGAGGCTTGCCGGAATCCAGTTTCCTCCTCTTTCTGGCCATTGTTGCCGGGGATACGGAGGGCTGAGTCAGATGGAGAACAAAAGTTCCTGGTTCCACAGGGAGCTTCTACGCAGTGCACTTTGACAAATGATCAGCGATGCTTTTTTCCGCACGGGGTACGTGCTCTGTTTGCAATCTGTCAAAGCGCTCCTCCAACTTTCTCACTTCCTCAATGTATGCCTCCATCAATGGACTTTAGTAATCCTTGTTGACTTGTCTCACCACAAGTTGTGAATCTCCACGAATGATCAGCTTCTTGATCCCCAATTCTGTTGCAATTCTAAGCCCGGCAAGGAGCCCTTCATACTCTGATGTATTGTTGGTAGCTTCCTCCCGGGGAAAATGCATCTGGATGACGTACTTCAGGTGCTCTCCGGTGGGAGCAACGAGAAGCACGCTAGCCCCTGCACCTTGTAGGGAGAAGGCACCATTGAAATACATGATCCATTCTTGGGGCGCTTCCTTGCCGGGGATAACTGTCTCCAATACCTCTTCATCAGGAGTTGGCGTCCATTCTGCAATAAACTCTGCCAATGCTCTGCTCTGAATGATTGATATGCTCTCAAACTTTAAGCCAAAGCTAGATAACTCCAACGCCCACTCCACTATCCTACCGGTAGCCTCAGGGTTTCGGAGTATCCGTTGCTAAGGGAAACGGGTGACAACTGTGATCTCATGGGCTTGGAAGTAGTGGCGCAGTTTCCTTGAGGCCATGACAAGGCCAAAGATCAATTTTTGCACGCCAGAGTACCTGGATCTAGCCCCCTGCAACAGGGAGCTGACAAAGTACACTGGGCGCTGCACCACTTTCTTCTTTGCCGTGACCAGAGAACTGCTTCCGCTGCTTTGCTCTTCTCCATCTTGATCTGCATCTGACCTTGCCGGGGTGTGTTCACTTTCCTCCCCGGAAGGGACATCAGCTGCGTCTGCTGCTCCATCCACTTCCCTCTGCGCCACCATTGCTGTGCTAACCACCTGATTAGTTGCCGCCAAGTATAGCAGCAACGGCTCTTGAGGTTTTGGAGCAACCAAAGTGGGCACAGAGTAAAGGTAGGCCTTCAAATCTTATAGTGCGGCGTCTGCCTCTGGGGTCCATTCCATGGGCCCTGCCTTTTACAAAAGGGACATTTACATCTGTGCCCCTAACTCGAACCCACTACTTAGATTTGCCCCTAATTTTGAAGCATGCTCAAATTTGCCCCTCCGCCGTTAAGTCAGTACTCAGAAATGCCCTTCCGTACAGTACTGTAGCACTTTCCGTCCAATACTGTAGCACTTTCCGTCTGCTACAGTACACATGGGACTCTGACGGTCAAATGCCTTTGACTGGACGGAAGGGCATTTCTGAGTAGTGACTTAACGACAGAGGGGCAAATTTGAGCATGCTTTGAAATTAGGGGCAAATTTGAGTAGGTGGTTCGAGTTAGGGGCAGAAATGCAAATGGCCCTTTACAAAATCTTGAAGAATGGCAAGGCACGCTCGGCAGACTTGTAAATGAACCTGCTAAGCGCGGAAACACATCCAATCAAATGCCTCACGTCCTTGACTGTCTTGGGTGCTTGAATCTGCTCGGTGGCCTTGATCTTGTCGGGGTTGGCCTCTATCCCTCGGTGGGACACAAAGAAGCCAAGTAGCTTGCCGGAAGGAATGCCAAACACACACTTATCTGGATTTAGCTTCAAGTTGATCTTGCGCAGATTAGCAAACGTCTCTTCCAAATCCCGAATGAGGGTTGATCTGTCCTTGGTCTTGACCACAATATCATCCATGTAAGCCTCAATGTTCCTGTGCAACTGTGACTCAAAACCAATCTGGACTGCTCTTGCGAAAGTAGACCCGGCGCTCTTCAACCCGAAAGGCATCCGCACGAAGCAGTATATGCCACATGGGGTGATGAACACGGTCTTCTCTTCGTCTTCCTTGGACATGAAGATCTGATGATATCCAGAGTAGGCATCCAGGAAGGAAAGCAGGTCACACCCGAAGGTGGAATCCACAATCTGGTCGATGCGCGGCAAGGGAAATGGGTTCTTCGGGCATGCCTTGTTCAGATCCGTAAAATCTATGCACAGCCTCCACTTCCCATTAGCCTTGCGTACTACCACTGGATTTGCTAACCACATTGGATGCAACACTCCTCTAACCAGACCAGCTGCCTCAAGTTTCTTGATCTCCTCGGCAATAAACTGCTGCCGCTCCAAAGCTTGCTTTCGGACCTTCTGCTTGACGGGCCGGCATGTGGGCAGACAGCAAGGTGGTGCTCGATTACCTCCCTGGGAACACCGGGGATGTCAGATGGTTGCCAGGAAAACACATCGACATTCGCCCATAGGAAGGCAACGAGCGCGCTTTCCTATTTGTCATCAAGGGTGGCGCTGATAGTGAAAGTACCACCAGCGCCAGCCAGCCCTGCCGGGACCTATTTCACAGCGGGTGCAGAAACCTTGGATCTCTTGCTACTGGAACTCTCCGGCGAGTCATCAACAGGCGCAGTATACCCCAAAGAGGCACGCTTCCCAGATTCCTTGCCGGCGTCCTTGTTAGCCTTCTTCTTTCCATTACTTCCCTTGGCGGGGATTGCAGCTTCAGTGGCCTCTGCCGCGACTGCATCCCGGTACATCTTGTCCACGCAAATAATTGTGTCCTTCTCGTCTGATGGAATGGAAATAATGCCCACCGGCCCTGGCATCTTCAAGGTGTTGTAGGCATAGTGGGATGCCGCCATGAACTTGGCCAAAGCTGGGCGACCAAGGATTCCATTGTATGGCAGGGGGAGGTCAACCACATCAAACACGATCTTCTTAGTCCGGTAATTCAACTCTCCCCCAAATGTCACTGGTAACGTGATTTCCCCCTTAGGACGACTCCTGCCGGGGTTGATCCCTTGAAACGTACCAGTAACCTTGAGCTCTTCTTCTGCTATCTGGAGTTTGCTGATGACCTTTGAAGAAATCAGATTCAACCAGGCCCCGCCGTCAACCAGCATCTTTGTGACTTTGAGGTTGCGGATTGTTGGTGATACAAACAACGGCAAGCACCCCACCGCGGTGGTGCGGTCAGGGTGGTCCTCTTCGTCGAAGATGATGGGAGTGCGGGACCATTTGAGCGGCCTTCGAGAGTCTGCCGCTGGCTTCACGGCATTGACTTCACGCGCCCACCATTTAAGTTGGCGGTGGGAGGAGTGCAAAGATGCACCCCCGTCAATGCACAGGGCGTCAGTGGCTTTCTGGAATTCCTACTCGCTGGTTTCCTCTTCATCTCCTCCATCACTCTCATCGTTGCAATCCTCCTTCTCACGGCCTCTGGCGGGTTTCCCTTGAATCCGAGGAGCCTTGCCGGGGTGGCTTGCTCCACCACCCCGGCCCTTTCCGCCAGCGCCATTCTGACCTTTCTCTCTATCTCGCTTCTCATATTCAGCCCTCTGCTTCTTGACAAGCTGCTCAATCTGATGACACTCCTGAAGATCGTGGCCCTTGGTCCGATGGATCTTGCAATACGGGCCATCGCCTTTCCCAGCCTTCTCGGCAGCCGCGACTTCCCGGCAGTCAGTGCACATGGTAACCTCCTTGCCGGGTATCTCAGCCTTGGCTTTCTTGCTGGTACTAGGCATGCCCGATCCCTCAACGGTCATCACTGCCTTATCCTTGCGCCTTTTGTTGCGCTTCTTGTTCTTCTTCTTTTGACTGGTGGCCTCATCATCATTCTCTGAATCGATGTCGACGCCATCCTCTTCTCCGGGGAGCTTCCTCCCTTCCTCTATTCGAGCACACTTATCCACCAAAGTGTAAAGCTCCTTCACAGTCTTGGGTAATCGAACGTTCATCTTAGAACGTATCCGACAATTGCGCACGTTGGACTGGAACGCAACTATCACAGCTGCCGGGTGGATGTCTAGAATACTCCTGTGAACTCTGCTGAATCTCTGCATGTATTTCCGCAGACTCTCGCCTTCTTTCTGCGGAAGAAGCTGCAAGTCGCTGGGCCGCCCTGGTTCTTGATGGCCGCCCGTGAAGGCTCCAACGAACTCATGGCACAGGTCAGCCCAAATCGAAATGGAGTTCTCCGGCAGGTGCATCAGCCAAGACCTCACATTTGGCTTGAGGGCCAAAGGGAAGTAGTTGGCGAATACCTTCTCATCTCTTCCCTCGACAGCTTGAACATCGATGGTGTAGATGCTCAAGAACTCTGCCGGGTTCAGTCTTCCGTCATACTTCTCTGGTATCTCTGGCTTGAACGTGCGAGTGGATGGCCAACGGACTTGCCGCAGCTCGCGGGTGAAGGCTGGGCACCCAGCCTCAAAAGGTAGGTACCCACCGTCAGCTAGTGCGGGCTCGTCGACGTCAGGGCCATCGCGCCTGTCGGACCGGCGGTGGGCGTCACGGTGTCGCTCGGTGTTGACACGTGCGCCTTCCCTCTGCCTGTCCCCCAGGACTCGCCGTGGGCCTTTACACGCTCGAGGGTTGGACAAAGCCATCGAGACATCGTCAGGTTCTTGGTTGCGAGGCTCCCGCGCCGGCTGCCGCGGAGGGGACTGCACCGTAGGAGTGGCCCCATCTGCACGGCCAGCAGCGTGGGCCATTGTCGCTGCCTGGGGAGGCTATGGTGGGCCAGCCTGCTGTGATCCTCCCGCCTCGACGAAGGCAATTAGACTCTGAATGGTGGCTCTCCACTCATCCATCTGATCGGCTGCCGGCGGAAATTTCAACAGCAGCTGAGCCCGCGCCATGGCCTCCGAAGCGGTGCTTGGCATGGATGTCGATGAAGACCGTAACATCGCCCGGCTCCTGACGGTTCCGGTAGTGGTCGTGCCATGCTCTCGTCGTCGTGAGCCAGCCACCTGGATGGCGTGTGGACGAGGTGGAGGCACTTGAGGGCCAGCGGCTCCATTTGGCGTAGTGGCTGGGTCGGCTCATTCCGGGGGTGGCGTATGTTCTACGGCCGCTCCCGCGGCGGGAGCGGTCGGGGAGTTGTGATTCCCCCCAGAGCGAGTACCCCCGCTGCAGCTGTGCCCCTCGGCCGGACGGGGAGGTGCAGATGGAATGATCTCTCCTCCTGTACCTCGTGGGGCATGGCCGCTGGGATGTAGTTGGTGATGTCCTTCTCCGGTGCCTCCTGCTCCTCTTCGGCCGCAGGGGAGGTGGTAACGACGCCGCCCGCGCCGACCACGTCCCCCGCAGTGTCCGCACTTCCAGGCATCCCCGTAGCCCCCGCAGCATCGACGGGCGTGTGCGGCGGGGCCTTCGAGGTGGATGGATGAGCTGCGGCGCCGGACTTCTTCTTGGGCGCCATGGACGATGGAGCAGTTGATGAAGAAGATGGCGGTGAAGATGACGCGCTACGTACACTTCTCGGGTTTGCGCAAGCGCTTCCCCCTACCTGGCGCGCCAAAGATGTTGTGGGAAACCATGGCCACCTATGGGGCCAAGGGCCCATTTTGGTTCAGCATGGGGACTAAGCACATTGCACAAAGAGCGAAGGAGCGCAGCATAGCGCGGCAGAGATCACACGGGCAGTTTTACCCAGGTTCGGGCCGTCGTGAGGCGTAAAACCCTACTCCTGCTTTGGTGGATTGATGGTGGATGGTGGTGGAAACGCAGTGCTCTTGCCCAGCAAGGTTGCCTCGGGGCGAGAGCAGCTACGCGCGTATGAGTGTACAGGTGTCCGAATCCTTTCTATGGTTGCCATGGGCCTCCTTTTATAGATTAAGGGGTCACCACAGTGGCAAATCCATCATTGTGTACTAATTAGATAGCGAACAGTGCTATCATATCTACTCTGCAGACAGAGCAGTACGCATTAAATGCGCCACTCAGTGTCACATCATGGCCTGCCCGGTACGCCTTGCCGGGCTATTTGGCCACCTTCTCTCTTGTCTGCATGACACGTCGCAGGACGGGTGTCATCTGGAGGTGATTCCCGTAGGAAATGGCTGCCATGTGGCAAAAGGCAGCCACTTAGTCACTTTGGTGCTTGACACCGCACCGATTGATGACTTGCGTCGCTGTGAGGTGGGGCGGTGAAGCCTTGGCGGGGTGTTTTGCCTTCGTATGCCCTGGCAGGCCTGCCGGGGCGGTCTTGAGGCTTGCTTCCGGGGCAACCTTGACCTCGCCAGGCTCTCCTGCCCGGCAAGGGAGGTTTTCCCTTAGCGGTGTCTTGCTTCTTGGCTTGACTTGGTCTTCTCAACCTGCCCTTTGATCCCTCAAAGATCCTATCTCTTTATCTTGGCCTTGTCTTGGATGTTGCAATCTTGATCTTGGGCCTGTGCACGGTCTGGGCAACAGACCCAGGGTTTGTTGCACCGACATAGATCTATTTTTATTCGGTTTTATTTTCAGATCTATTATTCCAAAAACCCAAAAATACCTTGCTGCACTTTTTTATTACTTATTTTATTTTGCGTTTTATCGAGATCTATTTATCCAATCTACACAAATTTTATCCCGTCAACTTGACAATTTCTGGCGCCGTTACCCGAAGAGGGATTAACAATCCCTCATAAGCGTCGGGTTGCAAGTATTTGTTCTTTGTGTGCAGGTACCGTTTACATAGTGTTGTTTGGTTCTCCTACTGGATTGATACCCTGGTTTCATAACTGAGGGAAATACGTACCTACCGTAGCTGTACTGCATCATCCCTTCCTCTTTGGGTAAATACCGACGTAATTCAAGCGACATCAAAAGGAATTTATGGCGCCGTTGTCGGGGAGACATCATCAACATCTATCAGGTTCCTAATCACAAATCTCATCTCCTTGCAATTTACATTATTTGCCATTTGCCTCTCATTTTCATCTCCCCCACTTCACAAAAATTTGCCGTTTTACTCGCCCTCTTTTTCATTCGCCGTTTTCTCGTTAGATCTCTTATTTTCTTGAACTTGTCATCATGAGTGATTTTGGTATGGCAGAAACAGATGATGGACTAACTCCTAAAATTGGACGATCTGGCAATCTGGATGCTAAAACTTTTGTCTTGGGGCAAGGGAACTGTTAGGGCATTTCCCATCTTTATGTTTTGGGTGATGATGACAACTCTCCTTGTGATCTAATCATGTGCCAAGTTCTTCAGGTACTCTATGATTAGGTACAAGTTGGTTAGGCATTCCTTCTGGACGGAAAAGATCGAAGACGGGGTTTTCTGCGTGTTTATTTCTTTGTTCATAGGAAACCCGTACTATTAAGAGGGAATCCACATTGGAAGGTATTGGGTGAATCAATGCATGTACACACTTCTCTTCACCCACCATTCCCTTTCGTTTGAGTAGAGAGAGGTCCCCTGTTCCCTTCTGAACCAGTGTTTTCACCTCCTAGCGGTTGTACCGCCCACCAGGGCGGTTGTACCACCTGCCCTGTTATACCGGCTCAACCACCACCCAGGGGTGATACCCTAGGGTTGCACCTCCCAGGTACATGCCCAGCGGTTGTACCACTGCCCTCGGGCGGTGGTACCACCTCTGCTCTGGGAAAACCCAGGGGTTGCTTCACGAGCGGTTGTACCGGCCAGGTACCGCCCAACCACCGGATTGGCTTCTGTGATGGGGCGGTCCTTGGGCGGTGGTGGCCCAGTTGTCCCAGTTATGCTCTGCTAACCGGTACTACCGGTGTCCGGAGCAGTTTTACCGCTCAGGACTTAGCCACCTCCGGTTCTAGGGCCAGGCGGTAGTTACGGTGCAACTACCGCTCGGCCACCGCCCATAGGGGTGACTCCCTTTTTTTTGGCGGTTGTTGAGCGGTAGGCGAGCGGTTGGTCCGGTTACTCTTTGTTAACCGGTACTAGCGCTCATGCAACCGGTTGTACCACTTGCTAGGGTTTCTACAGCTTACCCGTGAATCCCGATTGTACCGGGGTCATGAGCAGTTGTACCACTGCAGTGTAAAACTGCTGTAACGGTTGGAAAATGGGGTGACTATATAAAGGGGGTTTCTTCCACCTACCTCCTTACCTCTTGCCTCTCTCTCTCCTCCATTAATGCCCTTCAAGCTTTCTTGCCCGATCTCTCTGTCTAGCCACTCAAACTCGTTGATTTGCTAGGGATTGAAGGAGGAGACCTAGATCTACACTTCCACCAAAGGAAAATTGATTCCCCCATACTTTCTTGTGTGGATTTTGTTACTCTTGGGTGTTTGAGCACTCTAGACGGTTGAGGTCACCTCGGAGCCACATTCCATTGTGGTGAAGCTCCGTGGTTTCGTTGGGAGCCTCCAATTCGGTTGTGGAGAGAGCCCCAACCTTGTTTGTAAAGGTTCGGTTGTCGCCTTCAAGGGCAGCACTAGTGGAATCACAGCATCTCGCATTGTGTGAGGAAGTGAGGAGAATATGGTGGCCCTAGTGGCTTCTTGGGGAGCATTTTGCCTCCACACTGCTCCAACGGAGACGCACTTCCCCTCAAAGGGAAGGAACTTCGGTAACACATCCTCGTCTTCACCGGCTCAACTTGTGGTTATCTCTTACCTTTACTTTGGGCAAGCTTTACTTGTGTTGTATTCTTGCTTGCTCTTGTTGTTGTTGTTATTTGCATTATATAGGTTGCTCACCTAGTTGCACATCTAGACAACCTATTTGTTGCTAAACCTAAGTTGTGAAGAAAAGCTAAAAATTGATAGTTGCCTATTCACCCCCCTCTAGTCAACCATATCGATCCTTTCAATTAGTATCAGATCCTCGTCTCTTTATTAAGGGTTTCATCACCCGAAGAGTATGGTTGACACCGGGGAGGAAGTGCTCGAGGCCGTGGAGTTGACTTCGATCACACGAGATGAGTTAAATGAAGCTATGGCTTCACTTAAGACGTCTATGACGACCGAAGTCAAATCCATGCTTAAAGAATTGCTTGAGGGATGAAAGCTTCTCCCGATCCTTTGCTTGTGGTTAATCCCACTGCATCGGAGTCGGAGGCCAATTCCGCTAAGGAAGCGGCTAAAGGTACTCATGTTTCTTCCCCTCACGACAAGAATGGGACGGGAACCTTTGCCTCGGTTCCCCCTCCCCCGGTCTATGGAGGACCGGTCCCTACACCTCGCATTAATAATCATGGTCCTCCTCCCAACCTTGTTAAAGGTGATTTTGCTAATTGGGTCTTTCGCATCAAGTCTCATTTGAATCATAGCTCAACAAACCTTTGGAGAATCATTGAGCAAGGCTTCTACCCACATGACCCAAACAACTTCACCCCAAGATAAGAAGTGGACAATCAATACAATCACTCCGCTTTATTCATCCTTCAAGATGCGGTCCCACCTGAAGATCTATCCCACTTATGTCCCATCACTCATGCAAAGGATTGTTGGGAACACATTGTATCTATGTACAAGGGGAGCTCAAGCATCCAACAGTCCAACTTTGATGTGGTCCTTGATGAGGCTGATGAATTCGTGATGCTGGAAGATGAGGATCCGCATGATCTCTACTCGAGGGTGTCAACTCTTGCGGTTGCTCTCCAAGACCATGGGAGCAAGGATACAGATGACACTTGGATCAAGCGCAAGTTTCTCAAGGCCATCATGCCATTCAAGAAGGCCATGTCTTCCGTGATTCGTCAAAGGCCGGACTTTCACACCTTAACCTCAAGTGAAGTGTTGGATGAGTTTATTGCCATGAACATCATGAAGAAGACCGCCAACAATGCTCTTGCTCATGTTCGGGCAAAGAAAAGCTCAACCCCCCTTGCTTTGAAGGCCAATGCCATTCTGGAAGAAGAAGAAGAGGAGTGTTGCCCCGAGGACACCAAATATGCTTACCATGAGCACATGGCTCTTGCGTCAAAGCATTTTTGGAGCAACAAGAGGAACTCAAGGCCCAACTTCACCAAGAACAACTCAAGTGGGTCAAAGAATAAGCAATGAGTAAGGACTTTCTACAATTGTGGCAATGTGAGTCACTTTGTGGCGGAGTGCCCTTATGAGAAGAGGGAAGACAATGGTGGCAAACTCATTCGCAAATACAAAGCCAAGTCTTTCCCTAGCAAGAACAACTTCACCAAGAAGACTCCTCCAAAGGGCTTGGTGGCACATGAAGAGTACCCCTCCAATGATGATTAGGAAGATACAAGTGGAGAAGGAATGGCAATGGCAACCATTGCCATTGCTACATCTTCCCCCTCCAAGGTGTCTCTCTTCGGCGCCCCCAACGAAAACACCGTTGCCAAGTGTCTCATGTCCAAAGGTATCAACAAGGTAACTCCTAACATCAAAACCACCATCATTACTACTCCTTCATTGTTAGATTGTGTTGATGATAGTGAGGTGGAGAAAGTTGATGAGAATGAGTTCACCAAGTTCATGAGCAAGCTCAAGGGTGAATCCAAAAAGCACTTTGTTGCTCTCTTGGAACAACTTGGTGAGGCCAATGATATCATTGAGTCGCATGAGGATGCTATCTCCAAGTTGGAGGGGCATAGTCGTGACTATGCCGATGAGATTGTGGATCTTTCCATTGCTCTAGAGGAAGAGTGAGATCTTCGTTTGACTCTTGAGGAGTCACACAATGTTGATCATGCTAAATTGCAAAAAGATCCTGATCATGCTATTGTTCTTACTCGTGTGCTTAAATCCGAGAAAGCCGCACTTGGGGTTAGCCATGATAGACTCAAAGAAGAACTTGATACACTTGACAAGGCTCACAAGGTCTTGAAGGGTGTTCATGCTTCTCTCAAAGAGTCTCATGATCAACTCCAAGTGAAGCTAACCAAGGAGATTTCCACATGTCCTCCCTTCGTTCTAATTGATAATACCCATGCTACTAATCCTTGTTGTGAGCATGTGCATCTTGTGGAGGAAAATGCCAAGTTGAAAGAGCAACTTGAGAATGGCCTTGTGACTTGCATACAAGGCGAGAAGAACCTCAATGACCTTTTGAGCAATCAAAAGGAAGTTGTAGGGAAGGAAGGACTTGGGTTTGTACCCAAGTCAAAGAAGAAGAAGAAGAAGAACAAGACCAAGCTACCTCTCCCGCTCAAGGAAACTTTTGTCAAGGCGGGTGAGGGTACTCATGAGAATAAGAAGAACACAGAAATGGGTGGTAATGCCAAGAAGGGCAAAACCGCCTCTATCAACAAAGCCGGCGACTTTAACCCCTCTTATGTTCTATGTCGTGCTAGTGATGGACATGTTTATGCTAAATTCATTAGTTCTTATTATGAGTACATTGAATGGTCTATTTGGGTTCCTAAGACCCTTGTTACTAACCTCAAAGGACCCATTCAAGAATGGGTACCTAAATCCAAGCATTGATCTTTTGCAGGAGTTTGCTTTCGGTGGGGTGTCATGGTTGCTCGATAGTGGAGCGACAAATCATATGACCGGGAGCAAGGACTTGGCGATGGATGTGCATCCAATTCCATCTATGCCCACCCATGTCCAATTCGGTGATGCTTCAACTTCTAAGGTATTGGGACTTGGCAAGGTGGTCATCTCTCAAGATTTATCTATTGAGAAGGTCATGCTTGTTGAGTCCCTTGCATATATACAATTTGCTTTCCGTTCGTTAACTTGCACTCATGGGCTTTGCAACATTCTTTGATCTTGATACCGTGGCCCTTTTGTGGAGCAAGACTCATAAAGTAGCCTTTGTTGGGCATGTCGAGGACGGTCTCTATGTGGTGAACTTTTCGGAGCGACCCACTAAGACTGCGACTTGCCTAATGGCTAAAGTTGATGTGGGTTGGCTTTGGCATTGCCAACTAGCCCATGTTAATATGAGATCTTTGCAAAGTCTCCTCAAAGGGGATCATGTCCGTGGACTAACAAACATGTGTTTTGCCAACTACCGTGCTTGCAGTGCTTGTATCAAAGGAAAGCTTCATGAAACGTCTCACCAACCCTCAACTATTATCTACTCAAAGAGGCCCTTGGAGCTCCTTCACATGGATCTCTTTGGTCCTCCATCCTTTGATAGTCTTGGTGGAAGAAAGTATTGCTTGGCAATTGTGGATGACTACTCAAGATACACATGGGTGTACTTCTTCAAGAGGAAGAGTGAGACTCAACAAACTGTCATCAACTTTGCAAATGAAGCTCAACGTCAACATGAAGCAAAGATTTTGATGATTAGAAGTGACAACAGCACCGTGTTCAAGAACTACACCTTGGATGAGTTTCTTAGTGACAAGGGGATCAAGCACCAATATGCCACACCCTATACCCCTCAACAAAATGGTGTGGCGGAAATGAAGAACCGGACGTTGATGGACGCGACAAGGACCATGATGGCGGAGTTCAAATCTCCGTACAACTTTTGGGTCGAAGCCATCAACATCGCATGTCTTGCATCAATAGGCTCTACCTCCACAAAGGCTTGAACAAGACTCCATATGAGATTCTTACCGGCAACAAGCCCAACCTCAAGTACTTCCGGGTGTTCGGTTGTAAGTGTTTTATTCTCAAGAAAGGTGTTCGTTTGTCTAAATTTGAACCTAGAGCTCAAGAGGGCATATTTGTTGGTTATGCTACAAACTCTCATGCTTACCGTGTCCTCAACAAGTCCACCGGACTCATTGAGGAGATGTGTAACATGGAGTTTGATGAGAATAACGGCTCCCAAGTGGAGCAAAGTGGTCTTTGTGATGTAGGTGATGAAATTCCTCCCCAAGCCATAAGAAGAATGGGGATTGGTCAAATACTCCCCATTGAGGAACCCCTTGTGGCCAAAGGAGAAGGACAATGCTCTACTCAAGTGGAGCCATCACCTACGCTAGACCCACACGCTTCCGAAGAACAAAGTGAAGGCCCTCAATCCTATGAGCAAGACCATGGGCAAGATCAACCCCGTGGAGATGGTGATGCACCAAATGATGCCCAAGACCAAGTTCATGCCTCTGAGCTCACTCAAGATCAAGAGCAAGCTCAAGACGGTGCTCATGATCAAGAGCAAGCTCAAGATCAAGAGCAAACTCAAGACGGTGCTCAAGATGATCCTCAAATGCCCATCGAGGAAATTTTGGAGCGTCGTGCCGCCAAGGTGGCTTCCAAGCTCGAACGTCAACAACATGTCATGGAAAATGTGCTTGGAAGCTTGAGAAAAGGGGTAACTACTCGTAAACAATTGTCAAACTTTTGTGAGCATCACACGTTTGTTTCGTGTGTTGAACCCCAAAAGGTACATGAGGCGCTCGTTGATGAGGATTGGCTTGAAGCCATGCATGATGAACTCAATAAGTTCGACCGCAATCAAGTGTGGGAATTATTGCCAAGACCAACGGAGGAACACAATGTCATTGGGACCAAATGGATCTTCAAGAACAAGCAAGATGCGAACAGTGTGGTTGTTCAAAACAAGGCAATATTGGTGGCACAAGGCTACTCCCAAGTTGAGGGTATCGACTACGGTGAAACCTTTGCCCCCGTTGCACGTCTTGAATCTATTCACATGTTGCTTGCATATGCATCTCATCATGATTTTAAATTGCAACAAATGGATGTAAAAAGTGCATTTCTAAATGGTCCTTTGAATGAGTTGGTGTATGTCAAACAACCTCCGGGATTTGAGGATCCCAAGCTCCCCAATCATGTATACAAACTCAAGAAGGCGCTCTATGGCCTTAAACAAGCCCCACGTACATGGTATGAGCACCTTACCGAGTTGTTGCAAGATCGTGGGTTTGAAATTGGGAAAATCGATCCCACTCTTTTTACTAAGAGGGTCAAAGGGGACTTGTTCATATGCCAACTATATGTTGATGATATTATTTTTGGTTCTCCTAACAAATCTTTCAATGATGAGTTTGCCACACTAATGACCGAGAAGTTTGATATGTCTATGATGGGAGAGTTGAAGTTCTTTCTTGGGTTCAAAGTCAAGCAAAGAAGAGAAGGAACATTCATCAACCAAGCCAAGTATACCCAAGACATGCTCAAGAGATTCAAGCTAGATGATGTCAAGCTGGTCAAGTTTCCCATGCCCACCAAATGCAAGCTTGACAGTGATCCCAATGGTAAAGCGGTGGATCAAAAGGTATATCACTCCATGATTGGATCCTTGCTTTACCTTTGTGCATCTAGACCGGATATCATGTTGATTGTGGGAATTTGTGCACAATTTCAAGTTGCACCTAAGGAAAGCCACTATGTGGCGGTCAAGCGAATCTTTCGATATTTGGCTCATACCCCAAAGTTTGGCTTATGGTACCCCAAAGGAGCAAGCTTTGATCTCATGGGTTACTCAGACTCAGATTGGTCGGGAGATTGTGTGGAGAGGAAGTCAACTTCCGGAGGGTGCCAACTCCTTGGCCGCTCTTTGGTGAGTTGGTCTTCGAAGAAACAAAATTGCGTATCTCTCTCGTCCACCGAGGCCAAATATGTAGCAGCCGCAAGTTGTTGTGCACAATTGCTATGGATGAGACAAACTTTAAAGGATTACGGTGTCACATGTGACAAAATGCCTCTTCTATGTGACAAGGAAAGTGCTATCAAGATCTCTCACAATCTGGTGCAACATAGCAAGACGAAGCATATTGAGATTCGTCATCATTTCATTCAGGATCACATCAAGGGTGGAGATATTGAGATCATCTACATCAACACTCAAGAGAAACTAGCGGATATTTTCATGAAGCCTCTAGATGAAGCAAGATTTCGCGAGTTAAGGCATGAGCTAAATATCATTGATTCGAGCAATGTGGCTTGAGTCTAGGCACACCCCACCACACTCATCATTATATCTTGCTCTAGATGTAGGCATGGACATAGGGGGAGTGTTGTTCTCTCAATGAACTCTCCCTCCTCCCATTATGCATAAATTGATCAAGTCTTTCACATTAGCCATTTTTATGGTACCTGTGCTTCAAAGATGAGTTTTGGTCATGGGCCCAAGGTTAAAATCTTCGCAGTGCCATACCTATGGACTCAAACATAGGTGGCTTCGGCCACCGCCCCTTTTCTCCATAAAAGGGTTGGTTTCTTTGGATCTTGTTCGCTCTTGCTAGATCTTTTAGGTCCTAGGTGTTGTGACCTCCAAGTAGTGGTTTTCCTTGTTTGCTTCTTGCACTCATGGAGGTTACCTCACCCTATTCCAGTGACTTGTTTCCATCCCAAGCCTCTCCTCCCATTAAACCATCTTCTCCAATTGCACACAAGTTGATCATGGTGTGGGTGACGTTGACTGGGCGGAACAACCGGTGCCTGTGGCGGTTCAACCGCTCGGACACTTGGTTGTATCGGCCCAGGAGTACCACCAGGATGGCCTGTGCGATTCTACTGCCGGCTCCTCTGGCTGTGCTCCGGGCCGGTACTACCACTCGGTTCCAGGCGGTACTACCGCTGCCTTAGGGCATCGGAAGTACCGCCCGCAACCACTGGTATGTCCCGGGGGCGGTACAACCGCTCTTCAGAGCGGTACAACCGCTTCGCGGTCTATGGGTATTTAAAGGGACCGGGCCGAAGGGGTATCTTCTTTATCCCCTCGTGCCCGTTCCCCTCGCTTGCCCTAGCCGCCAGTCGCCGCCGCCCTAGCCCCGGAGTGCTCTCCGACGCTCCGGATCCGTGGGCCCTCCTTGGATCGGCTCCATGGAGGCCCCCTCCCTCCCGATCTCTTCCCATGGATACCGGTAATGCCCCACTTCCTTTTTCTAGGGTTTCATTCCTTGATTACTTCTCCTTAGGGCATTGCTTGATATTCCGCGTTTGTTGTTCAAACTATTGGGTGGAAGAGATCTATATATGCTCCTGCTATTATTTCGGAATCCTTAGAACTTAGAATATTGCTAGGTTGATTCAAATCCCGTAGGTATTTGTTCTCAATTTGGTGGTACTGCTTGCTTCTAGTGGTTCTACCGCCCTTATGGGCAGAATAACTGCTTGAGCGGTTCCACCGGTTGAAGAACCGGTACAACCGGGATTCCTGAACCAAGTGGCACTGTTTTACATTCTCTGATTCACAAGCAATGTATTCTTTTGATCTTGTGTGCAATCCTCTCATCTTTGCTGGGTCTCTTGTGTGCTTCCCGTGTATGTTTGCAGGTGGCTCTGGTTCTCGTTCTGCCCCTCGTACCAGGACCAAGAAGCGAGCTCGAAGATGCAAGCACCCTGCTGAGTCTGAAGAGGAAGAGGAGGTTGTGGTTCCCACTAAACCCACCCGCCGTGAAAAGTCTGCTGCTGCCAAGCAAAAGGTTGCTCTTCCTATGCATAAGTGGAAGGCCGAGGACTGGGAAGCCTTCCGGAAGAGGAATCCATATGAGGTGCCAGCTGAGGCCCGTTGGACCACCGTTCAGTTTTGGAATGAGATGCAAGTGAGGATTGTCCATGAGCTGTTCGAGCACCACAAGAATAGGTATACCAAGCAGTGGACCATTGATCTTGATCACTGGAGGAATAACTTGGAGTACTTTGGAGAGGCTCTGGCTCTCCGTGAGGAGTTTGATTTGGTCAAGCTCATGTCTATCAACTGTGACTTCGATGTTCAGCTTATCCATCAGTTTTATGCAATTGTTCATTTTGGTGAAGATGATGCTCGCACTCTCTCATTCATGTGCCATGATGAGTTCTTTCAAGTGCCCTGGAGAGCTTTCTGCAATGCTCTTGGCTATGATGATACCAGTCTCAATGGGAATGGTGGCATTCGTCCTCACGACCATCCCCACTCTATGCCTAAGGAGAAGCTAGCTCCTCTGTACATTCGTGGGCGAGGCATTATTGGTGAGTCCAAGGATCTTGAGAAGGTTTATGATATCATGCATCGTGTGTTTCGCAATGTGCTTCTCCCCAAGGTTGGAAATCAGGATGAGATTTATGGGTATCTAGTTGACTTGCTGGTTGCTATGAAGACTAAAGTGGGATCTGGTGCTACGTTTGATGTGTCCAAGTGGCTTTGGGAGGAGATGTACAACATGGTCATCTACAGAAAGGTTCCCATTTATGCACCATTTGTCATGTGCTTTCTGAATTCAGTTTGGGCTGTTCGCCGTCCTGGAGAGCTTCTCACTTCGCCAGATAACCTCACCGTGCATGAGGTCAAGCAGCTTAAGAAGAAGAAGCATGCCGAGCCCCGCTTTCCTGCTGATGATCCCGAGGATGTCTATGCCACTTCAGATGATGATGATTTCGAGATGGAGCCTGGTGCCAAGCCTTCCTGGGTGACCAAGCTCACAGCCAAAGTGAATAAGACATTTTGCCTTCAGTCTCACATTCAGAAGAAGATGTATGAAGCACATGTTAATGAGAAGCATGCTCGTCGCCGTAAGATTGCCATGATGAAGCATCTCAACATGTTTGTGCAGAGTGCATCCGAGAAGAGCATCACTCCAGAGGACAAGTGGATTTCTGTGCATAGCACCTGGACTGATGATGAGGCTGAGGCCTCTGGCCATCCTGCTACCTCCGCTTCAGTTGCTGTTGATGATATCATGGAGGACGATGAGGAGTCTGAAGATCGTGATTCTGATGAGACGGAGGGGTCAGACGAGATCTACTGAGCTCTGGGGCGTTAGCATCGCTCTTTTCCTTTTTGGTGTCTTGATGCCAAAGGGGGAGAGAGGTCTACTAGGTCTCAGGATTTGCATGGGTTGGTTATTTGCTTCGTGTTGAGAGTTGAACTTGGTCTTCCATTTGCTTTCTTTCAGTATGTGAACCTGGTGGTGTGAGACTTTTGCATGGTGTGAGACATGCGCTATTATCTATCCTATATGCTATTGTCTATCCTATATGCTTATTTGTAGTATGCTTATTGTCTATCCTATTTGCTTGTTCGTAGTGGTTGGTCTATAAAATCTAGGGGAAGCTTTTATCCTAATGTTTGACTTTGCATTCCAAAAGCAAATCCAAATAGTGCACACATCTAGGGGGAGCCCGTCTACATTTTCTAGACCTTCTATGCAAATCTTGTGGTTGTCATCATCCACCAAAAAGGGGGAGATTGTTAGGGCATTTCCCATCTTTATGTTTTGGGTGATGATGACAAATCTCCTTGTGATCTAATCGTGTGCCAAGTTCTTCGGGTACTCTATGATTAGGTACAAGTTGGTTAGGCATTCCCTCTGGACGGAAAAGATCGAAGACGGGGTTTTCTGCGTGTTTATTTCTTTGGTCGTAGGAAACCCGTACTATTAAGAGGGAATCCACATCGGAAGGTATTGGGTGAATCAATGCACATACACACTTCTCTTCACCCACCATTCCCTTCCGTTTGAGTAGAGAGAGGTCCCCTGTTCCCTTCTAAACCAGTGTTTTCACCTCCTAGCGGTTGTACCGCCCACCAGGGCGGTTGTACCGCCTGCCCTATTATCACTACAAAAAAATACACTTCCGTGATGATACGTGTTTGTCACAGTAGGTCACGTTTTCTATCATGCATGTACATCCATGACAATTTTATGACAGAATGAAGATAGTCATACCTGTGCTGTCATAGAAGTGTTCCATGACAATACCAAAATTATCATCACGGAAGTGTCAACTTCCATGACGATAAATGGCGCATCATGGAAGTGCTTTCGTCAAGGGTAACCGACACATGGCATCCACCGTAACGGGTCTCCATTAAGCTATCAGGTTCCGGTTTGGATCCGATAACCCGTTAACAGCCCGGACCAATGGGAATTTTCCACGTGTAAAATTCTCAATGGCCAGAGGAACCACGTGTCAGCTCAGCGTTGGGACAGATGTCATCCACTCATTGGATGGGAGGCGCCTATGATAGGTCGACACGTGGCACAGCCCAATAGAGACCCATTCAGCTGAAAAGGCCGGCTCGTTTGACTTGGTCAAAAGGTAGCGGGCCGGCCCACGGAGAGCCTGTTAACGGCCTATTCGCATATAGCCCATTTACAGCCCGCTAACTCATGGCCCGTTATGGCCTATCCGAATTGGGCCCAGTAGCATCATCTGGGCCGTCCAATATGATTCCAGCCCGTTGTAACTTCCGACCCATGTATGGCCCATGATGTCTTTCGGCCCATACGAGGCCCTTTGTAACTCTGGGCCGATTGGCC
Organism: Thinopyrum elongatum; assembly: GCA_011799875.1. Classification (NCBI taxonomy): domain Eukaryota; kingdom Viridiplantae; phylum Streptophyta; class Magnoliopsida; order Poales; family Poaceae; genus Thinopyrum; species Thinopyrum elongatum. The sequence goes on from CM022303.1 coordinate 431,529,758, forward strand.
CGTGGTGAAAATGGCCCACGATGAACAGTGTATCACTTTACACCCATTAATGGCCCATTATTTAGTTGGGCCATTTCCAGCCCGTGTTACCTTTCAGCCTTCTAAGGGATCATTTTCAACATTCGGTTACTTACGGTCCGTTACTCGCCTGTTCTGCTTGTGGGCCAAATTCAGCCCGTGGTTACAGTCGGCCCGTTTGTGGCCCCTTAACCCGTTGGGCTGTTTTCATAGCAGCATCAAATACGGCCCATTAACGACCCATGATGCCTGTCGATAGAATTAAGCACGTTATACGTTTCGGCCTATTAACGGCCCGTTATGGTCAGGCCATAAACACACGATTTCCACTCTAGCCTGTTTACGGCCCATTTTGCGGACCATTCTTGATTATACGACCCGTTGAGGGCCCATGGATCCTACGGCCCGTAGGAGGCCCATGGTCACTACAGTAGGTAGCTGGACCATGGTTACAATGGTCCATATGTTGCCCATGGTTATTGTGGCCTAGTTATAAAAAATAGATTATTGTGGCCACTAGAAAAACACGGAAAAAGAACTGCAGTGACTACAAGCAAACAACTAAACAAGACAATAAGGAAATAAATAAGCAAGCAACTAACGCTAGGCTATTATGGCTATTACACATATTACATCCACTGGGCATCAAAGTTCGCCACCAGTGTAAATATAGGGAACAAAGCAGCATATCACATACACTGGTTGTCAAAGTTGGCGACCAGTGCAAATAAACGCCACAACAAAACAAGTCCAGAACTGAAACCACTTCAGAAGAGCTCAAGAAACAATATCCTGGGTACCCAGCATGCTGGCAAGATGCTTAGCAAGCTTATTAACTTTCTCTTGTTTGGCGCTTAAATCCTACAGCACTTGCTGTTGCACCAGAAAGTATGCATCTGAATTCTGCAGGGACTTCCTCAGTCCTTCGGCTTTGTGTCGCAGCACATCTGATTGATGTCTTTCAACTTGAAGTTGAGACTCAAGAAGACGAACTAATTCAGGCAGCGAGTTCGAAGAGCTTGTGCCAACAGTAGTGGTCAGTAACTCGAACACTACATCAAGACAGGACTTTGGGGTTGTCTCACTGTCGTCAAGATAGTTTTTATCAGCTTTCCTGGAGACCAACAGGGATGTCTCACTATCTTGAACCTTATCTGCATTACTTCCTTTACCATTGCATAACAGGCTACTCTTCTCCAATATTTTGTCCGTATTCTAAAAGAGAAACAAGCAGACACATCACAGGTTTACCATGTTGTATATGAAACTCATTTTGGTAAATTAGTTCAGTAGTAAAGTGGACAGGATAACAGCATGAAACAAACATATATCTATGTACCATGGTCACTGTATGGTCTATATCATTCTAGTTTTTGTTGCCAAATCAAGATAGAGACACAGTTCAAATAATATCTGTTCAAGACAAAGCAGCATAGACAAAATATAAGAGTGGGAAACTACACAGCAATAACAAAATTCTGACTTTTAAAAAAATAATGATATATGAATTGCCTCCGTTTTCCTATTTTTTCTGAATTTTTGGAGTTACAGAAGTATGACTAATATTCAGGTATTTACAGACTGTTCAGTTTTTGACAGATTCTGTTTTCGATGTGTTGTTTGCTTATTTTGATGAATCTATGGGTAGTATCGGGGGGTATGAACCATGGAGAAGTTGGAATACAGTAGATATAACACCAATATAAAATTGGAATGAGTTCGCAATAGTACCTAAAAGTGGAGATTTGTTTTATCATACTAACGGATCTCATGAGTTTTTTTGTTGAGTTTTGTGTTGTGAAGTTTTCAAGTTTTGCATAAAGATTTGATGGACTATGGAATAAGGAGTGGCAAGAGCCGAAGCTTGGGGATGCCTAAGGCACCCCAAGGTAATATTCAAGGACAACCAAGCATCTAATCTTGGGGATGCCCCGGATGGCCTCCCCTCTTTTGTCTTCAATCCATCGGTAAATTTACTTGAGGCTATATTTTTATTCACCACATGATATGTGTTTTTCTTGGGGCCTCTTGTATTATTTGAGTCTTTGCTTTTTAGTTTGCCACAATCATCCTTGCTGTACACACCTTTTGAGAGGAACATACATTAATCGTGAATTTATTAGAATACTCTATGTGCTTCACTTATATCTTTTGAGCTTGGTAGTTGCTCTAGTGCTGCACTTATATCTTTTTAGAGCACGACGGTGGTTTGATTTTTTAGAAATTGATGAACTCTCATGCTTCACTTATATTATTTTGAGAGTCTTAAAAATAGTATGGCACTTTGCTTAGTTTATGAATTTGGTCCTAATATGATGGGTATTCAAGAGGGATACAATAAAGACTTTCATAAAGAGCATTGAATATATGAGAAGTTTGATTCCTTGCATTTGTTTTGAGATATAAAGATGGTGATATTAGAGTCATGCTAGAGATTAATTGTGGGTTAGTAGAAATACCTGTGTTAAGGTTTGTGATTCCTGAAGCATGCACGTATGGTCTATCGTTATGCGATGAAGTTAGAGCATGCTTTATTTTTTATTGTCTTCCTTATGAGTGGCAGTCGGGGACGAGCGATGGTCTTTTCCTACCAATCTATCCCCCTAGGAGCATGCATATTAGTACTTTGCTTTGATGGCTAATAAATTTTTGCAATAAGTATGTGAGTTCTTTATGACTAATGTTGAGTCCCTAGATTATACACACTCTCACCCTTCCAACATTGCTAGCCTCTCTAGTACAGCGCAACTTTCGCCGGTACATTACACACCATATATCCTTCCTCAAAACAGCCACCATACCTATCTATTATGGCATTTCCATAGCCATTCAAAGATATATTGCCATGCAACTTCCACCGTTCCGTTTATTATGACACGCACCATAATTGTCATATTGCTTTGCATGATCATGTAGTTGGCATAGTATTTGTGGCTTGGCCACCGTTCATATTTTTGTACATGTCATGCTAGATCATTGCACATCCCGATAAACCGCCGGAGGCATTCATATAGAGTCATATGTTTGTTCTAGTATCAAGTTGTAATCCTTGAGTTGTAAGTAAATAAAAGTGTGATGATCATCATTATTAGAGCATTGTCCCATGTGAGGAAAGAATGATGGAGACTATGATTCTCCCACAAGTCGGGATGAGACTCCGGACTTAGAATAAAAAGAGGCCAAAGAGCCCAAAAATAAAAAAAATAAAAAAAGAGAAAAAAAGAAAAAAAGTAAAAAAATGAGAGAAAAAGAGAGAAGGGACAATGTTACTATCCTTTTACCACACTTGCGCTTCAAAGTAGCACCATGTTCTTCATGATAGAGAGTCTCCTATTTTATCACTTTCATATACTAGTGGGAATTTTTCATTATAGAACTTGGCTTGTATATTCCAATGATGGGCTTCCTCAAAATCGCCCTAGGTCTTCGTGAGCAAGCAAGTTGGATGCACACCCACTTAGTTTTATTTTGAGCCTTCATACACTTATAGCTCTAGTGCATCCGTTGCATGGCAATCCCTACTCACTTGCATCGATATCAATTGATGGGCATCTCCATAGCCCATTAATTGGCCTAGTTGATGTGAGACTTTCTCCTTTTTGTCTTCTCCACACAACCTCCACCATACTTTATTCCACCTATAGTGCTATATCCATGGCTTACGCTCATGTATTGCGTGAAGGTTGAAAAAGCTTGAGAACATTAAAAGTATGAAACAATTGCTTGGCTTGTCATCGGGGTTGTGCATGATAAATACTTTGTGTGATGAAGATAGAGCATGACAAGATTATATGATTTTGTAGGGATAACTTTCTTTAGCCATGATATTTTGAGAAGACATGATTGCTTTATTAGTATGCTTGAAGTATTATTGTTTTTATGTCAATATTAAAATTTTATTTTGAATCTTATGGATCTGAACATTCATGCCACAATAAGAAAAATTACATTGATAAATATGTTAGGTAGCATTCCACATCAAAAATTCTGTTTTTATCATTTACCTACTCGAGGATGAGCAGGAATTTAGCTCGGGGATGCTTGATACGTCTCCAACGTATCTATAATTTTTTATTGTTCCATGCTATTATATTATCCATCTTGGATGTTTTATATGCATTAATAAGCTATTTTATATCATTTTTTGCGACTAACCTATTAACCTAGTGCCTAGTGCCAGTTGCTGTTTTTTCCTTGTTTTTGTCTTCTACAGAAAATCAATACCAAACGGAATGAAACTTTTTGAGGATTTTTCTTGGACCAGAAGACAACCACGGAGCTTCGAGAAGAGGCTAGAAGACTCATGAGGGAGCCCCTCACAGACCTCCTAACCCTAATCTCCGCTCTATAAATACCCAAATATTCCCCTTACGTCAGAGGGCACACCAAAAATACTTTTCCGCCGCCGCAAGCTTTTGTTCTCGTGAGTTCCCATCTTGGGGCCTTTTCTGGCACTCTGCCGGAGGGGCATTCGATCACGGAGGGCCTCTACATCAACCTTGCTACCCTTCCGATGATGTGTGAGTAGTTTATCACAGACCCACGGGTCCATAGCTAGTAGCTAGATGGCTTCTTCTCTCTCTTTGATCTTCAATACAATGTTCTCCTTGATGTTCTTGGAGATCTATTCGATGTAATCTTCTTTTGCGGTGCGTTTGTTGGGATCCGATGAATTGTGGATTTATGATCAGATTATCTATGAATATTATTTGAGTCTTCTCTAAACTCTTTTATGCATGATTAAGATAGCTTTGTATTTCTCTCCGATCTATCGATTTGGTTTCGCCAACTAGATTGTTTTTTCTTGCAATGGGAGAGGTGCTTTGTGATGGGTTCAATCTTGCGGTGTCCTCACCCAGTGACAATACGGGTAGTGAGGCACATATTTGTATTGTTGCCATTAAGGATAAAAAGATGGGGTTTTTACAATATTGATTGGATCTATCCCTCTACGTCATGTCATCTTGCTTAAGGCGTTACTCGGTTCTTATTAACTTAATTCACTAGATGCATGCTGGATAGCGGTCGATGTGTGGAGTAATAGTAGTAGATGTAGGCAGGAGTCGGTCTACTTGTCACAGACGTGATGCCTATATTCATGATCATTGCCTTAGATATCGTCATAACTTTGCGCTTTCCTATCAATTGCTCAACAGTAATTTGTTCACCCGCCTCTAGTGCAAACTATGGCCCCCGGGTCTATTTTCTATGATATTATTGTCAGATCTATAAAACAAAAAATACAAAAATACCTTGCTGAAATTTATTTATATTGACTTTATTTTGCCTTTTACTTATCTTTTATACCTATCTCTATTAGATCTCACTCTTGCTAGTGACCGTGACGGGATTGACAACCCCTTTTTCATGTTGTGTGCAAGTGTTTGTTAGTTTGTGCAGGTGCATCTATTGGGGACTTGCTTGTATCTCCTACTAGATTGATACCTTGGTTCTTAACTGAGGGAAATACTTATCTCTACTTTGCTGCATCACCCTTTCCTCTTCAAGGAAAAAATCAACGCAATCTCAAGAAGTAGCAGGAGGTAAAGAGTAAGGCCGCCTATATTAAATAGTGGCTCGGGTGCCATTAATAGAGAGCTTGGGAGCGATGCGGGCGGTGATGGAGGTCAAAGGGCTCGCTTCGCAGTGAGCTTGCGCAGCGTACTGCTCGCATGCTTCCCGATCAGCCTGCGCAGCGGACTGCGTACGCACGCCTCCCGTCTACTCAAGCAGCTACCCGCACGGCAGCTCCTAGCCAATAAAAGTGTGACGCGTGGTGTCACGTGAATGGTTAGCAGAACACCCACGATTTAAATTATACAAACATTTGAGATTATAATGTGGCAGCTATTTGTTTCAAAATGCCTTTGTTGGCTGTTAATTCATGCACCTTCTCTCAAACTAGACACTAAAAATACCACAACATGTTGGTGCCATTTCATGATAGCATGCCAAGTTTTATGAATTTCAGACAATTTTTAGATTTACAGGAATTAAAAAACCAAGTTTCTTAATATTTGCGGTCAAGCCACGAAGCGAATGTGTTTGAAATTCATTCTCATTTCTTGCATGGGACCTAAACATGCACATAAGGACACATATATGATTTTTTAACCCTTTTTGGTGCACTGGAGCGTGTGCTTGTAGTTCAAATTTGAATTATGCACATAAAATGCCTAGAAAACTCGGTTAATGTATAAAAATGTCCAAACAAACCGTGCATATTTTCAAATTTTAACATGACACTCCTATTGGTCTATGTTGCCTCTAGAAAAAAATTCAAAGTGAGAAGAGGCAATGAATGTCTGTTTCGTCCACAAAGGTGACACGTTCCCTACCGGAACCACGAGGGCTTGTTGTGAGAAGCTCTGGTTTGTGAGAAGCCTATACGAAATCCTGCTCCAAATGGGACAAAAAATTACCACAACATGCTGGTTCCATTTCATGATAGCATGCCAAGTTTCATGAATTTCAGATGAGTTTTGGATTTACTAGAATTTCAAAACCAAGTATCTCAATCTTTGCGCCCGAGCCACGAAGCCGAGGTGTTTGAATTTCATTCCCATTTCTTGCATGGGACCTAAGCACGCACCCAAGGGTACATATATGATTTTTTAACCCATTTTGGTGCACTGGAGCATGTGCATGTAGTTCAAATTTGAATTATGCACATAAAATGCCTAGAAAACGCAGTTAATGTATAAAAATGTCCAAACGAATCCCGAATAATTCCAAAATTTAAATAGCACTCCTATTGGTCTGTGTTACCTCTAGAAAAAAATGAGTCAAGAAGAGGCAACGAATGTCGTTCCATCCACACAAAGGTGACACATTCCCTACCGAAACCACGAGGCTTCTTGTGAGAAGCTCTGGTTTGTGAGAAGCCTATACCAAAACCTGCCCCAAGTGGGACAAAAAATTTACCACGGCATGTTGGTACCATTTCATGATACCATGCCTAATTTCATGAATTTCAGACGAGTTTTGGATTTACTAGAATTTCAAAACCAAGTATCTCAATGTTTGCAGCCGAGCCACGAAGCCGAGGTGTTTAAAATTCATTCCCATTTCTTTCATGGGACCTAAGCATGCACCCAAGGATACATATATGATTTTTAACCCATTGTGGTGCACTGGAGCATGTGAGTGTAGTTCAAATTTGAATTATGCACATAAAATGCCTAGAAAACTCAGTTAATGTATAAAAATGTCCAAATGAATCCAGAATAATTCCAAAATTTAACACGACATTCCTTTTGGTCTATGTTGCCTCTAGAAAAAAAAATCGAGTCAAGAAGAGGCAACGAATGTCATTTCGTCCACACAAAGGTGACACATTCCCTACCGGAACCACGAGGCTTCTTGTGAGAAGCTCTGGTTTGTGAGAAGCCTATACCAAAACCTACCCCAAATGGGATAATTTTTTTACCAAAGCATGGAGGTTCCATTTCATGATACCATCCCAAGTTTCATGAATTTCAGAAGATTTTTGGATTTACTACAATTTCAAAGCCAAGTATCTCAATGTTTGTGTCCGAGCCATGAAGCCGAGGTGTTTGAAATTCATTCCCATTTCTTGCATGGGACCTAAGCATGCACCCAAGTACACATATATGATTTTAACCCATTTTTGTGCACTAGAGGATGTGCATGTAGATCAAATTTGAATTATGCCATAAAATGCCTAGAAAACTCAGTTAATGTATAAAAATGTCCAAACAAACCCGAATAATTCCAAGATTTAACACGACACTCCTATTGGTCTATGTTGCCTCTAGAAAAAAATCAAGGCAGGAAGAGGCAACGAATGTCGTTTCGTCCACACAAAGGTGACACGTTCCCTATCGGAACCACGAGGCTTCTTGTGAGAAGCTTTGGTCTGTGAGAAGCTTATACCAGAACCTGGCCCAAATGGGATAAAAAAATTACCACAACATGTTGGTGCCATTCCATGATAGCATGCCAAGTTTCATGGATTTCAGATAAGTTTTGGATTTACTAGAATTTCAAAACCAAGTATCTCAATGCTTGCTCGACCTTCATCCTCCTTCCTTCTTCTTGATGACCCACAAGTATAGGGGATCAATCATAGTACTTTCAATAAGTAAGAGTGTCGAACCCAACGAGGAGCAAAAGGAAATGACAAGTGGTTTTCAGCAAGGTATTGCCTGCAATAACTGAAATTATCGATAATAGATAATTTGGTAGCAAGGTAATTGGTAACATGCAACAAGTAGCAATAGTAAGAATAGGTGCAGCAAGGTAGCCCAATCATTTTTGTAGCAAAGGACAGGCCAGAACTTTCTCTTATAGCAAGTAAAACGTTCTTGAGGACACACGGGAATTTCATCTAGTCACTTTCATCATGTTTGTTTAATTCGCGTTCTCTACTTTGATAATTTGATATGTGGGTGGACCGGTGCTTGGGTGCTGTTCTTATTTGAACAAGCCTCCGACTTATGATTACCCCCTCTCACAAGCATCCGTAACTACGAAAGAAGAATTAAGATAAATCTAACCATAGCATGAAACATATGGATCCAAATCAGCCCCTTACAGAATAGCGCATAAACTAGGGTTTAAGCTTCTGTCACTCTAGCAACCCAACATCTAATAACTACTCCACAATGCATTCCCTTAGGCGCAAAGATGGTGAAGTGTCATGTAGTCGATGTTCATATAACACCATTAAGGGAATCATAACATACACATCATCAAAATATCGAATGAATACCAAATTCACATGACTACTTATGACAAGACTTCTCCCATGTCCTCAAGAACAAAAGCAACTACTCACAAATCATATTCATGTTCAAGATCAGAGGGGTATTGGATAGCATCATGGATCTGAACATATAATCTTCCACCAAATAAACCAACTAGCATCAACTACAAGATGTAATCAATACTACTAACAACCCACATGTACCAATCTGAGGTTTTGATAGAACGATTGAACACAAGAGATGAACTAGGGTTTGAGATGAGATGGTGCTGGTGAACATGTTGATGAAGATTGGTCCTCCCACGATGAGAGGATCGTTGGTGATGATGATGGCATCAATTTCCCCCTCCCAGAGGGAAGTGCCCCAGACAGAATCGCTCCACCGGAGAGCAAAAGTGCTCCTGCCCAGGTTCCGCCTCGAGACGTTGGCGCTTCATCCCGAAAGATTCCTTCTTATTTTTCTATGTCAAATGGGGTTATATACCAGAAGATGGGCCACGGAGGCCTGCCAGGGGCGCCACAAGCTCGGGAGGCATGCCCAGGGGGTAGGGCGCGCCCCCAGGCTTGTGGCTGCTTGGTGGGTCCCCCTCTGGTATTTCCTTCTACAATAATTTTAATATATTCCAAAATAATTCTTCATCAATTTTTGGCTCATTTGGCGATGTTCAGAAAAGTTGCCTCCGATATAGCCCTTTTCGGTCCAGAATTCCAGCTGCCGGATATCTCCCTCTTCATGTGATTCTTGCAAAATAAGAGAGAAAAGGCATAAGAATTGTATAATAAAGTGAAATAATAGTCCATAATGCAATAAATATCACTATAAGACATGATGCAAAATGTACGTATCAACTCCACCAAGCTTAGACCTCGTTTGTCCTCAAGCAAAAGCCGATATCGATAATCATGGCCACATGCTTAGAGAGAGAGAGGTGTCGATAAAAATTAAAAGTACGGACATGGAAGCATCATGGTCATTAACATAACAGCAATATATTATCATAAAGCTTCTCATGCTAGAGTAATAATTCATTCACAAGCTAAATTATGGAACATAAACTTTATTGGAAACTAACAAACTATGTTTTCAGTCATTGAAACAATCACAATCCATCATATTTTCAGAAAGAGTCTATGTAAGAGCTTTGTCTAGCAAGTTCACATAATCAACTATCATTTAGTCTTCTATGATTGCTGACACTCATGGCATATTTACAGAGCAAAAGTTTCAATCAGACACATAGAAAGATAGGGGCTTACAGTTTTGCCTCCCAACTTATTTACCTCAAGGGTAATGTCAACAATAATAACTCTTGATCACCTACATCCAACTGGATATATATGTCTGGATCTATCTACCACATGATGCTTGCCACTAAAGAGTACACAGAGAGGGATAGGGATGAACACTACTGACTCTTCCATAAAAGTAAATACATTAAAGTAAAAGATAGGCCCTTGGCAGAGGGAAGCAAAGGTTGTCATGCACTTTTTGTTTTTGGATGTGCAAGCTCTTAATGTAAAGGAACCTCACTTTATATTGCCCCTCGTGATAGCAACCTTTCTTATGCAGTCTATCGCTTTTATTTCTTCACCATCACAAGTTCATACAAAGCTTAATTTCCTTTACAATAAAAGATCATACATATTTATGAGCATTTTTTATTGATTTTGCACCGATGACAACTTACTTGAAGGATCTTATTCAATCCCTAGGTAGATATAGTGGACTCTTATTGCATGAAATTGGGTTTAAGGGTTTTGGATGCACATGTAGTATCTCTATTTAGTGCGAATTTTTGGCTAGCAAAAGATCCTAGACAAGCACCTCATGTTAGAAGATCCTTAACAATATAACTTCTATGTTAATGCAAACAACCATAACTCATTACGTTGTCTTCCTTGACCAACGTCAACAAATTGATATAGAATATTTGATGGGGGCTCACAATCATAAAAGATTTCCAAGATAGTATATTTATATGTGAGACCTCTCTTTCTTTACTACTTTTTCAAGGATTGCACCAATGACCAATGCTATGCTTGTTAACTTCCAACAAATTTTATCAACTATACTTCTTTTCTGTCAAGTCATTACTCACCATGGGAATAGCATATGATCTTTTTATTCTTTTATTTTCCACTGCTAAGATTGAAACAAGAAAGTAAAACAAAACTCAAACTACTCTTTATTATATATCTCGCACATGATCACATACATAAATAGATCACCAAGCAAACACTCAAAAATAGATCATACTAAAACTTTATTCTACTAAATCACGAAATAACTAAGGATTGAACTAAGATAGATAATGATGATAAAAAGTGATGGTGATATGATACCGGGGCACCTCCCCCAAGCTTGGAACAAGCCAAGGGGAGTGCCCATACCCGTGTACTCAAGTTTCTTTCTTTGGTGATGATGGTGATGAAGTAGTAGGCTTGTCCTCCAATCTTCACTTTAGGTCGTAGTTCTCCTCCTTCAGCCTGCTTACTTCTTGTTCAAGCTCTAATACCTTCTCACATAATGCCTTCTTGTTTTCTTGTAGGAGACGAAAAGGGATAAATTGGGGCTTAGATGCGTTTGCTTTGTTAGGGAGGCTCAATTTCTTGAATTCCACATGCATATCCCCTGGTTGAGGTAGAGGGCCTTCATCTTCTTCTGAGCTCATGCCCCCTGTCCCCTTCAAATCAACCTCTCGCTCCTCCTCCATGGACTAATAATAAGGGCCCATGTCTCCATAGATCCTAGGATTTGCAACATAGTGGGATACATAGCTCTCTCCATCTGAATCTTGGGACGACATACTTTCAGATCTATCAGAAAAATACCACGAAACAAGAACAAAGGAGATTTCTGCGATACGGTGGTCAAAACGTCCGAGAGTATATATAATGATTTTTTTCATGTAAGAAAAGTAACATGGAAGAAAACGGAGTCGGTAAAGTCCATGAGGGGGCCACAAGCCTGGGAGGCGTGCCTTAGGGGGTAGGGTGCGCCCCTCGGGCTTGTCGCTCCCTCGTGCACTTTTCGAACTGTTTATTATTTTCCTAATTTTTTATATATTCCAAAACAGACAGAAAGTACTTTATGGAACTCTTGGAGTCAGTTTACTTACTGTACCACGTACCTACTCCTTTCTCTGGGGTCTGGAGCGTTCCGGAAGGTTTACCATATGTGTTCCTCCGGTGTCATAGTTTAGATAATATTGGTTTCAACATTAATGGGTGTACCTGAGATATAATGTTTAATTCTTTGCCCATTAACCACCTTCGGATTAGTGCCTTCAGCGTTGTTTATCTTGATGGCACCGGAATGATAAACTTCTTCAGCATATACGGTCCTTTCCATTTAGAGAGGAGCTTCCCTGCAAAAAATCTTAAACAAGAGTTGTACAATAAAACTTGATCTCCTATTTTGAATTCCCATTTATGGATTCTTCTATCATGCCATATCTTAACTTTGTCTTTAAACAACTTGGCATTTTCATAAGCTAGTGTCCTCCATTCATCTAAAGAACTAATATCGAATAACCTCTTTTCACCGGCAAGTTTGAAATCATAGTTAAGTTCCTTAATTGCCGAATATGCTTTATGTTCTAGCTCAAGAGGTAAATGACATGCTTTTCCATAGACCATTTTATAAGGGGACATACCAATAGGATTTTTGTAAGCAATTCTGTATGCCCACAATGCATCATCTAATTTCTTAGACCAATTCTTTCTAGATCTATTAACGGTCTTTTGCAAAATTAGCTTTATTTCTCTATTGCTCAATTCAAATTGACCACTAGACTAAGGATGATAAGGTGATGCAATTCTATGGTTGACATCATATGTAGCAAGCATTTTACGGAAGGCACCATGAATAAAATGCGAACCACCATCAGTCATTAAATATATAGGACTCCAAACCTCGGGAAAATAACTTCTTCAAGCATTTTAATAGAAGTGTTGTGATCAGCACTACTTGTTGGAATAGCTTCTACCCACTTAGTAACGTAATCAACAACAACTAGAATATGAGTGTACCCATTAGAGGAAGGAAAAGGTCCCATATAATCAAATCCCCAAACATCAAATGGTTCAATAACAAGTGAATAATTCATAGGCATTTCCTGCGTCTACTTATATTACCAATTCTTTGACATTCATCACAAGACAAGAAAAACTTAAGTGCATCCTTGAAGAGAGTAGGCCAATAAAAACCAGATTGTAATACCTTATGTCTAGTTCTATCTCCAGCATGGTGTCCTCCGTAGGCCTCGAAGTGACACTTTCGTAGGATTTGTTCATGTTCATGCTCATGTATACAACGTCTAATAATACCATCTACTCCTTTATAAAGATGTGGGTCATCCCAAAAGTAATGTCTTAAATCAAAGAAAAACTTTTTCTTTTGCTAGTATGTGAAACTAGGTGGTATAAATTTAGCAACGATATAGTTAGCTTAGTATGCATACCAAGGAGTATTACGAGAAGCATTTATAATAGCTAGTTGCTCATCAGGAAAACTATCATCAATAGGCAGTGGGTCATCAAGAATATTTTCTAACCTAGGCAAGTTATCAGCTACAGGATTCTCAACTCCCTTTCTATCAGTAATATGCAGGTCAAATTCTTGTAGCCATAGAACCCACCTAATGAGTCTAGGTTTAGCATCTTTCTTTTCCATAAGATATTTAATAGCAGCATGATCGGTGTGAACAATTACTTTAGAATCAACTATGTAGGATCTGAATTTGTCACATGCAAACACAACTGCTAAAAATTCTTTTTGAGTAGTAGCATAATTTCTTTGAGCACTGTCTAGAGTTTTACTAGCATAATGGATAACATTTAATTTCTTATCAACTCTTTGTCCTAGAACACCACCAATATCATAATCACTAGCATCACACATAATTTCAAATGGTAAGTTCCAATCAGGTGGTTGAACAATAGGTGCAGAGGTTAAGGCTTTCTTAAGTGTTTCAAAGGCTTCTACACAATCATCATCAAAAACAAATGGAACATTTTTTTGCAAGAGATTAGTAAGAGGCCTAGAAATTTTAGAAAAGTCTTTAATAAACCTTTTATAGAAACCAACATGACCAAGGAAACTTCTTATACCTTTAATATCTTTAGGACATGGCATTTTCTCAATTGCATCAACCTTGGCTCTATCTACTTCAATACCTCGTTCAAAAATTTTGTGCCCCAAGGCAATACCTTCATTTACCATAAAGTGGCACTTCTCCCAATTCAAGACAAGATTAGTTTGTTAACATCTCTGCAAAACTCGATCAAGGTTGCTTAAGAAATCATCAAAAGAAGTTCCATAAACAGAGAAATCATCCATGAAAACCTCAACAAGCTTTTCACGAAAATCAGAGAATATAGCAATCATGCATCTTTGAAAGGTAGCAGGTGCATTACATAAACCAAAAGGCATGCGACTATAAGCATAAGTTCCAAAACGGCAAGTAAAAGTAGTTTTCTCTTGATCCTCTTGTGACACATGTATTTGAGAGAAACCAGAATATCCATCAAGAAAACAAAAGTGTGTGTGCTTAGACAATCTTTCCAACATTTGATCAATAAATGGCAAGGGGTAATGATCTTTTCTAGTACCTTTGTTTAATTTTCTAAAATCAATTACCATCCTATAGCCAGTTACAATTCTTTGTGGTATAAGCTCATTTTTATCATTAGGAACAATGGTAATGCCTCCTTTCTTAGGAACACAATGAAAATGACTTACCCATCTACTATCAGCTATGGGATAGATTATACTTGCTTCCAGAAGCTTTAATATTTCAGTTCTTACCACACCCTTCATCTTAGGATTTAACCATTGTTGGTGATCAACAACAGGCTTAGCTTCAGGTTCCATATTAATCTTGTGTTGACATAGAGTGGGAATAATGCCCTTAAGATCATCAAGAGTATATCCAATAGTGGCACAATGCTTCCTTAGAGTTTTAAGTAATCTCTTTTCTTCATGCTCTGAAAGGTTAGCACTAATAATAACATGATATATCTTCTTTTCATCAAGATAAGCATATTTCAATGTGTCAGGCAATTGTTTCAACTCAAACATTGGATCAACTTTAGGTGGAGGAGTACCTCCAAGGGTTTCAACAGGCAAATTGTGTTTAAGGATAGGTGGTTGATCAAAGAACATCTTATCTATTTCATTTCTTTCATTCATGTGCATATCATTCTCATGGTCTAGCAAATATTGTTCTAACGGATCAGTAGGAGGTATAACAATAGAAGCAAGACCAATAATTTCATCCTTACTAGGCAATTCTTTATCATGAGGTTGTCTACGAAACTTAGAGAAATTAAACTCATGAGATACATCGCCAAAATTAACACTGATAGTTTCTCTATTGCAATCAATTTTGGTATTAATTGTATTCAAGTAAGGTCTATAAATTATAATGGGACAAAAATCATCTTGGGGAGAACCAAGGACTAGAAAATCAGTAGGGTATTTTATTTTTCCACACAAGACTTCAACATCTCTAACAATCCCAAGTGATGAAATAGTATCTCTATTCGTAAGTTTAATAGTGACATCAATGTCTTCTATTTCAGTAGGTACAATATCATTCATAATCTCTTGATATAAGGTAAATGGAATAGCACTCAAACTAGCACCCAAATGGCATAAGCCATGATAACAATGATCTCTTATTTTAACAGAGAGAACAGGCATGACAACAACGGGTTTATTCTTGGATCGGGTTTAGCTATTCTAGTAGCTTCACCATAGAAATAAATAACATGCCCATCAATATTATCGACTAAGAGATCTTTAACCATAGCAACATTAGGTTCAACTTTAATTTGTTTAGAGGGTCTAGGTGCTCTAATATTACTCTTACTAACCATAGTTGAAACTTTAGCATGTTCCTTTATCATAATAGGAAAAGGTGGTTTCTCAATATAAGCGGTAGGCACAACTGGGTCAACATTGTAAATAATAGTTTCATCTTTTACTATAACGGGTTCCTCAATCTTTTCTTTAATAGGTGGATGATATTTAAACCACTTCTCCTTAGGGACATCAACATGAGTAGCAAAAGATTCACAAAAGGAAGCTACTATCTTAGAGACAAGTCCATATTTAGTGCTAAACTTATGAAAAGCATCGGTATCCATAAAAGATTTAACACAATCAAACTCAAGTTTTATACCTGACTCTTTTCCTTTGTCATGCCCCCAATTTTCAGAGTTTTGTTTAATCTTTTCTAGAAGATCCCATCTGAATTCAATAGTTTTCTTCATAAAGGAACCAGTAGAAGCAGAATCGAGCATGGTTTGATCATTATAAGAAAGTCGAGCATAATTTTTTTGTAAGATAATATCCTTTGAGAGCTCATGATTGGGGCATGTGTACATCATGTACTTAAGCCTCCCCCAAGCTTGAGCGATACTTTCTCCTTCACGAGGCCAAAAATTATATATATAATTCCGATCACGATGAACCAGATGCATAGGATAAAACTTTTGATGAGATTCCAATTTCAATCGGTTCTAATCGCAAGTTCCAATATCATCACATAGCCTATACCATGTCAATGCTTTTCCATTGAAGGATAAAGGGAAAACCTTCTTCTTAACTTAATCTAAGGATATACCTTCAAGCTTAAATAATCCACAAACTTCATCCACATAGATTAGATGCATATCATGATGTGCTGTCCATCTCTTGCATAAGGATTAGCTAGCAGTTTCTCTATCATACCTGAAGGAATATCATAATAAATATTTTCAATAGGTGCAGTAGGTTGAGGAGCAACTCTTCATGCTTACGGTCGAGGTGAAGATACCCCAAACAAACCCCTCAAAGGATTGTTTTCCATAGTAACAAGTGACAGTAAATTTCAGCACGTAATATAAATGTTTCCTTACAAAATTCCACTCACCAAAAGCGCTCCACTCCCCGACAACGGCGCCAGAAAAGTGTCTTGGTGGCCCAAAAGTATAGGGGATCAATCGTAGTCCTTTCGATAAGTAAGAGTGTCGGTGCAACAATCCCCCAGGTGTGTTGCCCGGACTATACACAGGCTCAAGAGCAAGGTTACGACATTCAAGACAAGGCAAAGAAGAAGAGATGGCTCTTTGAGAAATCAAAGGGCGAATCAAGAAGACCAAAACCAACCTAGTAAGCAAGATATCACTAAGGAAAAATCTCCCTTGCCGGGCAGGCGAGCCTTGCGGGGTCGAGGTTACCCCAAGACAAGCCTCAAGACTCCCCTGGCAGGCTTGCCGGGGACGCCAAGGGCGGA
This sequence comes from Thinopyrum elongatum, assembly GCA_011799875.1. NCBI lineage: Eukaryota > Viridiplantae > Streptophyta > Magnoliopsida > Poales > Poaceae > Thinopyrum > Thinopyrum elongatum. The sequence continues at coordinate 431,546,786 of CM022303.1, forward strand.
TTACCCCGCCAAAGCTCCACCGCCCCACCTCACAGAATGCAAGTCACCCATCGGTGCGGTGTCGAGCCCCCAAGTGACTAAGTGGCTATTATTTGGTACGTGGCAGGCCATTTCTGAGGAAGATCATCCCTAAATGACACCCATCCAGGCAACGTGTCGCACGGACAGGTGAAAAGGTGGCTGAATGGCACGGCAAGGCTTGTCGGGCTACGCCATGATGTGACACTAAGCGGTGCATTTAATGCACCCTGTCCTATCCGCAGAGTTAGGTATGATAGCACTGTGTCTATCTAATCATTGGATAAATGACTGTTTTGCCATTGTGGTAACCCCTTGACCTATAAAAGGAGGGTCGTGGCTACCTTAGAAAGGATTCGGACCCTTGTACACTCGTACACGCGTAGCTGCTCTCACCCCGAGGCAACCTTGCTGGGCTAGAGTGCTGCATCTCCACCACGGTCCTTTCATCAATCCACCAAAGCAGGAGTAGGGTTTTACACCTCGCGGCGGCCCGAACCTGGGTAAAACTGCCCATGTCATTGTTGCCATGCTGCTCTATGCTTTCCACTCTTTGTGCAATGTGCTCTTCCCCCTTGCCAAACCGCAAGGGGCCGATGACCCCATAGGTGGCCGTGTGATACCACGACATCTTTGGCGCGCCAGGTAGGGGGAAGCGCTTGCGCGAACCCGAGAGAGTAAGCAGTGCACCATCTTCATCATCATTTTCTTCATCAACGGCTTCATCATCAATGGCGCCCAAAAAGAAATCCGGTGCTTCAGCTCACCCGTCTACCTCGAAGGCTCCCTCGCATGCGGCCACTAATGCCATGGGGGCTGCGGGGGAACATGGGAACGCCGACGCCGCGACGGACGTGACTGGCGCAGGCGGCGCCATCACCGTTCCCCCTGCGGCCGAAGCAGAAGCAGGAGGCACCGGAGGAAGGCGAGACCAACAACCCAGCGGCCATGCTCTGCAAGGTGCGGGTGGGGAGAACGCTCCATCTCCGCCTCCCCACCTCACCGAGGGACACAGCTGTAGTGGTGGCGATCGCCCTGATGCGGATCGTAATCACCTAGCTGCCCCCGCCGCGGGTGCGGCTACAGGGCCCGCGCCACCCCCAGGGCAAGCTAGCCGAGACGATGCGCCAAATGGGGTCGTCAACCCCCAAGCGCATCCGCCTCATCGTCATGCCGCCCTGGCGACTAGCTCGTGGCGGCGAGAACATGGCGCCACCACTGTAGGCACCATCAGAAGTCGGGCGACGTCGCGATCCGCGTCGTCGTCCATGCCAAGCACCGCTTCGGAGGCCATGGCGCGGGCCCAGCTCTTGTTGAGATTTCCACCAGTGGCCAATCAAATGGATGAGTGGAGGGCCACTATCCAGAGCTTGATTGTTTTCGCTGAGGCGGGAGGATCACAGCAGGCAGGTCCGCCACGGCCTCCACCGACGGCGGCAATGGCCCAAGCCGCTGGCCGCACCAAGGGAGCTGTTCCGATGGTGTAGTCCCCTCCACGACAGCCAGTGCAGGGGCCATAGCCAGGGCCACACGACCAAGAACCCGATGATGTATCAATGGCTTCGTCTGATCCTCAGGCGCGTCGAGACCAGCGACGGGTCCTGGAAGATAGGAGGAGGGAAGACGCGCACATCACCATCGAGCGACGCCGCGACACCCACCGCCAGTCTGATAGGCGCAATGGCCCCAACGTCGACGAACCCATGCCCGGTGGGGGTGGGTACCTGCCATTCGAGGTTGGGTGCCGCGCCTTCACTCGTGAGCTGCGACAAGTCCGTTGGCCATCTGCCCGTACGTTCAAACCAGAGATACCAGAAAAGTACGATGGAAGATTGAACCCGGCAGAGTTCTTGAGCATCTACACCATCGCTGTTCAAGCTGCCAGAGGAAGGGAAGAGAGGGTGTTTGCCAACTACTTCCCTTTGGCACTCAAGCCAAACATGAGGTCATAGCTGATGCACTTGCCAGAGAACTCCATCTCGACTTGGGCTGATCTATGCCATGAGTTTATTGGCGCCTTCATGGGCGGCATCAAGAACCTGGGCGACCTAGCGACTTGCAGCTCCTCCCATAGAAAAAAGGAGAGAGTTTGCGGTAGTATATGCAGAGGTTCTGCCAGGTGCACAGGAACATTCCAGACATCCATCTAGCAGCTGTGATAGCTGCGTTCCAGTCCAACGCGCGCAACCGCAGGATACGTTCCAAAATGAACGTTCGGTTGCCCAAGACTGTGAATGAGCTATACACTCTGGCGGACAAGTGTGCCCGAATAGAGGAGGGGAGGCAACTCCCCGATGAAGAAGATGGCGGCGATGTTGACTCAGAGGATGACGACGACGCCACCAATCAGAAGAAGAAGAACAAGAAACGCAACAAGAAGCGCAAGGATAAAGAAGTGATGGCTGTTGAAGAAGCAAGCACTCCTAGTACCGGCAAGAATGCCAAGACTGAGGCTCCCGACAAGAAAGTTGCCGCGTGCGCTGATTGCTGGGAAGCTGCGGCTGCCGAGAAGGCTGGGAAGGCTGACGGGCCATACTGCAAGATCCATCGGACTAAGGGACACAATCTTCAAGAGTGTCATCAAGTTGAGCAGCTCCTCAAGAAGCAGAAAGCTGAGTACGAGAAGCGTGACAAAGAGAGAGACCAAGATGGTGCTGGTGGGGAGGGCCGAGGTGGCAGAGGAGGTCGCCCTGGCAAGGCCCCTCAGTATCAAGGGAAACCGGCAAGAGGCCGTGAGAAGAAGGAATGCGATGATGGGAGTGATGAAGGAGATGAAGAGGAAACCAGTGAGCAGCAGTTCCAGAAGGCCACTGATGCCCTGTGCATTGACGGAGGTGTGTCCTTGCACTCCTCTCACCGCCAGCTCAAACAGTGGGCACGTGAGGTCAATGCCGTGGAGCCGGCGGCAGATTCTCGGAAGCCGCTCAAGTGGTCCCGCACGCCCATCATCTTTGATGAAGAGGATCACCCTGACTGCACCACTGCGGTAGGATGCTTGCCATTGTTGGTTTCACCAACGATTCGCAACCTCAAAGTCACAAAGATGTTGGTTGACGATGGGGCTAGGTTGAATCTAATATCTCCCAAGGTCATCAGCAAGCTCCAGATAGCAGATGAAGAGCTCAAGGTTACCGGTACTTTCCAAGGCATCAACCCCGGCAGGAGTCGTCCTAAGGGGAAGATCACACTGTCGGTAACATTCGTGGGGGAGCTGAACTACCAGACCGAGAAGATCGTGTTTGATGTGGTCGACCTCCCCCTGCCATACAATGGAATACTTGGCCGCCCTACCCTGGCAAAATTTATGGCGGCATCCCACTATGCCTACAACACTCTGAAGATGCCAGGACCGATGGGCGTCATTTCCATTCCATCAGACAAGAAGGACGCAATCATATGCATGGATAAGATGTATTGGGAAGCAGTCGCTGCAGAGGCTGCGGAAGCTAGCGCTCCCACCAAGGAAAGCAAGAAAGGGAAGAAAGCTAGCAAGGACGCCAGCAAAGAATCCGGGAAGCACGCCTCTTCGGATTGCGCTGAGCCTGTTGATGATTTGCCGGAGAGTTCCAATAGCAAGAGATCAAAGGTTGCTGCGCCTGCTGTGAAGAAGGTCCTGGCAGGGTTGGTTGGCACTGATGGTACATTTACTATCAGCTCCACCCTTGATGACAAATAGGAAAGCGCACTCATTGCCTTCCTGTGGGCGAATGTCGATGTGTTTGCTTGGCAACCATCTGACATCCCCGGTGTTCCCAGGGAGGTAATCGAGCACCACCTTGCTATCTGCCCACATGCCCGGCTCGTCAAACAGAAGGTCCGAAAGCAAGCTTTGGAGCGGCAACAGTTTATTGCCGAGGAGATCAAGAAACTCGAAGTTGCTGGTTTGGTCAGAGGAGTATTGCATCCAACTTGGTTGCCGAATCCAGTGGTGGTGTGCAAGGCGAATGGGAAATGGAGGCTTTGCATAGATTTCACAGATCTAAATAAAGCATGCCCGAAGGACCCATTCCCCTTGCCGCGCATCGATCAGATTGTGGATTCCACCTCTGGATTTGACCTACTTTCCTTCTTGGATGCCTACTCCGGGTACCACCAGATTTTCATGTCCGAGGAAGACGAAGAGAAGACCGCGTTTATAACCCCATGCGGCACGTACTGCTTTGTACGTATGCCCTTTGGGTAAAAAAGCGTTGGATCCACTTTCGTGAGAGCAGTACAGATTGGCTTTGAGTCTCAGTTGCACAGGAATATTGAAGCCTACATGGATGATATAGTGGTCAAAACCAAGGACAAATCAACTCTCATTCAGGACTTGGAAGAGACCTTTGCAAATCTACGCAAGATCAACTTGAAGCTGAACCCAAAGAAGTGTGTGTTTGGCGTTCCTTCCGGCAAGCTATTTGGCTTCTTTGTGTCCCACCAGGGGATAGAGGCCAACCCCGACAAGATCAAGGCAATTGAGCAGATTCAAGCACCCAAGATAGTTAAAGATGTGAGGTGTTTGACTGGATGTGTTGCTGCGCTAAGCAGGTTCATTTCCATGTCTGCCGAATGCGCCCTGCCGTTCTTCAAAATCTTGAAGAAGGCTGGGCCCATGGAGTGGACCCCGGAGGCAGATGCTGCGCTGCAGGATCTGAAGACCTATCTTTCCTCTATCCCCACCTTAGTCGCTCCAAAACCACAAGAACCGTTGCTGCTATACTTAGTGGCAACCAATCAAGTGGTTAGCGCACCGCTGGTGGCGCAGCGGGAAATAGATGAAGAAGCAGCTGCAACTGTCGTCCCCTCTGGAGAAGGAAGTGAACTCGCCCCGGCAAGGTCAGAGGCAGATCAGAACAAGGAGGAGCGGGGTAATGGAGAGAGCTCCAAGGTCGCGGCAAGGAAGAAAGTGGTGCAGCGGCCAGTATACTTTGTCAGCTCCCTGTTGTAGGGGGCTAGGTCGAGGTACTCTGGCATGCAAAAGTTAATTTTTGGCCTCATCATGGCCTCAAGGAAACTGCGCCACTACTTCCAAGCCCACGAGATCACGGTTGTCATCCGCTTCCCCTTACAACGCATGCTGAGGAACCCTGAGGCCACTGGTAGAATAGTGGAATGCTTTGGAGTTATCCAGCTTTGGTTTGAAGTTTGAGAGCACATCAACCATTCAGAGCAGAGCACGGGTGGAGTTTATTGCGGAATGGACGCCTACCCCTAACGAAGACGTGTTGGAGACAGTTATCCCCGGCAAGGAAGCGCCCCAAGAATGGATCATGTACTTTGATGGTGCCTTCTCCCTACAAGGTGCAGGAGCTGGCGTGCTTCTTGTTGCTCCCTCTGGGGAGCACCTCAAATACGTGGTTCAAATGCATTTCCCCTGGAAGAAGGCTACCAACAATACAACAAAATATGAAGGACTCCTTGTCGGGCTCAGGATCGCAACAGAACTGGGAATCAAGAAGTTGATCATTCGTGGAGATTCGCAACTTGTGGTGAGGCAAGTGAACAAGGATTATCAAAGCCCATTGATGGAGGCATACGTCGAGGAAGTGAGAAAGTTGGAGGAGCGCTTTGATGGATTGCAAACAGAGCACATACTGTGTGCGAAAAACAGCATTGCTGATCATCTGTCAAAGTGCGCTGCGCAAAAACTCCCTGTGGAACCAGGGACTTTTGTTCTCCATCTGACTCAACCCTCCGTATCCCGGCAACAATGGCCAGGAAGAGGAGGAAACTGGACTCCGGCAGGCCTCTTCCGGCAGAGCCCTCTGAGGTCCCTGGCAGAGAGGTTGGCGGGAACAACTCCGTTTCGCCTGGTGAGCAGCACCCTCCCGCTGAACCACCTGTTCCTGTGGTTGAGGCATGCGCTCCCACAAACGAGGAGGTGTCCCTAGTACTTGTTGCCGAGCCTCAGGCTCCAACGTGGGCACGGCACATAGTCCATTTCCTCCAAACAGGAGAACTTCCCGAAGAGCAAGAAGAAGCTGAAAGAGTAGCCCGGAGGGCCAGTATGTATCAGTTCGTTGACGACACGCTATACAGAAGAAGGCCCAACAGAGTGAAATTGAAGTGCATTTGCCGGGAAGAAGGAAAGGAACTGTTGGCAGAGATACACAAGGGTATATGTAGCTCCCACATTGGATTGAGGGCCCTGGTTGGAAAAGCCTTCCGGCAAGGTTTTTACTGGCCTGCGGCCCTCCAAGATGCAATTAAGCTAGTCACCAAATGTGAAGCCTGCCAGTTCCACTCCAAGAATATCCATCAGCCTGCTCAAGCTCTCCAGACGATCCCTTTGTCATGGCCCTTCTCGGTCTGGGGGCTCGACATCTTGGTCCCCTTCCCCCGTGCTACCGGGGGCTTTGAGTTCTTGTTCGTCGCTATCGACAAGTTCACAAAGTGGCCAGAGGTGGAGCCCATGAGGAAGGTGACCGCACAGTCAGCTATCAAGTTCTTGAAAGGATTGGTGTGCCATTTCAGAGTACCCGCCAGGATCATCACTAACAATGGCACCCAATTCACAAGCCGCGCCTTAATAGCCGACGCGTGGACATCGGCGTCGTCGATGCACGCACTCTGTCCACGGTGTCTGAATGAACAGAAGAAAGAAGAAGAGTGGTAAGTGGGCTTGGCCGTGCTGCTGTAGCCATTGGGCTAGAGTGCACAGTGAGGTTTAGGCCTTTTCTCTTTCTCCTTATTTGATTCCTTTAAACTTTTCTGATTTGCAAAAATGTTAGGCCACAAAAAGACTTTTGTAAAACATGATATTGTGCCACATAAATACTTTGCAATATTTGGCACTGCCATAAAAAGGTTTTGCGGCAAGATAATTTCATTTAAATTTTATACAAATGAAAATAGATTAATGGGGCTATTTTGGGCACTTTTTAAAAACCTAGGGGCATTTTTGGGAATTTAGGTGATGTTGTTTTCCTCAACATAATTACTTAGGAATTATTTGCAAAATTATGAACTATTTTGTTTGTATTTTTGAAGATGTAAATTTTGACTTAAAATTTAACTTGAATCTGAATTTGGTTTGAAACAAAGTGATGATTAGACTCTTAATTGTGATGACACGGCATCATTAGGCATGAGCTTACTGTAGCATGATTCTCGGGGTGTTACAGTCCATCACACACACTTTTTATGTGGTAAACGTTTGCGCATGGTGGCATAAAGCAAACAGTTTTCAAGAGGAAGTCGTGTGTGATTGTTCATTGATCCAACACGGTTTATTCCTAGAAACTGTGTGCGTTGCTTGACGTCATCACCCATGGTGTTTTCTCAATAACCGTTTGCAATAGAAAAACCCAATTAGCGGGCTAATTGACCATTAGCAGGCTAATTTTCCTATTATTAATAATCCATTTATTAATCTAATTGACATTTCATATTAAGCACAAAATATATTTCATTTTCGTATTAAGGAAGCAGGATTTCATAATTGAAATACATCAGAGTACCACATCATATAGCTTCAGCACTCAGCTACCCCATTACACAACTGCACCAGCACCAAGTTTCACATGCAACATCTATAACCTTTCAAAATTAGCATCATAGACGGTACATAGACAGATGAATCTCATCTGGAAAACTGCTGAAGCGGAAGGCGAATATTGAGCCTTCATTGATGTTGAAGGTCTTTGCAACTTTAGGCCAGTGCCTGTGGATGATTGACCGTCCATCCTTCGTCCTCTTCAGGAGCACTTCAATATTGAACCGTGGGTGTTGTTTGAATACCTTCCACGCCTCTTGACCATACAGGTGGTTTGAGAGGTAATCATTAGTGAACTGCTTTGGAAAGGCCTCAAAACGAGGATGTGCATAAATATCTTCTCTAGATTGGAAATGGGGCAAAGGAATAAAAAAGCCAAGGTACAATAGTTAGTACCATCATGTAGTGAATTGATGTCTTCTTCATTGTGCAGACAAAGATCTTGTTGTTTTTTGTCGCTAATTTCTTTATCCTAACAATCTTTCTGAGTTTCTTGACTTGACTAATATTCATGGACAACTCATTTCCCCATATGCAAAAAGGGTCGAACAGTGGGTCAAAACCTCTGACAGCAGGACCTACATGTGTAAGACCAAATTGTTAAAAACCTAAATATTAGAATGGTTCCTGCAATTGCACAATAATGTGCTATTAGACAAAGGACCATGCATGTGCAAACCTCGATTGTAAACCTCAGTGCTTCCCATTGTTTCCCTGCAACACATATAAGGTAGTTAGTGATCAGGTTAAGTGAGGATTCGCATGCTACCAGTAAAATATGTTGATGAAAAATAAGCACATTGCAGATTCATCAGATTAATTCGAGCCACATGGAAAACCCATTTATCCAAACCAAGCATGATTAAGAACTAGGAAATATAGTAATTGTATATGTTTCTCATGTATTAAGTGCAACCAAATTCAATTTATTCCTCACATGCACAACAGTACAAAATTCTACCCACGACAATTGGACATCGCATTGCAGAATTGAACCAAGCAGTTAACTAAACACCACAACAAATGAATCAAACATTAACTGTGCACCACATTGCACAATATAACATACTCCTAATAGAAGATCAGACAGTTAACCAAACCAAGCATGCTTAACAACTTGGAAATATAGCAATTGTATTTGTTTCTCATGTATTTAGTACAGCCAAATTTGATTTATTTCGCACATGGTATACAATAACAAAATGCACCCACAATAATTGAACATCGCATTGCAGAATTGAACCAAATAGTTAACTAAACACCACAACAAATGAACCAAACGTTAACTGAGCACCACATTGCACAATATATAACATACTAAAAGATCAGACAGTTAACCAAACCAAGCATGATTGACAACTTGGAAATATAGCAATTGTATTTGTTTCTCATGTATTTTGTAAAGATAAATTTGATTTATTTCTCACATGGAAGACAATACAAAACTGCACCCTGAAGAATTGAACATCACATTTGCAGAATTGAACCAAACAGTTAACTGAACACGACAACTAATTAACCAAACAGTCAATAAGTGAGCACCACATTGCATGACATATAGAACATATACGCTAGAGCAACAGATTGCATGGTAAAAGTAGATAGGATAATTCACTAGAATTTGTTAAGGAAAGGCAGGAGCATCACATGCAATGGGTAAACCGAGCATGCTTAACCGTCGTAGCTAGCAAACTGAACATAGGTCCTTATAGTGAGCTAATAGGACAAGCTACTCCTCATCGTCGGAGATGTCGATGATGATTGGCTCCTTGGACATGGAAGAGGGCGAGGCCTCCACATCATGGGTGCCCTCGTCGTAGTGGTGAGTTGCCTGAGCCGCTCCGAGCATCAACCTGCTGGCTCTCGAGTTGAGGTAAGCATGGGCACGCTGAGAAAACACGTCGTAGTCTTCGTCCAAGGCACCGATGGTGGCCTCGAGAAAATGCCATGAACTATCGTTTAAAGCAGCCAACCACGGCATCGGTGTGCGAGGCGTCGACGGTGGCCTCAGCGCGAGGTTCTCCTCCAAGATCTGGGGGTGGCACGAATGGCAGCCATCGCAACCTCATCCGCATGTGCGGCCGTGATTTGCTTCTCCTTGAGCTCCTGGCTATACTGCGTGCACCATGGCTTAGGGAGGCGCTTATTTGGGGGAGGGGTCGGTGATTTAGGTGGAAGGTGTCGCGCCGGCGGTCGAGGCATGTGGGATGTGGAAGGAGGAGGAGGATGGGGGTCGGGTGTGGATTACCTGCCTGGATCGACGAGGCCGAGCAGCGTGAAGGAGGGTCGCCGGCGAGGAGGCGGCGCTGCAAGCAAGGAGTGAAGGTTTCAACTTGAAAAGGAAGGCGGAAATAGGGGAAATGTGGCTTTTGGTAAGGGGGAGGGGGTGGGGAGGTAGATATTTTCGCAGAAACCGAAAATTTTGGATCGGTGCAGTGAAAAAACTGGCGCGCAAAGTGTCATCAGACACAGTCCCTTATTCAGCACCGTGTACGACATGTGAACATCACAAACAATTCATATAGCTTACTCCCCGTGTGACGAGTTTGAACGTGCAAATTTTGGTCTGAATTTCCCTAGTTACAGTGGTCATCCATGTCATTGCATAATTTGGGTACACAAAGGAGACTACAGCACACCCACACTTCTTAATCAAGCAAGTTCAGCAATAAAACAGAGCTAGCTGACCTAAATATTACTCTAACAAATTAAAGACCGGCGCTCTTAATTAAACAAAACAAAGAGTACTACTCCGGCTGGTGCTCGTCGATCTCTGCTACCTCCTTCATGTCCAGCTCACGCCCGACAATCTCCTGGGGAAGGGGCTCCATGGCATCCATCACACCATACTGGGCAAGCATCTCGTCATCCACGTCTGCCATCTCTTTGGAAAAGGCCGCCACGAGCTGGGCGTGGGCAGCCGCGATCAGGGCTTGGACGGGCTCCGTTGTGGCAAGGTATGCCGCGGAGGAATGGATGGCTGCTCGAACGCTCTCGGTGATTGCCAACTCTTCGGCCGTGGGTTGCTGACAGTTGTCGAAGAAGCTTCGCTCGATTTGTGCGGTGACTACCACGAGCTGGGCGTGGGTGGCCTCGACATGGTCGTGGGCGGCCTCCACTAGGGCTAAGGCCACCACTACAGAAAGGACAGCTGCTGTGCTGCTCTCGCCAGTTGCTATCCCCGAGGCAGATGTTGTTGCCGCCACCTGAGAAGCAACAGCGGCCGTTTAGGCTGCCTTGGCCGCCCGGTCGCAGATTGCGGCCATGCTCACGAAGCTTGTTAGCACGTGCATGGTGGCTGCGGCCGCGTTCTCGCTGGAGTGGGCCACCGAAGTTGCCCTCACGAAGCGGGTCCACGTCCTCATCTTTCACCGGCGACGATTGAACAGTGAAATAATATTTGGGGAGCGAGCTAGTGTGCTTGACACACCGGCTGTGGACTGTAGCTGACGCACTTTCTCTCGTAAGCCATATGCATACTATACTCAAACGGTGCTCCAAGATATTTTGTGCTGCATCTCACACGGTTGGTGATAATAAACTGTGTGTGATCTACTTGATTTTTTGTCTTGATTTGAATTACATAATGGAGTCACAGCGGCAAAGGAGGGTGTTTGAATTGCTAGAACTTTTATCTGCAGTGAACATGCAACTATAGGTGCGTCGTCAAAAAAATTGGAATTATTCAGGGTCCGTTTGGACATTTTTATACATTAACTTGGTTTTCTAGGCATTTCAGGTGCACAATTCAAAATTAAACTACATGCACATGCTCCAGTGCACCAAAATGGGTTGTAAAATCATATATGTGTCCATGGGTTGATGCTTATGTCCCATGTAAGAAATGGGGATGAATTTCAAACACCATGGCACTGTGGCTCTCCGGCAAACGTTGAGGTACTTGCTTTTGTAATTCTAGTAAATCCAAAACTCGTCTGAAATTCGTGAACCTTGGCATGCTATCATGGAATGGCATCAACATGATGGGGTAAAAAATATTGTCCCATTTGGGGTAGGTTATGGTATAAGCTTCTCACAAACCAGAGCTTCTCACAAGAAGCCTCATGGTTCCTGTAGGGAAATGTGTCACCTTTGTGGACGAAACGATATCCGTTGCCTCTTCTTGATTTCAATTTTTTTCTAGTGTCAACATAGAACAACAGGAGTGTTGTGTCATTTTTTTGGATTTTTCGTGGTTCGCTTGGTCATTTTTATACATTAACTGAGTTTTCTATGGATTTATGTGCATAATTCAAATTTGAACTACATGCACATGCTCCAGTGCATATAAATGGGTTAAAAATTCAAATGTGTGTCCTTGGTTGCATCCTTAGGTTCCATGCAAGAAATGGGAATGAATGTCAAACACCTTGCCACTGTCGCTCGGCCGCTAACATTGAGATACATGGTTTTTAAATTCTAGTAAATAAAAAACGCATCTGAAATTTATGAAACTTGACATGCTATCATGGAACGGCATCAACATGCTGTGGTAAAAATATTGTCCCATTTGGGGCAGGTTGTGGTATAAGCTTCTCACAAACTAGAGCTTCTCACAACAAGCCTGATGGTTTCGGTAGAGAACGTGCCACCTTTGTGGACGAAACGATATCCGTTGCCTCTTCTTGCTTTCAAAATTTTTCTAGTGTCAACATAGAACAACAGGAGTGTTGTGTCATTTTTTTGGATTTTTCGTGGTTCGCTTGGACATTTTTATACATTAACTGAGTTTTCTATGGATTTATGTGCATAATTCAAATTTTAACTACATGCACATGCTCCAGTGCATATAAATGGGTTCAAAATTCAAATGTGTGTCCTTGGTTGCATGCTTAGGTCCCATGCAAGAAATGGGAATGAATGTCAAACACCTTGCCACCGTCGCTCGACCGCTAACATTGAGATACATGGTTTTTAAATTCTAGTAAATCGAAAATGCGTCTGAAATTTATGAAACTTGACATGCTATCATGGAACGGCATCAACATGCCGTGGTAAAATATTGTCCCATTTGGGGCAGGTTGTGGTATAAGCTTCTCACGAACCAGAGCTTCTCACAACAAGCCTCATGGTTACGGTAGGGAACGTTTCACCTTTCTGGACGAAACGATATCTGTTACCTCTTCTTGATTTCAATTTTTTTTCTAGTGTCAACATAGAACAACATGAGTGTTGTGTTAAATTTTGGAAATTTTCGGGGTTCGTTTGGACATTTTTATACATTAACTGAGTTTTCTATGCATTTATGTGCATAATTCAAATTTGAACTACAGGCACTTGCTCCAGTGCATATAAATTGGTTGAAAAATCAAATGTGTGTCCTTGGTTGCATGCTTAGGTGCCATGCAAGAAATGGGAATGAATGTCAAACACCTTGCCATCGTCGCTCGGCCGCAAACATTGAAATACATGGTTTTTAAATTCTAGTAAATCCAAAACTCGTCTGAAATTCATGAAACTTGGCATGCTATCATGGAACGGCATCAACATGGCATGGTAAAAAAATTGTCCCATTTGGGGCAGGTTTGGGTATAAGCTTCTCACATACCAGAGCTTCTGACAACAAGCCTCATGGTTCTGGTAGGGAATGTGCCTCCTTGGTGGATGAAACGATATTCATTGCCTCTTCCTGTTTTCAATTTTTTTTTCTAGTGGCAACATAGAGCCACAGGAGTGTTGTGTTAAAATTTGTAATTTCGGGGTTCGTTTGGATATTTTTATACATTAACTGAGTTTTCTAGGCATTTTATGTGCATAATTCAAATTTGAACTACATGCACATGCTCCAGTGCAGAAAAATGGGTTGACATATCAAATGTGTATCCTTGGATGCATGCTTAGGTCCCATGAATTTCAAACACCAGGGCACTGTTGATTGCCGGCAAAACATTGAGATACTTTGTTTTTAAATTCTAGTAAATCCACAACTCGTCTAAAATTCATGAAACTTGGCATGCTACCATGGAATGGCACCCGACATGCTATGGCATTTTTCGTGTCCATTTTGAGAGAAGGCGCACTCGAATAACAGCAAACAAAGGTATTTTGAAACAAGTAGCTGCCACTTTAACATCTCAAACTTTTTGTATAATTTAAATCGTGTGCGTTCTGTTAACCATTCACGTGACGCCACGCGTCACTCTTCTAATGGCTAGGAGGTGCCGTGCGGACAGCTGCTTGGCTGAACGGGAGGCCAGCGAGCGCAGGCTGACCGAGAGGCGTGCAAACATTTTAGATAGAACACCCGTATGCAAACCGACAGCTTCCCCAGGAAGCCAAGGAAAAATGGGCCGAGCAGGATTTGTGCAGCTCTTGATCACAAACGTTTTTGATAGAACACCCGTATGCAAACCGACAGCTTCCCTAGTAAGCCAAGGGAAAATATGCCGAGCAGGATTTGTGCAGCTCTTCATCACAAACGTTTTAGATAGAACACCCGTATGCAAAGTGAGAGCTATGGTCTTCCCAAATAAGCCAAGGGAAAATTCGCCGCGCAGGATTTGTACATCTCTTCAGTGCAAACAGTTCAGATTGAATACGGTATGCAAAGCGAGACTTCGCCGCTAAGCCTAGAGAAAATATGGCACGCAGGATTTGTACATCCCTTCAACGCAAACGGTTTTTCCGGATGATCCGTGTGCAACCACGTACAGACAATTTGACAGATTTGCATCTGTCATATTGGGTATATTGCCATTTGTCAAACTGGAATGATTGACATTTGTTGATCTAGTAACATTGCCCTTTGTCAACCTTGTAAGCCTAGCATTTGTCAAAATATTCAGCTAAAAATCACTAGCACTATCTAATTTTTGCAACTAAAATTCAGTAATTAAGCATAGATTTCATTCATAGATTAAGCAGTCGTTCTTTATACAAACAGTTCAATTCGACAGCTGAACCGACCAAACTTTTCCCCAATTGTTGCCAACCATGTACTGAAATAGCTAGTTCAACTATATATACTAGCTAATTTTAAGTATGTTGTACAGTTCAACCACATCTATAGTCAAATGAACTGAACAAAATAGCCCCTAAATACTAGTACTACTACGGAGGGGCTTTGTACTACTTCCAGCAGCCTCTCCTCTGTCGAGTGCGCTCAGTAAGAGGCAGAGGAGGAGGAGCCTATCGACGAGCTGGACAACTGCAATACGGTGCCTGCTGCTGCTGCTCCTTCAGCGACGCTTACCTCGAACGCCCTCTACCGCTCCAGATGACCCCTCTCGAAGTGGCGGGACTCCTTGTAGATCTCCTGATTGCTCGCCTCTGCGGTGGCGTGTGTTGCGGCCATGGTAGCAGTAAGGCTCTTTGCATGCTCGACGAGGCGCTCCTCCTCCTCCCGCAGGAACTCGATGTAGCGCGCAAGGTCGCTGACGCACGTGCGGGCCTTCACCTCCGCCTCTCGCCTTTGAGCGGCAGTGGCGAAGCGGGTGATGACCCCGGCGGTCGACGGTGGGCTGGCAGCCGACGATGGGGTGGCGGCCACGACCACCACCTCCTGCCTTTGGGCCGCGATGGAGGAGCGGGTGATGGCCACGGTGGCCGACAGTGGGGTGGCGGTCATGACAACCACCTCCCGCTTTCGGGCCGCGGCGGCGGAGCGGGCGATGACCCTGGCTTTCGACGGTGGTGTGGCGGCCACGGCAGCAGATGGTGGGGTGGCAGCAACAGCGGCCGGCAACAGCTGCCGACGGGCAGCGGCGACGGAGCATGTGGTGGGTGTTCCGCGTACACCCAACAGGGACGCCAAGCGCACTACACTACGCCGGGGACTGCGCCGCCGCCGCTGTGTAGCCTCCCAACTGGAGCTGTCCTCTGATGACGGTGGAGTGGCTGAGCGACGACGACGAACCGGTGCCATTGGCAATTGTGGGAGAAGCAGACGAGATAAGCTACAGGGAGGGAGGGGAAATGCGACGCAGGACTCACCGGACGTGAGGGTTTATATAGCAGGCCGGTAAGCATTGGGATTTTGGGGGATTTCACCAAGTCGGGCGGGAAGCTTGCACGAGACCTGCGTGGTTGCGCAGGAACAGGCTCACCGACGATTCATTGGCGCCACTTCGAGCCACCGTTTGACCAAAAGAACGCCCCCGCGTGCTGCTCAAGCTTGCGCTCGAAGCCATCTGTGGCAGCGGGGTGACAAGACGTGCGAGAGGAGGACGAAAGGACACATACACATACGGTTAATAAAAAACAAACGTTTGTGATTTAATTACCTACTACCCCCGTCATGGTTTATAAGTCGTCTTTGTATTTTTGTGGCAAATTTTGACTAGAGATTTAACTAATAAAATACGAATGCATGTCGCCAAAGATTATATCGTTGGATTCATATTTGAACATAGTTTCCAATTATATATTTTTTATAACATGCATTAACATTTTGTTAGTTAATTTTAAGGTCAAAATATGGCACAGAATATAAAGGGGACTAGTAGACCAAGATAGGGGTAGTAGCACACGGCCGCTCTCTACGCAGCGTCGCAACTGCCGGCCAGCTTGTAGACGACCATTCCCTGCATGTTCAACTGCTCTATGCGTGTGGTTGCTCGTGGTTGAGGCGGCCGTGGCACGCTCTGCTCGTGTCCTGCCGCGCGCGCTCTGCTCTCGCGTCCCTCCGAGCGCTCTGCCCTCGTCCCTCCACGCGCGTTGCCAGTGTTTGGGGCCGGCGCATGATCACGTACGTTCGTGCTGCCATTATGCATGCAGTTGCGCCGGGCGTGGTGCCACGATGCAGTTACCTGCTGCAAAAACTGCCATGCGGACGCGCCGAGAATCTAGGCCGCCCGGACCCCATTTATTCCTGCGGCCATTTACCTTCATCTCGCGCGCCACACGACACAATAAGCACAACATCCAGCGGTTCCAATGGTGCTCCCAGCGGCCGACGATGACAACAGGGGCAAGTTCACCACGCATCACGTAGTGGACACCCACATGAGGGGAAGGCCCTCTCGGTGGTGTACACGAACGAGCCAGTGTTGGTGGAGAGCTCCATCCAAACTATGGAGCAGTTGCTTGCTGAGGACAAGTACCAAGTGGTCGGCTTCGACCTCGAGTTCACCAGCGGTCGTGCTGGGCACGATCAGAAGGTTGCCGTCGCCCAGTTGTGCGTGCGACATGACGTCCTCGTCTACCACTACCACCTGGCCACAAGGCCTTGCGAGCGTTTCTCCAGGTTTATTAACAGCTCCGACTATAGTTTCACTATGGTGGACACCACCAATGATCTAAAAGCGCTCAAGGTTTCGGGCTTGACCTGCAAGAATCTTGTCAACATCCATGACCACTACAAGGTCTGGGGCAGCGACAACAACAAACAGAACTCCCTGGTTGACCTCGCCTCAGCGATCATCGACCCTGTAACACCCCCAGTGTCCTGCTACAGTTACCTCACGCTAATGGTGCCATGTCATCACCTTTTTGCTAAGCCAATGGTCACTTGATCAAAATTCAAGTCAAATTCAAGATTAAAATAAAGTAAAGATAATATTTATTCAAACCGCTAAATAAAAATGTACGTTGGGTTGAAAATATTCACTAACAAATTTTCTGTTGTAACCAACATCATTTGGCTCACCAAATAATTCCTAGGAAATTAATAAGTGGTCCATCAGCGAATAAAATAGCCTTTTCAAAATAAACAGTTATTTATTCAACCCCAAACTGCCTCCAAACTTTGTGCGCTAGCTCCTAATAATACACAGTATTTATGTATCAGTTTTTTCATAAATACCAAAATTCTTTTAGCAGCTATTAAAATTAGAAAACAGGTGATGTAAATAAAACAGTAAGGAAATAAAAAGAGAAGGACCTAATCTACTGAGCACTATGGCCCATGTAGCAAAATGGAAGGCCCAGCCCACATCCCCACTTGTCTCCCTCCTCTCGCTACAGGTGAAAGGCAGGGGATCGTGGCGGCCATCCAGGGTACCTCGGTCTCGTGGCGGCCATCTGCCGGCACCACCCATCGTAGATAAGCACGCGCCCGACCCCCAGGTCAAACCCTAGCCCTCACTCCTCCCATTCCCCTCCCATCGCGTCATTTTTCTTTCCCGCAACCCTCGGCCGAAGATCCATCTCCATGAACCTCGTCGATCCCGCGGCCACTCTCACCCCCACGCCATAAGGACGTGTCTGAGGGCTCCGCCATCGTCCGCTGCATCATGCACACCCTCGAGTTCATGATGGGAGCCCCTACCTTGCCGGTTCCATCGTCGTCTTCTACCTTTGGCCATCGACGCGTCTGCGATGATTGCGGATGTTCTGCTGCTCCTAAACCATCAACGGGCCGCCATGTGCCCTCCCGGTGAGCTCCTCTTCCTGTCCCCTTCGTTTTGCCCTCGATTCTACCATCGTTTAGTGCCGTCCTGCCGCACCTGAGCTCACGGTCGCTACCTCTCTGCCCCATGCTCACCGCGGCCGCGGCCGCGTCCCGTGCGCCTCTGTCCGCTCCTTCCCACGTCCGCCTTCACCCTGGCTGTGACCTGCGCGTGTGCCCGCAGCCCCTCCCCTATTCTGCTTTTGTTCGCCGTTGCGGCTCCTCCGCTGCTCGCCCTCGCCGCCCCTTTCTGCTGCTGTCGCCACACGCCATGCCTATCCGCTGCTCGCCGGCTGCGCGCCACACCCGCGCTGGCTGCGCCCGCCCCGCCTGCTGCCGTCCAGCCGCAGGCCGCCCCCCTGTCTCGTGCCCGCGCGCCCTGGTCGCGTAGCACCACGGCCACGCGCCCACCGGCCCGCATGCTGCTTGCGGCCGCTGCCATTGCGTGCCCTTGCCTAGCCACGTGCCTTCTCTGCTACTGCGTGCTTGCTGCTCACGCGCTGCTGCTGCCTGCTCTGCCTACTACTACTGCCGATGCCGCTTGCTCCTGCTTGCAGCCGCTCCTAGCTACTGCTGCTCCGCTAGCTGCTAAGCTGCGCTGCTTTTGCTGCTGGCCATGGCCGTGCGTGAGTGTGGTGTGTGTGTGCACGTGTGTGTGAGTGTGTGTGGGGTTGGCCCAAGTTAGTTTAGGTGTAAATTAATTAGCTAGATTAGCTCTAGGATTATTTTGCTGTTTAGTTAGTATTAATTTAGTGCTAGATTAGCCTAATAGCCTATGACATGTGGCCCCATTTTAATCTAGACACTATTTTAATTTAGATGCCCATGACACGTGGGCCATACCTCACCTTTGGCCAGTCAATGCTGACTAGGCTGTTGACTTTGACCCTGG
Source organism: Thinopyrum elongatum (assembly GCA_011799875.1). NCBI lineage: Eukaryota > Viridiplantae > Streptophyta > Magnoliopsida > Poales > Poaceae > Thinopyrum > Thinopyrum elongatum. The sequence goes on from CM022303.1 coordinate 431,565,500, forward strand.
CCCCACTGTCAGCCTCTAACACGCCTTGCTGGGTGCACTCCTCTGGGTGCACGTAGCAATTTCAGTTAATATTTTCAAATTAATAATAAATCCAGAATTTTAGAATATTATTTAAAACTTTGAAAATTAATAGAAAATAAACCGTAACTCGGATGAAAAAACTTTATACATGAAAGTTGCTCAGAACGACGAGGCGAATCCGGATACGCGGTCCGTTCGTCCGTCACACGTCCATAGCTACCCAAACATGGAACCGTTCCCCTTCGGTCGTCTGTCTGACAAATGTCCGGAACCAGGAAAACATCCCCGGATGTTTTCCCTCTTCACCTATATCATGTAGCACCACGTCAGAACACCCCTAGCTCTGTGTAATGTCATGTCATGCTCTTGTTTGCTTTATATTTACTGTTTCCTCCCCCTCTTCTCTCTCGTTAGACCCCGACGCAGTTCCCGGTACCGACGCAGCTCCGGAGCCCGACGCCACCATTGACGACCTTGCCCTTGCCGCCGAGCAACCAGGCAAGCCCCCCCTTTGATCATCCCGATATCGCCCATTCTAATTTCTCATGCTTGCATTAGAATTGCTGCTGCTACTGCTTTACCTATTCTGATGCATAACCTGTTTATTGTAACCTGCTGTTGATAATTACCTGCATATCCTAAACTGTCTAGTATAGGCTGGGTAGAGACCTATCAGTGACCCCACTTATCCCGATTGCCCCGCTGGATTATCCGAAGACCTGATTAACGGGATTGAAGACCAGGCCCCGACACCGCACATCACCCCCCCTTAGTTGTAACGACACTGCAACGTTACTATCGAGTGCCGAGGGTGAAACCTCTTTTAGCACTTCTGATGTTAACTCTGTAGAGTAGCTATTTGGTCGTGGTCATCGAGGGTGATTCCTCCTTCACCACTTCCGGTAACGACGCTGTCGTGCAACACATCAAGTGTGAACCCATCGAGGGTGATTCCTCCGAGTTCACCTTGACGGATACATCAAGTGGGAATTCAACGAGGGTGATACCTCGGATTCCTCTGATGTTATGGACACACGGATACTTGGACTTTACACTGTTACTTGGATAGGCGGGTCGACCCTGAGGGGTACCCGCGTGCGCCTGAGAGGCGAGTGTTGTGAAGACGGGTGCCTTTGTGGTGCCCGAGTGAGAATACGAGGCATGGCCGGGCATTCTTGGCCCTTGCCGCAAGTCCTAGAGACGGGGCGACGGGGTCACATCTTTCGTGAGTCTCTGCTCGTTACCGCACCCCAAGGTACTAACGATTTGGATATGTGATCTGAGTGGGCCTCTGGCCCGATAGCACTAACCACCACATGGGCATAGTATGGGCGTTCTGCATCGTATGCATCAGCCGAAAGCTCTGACAGACGTCCAGTTCAGCATTGCGGCATGGTCGGATCGTGTCGGCCACCCGAGGCGATGCTGGTATCCACCCTGTGCGTAACGACCCGGAGGGTGAGGGGCGATGGCCAAGACCCCCTTGCGCTTAGGATGTAGACCGGCGGGGACCTCTCTGCTGAGCTGTAGGTAGGGTTGCGGTGTGTCGTTTGGCCGAGGCCGGGCAGGACCCAGAAAGTGTGTCCGGCCGGAGTTAAGCAAGCGTGGTGGGTAAGTTGGTGCACCCCTACAGGGAAGAACTAATCTATGCATAGCCGGATCCTCGGTAACGGACACTCGGAGTTGTATCCCGATCGATACAGCTAGAACTTGAGATGAGACCTGGATATATGGCTCTGGGATTGCTTCTCGTAGGGAGTCGAGAAGGGATCTCAGGACGAGGTTGATGACTGTATGGCTCTGGGATTGCTTTCTCGCAGGGAGTCGAGAAAGGATCTCTGGGTGAGGTTGAGACTTAATGATACTGCTACTTTCTATTGATCTGTTCTGCTCTCTTCTATTGCTGCAAGACCGATGAAGATGCTAGTCTTCGATAGGACTAGGCTTTCCTCTCTATTCTGGCATTTCTGCAGCCCAGTCCACATATACAGGCTTCCTTTGATAATGTTGCATATGTAGTGTAGATCATTGCTTGCTGAGTACTTCGGATGAGTACTCACGGTTGCTTTGCTTTCTTTTTCCCCCATATTCATTTGATGCGGCCAGATGGTGGAGCCCCGGATACAGCTGCCCCCACCGACGACCGCTACTACTACCCCGAGGGTGGATACTACTACGAGTTGACTGACGACCAGGAGTAGGATCGGAGGGTCCCAGGCAGGAGGCCTGCGCCTTTCGATCGTAGTATTTTATTTTGCCCCGCCTTTCTAAAGGCCTTTATCTTTCTGTTTCATATCTGTACTCAGGTATCTGATGCTTCCGCTGACGCTTGTACGCAAGCTTATGTATTCGAGCCCTCGAGGCCCCTGGCTTGTAATATAAAGCTTGTATGACTTTATTTATGTTTTAGAGTTGTGTTATGATATCTTCCCGTGAGTCCTTAGGCTTGATCGTGTGCATTTGTGTGTATGATTAGCGTCATAGACCCCTACTACATGAAGATGAAGGATGAGTGCAAGAAGATCAAGAACGCCTGGCACAGTGTCTGGCATTAGAGACTAGATGAAGAACACGTCAAGTACGCAGCCAAGGACACGTACACAAGCTATGAGATGTACAGGCAGATCATTGACATGAGGAAGTGTCTTCTTCCTGCCCCAGATGAGGGATCGAGCCACAGAGCAGTGGCGGGAGCGTCAAAAGAAGTAGATGACTAGATGATCATTTCTCCTTGTTTAGAATGCATGCAATTGTTTATTGAGGTGTGTGCGAATGATCTGTATAGTCACTTATGTAATTGGATGTTTATTTCAGATATATATGTGTTATTCTTCTATAGATAGAGCAAATCACATGGCTTATTAGCAGCAATCGTCTGTGTTATTATTGGCCTTCACACACATTTCTGATTACAGACCTGTTTACGTGTATCACACACACATCTTGTTCAGTTGAACTGTTTCTATTGTCTTGGCTCATCGCAAACAGCTCATCCGAGTGAACTGTATGCCCTCCATCGCACGCACCTTGATCTGGTTGACTGTTTCTATTGTGTTGCCTAATCACACACAGTTCATCCTCGTGAACTGTATGCCGTATATCGCACACACCCTCATCTGGCTGCCCGTTTCTGTTGTTCTGCCTCATTGCAAATAGTTCTGCTGGATTAACCGTTTGCCACGCATCGCACACACAACTCTAATCTGAATCGTGTTTGATGTCACCACCATCGTAAATGTTTTGTATCTTTTTTGACGGTTTTATTACATCACCGTTCATGATTAATGCATCACACCTAGTTTCATTGAAGGGTCTCTGATTGCACTATCGCGTTTGGACCAACTTACAGTAGTGCTAGTTTCTTTGGTATTCCACCATTCAATGTGTAATTAGCAAGCATGGTGGAAATTTTAGCTTCCGGTATCTTTCTCTTATTTGTAACAATATCTTTCATATACTTAGCATAAGGAGACATTTTTAGAATATTAGTCAAACACATACGTAAAAACACAGGTCTAAGTATTTCAACAAAGTGCTCAAAGTCTTCATCATCCTTTTTCTTGGATGGTTTAGGGGGAAAGGGCATGTGTTTCTGAACCCATGGTTCTCTTTCTTTACCATATTTCCTAGCAATGAAGTATCTCTTATCATATCTTTTATTCTTAGGTTGTGGGTTATCAAGATCAACAACAGGTTCTATTTCCACATCATTATCATTACTAGTTTGAGCATCAACATGAACATCATCATTATCGTTATTACTAGGTTCATGTTCATCACCAGATTGTGTTTCAGCATCAGAAATAGAAATATCATTTGGATTCTCAGGTGTGTCTATAACAGGTTCACCAGAAGCATGCAAAGTCCTATCATCTTTATTTTTATTTTTATTAGAAGGACTAGGTGCATCAGTATTAACTCTCTGAGAGTCTTGCTCAATTCTCTTAGGATGGCCCTCAGGATACAAAGGTTCCTGAGTCATTTTACCACCTCTAGTCATAACTCTAACAGCATGATCATTCTTTTTATTGTTCATCTCATTAAGCAAATCATTTTGTGCCTTGAGAACCTGTTCTACTTGAGTTTTTACCATGGAAGCATTTTACTAACAAAGTTGAGATCATTAACAGTTCTACACATTATAGTCACTCAAGTGCTCAAGCATATAAGCATTACGTTTCAGTTGTCTACTAACATATGCATTGAAGTTTTCTTGTTTAACAATAAAGTTATCAAATTCATCCAAGCATTGACTAGCGGATTTATTATAAGGAATATCACCTTCATCAAATAGATAGAGATAATTTACCTCTACTACCCATGTTGGAGTATTAAGACCATGTATTTCTTCAATAGGTGGTAAATTCTTAACATCTTCAGCTTTAATACCTTTTTCTTTCATAGATTTCTTTGCCTCTTGCATATCTTCAGGACTGAGAAATAGAATACCTCTCTTCTTCGGAGTTGGTTTAGGTGGTGGTTCGGGAAGAGTCCAATCATTATCATTGTTCAATATATTATTCAATAGTACTTCAGCTTGTTCAACAGTTCGTTCCCTGAAAACACAACCAGCACAACTGTCTAGGTGGTCCCTAGAAGCATCGGTTAGTCCATTATAAAAGATATCAAGTATTTCATTTTTCTTGAGAGGATGATCAGGCAAAGCATTAAGTAATTGGAGAAGCCTCCCCCAAGCTTGTGGGAGACTCTCTTCTTCAATTTGCACAAAGTTAAATATTTCATGTAAGCAGCTTGTTTCTTATGAGCAGGAAAATATTTTTCAGGGAAGTAATATATCATATCCTAGGGACTACGCACACAACCAGGAGCAAGAGAATTAAACCATAACTTAGCATCACCGTTTAATGAGAAAGGAAATAACTTAAGAATATAGTAATAGCGAATTGTTTCCTCATGAGCAAATAGGGTGGCTATATCATTCAATTTAGTAAGATGTGCCACAACAGTTTCAGATTCATAACCATGGAAAGGATCAGATTCAACCAAAGTAATTAACTCAGGATCGACATGGAATTCATAATCCTTATCGGTAACAAAGATAGGTGAAGTAGCAAACTTAGGATCATATTGCATTCTAGCATTCAAAGATTTTTCTTTCAACTTGACTAGTAATTTCTTAAGATCCTCTCTATCCTTACAAGCAAGAAAGTCCCTAGCTACCTCTCCATCCATAACATAACCCTCAGGTATAATAGGCAATTCATATCTAGGAGTGCTAGGTCTAATAGGTGTTTCAAAGTTTCCAATTTCAATAATTTCATCAGTTTCAGAAATATCATCAGTTTCAGCATTCTCAATATCTTTAGCTCTAGCAAGTTGTTCATCAAGAAATTCACCCAGTGGCACAATATTATCAAGCAGAGTAGTAGTATCATCATAAGCATCATGCATAGCAGAAGTAGCAACATCAATTACTTGCGACATATCAGAATTAATAGCAGGTGTAGGTGTCGCAAGCTTACTCAAAACAGAAGGTGAATCAAGTGCAGAGAGTGATGGCAGTTCCTTACCTCCCCTCGTAGTAGAGGGAAAATCTTGGTTTTGGTATCTTTCAAATTCTTCATAGTGATCAATAGATATAAATCCCAAGTGACTCAGGAAATATAGCAATGTTCCCCGGCAGCAGCGCCAGAAAAAGGTCTTGATAACCCACAAGTATAGGGGATCGCAACAGTTTTCGAGGGTAGAGTATTCAACCCAAATTTATTGATTCGACAAAAGGGGAGCCAAAGAATATTCACGAGTATTAGCAGTTGAGTTGTCAATTCAACCACACCCGAAAGACTTAATATCTGCAGCAAAGTATTTAGTAGCAAAGTAGTATGGAAGTAACGGTAACAATGGCAAAAGTAACAATAGCAGTTTGTAGAAATAGTAACAGCAGCAACAGCGAAAGTAACTTAGCAAAGATCAATATGTGAAAAGCTCATAGGCATTGGATTGGCAATGATAATTATGTTGGATAATATTCATCATGTAGCAGTCATAACCTAGGGTGACACAGAACTAGCTCCAATTCATCGATATAATGTAGGTATGTATTCCGAATATAGTCATACGTGCTTATGGAAAAGAACTTGCATGACATCTTTTGTCCTACCCTCCCGTGGTAGCGGGGTCCTAATGGAAACTAAGGGATATTAAGGCCTCCTTTTGATAGAGAACCGGACCAAAGCATTAGCACTTAATGAATACATGAACTCCTCAAACTATAGTAATCACCAGAAAGAATCCCAATTATTGTCACCTTGGGGTATGCGGATCATAACTCGTAATAGGTGTCTACAACTTGCAAGATAGGATCAAGAACTCACATATATTCATGAAAACATAATAGGTTCAGATCTGAAATCATGGCACTCGGGCCCTAGTGACAAGCATTAAGCATAACAAAGTCATAGCAACATCAATCTCAGAACATAGTGGATACTACGGAACAAACCCTAACAAAACTAACTCGATTACATGATAAATCTCATCCAACCCATCACCGTCCAGCAAGCCTATGATGGAATTACTCACTCACGGCGGTGAGCATCATGAAGTTGGTGATGGAGGAAGGTTGATGATGATGGCGATGAATCCCCCTCTCCGGAGCCCCGAACGGACTCCAGATCAGCCCTCCCGATGAAGAACAGGAGGCGGCGGCGGCGGCTACGTATCGTAAAACGCGATGAATACTTCTCTCTAATTTTTTTCTCCATGAATAGGTATTTATAGAGTTGGAATTAGGGTCGGAGGAGGTCTAGGGGGCCCACAAGCTTGCAGGTCGCGCCCTAGGGAGGTGGGCACGCCCCCACGACGTGTGGCCTCTGGGTGGCCCCCTCTGGTTACTTCTTGCGCCAGTATATTTTATATATTCCACAAATTCTCCATAAATTTTTAGGTCAATCCGAGAAGTTTGATTTCTGCAAAAAAATAACACCATGGCAATTCTGCTGAAAACAGCGTCAGTCCATGTTAGTTCCATTCAAATTATGCAAATTAAAGTCCAAAACAAAGGCAAAAGAATTTGGAAAAGTAGATACGATGGAGACGTATCACACCTCTGTGAAAGACTTGACACAAGTCCTTTAGAGAATTTCACTATAACTGAAGTTTTGGAGTAGGCCGGTTCTGAAAGTTTGAAGGATCGAACCATTACCCTCTGTTATTTCAAGACCTGTGTCCACTCAGCCAACCACCAGCCCGACTTAATTGTCTTCACCATCACAACAAACTTCAAACATGAGTGAGATTTATGTTCTTTTGCTAGAGTAAGTTATTTAAATTATATAAGCAATTTTAAAGTTATGTATATATCTTTTTACATTACTTTTACATGGTGAAATTCTTTCAGTGGTGAGAAGATAGGGATCACTCTATGGGCAAAACTTTAGCAAGTATGGTTAATGGAGGTTTTGCACAAACAAACGATCATCACTGTCACTACAAATTTTATCAAAAAAATAATCAAAGTTCAGAGTTCTCACCTTTGATTTATTTTGCACATGCTGCTCACCTTCATATTTAATTATGCAAATTTTATTGATATTACCTCTTCATTTCTCATATATACTTAGATTATTTTAGTCTCAAAGAATTAAAGAACGAGGCTTTTTTTTATAATAGCAATAGATGAGAAAAGGAGGCGTACTCAATTGAAGATGTAGATCCGTAACATGTTTGATCCGCATAATCATTCCCGAAAATGAACACATCCTTATGATAGACCTACACCTCTACTACTCGGATTTTCACTTTTTTGCTCCTCATATTCAATGAATGATTACAAACATGGGGATAAACACTTGGTAGAAACAACAAATAAATGAGATCAAAGAATTTGCTATCTACAGAGGTGCTCAAACTATAATAAAGAAAGGAAAAAAGTTGCTAATAAATAAAACTATTTTTAAAGGGGGTTACACTATTAACCTACTGACTAGCAGCATCCATGCACTGTATGACTGTTGGAATCTCCATTGTACAGCAGGACCAAATCGCCAGGCCAGGATAGCAAAACTCGGTAGTGCTTTACACATATTCTGCTTCACCGCTTCAAACATGGAGAGCCAGACTCAACTAATTATACATTATCGATTATGTACTTTAATGTACCATTATCCATTGTCTATTTGGGAATTTACTACATAAGAGTGTTCCATGCAGTAAAAACGAAAGGAATTGGTCAGATAGAAACAAAGATTTATTAAAAAGAGCATGCGCCGCTACTTGCATACATATGAAGTAGATGGGTGTTGGCTTGAACGTTCGCCGGGGTAGAGGACATCTCAATCCCAGTGAACTAGATGGATGATACTGCCTTTTATGCATTATATATAGTCATAAGTGCATGAAAAAAATAGTACACTATATACTACCTTCAAAATAATAACTGACTTACCTAGGCTCACAAGATATGGCAGGACGGAGATGGTCAACTACTCTGCATAACTACCGGAAAAATGCATCAATATTTGATGGAAATAGTTCAGTAATATCAAACATCGAAGATGATCAACTACTCCGCATAAGTACCGGAAAAATGCATCAACATTTGATGGAGATAGTTCAGCAATACCAAACATCGACACTCTAACATATGATATTTGAAGCTTATTATATAGTACAACAATGTTGAGAGCATCAGATCATCGTTATATATCACATGTAGAATGCAATCAAACCAAATTTTACTACCAAGTTATTAAAATTAATTTGTCTTTGGAAATACTATTAAAACTATAGCTAAAAGCTGCGTTGGCGTCCAGACTTAGAACTATCTCATTTCAATAGCAGCCATTATACCATTTGTCACTGTTAAGAAGTACCTTAAATTATGGTTCAGTCGTACAAAGACAGAAAAAGGAAAAGGAAGAGGGGGAACCTGGAGGTGGAAGAATGCGATACTGAAGCCGGGTTGCGACTGTCGAGAATGAAGACGATGCGTCGGCGTGCCCGCTTGGGGACAGCTACGATGCCTCCGGCCTGGCGCTCGGGGATGGATAACAACCCCAGGATCCCGACAACCACAATCTGCAGGAGCTAAGGGGAACAAGATCCACTCCTTCAACACATCAATTGAAGTCGGCAGCAACTGCACCGTCGAGTATGATGAGCTGGAAGACGGTGGGGAACTTTCCCCTGCTACAGTATGTTTGTCTGCCGGATGGCGATCTCTCGGTGTTCTGTTGATCCCTTCCCCTGATCCCTCCTCTCTCTTGATCTGATCCTCTCCCTCACTCCCTTATTGTCTCCTGATCCACCTCGTCCTCTCCAACCTCCATTCACTGTCCAGTTTCAACCAATCCAGGCGCTGGATCCCCTTGCTCTCCTTCTTTATTCCCCTAATTCCTTGCTCAGTCGCAGCTTTCCATAGCCCGATTTGATCCGTTTCTCCTTTGTTCTGCCTGATTCCTCATCAAAGGTGCTTCTCCAACCCGGATCTGGCGTCTCTGACCTTGGCCCTTTGGATTCCGTGTTGCTGCTCGCCGCACCTCAATCCCAATATTCGCTGCTGCCTCTCGATCTTTGCCAGCTTTGTTCCTTTTCAGCAGGTTCATCTGAGGCCATATGAGCGACTCGGAGCATCCCATGCCGGTGCAAGGTGGTGGGGCTGACGCTGGGGTTCGTGGCCTTAGTGGTGACTGGCGTGGTGGGGCTGATGCTGGGTGCGGTGGTCTGCCTATTCCTGTTCCCCACGGCTCTTGAGCTGTAGCTGGTCGCCTCACCCTCCATGACCCATAATCTGGAGCTGGTTCAGTCATTACAGGTGCAGAAGGGTCGTCGTTGGACCAAAGCCAGCTCCGATCTCCAACTTCTTTAAGGGATACAGGTAATGTTCCGTTTGATCCTAGCTCTCAGTCTGATATTCCAGCCGGACAGCAAAGGGTCTGCTCTGTATTTGGCGTCGGAGCACGACTAGTAAACTCCGATGCAGTTCTGGAAGCCAACGAAACCATGAACCTAATTTGCTGGAATTGCAGAGGGGTAGGTAGATCCCTTGCTAGTAATAAAATGCAATATCTGGCCAATTTGATGACATCGACGAATGCTAAGGTAACCTTTATTTCTGAGACGCTTTCATCAAAAACTAAGGCACATGATCTAGTTAATCATTTTCCTATTAGTGACTGTTTTGTTATTCCTGCGGAAGGCCGATCTGGAGGCCTTTGGATCATGTGGATGGACGACATCAAGTTAGATATAATCTACTCTAGTCAGAATGTAGTCTTAGCTTCAGTTGTTAATACTAGTGCCAATTTTAATTTCTTGCTAGTATGTATCTATGGTGACCCGCATCATCGCAACAACAAGGACATATGGAAGTTAGTCGAGGAGTTTGTTTCTTCTTCTCCAGGAAAACCTGTGTACTGTATGGGTGATTTTAATGATATCCTTGACCCCTTGGAGAAGAATAGTAATGTTGTTTTGAACCGCCGTCGTATGGCTAGTTTTTCTAATCATATTAAACGATGTGGTTTAATAGATATGGGTTTTAATGGTCCTACCTTTACGTGGTGCAATAAATGTTTTACTTCCATTCCTACTTATGAAAGACTTGATCGATGTGTTGCAAACGTTGATTGGTGCAAAGTATTTCCTAATACTACTGTGTACAACTTGCCAATTATGTATAGTGATCATGCACCAATTCTTACTATTTCCAAGCCTGTTACTGTTAAAACAAAAAGACCTTTTAAATTTGAGAATTGGTGGCTTTTAGAGGAAGATTATCATGATATGGCTAAGAATAATTGGATCACATCTAATAATAAACCTTTCCATGTTAGAGCTGCCTTACTTGCAGGTTCCCTCAAGAAATGGAGTAAGAGCAAAAGACCTTTGCAGCAACAGCTTGACATCATTCACAAAGATTTGGAGATGTTACAAGCTAATCCTATTCATTTGCAGGATCACAACAGGGAAGCTAGCCTCATCGAGCAATATGACAAGACTATGACTAAACTTACAAAATTTTATAGGCAAAGGGCTAAAAGGCATTGGGCTACTATAGGTGATAGGAACACTAATTATTTCCATAATTCTGTGCTTAAAAGGAGAAGGAAGAATAGAATTAGTTCAATCATTGATCATAATAATAAAATCCTTCAAAGCCCAGATGAGATTGCGGACTGCTTCATAAACTACTTCACTAATTTATTCTCATCCAGTAATCCCAATTTAGATACTCTTCCTTCTCTGAACAATAATAATGAGAATATAATGGATTGTCCTACTGTTCCAGACGAAGATGAATTTTTGCAGGTCCTTAAAGGAATGAAGAAGAATGCATCCCCTGGACCAGATGGGCTGAATGTAGCTTTCTACCTCTCAGCGTGGAAGTGGATAGGAGAAGACATAACCAAATTAGTTCAAGATTTCTACGCAAGGGGTGAGCTTCATCCTCAGCTTAATAAAACCTGTATTACTTCAATTCCAAAGAAAGAAAATGCTAAAATCCCTCAAGATTTCAGGCCCATTAGTCTTTGTAATGTAGTTTATAAAATTATCACCAAATCTTTGGCCAATAGACTCAAAGATCTTCTACCTGATTATATCCATGAGTCTCAGCAAGCTTTTATACAAGGCAGGAGGGTTACTAATAATATTGTTATTGCTCAAGAAATCACTCACTCCTTTCTGCTTAAATCCTGGAAGCACAAAGCCTTTATGCTTAAAATAGATTTGGCCAAAGCTTTTGATAGAATCGAATGGTACTTTATTAGAAGGGTGTTGTAACGAAAAGGGCTGCATGGTCATTTCATTGATTTAATCATGGAATGTATCTCCTCTTCCACCTTTTCTGTTAACATTAATGGGCAACCGTTTGGCAGCTTTAAGGGATCCCGAGGCATTCGACAAGGTTGTCCCCTGTCACCATATCTTTTTATTCTTGCAGTCAATGAATTGTCGCTTTCGATGCAGGAGGCTTTAAATGCCAATCATTTGAGCAGTATCCAATTAGGTCCAGGTTGTCCCCCTATCCACTCTCTCATGTTTGCTGATGACTTGATTGTCTGTGACAGAGCAGATAATAATGATGCCAATACAATTGCTTCTATTATTAATCAGTTTTGTGCTGTTTCTGGTCAAACTCCTAATTGGAATAAATCTGCCATACTTTTTAGTAAAAATACTAATGATAATTTGAGGAACCAAATTAAGAATATCTTTCCTGCTCCTAATATGGATTGTAATACTACTCATCTTGGCCATCCTCTTATTTTACCTGGTAAAAATAGACCTGCAGCTTATAATTTTATTATTGATAAGTTTAGAGCTAAACTTAATTGCTACAAGGCTAACAGGTTGTCTCATGCAGGAAGACTCACTCTTATTAAATCTGTTTTTGCTTCCCTTCCTATGTATTACATGTCTAATATCCTTTTAAGTAAATCCACCATTAATAAACTCACTTCCATAATTAGAAAGTTCTGGTGGACAGGTATTGATAAGGATAATGCTTCTAAACCTATCTGCTTTAGGGCTTGGGATGATATTTGCAAACCTATGCATAAAGGTGGTCTAGGCATTAGAGATCTTTATATGATGAATAAGTCTATGGTTGCTATGATGGCTTGGAGAGTTATTAAGAGTCCTAATTCTCTTGTTACGAAAGTTCTCAAAGCCAAATATTTTCATAACTCTTCTATTTGGAAAGTGAATGACAATGTTCCTAAATCTGCTTTCTGGTCCTCTATTCTCAAAGTTTTTCCTTTCATTAGCAAGGCTAGTCATACTCAAATTGCTAATGGTAATACTTTTATTTGGACTAGTCCTTGGTGCAATGATTGGGACAAAATTTATGATCACCTTAAACCTAATCTAGGTATCCCTTGTCCTAAAGTTGTTAGTGATCTTTGGAAACCAAATTGTAAGAGTTGGGATGAGGATAAAATTAGTATCTTTTTCGATGATAATTTCAAGAGAAATATTTTACAAACTCCTATCATTAATGCTAATATGGACGATACTTTATGTTGGATTCATAATCCTAATGCAGAGTGTACCACTAAAAGTGCTTATAAAGCTTTGATGCAGGAGGCCCATCCCATGTTACAATCTCAAAGTCACACTATTTCAGATTCTGAAATTTCTATCCTCAATCAGGTTTGGAAAAGCAAAAACCTGGCTCCAAGAGTCAAAACCTTTGCATGGAGAATTCTAAGAAGAGCTTTAGCTTCAGGGCTTAGGGGATCCAGGTATTCTACTCACATTAAAAAGGAATGTTGCAGGTGCGGTGAGGCAGAAACAGACTTGCATCTTTTCTTTACTTGCAATTTCACTAGAGCTATTTGGTCTTAAGTCTGATGAGTTGAATCATAACTTATATCCTTCTGATGTGATTCAAAGGATTTCATCTTCTCATCATGCTGACTTAAATTTGGATACCAGTTTCACGTTGCTTTGGAATATTTGGAAAGCGAGGAATGATCTTTTTTTTAGTAAGAAAAATGGAGTATTATGCAGGTTATATATGCTACAAACGCTATGCTGAATGCGGAGTTAATGGAGGAGAAGGCGGCGGCTCACATCAACCCTGCAAACAATAATATTTCTCCTTTTCAGGTTCAAAATATACAGTTCCAAAATGCAGGTCTTTTGGCGTACAGTGATGCTGCATACAAACCGGAAATTGCAAAAGAAGAAGCTGGTCTTGGAGTTTTTTTTAAAATGTTAGTAACAGCCATACTGTATTTGTTCAAGCTGCTGCAAAAAATGTTTGCTCTATTTTGCAGGCTGAAGCTATTGGATTATCACTATCGGCTGAGGTGGTTAAAGCTCTAGGATGGAATACTGCTGTTTTCTTATCTGATTGCAGGAATCTTGTCCAGGTGGCTAAAGCAAGAAACCTTTTAGAGAGTCCAGGAGATTGGGGGATAAGACCTATGCTTGCTGAATTTCTTAATCACACTTCTTTTCTTTCATCATGTGAAGTCAGGTCTATACCTAGGAATGGGAATGTCATTGCTCATTCTCTAGCTAAGAAAGCTTTTATGCAAAGAGCTGTCTCTAGTTCTTCAATCTTATGCAGCAAATCTTCTGGATGTAAAGCTCAGCAAGCTTTAAACTCTATCTCCTTTCCTTTTGGAAAGTTGATCTCTGTACACTGTTTGGGTTGCAAATAAATAAAATCATGGGCTCTCTTTGAGGACCTATATGTTGTCAAAAAAAAGAGTACGATGAGCTGGCATCCTCCCTCATGCAGCTGATATCTGGGCCCTGATACCCGTTGATGGCCCAGGAGATCAATGCGGCACGCGTGCAGGCGAACTATGCGCAGTCCCAGCCACGAGGTGTGTGAGTTAGGACCACGAAGTAGGAGAGGAGATCGAGGGGAGCTTCGAGGTGATCCTCACATATGTGGTAGATCTAGTCTGGCTCATCCTTTTCCATGGCTGGGAGTGGGAGCTCCGGAGAAGACAAGACTTTTTTTTGGACAGGGAGAAGACAAGAAGGCTCGAGAAAGGAGAAAATGAAGGTTCATGTTGGCGGAACCTGTAGCCACACTACGTTTTCTTGGACGTGTACACAATGTATGTGTTGATAGTCTGGATAGTTACATGGAACTTTGCTTAGGTGAAAAGATGAGCCAACGCTGGTACCTTAGGTGAAAAGATGAGCCAACGCTGGTACTACTTCCGGTGTAGTACACTTCAAGTTAACTCAGTCAAATGTCTATCAAATAAAGAGCCACCATGAACCATTTTAGTATATAAATGTTGTATTACAATTGAGACACTTATTTTGAAGCAGAGGGAGCATATCAAAGTCAAAAAAATGAAAATATGTTCACTGTCAGTTAAAAAGAGAAGGTGAGACATAATTAATGAATATCACAAGTATACACTTCTACACTAACAGGTTGATATGTCAGTATATACATCTGGAAAATGATACATATATAAATTGCGCCCTAGGAATGATTGTGAAAATTTAGCATGTCCTTTTTCACAATGTTCTCCCTGGAAAAAAATTAGCATGTCCATAGCGAGCAAGTACATGATTATATATATTTATATATCAATGAGAAAACAAAATATACCTAATACAAAGCTACAAAACTATGTTTACAAAATGCTCATAGTTGTGAACGTGCTCACATTTGATTCCATTTTCCTTTAGATCAATCAAATAATGTGTTCTCCTGATATAACTTTATAAATTTCTAGCCTGCACATCGGGCGGGCCAAGAACCGGATCGTGAAGCGACCACGGAAGAATTGAAGATGTTGCAATACAATACTCAAGCTTGTGATATTCTCTTCAATGGATTGCGCCCCGAAGAATTCAACAAAATCAGCTGCCTTGAGAATGCAAAGGAAATTTGGGATACTTTGGTTGATATGCATGAAGGTACCGAGTCCGTCAAGGAATTGAAGTTGGATGTGCTTAAAAGTCAAGTTGACAATTTCAAGATGAAGGATGGTGAAGGAGTCGCTAAAATATACTCTAGGTTTACTCTCACTAGGGATGTAAATGGTACGGATAATTTCCGTTCCGAATCCACATCCGCATCCATTTTAAAGGATGTGGTATGCACTTTCACAAATCCGACGGATACGGATGCGGATATGAATTTTGGTCAATCGGATATCCAACGAATATGGTAGCGGATATGGTATCAATAATATCCGACGGATGTGGATTATCCGGTACTTTTTGTGGATTATCCAGTGTTATCAAATAGGATTATCCGATAAATTTGGTCCAATCGACAAGCCCAAATACCTAATTAGACCACTGATTAGAATCACCATATATAAATATCATATAAGCCTAACCCAAACAGCACCCTTGTATGACTGTATACATCACATGTACGTACAAGCGTAGCTAATAAACTTGAGAACACGTACTGTACAAGCTAACTTAGCTAATATTTAAACAGATTCTATTATGGACTAGAGAACACTATGAACCTATGATGTCTAATGTCTTGCTTGCTGCAGCGTGTAATTTATTAATTTCATTGATCAGTAAAAATTGTTGGTTACTTATATATTGTTCTTCTTTGCATAATCATGATAGATATTATGGAAAAGATGTACATGGATTTTTTATCCGTTTTCGATCCGAGTCCGCTCCACTTCCGCTTCGAATCCATAGTCCGATATAATCCGTATTCGAATCCGCATCCGGTCATTATCCAATCCGCTCCGAATTCGACAAAAAAATGTGGTAAAGGATATGGTAAAGGAATTATCCGATCCGATCCTTTTACATCCCTACTCATCACAAATGAGATTGTCGGCTTAGGAAGTGAAGAGACGACCAACAAATTCATCATCAAGAAGATCCTTGGAGCCTTGGATGGAAAATATGATACCGTGTGCACATTGATCCAAATGATGCCTAACTACAAAGATCTCAAGCCCACGGAAGTCATTGGTAGAATTTTTGCTCATGAGATGTCACTCAAGGATAAGGAAGAGCTCCACAACAAGTCAAGTGGTGCATACAAAGCTTCAAGTGATGCTCCTACAACATCGAGTGACAAGCTAGTCTCCAATGAAGAATTGAGCTTAATGGTGAAGAACTTCAACAAATTATACAAGAGTAGAAGCAAAGAGAGAAGCTCCAAGTCAAGGTCAGACAATGACAAAAGATCTTCTAGTCGTAATCGTAATTGCTACAATTGTGGAAGACCCGGACACTATTCCAATGAGTGTACGGCTCCCTACAAGAAAAGAGAAGACTCACCAAAAAGAAGGAGTAGAAGAGATGAATCATCTCCAAGAGAGAGAAGGAGTAGAGATGATCATTATGAACGAAGACCCTCTCGAAGAAGCAAGGATTCGGAAAGGAAAGACAAGTCATCGAAGAGCTACACAAGATGAAGACATCAAGCTCATGTTGGTGAATGGGTTTCCGGTTCCGACTCCGACAACTACTCCGAGAGAAGCTATCACTCCGACTCCGAATATACTCAAGACGAAGGTGTTGCAGGTCTTGCTCTAGTGTCATCCAACTCCCACGACATATTTGATTCACTAAATGAAGGAATTGGAAGATGCTTCATGGCTAAAGGCCCCAAGGTATCACACCCCGAGTATCTTGATTTCAATAGTGATGAAGATGATTTGCTAGGTGATGATGATTTACTTGTTGATAAAGTAGTGATGTGAGCTATAATGAAATTGCTAGTAATCATTATAATCAAGATGAAACGAATGACAATGCTAAGAAGGAGATTGAGCATCTAACTAAAGAACTGAACACTCTTAAGTTAGCTCATGAAACAACACAAGAGGATCATAGAGTGCTCTTAAGAACTCATGAGAAGCTATGCTTCGAGAAGCTAAATTTAGAGCAAGAGCATGAGTTTCTAAAAGCTATAAATGATGATCTTTGAAAGAAGAGTTCTTCTTACATTGCCAAACGTCTCCTCTTGTCTACTTGTATGCCACAAGTAAAATCTAGCAACAAGAGTAAGAAAGATTCTTCTCCTAGTAGTAACAATAACCATGCTAAACCCAATACTGTTGCTTCTAGTAATTCTCTTGATTCCACTAATGATTGTCTGAGCCAAGTTACACTTGAGCAAGAAAATAGCTTATTGAAGGGAATTATAGAGAAATGTGTTTACAAGAGTCTTGCCGGGAGTAAGCAATTTCAGGAAATTGTACGCAAGCATGGAAGGCACTGGAAGAATCAATGTGTTGGTTTTGAACGGAAGTTCAATGCCAATGGAGTTGAATGGGAAGAAGATCAATACCCCAAGACAAAGTTTGTTCCTCAACAAGAGAAGTATGACCCCACTTCTTTTGAGGGAACACAAGCTCAAGATGATCATCCACCACAAGACCACAAGCTAAAGGGAAAGGGCAAGCTTCAAGAAGAGATCTAGTCATTTGAAGAAGCTCCTAAGGCCATGGTCAAGTGGGTTCCCAAGACTATGTCAAGCTCTACTTCATCAAGTTCAATTACAACTCCAAGGGTTCCCATCAAGTTGATGTGGGTCCCAAAGAAGAAGAACTAGAGTGTTCTTGAGGGTGACTCCGCCAACATACTTCACTCATATTCATTTTGGCAAGGACTTGTGCAATCAACTTACATATCTTGCACTAGTTCATGGAGTCACAAACCCTCTTGTTGGTAACACAAGGGACAAGGTAACCTAATGCTTTCATGGACATCATCATATGTGCAATTCGCTCTATGTCTATGGATATCCTTGTATGTTCCTTGTGGGACTAACCCATGTAGGTATTGAAAGTGCAAAACTCCAAAGGATTACTCTGAATGATCTACATCAACATTGAGCATCCACATCTTCACTATCTACATGAAGTCATCATCGACAAAAGCCAAGGTTAGTTAATCCCTCTTTGGGGGGATATCACATCTAGGGGGAGGTTTGCTCTAAGAATTGAGCTAAAGCAACTCTATTGGCGTGAACACATTAATGCTTTATGTAAAAGTGGTAACCCCACTTTTGCTTAAACGATGAGTATGACCTATAATTAAATGTTCTCATTTGACTCCTAAGTCAACATACTCATATATAGATGACCTAGTCATCGTCAATTGCTTGATAGATGCTAGAATTGGTTGTGCATGTTTTGACACATATTTCATTTTCTGTTTTATTGTGTGAGCATGTTGGTTTGCATATTTTCTCCATTTGAGGACATCCATTTGTTGTTTTGTTTGTCTTGGTTTTTGTTGGCCAAGTGGATGTACAAGAATGCCTAAGAACCTTCCCTAGCTATCTATGCTTTTCTTGTCTCAAATTCTTTTCATGCTATATCACAAAAAATGAACAAGTCTTTTTCGGACCCTCCGAGTGAGGAGCACTCGGAGCCACCGATCCGACAAGGGATGACTTCCAAAACCTTCTTCATGCATTTCGGTTGGACCAACTCATTCAAACTCGGTCAGACCAAAATCATTTAGATTGATCTAGGTTTTCATCTCGGTGCTACCGATTAGACCAACTCGGCGTCACCGATTTGTTGTAACTGCAAGCAGTTGCACGTCTCGGTGCCATCGATTTGTTCCACTCGGTGCCACCGAAAGCATATGGGTATATATATCCAGCGCGACCGTATGTTGAAAATGTCTTCAAACAATACGACCCTGCACCCTGTTGCTGCCGCCTCCCTAGTCTTCGGATCATCATCTTCGTCTCCAGCGCGCCTTCGCCGCAGGACTACATCACCATCAATAGCAATCTGCCCTGCCGTTGCCGCCGTAGCGGATCTCCACCAAGTTAGGGTGAGATTCGACTCCTTCGTGCTTCATTTTCTTTGATTCAATGCACAAGGATTTTGCCATGTATCTTGCCACGAATGAGATTCTTCTATCCACCAGATCAGTTCCTTAGAATAAATTCGAGCAAAAAAATTAGGTTTAGGTTTCCGCCAAATGCATCTCGGACCGACCGAATAGGAATTTTCGGCCCCACCGATTTGGCCCTGGCCATTGCACAAGTACATCTTGGTTCCACCGAAACATACGAATCGGTGAGACCGAAAGTAAAGTTTCAGTGAAACCCTAGCAACTCGGAGACACCGAACCACATCTCGCTCCAACCAAAATGAAGTGTTTTGGTTCTGTAGTTGCTTCGGTATCACTGAAATGACCAACTCGGTAGCTCTGAAATGCATTCTATGAAAAGCTATAACTAAGATTTGAACTCAAAATTTTGGAAAATCATCTGCTTTTTGTGATAACTCATCTACTCTTCCCATACCTATCTATTCATAGGGTCTGTTTGCAAGATGTCAAGTACAACTGATAGCCAGAATGAGTCAGAGCAGAATGTTGATCTCAGTGAGGGACCAAGTCTCGCTGAGAGCTATGATGAAGGCAGCGGGAGCACTCCTAGCAATTTGCCCAAAGCTGCCACAAGGACTAGGAAGAAGAAGGATTCAGATGATGAGGATGAAGACTTTGTGGCTAGTGAGGCCACATCAAAGAGAAAGGCCATGATGAGAAAAGAGTATGGTACATCTGCTAGCACCAGGCCAAGTGCCAAGGACATGACTGTTGTAAGGAAAGTCCCTTTGTCAAAGGTAAGCAAAGCCTCAGCTCCAAAGGAAAGCAGGACCTTCACACTTGAGGAGCCAAGTGATGCAAAGGCTGCTGCAACAAAGAAGAAGAAGAGGCTGAGGAAGACAACTGTTGTAGTTATTAGCAGACCCTCCATGATGATTGATGATGAGGAGGAGGAAGAACCTACTGTAGATGCACCTCCAGCAAAGACTCAACTGCTCATGTCAGATGTTATGAAATCAGCTGCTCCCTCCAAGCCCAAGCCCAAGCCCAAAGTTTCTGCTCCCAAGAGGTCTACAAGAAACATTTCTGCTGCTGAGAAGAACATGGCCCCTGAGGGAGTCCTGGAGTAGGGGGTCCTCGGGATGCCGGCCCATCTCTCATTGGACGGACAGCTAGGCCGCACTATAGCTGCTGATGGACCAAACTATGGAGCGACATTGTATCCGGATGGGAGACCTTTTGTGCCTTGGTGTGTACTCCAAGACAAGATGGAAGATTCGGCATGCTTGTTCTCCTGATGTAACCGACTATGTGTAACCCTAATACCCCTGGTGTCTATATAAACCAAGGGGCTTAGTCCGTAGAGGCTAGAGAACAATCACCATCCTACTAGTTTAGGGCTTAGTTCATCTGATCTCGTGGTAGATCGACTCTGTAATTCTCATATACACAAGCAATATAATCAAGCAGGACGTAGGGTTTTACCTCCAAGAGAGGGCCCGAACCTGGGTAAATATCGTGCCCCATGTCCCTTGTTCCCCATCGATCCTAGATCCATAGTTCGGGACCCCCTACCCAAGATCCGCCGGTTTTGACACCAACATTGGTGCTTTCATTGAGAGTTCTTCTGTCGGATCACCGAAGGATCGACGGCTTGCCTGATCATCGGAGACGGCATGAACACCGGGACATCTTCGTCCCCTGCTAGCATTTTGCGTTCAGCAGTATCGTACTGCATGCCAATTCAACCGGTCGTCTGGACCTGGTCAACAACTTCGCCCCTGAGCACCGTATCAGGTTCGGCAACTTGGAATACTTCACCGATGCTCAAGGCAATCTGATCTTCACTGGCTTCTCAGCCTCACCCGAGACGCCCAAAAACCCACGAGCCTCGGCTTCCAGATCCTACCTTGGTCCGATCACCGGATCGACCACTGACAGATGCCAGGCCTCAAGCCTCGACGCAAGTTTGGCCTCCCTGGACCAGGAGCCGGTCCCCGCCGAACTCTCCCTCATCACCGCGGGTCAATCTTTGGACCCCCCATGCTAGGTCAGCATCCGAAGACCAGGAGTCAACCCCGACCGAATCCACCCCTCACGTCATCATCGCACCGGAGATCAATTCCGAAAGGATCTTAAACACCGATCCGACCGGTCTTGCCTTGATAAACGAGGCCCTCAATCGGATCAAAATGACGACCATCACATACGACGTGTCCTCGGCCTGCGTTCAACAGGGCCTGGAGGCAGGCCATTCGGAATTTTACGTCCCACCCACCACCCACTTAGTAGCCACGGTTGAAAATTTAACCGACATGCTGGACTATGCCTCCGATGAGGCCGAATACATGGACGACGACATCGAATCAACGATGGACACTGAAGCCATCCACCCCGTCATGGGCCGGTGGACAGCAACTTCCACCTATGATGTTTACATGGTGGACACCCCCAAGGACAACGGCGACGACGCCAATAACAGCGATGGCACCCCCAGGAAAGATAAGCCGGGAGAGGAGCCACACAAACGCTGATGACAGCGCCGACGTTCCAGGGGACGAAGGAGCAGGGAAACCAACATGGGCACCAGGGAGGGTGACACCCTGGACAATATCGAAGTCCTCGGGGACCCCACCCCCGACCAGCAGCCCGACGGCTCGGAGGAACACAAGGATGAGTTCAATCCTAAGGACCTCAATGACTCCCAGGACAGTAACTACCTCCCTTTCTCCGAGGAGGAGGTCAGCCTCGGAGCCGAGGACTTTATACTCCCTGGGGATCCACTTGACCAAGAACGGTTCAAACAACAACTTATTGCCACCGCCCGCAGCCTAAAGAAGAAACAACAGCAGCTCAAGGCCGAACATGACACCCTCAATAACAGATGGACAAAAGTCTTGGCAGCCAAAGAAGGGTATGGCTATGATCAACAAAACAAAAGCTACCCAAAGCGGAAGCTGTTGCCGCAATTTGACAATGAGGCCATGGGGCCGGCACCACCCAGAGGAACTTAAGGCGACCAGCCAGACCACCCCCTCGAGGCCGAGACAGGCCGGCTGGAGAAGCCGAATACCCACCCATCCGCCTTACCTTAAAGGCAAGGAAAAAGCGCAGCCAGAATATGAATACGATCTGCGACACGACCTGGCCGCCAGAGCAGGTCAGTCAAGGTCCATCTATGGATCAAGAGGTTACCCTCCTAATAGAAGAGACAGATACCAAGCATGGCTCGACCAAAACTATAGAGTTCGAGATCAACACCGGGCCAAGATAGAATCCGAGGTTCGACGCGATGTGGCCCAAATAAGGGGCGTCGCTCACCCAATGTGCTTCACCGATGAGGTGATGCAGCACCAATTCCCAGAAGGGTTTAAACCCGTAAACATCGAGCCATACAATGGAACTACAGACCCGGCCATGTGGATTGAAGATTTCCTTCTCCACATTCATATGGCACGAGGAGATGACCTCCACGCCATCAAATATCTGCCACTAAAGCTCAAAGGACCAGCCCGACATTGGTTGAACATCCTCCCCGAAGACTCCATAGGGAGCTGGGAAGAGCTCGAGGATGCTTTCCGAGCCAACTTTCAAGGCACCTATGTCTGGCCTCCGGATGCCGATGACCTGAGCCACTTGGTCCAATAGCCCGGCAAGTCAGACTGGCAATTTTGGAATCGGTTTTTGACGAAAAAGAATCAGATAGTCGATTGCCCAGATGCCGAAGCCACAGCCGCATTCAGACATAGTATCCGGGATGAATGGCTCGCACGATAGCTCGGCCAAGATAAGTCGAAGACAATGGCGGCTCTCACCTCCCTCATGACCCACTTCTGTGCGGGTGAAGATAGCTGGTTAGCTCATAGAAGCACCAACCCGGAAGACCCCGACACTTCGGAGGTCCGGGATGGCAACGGGAAGCCACGGCACAATAAAAATAAGCGTCGGCACAACGGCGCCGAGACCGATGACACGGCAGTAAATGCTAGATTCCGCAATTCTAAGTCAGGGCCACGAAGAAAGCCCTCTAAAGGAAACCAGGACTGACCCACCAAGTTGGACGTCATCCTGGATAGGCCTTGCTAGATACATGGAATCTCGGACAAGCCCGCCAACCACACCAACCATAATTGTTGGGTAATTAAGCAGGCCGGCAAACTTACAGCCGAGGACACAGGCAAAAGCCCCCGTAGCGAGGACAATGAGGAACCTCGCAGGCTGAACAATGGAGGCCAGAAACAATTCCCTCCTGAGGTTAAAATAGTGAACATGATCTATGCCACTCATATACCCAAGAAGGAGAGGAAACGCGCACTTTGGGATGTCTACACCATAGAGCCTGTAGCCCCGAAGTTTAATCCATGGTCAGCATGTCCGATCACCTTCGATCGCAGGGACCACCCGACCAATATCCGTCATGGAGGACGGCAACTTTGGTCCTAGACCCTATTATCGATGTGTACCACCTCACTAGAGTCCTCATGGACGGAGGCAGCAACCTCAATCTCATTTATGCAGACACCGTAAGGAAAATGGGTATTGACCCGTCAAGGATCAAACCCAGCAACACCAACTTCAAGGGGGTAATCCCTAGCACTGAAGCTCGCTGTTCGGGCACCCTTACCTTGGAGGTCGTATTCGGCTCTCCAGATAACTTCCGGAGCGAAGACTTGTTCTTCGACATCGTCCCCTTTCACGATGGTTATCACGCCCTCGTAGGCCGCACGGCATTCAATCGATTCAACGTTGGCCCCCACTATGCCTACCTCAAATTAAAAATGCCCGGACCAAGAGGCGTCATTACAGTTAATGATAATACAGAGCGCCCTCTCCGGACAGAGGAACACACCGCGGCCCTGGCGGCCGAAAACCAATCTGGTGCCGAAGGGCCAAAGTGCCAGCACGCCATTAAGGCGCGAGAGGCAGGCAAATGAGCCAGAGCCTCATCTCCAGCCAAGGGGCCTCCCTGCGTCCAACGCACATAGGGATATGCCCCCCACAACATGCTCACCCCAACGGCACGTTACATGCCTCGACATCACAACTTCGCACTCAAAATACCATGGGCAGCTGTGGGGCTTAAGCACCAAGAGTTTGACAAACGCACCTTCGGATGATGAACATGTACCATATAGGACCTATCTGGCATCAAGCCCAAACAACACAGCGACCTCTCAAAGCTCCCTCTCAAGGGCCTGTCATCGAATAATCATCCTCTCCATAGAGTCCTTCCGCCAAACAGAAGTAGAGGCACAAACATGCAGTAGGGCGCAGTGAGGGTGTCAACCCATACGTCAAGGCCCTACGTAAACCTTTCATCTGTAAATTTTTCTTCCTTTTTTCGAAGCATTCATGTTAGATGTCTCTTTCGACAGTTTGAATTGTACGGCTAGACGTCAAGAGCTTATTGGAAATAAAGTAAACCTTTTACGGTTCTTCTACAGTTATCTATACTGCACTTTCCTTTTCATGCTCTTTGACTCTGTCTTAATCAAGCATGGTACATATCTGATTTTATATATAAACCGGCTAATAGACCGGGGGCTTGACCTTGATGCTTGTCCTATACATCAAGTCCGGCACCCTTTCCCCCTGTGTTCGGCGTCTCGGATGTCACATTATATTCATTGGTTCCGAATTATGTCTTGGGTCAATAGTTGGGTTGCCCCGCTCGTGTGCTTACCTTCTTATGTTCCACATGTTTGACTAAGTAGGTAAAGGGAGAACCACTGCGATTGTGCTTCCGGCTAGTCTAGTCAAGTACCTCAGTGGAGAAAGCCGAAAACTGACTGTCATAATACGTGAGAACTGGTCGGCGATCCGATGACAAGTCTTCAAAATTAAAATCGTTAGCAATTGTACTGTGTAATACGAAGGATTTCTCTTTGAACAAATTAAGTGATAGATGCCCGGCCCTCGGGTTCGCCGAACATCTCACCACACTGGGGGCTGGTCACCAGCCCCCGCAGTCAAGCTCCTATGGCTAAGTGAAAGTACTAAAGCTGCATAGTCCGATTGCCTTGTTCCCCTACTACACTACCGCCTTCGGGCACCGAGACGTCGGCTAAGGGTTATAGTGCGGAGGATGGAATACCCCTCGTAGCATCTACATGGGGGCTGAAGCCGACGACTGGTAACTTCCAGAATGAAACGGCCGCACAGGAGTCAAAATCAACATAAACACATGCAAGTATGATAACCCATACAAAACAACCACTGCATTATAAAGCATAAGGTTCCACCACAGTTTAATACATAAATGGCACAACTACTCAAGGAGTACATCCTTCGAACACGGTGCCTCTACTGCCCGAGCACCGTCCATCATGACGGCGAAGTACTGCTCTGGTCGTCTATGCTCCTTTCCAGATGGAGGAGGTCCGGTGTCCATCTCGATGGGGTTGATCTTCGACCAATGCACCATGGTCTTTGAGAACGCCATCTGAGCCCCCTCGATGCACACCGAGGGCTTAATGGTCTCAACCCGGGCTGAAGCGTCACACAGCTTTGCCACCAGACCAAAATAGTTGCTCGGTATGGGCTCGGAGGGCCACAGCCGGACACAAAGGTCCTTCATGGCTGGCTCCGCCATTCAGTGCAGCTCCATCAATTGTTTCATTTGATTAACAAGGAGGGCAGGGTGCTTGGGATCCTGGAACTGCACCCAGAATAGCCTCAACTCGGAGTCACCCTCCCAAGCCGCATAATGCCTTGATGCATCGGCCGCACTCTTCGGGAGCTCCGCAAATGCGCCTGCGGAACGCCAAACCCGGGTGAGCAACGCGAATCTCTGGCCACCAAAGACACTCTACAGTAAGTACTACTTACCATTCGCAATCTGCTTTACTTGTTAGAGCTCCTCCCGGGCACTGTGTGTCTCCGATCGCGCCTCCTGGATCTCCGTCTTTATGTTCGCTAACTCGGTGGCGTGATCCTTATTTTTCTGCTCAAGGTCCTCATATTTAGTGATGGCATCCTTGAGCTCTTGTTGTACTTCGGCCACTCTGGCCCCATGCTTCTCGCGCTCAGTTTTTACCAGTGTGAGTTTGGCGATGGCCTGTTCGGCCGCCGCCTTCTATTCGGCTACCTCCTTCTTGGCCTTCAGCAGCTCGGCCTTGAGGCCCTCGACCTCCGCGGCTGTAGCTGGAAATCACCTCTTGCTTAGGGATAATCCCGAATACTTTGCTCGACAAAGAAAGTCAAGGAACCATGTCTTGAATGGACTAATTAACCTTGTGCTTCGTCAAACCGCTTGTTGACGAGGTCGAGCTCCTCATCGAAGCTCTTGAGCTTCTGATTCATCTCGGCCAGCTCCGCGGCATTGGTGGCAGCCGCCAACACTGAGGCTTGCAAAAAGACAGCAAGCATCTCGTTTAGACTATTGTTTTGACACTTTTGATCCTCAGCCAGGCTTTTCCAAAGCCTGCCAGAGTCTCGGGGGCTGCTATATATGTATAAGGACCGCCAAAATCTTGTCCACAAAATACTTTTTATGAATAGAGAGCATTACATTGCTTACCTCAAAACCTGTTAGGAGGCCATCAAAAGCTTCTTTCAGTCTGCTGTTAACGGACCGAACACTTTGTACAACCACGCCCATCAGGGTGCGGTGTTCCGCGACTATGGAAGAACTATTCATGGCCTCCTCCATCATATCCGGCCACTCTGCCGGAACCCGCCCTCTGGTGTTCGGCGTGGGCGGTGAGGCCCTGGCTCCCCCTCCGGCGGAAGGAGGATGTGACGCCTCGGATGGCCTTGGAGGCTCTGTAGCCGTCTTCTTTGAGGGATCGGACTGGCCGAGCTCCCTCTCTTGGTGTTCGGCGGCCGAAGCGTCGGCCTCGGCCATGACAACGTCGTCATCGCCCCCGTGCTTGGAGCAGGGGGGTCCTTCGGGACAACACCTCTCCGGTCTCCCCGAAGGTCGAAGGAAGCATGGAGTGTGAGGCATTTCCGCTCTCTGCTAGATCGGCTGGCAGAGAGGTCCCTTCCGAGACCTGGTCGGTGGGGAGGTCGTGGGGCGGGCTGCAACATTGAAACACACATGCTTTTAGTAAATAAGCTAAAAGAACCAACAACCGGAAGGTCTTCGGATACTCACATTTTAGCATGGGGCTTGACCCTGGGAACCCTCTCCGGGACCTTCTCAGATGCTGCGGATCCCTTATTAGAATCCGAGCTATCATCAAGAAAGACCAACTTGCCCTTGCTCTTCTCCGAGGCATGGGGAGGCTGCTCCTCGGCGTCGGCCGATGCCGCCCTTTTCCTGGTGCGGGAGGAGTCACTCACCTCCTCTTCTTCCTCCTCCTCTTCTTGCTCCCCCTCGCAGGCGGAAAGGGCTTAGGTGTCCCCGGATTTGTGTCTGGATGGACTCTTGGGCGGAGGCCCTCCATGGCCTCCGTATTTTTGTTGTTGTTCTTCTTCTCCCTCTTTTCTGGCGCCTTATACGGCGCCACGGTCAACAGCTCCGTCAGTTGAGCTGACTTGGGGTCTTCGGGCAGGGGGCTGGGCTAGAGATCTGCGCGGACTTCTTGAGCCAGCCCTGTGGAAAGGAGAATAAGAAGGTAAGGGCCCTTGTGGAATTATAAATCTAAACATAAAACAGATGATTTTTCCTTACCTCCTTAGCGGGGTGTTCGGTGTCGAGGCCGATGTCCTCCTTCTTGGCAGGCCATGTCTTCTGCGGCTTGAACAACGCCCTCCACAGCTTCTCATGGGTGGTGCCAAAGAAGAGCTGCACCGTGTGGGGGTCTTCGAGCTTCCAGGACCACATTGGTGTGGCCCGGAGCTGGCAAGGAAGGAGGCGGCGATGGAGCATGATCTGGACCACGTCGGTCAGCTTAGCTCCCACTTTTATCATATTGGAGACACGTGTCTATAGCGTCTCCACCTCTGTAGTGGACCCCCACTCAAGACCCTTCTTGGTCCATGAGGTTAGCCTCGCTGGGGGTCCAGATCTGAATGCCGGAGCGGCTGTCCAGGTCTGGTCGCAAGGCTCTGTGATGTAGAACCACTCTTTTTGCCAGATTTTGATGGTGTCAATGAACGTGCCCTCCGACCATCCGACTCGGGTGAGCCTTCTCACCATCGCCCCCCACAGTCCGCCTGCTGGCCGTCGACAATCTTTGGGTTGACATTCAACACTTTCAGCCATAGGACGAAGTGTGGCTGGATCCGAAGAAAGGCTTCGCAGATGATGATGAAGGCCGAGACGTGAAGAAAAGAATTCGACGGGAGGTCATGGAAGTCCAGCCCGTAGAAGAACAACAGTCCCGGAACGAATGGGTAAAGAGGGAAGCCCAATCCTTGGACAAAATGGGGAATGAACACCACCCGTTCACCGGGGCGGGGCATCGGTATGACCTGGCCCTCCTCTAGAGCCCGATGAGTGATGGCGGCCGAAAGGTAGCCCGCCCGCTTCAGGTTCTCGATGTCGTCATTGGTGACGCACGAAGCCTCCCACTTGCCCTTTGCTCCAGATCCGGCCATTGCTGAGCTTGGGGAAGTCTTTGAGGGGAGGTGGAGGGGAGCACTTGAGCTCTGTGGATTGGGAGAGGCTGTGGCGAGATGAAGAAGAAGGCGTGTGGGGATAACTGCGGTTTGTCTCCTTTTATAAACAGACGCAATACCAAGAGTCCTTTAAATGCGCCGCTGGCCTCGCCGCTTCTCGATATACTCGTGGCGTCATGTGCCGGTGGGATACTGGAAATCATTGATCAGATCCCCTAAAAAGAGGGACATGATCTCGACCTCGATGGGACGCGCCAATGGGGGAGGAGGTCGCCTTGAGCCGCGCATCCAGCTCTCATAACGGTTCGATGTTGATGACCGGTCGTGACCCTTCGCAAAGAATTGTCAGCCAAGAATAGTGTTCACATTTGGGCGGTTGGCCTTCAAGGCTAAGTAAAGTCGGTAGTTTGGAAACCAGATACAGCGTGGCTTGACACGTGACCGAATTGGACCGAGTACCATTTAAAAGACCTAACTCGAGAAGATTGTTCTGAATACTCAAAAAGATGGGAACACGCCTGCAAGCCAGAGTATGCAGTTGGGAGAGTTACGAGAGACCGGCGTTGAAGGCTAGTTTGGGGGCTACTTAGGGAGTCCTAGACTAGGGGGTCCTCGGGATGCCGGACCATCTCTCATGGGCCGGACAGCTGGCCCGCATTATAGCTGCTGATGGACCAAACTACGGAGCAACATTGTATTCGGACGGGAGACCTTTTGTGCCTTGGTGTGTACTCCAAGGCAAGATGGAAGATTCGGCATGCTTGTTCCCCTGATGTAACCGACTACGTTTAAGCCTAATATCCCTAGTGTCTATATAAACCAGGGGGCTTAGTCCATAGAGGCTAGAGAACAATCACCATCCTACTAGTTTAGGGCTTAGTTCATCTGATCTCGTGGTAGATCGACTCTGTAATCCTCATATACACAAGCAATATAATCAAGCAGGACATAGGGTTTTACCTCCTAGAGAGGGCCTGAACCTGGGTAAATATCGTGCCCCACGTCCTTGTTCCCCATCGATCCTAGATCCATAGTTCGGGACCCCATAAAGTGGGAGACTGTTCAAAATATGCCCTAGAGGCAATAATATTGTATTATTATATTTTTCATATTCATAATTAAGTGTTTATATTTCATGCTATAACTGTTATGATCCTGGAATATGTGATTCAGTGGAAAACTCATAGGCACGTGTGAAATGATAAACGAATAAAATAAAGGTTCCTAGTCTCGCCTCTAAGACTAGATCAAGTGTTGTTGGTGATCACGTTTCCGGATCTTAGGATGTCGTTAAGTGTAACGATAGTCCTAAAACAACATTAAGTTATGACGTTTGAAGAACGATCATATTGATCGACCCAAACTTGTTTGTTATGAATTGAGACAATATCTTCTATAATCAATTTTT
Source organism: Thinopyrum elongatum (assembly GCA_011799875.1). Taxonomy (NCBI): domain Eukaryota; kingdom Viridiplantae; phylum Streptophyta; class Magnoliopsida; order Poales; family Poaceae; genus Thinopyrum; species Thinopyrum elongatum. Next base: position 431,595,666 of record CM022303.1, read on the forward strand.
TTGACTATACACAGTAGGGCAAAACCCCACTACAATTTGTATAAATTAAAGCCCCAAAGGGCAAAATGTCTTACAGGCTTGAGATAAGCCAAAAGCAAAAAACTAAGAAAACTAAAAATCTATAAAGAAAAACAAAAGAAAAATATCTTCTGTAATCAATTGTAATAACATGGAGTGTTAAACATGTGATTTTGCTCCTTAGACCATTAGAGTATCGTAGTCACTTCTTACCATACGGTGGACTTTGGGGTTGCTTAAACGTCACCTTTAACACAATGATCATAATGATAGTTGATACGTCTCCAACGTATCTATAATTTCTGATTGTTCCATGCTATTATAGTATCAATGTTGGATGTTTTATATGCAATTATATACAATTTTATATCATTTTTTTGGAACTAACCTATTAACCAAGTGCCCAGTACAAGTTGTTGTTTTTGCTTTTTTTATTTTCAGAAAATCAATATCAAATGGAGTCCAAACAGAGAAAAATCTTTGGATTAATTTTTTCTGGACCAGAAGGGACCCAGAAGGTTTGGGAGAAGATCAGCAGAGCCACGAGGGACCGACAAACTCTCTAGGCGCGCCCCCAGGCTTGTGGGGCCCACACGGAAGCTCTTGACCTAATTCCACCTCTATAAATTCCCAAATATTCCCAATATACTAGAGAGCCACCAAAAACACTTTTTCCACCGCCGCAAGCTTCTGTTCTTTAGCGATCCCATCTAGAGGCCTTTTTCGGGACTCTGCCGGAGGGGGAATCAATCACGGAGGGCTTCTACATAATCCTTGTTGCCTTTCGATGATGCATGAGTAGTTCACCATAGACCTATGGGTCCATAGCTAGTAGCTACATGGCTTCTTCTCTCTCTTTGATCTTCAATACAATGTTCTCCTCGATGTTCTTGGAGTTCTATCCGATGTAATCTTCTTTTGCGGTGTGTTTGTTGGGATCCGATGAATTGTGGGTTTATGATTAGATTATTTATGAATATTAATTGAGTCTTCTCTGAACTCTTTTATGCATGATTGTTATTGCTTTCTATTTCTCTCCGATCTATCGGTTTGTTTTGGCCAACTAGATTGATTTATCTTGCATTGGGAGAGGTGCTTTGTGATGGGTTCAATCTTGCGGTGCTCTATCCCAGTGACAAATTAGGGGAAACGACATGTATTTGTATAGTAGCCATTAAGGATAAAACGATAGGGTTTATTCATGTTAGTTGAGTTTACTTTGTCTACATCATGTCATCTTGCTTAAGGCGTTACTCTGTTTTATAGTTAATACCCTAGATGCATGCTGGATAGCGGTCGATGGATGGGGTAATAGTAGTAGATGCAGGCAGGAGTCGATCTACTTGTCTTGGACATGATGCCTATATACATGATCATTGCCTAGAATATCATCATAACTATGCACTTTTCTATCAACTGTCCAACAATAATTTATTCACCCACCATATGTTATGTGCTCGAGAGAGAAGCCTCTAGTGAAAACTATGCCCCCCGGGTCTACTTTTATCATATATAAAAACAGAAAAATAACTTGCTGCAATTTTATTTCTTTTATTTTGTTTTGTAATTTATCTTATTACCTACCACTACAAGATTTAATCCTTGCAAATAATCGCGAGGGGATTGACAACCCCCTTGTTTGCGTTGGGTGCAAGTATTTGCTTTTGTGTGTGCAGGTGCTGCTAACGAGGTTCTGTGTGGTTCTCCTACTGGATTGAGAACCTTGGTTCTTAACTGAGGGAAATACTTATCTCTATTGTACTGCTTCATCCTCATCTCTTTGAGGAAATCCCAACGCAGATCACAAGTAGCAGGAAGAATTTCTGGCGCCGTTGCCAGGGAGTGATACATCTCCAACGTATCTATAATTTTTTGTTGTTCCATGCTATTATATTGTCAATCTTGGATGTTTTATATACATTTACTAGCAACTTTATATCATTTTTTGGGACTAACCTATTAACTTAGTGCCCAGTGCCAGTTGCTGTTTTTTACTTGGCAGAATATGAGTACCAAACGAAGTCCAAATGGCACGAAATCTTTGGAGATTTTTTTCTAGTGATAAGAGACCCTGGAAGCTTCAGGAGGCCACAATAAGATGGAGTAGTGGCTCACTAGGCACCAGGGCGCGCCAGGGGCCTGTAGCGCGCCCTGGTGGGTAATGGGGCCCACGAGTCTCTGTTTGACCTACCTCCACCTCTATAAATACCCTAAAATCCCAAAACCCATAGGGGAGCCCATGAAATACTTTTTCCGCCGCCGCAAGTACCAGAACCACGATATCCCATCTAGAGGCCTTTTCCAACACTCTGCCGGAGGGGGAAACGATCACGGAGGGGTTCTTCATCATCCTTGCTACCCCTTCGATGATGCGTGAGTAGTTTACCACAGACCTATAGGTCCATAGTTAGTAGCTAGATGGCTTCTTCTCGCTTTTTGATCTTCAATACAATGTTCCCCTCGGTGTTCTTGGAGATCTATTTTATATAATTCTTTTTACAGTGTGTTTGTTGGGATCCGATGAATCATGAGTTTATGATCAGATCTATCCATGAATATTATTTGAGTTTTCTCTAAACTCTTTTATGCATGATTGTTATAGCCTCGTATTTCTTCGCTGATTTATTGGTTTGGTTTGGCCAACTAGATTGATTTATCTTGCCATGGGAAGGGGGTGCTTTGTGATGGTTTGATCTTGCGGTGCTCAATCTCAGTGACAGAAAGAGACATGACACACATGTATCATTGCTATTAAGGGTAACAAGATGGTATTTATTTCATACGTGAGTTTATCTTGTCTACATCATGTCATCTTGCTTAAAGCATTACTCCGTTCTATCATGAACTTAATACACCAGATGCATGCTGGATAGCGGTCGATGTGTGGAGTAATAGTAGTACACGCAGGCAGGAGTCGGTCTACTATTCTTGGATGTGATGCCTATATAAATGATCATTGCTTTGGATATCGTCATAATTATTTGCTTTTCTATCAATTGCCCAACAATAATTTGTTTACCCACCGTATGCTATTTTCTCGAGAGAAGCCTCTAGTGAAAACTATGGCTCCCGGGTCTATTTTCTATCATATATTAAAACCAAAATTACCTTGCTGCAATTTTCTTTTATTTATTTTATTTTGTATTTTTGTTAGATCTATTTATCAAAACCTATAAAATTTAATCTTTCTCTTAACCATTGAAGGATTAACAACCCCTCTACGTGTTGGGTTGCAAGTATTTGTTGTTTGTGTGCAGGTGTTGTTTACATAGTGTTGCTTGGTTCTCCTACTGGATTGATAACTTTCTTTTCATAACTGAGGGAAATACTTATCTCTACTTTACTACATCATCCCCTCCTCTTCAGGGAAATCCCAACGCAACTCACAAGTAGCAGGAAGAATTTCTGGCGCCGTTGCCAGGGAGACATCATCAACATCTATCAAGTACCTACGCATAAACTCTCATCTCCTTGCATTACTTTATTTTCCATTTGCCTCTAGTTTCATCTCCCCACTTCTAAAAAGTTCTACAAAAATTACAAAAATATTTTCCGTTTGCCTTTTTCTTGTTTGATCTTTTGTTTGCTTGTGATCTTGTTTGCGTAGTCACGATTGAGGGAGTCCTAGATAAGGGGGCCCTCGAGCATCCGGGCTATGTGACATAGGCCGGACTGATGGGCCGTGAAGATACAAGATAGAAGGTTTCCCCCCATGTCCGGATGGGACTCTCCTTGGCGTGGATTACAAGCTTGGTGGCTAATCGTATAGCTTCCTCTCTCTGTAAACCGACTTTGTACAACCCCAGCCCCCTCCGGTGTCTATATAAACTGGAGGGGTTGGTCCATAGAGACAATCACAATTCCCATAGGCTAGACATCTAGGGTTTAGCCATTACAATCTTGTGGTAGATCAACTCTTGTAACCCCTATACTCATCAAATACAATCAAGCGGAACGTAGGGTTTTACCTCCATTAAGAGGGCCTAAACCTGGGTAAACATCGTGTCCCCTGTCTCCTGTTACCTTCGATCCTCAGACGCATAGTTCGGGACCCCCTACCCGAGATCGGCCGGTTTTGACACCGACATTGGTGCTTTCATTGAGAGTTTGTCTGTGTCGTTGATAGAAGGATTGATGGCTCGTCTTGTCATCAATGACAGTATTACTTCTGGAGGAGCCCTAGTTTCAGGGCAGATCCTCCGGCTTGGCAGCTTCACCATGGGCGCCCGTCCGGTCGTTAAGCCAGACGTGGTCCCCCAAGCCACCAAAAATCATCTTCGTATCGGCCCCGAGTACTCCGACAAGATGGATCCGGCAGACTTATCGTCTTTGAATGAGCTGCTAGATCGCATCACCGCCCTTGGGGTCGCAACTGACTACGATCGGATTGGGCTTAAACTCGATCAGAGAGAAATCAAATCTCCGCCGATCACCCATCTGGTAGCAGTCGTCAAGGAACAAGCCGACGATAACTCTTCTCCTACGTTGAGAACAAGCTATGTTCGGATTTCCGAACCCAGCGATCCGGATACCCCTCTTTGGGAGAGCACTCCCTGTCCTCTGAACACAGAATTGGGCATCAAGCCTGAGAACTCCCAGGACGCTCCGGATCCCGGGCTGGTAACCTCCGAAGTTCTTCAAACTCCGGATTCCGCAGTGGGGCAGGGTTCGCATTTAAACCCACCCACCCACCACAAGCAATATTCCCCAAGCAATTCCGGTCCTCCGGATATATGCGACCTAATGTATGTACGGCAGCAGCCTCAGGAAACAGTCTATCACTTCTGGGCCAGATTCCTCCTTGTTAAAAACAAGATCAGAGATAGCTGCGACGATGACGCGATTTCAGTATTTTACAACAACTGTACGGATGAGGGAATCCTTAATGCCCTCAACCGCCGTCGCATACTGCACTTCGCAGATTTGGCACACATAATACAGAAGTATTGCGCAATGGAAAGCTCCTGGAAAGCGCAGGCAGCCTGCTGGGAACCTCAGACCTTTAAGCCATCTCCCGGAAGGGCAAAAAGGATGCACCCTTGCGGGGCACCTAATCATCATCCCATGGACAAGAAAATCAAGCCCTTAACGGGACGCAGAACTGTCCTTGAGGAATGGCTCGACAGGCCCTGTCAAATACACATGACGCTGGATACCAAACAAACACACAGCCTTCGAGCATGTTGGATACTCCGGCAAGTGGCCAAGAGCGGGGAAGGTATCCTCACCAACACTACCCCAGAGAAGTACCCCTCTGAGGACGACGATCTCAAAGTATTTACGGTATTCGAGACCTTTTCTTTAAATAATCAGCGTAAAAGGGCGCTTCGTGACCTCGCCGAAGTCTGCCAAGTAGCAGCAATAAATCCTTGGAATGATACGGTGATAACTTTCAACGCCGACTACGAACCAAGATCCCGATTAGTCCGAGCACCAGCCGCTTTAGTTCTAAACCCAATTGTAGATGGCTTTCAGCTTACTAAAGTGCTCATGGACGGGGGCAGCGGATTGAACCTCATCTACGAGGACACGCTCGACAAAATGCAAATAGACAAGAGCCGCATGGAGCAGAGCAGTACAACCTTTCGAGGCATTATTCCCAGCCGAGAGGCGCGTTGTTCGGGAAAGATAAAACTTGACGTAGTATTCGGCACGCCAGAGAACTACAGGTCCGAAGAGTTAATCTTCTAGGTGGCACCTTTCAACAGCGGATATCACGCCCTATTGGGGCGAGATGCTTTCACACGCTTTCAAGCTATACCTCATTACGGGTACATGAATCTCAAAATGCCCGGGCCCAACGGAGTTATCACTATCGCCAGTGATCCGGACATAGCACTCCGCCCCAAAAACAAAACTGCATCCCTGGCCCTCGAGGCACTATCCGAGGCCCTGGTGGCCGAAGAGCTCACCGCTCTGCGCTCCACAGTGGATAGAGACGATGTAATTCTCGACAAAAGGCCAAAATCCACTTCTTTCAAACCAGCAGACGAAATAGTCAAATTTCAAGTTCACCCGACGGACCCCAAAAAGACAGCTTCCATTGGGGCACAGCTGGATCCGACGGTCGATTCCGCATTACGCGCGTTCCTGCGCGAGAATTGGGACATCTTCGCCTGGCACCCGTCAGATATGCCAGGAATCCCATGCAGACTGGCCGAACATAGTCTCAATATACTAAAGGGACATAAACCAGTCAAGCAAACGTTGCGGCAATTTTCTGAACCCAAACGACAAGCTATGGGGGAGGAGCTAGCCAAGTTACTCGAAGCCGGGTTTATCAGAGAGATCAAACATCCGGACTGGCTAGCAAACCTGGTCATGGTACCGAAGAAGGATAAATCCTGGTGCCTATATGTCGATTTCAAAGACCTTAATAAGGCTTGCCCTAAGCACCCCTTCCCACTACCTCGCATTGACCAGATTATTGATGCAACTGCAGGACACGACTCACTGTGTTTCCTCGATGCATACTCCGGATACCATCTAATTAAAATGAAGGAATCCGACCAGGCCGCAACGGCATTTATCACCCCGTATGGGCCTTTCTGCTTCAACACTATGCCTTTTAGGCTCAAAAATGCCGGCGCCACTTACCAACGCATGATTCAAACATGCCTGGAAAAGCAAATCGGCAAGACAGTTGAGGCATATGTAGATGATGTAGTCATCAAAACTAAGCATGTCGAATCATTGGTGGAAGACTTACGCCTGACATTCAACAACCTCCGAACATATGACATACGGCTCAATCCGGAAAAGTGCGTTTTAGGCGTTCCCGCCGGAAAACTGCTTGGGTTCATTGTTTCCAATAGAGGGATCGAAGCAAACCCAGCCAAAATATGAGCCTTGTCACAATTGGCAACACCATCAGACCTCAAGCAGGTCCAAAAACTAGCTGGGTGCGTGGCAGCTTTGAGCCGTTTTATCTCCAGATTGGGAGAAAAGGCATTGTCACTTTATCGCCTGCTCCGACGCACCGACCACTTTGCATGGACGGACGCGGCAACAGCCGGACTGGAAGAAATAAAAACTTTGTTAGCAAGCAACCCAATCCTTGCCGCACTAAACGTCGGTGAACCTATGTTGCTCTACATATCGGCAACTCACCAGGTGGTGAGTGCGGTGCTCGTCGTTGAGCGAGAGGAAGAGGGACATAAATTCCCACTCCAAAAACCAGTGTACTACATATCGGCGGTCCTTACACCATGCAAATCCCGATACCCACATTATCAAAAGATAGCATACGCGGTCTTTATGGCATCCCGAAAATTGCGACACTACTTTCAAGAGTGTTCGATCACGGTGGCTTCTGAAGTACCACTCAATGACATTATAAACAACCAAGACGCCACCGGCCGGATTGCAAAATGGGCCATTGATCTCTTACCATTTGAAATAACATACAAACCACGCCGAGCCATTAAATCTCAGGTGTTGGCTGACTTCGTCGCCGAGTGGATAGAGGCCGAACTCCCTAAAGAGTACAGCACGTATTCCAACTGGGTGATGCACTTTGACGGCTCTAAAATGTTAGCCGGACTAGGGGCTGGTGTTGTTTTGACATCCCCCACAGGAGACACAGTTCGTTATGTGTTACAGATATTGTATACCGACTCTAACAATGCAGCCGAATATGAGGCTCTATTGCACGGTCTCCGGATGGCCGTCTCCATGGGCATACAACGCCTCGAGGTGCGCGGAGATTCAAACCTCGCAATATCCCAAATAAATGGAGAATTCGATGCAAAAGATCCGAAGATGGTGACTTACTGCGACGCCGTACTCAAAATATCAGCTCGGTTTAAGGGGCTTGAGTTTCATCACGTGGCCCGAGAGAGTAATCAGGCAGCGGACATCCTTGCGCGCTTAGGCGCTAAACGCGACCCCGTCCCACCTAAAACCTTTGTGGAAAGACTCTTTAAGCCATCCATGGTGTGGCAGGATGAGAAGGGCAACACTGGTCCGGAGCCGGTCATTCCCCCAGATTCCGAACACAGTTCCAATATCATCGGGGGCTCGGGCACTGACATAACACCATCGGCCCACGAAATCATGGCTGTAATTGCCCCGTGGACTGAACCTTTCCTGGCCTACCTTATTAGGAAGGAGCTCCCTGATGATCAGACTGAGGCCCGTCGTATTGTTCGACGCTCGAAAGCCTAAAAAGTTCATGAAGGAGAACTGTACGAGAAAAGTACTACCGGAGTCCTTCAAAGATGTATCTCCGAAGACGAGGGACGGCAGCTCTTGGCCTAAATACACGCTAGTCTTGGCGGCCATCACGCCGCAGCTCGGGCCCTTGTAGGGAAGGCCTTCCGTACACGTTTCTTTTGGCCCACGGCCCGAGCAGATGCACAGGACCTCGTACAGCGCTGCGTTGGATGCCAGCTTTTTGCCAACCAAAGCCATATGCCGCCCACTGCCCTACGAACAATCCCCATTACTTGGCCTTTTGCGGTCTGGGGGCTAGACAAGGTTGGACCCCTTAAAGGGGGAAGCCATAAGAAGAAATATTTGATGGTTATGGTCGACAAGTTCACTAAATGGATAGAGGCCAAACCAGTCAAAACGGCCGAAGCCGGACCGGTGATCGACTTTATATCCGGTGTCGTACACCGTTATGGTGTCCCGCACAGTATTATTACTGACAACGGCTCTAACTTTACGGCTGACGAGGTGAAAACTTGGTGCGCTAATCTGGGCATTAAGCTTGATTACGCCTCCGTGTATCACCCTCAAACAAATGGTCAAGTTGAACGGGCTAATGGCCTGATAATGAGCGGCATCAAACCCAGACTAGTGCGATCCTTCAAGGAATCGGATAAACACTGGGTCGAGGAGCTCGACTCCGTACTCTGGGAGTTGCGGACCACGCCCAATCGCATGACCGGATACACACCATTCTTCATGGTGTACGGCGCAGAGGCTGTCTTACCCTGCGATATTATTCATGACTCAGCTCGAGTGCACATGTATGAGGAGAGAGAGGCCGAGCTCGATCGGCAGGACGATTTAGATGGCCTGGAGGAGGAGCGCAATGTCGCAAAAGCCTGTTCCGCATTCTACCAACAACAAGCTCGAAGATACCAAAGCAGAGAAGTGCGGGCAAAGACCTATAATGTCGGTGAACTCGTTTTACGCATACCAGAGAAGAAAAAGGACAAGCTCAAGACCAAATGGGAGGGTCCCTTCATTATAGATGAAGTTCTCACTGGAGGAGCCTATCGCCTTCGCAATGCATCGGACAATCGCTTAGAGCCAAACCCATGGAACGCAGCCAGGCTCCGAAGATTCTACGCCTAAGTCCGGACACATACATTTGTTCGTTCCCTTTCTCTCCCTTTAAATTTTTTTCTTTTCATTTTCTTTTTATACGATCTCTAGCTCGTGTTCGGGTCAGCCGCACACTTGAAGGGTATACATCCTTAAATGTACATACCCCACAATACCTGGGGGCTTCTTTTCATAAGAAGCTTATTATTATTAGAGCATCAAGCTCGCCGTATATATGTATCGACTGCTCATATATGTCCTTTTTTCGCCATTATATGCAAATCTATGACTTAAGTTTTTGCCAAGCTGGGTTGCCTGGCTCCTGTGCTTATGCCCTACGCTCCCGCTTGTTCGGCTAGGGCATAAAGGGAGCACCTCTGCGATTGTTACAACCGGGTCATCCGGATATGTACCTCAGACGGGTGAAGCCGAAAGCTAGCGTTCTTAAGGGAATAATTGGTCGGCGGACAAAAGATGAACTGCCCTTGTTGCAATATAAGCCCCCAAGATATAAAGCGTAATGTGATTTTTTAGCATCACAGCTCAGGCATGCGCAAATACGCATGCTGACCCAGGGAAAGGAACCCCTAACGGAACTATTCTCTCTGGAAGATGTTTCTTACGTTCAAATGTAATATAACATAACTCCCCGAATACAACTTGTCTGTTCAAGCAATTATGACCGGACTGCCTGGTTTCCGAACATACTTTGGTATTTACCGTCGGTATAGTATTCGGAAACACTCCAACCCTTGGGTTTCGGAGGTTGAAGCGGAAAGTCTGCCATGACAATCGTTTAACAATTCAGGTAGAGATAAGCTTGGCGATACAAGTACATTGTTACATGGAATCGAAAGCTTCTTCTTCTAAATCATCTAACAGGCTGTCTAGTCTACAGTCCTGTTGTGAAAATTTGGCGGCTGTTTTTACTTGGTCATATACCAAGTTGACTGGAATTTCTTGTCCGTCTGGTCCCCGCGGTCCGACCCGGGCCATATGATTCAGATCAAGTCCGGTACACCGCATTTTCACCATGGTCCAGGCCTCTCGTGCACCTTCTCGGCACGCTGATACCTTCCGTAGTCCAAAACGGCACCGAGCTCCCTTGAACAAATTCACGAGCTCCTCCATACTTCCTGGAGGAGAATCGGCCGGCCATAGCGCCTTAGCCATGTTCCTCATTGCTTTTCGAGCTCTCTCGTGTAATTTGGATAGCTCTTATAGCAGGTCACCTTGAAAATTGGACACTTCTTCCTCGGGCCGCCCAGTCAGCACACCTACAGAAACACACTTGTAAAACTTTTCATCAGGGGACCATATGAAAGTCAGGATAAAAAGCATACTGAATATGCCGCCTTTCAGCTTTCTGTTCTCCTTCAAAGCATCCAATAATTGGGCTCTTACGTCCTTCAACTCCCCGGCTTGCTTGATGTTTGCATCCTGTAGTTTGATTTTCTCATTAATGGTCCGTGTTAATACACGTTGACCAGTGGCTTCTTGCCCTTCGGCATGTTGTTTGTCTGCTTGAGCAGCCCTTAGCCTCTCCTCGAGCTGATCTGTCGACCCTGCCAACAAAATGATGCATATTCAAATAAAATCATCATAGGCAAGGAGTCATATTTCCGGGCTACTGTTGTACCTACCGTCAGGTGCCTTCTTGGATTTCTTCAAATTTTCCAGTTCGGCAGTGGCAACAGTTAGCTTAGTTCGACATTCTTCTAGCTCCTTGGATAATGTGTTATTTTTTTCCGTGAGTACCTGATGGCGTGATGATTCTTAAATCAGTTGGGCCAACTGCTTCAAGACTCGGGGGCTACTGGCATATGATTATTAAATCTACTCAAGAGTTCTTACCCGCATATCCTTTGAGAGCTGGTGAGTGGCTCTAGCAAGCCCATCCCGAGCAGCTCGGATGTATGCATCCGCTGAGCTGAAGGTGTTGAATGCCTCTTTGGTAAAATTTGGGTCGCGCATAGCCGTTCTCCGCCGCCGATGATTCATTGCGCTCTCCACTTCGGAGTTGGTGACAGATACATCATCTGAATCCTCTCGGAGATGACAATCCGGCATAGCACCCATTTCAACCCCAGTCCTTGCGGAAGGGCCCGGGGCCGGATTAGCCTGCGCATGGTCGCATGGTCTCCGGATACAGTCCGATGTACGCTCCTCCTACAATGTGGTATGGCAAGCAGCGTTACAGTCCGGTCTATCCACTGAGAGCATGTTACAAAATTATTATACCTCTTTGACGAAGGAGAAGGCCCGGCAGCATCGCCGTTGTCCTTTCTCTTCAAAGGTTTGCCCTGCACGGGCGTTGTCTTCTTAGGGGACGCCTTTGCCGCAGTTCGATGAGACGAGCGCCGCCCCTTGGAAGCAAAATACAGTGCGGAGGGTGAGGCGCAAGGGGAAAACTCTTTTTTGAGGAGATGTCTCCTGAATACTTACATGGGAGAAGGGAAGAAGGCCGTGGTAATTGGCTGTAATAGCCACTTCCGTGCCATCATAGCTCGCCTGATAAAAAAATCCCTCCTTAAGCTCTATATATATATCCGGATCTTCTTCATATCCGGGATCTAAATCCCGAATATGGTCCTCTAGCTGCGGAGTGGGGCTGTGGATCCCCTTGACGATCTTTCTCCATTCCTGTCAAAAACAGCTGGATTAATTCGACTAACATAAACTCTGGGGAAATATTGAGTAAAGCCAATAATGGAAAAACTCACCCAGGGGATGGGGTTGTACATGGAAAAGCCTTCCCGACATGTTAAACAAGCGAAGTCTTCCTTCTCCCCTTTGTATAGGTCGGCTAAGATGGCGGCCAGGGCGGCAAATTGTCCGGACCCTTGCGTAGACAATGGGAGGTATCGTCCTCCCCGTTGTAATGCCACATGGGAAAATCTCTGGATTGGAGCGGTTGGATGCATCGCGTTATGGGAATTGCCATGACCTCAATTATGGACAGCCCAGAGTTTGCAAGCACTCTGACCTTGTTTGCTAGTCCCGCGACCTCCGCGCTGTCTTCTTCCTTGAGGCTTTGGGGACGCTAGCTGGCACGCTTCTTTAAAGGAGCACTGGAGAATTCGGGAAGGCCGCGCCGGATTGGGTCCGGAAGAATAACGCCTTCAATATAAAACCACTCCGAGGGCCACTCTTCGGATGCCTTTTTCGGAGTGCCGGACAGGTATCCTGTTCCGGCTATGCGCCATACTTCGGCGCTGCCCACCTCGAATATAGATCCCTTTTGGGAGCGAGGGACGAGGCAAAAAAAAATTCACCATAGCTCGAAATGAGCCTCACAGCCCAGGAACAGCTCGCAAATGGCAACGAAGCCCGCGATATGCAGGATGGAGCCTGGCGTCAGATTGTGCAGTTGGAGACCGTAATACTCGAGGAGGCCTCTGAGGAAAGGGTGGATAGGGAATCCTACGCCTCTCAGAAGGAAGGAAACGAAGCACACCCGCTCCTCTTTAGAAGGATTGGGGAAATCCTCCACCAGGGCTTCACCATTGTAGGATGTTAATCCAGCCCGAACGGAGACTAGATTCGCGGGAGGTAGATATCCCTGCGCCTGAAGTTCATTCAGATGGGCGCGGGATACGGGGCAGCTTTCCCAGTCGCCTTTTTGAAGGCCGTGGGGGCGTGAGGAAGTGCTAGGAGCACCGGCCATGTTTGGGCGATTTCCTATGGCAGGTTCGGAGGATTTCCACGTGGTGTGGGATGGCATCTGAGATCTAATCTCCTTAAATGGACTCCATCCCCGCATGGTCAAGGGGTTATTTGTAAAAGATGTTTGGACCGTTCGTATTCGTTCGACACGTGGAAGCCAAGGCGACAGCAGCGAAGAATCAATATAACATTCAAGATATGGAGCCGAACTATCGTCAATCCGAAGTATAATGGAGAACCCACCTTGCAAAGCCGAAGACATGAAGTGGGATACTACATCGTCATTGAAGGCGAGTTCGGGGGCTACTGAGGGAGTCCTGGATAAGGGGGTCCTCAAGCATCCGGGCTATGTGACATGGGCCGGACTGATGGGCCGTGAAGATCCAAGATAGAAGGCTTCCCCCCGTGTCCGGATGGGACTCTCCTTGGCGTGGATTACAAGCTTGGTGGCTAATCGTATAACTTCCTCTCTCTGTAAACCGACTTTGTACAACCCCAGCCCCCTCTGGTGTCTATATAAACTAGAGGGGTTGGTCCGTAGAGACAATCACAATTCCCATAGGCTAGACATCTATGGTTTAGCCATTACAATCTCGTGGTAGATCAACTCTTGTAACCCCTATACTCATCAAATACAATCAAGCAGGACGTAGGGTTTTACCTCCATTAAGAGGGCCCAAACCTGGGTAAACATCATGTCCCCTGTCTCCTGTTACCTTCGATCCTCAGACGCATAGTTCGGAACCCCCTACCCGAGATCGGCCGGTTTTGACACCGACAACGATCTCTTAATAAAATACCAAATTATGTGATTTTTCTAATACTAATAATAATGATTTTATTAGTACTCTGAAGTCTACTATGCAACCTTCTTCTTGTGGACTCTAGTTGGGCCTCCAAACGCAGAGTTTTGTCGGACAGTAGCAAATTTCCCTCAACTGGATGACCTAAGGTTTATCAATCCATGGGATGCGTAGGATGAAGATGGTCTCTCTCAAACAACCCTGCAACCAAATAACAAAGAGTCTCTTGTGTCCCCAACACACCCAATACAATGGTAAATTGTATAGGTGCACTAGTTCGGCGAAGAGATGGTGATACAAGTGTAATATGGATAGTAGATATAGGTTTTTATAATCTGAATAAATAAAAACAGCAAGGTAACTAGTAACAAAAGTGAGCAAAAATAGTATTGCAATGCTTGAAAACAAGGCCTAGGGTTTCATACTTTCACTAGTGCAAATTCTCTCAGCAATGATAACGTAATTGGATCATATAACAATCCCTCAACGTGCAACAAAGAATCACTCCAAAGTTTCTATCGAAGAACGTACGACGAAAATGTGCATCAACCCCTATGCATAGATTACCCCAATGTCACCTCGGGAATCCGCGAGTTGAGTACCAAAACATACATCAAGTGAATCAATAGAACATCCCATTGTCACCACAGATATCCCATCGCAAGACATACATCAAGTGTTCTCAAATCCAATACACAATCCAATATAACGAAACCTCAAAGAGCAAGACTCAATTCATCACAAGAAGGTAGAGGGGGAAGAGCACCATAAGATCCAAATATATTAACAAAGCTCATGGTACATCAAGATCGTGCCAAATCAAGAACACGAGAGAGAGAGATAAAACACATAGCTACTAGTACATACCCTCAGCCCCGAGGGTGAACTACTCCCTCCTCGTCATGGAGACCACTGGGATGATGAAGATGGCCTCCGGTGATGGTTTCCCCCTCCGGCAGGGTGCCAGAACGGGCTCCCGATTGGTTTTTCGTGGCTACAGAGGCTTACGGCAATGGAACTTCCAATCTAGGGTTCTTTTCGGAGGTTTCTATATTTATAAGAATTTTTGGCGTTGGAAACAAGTCAGGGGGTGCCCGAGGGGCCCACAAGCCCTCAGGGCGCGCCCTAGGGGCCCCCCAGGCTTGTGGCCTCCTCGGTCACCTCCTGGCCCAGCTCCGGTGCTTCGGGGGTCTCTTTTGGTCCATAAAAAATCATCGTAAATTTTCAGCTCGTTTGGACTCCGTTTGATATTCCTTTTCTGTAGAACTCAAAAACAAGGAAAAAACAGAAACTGGCACTGGGCTCTAGGTTAATAGGTTAGTCCCAAAAATAATATAAAATAGCATATTAATGCATCTAAAACATCCAAAACAGATAATATAATACCATGGAACAATAAAAAATTATAGATACGTTGGAGACGCATCAAGCATCCCCAAGCTTAATTCCTTCTCGTCCTCGAGTAGGTAAATGATAAAAACAGAATTTTTGATGCGGAATGCTACCTAACATATTTTTCAATGTAACCTTCTTTATTGTGGCAAGAATATTCAGATCCATAAGATTCAAAACAAAAGTTTAATATTGACATGAAAACAATAATACTTCAAGCATACTAATAAAGCAATCATGTCTTCTCAAAATAACATGGCCAAAGAAAGTTATCCCTACAAAATCATATAGTCTGGCTATGGTCCATCTTCATCACACAAAATATTTCATCATGCACAACCTCGATGACAAGCCAAGCAATTGTTTCATACTTTTAATGTGCTCAAGCCTTTTCAACTTTCATGCAATACATGAGCGTGAGCCATGGATATAGCACTATAAGTGGAATAGAATATCGTGGTTGTGGAGAAGACAAAAAGAAGGAGAAAGTCTCACATCAACTAGGCAAATCAATGGTCTATGGAGATGCCCATCAATTGATATCGATGCAAGTGGGTAGGGACTGCCATGAAACATATGCACTAGAGCTATAAGTGTATGAAAGCTCAAAAAGAAACTAAGTGGGTGTGCATCCAACTTGCTTGCTCACGAAGACCTAGGGCAATTTTGAGGAAGCCCATCATTGGAATATACAAGCCAAGTTCTATAATAAAAAATTCCCACTAGTATATGGAAGTGACAAAATAGGAGATTCTCTATCATGAAGAACATGGTGCTACTTTGAAGCACAAGTGTGGAAAAAGGATAGTAACATTGTCCCTTCTCTCTTTTTCTCTCAAATTTTTTTGTTTGGTTTCTTTGGCCTCTTTTTATTTTTTTTATTTTGGGCTCTTTGGCCTCTTTTTAATTTTTTTAAGTCTGGAGTCTCATCCCAACTTGTGAGGGAATCATAGCTTCCATCATCCTTTCCTCACATGGGACAATGCTCTAATAATGATGATCATCACACTTTTATTTACTTACAACTCAAGAATTACAACTCGACACTAGAATAAAATATGACTCTATATGAATGCCTCTGGCGGTGTACCGGGATGTGCGATGATCAAGAGTGACATGTATAAAAAATATGGACGGTGGCTTTGCCACAAGTACTATGCCCACTACGTGATCATGCAAAGCAATATGACAATGATGGTATGTGTCATAATAAACGGAACGGTGGAAGTTGCATGGCAATATATCTCGGAATGGCTATAGAAATGCCATAATAGGTAGGTATGGTGGCTGTTTTGAGGAAGGGTATATGGTGGGTTTAATGCACCGACGAAAGTTGCGCGGTATGAGAGAGGCTAGCAATGGTGGAAGGGTGAGAGTGCTTATAATCCATGGACTCAACATTAGTCATAAAGAACTCACATACTTATTGCAAAAATTTATTAGCCACCAAAGCAAAGTACTAATATGCATGCTCCTAGGGGGATAGATTGGTAGAAAAGACCATCGCTCGTCCCTGACCGCCACTCATAAGGAAGACAATCAAAAAATAAATCATGCTTCGACTTCATCACATAACGGTTCACCATACATGCATGCTACGGGAATCACAAACTTTAACACAAGTATTTCTACCAATCCATAATTACTCACTATCATGACTCTAATATCACCATCTTTATATCTCAAAACAAATGCAAGGAATCAAACTTCTCATATCACTACAAAAAAAAGACACATCCGTGACATTTTGGCCCGAATGATTTTTTTTTCTGTCATGCTTATGACACTTCTATGACGATAATTGTGACAAAACCCGGTATCATCATAGATGTGGTGGGCTCCTACTTCTATGACAAAAAATCATGACAGAAAATGGGCTTTTCGTCCTGGGCGAGCCGGGGACGCACCTGCATGACATTCTTTGGGCCATCCATGACGGAAAAAATCATGGTAGAAGCGAGGGCGAGGAAAATTTTGGGGAGTTCCCGGTTAAGGTGGGTGGTCGGGGCCGAGCGATGCACGGAGGTTTGCGCGTTTCTCCTGTACACGTACGCGTGTGTGTGTGAGGTGTTGGGCTCTAACTGAACCCGAGCGAGGCGTTGGGCTCTAACTGAACCCGAGCGATTCACTAGCTACGTTACTGAACCCCGATCGATCCCTTGGCTGTTAACTGAACCCGAGTGATTCCTTCACTGCTGCTGCTAACTGAAGCCGATCGAAGCTGCCTCTTGATGAACAGTCCCCGATGGGGGTTGGATGAACAGTCCCGGTCGGGGTTGGATGAACAGGTCCCCGTGGTAGTAGAGGTCGTTGCCGCTGGATGAACAGGAATCCGATCGAGTAGGTGGCGGTGGATGAATAGTAGCCGGTGGAGGGACCCCGTGGAGGGCTGGTTGAATAGGACCCCGTGGAGGGCTGGTTGAACAGTAGTCGGTGGAGGCTAGATGAACAGGACCCCATGGAGGGCTGGTTGAACAGTACCCGGTGGAGGCTGGATGAACAGGACCCCGTCGATGAACAGTAGCTGTTGGAGGCAGGAGGAAGTCGATGGTGGATGAACAGTAGCAGGTGGAGGCTGGAGGAAGTCGACGGTGGATGAACAGTAGCCCGTGGAGTCCTGTTTTGAGGTAGGCCACACCCCTCCCGATGAACAGGACTTCCGTTTCGACTATAGCGCTCCAACACAAGTCCATTTCCTCTGTTTTGCGGTACGCCACACCCCTCCTGATCAACAGGACCCCGTTTCGATCGTAGGCACTCAAAAAGAAGTGCGTTTCCTCCGTTTTGTGGTACGCTAGATCCTTCCCGATGAACAGGACCCTGTTTCGACCATATGCGGTAGAACAGAAAGGCCATTTCCTCCATTCTGCGGTAAGCCAGACCTCGTTTCGGCTGTTCCATCCAAGCCGGTTGGCTCCTGATGAACACGACGCCGTTGCTGCCGTCCGCTGCCTCTCCATGTACATGAGCCCTGGCCGTACGTATGCGTGAGTAGGCATTCGAGACCCCCCCCCCCGTATGTACGTACGTGGCCGTATTTTTTGCGATCGGGTTGTACGTACGTGTACACGGTTTAGAAGGGACTACCTGAACTGCTACGTCGGGGGCTCTACTACTACACATGATGCTACTTGCTCGGCCACGGTTCATCGTTGCAGAGAGCCCGATCGATCAGTATGTACGTATATGTTCGCGACCAGAATGACAACGCTACGTATGCTTCGACCAGGTGGGGATCGGCTGTCAGGGAGGATAAGGTGGCACTTCCTTGCATGCGAAGTTATTGATGGTGGGTCCGAGCTGTCAGGGGGAGGATTCAATTTTGTTCGTGCCTAATATGGAGGCACTTCCTTGCGTCCGAAGATATAGCTGGTGGGTCCCAGCTATCAGGGGGAAACATTTTTTTGGCAAAATACGGCCCTTCAGGTAGGTCCCCGCTGTCAGGTGGAGGAATCATTATTTTGCGCGTAATAAGGAGGCACTTCCTTGCTGCGGCCCTGGACCCAGCTGTCAGCCTCTCAACGTACAGTCCTCTTCCGATGTAAGTCGTTCCTTGACCACGTTGACCACGCCGCGGCAAGAGCAACAAGGCGGTGGACGACAGCAAGGCCAAGGAAGGGAATGACCCGGAGCCGGGGAAGACTCGGTAGTTGTTTCCACGTGGAGGGGAGTAGATGAGGCTGCCGTCGCCGGAGAATAACATGAGGTCTAGGTGAGTACAGGGATGACCAGGCCAACGATGGGAGTAGGGTGTGGCGGTGAGGCCTGCGCGACAGCAGAGCCGGCCATGGGAGGCAGGAGCAGGTGGCACGACCGGCGCTGGTTTGGGCGGCTGGAGCAAGAAGACCAGAGGTTGAAGAAGCACTACGGCTGTTGGAAGAACATTGTACGGTCACTGGAGCTAGAATCGTTCATATTGACTAAGTTGACAAAGCCCTCCATCCGCATCAACTTAGTAGGCCCACAAGTCAGCCTCCAACTATGGTGGGTCCTAGATAGCAGGGGGGTATTCATTTTTTTGTGCGTAATAAGGAGGCACTTCCTTGCGTGCGAAGATATAGCTGGTGGGTCCGAGCTGTCAGCGGGAGGAACATTTTTTTCACGAAATACAGAGGCCATTCCGGTGGGTCCCTGCTGTCAGGTGGAGGAATCATTATTTTGCGCGTAATAAGGAGGCACTTCCTTGCGGCGTGCGGCCGTGGACCCAGCTGTCAGCCTCTCCACGTACAGTCCTCTTCTGATGGATATCGTTCATTGACCACGTTGACCACGCCGCGCCGAGAGCACCATGGCGGTGGACGACGGCGAGGCCTAGGAAGGGAACGACCCAGAGCCGGGGAAGACTCGGTAGTGGTTGCCCACGCGGTGGGGAGTACGAGGGTTTACTGGTTCGGCTGTCGTCACCGGAAAATAACAGGAGGTGTGGGTGAGTAGAGGAATGGCCTGGCCAGCGATGGAGTAGGGTGGGGCGGTGCAGCCTATGCGGCAGCACAGCCGGCCACGGGAGGCAGGAGCAGGCAGTCCCACTGGCGCTTGTTTGGGCAGCCGGAGCAAGAAGATCAGATGTTGAAGAAGGAGCACGGCCGTTGGATTAACATCCAATGGTCACTACTGCTAGAATCGTTTGTGGACTAAGTTGACAAAGCCTTTCATACATGTCAACCTAGTAGACCCACAAGTCAGCCTCCAAATCTATCTCAAACAGCATACAGCTCAAAATTTCTAGCTAGATTCAAATTAATTTAAAAACTAAACATACCTTAATTTAAATCCAATGAAATTTTACCCGCACAAAAACAATGAAATTTAAAATATCAAAATCCAAAAGAAAAAAGTATTTTGGAACTAATTGCCTGTTTGCTGTATTTTTTCATTTTACAGCCCATTTCTTATTACTTATAGCCCATTTCTTATTACTTATAGCCCATTTTCTGGGCAAGCCCGAATGCATCTCTCCTCGTCTTGAAAGATTTCTGGGCCAGTAGGGCGTAGAAAAGCAAGTAGGCCTACGTTGGTTATTCTGCAAAAAACAAAATAGCTGGGCTAGCCATTTTCAGAAAGGAAAAAAAACTGGGCTGGTCATGTGGTAAACATATGAAATAAAAGCCTGGGCTAGATGGGCCACAACTCCCGCACAACCCAGTTGATACCCTTCTCAGTCCCAAAAACAAAAAAAAGAAAATACTGCGCGCTGCTGGGTCCCGGGTGTCTGCCGCTTCTTGTGCAGTTATCTCGCTTATTGACTACGTTGACAGTGGCGTGCGACCCAGATGTCAGAAAACCATCAGGAGGAACCCTTTTTTTTCTTGTAATAAAGGAGGCACTTGCTTGCCTACTGCCATGATCCTGGTGGGTCCCTACAGTCATCCTCACCATGTTCAGTCATCTCCTTATTCCTCTCGGTTGTTGACCATGTTGACAACACCGGAGGGCGGCGCCGCGGCGAGCGAACCAAGGCGGAGGACGATGGTGAGGCCTCGGACGGGAACGAACAGGAGCGGGGGAAGATGCGCAGAGTTTTAGGGTGCGATGTGGTCAAGATGCGTGTGCGGCAGCACAGCCAGCCGTGGGAGGCGGGAGCAGGCGGTCCCGCCGGCGCTGGTTTGGCTTTGGCAGCTGGAGGAAGAAGAGACTGAAGAAACACGATAGATGTTGAATGTCAATCCAACAGTCAAGGTTGGCACAATCATTTGTTGACTAAGCCGACACCAAGTAGCATACTTTTTTATATATAGGAAGAAAAGAAAAACTGGGCTTGTTCGCCAGATAACATTCCCGAAACTGTGACCGTTTGATAACATTCCCGAAACTATGACCGTTTGATCTTGCGTCGCAACTAAAACTACAAGGAAAATGCATTCGTTTGCCGTCCTCCTCCTAGGGAACGTTCGCCACATAAGTGACTAGCACCCTTGGTTTTCAACCGAGAGGTCTTGGGTTCGAGTCCCAGGAACCCTCAATTTTATCCTCCTTCCTCCCTCTCAAAAAAAAGAAAATCAAAGACTTGAGAAGGCGTACAGAACAAGCTAGTGTACTAGTAAAGAGACGTTGCTGAGTTTTAGAAAAAAGAGAGACGTGCTCCTGTAGCTGGTTCAAATCCAAACCTAGACTATGACTATATATGGTGCTATGCTACTCTGCAAGTAATGAAACTGACATATCCAATGTTCGCTTCTCTTCTTCTCTACTTACTCTGCCTAGCATCAGAAGCTCTGGCCGCAGCAACCATGTCCGCTGGTGGCTCGTCCACCTGCTCTTTAGCAGACAACAACCAGATATGCGCCAAGTGGCCACCCGTACCATCGCCTGTGGGTCTCATCACACCCCCGCCGGCACACGCACCGCAGCCGGTTGCTCATCGCAACCCGCTGCCATTGGTGTGGTGCCACTGCTGCAAATCACGCAGAGTCATCCGTCGTGTCTCAACCACAATCCTCAACCCTGGCCGAGTCTTCTACAAATGCCCGAATCATGGGGTAATAATATGTTTAAGTGTTGTTCCGCTGCTTTCAGTTGCTGATTTTTTTAATAGTTTGGTTGATGATCTTCCAATTTGATTCATGCAGAAAAGGTAAGATTTGTGTGATTTGTATTTCTGGGAAGTTGCTCATGTGGGGGAATGGAACTACGCTGATTATTTGGCAAGCCGAGGAATCCAAATACCAGCGGGTTGGGGTGTTGGACAAGTAACTGAAGGAACAACAGAAGAGGAAGATGCAGAGCAGAAGGTTAAATATGCAGTTCCTCTAATCATGGCCAAGCAACAGCTGCTAAACGGCCTTGACAGCAATGAGGAGATGAAAGAGCTTGTGAAGATAATGGGCAAAATCGATGTGCTCTGTAGGATGATTGTCTCTTTATTTGCAGTGTATGTAGCACTCGTGATGTATTCAGTGGCTATGACATGAGCACTTTGCTGAAACTAGTAATGAATGAAACCTATTTAGCAGGCTGGGCATAGTGTTGTGAACATCTAATGATTTCTATTAACGGAAATCGGGGGGTATCCCCTTTTGCTCATAAATAAATAAATAGCAGAGGCCCTTTTTGTTGGGAAACATTGCATGAAAAACAAAAAAATTCTACGCACACGCAAGATCTATCCATGGAGATGCATAGCAACAAGAGGGGGAGAGCATCTACATACCCTTGTAGATCACTAAGCGGAAGCGTTTATCACACGGTTGATGTAGTCGTACTCTTCGCGATCCGATCACGATCCAATCGATCTAGTGCCGAACGGACGGCACCTCCGAGTTTAGCACACGTGCGGCTCGATGATGTCTCCTCCTTCTTGATCTAGCAAGCGGGAGAGGAGAAGTAGATGGGATCACAACCAACACGACGGGGTGGTGGTGGAGCACCGACAGCGCTTCGCTAAGCATCGCCGGGACGAGGCGGTGGAACTACGGAGTAACAGGAGAGAGATGGGCGCCAAGGGCTTGGTGTGTCCTCTTGGGGTGCCCCCTCCCCTCTATACATAGGTGGAGGTGCATGGGAAACAGCCCCTCCAAGCCCTAGGGCACAGCTAAGGGGGAGAGGACTTGGACTCCAAGTCCAATCCTATTCCTACTAGGACTCCTTCCTTTTTTGCCTTCCCTTGCCTTCCCTAGCCACATGGGCTTTTGAGGACTTGGTGCACCTAGCCCAATAAGGCTAGGGCACCTCTCCACAGCCCATGCTAGCCCTTGGGTCATGATGAACCCACTTGTGGACTTCCGGACTCCTCCGGAACCTTCTGGAAGTTTCCCCGTACAATACCGAAAAAACTGCACCTTTTTTCGGAACCCAAAATATGACTTCCGATATATAAATCTTTACCTCTCGACCATTCCGAGACTCCTCGTGATGTCCGGGATCTCATCCAGGACTCCGAACAACATTTGGTTACCACTCAACAAATATCCCAATACTACTCTAGCGTCAATGAACGTTAAACGTGTGACCCTACGGGTTCGGGAATTATGTAGTCATGACCGAGACACCTCTTCGGTCAATAACCAATAGCGGGACCTGGATGCCCATATTGACTCCTACATATTCCACGAAGATCTTATCGGTCGAACCTCGATGTCAAGGATTCAGCTAATCCTATATGCAGTTCCCTTTGTCTATCAGTATGTTACTTGCCCGAGATCCGATCATCGGTATCTCTATACCTAGTTCAATCTCGTTACCGGCAAGTCTCTTTACTCATTCTGTAATACATCATCTTGCAACTAACTCCTTAGTCACTTTGCTTCCAAGCTTCTTGTGATGTGTATTACCGAGAGGGTCCAGAGATACCTCTCCGATACACGGAGTGACAAATCCCAATCTCGATTCACACCAACTCAACAGACACCTTCGGAGATACCTGTAGAGCATCTTTATGATCACCCAGTTATGTTGTGACGTTTGATAGCACACAAGGTATTCCTCCGGTATCCGGGAGTTGCATGATCTCATGGTTGAAGGAACATGCATTTGACATTAAGAAAGCAGTAGCAATAAACTGAACGATCATATGTTATGCTCACGGTTGGGTCTTGTCCATCACATCATTCTCCTAATGATGTGATCCCGTTATGAAATGACAACACATGTCTATGGTTAGGAAACCTTAACCATCTTTGATCAACGAGCTAGTCTAGTAGAGGCATACTAGGGACACGGTATTTGTTTATGTATTCACACATGTATTTAAGTTTCCGATCAATACAATTCTAGCATGAATAATAAACCTTTATCACGAATAAGGAAATATAAAATAACAACTTTGTTATTGCCTCTAGGGCATATTTCCTTCAGTCTCCCACTTGCACTAGAGTCAATAATCTAGTTCACATCACCATGTGATTTAACACCCATAGTTCACATCGACATGTGACCAACACCCAAAGAGTTTACTAGAGTCAATAATCTAGTTCACATCGCCATGTGATTAACACCCAAAGAGTACTAAGGTTTGATGATGTTCTGCTTGTGAGAGAAGTTTAGTCAACGGGTCTGCCACATTCAGATCTGTATGTCTTTTGCAAATTTCTATGTCTACAATGCTCTGCATGGAGCTACTCTAGCTAATTGCTCCCACTTCTAATACGCATCCAGATTGAGACTCAGAGTCATCTGGATCAGTGTTAAAGCTTGCATCGACGTAACCCTTTACGACGAACTCTTTATCACCTCCATAACCGAGAAATATTTCCTTAGTCCTATTAGGTAACTAAGGATAATTTTGACCACTGTTCAGTGATCTACTCCTGGATCACTATTGTATCCCCTTGCCAAACTCATGGCAAGGTACACAATAGGTCTGGTACATAGCATGGCATACTTTATAGAACCTATGGCTGAGGCATAGGGAATGACTTTCATTCTCTCTCTATCTTCTGCTGTGGTCGGGTTTTGAGTCTTAATCAACTTCACACCTTGCAACACAGGCAAGAACCCTTTCTTTGACTGATCCATTTTGAACTTTTTCAAAATCTTGTCAAGGTATGTGCTTTGTGAAAGTCCTATTAAGCATCTCGATCTATCCCTATAGATCTTGATGCCCAATATATAAGTAGCTTCACCAAGGTATTTTATTGAAAACTCTTATTCAAGTATCCTTTTATGCTATCCAGAAATTCTATATCATTTCCAATCAATAATATGTCATCCACATATAATTTCAGAAATGTTACAGAGCTCCCACTCACTTTATTGTAAATACAGGCTTCACCATAAGTCTGTATAAAACCATATGCTTTGATCACCTTACCAAAGCGTATATTCCAACTCCGAGATGCTTGCACCAGTCCATAGATGGATCGCTGGAGTTTGCTCACTTTGTCAGCACCTTTAGGATCGACAAAACCTTCTGGTTGCATCATATACAACTCTTCTTTAAGATATCCATTAAGGAATGCAGTTTTTGACATCCATTTGCCAGATTTCATAATCATAAAATGCGGCAATTGCTAACATGATTCGGACAGAGTTAAGCATCGCTACGGGTGAGAAAGTCTCATCATAGTCAACCCCTTGAACTTGTCGAAAACCTTCTGCGACAAGTCGAGCTTTGTAGATAGTAACATTACCATCAGCGTCAGTCTTCTTCTTGAAGATCCATTTATTCTCTATGGCTTGCCGATCATTGGGCAAATCCACCAAAGTCCACACTTTGTTCTCATACATGGATCCTATCTCAGATTTCATGGCCTCAAGCCATCTGTTGGAATCTGGGCTCATCATAGCTTCTTCATAGTTCGTAGGTTCGCCATGGTCTTATAGCATGACTTCCAGGACAGGATTATCATACCACTCCGATGCGGAATGGGTTCTGGTCGACCTACGAAGTTCTGTAGTAACTTGATCTGAAGTTTCATGATTATCATCATTAGCTTCCACTCTAGTTGGTGTAGGCATCATGGGAACGGTTTTCTGTGATATGCTACTTTCCAATTCGAGAGAAGGTACAATTACCTCATCAAGTTCTACTTTCCTCCCACTCACTTCTTTCGAGAGAAATCCTTCTCTAGAAAGGACCCAAACATAGCAACAAAGATCTTGCCTTCGGATCTGTGGTAGAAGGTGTACCCAATAGTTTCTTTAGGGTATCCTATGAAGACGCACTTCTCCGATTTAGGTTCAAGCTTATCAGGCTGAAGCCTTTTGACATAAGTGTCGCATCCCCAAACTTTAAGAAATGACAGCTTAGGTTTCTTGCCAAACCATAGTTCATACGGTGTCGTCTCAACGGATTTAGACGGTGCCCTATTTAACCTGAATGCAGCTGTCTCTAATGCATAACCCCAAAACGATAGTGGTAAATCGGTAAGAGACATCATAGAATGCACCATATCTAATAAAGTACGGTTATGACATTCGGACACACCATTACGCTATGGTGTTCCAGGTGGTGTGAGTTGTGAAACAATTCCACATTGTTTTAAATGAAGTCCAAACTCGTAACTCAAATATTCGCCTTCATGATCGGATCGTAGAAACTTTATTTTCTTGTTATGATGAGTCGCAACTTCACTCTGAAATTCTTTGAACTTTTCAAATGTTTCAGACTTGTGTTTCATCAATTAGATATACCCATATCTACTCAAATCATCAGTGAAGGTGAGAAAATAACGATACCCGCCACGTGCTTCAATACTCATCGGACCGCATACATCGGTATGTATTATTTCCAATAAGTCATTAGCTCGCTCCATTGTTCCGGAGAACGGAGTTTTAGTCATCTTGCCCATGAGGCATGGTTCGCAAGTATCAAATGATTCATAGTCAAGTGATTCCAAAAGTCCATCCGCATGGAGTTTCTTCTTGCGCTTTACACCAATATGACCTAAACGACAGTGCCACAAGTATGTTGCACTATCATTATCAACTTTGCATCCTTTGGCATCATTATTAGGAATATGTGTATCACTACGATCGAGATTCAATAAACCATTCACATTGGGTGTATGACCATAAAAGGTTTTATTCATGTAAACAGAACAACAATTATTCTCTGACTTAAATGAATAACCGTATTGCAATAAACATGATCCAATCATATTCTTGCTCAACGCAAACACCAAATAACATTTATTTAGGTTCAACACTAATCCCGAAGGTAGAGGGAGTATGCGATGGTGATCTTATCATCCTTGGAATCACTTCCAACACACATCGTCACCTCGCCCTTAACTAGTCTCTGTTCATTTTTCAACTCCTGTTTTGAGTTACTAATCTTAGCAACTGAACCGGTATCAAATACCCAGGGGCTACTATGAACACTAGTAATGTACACATCAATAACATGTATATCAAATATACCTTTGTTCACTTTGCCATCCTTCTTATCCGCCAAGTATTTGGGGAAGTTCTGCTTCCAGTGACCATTTCCTTTGCAGTAGAAGCACCCAGTTTCAGGTTTGGGTCTAGCTTTGGGCTTCTTCATGGGAGCGGCAACTTGTTTGTTGTTCTTCTTGAAGTTCCCTTTCTGTCCCTTGCCCTTTTTCTTGAAACTAGTGGTTTTGTTAATCATCAACACTTGATGCTCTTTCTTGATTTCTACCTTCGTTGATTTCAGCATCGCGAAGAGCTTGGGAATTGTTTTCGTCATCCCTTGCACATTATAGTTCATCATGAAGTTCTAGTACCTTGGTGATAGTGACTAGAGAACTCTTGTCAATCACTATCTTATCTGGAAGATTAACACCCACTTGATTCAAGCGATTGTAGTACCCAGACATTCTGAGCACATGCTCACTGGCTGAGCTATTCTCCTCCATCTTGTAGGCAAAGTACTTGTCAGAGTATCAGGACCCATTGCTAGTGCGTAAAGGGCATCATTAACTGCCTGCCCATCCTCTCGCATCTTCTTAACCTATGGTTAGAAATTAGACAAGCTGATCATCTTATGTACTCAATATATTAAAAAAACTGACAGTGCAATTCAAAAGCTTACATGGCTCTTGGACCATTTCGCAAATCCTTCCATAACCAGTTTGTCAATGTTTCTTGGATTTTGCAGTAGTAACTCCTTTTTGTAGATGCTGCACAACATAGTGATCGCGTCAAACATCTAAATATATAAGAATGTGCTGCAAGTTTATCAGATTACGATGTATAAGCTGCAGTACATAGCACTTACTCGATATAAGGTAGAATCTCGGGACAGTTATTCAATACATACCAAACCATTTTGTCCAAATATTTAGGTTTGTCATCTTGTTGACTCTTCCCTGTAACTCGAACAGAACAATCAAAAACATTGAGCACGGGATTGTCTTCACCCACCTATTTGCTAAGTTGATCAGCCGTTTCAATGTATTTTGAGCAGAATGTCAACGCTTCTGTAGCAATGTAGGCCTCTGCAATGGAACCCTCAGGTCTAGCTCTGTTCCTAACATAGCCCTTGAAAGTGCCTAGCCGCCTTTCAATAGGGTACATCTAGCCATACTATACTGGACCTCTAAGCAGTGCCTCACCAGGTAGATGAACAGCCAAATGCACCATCGCATCAAAGAAGGCTGGAGGATATATCTTCTCAAGGTCGCATAGGATAGTTGGTATCTTGTCTCTAAGATGCTCCAAAGCATCTATTCTGATATTTCTACTGTAGAGTTCCCTGAAGAATTGTCCCAACTCTGCAACTGCTCTTTATAAGTCCGGGCGGCCCAATCCTCTAAGGATAACAGGTAAAACCCTTTGAAGTAGGACGTGGCAATCATGAGTTTTCAACCCTTGTACCTTGTTTCCATCTGCACTGACTCTCCTTTCAGGGTTGGAAGCAAATCCATGTGGGAATCTCACACGTGACAAAACCTTGCAGAATTCTTTTCTTTTTACCTTGTCCAAGACGTACACAGCTGGTGCCATATCCCGTGGTTTACCTTCATCTTCCACCTGCAAATCCTTTCTGATACCCAGGTGTGTCAAATCAATCCTAGATTTTAAGGTATCTTTCATCTTGCCTTCAATATTAAGAAGTGTGCCGATAATGCTGTCACATATATTTTTCTTGATGTGCATCACATCAAGATTATGCCGCAGATCCAAATCTTTCCAATACTCCAAGTCCCACAAAGTGGACCTGCGGGTAAACAATAATCACTCTTCTGCCCTGCCACGCTTCCTTTTCCTGCTACAATTATCAGGATGGTTTCCTGGTGTAATATGCCTGACCTTCTCTAATTCCACTTGTAACTCATCACCGGTGAGCCTCTTTGGTGCATCACGATTTTCATGCTTTGCATTGAACACATGTGTTCGGTATTTTGTAGGACATGGCTTGTCCTTGGCAAGGAAACGGCGGTGTCCAATGTAACAGATCTTGCTAAGTATTGTGTATGACAGCGGATTCTTGTCACAGTGAACAATGCATTGTAACCATGTGTCGTTCGCCCTGACATAGTGCCCAAAGCCGGATAATCATGGATGCACCAAATTATAATAGCACGCAGAAAGAAATCAGCTGGTGGGCTGCTATATAGGTCTCGAGTGAGAACACCCCTCCATAGCTATTGAAGTTCCTCCACAAGAGGCTCCATGAATAAATCAAAATCCTTTCCAGGACTTTTTGGACCTGGGATGAGCAAGGCCATCATGTAGTTTGATTCTTTGGTGCAGACATTTGGAGGCATGTTGTAAGGGATAACAAGCACTGGCCACATGCTATATGTGGCGCTCTGGTGGCCAAATGGGTTAAATCCATCTGTAGCTAAGCCAAGTCTAATGTTTCTCGAGTCAGCAGCAAACTTTTTGTGCTTCTGATTGAAGCTTTTCCAGTCACTACCATGAGATGGATGGCTCATTACATTCTGATCTATGTACTCCTGGCTCCTAGAATGCCACAGTACATCCTCTCTTGTTTCAGCATCATGAAACAACCTCTGCAATCTTGGTATAATTGGAAAATGTCCCAGAACATTATGAGGAATCCTCTTCACACCATCGCCATCTTTCCATCTTGATGATTTGCATTTTGGGCATTCACTTAAGTTGGCATAATCCTTCCGGAACAGAACACAATTATTCTTACAAACATGGATTATATCATATCCAATTCCAACTGCACGAAGGAAATTCTTCATTTTACTGTAGGTGTGTGGCAGCTCAGACGCATCTGGGAAACATTTGCGGAAAGCAGCCAACATCGCATCGAATGATTTGTTGGTCATCTGCTCAGATGTCTTCACCTGAAGAAAGGTGACCATAGCTGAGAATACTGACAACTTATTTCCTGGGGTGACAGCCACATTGCATTGTTCCAACATGCGGGCCCACCGTTTTTCTTCAGCAGGTGAAAGTTCACGAAATGCGCGAGCATTTTGTAGCATTGTTTCAATGTTGGTCAAACTCTCTGGCTCCGCCACCACCACCTCCTCCTCCTCCTCCTCTTCCACCTGAGCATCAGGCAGATCAAGATGGTGATCTGCTGCTTCCACATAGTCAATAACATTGACGTTCATAGCTTCACCATGATGAACCCACCTAGTATATGTGACCGACAGCCCATACAAGTGTAGATGATTTTGCACAGTTGACTGGGGTCTTGTAACTGAATTCATACAACTGCTACACGGGCAGAGCACATCTGATTTTGGACCACCGTACTCAGCTCTAATAAAGTACATGAAGTTTTCAACCCCCTCGACATATGCAGCGGAGAATCTTCGAGCAGAAGTTATCCAAGTCCTATCCATCTGTTAGACATACAAATTAGTTCTTCTACTAGATATTACAGGAAAAACATATATGCTTTTTTATGAAGTCTAGAAAAAATACCTAGGTTGATGTCTAAAGCTATGGCAAGATATTTGGACAAGCAGATCTAAGTAACAAAATATATGTAAAGCTAATTCAGCAAACATATTTGAGTGCTAAATTATGGCAGGCTATTTCAGCAGTCAATGAGGCTGAGCACACAGTCATCGAAGGCCATCTCAGCAACAAAGATGGAGTATAAAATGATGTAGAGCTATTTCACCTAACAGATTGGCTAGTAGACCATGGAAATCTACATCACAATAAATATATGGCAGGATATTTTGGCAACTAATCGGGCGTGGCATGCCATCTCAGCTAAGCAGATTGAGTGTAGAACATGGCAAGGAAGCTTCTTAAGCAGAACATATTGACTGTAAACTATTTCAGCAAACAGTGAGATTAACAGCGTCTATCAGCTAACATTCAACGCTACATCGACATGCATGGGGCCTCAGTCTCCACAAGAATGTCGCCAGCGATGGCGGCGCGGCTAGAGGACGGTAGTCTACGAGAGTGTACTATGGGAGCGAGAGGATCGCCGTGCGTCCCCTCGACGAACCACGGCGCCGACGTATTGGCGTGGCGGGGAGGGCGGCTTTGGTGGAGTGAATGGAGTGGGGGGAGGGGGGTTTGGGGAATATTATTGGCTAGTTGGCCGAAGGGAGGTTGAATTTGGGATTTGGGGGGAATTTTTGGGGGGGAATTTTCACGCGATGGGCGGGGGAGTTTGGCGCATGGTCGGTTTCTCCAAGTGCGGTCCCACGTGTCAGTGAAGAGGGATGCCCAGTCCCGAAAAAAATACTATGATAATAAATTCCTTGGGAAGTGTTGGTATGGAAGGCACCCATGCATACGGCTAGCCATGGATTGTGTGAGAATGGTGGAAAGGAAATAAACTTTACTTTCTGTTTGGGAACCGCCTATAATTTATCTAGCATGGAAGATATTGGGAATTCTCGGTCGTTTTCATTGACAGGAAAAACATGCCTCTCAAAACAATTGTCTCTCAATTTAAGCTATGAGCTCTGGCACCTCTACAAATCTCTGCTTCCCTCTGCGAAGGGCCTATCTATTTACTTTTATGCAATTCTTATTTTTATGTTGAGTCTCCATCTTCTCTTATAAAGCACCAACTAGGGAATGCTATTGTCATACTTGTGTATTGGATGTAGTTAATATTTGAGTGTGTTTCATGAATGGATCAATGATTAAGCATAATGGGCTAGGGATAACTTTCTTTAGTGTTGATATTTTGAAAGACATAGGTTCTTGTTGATATGCTTGAGTATTGATGTTTCCATGTCAAATTATAGACTATTGATTTGAATCATTCATAGTACAAATGTCCATGCTACAAAGAAAAGAATGTGTGATGAATATGTTAGGTAGCATTCCACATCAAAAATTCTATTTTTATCATTTCCTACTCGAGGACGAGCAGGAATTAAGCTTGGGGATGCTAATATGTCTCCAACATATCTATAATTTTTATATTGTTCCATGCTATTATATTATCAATCTTGGATGTTTTATATACATTTACTAGCAACTTTATATCATTTTTTGGGACTAACCTATTAACTTAGTGCCCAGTGCCAGTTGTTGTTTTTTGCTTGTTTTTAGTTTGCAGAATATCAGTACCAAACGAAGTCCAAATGCCATGAAATATTTTGGAGATTTTTTTTTCTGGTGATAAGAGACCCTGGAAGCTTCTGGAGGCCACGAGAAGATGCAGCAATGGCCCACTAGGCACCAGGGCACGCCAGGGGCCTCTGGCGTGCCCTGGTGGGTAGTAGGGCCCATGAGCCTTTGTTTGACCTACCTCCACCTCTATAAATACCATAAAATCCCAAAACCCTCAGGGGAGTCCACGAAATACTTTTTCCGCCGCCGCAAGTTCCAAAACCACGAGATCCCATCTAGAGACCTTTTCCGGCAATCGGCCGGAGGGGGAAACGATCACGGAGGGGTTCTTCATCATCCTTGATGCCCCTTCGATGATGTGTGAGTAGTTTACCATAGACCTACGGGTCCATAGTTAGTAGCTAGATGGCTTCTTCTCTCCTTTTGATGTTCAATACAATGTTCTCCTCGGTGTTCTTGGAGATCTATTGATGTAATTCTTTTTGTCGTGTGTTTGTTGGGATGCGATGAATTGTGAGTTTATGATCAGACCTATCCATGAATATTATTTGAAATTTTCTCTAAACTCTTTTATGCACGGTTGTTATAGCCTTGTATTTCTTCTCCGATTTATTGGTTTGGTTTGGACAACTAGATTCATTTATCTTGCCATGGGAAGGGGTGCTTTGTGATGTGTTCGATCTTGCGGTGCTCAATCACAGTGACAGAAAGAGGCATGTATCATTGCTATTAAGGGTAACAAGATGGGATTTATTTCATACGTGAGTTTATCTTGTCTACATCATGTCATCTTGCTTAAAGCATTACTCCATTCTTTCATGAACTTAATACACTAGATGCATGCTGGATAGCGGTCGATGTGTGGAGTAATAGTAGTAGATGCACGCATTAGTTGGTCTACTAATCTTGGATGAGATGCCTATATACATGATCATTGCCTTGGATATCATCATAATTATTTGCTTTTCTATCAATTGCCCAACAGTAATTTGTTTACCCGCCGTATGCTATTTTCTCGAGAGAAGCCTCTAGTGAAAACTATGGCCCCCGGGTCTATTTTCTATCATATATTAAAACCAAAAATATCTTGCTGCAATTTTCTTTTATTTATTTTATTTTGTATTTTTGTTAGATCTATTTATCAAAACCTATACAATTTAATCTTTCTCTTAACCATTGAGGATTGACAACCCCTCTACGCGTTGGGTTGCAAGTATTTGTTGTTTGCGTGCAGGTGATGTTTACATAGTGTTGCTTGGTTCTCCTACTGGATTGATAACCTTGGTTTCATAACCGAGGGAAATACTTATCTCTACTATACTGCATCATGCCCTCCTCTTCGAGGAAATCCCAACGCAGCTCACAAGTAGCAGGGAGACATCACCAAAACCTATCAAGTACCTTCGCACAAACAATCATCTACTTTCTCTTATTTTTATTTCCCTTTGCCTCTTGCTTTCATCTCCCCCACTTCTATTTTTTTTACAAAAACACAAAAACATTTTTATTTGCTTGTTTGCTTGCTTGTTTCATCGTTATGGCTAGTTCTTCGTTTGTTGCTTGTACCCCCGAGAATGAAGTGCTTAATTTCAAACAAAGGGGAGGAGAAAGTTTAAAAGATGCTTGGTATCGGATTTGCGATGCTCAAAATAGGTGAACTTATAAGCAATCCACTACCGTTCTTCTTTGCAATTTTTATGTGGGTGTTACCACTTGGTATAGGTTTGTTCTTGACACTATTACCAGTGGGAATTTTTTGAGTAGTCACCCTATGGATGCTTTCAATTCTATGGGCAAATTTAGTGGTCTCACCACCTATTACTATTACTGAAACAACATTGACTTTAGAACATGTTATGCAGAGATTGGAAGCTATTAAAAATATAATGCCTACCATAGAACATATTGAAAATCTAGATAAAAATATCCATAATCAAGTCACTCAATTTGGATCAAAGGTAGGAACTACATTGAAGATGTTAAAAGAGAAGGAACCAATGATTAATGAGAACATAGAACAAAGTCCTTTTAGAATCGATAATTTGAAGAGGTTATTAATAACTTGGGTTCCGCTTTTGCTTCCGATAAAACTATTGAGAAACTCCTCCTAGTAAGAATCCTAAGTTTATTTATGTTCCTGAAAATAGAGGTGCATCATCTAGTAACAGAGAAGACCTTAAAATGACTAGTGTGCACCCCAACTTCGTTGATCTAGTAAAGGAACCCATTACTGAAAACAAATTTCTTAACTTTGGTCCTAGGAGTGTGATTATTAAAAATATTTATGCCAACCCTCCTAGTAAGCATGGATATGTAATTGAGAAGTTGGACTTGAAGGATGATAATACTTGACACTATGCATTACGCCTAGCTAGGGGCGTAAAACAATAGCGCTTGTCGGGAGGCAAACCAATAGTTATCTTATTTTCCCCTTTTTCTTTTCTATTTTTTGTGTCCACACAATTATGCTACTATTATGATTGTGTTTTTATGTTTTAATTAGTGTTTTTGCCAAGTAAAGCCTTTGGGATGATTTGGTTGATAGTTGACTTGATTATGTGAAACAACAAATACTTGCAACCCAACGCGAACAAGGGGTTGTCAATCCCTTGACGGTTACGAGCAAGATTAAATTGTATAGTTCAGACAAAAATACAAAATAAAATAAATAAAAGAAAATTGCAGCAAGGTAGTTTTGGTTTTAATATATGATAAAAGATAGACCCGGGGGCCATAGTTTTCACTAGATGCTTCTCTCAAGAAAATAGCATACGGTGGGCAAACAAATTACTGTTGGGAAATTGGTAGAAAAGCAAATAATTATGATGACATCCAAGGCAATGATCATACATAGGCATCACGTCCGAGACAAGTAGACCAAAATTATTCTGCATCTACTACTATTACTCCACACAT
The DNA here is from genome assembly GCA_011799875.1 of Thinopyrum elongatum. Taxonomy (NCBI): domain Eukaryota; kingdom Viridiplantae; phylum Streptophyta; class Magnoliopsida; order Poales; family Poaceae; genus Thinopyrum; species Thinopyrum elongatum. Next base: position 431,630,615 of record CM022303.1, read on the forward strand.
CGACCGCTATCCAGCATGCATCTAGTGTATTAAGTTCATGGAAAAATGGGGTAACGCCTTAAGCAAGATGACATGATGTAGACAAGATAAACTCACATATGAATAAACCCCATCTTTACCCTTAATAGCAATGATACATACGTGTCATGTCCCTTTCTATCACTGGGATTGAGCACCATAAGATCAAACCCATTACAAAGCACCTCTTCCCATGGCAAGATAAATTAATCTAGTTGGCTAAACCAAACCAATAAATCAGAGAAGAAATACGAAGCTATAGTAATCATGCATAAAAGAGTTCAGAGAAAACTCAAATAATATTCATAGATAGATCTGATCATAAACTCACAATTCATCGGATCCCAACAAACACACCGCAAAAAGTCATTACATCGAATAGATCTTCAAGAACACTGAGGAAAACATTGTGTTGAAGATCAAATAGAGAGAAGAAGCCATCTAGCTACTAACTATGGACCCATAGGTCCATGGTAAACTACTCACGCATCATCGGAGAGGCAGCAAAGATGATGTAGATCCCCTCCGTGACCGAGTCCCCCTCCGGCAGAGTGCTGGAAAAAGTCCTCCAGATGGGATCTCGTGGTTTTGGAACTTGCAAAAGCAGAAAAAGTATTTCGTGGACTCCTCTGTTGGTTTCACGATTTTAGAGAATTCATAGAGGTGGAGTTAGGTCAAACGAAGCCTCATGGGCTCCACGAGCCACCAGGATGCGCCCTACCCCCTGGGCACGCCCTGGTGCCTCGTGGGCCACTGTTCCATCTTCTCGACCCCTCCCAAAGCTTCTAGGGTCTCTTGTGTCCAAAAAATCACCAAAAAGTTTCATGGCATTTGGACTTCGTTTGGTACTGATATTCTGCAAAATGAAAAACAAGCAAAAAAACAACAACTGGCACTGGGCACTAAGTTAATAGGTTAGTCCCAAAAAATGATATATAATTGCTTGAAAGTGTATATAAACATCCAAGATTCATAATATAATAGCATGGAACAATAAAAAATTATAGATACGTTGGAGACATATCAAGCATCCCCAAGCTTAATTCCTGCTCATCCTCGAGTAGGTAAATGATAAAAACAGAATTTTTGATGTGGAATGCTACCTAACATATTCATCATATATTCTTTTCTTTTGTAGCACGGATATTTGGACTTGAATTATTCAAAGCAATAGTCTATAATTTGACATGAAGACATCAATACTCAAGTATACCAACAAGCAACCATGTCTTTCAAAATATCAACGCTAAAGAAAGTTATCCCTAGCCCATTATGCTCAATCATTGATCCATTCATGAAACACACTTAACATTAGCTACATTCAATGCAAAAGTATGACAATAGTGCTCTCCCATTGGTGCTTTATAAGAGAAATGGAGACAAAAATTAATTTTTTGGCATAAAAGTAAATAGATAGGCCCTTTGCACAAGGAAGCAGAGATTTACAGAGGTGCCAGAGCTCAAGGATTAAATTAGAGATAAGATTATTTTGGGAGGCATGCTTTTCCTGTCAACACTACGACCGAGAGTTCCCAACATCTTCCATGCTAGACAAATCATAGGTGGTTCCCAAACAGAAAATAAAGTTCATTTTCTTTCCATATTTCTTTTCACAAGCCATGGCTAGCTGTATCCATGGGTGCCTTCCATACCAACACTTTCCAAGAAATTTATTATTATCATATAAAAAATTCATTTCGGGACTGGGCATCCCTATTACCTACCACACTCTTGTGCAATGACAAGTGAATAAACACTCGTCGCGAGAATAACCCACCTAACATGGAAGATATCGTCCACCCCCTACCGCCACATGAGCGGTACAGGCACACAAAACATAAATTCATTTTGAAAAATTAGAGTTGGTACATGCAAATTTACTTGGAACGACATGGAAATACCACATATAGGTAGGTATGGTGGACTCATTTGGCACAACTTTGGGTTTAAGGAGTTGGATGCACAAGCAATATTCCTGCTTAGTACAAATGAAGGCTAGCAAATAGATTGATAAGCGGCCAACCAAAAAGCAAAAACAGTCATAAGCATGCATTGAAAATAACTAACACTGAATAATGCACCATAAGTAGGATATAACTTCATTGCATAACTGTTGACTTTACGTGCATGCATAGGAAATGATAAACCTTAACACCAATATTCTTACTAAAGCATAATTACTCACCAACATGACTCACATATTACTATCTCCATATCGCAAAACTATTGCAAGGAATCAAGCTTATGATACAAAATGATATATATGGAAGTTTTTATTATATCATTCTTGGATATCCATCACATTGGGACTAAATGCATATCTTGTGCAAATTACCATCACTATTTTCAGCTCTCAAAAAAATATAAGTGAAGCATGAGAGTGCAAATATTTTTTCAAACATTTTCAACTCTCAAAATAATATAAGTGAAGCATGAGAGTGTATTTCTTCTAAATTTAATCATATCAACTCTCAAAGTAATGTAAGTGAAGCATGCGAGTGTATTCCTTCAAAATTTATCAACTCTTAAAATAATATAAGCAAAGCATGAGAGTACCTTTATTTAAAATATAACCAACATCGTGCTCAAAAAGATTAAGTGAAGCACTAGAGCAACTGCCTAGCTCAAAAGATTTAAGTGTAGCACATAGAGTATTCTAACAAATCATGATAAATGCGTGTTTCTCCCAAAATAGGTGTGTTCAGCAAGGATGATTGGGACAAAATAAAAATAAAACAAAGCAAAGACTCATATAATACACGATGCTCCAAGCAAAACTGATGATATGTGATGAATAAAAATATAGCTCCAAGTAAAATTACCGATAGTCGTTAGAAGAAAGAGGGGATGCCTTCCGGGGCATCCCCAAGCTTAGTTGCTTGGGTGTCCTTGAATATTACCTTGGGGTGCCTCGGGCATCCCCAAGCTTAGGCTCTTACCACTCCTTATTCCTACATCCATCGTGATCTCACTCAAAACATGAAACTTCAATCACACAAAACTTAACAAAACCTTCATGAGATCCGTTAGTATAAGAAAACAAATCACTACTTTAAGTACTGTTACAAACTCATTCATATTTTATTTTTCATTATACCTACTGCATTCAAACTTCTTCATGGTTTATACCCCAGATACAATCGATAGTTCCACCAAAACAAGCAAAACAATGCATCAAAACCAGAATCTGTTAAAAACAGAATAGTCTGTAGAAACATGAATTATGAGCATAATTATGTAACTCCAAAAATTCTGAAAAATTAGGAAGCCGTGAAAAATTTGTATTTAAATTATGTGTACAAAATTCAGAATTTTTCCATGCTCCAACAAATTTTAACAATTCTTCTACTGGACGCAAAAGCTATTGTTTTTTCACAGAATCAAGTCAACTACCATCCAAACCATCCTAAAGGCTTTACTTGGAACAAACACTAATTTAAACATAAAATACAATCATAACAGTATCATAATTGTGTGCTTATTGAAAAACAAAAAAGAAACAAAAAAAATTAAAGGATTACTATTGGGTTGCCTCCCAACTAGCGCAATTGTTTTATGCCCCTGGCTAGGCATAATGCAAAGTTTCCAGTATTGTCATCTTTCTTCTCGAACTCCTCAAGCACACATCCATAATTTCTAGGAGTTGTAGCATACATATTCTTAACAATCAAACTCCTAGGAACAAAGTTAAGGAATTTATTCTCATAGATTGGTTCCTTAATTAAATCAACAAAGTGCGGGTGAACACTAACCATTTTAAGATCTTCACTTCCATTACTAGATGTAGAACCCTTGTCTTTCAGAACATATATAAACTTGCAGTTATTGATAGGAGGAGTTTTTTCAATAGTTTTAATGGAAGAAAAAGCGAACCCCAAATTGATAAAAATTCTTCCAATTTATCGATTCTAGCAGGACTTTGTTCTACTCTTTCATTAATTATTCGTTCTTTCTCCTTTAGCATTTTAAGAGTAATCCCTACCTTTGATCCGAATTGAGTAACATGATTTTGTATATTTTTATCAAGAATTTCAATATGTTCTATGGTAGGTATTTTATTTTCAATAGCATCTAGTCTTTGCATAACATGTTCCAGGGTTAAAGTTGTTTAATTGATAGTGATAGGTGGTGATCCCACTAAATTTTCCATGGAATTGAAAGCATCAAAAGGGGGAATAATCAAGAAATTACCTCTAGTAATAGTATCAAGAATAAATCTATACCAAGTAGTAATGCCCACATAAAAATTGCGAAGAAGGACGGTAGTAGGTTGCTTAGGAGTTGATCTATTATGAGCATCAAAAGCCCTATGCCAAGAATCTTTTAAATCCTCTCCCCCCTTTGCTAAAAATTGAGAACTTCATTTTCAGGGGTACATGTAACAAAGGAAGAACTAGCCATAATGATAAGGTAGACAGGAAAGCTAACAAGCAAACAAGAAAAAGGCGAATGGAAAATATTTTTGTAAAACTTTTTTTAGAAGTGGGGGAGATGAAAATGAGAGGCAAATGGCAAATAATGTAAATGCAAGGAAATGAAAGTTTATGCGTAGGTACTTGATAGTTGCTGATGATGTCTCCCCGGCAACGGCGCCAGAAATTCTTCCTGCTACTTGTGAGCTGTGTTGGGATTTCCCCGAAGAGGAGAGGATAATGCAGTACAGTAGAGATAAGTATTTCCCTCAATTATGAAACCAAGGTTATCAATCTAGTAGGAGAACCAAGCAACGACTTCTTAACAGCACCTGCACACGAACAACAAATACTTGCAACCCAACATGTAACACCCCCGACTTAATCATGCACTAATCATACACACAAATGTACACGATCAAGATCAGAGACTCACAGGGTGATATCAGAACATAACTCTAGACACAAATTAAAGTCGTAAGAGCTTTATATTACAAGCCAGGGGCCTCGAGGGCTCGAATACACAAGAGTCAGTGGAAGCAACAATATCTGAGTACAGACATAAGATAAACAAGTCTTCCTTAAGAAGGCTAGCAAAACAATGACAACTGGATCGAAAAGGCGCAGGCCTCCTGCCTGGGAGCCTCCTAACTAGTCCTTGTCATCGGCGGTCTCCACGTAGTAATAAGCTCCGTCGGTGTAGTAGTAGGCACCAGCAGGGTCAATTGGCTCCTAGACTCCATCATCTGGTCGCATCAATCGAGTAAAGGGGAAAAGAGGTAGCAAAGCAACCGTGAGTACTCATCTGAAGTACTCGCAAGACTTACATCAGATCTATGCTAAGTATGCATCGGTATTAATGGGAAGGGGATGTATCTGTGGACTATACTGCAGAATTGCCAGAACAGACAAGAAGGCCTAGCCTATCAAAGACTAGCATCTTGCAGCAACAGGAGAGAGTAGAGTAATATATCATAATAGTAGTAAGTATGTTGTAGTAACGCCTAGATATCCTTCCTCGACTCCCTGCAAGAAAGCAATCCCAGAGCCATCAGATCCATTTAGTGTCTCTAGTATCCAGTTCTAGTTGTACAGATTGGGATACAACTCCGAGCGTCCGTTACCGTGGACACGACTATTCGAATAGATATACTTCCTTGCAGGGGTGCACCAACTTACCCAACACACTCGATTAACTCCGTCCGGACACACTTTAACGGATCATGCCTGGCCTCGGCTGATCAACACGCCGTAGTCCTACCTAGGCTCTCCAGAGAGGTCACACAATGGTCTACATCCTAAATGCGAAGGGGTCATGGGCATTTCATCCTTTGCAATCCTGCGCATTGCAAGGACGGCCGGGATCAGTCATGGCTACCTCTTTATACAAAGCAGGTGCTTACGCGGACCACCCGGGCGCGTGCCGCTCAACTGTGATGTATGTAGAGCTTTCAGAAGAAACATACCACGCCGAGTGACCATACTTATTCCGCATGGTGGTTAGTGCAAAAAGGCCAGAGGCCTACTCAGATCACATATCCAAACCCATTAGTGTCTTGGGAGCGCACGGAGATGTTCAATGATCCACGATCTGTGGTCCCGTTGCCCCGTCTCGCGGACTTACAGAAAGGGCCAAGAATGACTGGCCGTGCCGCGTAATTATCACGCGGGTACCCTCATGGCCAACCCGACTCCAGTAACTCTTGCGGGTACCCCTCGGGGCCGACCCGACTTCAACAAGGTTCTGATGTAAAGTCAAAGTAATCGTGTGTCTATAACATAAAGGGGGAAATCTGAGGAATCACCCTCTATGGATTTCCACTCGTTGTAACCGTCAAGGTGACCTTGGAGGAATCACCCTCGAGGGTTCACACTTGAGGTGTTGCACGATAGAGTCATTATCGGGAGTGGTGAAGGAGGAATCACCCTCCGTAATCCACGACCGATTAGCTACACTATAGTGATATCATCAGGAGTGCGTTACGAGGTATCACCCTCGGCACTCGATAGTAGCTCTACGGAGTCGTACAACTAAGGGGGCACTACAAAAAAAGACACATTCGTGACATTTTGGGCCGAACGAATTTTTTTCTGTCATGCTTATGACACTTCTATGACGATAATTGTGACAAAAGCACATATCATCATAGATGTGGTGGGCTCCTACTTCTATGACAAAAAATCATGATAGAAAATGGGCTTTTCGTCCTGGGCGGGCCGGAGACGCAGTTGCATGACATTCTTTGGGCCGTCCATGATGGAAAAAATCGTAGTAGAAGCGAGGGCGAGGAAAATATGGGGGAGTTCCCGTTACGGTGGGTGGTCGGGGCCGAGCGATGCATTGTCGTTTGCACGTTTCTCTCGTGTACGCGCGTGTGTGCGAGGCGTTGGCTAACTAAACCCGAGCGATCGCATGTTACTGAACCCGAGCGATCGATCCCTTAGCTGACTGAACCCGAGCGATTCATTCGCTGCTGACTGAACCCGAGCGATTCCTTCGCTGTTGCTGCTAACTGAACCCAGCGATCGATCACTGCTGCTGCATACTGAAGCCGATTGAGCCCCCGTGCGAGACGTAGCCAGCCGGTGTTGGGTTGCCTATCGATGAACAGTGACTGTTGCTACCATGCGCGCGGTACGTAGAACGAGTCGAGACGTGGTGAGTCGAGCCGGTTGGTTGGCTGTGGATGAACAGTTCCAGGTGGGGGGTGGATGAACAGGACCCCGTGGTAGTAGGCCGTTGCCGCTGGATGAACAGGACCCCGAGGAGGCCGCCACACCCCAGCCGGTTGGGGGTGGATGAACAGGACCCCGTGAAGGCTCTATGAACAGTAGCTGGTGGAGGCTGGAGGAGGTCGACTGTGGATGAATAGTAGCCTGTGGAGGTTGGAGTGAGGCAGTAGATGGTGGATGAACAGGACCCCATTTCGACCGTAGGCGCTCCAACAGAAGTCCGTTTCCTCCGTTTTGCGGTACGCCACACCCCTCCCGATCAACAGGAACCCGTTTCGACCATAGGCACTCGAACAGAAGTCTGTTTCCTCCGTTTTGCGGTACGCCAGACCCTTCCCGATGAACAGGACCCCGTTTCGACCGTACGTGGTAGAACAGAAGGCCTGTTTCCTCCGTTCTGCGGTACGCTAGACCTCATTTCGGCTGTTTCGTCCAAGCCGGTTGGCTCCCGATGAACATGACGTATTCCGTTGCCTCCCGATGAACACGACGCATTCCGTTGCCTCCCATGAACTCGACGCAGTCTCTCCGTTCTGACCCAGCCGGTTGGCTTCCGATGAATAGGACGTCATTGCTGCCGTCCATTGCCTCTCCATGTACACGAGCCCTGGCCGTACGTATGCGCGAGTACGCGTTCAAGACCCCGCCCGTATGTACGTACGTGGCCATATTTTTTGGCATCTGGCTATACGTACATGTACACGGTTTTGACTGGACTGCCTGAACTGCTACCGCTCCTTACTCGGCCACGGTTCATCATGGCAGATAGACCGATCGACCGGTATGTACACAGACAATGCTACATACGCTTCGATCGGGTGGGTCCCAACTGTCAGGGAGGATAAGGAGGCACTTCCTTGCGTGCGAATATATAGCTGGCGGGTCCCAATGGTCAGGGGCAGAATCATATATTTTTTGTCCATAATAAGGAGGCACTTCCTTGCGTGCAAAGATGTTGTTTGTGGGTCTAGCTGTCAGGGGCAGGCATAAGGAGGCACTTCCTTCCTTGCGAAGATATACGTGGTGGGTCGCAGCTTTCAGGGGGAGGAATAATTTTATTTTCATGTAATAAGGAGGCGGTTGCATGCATGCGTCCATGGACCTGGTGCATCCCCACTGTCAGCCTCTCCACGTATAGTCCTCTTCCGATGACTCTTGTTTGTTGACCACGCCGCGTCGAGCGCACCAAGACGATGGACAACGGCGAGGGCCCAGACGGCAACGAGCCGGTGATGGGAAGATGCGGCAATGGAGCCGCAGATCGAGAGGTGTACGAGGGTTAACTGGTTCTGGTGCGGCATGGTTCTGCAGTCGGCGGAGAATAACAGGAGGTGTGGAGGGGTGGAGGGATGGCTTGGCCGGAGGTGGGGTAGCGCTTCGCAGCGAAGCGTGCTAAGCAGAGCTGCTAGCAGCCGAAGGCGGGAGTAGGTGGTCCCGGCAGCGCTGGAGCAAGAAGACAAGTGATTGAAGATGAATGCCGGCCATTGGATGTAAATCCAACGGCTATCGATGTCAGAATCATTTTTTGACTAAGTTGACAACGCCTTGCGTTGGCTTCGACCTATTGGCCCACATTTCAGCCTCCAAAAATATCGCACATATTCAACCTTTTTTTAGAATTTACAGTCCATTCACTGTGCTGGGTGAACAAATAATGTAGCGTCCATGCGACCCATTTATTTATTTTTCTAAAAAAACTACAGCCCATTTGCACTTTCTAGAAATACATGAATTTGCTGGCCTGGGTGAACAAATAATGTAGTGTCCATGCGGCCCATTTATTTTTTTCTAAAAAAACTACAGCCCATTTGCACTTTCTAGAAATACACGAATTTGCTGGCCTGGATGAACAAATAATGTAGCGTCCATGCGGCCCATTTATTTTTCCTAAAAAAGCACATTCCATTTACACGAAATACACGATTTTGGTGGGCTGGTTCTAATTATAATTTTGGGTTGGGCGCATTAATGTTATCCAAAAATAAACAGGGGCTGAGCATTTTGTTATAAAAATATTTAAATAATAAGTGCTTTATTTACATTGGTCCTTAAATCTGACCAAGCTTTTGTACACAATCACCTGTATTTTCGTTGACCTTAAGTAAAAAAACTCAGGATTTTATTGTTAAACATTTATTTTTATAAGTTCATAATACATGGGATATTTTTTTCTTATATATGTAAGTATCTGTTAAATATATGATGATAATAACAATAATATATAATAACATATAAAATAACATAAATATATATAATATAGTTATAAGGGAAACATAAGTTGGACCTGGCGTTCCTAAGTTGGGCTGCGGATGTTTAAGAAAAAATAAAACCTACGATGGGAGGGCCATAGACCGGTCGATACATAACGGCCCTCAAAAAAATACAAACCGGCATGTCGTGGGCTGCACATGTTAAAAAAGACAGCCTAGACTGGGCAGCCCACAACCCAGCTGATACTTGTTGGCCCACTGATAATAAATGATACATGCCAGCTCCCCGATGACTAGCTTCGTTGTAAATTTATCTCCTTTAGTAACTACGTTGACAAACCCATGGCCCCCAACGTCAGTATAGCATTAGGAGGAAGTATTTTTTTCAATGAGGCACTTGCTTGCGTGCGGCCATGGACCTGATGGGTCCTGACTATCCGCCTCTCCATGTACAGTCCTCTCCAGATTCCTCCTTGGTTGTTGAGCATGTCCACAACGGCAGACAGTGGCGCCGCCGCGAGTGCACAAAGGTAGAGGATGACGTCCAGGCCCCGGACGAGAACGCACCGGAGCCGGGGAAGACGTGCTACAGTAGTGGTAGAAGTTGTGCCTAGTTTTGAGTGCAAGTACTGGAGTAGCCCAGTGGCCAAGTTCCCCTCCCCAACCGCTGCTCCGCTCGGGTTCAATTCCACCTGATGCAGTGAAAATATCCACAAATTTTTGCCTCTGCCTCTGACATGTGGGTGCCCATTGTCATCTACGCACACCACCTCCAACACACTCAACATTGTGTGGGCATTTTGAAAATAGCATATCTTTTTGACTGTGCATCATATGAAGATGTGCTATGCATGAATGTTGATCAGCATGATGTTAACTGGCTGGTAGTTCCATTTTCGACCATGAATAAAACTTCCAACATGATGTTATCCCTACTTGAAAAGGGCGTGTTAATATAAATGCTCTGCCTCAGAAACTTGCAGTTTCTTATCTGAAACTGAAACTTGCAGTTTCTTCTCTGAGAATCACATTGTCTGCACTTTTATGTGAAACTACATTTTTTAAAGTGCTAAAAATAGATCTCTAGAATTCATAAAATACTTCATATGCTCAATACTGCAAATCTGAAATTCAAAAGACATTCATATTTGAAAGTACTCTCAAATCTGAAACACAAAACACAATTCACAACTTGCAAATACTGACAACACTAAGCTCCTCCTCAGACTATTTGGGGGGGGGGGGGAGTCCCCTCCTATTCCTCGGCGGCAGACAGTCGCCCCGTAGGACGAGGTGAATGGCGAGGGAGAGGATGGCGGGGAAGCGTCGTCGCGCCAACTGTTTTTCTCCTCTTGCAGTTGGGTTCGGTCGACGAAGACTCAACCGGCTCGCTCTGCCACAACACCGTCACAAACGGCACCATGTAGATGCTCGATCCTTCAATCTCGGGTGGATGCTCCATCTTGGATCGATACTCCCACCACCACAGCCTCACGACCGGATCTGGTGAATCTGTTTGCTCCATGGCCCTCCCGGTGTATCGCCTGCTTTTCACTCTTTTCCAGATATTTGGCCATCGCTTTCGCCGTCGCCGCTAATTTCTCTGGGTTGTCAAACCAAGGCTGTATCTCCAACATCCTAGCTAGCTTCACAGGGTCGCCGCCTGTGAGCCACACGTATCGGTTGTACTCCTCCATCGATCTACTTCTCCACAGCACCTTCACTCGCCGGCGGTGGTTTTTGAATGGAAGAGGAGAGGAGCAGCACTGGTTTTGGATTAGAACAGGAGAGGAGCGGTGGTGGTTTTGAAATGGAAGAGGAGAGGAGCGGCGCTGGTTTTGGATTGGAACAGGAGAGGAGGGGCGGTGGTTTTGAAATGGAAGAGGAAAGTAGCGGCGCTGGTTTTTGATTGGAACAGGAGAGGAGCGGCGGTGGTTTAAGAGGAGAGGAGCGGCGCTGGTCTTGGAAGTATTTTTTTGTTTTGCGTATTTTGGGTCGAAGTTTGACCACGTACTATATTTGACAAGCAAAATGTGAATGCATGTCATAAAAAATTGTATTGTTTGGTTCGTATCTGAATGTACTTTCAAATTATATTATTTTTGCAGCGTATAACATATATTTTATTTGTGAAAATCATGGTCAAATATGACCCAGAATACAAGGGAGACTTGTTAATGTGGGGTCGCTTTCTTAATTAAAGGGTAAATTGATTTTCATTTTGATCCAGTCACAGCGCGCCAGCCCTCTCGTCCAATCCTAAATCGATGCCGCACGCTCCTGTCCCTCTTCTCCATTGCAAAACCACCCCGTCTCCTCTCCATCATCTCCATTCCAAAACCACCATCTCGCCTCTCCCTCTTCTCCATTGCAAAACCACCTCCTCTCCTCTCCATCTTCTCCATTGCAAAACCACCATCTCGCCTCTCCCTCTTCTCCATTGCAAGACCACCGTCTCTCCTCCCATCTTCGAAAGCTAGCATCGGACCTCTCAGAAGGACATCTATGGAGAGGATGCAGCAGCGAATCGGGCAGATCACCGGTGGCGACCAGGCGAAGTTAGCCAGGTTGAAGGAGATCCTTACTTGGTTTGACAACGAGTGGGAGATTTCGAGGACGGCGAGGGCCATGTGGCAATGTATGCGAAAGAGCGAGACGACGGTGATGTACTCCCCGGCGGCAGTCACGCCGCAGTCCTTCGAGTTCATCGAGTATCTCTTCTGGGCGATGGAGCAGACAGATTCGCCTGAGGCGAAAGTCAGGCGGAGGTGGTGGGCGTACAGGTCGAAGGTCGAGCATCCAGAGGATAACGAATCGATCGAGTATGGTGTGCCGTTCGTGAGGGTGCAGTGCCAGCCGGAGCCATAGGAGTATTCCTTCTCCCACCGCATGAGGAGGCTGGATGGCACGGCGTCGCTCCCCCGCCATTCTCCACGGTTCCCTTTCCGCTCGCCTCGTTTCAACGGCGGCGGTAGGGTTTAAGGTAAGCTTCGCACTAACCTAATCTTCCATCTGTTTATGCTTACAATCAGTGTGACAGCTAATGAAAATCATGCTTACAATCAGTCTCCGAGTACTACGCCAATCACCCTAAAATAGCTCTGGACCAAAAACAAAGTTGTGACACTATGTACAAATAAATAAAAATCGATTGGTGCTTCTTTCAGAAAAGAGTACTCCCTAGAAAAGTGCCAATATAAGCTACTAGTATTTGATTAGAGGATTTGCTGCCGAGAAAGATCCGTCCACAGAGAGCGCCACCCATCCCACCAGTGGTGGATGCCAATGCTTAGATGGAGCATGGTTGGTGTCGGTAATTTTTACTTGGCACCAAGCACTCTACATATATGCCGGTTTCATCCGTACAATTGTGCAATTCCACCAAAATGCAGCTGAATAGCCCTGTTTGCATAGATAATGAAAAAGCGTGATTACATTATAATGGCACTAGTTGATGAAACATACACTAATAAATAGAAGAAACTTCATTTTCTTAATGGGAAAATATTGCGATAGTATCACAGTATGCCATGCTGCGAGGGCGAGATGCGCCCTGCGACGCCTCATACGGTAGGCCTCATACTGGAAATCGACCCAATTCTCCCCGATACACCTTTTGCCAGTGATGAACATCAGTGTACAGCGGTAGTACAAGGAGGGTCCTTGAGATATTCCAATCTCTATTTTTGTGCAGATCAACTAAAATTAAGCACCCCAGTTTGCAGAAACACTTAAACATTAACAATGGGACTAGTTGATGAAACATATACTAACAAAGAGAAGCGCTTTCTTTATCTACATTGGAAATGAAATGATAGAGAGGACACTTGCTCTATTTCAACTGTATTATTACTTCATTTTATCAGTGGAACTAGGGTCGAGCAGGTGGCAAGCGAGGTGTACCGTGCGTCGCAAGGATGGAGGCCGGGGGTGCTTAGACTGGGATGCTGAAGCTGGCTCTTTCAGTCCCTATCTCCCCCCCCCCTAATGTTTCTGTGGTAGCATTTGGGTTGTAATCCAAACTTGGTCGAGCTGGTGTTGTGTCCCCCTACCTGCCTAGCTTATGTGGCGAACTTGTCTCCTGCTAGTACTCAGTCCGTTCTAGTAGTAGTTGCATAACTGCCCGTTTACACTGAAATGTTGTTGGATAATGGTTCTCTATGGTTGGGTTTCTTTAATGAAATCGGAGGAAACCCCTCTTTTGAAATAAAAAAACCAGTGGCACTAGCAGTGCCAAAACATTGCCTCAAATTAATAGTGCCACTAGATTAAGGTGCAAAATAATAACATTAATGCTTTATCATGGTAGTGCCAAAATAGTAGCACAAGAGCAGAGTCAACATGCAGGATCTTTGGCAAACGGTCAGACCAAAAAGGAACATACCTCATGATGGGAACCATATCTGCAGTCAACGCCATCGTAGAAGGGATGACACCAGTCACCAATATGGATGATTCAATTCATGGGACCTTTTTGTGCAGTTCACCTAAAATGAAGCAATGTTGGCATCATGCAGTTAGCAAGTACTTGGTCCCATGAGCTAGCAGCTTCTTCTTCATTAGTTGCAATAAAATTGAGCAACATCAAGGTTGTTCGTGAAGCTCGTGGAATGTTCAACTATAATTTGGATATCATTTTGTGCAGTTCAACTAAGATCAAGCGTGAAATGTATATCTCTATTTTATTGCAACTAATCCAAACTTGGTCGAGCTGGGGCTGCGTCCCCCTACCTGCCTAGCTTATGTGGCGAACTTGTCTCCTGCTAGTACTCAGTCCGTTCTAGTAGTAGTTGCATAACTGCCCGTTTTACACTGAGATGTTGTCGGATAATGGTTCTCTATGGTTGGGTTTCTTTAATGAAATCGGAGGAAACCCCCTCTTTTGATATATAAAAAAAATCAGTGGCACTAGCGGTGCCAAAACATTGCCTCAAATTAATAGTGCCACTAGATTAAGGTGCAAAATAATAACATTACTACTTTATCATGGCAGTGCCAAAACAGTAGCACAAGAGCAGAGTCAACATGCGGGATCTTTGGCAAACAGTCAGACCAAAAAGGAACATACCTCGTGATGGGAACCATATCTGCAGTCAATGCCATCGTAGAAGGGATGACACGAGTCACTAACATGGATGATTCAATTCATGGGACCTTTTTGTGCAGTTCACCTAAAATGAAGCAATGTTTGCATCATGCAGTTAGCAAGTACTTGGTCCCATGAGTTAGCAGCTTCTTCTTCATTAGTTGCAATAAAATTGAGCAACATCAAGGTTGGTCGTGAAGCTCGTGGAATGTTCAGCTATAATTTGGATATCATTTTGTGCAGTTCAACTAAGATCAAGCATGAAATGTATATCTCTGTTTGCACAAAAAGGTGGAAAGGAGGGTGACTAACAAGTGATGAAACATACATCAATGAAAAGAAGCATGTTCCTTATCTGAATGGCGATCCTACAAGGACAATAGCAATTTCTAAAGCAGTAGCATTGCTAGATATTAGTGTGGGCATTAGGATTAACTATGACAACCGTTAAATACGACATTACTTTAATGGTGTCATTGCTTCATTTTACCAGCAACATTACATTAACAGCTGCTAAAGAGTTGGTATTTGGGCACGGGAGAGTAGGCGGACCAGGACAGTTGCATTTCTAACAAAAAGAAGCAACTTATCTTAATGGGAAATTTAGCAGGACATGAAAAACAGTGCCATTGATTCATATTACTGGAGGCATTACATTGAAAACAACATTGGTTTAACGTGTCCTTACTTTAACAGTGGGACTGCTACATTTTACCAGTGGCATTACATAAGATGGGCTCGGGGCAACAAACATCCAAACAGGATATCTGGGTTGGTCCCATTTTTGTTCGGTATAGCCACCTTATACTGTGTGAGGCTAGCAAATCTAGCTGGATATACGCTGTTGACTTGTCCCCCAGTCCCCACTTTCTTTCCTTTTTCAACCAATAGATCGGTTTATATTGAGTTTGTACCGCGTTTCCCTTTATTTCCCTATTAGACCAAGAGACCAGTTGGATAGCCAGTCTGTGCTACTTTTCGCCCCCATTATTTCCTCTTTGGACCAAGTCCTAGATTCAGGTAACAAATCTTCCCCCACCCCCACCCCCTTTCTTCACTGTTTGAACCAAGTAGTACTAGATTCGACTACATGAAGTAGTTTTACCTCTTAACAGTAAAAATTTAGGTGGCTTTCGAACAGCCGATCGATCCTATCTATTAGGGGGCCTGAGAAATAGTAAAAGATACAAATGTAGCGACGTGAGGAGCTGGGGCAGTAGAGCAAGGCCGATTTCGAAGGAAGTTATACCTGAGGGTCACCGGGATGTCGCTAGGTGGGTGACGGGAGGCCGGATCTACCCACACTACGGCAGTGAGGAAGAAGGGGTTGGAGGCCCTCCCTAGCCGGTGCTGCGTGGGAGAGAACGGCAAGGCACGCTGATCGGGACGCGCCGGCAGTGGGTAAGAGCCGTCGCCGAGGACGACCGCGTGAACATTGCACCTTCTCACCTTCCCGGTAGAGGGGATCCGGCCGGATCTGTGACCAGCGGTGAGCAGAGAGAGAGTGTGGCCACCGCTGTCGTGTTTAGATCTGGAGAGGACGAGAGATTGTGAAGAGAGAAACACTAGCAAGCAAGCGCGGAGGCTCCTGCCTATATAGTGGAGTAGTTTTCTTTTATCTACCGGAGCCGGCTTGACCTTGTCAATGACTGTGGAGAAGTCTTCATGCACGTGCTCCAGAGGCGTAGTTGTCGTCATTTTGATCTGAAGCACCGGATTAACATATAACACGAAAAAATGCCACATGACAAGAAACCATAACCTCACTGCCCCAAGGAGACGACATGAATCCCGACGGACAAACTAGACGAGGATCAAAGCTCAAATTAAAGACAAACTCATAGAAAAGGGGTCAATCAATAGATGTCCTAATTAACATAGCCAGCTCGACCTAGATGGCAGCCAAGTAGTCTTCGTGCATGTGCCCCCAATGACCAGCGCCTTGGAGGAACGCAGTTGTCGCTGTTTAACCCTCGCAGTGGTCCGAAGCACATGACACCTAATATTGCAAGATGACAAGAAACCTTTTTTCTAGATTTCTTATCAGAGCTACAACCCTGTACAACACAGCCTGCACAATATGTAGACGATAGCCAATCCAGCCGTCTGCTGGAGTCTAGTCACATGCATGGACAACCTGATCTCCCGTGTCATGCAGGGATCGTCCAGGCACCGACGTGTTTACATCACTGCTCCAGTACTATCTCTCGTCTCTCTCTTCTATTAACTCAGCCCACTTGCGGGGACGGGGGAGTGTG
Organism: Thinopyrum elongatum; assembly: GCA_011799875.1. NCBI lineage: Eukaryota > Viridiplantae > Streptophyta > Magnoliopsida > Poales > Poaceae > Thinopyrum > Thinopyrum elongatum. The sequence continues at coordinate 431,647,332 of CM022303.1, forward strand.
CCTATGGTCGGTTGTCAATTGCGGTCCCACATGTGTGTGTGCAAATGCAATATGACGCGCGTTCCATTTGGAGAGCGGCGTGCCAGACCGACCGACCGTCTGGGGTGCGACGCGAACGCGACGGGCGTGCTGTATACATGTGTACCGCCGTTTTCTTCAAGCTTTTCTCAATGGCGCAATCCATGGATACAAAATTATATTTAAAAGTCGAGGGTGGGGCTTTTCCCGCACGGTAGGCGGGGCAGTTCCACCTAGTCGGTTCGACAGAGAGGCGAGAAGATGAGTGGGTAGGCTGCTGCAAACAAAGGGCTGTGTGATTTGACGGCTCGTTACTGCTGGACAGGTGGGGCCCTATGATTTGACTTGCCATTATCATTATTACTGCGGCGCTACGACCGGCGTGAGTCTCCCGATTCCTGACCACCTCCATGGTATAGAGGTGCCAAGTACTGCCTAGCTACTTACTCCTTGGCAAATGCAATAAATACTACGAAGAAAGAGATAGAGAGAAGTAAAAAAATACTCTTATAGCCAACCTTATAGCTAACCTTGTTGTATGAGTCACTATAAGTGATGACTTTGTATGACATGCCAACATCAGATAGCCTAACACACCTGGACGGAGGAAGTAGTTTCATGCATGTGAAGTAGGCAAAAAAATGCTCATTTATAGCCGTCTGAAATCTCCAAGGGTGCGACCGCGCGAGCAAGGCGGCGGTCGTGGTAGGCGCGACCATGATACGGGCTGCTGACAGCCCTTGGATCTGAGATAAAACGGTCGCATGCTAAGTTGCTAAAAATTTGCAGAATAACCCTCCAGGATAGGATATTCACCCATAGGTCTAGAATCACGCCATGCAACCGTTCAATCTCAGATCCAAGGGCTCTCGGAAGCTCGTATCATGGGAGCATGGAAAGCTTCGTATCACCTATAATTTTCCCGACGCTTGACGTGCGAACACACAGATGCATGAAGCCATTTAATTGGGCGTCTAGTAGACATGGCATCTAATTGGGCCCCCATAGTACTATGCATGAAGCCATTTATCCACCAGGCAAGCCACTACCCTGCCGTTCGCACGCCCCACTCAGCATTTTTACAATCAGAAAACCGCTAGCAGTTCGATCCTACTCGTCCCCGGCCGTCCTTTAACTTTACGGCAGTTCGCTCCTAGTCGTCCCGTCATTTTACATTACAGCAGTTCCACTAATCCTAACCCTCCTTCCAAATCCATGGCGTCCCAAATCTCCATGATTGGCGGTGAGTACAAGGTTAGAACCATCACCGGCGATGAGTTCGACATCATCTACACCCGTTCTTCCATGACAGTGAAAGGATGCCTTGCTCGATTCAGACGCATGTTCGAAAAGACAAATGATGATGAGTGGGTCGCTGGGCTAGATGTTGAGTACACCACAGTCCTGGACAAAGAGAAGAATCTAAAGCAGGAAGAGAAGAAGAAGCCCGCCGTGATCCAGGTTTGCGTGCATAACTTCTGCTTGGTCTACCACATATGCCATGCCGACGTTGAGTGCGAGGAATTTAAGAACTTCCTCGTAGGCGGCAAAGTCAAATTCGTTACTGTAGACTTTACGAACGACAGAAAAGTCCTGGATCAGATAGGCCTCATTGTAGGCTAGCCCTTCGACCTCCAGAAGAATCGGCTGGTGTCCTCCCATCAGCCTTCAATGCTGACCCTGGCAGGAGCCATGGTTGATCCTTCGTACGGTAAACTGATGAAACCTCCGCCCAAGTTTCATCTTGCATGGTAGTGGAATGTACTAGATAGAGACCACATTCAGTACACTACAATGGATGCCTACCTTTGTTTCAATATCTACAAGGGTTGGATGAAGAGCGAGAGCCAAGTGTGTGGTTCAAGCAAAGAAGTATCGGCCAAGAGGAAGAGGGACAAGGACTGTCGTGGACTTGACACGGCAGATGTCCTAGCGGAAGGACTTAGTCGTGGAGCCATCGCAACTAGGTTAACTTGAAGGGGTTAAACGGGACAAAAGACACAAAGAGTTTACCCAGGTTCGGCCCCTCTCAATGAGGTAAAAGCCTACTCCTGCTTTGTGTTGTATTGCTAGGGTTTCGATTACCAGGGAGCGAATACGCTTGACCTAGTTCCCGATTGTTTGTTACCTGTCCCTAAACCGCCGCTGGGTCGTCCCTTTATATCCACAGGTTGACGCCCAGCGGTTCACAGAATCCCGGCCGGCTCATAAACGTGTCCGGCTCGTTATCCAATCTTTCCTATCTTACAATACAAGTCATATACTTATGGTGGTTTACATCTATGGGCCCTAACTCGCCTTTGGGCTTTGGGCCTTCTTATTAAGTCTCCTTCGTAAGTCGCCATCTTCTATGTCTTCATGGGCTTCAATACAGGTAAACCACTATGAGCATAACCCGGCCCCTCCTGGGCGGTTTATACTCAATAGTTATATCCCCAACATTAGGCCCCAGGTTGATGTGAACTTGTTCATATCAATCTTCAATACTTGACTTAGAAAAAATCCTTCATCATCAGTCCTTATGAAAATTTATAACCCGCCACGACATCTGCTCATAGCATTGTGCTAACCCGCCATGACATCATCTTGCATTAATATCGCACGAGGCCCAAATCTCAGCCTCCTTGATTCCCGCGCATGCCATCTATCCATTCACCTTATAAATAGGGCCAGGGGTCCTTTTCACTTTCCCCCCTTGCCTCCTCGTCTCTGTCTTCCACCTCGCATCGCCTCAGCGCCCGAGCTCCGCCGCCGTCGTCGACCTTTGCCACTACCTCAACAACGGCCGCTGCATCAACCTGAATCGACCAGAGTTCGTCCGCGCGCCTCCGCTACTCAATAGCCTTGGTAGGTCATCTTCCTTCCTTTTCCCCTAGATCCCATTAGGGTTTCCACGAGTTCATCGGAGTTCATCTCGGTTCATCTTTGTTCCTCCATAGACCATGTAGTTTTTGATCTAAGTATAGTACCAATCTTGTGCGATAACAGTTTAGCACTCATTTTTAATATCTGAACGCCTCCCCTCCATAGGAGATCTCATCTGAGCACGTGAACTGTCTTGCTGCTGCTACTTTAGGTTAGAATTTTTCTTCACTATCTGAACTGCTGTAGATCCAAAATTATAACACCAATCTGTGAAACCTGTTTTTCACCACTTAGCCATTTTCCAACTTCAGATCTATACTTTCAATATCCATGTAGGCGGTTTAACCTCAGAAAGTAATAACCTGCCAGGTACCATTAGTCCCCTCTTAAAGCGCCAAGTGCTTGTCTTTGTAATTTAATAATGTCACTGTCCGGTTTAACATTTATGCAAGCTTCAACACTTTCTGCTTATTAACCATGAACCTTAAACCGGCACAAATCTTTTCCAGGTTATCGTATAAATGGCCAAATCCTTTAATTCCTGTAACTGGGTTCAATCCCGGGTTACAGAAGAAGAACTGAATGGGTGTGTTGCAACCGGCGCTTTAGCGAAAAAGGAAGACATCCACTGGAGAGCCCCCGGTCCAGAAAATCCTCCTGAGCCCAAGGATGGGGAAGTGATCGTTTTTGTTGATCATCTGAGTCGAGGGTTCAGCCCTCCCGGATCAAAAATTTTCCGTGACGTGCTTCACTTCTTCCAACTTCACCCTCAAGATATTGGGCCTAACTCCGTGTCCAATATTTGCAATTTTCAAGTGTTTTGTGAAGCCTACCTGCAAGAAGAGCCCACCGTCGACCTGTTCAGAGATTTCTTCTATTTAAACCGCCGTATTGAATTTACGGATGGGCCCAATACTGAACTTGGCGGGGTTTCAATTCAGAAGAGAAAAGACGTCAGCTTCCCTCACGCTAGGCATCATAGCCATCCCAAAGATTGGAATCAAACTTGGTTCTATTGCCAAGATACATCTCCAGCTGGCGAGAATCCTCTGCCGGGTTACCATGCTCACCGGCTTACCGATGCACATCCATTCCCCCAAAGACTCAATGCAAAGGAACGGTCCAAATATGCACCACAGCTCTCAAAGCTCAGAGCCTTTATGGCAAACGGTTTGACAGGCATTGATTTTGTCCGTTGCTGGGTATCTTGGAGCATTTTGCCTTTAAGCCGTCGCCCCGGTTTAATGTGTGAGTACACAGGGGATGTGAAAGACCCTCAACACCACACTGATATTCAGCTGAGTGATGCTGAAATTACTGAATCTGTCAAGAAGATGTTGGATGAACCGGTGACCGACTGTAGCAAAACAGGACTTAGTCCTTTCTGCGCTTCAAATAAACCGCCAGCTGTATGAATTGCCCCACTCCTGCTTTAATCCATATTCTTAATACTCCCTTATGATCTTTTCAATCTTTAAACAGGGTGATGATCCGTTCTGGAAGAAGAAACCGTAGGATAAACCGGCCAAAACACCTCGTGGCAAGACCAAGGTCAACAAGAAGCCCGCTAAGAAGAAAAACACCGAGCCTACCGAGTTAAACGTTGACGATGATAATCCGGAGTCAGAGGTAGAACTTGATTCACTTGGCTCTTTTTTCATACATCTCATTGATGATGATTTCTATCAGGACGACGCAGAAGCTAGCCGCGCAAATGACGTAGAGGTAACTATTCTCTCATCCGGTTCAGAACCTCTGCCCACACAGAAAACCCGACAAGCAAGCCGTAAAGTAAGATTTTCTCACCCCCTAGCTTACTTGGATCCAAACTTTCTTTTGAAGAAGTAGCAACACGAAGCTCGCCGCACAACCCGGCATAGCGGCCATGTGGTCACTTCTTTCGGTTTACCGAACTCGCCAGTTCGTAAACGCCGCCCAGAGGTCTCTTCTATTTCTAACACGTCTTATCCCAAGGCGGGTTATTTCCGACAACCTCTTAATCCGTCTGATTCAAACTACCAGGGAACTTCCCTTTCATCCTCTGGCGAGTCCACAAGGACACAAATTCCAACCCTCAAAACTATTCCTGGGTGAGCATTTTTAACTAACCCCTTGTACCTTATGCTTGATCATTATACTAACCTGTTATTTGCATCTCTGTCAGAGCCAAGGCCAGGCCCAGTAAAAAGGCCAAATTGAACAAACCGGCTGATGATAGCGCGCCAACTGATCCGGAAAAGAACCTGGAACAGTTTGAAACAAATACTGAAGCTATTCTTGATGATCCGCCACCGCAAGATCATGACACCTTTGTTGAGCAGATGGAAATTGATCTGATAGGTCATGCTGATAAACCGCCAAGCCCAACTAAGGCTGCTGATGATAAAGCTGACGATGTTGTAGTTACCGGTGTCGGGTATACAGCCCCAGACAACCCCACTGCTCTGTCAAAACATAGTGCCAAAGAAGAATTTTCTGCTGTTGAAAAGGGCAAGTGGAAGGCGGACTTGGAAAGCTATGCCCACCTCAGCGCCCAAGATATTCATTCTGGGTTTTTAAACCGTCTGTACACAAGCCGTGATTATGAAGCCGGTTTACTGAACATGATGAACGAGCGATATGAGGTAAATGTTGTTAACTCTGCATACATATTCTTCCCATAGCCGCCAAGTTTACTGGACATAAAAGAATATAATGTTCTGCAAACTTTCAAGAGCCATATAGATCAACTCCACTAGCTCGCAAGGGCCGGTTTATAATGTCAATATGAACCGGGACTTTATAATAATATATCTTCAATTTCGCCTGTGTAGCCCCCAAGGGTCGACTTAACAAATATGTTAAGTTGAGACTAATTATGTTGTAAGGCTCAAAATTCTTACTTAGGACCTTTATAATCCGGTTGACCATCAAGCTGATAGTTGTTATGTGCTTGGGACTTGTAATTTTTTTTTGATAAGATGCAATAGACATTAGCCCCCAAGTGCCAAGTATATTACTTGTTATGTGCTTGGGACTTTGGATATGCACTGCTATGTAATTAATTACATGTCTCTTGCAGGCTGATCTTAACAAGAAGGAATCTCAAATCGCCAACCTTCAAGAAAATATCAAGTCGCAACAAACTGAGACCTCCAAAGCCAAGGAGGAACTGACCAGTGCCGTAACAGCAATGGAGAAACTGAAGGAGAGCTTTAAGAATGAGCGGGCAGGTTGGGATACAGAAAAGTCAACTCTGCTGAAGAGGGCTGAGGATGCTGAGGCTGCCCTTAAACCGGTAGCTGAAGAGCTGACTGGCTTGAAACAGCAAATAAATGCCATGACCGCTGCCGTATTTGGTAAATAACTTCTTCATAAGCTTTGAACATGTATTATGTAAGAGACTGCCGGTTTATCGATGTTTTTGATGATGCAGGAACTCGCATTGCTCATCTTGGCTCGGATATGCGGCAAAAACTGAAGGCCGCCTATACACTTATAGAGCAATTATATACCGGCGTACAACGGGTTATCTGCACAGCTTCCCATAATAAACCGCCCCCAACCTTGATCAAGGAGACGTTGGAAAGGCTGGCGATGATGCCTGCATGGTTTGAAGAGCTAAAGAAGTCAGCCGCTAGGGCGGGTGCTCTTACTGCACTGACTCGGGCCAAAGCTTGGATAACTGATCTTGATCCGGCCGATGTGGGAAACGGCTACCCGAGCATAAAGAAGGATGGGTCAGAGTTTAATAACGACGACCTCAGAGCCTTGACGAGGGAAATGCGCCCATTGGCCAGCAAATTGGCTGAAGAAACCGATCTTTCACATTATCAGTCAATTTATGATGCCAACAACAAGAGAGTTAACGCGCCAACTTATGATGCTCCAAATCTTATTCCTCCAATCCGTAAGCATACCTGTGCCCCTGATGTTGACCCCTCCACACTTATAAGTGATGAAGCTGTATTCAAGGCCTTAACTGGGATCGATTGGACCACCATTGACTTCCAGCCACTGGGTAGAGAGGAGGAAGATGAACCGGCGCTGGACGATCCGCAACCTTCAAGTCAGCCAGGCCAGGACTCGTCAACCGGGGGCCGGTTTAGCAGCTGCTTCCTTTAAGATTTGTTAAAACAATTATTCTTTTGGGCACCAAACGCCTTGTAATAGGCTAGCTTAAACTCTTGTTCTGCTATGCCATCGTGCATATTTACTTTGCATGACACTGCTAATCCACCATGTTAAGATATGCCACTTATGCTTATAATATTAACAATGTGGAATCTGCTCCTGCATGCAAAGGATTAAAGGTGTCCTGGCGGTTTAACGCTGGCCGGGTCATAACACCCAATATAAAACCATGTAAACTAACATAGCTTGTACCCAAGGCTGGACTTTAAGAATAACCAAATTTGAAATATATCATACCTGTGATATTTGATCACATTGTTGGTTTACCAAACCGGTGTAGTAAGGGGAGAACCCAAACTTTGAGCACTGGTAATCATCATAGATTTGCTTGGCTTATGAACAAAACCAGGCCGGGTTAATAAACACCGGATATTATCTTATCTCATACTGGCGACTTATAGTCAAAAGCCAGGCCGGGTTAATAAACACCGGATGAATTACGATCATAAAGCATTATAAGCCTCATCAAATAAACCTAAAAAACTATGGAATAAAACAAACGAAAAAATGAGGCTTTTCATGGGCTGCCAGGCCGAAAATCGAGTGCTTTCACGGGCCGCACAGCCACTGAGTTAAACCTATATACAAACCTTATAAGATGGACCTCACATAACCAATCGTCGTTTTAACTTTGACAAGTTCAGGGTCTGTATAAGATTGACTTGTCAAACGTTCGGCGGGTCATTCCAGGAATACCTGGGCAGAGTGGCTTACTTAAAAAGGCAGGATAACCCGGGGTTTTAGGTGAATACACCTGGCTTCCAAGCCTAGCTTTTAAGCCTATTACAAGGGTTATACAAACTCTTTGTTCTTTAGAATCAAGGAGCCCCCAAGTAATATTTTTGAGCTGTGCTCAAGGGGCACCTATGTTTGAGCTGTGATTTTGCAATAGACTCTCTTTGGTACCTTTAACCTGGGTAGCAAGCCCCCAAGTTTTTTTTTCAGTTGGCTTGTAAGCCGGTTCAAAGGGTAATCATGACTTCGCTCATAAGCCGGAAGCCCCCAAGTAACCAAAAACTCATTAAGAAAAGACGACAGAGGCCCTGCTTTAGCAGGGGTGCCGGTTTAATATATACATTGTCAAAAATATGTACATCAGAAGAGCCAATGGCTCAGGTGTAGTAAGGCCGAAGATGAGCAATATTCCACGGCCGGCGAGTCTCTTCCTCCGACGTGCGTGAGTCCTTGTGGTCTCGAACATCAATAAGGAGTATGACCCGTTGTTCAGATTCTTGCTGACCACAAAGGGTCCTTCCCAAGGTGGGGATAACTTGTGCATATCAGTCTGATCCTGGATAAGCCGGAGCACCAAGTCGCCTTCTTGAAAGGCTCTGGTCTTGATCCGGCGGCTGTGATAACAACGTAGATCTTGCCGGTAAATCGCCGAATGAGCCGCTGCGAGATCATGCGCCTCGTCTAACAGGTCAAATGCATCCTGACGTGCCTTTTCATTATCAGCTTCAATGTAAGCCGCCACCCGGGGTGAGTCGTGACGGATGTCACTGGGGAGAACCGCCTCTGCTCCATAAACCATGAAAAAAGGCGTGTAACCCGTAGATCTGTTGGGTGTTGTGTTGATGCTCCATAGCACCGAGGGTAACTCCTCTACCCAACAACCCGGCGTCCTCTGTAAGGGAACCATAAGCCGGGGCTTGATGCCTCTTAGAATCTCTTGATTGGCTCTCTCAGCTTGACCATTAGATTGGGGGTGAGCCACCGATGATACATCAAGCCGGATATGCTCACGTTGACAAAATTCTTTCATAGCACCCTTGGAGAGATTAGTGCCATTGTCTGTTACAATGCTGTGTGGAAAGCCAAAACGGAAGATCACCTTCTTCATGAATTGAACCGCCGTTGCTGCATCACACTTACTAACTGGCTCTGCCTCTACCCACTTAGTGAACTTATCAACCGCCACCAAGAGGTGGGTCTTATTATCCTTGGACCTCTTAAAAGGTCCAACCGTATCAAGCCCCCAAACTGCAAACGGCCAAGTGATTGGAATCATTCTCAACTCCTGAGCCGGAACATGAGCTCGACGTGAAAACTTCTGACAACTGTCACATTTTTTGACCAAGTCCTCAGCATCAGCATGAGCTGTCAGCCAATAAAAAACCGTGACGAAAAGCCTTGGCTACAAGAGATTTAGAGCCGGCGTGATGACCACAATCTCCTTCATGGATCTCACGCAGAATCTCACAGCCTTCTTCAGGAGAAACACAACGCTAAAACGCCCCGGTAACACTGCAATGGTGCAGCTCTCCATTGATAATTGTCATTGACTTGGACCGCCGGGTTATTTGCCTGGCCAAGGTTTCATCCTCAGGTAACTCGCCCCGGGTCATATATGCCAAATATGGAACTGTCCAATCAGGAATAACATGAAGAGCCGCCACCAACTGAGCTTCCGGGTCAGGAATAGCCAAATCCTCCTCTATAGGTAACTTGACCGACGGGTTATGCAAAATGTCAAGAAAGACATTAGGTGGCACCGGTTTACGTTGAGAACCCAACCGGCTTAAGGCATCAGCCGCTTCATTTTTCCTCCGATCAACATGCTCAACTTGATAACCCTTGAAGTGACCAGCAATAACATCCACCTCTCGTCGATAAGCCGCCATGAGGGGATCCTTAGAATCCCAAGTACCAGGGACTTGTTGAGCCACCAAATCTGAGTCACCAAAGCACCTTACCCGGCTTAAGTTCATCTCCTTAGCCATCCGAAGACTGTGGAGCAAGGCCTCATATTCAGCTGCATTGTTAGTACAAGGGAACATCAAACGGAGAACATAACAAAATTTATCACCTCGAGGGGAAGCAAGCACAACTCCAGCCCCCGAGCCCTCCAATTGCCTGGACCCATCAAAGTGAATAGTCCAATACGTGTTATCTGGTTTTTTCCTCAGACATCTGCAGCTCTGTCCAGTCATTGATGAAATCCACCAGTGCTTGAGACTTGATGGCCGTGCGAGGCATATACTTCAAACCATGAGGCCCAAGTTCAATGGCCCATTTGGCAACCCGGCCTGTTGCTTCCCTGTTTTGTATGATATCTCCTAAAGGAGCAGAGCTAACCACAGTAATGGGGTGACCCTGAAAATATTGCTTGAGCTTCCGGCTTGCCATGAAAACCCCATATACAAGTTTCTGCCAATGTGGGTATCTCTGTTTGGACTCAATAAGCACTTCGCTGATATAATAAACCGGCCGTTGAACCGGATATTCCTTGCCTACCTCTTTCCTTTCAACCACAATAGCCACACTGACAGCCCGGCTATTAGCAGCCACATATAACAACAGCGGCTCCTTATGAACAGGCGCAGCTAGGACCGGCGGCTCAGCCAGCTGCTTCTTAAGCGCCTCAAATGCCTCATTAGCAGCGTTACCCCAGACGAAGTCATCTGTCTTTTTCATCATCTGATACAAAGGGATGGCCTTCTCACCGAGGCGGCTTATGAACCGGCTTAGCACCACAATACGACCCGCCAGACATTGAACATCATTGATACACGCCGGTTTAGCCAGAGAAGTAATGGCTTTGATCTTCTCCGGATTAGCTTCAATGCCCCTGTTAGACACCAGAAAACCCAAAAGCTTGCCCGCCAGCACACCAAAAACACACTTGGCCGGATTAAGCATCATCTTATAAACTCGGAGATTATCAAAGGTTTCCTTCAAGTTGTCTATCAACGTCTCCTTCTTTCTGGATTTCACCACAATATCATCCACATAAGTATGAACATTGCATCCAATCTGATTATGAAGACAATTCTGCACACATCGCTGGTAAGTCGCCTGGGCACTCTTGAGCCCAAAAGGCATAGACACATAGCAGAAGGCTCCAAAGGGAGTTATGAAAGCTATCTTCTCCTGGTCCTTAACTGCCATCTTGATCTGATGATAACCAGAATAAGCATCCAAAAAACACAAACGCTCACAACCCGCCGTAGCATCAATAATCTGGTCAATACGAGGGAGAGCAAAAGGATCAGTCGGACAAGCCTTGTTTAAATCCGTGTAGTCCACACACATGCACCAAGTGTCGTTCTTCTTAAGTACCAGCACCGGGTTAGCCAACCACTCAGGATGAAAAACTTCAACAATAAACCCAGCCGCCAAGAGCCGGGCTACCTCCTCACCAATGGCCTTACGCCTTTCTTCATTGAAACGACGCAGAAACTGCTTGACCGGTTTAAACTTGGGATCAATATTGAGAGTGTGCTCAGCGAGTTCCCTCGGTACACCTGGCATGTCAGAAGGTTTCCATGCAAAGATGTCCCGGTTCTCACGGATGAACTCGATGAGCGCGCTTTCCTATTTAGGATCCATATTAGCACTGATGCTGAACTGCTTGGATGAATCGCCAGTAACAAAATCAAGCATCTTAGTGTCATCTGCCGATTTAAACTTCAAAACCGGATCATGCTCTGTAGTTGGCTTTTTCAAAGACGTCATATCTGCCGGATCAACATTGTCCTTGTAAAAATTTAACTCCTCCGTTGCACAAACCGACTCAGCATAAGCCGCATCACCCTCTTCACATTCCAAGGCTATCCTTCGGCTCCCATGTACTGTGATGGTCCCCTTGTAACCCGGCATCTTGAGCTGCAGATAAACATAACAAGGCCGTGCCATGAACTTGGCATAAGCCGGCCGTCCAAACAGAGCATGATACGGGCTGTGAATTTTGACTACTTCAAAGGTTAATGTCTCTGACCTAGAGTCATGATCATCTCCAAAGGCAACTTCCAGAGCTATCTTACCAACAGGGTACACCGACTTACCAGGCACCACACCATGGAAAACTGTATTCGACGGTTTAAGATTTTTATCTGTCAACCCCATGCGACGGAAAGTTTCATAATAAAGGATATTGATGCTGCTCCCTCCGTCCTTGAGTACCTTGGTAAACTTATACCCTCCAACCTGGGGTGCAACCACCAATGCTAGGTGACCCGGATTATCAACCCGGGGCGGGTGATCTTCCCGACTCCACACGATGGGCTGCTCAGACCAGCGCAAGTAACGGGGAACCGCCGGTTCAACGGCGTTCACTGCCCTTTTGTGAAGCTTCTGATCCCGTTTGCATAAATTTGTGGTGAAGACGTGGTACTGCCCACTATTCAACTGCTTTGGGTTACTCTGATACCCAGATTGCCGCTGCTGATTCCCTTGACCTGACTGTTGATGGTAGCCACCCTGATTGCCTTGATTGCCCTGATTACCTTGGAATCCAGAACTAGAACCGCCACCGCCATAACCCGGCCCATGAGAACCAGACCCTGAACCACCACCCGGTCCATGAATGTCTTGAAAAAGATTGGAATTTTTATACTCTTTCATGATGTAGCAATCCTTCCAGAGGTGGCCAGACGGTCTTTCTCGCGTCCCATGCCTTGGGCAGGGCTGATTTAGCATTTGCTCAAGATTAAAGCCTGACCCTCCGGCCCGTGGGGGCGGTTTACCTTTACGACGCTGGCCATTATTCTGTGCGTTGGTGTTAGCCACAAAGTCCAAACTATTATCATCTTTGCGCTTACCATTGCCTCCCTGATTCGCCGGATTATGCTGCTGTCCTCTGGTGCTGCTGCTCTTCTTTCCCTTTCCCGGCTTGTCATCATCAGACTCGGGGTCCTTGGTACCACCAGAGTCAGCGTACTTAACCAGAGCCGCCATCAGCTCTCCCATGTCATTGCAGTGGCGCTTGAGCCGACCCAACTTCTGCTTAAGAGGCGTAAACCGGCAATTCTTCTCCAACATTATGACCGCTGAACCGGCATTGATGCGATCCGATGAATGTAAATGGTCGAAACTCGGCGCACCCAATGGGTTGTGGACTCACCCTCTTCTCGGACACAGGCGTCCAGATCCACAATTGACATCGGCTGCTTGCACGTATCTTTGAAATTCTGGATAAACCGGGCCTTTAACTCGGCCCATGACCCAACGGAGTTGGCAGGGAGCCCCTTCAACCAAGTGCGAGCCGTTCCATCCAACATCAGGGGAAAATATTTGGCACATGCCGCATCGCTAACATCTAGCAATTCCATGGCCATCTCATAACTCTCGATCCATGCTTCAGGAGGTAAATCGGCTGTATAGTTAGGCACCTTGCGAGGACCCTTAAAATCCTTGGGCAGACGCTCATTACGTATGGCCGGCACTAAACATGGTACGCCCAAATTCCTAAAGGTTACACCTGGCTCCACCGAAGTTGTCGGACGAACCGGAGAAGGTTGACGGGCCGCATATTGCGCCGCCAGCTCGGCCTCTCGATGCGCTCTACCTTGATCCACCACGTTCTGAGCATCAGCACCACCGCCCGCAGGGTTATGCCCACGAGGCTGGTTATGGTTCCGCCGACTGCTTGACACAGCTGGTTCATCAATATGCCTACTGTAACTTCGGCTTGGGCGAGGGGTGGAATGAATCCGGCTTCGACTGTATGAATAAGCCTGCTGCTGAACCAATGCTGTCTGAAGGAGCTCTCTAGCCCTCCGCATCTCAACCACCATTGGAAACTCGCCTTCAACCGGGATAGCCGCCAATCATGACGCCGCAGTGATCATGTTATCCAAAGGGTTAGAGTAATGACCCGGTGGTGTTGGCATGTGTTGCGGCGGGATATTGTTCTGAAGAGGCGGATCCGTGGTGTGCGGCTGAACCGGCACTCCCATCCCAGGTGTTTCAACCCGGTCCGCCACTGGTGGGTTACTAGTTCTTGCTCCTGGCGTGTTAAAGAGGTTCCTCGCCTCATAAACCGGTGGCAGGCGAGACTAATGCCTCCTCCTCATGACTTCGTTTGAAGCATTTTGATCTAGCATGAGCCGGTAAGACTCCGACTGAATCCGTTGCGCCTGTGCATCCAACGTAACCCGCTCCGCAGCCATCCTGGCATCTTCAGCTGCCAGGTCTTCCTTAGCTTGAGCTATCTGATCTCGCAATTTCACGACTTCCGTGTTATGCTGATCTTGATTACTCGGGTTAACCTCTGTCGTCAGCAGTGTTGCCAAGGCGTCTAGTAACTTGGACAAGACTTGAGCCGGCGGGCGCGCAGGGCCTCCTGCCCCGGCTGCCGTCGCCGCTGCTGACCCGGAAATCAATGCCGCTGCAGTTGAAGAGTGCTGCACTGGCTGCGTACCGGCCATGAAGATTGCAACCCGGTTCGGCGGCTTGTAGGGGTCCGGAATACTATCGCCATTGGAACAGCCCCCAAGCCGACCGTCTTGCAGTTGCTACAATGACTCTGTTTCACCGGTGGATGACTCGCCATCAGAATAGACAACTGTCTCACCGTCAAATACCGATTTATCCTCAGATCCCACACCATTGATGAATCCCACGAAGGCACGACTCATGGCGGGCTGAACTCGGGCGGGTTTTGCACGCTGAGCCGTCTCGATGATGTCGGTGCAGGTTCTGGCTCAGGGCCCGGTTCGCTGATATTGCCAATGAAGACGTGAATTCCACCGAAGGGGACTTGGTATCCGTACTCAATTGAGCCGGCCTCGGGGCCCCAGCCTTCATCGTCAATGTAGAGCTTGCCGCGACGACTCTTGGTCATCCGGCCCACAGCGTATCCCTTGATCCCTTCGAAGTTGCCCTTCAAGAACTCGAAACCACCGTGCGCTGGCCCCATGGTGGGCCCAACTGTCGTGGACTTGACACGGCAGATGTCCTAGCGGAAGGACTTAGTCGTGGAGCCATCGCAACTAGGTTAACTTGAAGGGGTTAAACGGGACAAAAGACACAGAGAGTTTACCCAGGTTCGGCCCCTCTCAATGAGGTAAAAGCCTACTCCTGCTTTGTGTTGTATTGCTAGGGTTTCGATTACCAGGGAGCGAATACGCTTGACCTAGTTCCCGATTGTTTGTTACCTGTCCCTAAACCGCCGCCGGGTCGTCCCTTTATATCCACAGGTTGACGCCCGGCGGTTCACAGAATCCCGGCCGGCTCATAAACATGTCCGGCTCGGTATCCACTCTTTCCTATCTTACAATACAAGTCATATACTTATGGCGGTTTACATCTATGGGCTCTAACTCGCCTTTGGGCTTTGGGCCTTCTTATTAAGTCTCCTTCGTAAGACGCCATCTTCTATGTCTTCATGGGCTTCAATACAGGTAAACCACTATGAGCATAACCCGGCCCCTCCTGGGCGGTTTATACTCAATAGTTATATCCCCAACAAGGACGAAGTCGAGCACGTGGATGAGGAGTCCGAGTAAGGTGGCAGTGTCGTTGCTCATGGTGGTTCTAATGCGGTGTCTACCGGATTAGCTGCTTAGTTTAATTTCAGGGTGCTTAGTTTTATTTGAGGGGTGTGTTGTGCTGAGCCCCCAGCAGTACTATGTTATGCTCCTTCTCGTTACTTTAACTCTTCAGTACGTACATACTAGTATTTCTTACAGTTCATCTTGTATTTGGTAGTACTACCACTCGTTTCTTCACATTATATACGTACTATATATGATATGGCCAACATCATATTGGCTATACTATAATCACGCTTTAAGCATGGCACATACACAAAACACTTAAATGAGATAAGTAATTAAAAAACTTAAATGAGAGAAGTTTAAACAAAGCATGAAGGAGTTTAGTTGTCAAAGAACTAAATATGTATGCTAATTTCTTTAATAGACTTTAGCACCCCATCTAAGCACGTACTAGCTTTTTAATAGTACTATATGCGTAATTTGGCGACGAGCGCTCTCTATATGTACCACCTTTTTTCTTTAATTTCATCTTGTTAGTTTTGCTCCATGGCGCAATCCATCGATACTACTACTGTACAAAAGTACATTTAAAAGGCTAGAGGGTGGGGCAGTCTCGCTTGGTCGGTTTCACGAGAGGCGAGGGCCTTTGTTATTTGACGGCTCATTACTGCTGGAAGGTGGGGCCTTGTGATTTGACTGCTTGTATAAATGTTGCCGACCTGAGGAGGAGCAAAGAACCGTGCGGTATACTCAAGTTTTCCATTGGAGTAGGACAAGTACGACGGAGGAGTGTGAAACATGGCAGCCCAGTGCGATATGGCGATCCCACGGCGCCGCTCATCGTTAGCATTATTCTTTTCGTGCCTCGCAGAGAACGTGACACATGCGGCAAAACACCCAAAGAAAAATAAGAAACACAGGAGCAAAAGAAGGAGGATTGCCCCCCCCCAAAAAGAAGGAAGACACGGACACAAGTCTGGGGCGCTGCTCTCTACTTCATGAAGAGTTGACCGCAGAGTCCTAACTGCTTCTTCATCGCCTCCACGACCTTCATCTCCTCGCTTGTCTCCTCCACCATCTTCTTCATTCTGTCCATGACGCGGGATTTCTCGACACGAGCCTTCATCATATCTTCCACGGCCGCATTACGTACCTTGACAGCAGTCGGGTGCTCGATGCGGAGCTTCGCCAACTCCTCCTTCTGTTCCATGATGAGGGCATGCAGCATCTTCACAGAGGAACTACTCTTCTCATGCAGCTTCTTCCAGCCGACGTTCTCCTCCTTCAGCAGGTCGAGATCGTGGCGGAGCTTCGCCTTGTCCTCCTAAAGTTGCAGGATTTCGCCGGTCGCCTTCTTACCCGAGGCAATGCTCTCCTTCAGCAGCATCACCAAGTCGGCGGTCAACTCCCCCTGCTCATTGACCTTAGCGGGCATGTCGTCGAGGCTCTCCTTCAGCAGCTCCACCAAGCCATCGATGAACTCATTCTGCTTATTGAGCTGATCGGGCATGTCGTCGAGAGATAATGACTCCAGCACCGCCAGCTCGACATGTTCGCCTCCGCGGCTAGGGCGCTCCCGGGAGCCCTCGCCTGCCCGTGAGAGATCTTTCGAGCCCCCCCCCCCCCCCCGCGAGGCAGTGAGCCCTCTTTTTTTTCCGCCGCCTTGGTCGCCGCTCCCTTCTTACTAGTAGTTCTCGACCTAGAGCTCTACACACCGGCCATGGCAGGGAAGGACGAACAAGAAAGACTTATGAGGAGGAAAGTAGAGTAATTTTCGGCTAGGTAGTTCCCCTTTTTATAACCTAGTACTAGCACTTGTACTAAAACCTGCATAGTGGGAACACGTTCAGGTTTGATACTACTACTTTGGAATGTGATGGGAACAAGCTAAAGATTAATTGATGGTTTTGGTTTCGAGGCCCGAAACGGCTCCCGATGATTTTCCTGTAACACAAATTTCAAGTACTACTGCTCAAATGCGGTCACACAAGTCAGTGATGTAACTGGTCATACATGTCAAACCAAGCCGATGTGTGTCCCTTCGGTGAGACACGGGTCCAACCGACCGTCTATTGGTGTGACCGACTGTAAGTATTACATGATGGAGACTTGTGGTTGTGGCTTCGGGTGATTGTCACGACCAAGCATTCAAAAACTAGTGATAAATCAATTATCATCTTTTTCCAAATGACCAAGTATTTTCACAGGAACACAATACATATAGATGGAGTGATTGTCACAGTTGCAAACCGCCATGGCGCCGCAAGTTCACTGCAACAACAACCGAGTTGGTCACTGCATCACTGGCAGGGAAGGAGGGCAGCTCACCTCGCGTACGATGCATGCCCAGCGTCGCCGCCACAGCTGGCTCCGCGATTTGGCTTCTCCTACCGCCCATTTGAACAGTTTCATTGGTTCCTCATCCCATCCCGCAGGCATGCACATTCTTTCCTCCGCAGTCGACTCCGTGAATATGATCTCTGCCATTAGCCCCAGCTGGAAATCAATGTGACACTGCCAGATGCTGACATCCCTCAGCATCTCTCCCCTGAGATCGACTTGCGCATCCGCCTTGTGCTTCGCCGGGTGCAGCTCCTTCGAACTTGTCTCCAATCGATGCAACGCTTCCTCGATCCGATTTGCCCTTGCTGCCCACCACCTGAAACGCAGCCCCGGCATGTCCTCCAGCGCCACCGATCTGTGATTCCAGAGCAATGGATCCCCTCTGAACACATGTGGGTTTCACTCAAAGGTGGCAGTGCTGTGGGCCGAAGCGAGAGGGCAGCCCGCGGGATCCGATGGGCGAGGTGGGGAGGCGAGCCTAGGCGCTGGGAGAGCCCTACGAGGCTAATATAAAGATAGTACTACTCCACTCTGTCCATATTTAAATACAAAGGCCACCAACAGTAGCCGAGGCAAAAATTGATCATGCTGCCTGCGTCCTGGTTTATTGGCCCCCTTTTTATTTTGTGCCAATTTTTGACCAAAAATTTAACTAAGAAAATGTTAATGCATGTCACCAAAAATTATATCATTGGAATTGCATTTGAACATAGTTTTCGATGATATTACTTCTTATGACATGCATAAATATTATGTTACTTAAAAATATGGTCAAAAATTGGCATAAAATACGAAGGAGGTCAATGGAAGTTGCAACCCATGATTTAACTACTCGCATGCACGCAGTGGAGTAGTAATGTCATTCTCAACTACTTTCTCCCTCACGTCCACTCAATTTGCATGCGCTGTATTAATTGACCATCAATTAAGTGAACGACTTTACACGCGTCAAATTATCACATGGGGTGGATCTTCGTACAAAAATGCATCCCACTGTGTACCAGCATGTGCGTGCTAGGGAATGAGTGCGTGCGTGCACATCTTTGCTTCGTGCACGTACTACCAGTGTACGTGAGAGAGGACGAGTACAACCTTTTGGAACCAGCAGCACGTCACTGTGATCAATCCACACAAGAAGGTCGCGACAACGCCTCCACATGTGCCATGTGGCTTCATGGATGCCCCCCACATCATTTTATTCATAATATATTAACTGAAAAAGGGAGAGACACTGTGTAGTGTGCCATTGGAATTATAATTTTACGTGTTTTGCACATATTGGAAGTACTAGTAAGGTACACGTGCATTGCACGCATGAGATTTGGTAACCAAATTATGAATAAACACCACACTATAGCATGTAAGCTTTGAGTCATATATGCATGATGTAGATGTTCGTTTAATTCTTATAGTTCATCCCATTCAAAACCAAATAGTTTTTATAAAAAAGTTAATCTATTTTAAGATTCATGGAATTGTGTGTTGCAAAGCATAAAGTAAAAACAAATAATGGAAATTCATCTATAAAAAAATTGGGCAATTATGACACGGAATATTCTAGAACAAAGGAGAAGTGCTTGTGTTTTGAGGTTTGTGCATTATGCTTAAGTTCAACCATGGAGTATTCTAGATTGTACATGTGGCAGAATCTGGTGCAATGTAGATGATATCCAACGGCCGGTAGTGCTCGGATTTGCCATCTCTGCACCGTCGGATTGGCTTCATCCAACGACCATCTTTCAAAGTTATTCGCACATTGTATAGGGGTATAGATATAGATATATAGACTAGTGGCACATCGTCTAAAGCCTTTCTACACGCTCATTTTTTGTAAAAATATGCTCCACCGTGCACCCGCGCGTTTGTATGTGGGAACGAGTGCGTGTGTGCACCTCTTCTATTTCGTACACGTAATCCGTGTATGTGAGAGATACTGAGATATGGTGAGGGAATACGTGTCAATGCAATTTGTGTGAAGGAGAGGCCTATATACATACATGTATGTGCATGGGCCGGGGTGATATACGAGAAGGGAGGGGAGGGGTCGACCGTGCGAGATATCGATAGAGACAGATAGAGGGAAGAGCTCTACGAGCGTAGAAGCACTGGGATATGGGGGGTGCTGGAAGATGGTGCGAGGGGCCAACTGGAGGGAGACTGGCAAGGAGTCCACAAGTGCGAGATCGATATTTAAAGAGAGGGGGCGAGAACATGCGCGGTTGCGCGCAGTGGCGGAGCCATGAAAATTAAATGAGCTAGGGGGGCCAAGCATTGCTAATCCTTTATGGGGAGGGCCAATTCATCAAATCAAACCATTTTACCAGCAATTGATATACTGATCACATTCATGTTAGCCTCAATACAATGATGTTAGGGGGCCAGGGCCCTTGTTGCCCCTGTCTTCGCCACTGTGCGCGCGTCTGAGAGATGAAGCGAAAGGCAGGGATGATGAGAGGGAGACGATGGATAGATAATGTGTATGTATTAGCTGTGTTGTCCTATATAGAGAGGTAGATTTGATCGATGTGTACGTGGGAAAGAGCAGGGTGAGACCTGACTAGAGATATAGATCGATCGGTTTGTGTGGAAAACTGGGAAAGACCTAACTATATATATACACACATAGAGGAACATCGATCATTTTGCATGCATGTGAGAGATAAAGAATGGCCGAAGTGATGAAGAGGGTGTGTGTGTGTGTGTGTGTGTGCATGCATGGGAGACCGACCTGAAGAAAAATATTGCATGTGTGCGATGGATAATGCCGAGTGGTAGTGTGCGTGCATGCATGCACGACAGAAAGTAAGTGGTACAACTATAAAGAGAAGACAACTGTGTGGGTGTAAAAGACTTGGTGAGGTCATAATCAATGTAAAGTTGAATTCAAATATTTGAATAAGAGATCATGATGTTTGAAACCCATGCATGCATGAATATAATTGAGATATGCGTGGTGTGGTTTTGAATTTGAACAAGGTCAAATTGATTTGAATTTGAGATACCGATGGCAGGCATCGTTTGGCGACATTGCATCCATGCATGGACACACTATTCAAATTGGAGATGATGGGTGGCTTTCGCAGCACATATCTAAATGGTGTGTGCGTGTGTGTGTTAAACACATTGTACATTTTATCATACATGGTTTAGATTCCGAACATCTAGCTGGAGCATACATGTACTATGATTTGAATTCAACATAAAATGGATACATATATTTGAATTCGAGATCATATGTACATGTAGTTCATATTTATATGGGAATTTACTACTCTCATATTCATGTCATGTGTTGTGAAGATAATATTTAGATGGTTGTATAACTAACCCGAGTACAATCCCATTCAAACAGTGAAAATGTACTCAAATTTAGTCCATATGCTAGACAGCAGGAAATGGTTTTTTATTGTTGAGGGAAGTGCAAATTGATTTGGTACTGTAGACGTTAATCTTGTTGTCCCGATTTTTTTTTAGTTTTTTGTTGTTGTTTTTGAATGGCATTTCTAGTAATAATATAGTAAAACGGGACATGACTCTCTCTAGCTAGTGGGGTGCGAATTGTCTTTTTTGTTTTTTTGTACACGTTAAGCTTGTTCTCCCCAAATTTCAAGCCGCGCCTTGTTATGCCGAAATTTCAAGCTAGCATCTCTATCTATCGTGTTGCGAAACTCCCGCCTCTTCAACCCACGCCTTGTTATCCCGAAATTTTAAGATATCTCATTGTCTCGTTGTGCTCCGAAAACTCCCTCCATCTCAACCCGCGCCTTGCTATCCCAAAATTACAACGCGCGCGAAAACTCCCACCTCCTGCGAAATCCCAACACGCGAAATTCCCGTGATACCCTTGAACCGAAAGAACCGCCTAGTTCAAATCGGTGGGGGTACTTTTGTAACTTACCCCACATTTCAGACAAGCACGTCCCTAAGCCATGGTTCCCCCTCCCATCCCCTCCGCCCCCCCATTTGTACACCGAGGCCGCGAAAACCCGCGAAGCCCCACACCCTCCTCCGTCTGCCACCCAGACGAAGCCTCTTCCCCGATGACATCGTCCACCACAACAGCTCGACGTCCCTCATCCACCGCACTGGATGAGGATTCGTCATCGATCTTGTCGTCCCGCCAGTTCAGCCACCCCGTCCTCCACCTCCAAGGAGCTGCCCCGATGTTCGCCTCGTCTATCGTGTCACCTCCATTCCCACACCGCCGTCTTCACCTGCACCACCGGAAGAGTAGCACCATCACCGATTCCTCGGATGAAGCTGAGGCCTAATCGGCGCCACCAAAGAGGTTCTACACTAATCGCTACATTTTCTTCTTGATTCGATCTCACGGTGCTGTCGGCCACTTCCTCCATGGCGTCTCTCCCTCGGCGGCGTCGTCCACATCACTAGGAGCTACTACTGCTGCTCCGTCTCTCGCTGGCACTGCTGCTGCTGCTTCGGCTCTCGCTCGTGCTCCTGCTCTGCTCTTGCTCTCGGTCGCCTGCCCGGTCTGCTCTTGCTCTTGCTTGAGTTGTTGCTCTTGCTCTTGCTCTTGCTTGCGCTGCTGCTCTACTCTTGCTCGCGCTGCTGCTGCACGAGCAGTAGCTCCAGCTGTCGGTCGAGCTCCTGCTGCTGCTACCCGAGATGCTACTACATGACCAGCTACCCCGGCTCTCACACGCGCTGCTACTCTGGGCGTTGCTGCTGCTGCTGCACGACCAGCTGCCCTGGCTGCTCTCTGGTACTATGTTCCCTGCCGAGCGGGTACCAATTTAGATCACTGCTACTCTGCCACTAGTGCTCAAGGGGGCAAACCTATTAGTGCACTACTTTTCTGCTACTAGTGCATTCAGTTTCGACAGCAAAATTCAGTTTCGACAGCAAAATCCAGTTTCGACAGCAAAATTCAGTTTCGACAGTTAAATTCAGTTTCAACAGTTAAGTTCAAAGATGAGCAGCTGATGTATTTTACATCTAGCACTTTGTGGTTATGTATTTTACATCATCTATTGGAGATGGTATTAGAATTCCACTTAGGTTTACGTTGTCTCTCTTGTCCTGCTTCAGCCTCGTCGTCGTACAACTCACCAGAGCTGCTCCAACGACGAAACCCTCCATCACAGTGGAGCAGTACCCTCGGCTCAATCTCCAGACGCCTAAGATCTTCTTCCCCTCCTCCGACAGCCACATCAGCCGCAGCATCCTCAGCGACCAACCCAATGATGTTGAGATCTACATGGCTTCGCCAAAGCGGTTGTACACTCGTTGCATCGCTTTTTTACTTTACATGTTATATATATTGTCCACTGAGCTCGCATAGTAACGTGAAATACGATTAGTTTCTCCTACTATATGACAAGCAGTGAGGTACCAAGCAACTTAGCTATCCGTGATGGACTCTCTCGAAAGCCATCATTATTTATTTCTTCGCATTTGAGCTATGCATTTGTAGATGGGCCTGGGAGTTCAGCTAGTAGGGCAGTGGCCTGTGTCCAAAGTAGTAGAAGTAGCACAAAAACATTTATGGAGTATAGGCTTTTGCCTGTTCAAGCCTGCCTATAGAATCGCCACTGCTTGAAAGGAAAAGAGAAGGAAAAACATAGGATTTGGAAAGTTTCCTATGGTACTACTATTCATGCATTTGGTTCAAAGGAATGGAGCAAAGGAAAATTGTATGATTTGTTCCTTTAGTGTCTCCATCAAAGAAAAACCGTAGGAATTTTAATATCCGCTTGGCCTCCTTTTCAAATTCCTATTCATGAAGCACAAGACTAAGAAATAGTAGCATAATAGCATTATAACTGTACATTTTCTTATGGTTTGACGTAACTTCACCATGCTTTGCATTCCTGTGATCTTCCAATTCTTGTCAACCAAACACCCAGATTGACAGAAATCATGTGTTTTTAAATTCTCTGTTTTGCACGTGCGTTCCTATCCTACTCCTGTGTATTTCCTATCCCTGCATTGTTAGAATCCTCCAATTCAAACAAGCCCTTAAAAAATTACTTCTGTTACAGATATGTGTCAAAGAAAACCTTGTGTGGTTTGTGCCACTCCTGCTGCGCTGTCGTCCACCCCAGCTCAGCTACTCCAACGAAAGAAGGGTTCACCACAGTAGGGATCCACCCTCCAGACTGTCTTTCGCCGCCTCAGATCTTCTTCCCTGCCGCCGGCAGCCACTAGAACTGCATTACCATCATCAACTGAGCAGATGACCTTGAGGACTACACGTGTCCACAAGAGTGGTCGCACTCTTTCGTGTCTGCTTACGTTATGCATCACTTAATATGGCATGCTACTTTATTGTCCTGTTCATCGATTAGACTCTGAGTCAGGTCCAAACTAATGCTCAAACTTGAGTTTTTAAATGGTCGTGGGGTACATATTGGGGCAGCAATTAATAGTATATGTCTACTATCTGCTTAATCTCGGGTGTCTACTATGAATTTCATATTGGGTGGGAAACAAACATTAAAGGAGCCATTCTCTATATTTTTTAACTGAAGCTATTATCTGCCTGCTATCATTGGTTTTGGGTCTATCCACAGATTGCTACCATCACTCTTGATTTGTGCATGCACTCCTTACATAATCTCACTATGTTTTATTCCTATGCATGTCAGTTATTGTACACAATGCTACTGAACATGTACATCAAAAGATACGAGCCTTGCGTGGCAATAAAATTTCATGCAGACGTCACTCCATGGTGGGCGCAAAAGCAAACCCCCTCCCCCCATTCCAGACTGTAATCAAGAGGAAGATAACTGTTCACGGGGGGATTCAGAGGGAGCAGACCACTCCTATTTACCCCCTGAGGTCTTTCGCTCTAACTTGGCATGCTGATGTTGGTCATATCATGCATATGGTACCTTGCATTGCTTACATTATACATAAAATATGTCATCTGCTTAGTTTAGACATGCTTTGTGTGAATGCCATCTGTTTAGTTTCTATATCATATATGTGAATCATGCAATGCCATCTTGTTTAGCCAGGCATCATATATGTGAATTTTGCAATGCCATCCTGTTAGCCAATCATCTTATATGTGAATTATATCATGCCATCCTTTTTGTATTATGTATTAAATTTGTCAACAATGTTAGTAAATTCAATTACTCTTCCTGTGCATCAGCCATTCGACACGGTCATCGAAAAATCTGGAGTGAAAACAAGGTCTTCAGAGCAGACAATGCTATCTGACGAAGCGCATGTCTTGCTGGTTACGGATAGCTCCTCAGAGGAGGATTCAGAGATAGATGACCAGTCCTATTTCCCCCCCGAGGTGCATGCTCTAACTTGGCAGGGTTATATTGCTCATATTGTGCATATAGTGTCTTGCATTGCTATGTCATTTGCTTAGTTTAGACATGCTTTGTGTGAATGCCACCTGTAGTGTCTAATTACCATATATGTGAATTATGCAATGCCATCTTGTTGCAAGACATTATATATGTGAATTATGCAATGCTATCTTGTTGCAATTATACATGAATTATGCAATGCCATGTTGTTTAGCCAAGCATCGTATATGTGAATTATATCATGCCATCCTTTTTTTGTATTACGTATTCCATTTGTCGACAATGTTTGTATATTCGACTACTCTTCCTGTGCATCAGCCATTTGAATTGGTGATGGAAAAATCTAGAGTGAAAACAAGGTCTTCAGAGCACACAATGCTACCTGCTGAAGCAGATATCTTGCGGGTTACAGATAGCTCCTCAGAGGAGGATTCAGAGATAGATGACTAGTCCTATTTTCCCCCGGAGGTGTATGCTCAAACTTGGCAGGGTTATATTACTCATACCATGCGTATGTTGTCTTGCATTGCTTAGTTTTTACATCATATACAAAATATTGAATGCCATCTGCTTAGTTTAGACATCATATATGCGATTGCCATCTGCTTACTTGCTTAGTACATAAATCATATATTTCAATTATATCATGCCATCATGTTTACATAGACAGCATGGATCTGAATTATGCCATGCCATCCCATTTAATAAAGACATCATATTAGTTATATCATCTCATCCTGTTTACATAGTCATCATATTTTGAATTTTGTCATTTTATCCGTGAATTATATCATGCCATCTGGTTTCCATAGACGGCATGTATGTGAATTGTAGCATGCCAACCACTTTAATAGACACATCATATAGTTATATCATGTCATCAGGTTTTCCTAGTCATCATATTTTGAATTATGTCAGTCTATCCTGTTTAGTTAGCCATCATATATGTGAAATTGTGTCATGCTATCCTATTTAGTTAGCTATCATATATTTGAAATTGTGTCATGCTATGTTGTTTGATTAGAAAACATAAATGTGAATTATTTCATGCCCTCTTTTATTCCCCACTATCCATTGCACCTGTCTATCATACAATGTCTGTACATTCAATTACTTTTCTTGTTTATCAGCCATTTGAATTGGAGGGGGTGATGGCAGTATCTAAGGGAGTAAAAACATGGTCTTCAGAAAAGATAGTGCTACCCGTCGATGCAGATAGAACCACGGTTGTACTTGCCCAAGAACCAGCCCCACCACACATAACCCAGACTCTTGCAGATTGTACCCCTACCCAGTTCGACAGACAACCAGCTACACCTCTTCTAACCCCAACCCTAGCAGATAGTAACCCAGTTCCAGTTAACACAGCACCGTCTCCACCACAGAGCACCCAAACACGAGCAGTTAGTAAGGCAACTGCAGTGCCCAAAGCATGAGGACCACCACTCCGAACCCCAACTCAACGCTTAAAGCAGAAGAAGAATTCTCAGGTCAGGTTCCGTAGCTATGGTTCATACTCCTTTGCTCTTGCATCACTGTATTTACTCATACCAACTAATTTCAAATTTGAAGGATGCAATTGAAACTCCAAAGGCGCAACAGGTATGTTTTAAACCTATTTCTTTAACTGGTTTGCTGTTTTAACTTGCTCTATGTTGATTTCAGTTTCAATTGAATAAACAGTTATGTTCTCATGTCATGCTGTGTGGTTTCCCGCACTTATATTCTTTCTATGCTGCTTTGTCTTAAACAGATATGATTTGAACTGTCTCTATCTTGATTTAGCAACATACACTAGAATGATATAGACCATATAGTGACCATAGTGCATAGATATATGTTTGTTTCATGCTGTTATCCTGTCCACCTTTCTACTAAACTGGTTTACCAAAATGAGTTTCATATACAACATGGTAAGCCTGAGATGTGGCTGCTTGTTTCTCTTTTAGAATGCAGACAAAATATTGGAGAAGAGTACTCCGTTATGCAATGTTAAAGGAAGTAATGCAGATAAGGTTCAAGATAGTGAGACATCCCTGTTGGTCTTCAAGAAAGCTGATAAAAACTATCTTGAAGACAGTGAGACCACCGCAAAGTCTTGTCTTGATGTAGTGTTCGAGTTACTGGCCAGTACTGCTGGCACAAGCTCTTTGAACTCGCTGCCTGAATCAGTTCGGCTTCTTGAGTCTCAACTTCAAGTTGAAAGACATCGATCAGGTGTGCTGCGACAGGAAGCCAAAGGACTGAGGAAGTCCCTGCAGAATTCAGATGCATACTTTCTGGTGCAACAGCAAGCGCTGGAGGATTTAAGCGCCAAAAAAGAGAAAGCTAATAAACTTGCCAAGCGTCTTGTCAGCATGGTGGGTATCCAGGATATTGTTTCTTGAGCTCTTCTGAAGTGGTTTCAGTTCTGGACTTGTTTTGCTGCCACGTTTATTTGCACTGGTGGCCAATATAGACGCCTAGTGTATGTAATATGCTGCTTTGTTCCCCATATTCGCATTGGTGGCGAGCTTTGATGCCCAGTAGATGTAATATGTGTAATAGCCGTAATAGCCTAGCATAAGTTGCTTGCTTATTTTTTCCTTATTGTCTTATTTATTTGTATTGTTGTAGTCATTGCATTTATTTTTCCGCGGTTTGCTAGTGGCCACAATAAACCATGGGCAACATACGGACCGTTGTAACCATGGTCCCGCTACCTGCTGTGGTGACCATGGGTCCTACGATCCATGGGCCTTCTACGGGCCGTAGGATCCATGGACCTTCTACGGGCCGTAGAAACAATGGGCCTTCTACAGGCCGTAGAATCAATTGGCCTTCTACGGACTGATCGATTGGCCAAACATGGGCCGTAGTGGACCGCAATATGGGTCGTAAATGGGCTAGAATTGTCAGTTTATGGCCCGACCATAACGGGCCCTTAATAGGCCGATATGTATAACGGGCTTAATTCTATCGACAGGCATAACGTGTCATTAATGGGCCGTATTTGATGACGCTATGAAAATAGCCCAACGGATTAACAGGCCACAAACAGGCCGACTGTAACCACGGGCTAGATTTGGCCCTCAAGCGGAACAGGCGAGTAACGGACCGTAAGTAATCGAAGGTTGGAAATGAGCCGAGGAACAAATGGGCCCTTAGAAGGCCAAAAGATAATATGGGCTGGAAATGGCCCAATGGAATAATGGGACGTTAATGGGTGTAAAGCTATACACTGTTCATTATGGTCCAGTTTCACCACGGGCCTTTAATGGGCCCAAAGTTCAAAGGGCCTCATATGGGCCGAAAGAAATCATGGGCCGTACATGGGCCGGAAGTAACAACGGGCTGGAATCATATTGGACGGCCCAAATGACACTACTGGGCCAAATTCGGATAGGCCATAATGGCCGTGAGTTAGCGGGCTGTAAATGGGCTATATGCGAACAAGCCGTTAACAGGCTTTCATGGGCCGGCCCGCCACCTTTTGACCAAGTCAAACGGGCCGGCCTTTTGACCTGAATGGGCCACTGTTGGGCTGATCCATGTGTCAACGTATCATAGGCGCGTCCCGTCCAATCGCTGGATGACATCTGCCCCAACGCGGAGTTGACACGTGTTTCTTTCGGCCAATGAGAATTTTACACGAGGAAAATCGCCATTGGTTGTTGCTGTTAATGGGTTATCGGATCAAAAACCGGACCAGATAGCTTAACGGAGACCCGTTACGGTGGATGCCATGTGTCGGTTACGCTTGACGAAAGCACTTCCATGACGCGCCATTTATCATCATGGAAGTGGACACTTCCGTGATGATAATTTTGGTATTGTCATGGAACACTTCTACGACAGCACAGGTATGACTATCTTGATTCTGTCATAAAATCGTCATGGATGTACATGCATGATAGAAAACGTGACCTACTGTGACAAACACGTATCATCACGGAAGTGTATTTTTTTGTAGTGGGGTGTGCGGTGATGTGTCGGTCTCTACACATCGATCACGTTGATCGAGTCATCTGGTAAAAAGCAGAGGCAATAGCGACAAGGTGAGGGTCCACTGATGGATCACTACCCAACCTACACTAAGCACATAAGATAACAGGTAAGGTAACAATAGTAGGTTACAAAAGAAGGCTATGCATCAGAATAGGAGCTATCAAACAATAGTAGCAAAATCTAATTCAAGCATGAGAGATAAGGAATGGGCGATATAGGAATGATCAAGGGGGTTTGCTTGCCTGGAAGCTCTGCAGACAGACTCGGATCCTCGACGGCGAAGTAGTCGATCACCAGATCAACAGCGGTCTCGGGGTCTACCGGAGAAGGAGGGGGAAGAAACAATAAATAGCAGGCATACAAATGCAACAGAAAGCATGAAATGATAGTAGGCTATGCTAGGGGTGACCTAACGCAGTGCTAATTATTATAGGTGGAGCGGGAAAATATCCGGGAATATTTTCCCGGCTCTAGGCATTTATCGGTCAGACGATCCGGAGGGGAAGGTTCCATGTTTACAGTGTTAGAGACAAGTGACAAGTCTGTGGATAGCATATTCGGATTCGTCATATTTTTCTGATCAACTTTCATGTATAAATTATTTTCATCGGAGTTACGGTTTATTTTATATGATTTTTCAAAGTTTTAAACAATTTCTTGAATTTAAATCAATTTCGAAAATACACATGAAAATGCTAGGTGCACCCGGTCCAGTGCACCCAGCAGTGCACCAGAGGCTGATAGTGGGGTCCAGGGGGTTAGTTGACTGTTGACCAGTCAAAGTTTGACTGGTCAGCAGGGTGTGGGGACCCACATGTCATAGGTACATTATTTAACAAAGTTTTATTAGTTTACTTAATTAGGTGGGGGCCACGAGTTAGTGTCTTAGGGTAAACTAGTTTTAGTTAAGACTTTAATTAGTCTAATTTGTGGGGGGGCCGCGTGACAGTGGCAGTGGGGGTGGTTAGCGCAAATTTAATTGGGGTTAACCCCTCTAAGTCAACAGGGGAGGCCCGGCTGGGCATGCGCAGGCACAAGGCGCCGGCGGCCTCGCACAGCAGCGACAGGGGTCAGGGAAGTAGGGTGAGGCCCCGTGTAGCGGCAGTCCTGGCGGGCGCGGCCAGGTTCTTGCTGGCGTTGCCGAAGTGGCCAAGGCGGCGGTGTGCGGGGCGTCAAGCAGCGCTGGGTGCAGCGTCACGCGCGGAGGCGGTCGGAAGCGGGCCCGGTGGGGGCAAAGCCACGTGCGGCGGGCGCAGGGGTAAGCGGCAACAAGCAGCAGCAGGGCGAGCAACGAGGCCACGCAACTAGCAGTGACAGTAGTACTAGCAGAAGTAGCGGCATGTAGCAGCGGCAGGCAGAACAGTGCAGTAGCGGCGAGCGTACAGAAGCAGCAGGAGGTGCGCACGGCCTGGGCGACTGCGGCGCGTGGGCAGCATGTGTGAGCAGCGCGAGCAGGGGCAGGCTCGCTTGACGCACACGGTAAGGCTTCAGCCATGGCAGCCAGAGCTGTGGGCACGGCGACTACGGCGATAGATCGATGTGGAGGAGAGAGGGAATCAAAGGGGTTGCTCACAGCGAACCTGAGGGCGTGGGTGGGGAGGCCGAAGGTGGTCGGGATGCAGCGAATCACCGGCGAGCAGTGGCGGAAACCGTTGGAGAAGACCGGGAGATGGAGAGGCTACGCGGTGTCCTAGCTTGGGCTGGTCCCCGGGACGGACGAAGAAGAGGGTGACGGTCCTCTTGGACACCGTGGCGCAGCTCGGGGAGGCTCCTAGCAATGGGAACGATGAAGGCATGGTGATGGCGTGGTCGGGTTCGAGCGGGGAAGGAGAAGCGGCGCGAGGAAGGGAGAGACGTGGGACTAGGATTTCGGGGGAGGCCGCGGGGGTTTGTTTTTAGGGGGGTTGGGGGGCTGGATGGCTTCGACACCTCCAGGCGCGGCCATGGATGGCTGCCACGCCTCCCTGCCTCACTATAGAGAGAGGTAGAAGGAGGGAGGTGGGCTGGGCCGGTTGTACTGTGCACTTGGGCCCAAGTGCACAGTGCAGGTTGTTTTTCTTTTTTGTTTTACTTTCACTTAACTTATTTCCTCTACTGTTCTGCAATTTAATTTGCGGCTAAAAGAATTTTTTTCATTATGAAACTTTTCACATAAATAGTATGCAGTACACTGGAGTGGGTCACAAAGTTTTAGGGCATTTTGAAATGTGTAAGTATTTTTAGAAATTGACATAGTCAAATATTTTGCTGTTGACGCACTTAAATAATTTCCGGTGGCATTTTGGGAATTTTAGGTGATGTTATTTCCTTACCATAAATACTTAGGGAATATTTGCAATATTATGAACTATTTTTTTGGCATGTTTGAAGATGTAAATATTTGATTGCATTTGAAATTTGAATTTGACTTGGGTTTCGACTAATTGATAATTAAGCTTAGAAAAGGTGATGACATGGCATCATTAGTCGGGGATCACTGTAGCATGACACTGGTGGTGTTACACAACGCGATTAATGGGTTGTCAATCCCTTGACGGTTACGAGCCAGATTAAATTGTATAGTTTTTGATAGATACATCGGACAAAAATATAAAATAAAATAAATAAAATAAAATTGCAGCAAGGTATTTTTGGTTTTAATATATGATAAAAGATAAACCCGGGGGCCATAGTTTTCACTAGAGGCTTCTCTCAAGAAAATAGCATACGGTGGGTAAACAAATTACTGTTGGGCAATTGATAGAAAAGCAAACAATTAAGAAGATATCCAAGGCAATGATCATACATAGGCATCATGTGCGAGACAAGTAGACCGAAGCGATTCTGCATCTACTACTATTACTCCACACATCGACCGCTATCCAGCATGCATCTAGTGTATTAAGTTCATGAAAAAATGGAGTAACGCATTAAGCAAGATGACATTGATGTAGACAAGATAAACTCACGTATGAATAAACCCAATCTTTTTTCCCTTAATAGCAATGATACATACGTGTCATGTCCCTTTCTGCCAAGGGGATTGAGCACCGCAAGATCGAACCCATTACAAAGCACCTCTTCCCATGGCAAGATAAATCAATCTAGTTGGCCAAACCAAACCAATAAATCGGAAAAGAAATATGAAGCTATAGTAATCATGCATAAAAGAGTTCAGAGAAAAATCAAATAATATTCATGGATAGATCTGATCATAAACTCATAATTCATCGGATCCCAAGAAACACACCACAAAAAGTCATTACATCGAATAGATCTCCAAGAACACTGAGGAGAACATTATATTGAAGATCAAATAGAGAGAAGAAGCCATCTAGCTACTAACTATGGACCCATAGGTCCGTGGAAAACTACTCACGCATTATCGGAGAGGCAATAAGGATGATGTAGAGCCCCTCCATGATCGAATCTCCATCCGGCTGAGTGCTGAAAAAAGGTCTCCAGATGGGATCTCGTGGTTCTGGAACTTGCGGCGGCGGAAAAAGTATTTCATGGACTCCTCTGTTGGTTTCACGATTTTAGAGAATTTATAGAGGCGGAGTTTGGTCAAACGGAGCCTCGTGGGCCCCACGAGCCACCGAGGAGCGCCCTGGTGCCTCATGGGCCACTGCTCCATCTTCTCGTCCCTCCCGAAGCTTCCAGGGTCTCTTATGTCCAGAAAAAAATCTCCAAAAAGTTTCATGGCATTTGGACTTCCTTTGGTACTGATTTTCTGCAAAGCCAAAAACAAGGAAAAAAGAGCAGCTGGCACTGGGCACTAAGTTAATAGGTTAGTCCCAAAATTTGATATATAATTGCTTGAAAGTGTATATAAAACATCCAAGATTGATAATATAATAGCATGGAACAATAAAAAATTATAGATATGTTGGAGAGGTATCAGGTGGTACTAGTGAATGATTATGGTTTAGTAAGAATATTGGTGTTAAGGTTTGTCATTCCTGAAGCATGCACGTATAGTCCACCGTTACGCTAAGAAGTTGGAGCATGATTTATTACTGATTGTCTTCCTTATGAGTGGCGGTCGGGGACGAGAGATGGTTTTTTCCTACCAATCTATCACCCTAGGGGTATGCGTAGTAGTACTTTGCTTCGAGTGCTAATAAACTTTCGCAATAAGTATGTGCATTCTTTATGACTAATGTGAGTCCATGGATTATACACACTCTCACCTTTCCGCAATTTGCTAGCCCTTCGGTACCCTGCGTTGCCCTTTCTCACCTCGAGAGTCGGGCAAACTCCGCCAGTGCATCCAAACCCCGTGATATGAGACACTCTATCACACACAAGCCTCCTTATATCTTCCTCAAAATAGCCACATACCTACCTATCATGGCATTTGCATAGCCATTCTGAGATATATTGCCATGCAACTTCCACCATTCCGTTTATTATGACACACATCATCATTGTCATATAGCTTTGCATGATCATATAGCTGACATAGTATTTGTGGCTCAGCCACCGTTTATCATTATCATACATGCTACGCTAGCATCATTGCATATCCTGGTACACTGCCAGAGGCATTCATATAGAGTCATATGTTTCTGTATTATCAACTTGTAATATTGAGTTCTAAGTAAATAGAAGTGTGGTGATTATCATTATTAGAGCATTGTCCCAGTGAGGAAATAAAATAAAATAAACAAAAGAATAGAGGCCAAAAAGAGCCCAACAAAAAAATGGAATGAGAGAAAAAGAGAGAAGGAGCAATGTTACTACCCTTTTCCACATTTGTGCTTCAAAGTAGCACCATGTTTTTCATATATAGAGTCTCTTATGTTGTCACTTTCATATACTAGTGAGAATTTATCATTATAAAACTAGTCTTATATATTCCAATGATGGGCTTCCTCAAATGCCCGAGGTCTTCATGAGCAAGCAAGTTGGATGCACACCCACTTACTCTTCAAATTGAGATTTCATACACTTATAGCTCTTAGTTCATTTGTTGCATGGCAATCCCTACTCCTCTCA
This sequence comes from Thinopyrum elongatum, assembly GCA_011799875.1. NCBI lineage: Eukaryota > Viridiplantae > Streptophyta > Magnoliopsida > Poales > Poaceae > Thinopyrum > Thinopyrum elongatum. Next base: position 431,681,212 of record CM022303.1, read on the forward strand.
TTTACATCAATTGATGGGCATCTCCATATCCTGTTGATTATCTGCGCTGATGTGAGACTATCTTCCTTTTTTGACTTCTCCATGTTAATCTCTACCACCGCATTCTATTCCATCCATAGTGCTATATCCATGGCTTGTGCTCATGTATTGCGTGGGGGTTGAAAAAGCTTAAGCGCATTAAAAAGTATGAACCAATTGCTCGGCTTTTCATCGGGGTTGTACATGATAAATACCTTGTTTTAAGAAGATGGAGCATGATACAACTATATGATTTTGTAGGGATAGCGTTCTTCAGCATTTTTTTGAAAGGCATGATTGTTTGTTGGTATGCCCGAGTATTGATGTCTTTATGTAAAATTATAGACTATTGCTTTGAATCATTCGGATCTAAATATTCATATCATAAAAGAAAGATTACATGATAGACATGTTAGGTAGCATTCCACATCAAAAGTTCTGTTTTTATCATTTACCTACTCGAGGACGAGCAGGAATTAAGCTTGGGGAGGCTTGATACGTCTCCAACGTATCTATAATTTTTTATTGTTCCATGCTATTATAGTACCAATCTTGGATGTTTTATATGCAATTTTATATCATTTTTGGGACTAACCTATTAACCTAGTGCCCAGTGCCAGTTGTTGTTTCTTGCTTGTTTTTGGCTTTTTTAGAAAATCAACATTAAACGGAGTCCAAATGGAGAAAAATCTTTGGATTAATTTTTTCCAGACCAGAAGGGATCCACGAAGGTTCGAGAGAAGACTAGAAGAGTCACGAGGGAGCGACAAGCTCGCTAGGCGCGCCCTAGAGGGGCCAGGCTTGTGGGCCCCTCGTGGCACCTCTTGACCTAATTCCACCTCTATAAATTCCCAAATATTCCCAATATACCAAAGAACCACCCGAAACACTTTCCGCCGCTGCAAGCTTCTGTTCATTCGTGATCCCATCTGGAGGCCTTTTCCGGTACTCTGCAGGAGGGGTAATCGATCACGGAGGGCTTCTACATCATCCTTGGTGCGTTTCGATGATGCGTGAATAGTTCACCACAGACCTATGGGTCTGTAGCTAGTATCTAGATGGCTTCTTCTCTCTCTTTGATCTTCAATACAATGTTCTTCTCAATGTTCTTGGAGTTCTATCCGATGTAATCTTCTTTTGCGGTGTGTTTGTTGGGATCCGATGAATTGTGGGTTTATGATCAGATTATTTCTGAATATTAATTGAGTATTATCTGAACTCTTTTATGCCTGATTGTTATAGCTTTGTATTTCTCTCCGATCTATTTGTTTGGTTTGGCCAACTAGATTGATTTATCTTGCAATGGGAGAGGTGCTTTGTGATGGGTTCAATCTTGCGGTGCTCTATCCTAGTGACAAAGTAGGGGAGAAGACACATGTTTTTATTGTTGCCATTAAGGATAAAATGATGGGGTTTATTCATATTAGTTGAGTTTACTTTGTCTACACCATGTCATCTTGCTTGAGGCATTACTCTGTTTTATACTAAATACTCTAGATGCATGTTGGATAGCGGTTGATGGGTGGAGTAATAGTAGTAGATGCAGGCAGGAGTCGGTCTACTTGTGTCGGACATGATTCCTATATACATGATCATTGCCTTGAATATCGTCATAAGTATGTGCTTTTCTATCAATTGCCCAACAGTAATTTGTTCACCCACTGTATGTTATGTGCTCGAGAGAGAAGCCTCTAGTGAAAACTATGGCCCCCGGGTGTACATTTATCATATATAAAAACACAAAAAATACCTTTCTGCTATTTTATTCCTTTTATTTTGTTTTGCAATTTATCTTATTACCTACAACTACGAGATTTAATCCTTGCAAATAACCGCCGAGGGGATTGACAACCCCCATGTTTGCGTTGGGTGCAAGTATTTCCTTTTGTGTGTGTAGGTGCTGCTAATGAGGTTCTATGTGGTTCTCCTACTGGATTGATAACCTTGGTTCTTAACTGAGGGAAATACTTATCTCTATTTTACTACTTCATCCTCTCCTCTTCGAGGAAATCCCGACGCAGCTCACAAGTAGCAATAACTTACAGGCTCATCAGAAAGTTTGACAAGGGACTAGATAGCTCGAGAGGGGTATTTGTTCCTCCGACAATGGAGATACATTCTTAGGGCCCTCTTGGTGTGATGGCGTCCATCATCGTCTGGCCAGACATAGGTGACTTTGTCATGGGTATGCTAGAACACGATAAAGAGAAAGAAGAACAAAACCGGTAACGAGGATAACGATATAGTGAGCATGTTATGACTCAGGAGGATACCGATGCATCCCCAGTTTTGTGAAGTGTCGCAAAGCAAAGGGAACATCACATGATAACCAAAGGTTCACTCAAATATCATTCGTGTGCTCATAGGGATCGATATGGACGCCCACGATTCGGCTATCGGTCATTGAACGAAGGATTTCGCTCATGTCTTTGAGTTACCAAACCTATGGGGTCACAAGCTTAAGGCAATCATGATCTGCTAAGTGTTAGTAGGATGGTAGTCATGAGTATATTTGTGGAATTCTTTCATAAATATTTGGAATAGTTTCGAGAGGATCCAAAAGCATTTTGGGGTCACCTGAAGGGTTTCGAAGTTTATCGGGCAATACCGGGGTATTCCCGATAATTAATATATAGATGGAAAATGTCTCTGGTGGTCTTAAATTATATATGAAAGGGCCTAATAATAATTTGAAGGCTTTAATATTAATTTAAGTATCAATGGGCCTTAAAAGACCAAGAGGTGGATGGAGAATTGGGCCACCAAGGCCCAATAGGGGGAGGCGCCCCCTTCCCATAAGGGAGACCGAATTGGGGTGGGGGAAGGACTCCCCCTTCCCCATTTGGCCGGCGCAAGGGGTGGGGAGTCCTTCCCTTCCTCTTGTTTTCCCCTCTCCCCTCTAACCTATATATACATGAGGTGTTGGCCCTTTTCTACATACAAGTTTTGGAGCTTCCTCTAGTTGTTCTAGTTCTAGTTCTAGTTGGTCCTAGTTTACTAATTAGAGTTAGGTCTAGTTCCTCTAATCCTCATAATTAGAAGCCCATTGTGGTTCCAGTCTCCTCCCTCTAATTCTCTGCCAATGATTAGCTCTGGATGGCGAAGCGCTGCCGGATCGTGAAGGTTGCACGCTTGCAACCAAGTAGATAGGCCGAGCTTTCGGTCTTCGGTTCAAGGGACTATTCATGGGAAGTTTACGGGATCGTTCATCGGTGGTTCGAGGGACTCCAAGTATGATCTACAACGACACGTTCTTCTTTTGCTGCAAGTCGGTGACAGTAACGATCGTGATCACAACCAGTTATGCATATTCATATTGATGGGTGTGCGTAGGTGTGATTTTTGTGTTTTCTACTATGTTTCCCAACAGTCAACTTTGTGCTACTTTCTTCAATCGCGTTCACCCTTTGGTGGTAGCTCTTTCAACGTGGTATTGGGCTTGATTCTCTTGCATATCATCAAGTAATTTCTTCACATCATCTATGGGTTTTCCCATGATTGTTCCTCCAGCAGCTGTATCAAGCATAGTTTTTAACATGTGATTTAAACAATTGTAAAACATATGAAGGATTAACCATTCCTCCGTTCCATGATTAGGAAAAGTCCTTATGGCTTCTTTCATTCTATTCCACGCAAGCTCTAGTGTCTCACATTCTTCCTACTTGAAACATGTAATCTGAGAATGTAGTTGCATAATTTTTGCAGGTGGACAAAACTTGGACAAAAATTTGCTGCAATAATCAGCCCAAGAAGTTATATTGCCTCTAGGTAGAGATAGAAGCCATTCTTTGGCCTTTCCTCTCAAATAGAAAGGAAATAGATGCAACTTCAAAGCATCTGGATCATAATCTCAAATGCCTGTCATGTTGCACAATTCAGTAAAATTAAGCAAGTTCATACCGGCATCTTCAAAAGTGGAGCCTCCCAATTGGTCCTGTTGAACTATGCAAACTGAGTTCAGTTTGATCTCATACTTAGCGGCTGCAACCTCAGGTTGTGCTATGGATTCACTTATAAAATTGTTGCGGGGAGGAGCAAAACTCCCAAGATTACGAGCCATAGTTATCCTTTTGGATTTTTCAACTGACAAGACTTGCAACAAAAATAAAACTTAAACTAGAACAAAAAGTAAAAAACTAAAACTAAACTTTAACAAAAACTCTAAACACAAAGACTAGAAACACTAAACTCCTCCCCGATAGCGGCACCAGAAAAAGGGCTTGATACCTCCTTTTAGTGATCCGGTGAAGGAACAGAAAAGTATGCCGCACCTATTTCCCCATAGGTGACCCAAGGTTATCGAACCCACAAGAGGAAGATTCCCTTGAACCAATGGTCTTTGGCAATTTTTCGTTAAAGGATCGATTCCAGCTTTTTACCGAATCAATAAAGAAAATAGTGATTCAAACACTTATAATAAAAAGAGGTATGGGTATGAGGTCTTAATGCTTACATATTTGTGTTGGGACCAGATATGATCTTAATTTGTGCGCTAGAAATCACCCATCGAGATGTTCTTGTTATGAACTGAAGTGGGTGATGTGTCAAAATAACATCTTGATCGACACGAGTCTTGCATCAAGAATTAGTTGTCCTACCACAGGCCCTATCCGTCGCGCGGGGTTGCCTCGATAATTAAGATAATACTAATCAGACAAGAGCTTTGGGTGTTTAATGACTACAGCTCATAAATACCGAAGGATTGGATCCCAGTTACTATACTAAACCCTTCTGTCACTGTTGTTCAGAATGACACTTCACGTTCTCCCTACACTTAGCCTCATCGTTGCTCGATCTCCATGATCCTGGGTACCTACAGGGATGAAGATCACAGACAAGACAAGAGATATCTATGGAACAATTTTATTTCACACATATAGGATGTTAATCAAATCCCTTCCATTGATCCCCACAATACAAAGGGTTGAAAGGCCTATGCCTCAACCCATACCTTACCAAACTACTCACACATGGAGATCAGATGGCAAGAAGAAAACATTGAAGAACACATCTTGAATATTGATTGATTTGAAATATGTCTTACAATGGCTGCTTTGTGTGATGCACGATTACAAGTATGAACTAGAGGGAGTTGGACTATGGTGGTGATGGCGGCTATGGAGATGGAAATGGTGGCGGCTAGGGTTGATCAAAGGGGATGATGATGGTTCTGTTCTGGCTTTGTTTGATGTTCTTCTGTTAACATTTTGATGGGGCCCCCTTTATAAAAGTTGTTAAGGTGGAAGATCTGCCTCAAAATCCATGCCATACAACCGCTCAAACGAGCGCTTGCAGTCGTATGGAACACTGTCTTTCATGTTGTTTCTTTTGGCACGCCTCTTGGTGATTCCTTCTTTCTTCATTTCCACTCCTTTCCATGTTCACACACGACTTCTTCCCTTTTTAGGCCATTTCCTGTGGAAACACATCAGAGAGAGGATTTTTGGAATCCTTTGCATTCATTAGTCATTAGTAGCAATATCGGAGTGAATATCTTAGTTTAAATGAAATATCTCGGTTTAAACTAAGGATGAATGAGTGTAAAAATATCACTCATCACTATCATGCTTGAAGTTGCTATTATACGTCTGAGTTTGAGAAAGTTATTGTTGAAAGTGCTAGTGAAGATAGTCCTAGCGATTCTTATGAAGAGAGTCCTAAAATTGTTAATCTTTTTTTTGACTGGTTACTGTAGGGAAAACCCCCATGGCCTCAACATTTTATTCATTCAAAGAATATAGTATTTACAAAGGTTACCAAGAGTAACCCAAAAAGTAGAAAAACTAACTTGCCCTACTGAAATTGTTAATCTTGATAATGGATCTTATGATGTTGAGCATCCTCTTAACTTGGATACTAAAACTTTTCTTGTGGGGAGTGGGAATATTATAGGAAAAAAAATTATTCAAGGAGTGTAGGATCGTGCATAGATCTAGGGGGGTGATTAGACAACTTGACCAAATAAAAACCCTAGCCTTTTCCCAATTTTATTTCTTTGCAAGTTTACGCAATTCACACAAGTCAAGCGACACCCTACACATGCAAGTCTAGATTGAAGGCAGCGGAAAGTAAAGACTTTGCATATGAACGTAAAGGAGGGGATCGAAGATATCAAACGCAATGACGACACGAAGAATTTTGGCGTGGTTCCGATAGGTGGTGCTATCATACATCCACATTGATGGAGACTTGAACTCACGGAGGGTGACAATTGCGCGAGTCCACGGAGGGATCCACCCATGAAGGACCACGAAGAAGCAACCTTGTCTATTCCACCATGGCTTACACCCACGAAGGACTAGCCTCACTCGGGGTAGATCTTCATGAAGTAGGCAATCTCCTTGCCCTTACAAACTCTTGGTTCAACTCCAGATGATTTGGAGGCTCCCAAGCGGCACCTAACCAATCTAGGAGATACCCCTCTCACAAATGTAATAGATGTTGTTGTTGATAATGAACTTCTTTGATGTAGGGCGAAACCCTAGTTCTTGATATTTTCACACTTGGAGGGGGAAAGGGAGCAAATCAAGAGAAGAACACAAGAGAAACACTCAAATAGACAAGATCCAATCACACATAAATCCACATACACATAGAGGGATACAAAGGTCCAAATCCAACTCAAAAGGGTACAAGAGGAACTAGTGCATCCTAATCCTTGAAGGAGAGAGGTCTTGATATCCTTGGAGGATCTTCTATAGATGGGGTCTAGAATCCACTATGGGATCATCTCACATGGAGGCCTTGGACTCCATGGGAGTAGGTAGTGGATGAACAAAGCCCTGTCTCAAATATGAGCTAATCCTTTGCTAACCCTGGCTAGGAGGAGGTGGAGGTTTTATATAGTAGTCCACAAGATAGGATGGGGGAAAGAGGGGATACATGGGCCTCTGGCCTGTCAGCAACTCGCAGGTGCCAGATGTCTGGGCTAGGGGGCGGATGTCCGACGGCTATTGTCCTCGGGCCTGATGTCCAATCTGTAGATGGTCTAGGTTTGGGTGCTCTCTATTGTCCTCGGGCCTGATATCCGAGCGGAGGCCAGATGTTTGGGACTGCCGGGCTGGATGTCCAGCTCCTGTAGTTCTGCAGCAACTGCCTTGCTGATGTTGCCGTCGCCTTTAGGTGCCGGATGTTCGGGCCAGGGGGCCCGAACATCCGGCTGCCATAGCATTTCAGCTGTTCCTTCCGTCGTGCTCCTTCGTCCATGTACTTGGTGACTTGTCCATGATCCCGAGCATCTCCGAGAGGGTCTTCTTGATACCTAAGCACACACAGCATTCCCGATTGAGGTAGTAGCTGATACGCCTCTGTCGTATCTACTTTTCCAAACACTTTTGCTCTTATTTTGGACTCTAATTTGCATGATTTGAATGAAACTAACACGGATTGACGCTGTTTTTAGCAGAACTACCATGGTGTTGTTTTTTGTGCAGAAATAAAAGTTCTCAGAATTGGACGAAACTTTTTGGAGATTTTTTATGGAATATATAAAAAATACTGGAGCGAAGATCCACCGAAGGGGGCCACCAGTTGCCCACATGGCAACAGGGCGTGGCGACCCCTAGGTGCGCCCTATTACCTTGTGGGGCTCACGTGGCTCCGCTGACCCTAATCTCAAGCGTATAAATTCCTTTTCTTGAGAAAAATAAGAGAAGTTTCATCACATTTTATGATACGGAGCCGCCGCCACCTCCTGTTCTTCATCGGGAGGTTAAATCTGGAGTCTGTTTGGGGCTCCAGAGAGGGGGGGGGGTTCATCACCATCATCATCACCAACCCATCTTCATCACCAATTTCATGATGCTCACCACCGGGAGTGAGTAATTCCTTTGTAGGATTGCTAGACGGTGATGGGGTTGAATGAGATTTATCATATAACCGAGTCAATTTGTTAGGGCTTGATCCCTAGTATCCACTATGTCCTGAGATTGATGTTGCTATGACTTTGCTATGCTTAATGCTTGTCACTAGAGCCTGAGTGCCATGATTTCAGATCTGAACCCTCTATGTTTTCATGAATATATTTGAATTCTTGATCCTATCTTGCAAGTTATATGCACCTATCACGTGTTATGATCCACATACCCCAAGGTGACAATAATTGGGATTCTTTCCGGTGATTACCATAGTTTGAGGAGTTTATGTATTCACTATGTGTTAATGCTTTGTTCTGGTTCTCTATTAAAAGGAGGCCTTAATATCCCTTAGATTACCTTATGGACCCCGCTACCACGAGAGGGTAGGACAAAAGATGTCATGCAAGTTCTCATTATAAGCACGTATGACTATATACGAAATACATGAATTGGTGCTATTGTGTATCGCTCTAGGTTGTGACTGTTATATGATGGATATCATCCAACACAAATATCCATCACTGATCCAATGCCTATGCCTCGCATATTGATATTTGCTAAGTTACTTTTGTTGTTGCTATTGTTACAATCAGTACAAAACTGCTATTGCTAAGAGATCTATCAAACTATCATACTACTATGCTACTAAACACTTTGCTGCAGATATTTAGTTATCTAGGTGTGGTTGAATTGACAACTCAACTACTAATACTTGCAAATATTATTTGGCTCCCCTTGTGTCGAACCAATAAATTTGGGTGAAATACTACCCTCGAAAACTGTTGCGATCCCCTATACTTGTGGGTTATCAGTAGCCATGTCTCACATGGATCTTATGGAGACTCGTTAAGGAGATATGTCACCTTGTTCTCGATAGCTCTCGCACATGCTCATGTCATTGGTACACTTGACGAAGGCAGGTCCATGGGGATGACCGCAGGATGCTCCACATCATCTCCCCCTGGAAAATATCCGCCCTCATATTGAAATCCTCATCACCATGGATGGGAGATAGGTCCTTGACATTGAAGATGTTGCATGGAATGTTGATCTTGTAGGCATTGTTGTTGTAGCATGCTAGCACCTTGAACAGGCCATCAGCGCGAGGTAGTAGCTTGGACTTGCACTTGTTGGGGAAATGGTCTTTGCGTAGGTGTAGCCACACAAGATCTCTGTTGTTTAACACCATGGGGCTTGTTGATGTTGAGCTTGGTAGCGAGGCGGTGCACTTGGTTCTCGATTGTGCGTCATGTATCTTCATGCACCTTCTTGAGGTAACTTGCTTGTGCACTCGTGTCCATGTTGATGCGCTCTTGTAGTGGTAGCAGTAGAATGTCCAATGGGGACAACGGGTTGAAGCCATAGACGGCCTCGAAGGGGGACTTGCCGGTAGTAGAATGCCTTGCTCGATTGTAGATGTACTCAGCGATGGGTAAGCATCCCTCCAACTCCTTGATTTTCATCTTGATCAACACATAGAGGAGAGTAGATAGCGTCCGGTTGGTAACCTCCGTTTGGCTGTTGATTTGTGGATGATATGCCAAAGAGAAGAGTAGCTTGATTCCGAGCTTGGCGCATAACGTCTTTCAAAAGTAGCTAAGGAAATTGACATCGCGGTCCGATACAATAGTCTTGGGCACTCCATATAGACGCAAGATTTCCCTACAAAAGAGATTTGCAACACATCATCTATCTTATTGCATGAGTGAAATGTGCCATTTATAAAAATGGTCCACAACAACAAATACCGAACCCTTGCCGTTTTGAGTTCATGGCAAACCAAGAACAAAATCCATACTAATGTCTTCCCATGGTTGGTACGGAATAGGAAGTGGCATATATAGTCCAGGGGATTGAGCTTTAGACTTAGCTTTGCGGCATGTAGAGCATCAGTTTGTGTAGCGTGAGACGTCACGAAACATCTTGGGACAAAAGTAGTTCTTGGACAGCGTGGGAAATGTCTTGTCGCGGCCAAAATGTCCCATAAGTCCTCCACCGTGAGCCTCTTGCAAAAGCAACAAACGAAGAGAAGACTCGGCTATACAAAGTTTGTTAGTCCGCATAAGATAGCCAACTTTGAGATAGTATCTCTCCCAAGAAGTGCACATTAAGCATTTGGCATAAGGAATCGCAAATGAAACATCATGTGCATACAAATAATTAATGTGCTCAAATCCTATAACATTCAATACAAGTTGAGTTACTAGCAAGCATTTGCGGGAAAGAGTGTCTGCCATAACATTTTCCTTACTGTTGGTGCAATGATAGGCCCCTTATTTTTTGGAGTTTGTTGACATAAATAGTATGGGACTTATGTGTTTGCTAGTGCACACAGAGTAACAGGTCCCTGAGATCATGAGAAGTTTGAGTTAAACGATGAAGGTAATGTCTCTGCGTTGCAGTGAAGGTTATCACCGAAACTTATGATAACAAGGGTGACCCCTCAAAAATTGCTGAGTGAAGCAATTGGTTCGGTGCCTGTCCAAGGAAAATGACTGCGTCCGAGGAGATTGAAGACGAAGTGAAGACGTAGCATTTATTTCGTTGCTATTCTTCGCTTTATTGAGTCATAGGACCACCATACTATTAAGAGGGGTATAGCGTGCGAAGCTTTGATTCTCTGATGCTAAACCCAAATCCTATGAAAGTTGTGAGAGAAATATCTTTGTGTTCCGAGCAAATACTTGCCAGCAAGAGACTGTGATCTTCTTTGCTACGAGAGCTTTGTCTCAGACCGAGGAGTTAGCATTACTTGTTCCTCAAGTAATGTTACTGTTGCTCCAAAATCCGACCGTTGTAAATGTGTCGATTGACCATTTTCTGGACCGCATGTCCAAAATGGTCATTTCCCACCAGGGAAGGTTGCGGCTATAAATAGCCACCACGCGCTGGATTTGTCCAGTGGCTGCTCCGTTTGATTCTGAGAAGATTGTTGAGCAACCCCCTCTCTGAGCGATTTGAGTTTAAAATCCACAGAGAGAAAACCCCTAGAGCCAAAGAATTAGATAGTGGTTCAACATCACTCGAATCTAAGTCCAGTACTCTACACCTATTACTCTTGAGAACAGCAAACACTCCAGACGGTTAGGTGTCAATTTCTTCAGAGACCAAGAGTGATTGTGGTTCTCGAAGAAGAAGTCTGTAAAGGTTCGGAGATCGCCTCAAGTATATACAACGAGTGATCGACATTGGTTGACGAACCAATTGTTGAGGAGAATATGGCGAAGAGAGTTTATCTTTCATGTTAAGTCACAACCTCTCCAACCAGAAGTAGTCCTTGTGCAGAAGGATGAACTGGTCGAACAAATACCCTGTCGCCATCGAGCATTACTGGTTACCTCTACTACCCATATTTACATTCAATCTATTTTCTTTCATTTCATTTGTCTCGATGCATGTTTTAGTTTCCATTCGGTACTTAGTTATAGCTCGCTCTAGTTTGTTTTTCATTCGCTCCGCTGCCAGGTTTCGAGAGTTTTGAGATTTCCGAAGAAATTTTAAAACTCCCATTCACCCCCCCCTCTGGTAGACATACTTTGTTCCTACAATTGGTATCAGAGCGAGGTACTCCTTGACTCTGCTCATTTTGGTCTAACAACCTTGGAGTTTAAGTATGTCTTCAGTGAGCTACAAGTCGCATCTCAAGATTCCCATATTCGATGGGACGGACTATCCCTTCTGGAAGGAGAAGATGAAGATCCGTCTCCGAGCCATTGACGATGACATGTGGAACGTGGTGCATCTTGGATTCACGATTGAAAGACCTCAAGCCCCCACTAATGCCGAGAAGAAACTCATTCAGATGGACGCTCAAGCTAAAGATGAAATTGGTGGCCATCTCTCTCGTGCTCAATTTCTTCGCTATCGACAGTGTGAAACTGCGAAGGAATTGTGGGACATTCTCGAGAAGATAAATGAGGGTATTTTAACTCAGAAAGAAGCTCGCATTTATACTCTTCGAGCAAAGTTCAATCGATTCAAGCGCATTGGAAATGAAAGCTGTCAGCAAACTTTCGATCGTCTGAGTGACATCGCAAATGAGCTACAAGGTCTCAGCGTGAAAGACATCACTGACCATGAAGTTGTGAAAAAACTGCTTCGATCACTTGACAGTTCATTCGACACACTAGTCTTGATGATTCGTGAACGAGCTGATTTCAAAACCCACAACTTTGCTGATATCATGAAAAGGCTGAACACCCACGAGGAACAAGAAGAAGAGAAAAGAGATCTCTATGGCTCAAGTCAACGCAAAAATCAAGCTCTCAAGGCTGTAGCCGACTCTTCCTCTGATGGAAATGCCGAAGAAGATTCAGATGACCCAGAAAGGATCAACAAGGATCTCGCATTAATCACGAAAATATTTCAGTGCTTTCACAAGAAGAGCTAGTTCCAGAAGAAAGGTTCAAGCAACTCTGGCAGTTCAAAATCTTCATCAAAACCTACTGGATAATACACCTGCTTCAAGTGCAAAAAGCCTGGACACTTCATTTTGGACTGCCCTCTCTGGGAAGCTGAAATCCATGCCAGTGGAAGATATGATTCTGGCAACTATCGAGGCAAAAGCAAGAGCAAGAACTACGACGCCGATGATGAGAAGAGAACGAAGAAGTTCTTCAAGAAGAAGGAAAACTCCATCTCAAAATCTTCGTCAAGATCTTCCTCAAGAAATCCTTCCAAGTTCTCCTCCAACCACAAGAATAACTCTCGCAAGGCCAAGGCGTACATCGGCAAGGAAATGGATTCTGATGAAGAAGAATCGTCAGACTCCGAAGAAGTTGATGAATCCGATGAGGATTCCGACTCTGGCATGGCTGGCATTGCATATGCTTCCTCCCCTGCAACAAACTTCTTTGAGAATCTGCCAAGCGATGATGAATCTCCTGCCTACTGCTTCATGGCCAAAGCCTCGACAGAAAAGGTATCCTCCAAACATCACAAGGTTCAATCCAGTGATCAATATTCTTCTGATGAGGATGACCATGCTAAATTGATCAAAATTGCAAATATTCAACAAAAATCTCTTGAGAAAATTGAGAAAACCCTCAGGAAATATGAAGGGTTGTTGGTTGAGGAGATGGAGAAAAATTTGTTGTTGACCGAAGAGTATTCCACTCTTAAGTCACGAATGGAAGAACTGTCAAATCGTCATGATTTTCTCTCAGCCGACCATGAAAGATTGACCTATGATTACCTGAAAAGGAAACAGGAACTCGAGGCGCTGAGAGATGCTCATGAGGATTTGATCAGAGAAAATTCTCTTCTCACCCAACAACTTAAAGAGAAACCTGAAGTATTTGTTCCACGTTGCTTAAAATGCCTTGAACGAACCAATGCTGAATCAACTGCTGAATCATCTGTGAATGCTAACCCCTATGTTGAGGAAAATGGTTTTGTTTCTGATGAGAATGCTAGGTTGAAGGATCTTCTTCAGACAAGAATGTTCAAATATCTCAAAGGGCATCAAACCCTTTGTGATGTTTTGAAGAAATCCATTCTTCACAAAAATCCTAGGAAAGAAGGCATCGGTTTCGAAAGGAAACTGAATGAAAATGGCTCCTACTAGGAACCTGATCAATATCCTCGCACTGTATGGGTGCCTGCCATGAGCAAAATGCTTGATCCAGCTTTGCTTTCGGGTTATAACCCTCCCATCCTTGAATATCCTGATGATGATACTCTGGACAACTATAAGTTGTTCAAAAACCAATATGGTGAGGTTGTTGCTTGCTATGTTGGACCAAACAGCAGGAATGGCCCCCAAAGAAAGCTATATGGGTGCCTAAGAAAACCATTGAAGCATTACATGTTACCACTTTACTAACCATGCAGGCTCAAAATGCTTGGTACTTCCTTGAAAAAGTTCGACAGAATGAGTACATGCATGCCTCATTCAATCACTATACTCATTCGTTTGGAAGGAAGTTCAATGCTTATTCTTTCGATTATGCTCGCACCTCCATGAGCAACAATTATGTTTATCGAAAGAAATCATATCCTGCTCGCTATACTGTTTCGAAGCCACCTGCAAAGATGTGGGTGGTTAAGAAAGCCTAATCCTTCTGCAGGACTATGTCTCCGGGTGTACAGAATGGATAATGGATAGTGGATGCACTAGTCATATGACTGGAGACAAGTCATCGTTTGTCGACCCCAACTTAACTGCTTCACCTCTGAAGTATATTGTCGGCGTACTAAGTGTTGGGCCATTAGTACCCCGTACTTGTGCACGGGCAGTTGTAGCCATACTCGTGGCAAGGCTTGTCGGGGAACAGTTCGAGATTGACTCAGGCCACCAAGGAAATTCTCAAGTTAAAGATATGAGGATCAGCAGATAAGAAGAGCTGGAATCCGAAGGCCAACTTCCCCGGCAAGATCTTGCCGGGGTGGCCTGCAGCGCCCGGCAAGGCTCGGCGCCCGACAAGGTCCGGCGCCCGGCAAGGCTTGACGCCCGACAAGGCTTGACGCCCGGCAAGATTTTGTTGCTGTGCCGCTGCTCTGGCACAGCAACAAACCCGACATTCTGGGTCCTTCTTTGGACGCGTGGCAATGCGCCGGTGGAGGAGGGCTTAAGCGGTGCTGATGGGATGGCCCCTTTTTCCATCCCCGAGAAAGTGAGGACACCTAAACGGACACCTCATGGTGCATTAAATGTGTTCGTCCTAATCCGTCAGGGGTTAGGTATGATGACCCTGTAGCTACTTTACACCTCAATGTATGTACATTTTGCCACTGTGGTGACCCCTTTGTGGTATAAAAGGAGGCCCAAGGCAACTGCTACATGGGAAGAGGATCTTCTGGCCCATTCTGCATGCGTAGCTGCTCTTTGAATGTACTGTTCACTGTGAGCGCTCCTGGAACCTGGGCTCAAGAACACTAATAATAACACAAGGCAGGAGTAGGGTTTTACGCTGATCAGCAGCCCGAACCTGGGTAAAATCGCCCCGCGTCAATCATTGGTTCTGCTCTTTGCGCATACCTCTCCCCCCGCCGAATCGTAAAGGGGTCTCTTAGGATCCCATAGGTGTCGCACGCCGACATCTTTGGCGCGCCACGTAGGGGGATTGAAGGTTGTGTGAACCTGATCTAGTGGTCGGTGCCTTAGTTTCTTCATCATCTTCGTCATCATGCCACCCAAGAAGAAGAGCGCTGCGACGGCGCAACCATCCACGTCCGTTTTGCCTGCGCCTTCGCGTACGGGCGATGGCGTGGGTGCACAAGGAAGAGGACTAGAACCTCCACGGCATTCTGGTGATCCGAGCCAGACGAGCGGCATCGTTCGCAGTGGCAGCGGCAACCCACACGCCGCTGGATCCAGAGACGGAGCTATGTTGCCTACGGGTGGCACAACGAATTCCAGAGATCAGAGGGCGCCTGCTGGAGCTCCCGCGCCGGCACAAGTGTCATGACCTACCCAGGTCGTGCACGACGAGCGACGTCATGGCGCTGGTGGTTCAGGGTGTCCCCATGAAAAGATTTCTGCGCATCGATCCCAAGATGCGCAGGACCAGCATGCACACCGAGCTGCCGGCGGAGGTGGCGCGCGGTCGCGTGACCGTGATGGTGCTCCTTCTAACATGGCTAGGAGTCAGAGCACCTCACGTACCTCGCACCTGTCGCCGCCGCCTACGCCAGCGGAAGCCTTGGCATGTGCGCAGCTGCTCCTCGATTTCCCTCCTGCCCCGGAGAAGATGGAGGAGTGGCGAGCTACTATCCAGAGCCTTATCGGCTTCGCCAACAAAGATGGGCTGCAAGAGGCAGGGCCCTCACAGCGAAGGCCCATCGATCCGGCGCGAGCCGATGTGGAGAAAACCGATGGTGGTGCAACCACGGTGCACTCCCCTCCGCGACACCAGCGGCGGCCGACAACCCAGTAGGTCGACCGCCGTGAAGAAGTTTCCACGGCGTCGTCTGATCCACGGATGCGCCGCGGCCAGCGTCAAGTTCTCCAGGAACGAGGCAAGGAGGACGCTCGAACTACCATCGAGCGGCGACGAGAAGCGCGCAGGACCGGCTGTCGACGAGCCCGCGCCATGGGACCTAGGAGACTTGCCTTACGAGGTAGGGACTCCAGTGTTTACCCGTGAGCTGCGGCAAGTCCAGTGGCCCAATTCCCGAACCTTCAAGCCAGAGGTCCCGGAGAAATATGATGGTAAGACCCATCCCTCGGAGTTCCTGAGCATCTACACCATTGCGGTGCAGGCTGCCGAGGGCCGAGATGACAAGATACTTGCCAATTACTTCCCGTTGGTGCTCAACCCCAACGTCAGGTCGTGGTTGATGCATCTGCCGGAGAATTCTATTTCTTCTTGGTCAGATCTGTGCCATCAGTTTGTTGGCGCCTTTGTTGGAGACCACCAAGCTCCTGGCCAAGAGAGTGATTTGCATATCATCCCTCAGAAGGAGGGCGAATCTCTACGTAAGTTGATGATGAGGTTCAGCCAGGTGCAGTATAATATTCCTGACGTTCACCCTACCGCTGTCATTAGCGCGTTTCATCAGAACATGCGTAACTGCAGAATGCGGGAGGAGCTGGCGATGAACAAAGTCAGGAGTATTGCCGAGCTTTACGCTTTAGCCGATAAATGCGCTCGAGCTGAAGAGGGGAGGAAACTCCCTGGCGAGGCTGTTGGCGTGGCGGGCGAATCCGAAGATGAAGATGTCGCGACCCCATCAAGGAAAGGCCGGTGGCGGAACAGGAAACGCGGAGGCAAGGCTGTGCTTGCTATCGAGGAATCCGACAACCCCGGCGCCGCCAAGAAGGCCAAGGTTGGTGACCCCGGCAAGGATCTTGCCGGGTGCCCTTCCTGTCAGGCCTTGGCGGCTGCCGACAAGTCGGAAAGCTCCGGCAAGCAGTATTGCAAGATCCATCGCACCAAGGGCCACGATCTCCAAAACTGCCGGCAAGTTGAACAGCTTGCCGAGAAACAGAGGGCCGAGTATGAAAGGCGAGATAAGGAGAAGGCCCATGATGGTGCTGACGGATCCGGCAAGAAGCGCGGTGGCCGAGGGGGGCACTACGGCAAGGCCAAGCAACAGAGGGAGAGGCCCGCTCGAGGCCGAGACAAAGAAGAAGATGATGAGTCCAGTGAGCAAGAATTCCAGAAAGCTACAAAGGCCATGTGTATCGATGGGGGTGCCTCGCTGCATTCTTCCCACCGTCAACTCAAACAGTGGGTGCGGGAAGTCAATGCAGCGGAGCCATCGCCAGATGCATGTAGGCCCCTGAAGTGGTCCAACACGCCTATCATTTTCGACGCCGAGGATCACCCTGATCGCACAACTGCGGTCGGGTGCTTGCCATTGTTGGTCTCACCAACAATTCGCAACCTCAAGGTGACGAAAATGCTAGTTGACGGTGGGGCCGGGCTAAACCTAATCTCACCGGATGTGCTCAAGAAGCTCCAAATTCCCGATGAGGACCTCGAAGAAACGGGTACGTTTCAAGGGGTCAATCCGGGAAGAACCCAGCCCAAGGGCAAGAATACGCTGCCGGTGACATTTGGTAGTGAGCTCAACTACAGGACCGAGAAGGTAGTGTTTGATGTCGCCAAGATCCCCATGTCATACAATGGGATCCTTGGTCGGCCAGCGTTGGCTAAGTTTATGGCGGCATCACACTACGCATACAATGTTTTGAAGATGCCCGGGCCGTTGAGCGTCATCACTATCCATTCCGATAAGAAGGATGCGCTCATCTGTGCCGACCAACTTTACCGGGAAGCAGTTGCAGCACCTGCCGTCAAGGCATCTGCTCCTGCCACTGGAACTCCCGGGGGGAAGAAGAAGAAGACCGGCGAGAATCTTGGTGCGAACTCCGATAAGCGCGCCTCCTCGGAGTGCTGCGCTTCCGTCGAGGATGCACCAGAGAGTTCCACCGCCAAGAACAAGAGATCCAAGGCTGCTCCACCGGAGACCAAGAAGGTGCCCGTTAGGGAGGACGGAACGGGAGGAACTTTCACCATAAGTTCCATCCTAGATGACAAATAGGAAAGCATGCTCATTGCCTTCTTGTGGGCGAATGTCGACGTGTTTGCATGGCAACCATCTGACATCCCCGGTGTTCCCAGGGAGGTAATTGAGCACCACCTTATTGTCTGTCCTCACGCGCGGCCCGTCAAGCAGAGAGTCAGGAAGCAAGCCTTGGAGCGGCAAGAATTCATTGCCGAGGAAATCAGAAAGCTGGAGGCGGCAGGATTGGTTAGAGGAGTGCTTCATCCAACCTGGTTGGCCAATGCGGTTGTGGTGCCCAAAGCAAATGGGAAATGGAGGCTTTGTATCGATTATACAGATATCAATAAAGCCTGTCCAAAAGATCCCTTTCCCTTGCCGCGCATCGACCAGATTGTGGACTCCACCGCTGGTTGTGATCTCCTGTCCTTCCTTGATGCCTATTCAGGGTATCATCAGATTTTCATGGCGAAAGAAGATGAAGAGAAGACCGCATTTATCACCCCATGTGGTACGTATTGTTTTATACGAATGCCTTTCGGGTTGAAAAGTGCTGGTTCTACATTTGCGAGAGCGGTCCAAATCGGTTTTGAGCCTCAACTCCATAGAAATATGGAGGCGTACATGGATGATATAGTGGTCAAAACCAAGGACAAAGCGACGCTCATACAAGATTTAGAAGAAACATTTGCAAATCTGCGCAAGATCAACTTAAAGCTCAATCCCGAGAAGTGCGTGTTCGGTGTTCCTTCCGGCAAGCTCCTCGGATTCTTTGTATCTTGCCAGGGAATCGAAGCGAACCCCGACAAGATCAAAGCTATTGAGCAGATTGAAGCACCAAGACGCGTCAAGGATGTGCGTCGTCTTGCCGGCTGTGTTGCTGCTCTAAGCAGGTTTATTTCCAAATCTGCTGAGCGCGCCCCGCCCTTTTTCAAAATTTTGAAGAAGGCAGGTCCAATGAAATGGACTCCGGAGGCGGAGGCTGCGCTGCAAGATTTGAAGAAATACCTTTCCTCTCCGCCGACGCTAGTCGCGCCTAAACCACAAGAGTCGTTGCTGCTGTATCTGGCAGCGACAAATCAAGTGCTTAGTGCTGCGTTAGTGGCGCAGAGAGAAGCTGATGAGGAAGCAACACTAGCGGCAGGACCATCAGGTGACGCGGCAGGATCTTCCCCGGCAAGGATTGATCCCGGTAAGACAAGATATGTGCAGCCAGAAGAACCATTGCAGAAGAAAAAGGTGGTGCAGCGCCCAGTTTATTTTGTTAGCTCTCTTTTACAAGGAGCTAGGTCAAGATATTCTGGTGTGCAAAAGTTGCTTTTCGGCCTCCTTATGGCCTCGAGGAAGCTGCGCCATTATTTTCAAGCACATGAAATCACCGTCGTCACTCGCTTTCCGTTGCAATGGATCTTGCGAAATCCAGAAGCAACCGGCAGGATCGTGGAGTGGGCGTTGGAGTTGTCGAGCTTTGGCCTCAAGTTTGAAAGCACTTGGACAATTCAAAGCAGGGCCTTGGCGGAGTTCGTTGCGGAATGGACCCCAACGCCAGACGAAGAGGTTCAAGAAACAACTCTCCCCGGCAAGGAAATTGACCAGCAATGGGTTATGTACTTTGACGGGGTTTTTTTGCTGCAAGGCGCCGGTGCTGGCGTGCTGCTTATCGCACCCACCGGAGAACACCTCAAGTACGTAGTCCAAATGCATTTTCCCCGGGAGAGTTTAACCAACAACACAGCAGAATACGAGGGTTTGCTTGCCGGTCTTAGGATCGCGACAGACCTTGGTATCAAGAAGCTCGTCATCAGAGGCGATTCACAGCTTGTCGTCAGGCAAGTTAACAAGAATTATCAGAGTCCATTGATGCAAGCCTACGTGGATGAAGTGCGAAAAATGGAAGAGCACTTTGACGGTCTGCAAATGGAGCACATCCCTCGTGCTGAGAACAGTGTTGCTGACGACCTGTCAAAGCGTGCCGCCCTCAAGTTGCCTATGGAACCAGGAACTTTTGTGCTCCAATTGACTCAACCATCCGTAGCGCCATCAATGCGGCAAGAAAAGAGAAGAAAGTTGAACTCTGGTCAGTACTTCCCGGCAGAGCTCCCGGGAGCCGCCGGCAAGGAAGTTGCCGGGATCGACGACATGCCTACCGGGGAACAACAGGCTCCAGCAGGGGCTCAGGCTCTTGTCGTCGAGACAAACATTCCCCCGGCGGAGGAGATGCCTTTAGTCCTAGCTGTCGAGCCCCAGGCTCCAGCATGGGCGCAGCGCATTGTCCATTTCCTTCAAACAGGAGAACTCCCGGAGGAACAGGAAGAAGCGGAAAGAGTAGCCCGTCGGTCTGTTATGTACAAGTTCGTCAATGACGTCCTGTACAGATAGAGACCAAACGGTGTGAAATTAAAGTGCATTCCTCTGGAGGATGGACTAGGGCTGTTGGCAGAGATACATGGAGGCATATGTGGTTCTCACATAGGATCAAGAGCACTTTCCGGGAAAGCATTCCGGCAAGGTTTCTTTTGGCCCACCGCTCTCCAGGATGCAACTGCACTAGTAACCAAGTGTGAAGCGTGCCAGTTTCATTCGAAGTAATCGCATCAACCAGCTTAAGCTCTTCAGACAATCCCTCTCTCCTGGCCATTTTCGGTCTGGGGGCTCGACATACTGGGCCCTTTCCCCCGTGCTACCAGGGGCTTTGAGTACTTGTACGTTGCTATCGACAAGTTCACTAAGTGGCCGGAAGTCGAAGTAGTGAGGAAGGTGACAGCATAATTGGCCATCAAGTTCTTTAAAGGAATAGTTTGCCATTTCGGTGTGCTTAACAGGATCATCACCGACAATGGCACGCAATTCACAAGTCGCACCTTCATGCAGTATGTCCAAGACCTTGGCGGCAAAATTTGTTTTGCCTCCGTTGCTCATCCGAGAAGCAACGGCCAAGCGGAGAGGGCCAATGCTGAAGTGCTGTGCGGTCTCAGGACCAGAACCTTTGACAGGCTGAAAAAGTGCGGAAGACGTTGGATTGATGAGTTGCCGGCGGTTCTTTGGTCAATCAGAACGACACCAAATCGAGCCACCGGCCAGACGCCCTTCGCTCTGGTCTACGGAGCGGAAGCAGTTCTCCCCACGGAACTCACGTACGGATCACCTCGAGTGCTCGCTTATGATGAGCTTGAGCAAGAGCAACTGCGGCGAGATGACGCTGTGCTCCTCGAGGAGAATCGTCTTCAGGCTGCTGTGCGAGCTGCATGCTACCAGCAAGCTTTGCGTCGCTACCATAGCCGCAAAGTTCATGCCCGAAGCCTTGAGGAAGGCGACCTTGTTCTTCGGCGGATTCAATCCGCCAAGAATTCAAACAAGTTGATGCCAAAGTGGGAAGGCCCTTATCGGGTAGTACGAGTCACCAGGCCCGGCGCTGTCCGCTTGGAGACCGAAGATGGCATTCCAGTGAGCAATTCCTGGAATATCGAACATCTTCGCAAGTTCTACCCGTAAGGCGCGGTTGCTGGGGGCCCCCGGCAACCACCCTTTTGTACAAGTCTTGCCAGCGAGGCATATGATCCTTTGTACAAAGCCAGGGGCAGACCCTGAGCACAAATGAAGAAATTTAAGTGTTGTGCATTCCCTTATTGATTTCCATGTTCATATTTATATATGCATGTTTGTCTAAGATGTTGTATGACACCCTCTCCCGGTAAGTTCTAATGAACCGCCAAGGTTTCATATCTTTATTTTCTCTTCTTTCTTTTTCTTAAAAGACAGAGGGATTCCTCGCGTGCACATTTGCCGGGGGGGGAAGGGAGATATGAGTACCAGTTGGCGACGTTCAGAATCGACGCTTGCCAGAGGAAGGACAGTAACAGAAAGCTAAGTTCTAAAAACTTAGAACAAGTTTCCTTTATTGTAAAGTTATTTCCTTGGATGATTCCGACTCTTGTATGGAAAATCTGCACGCGAAGGAACCCTTGTTGTAATCAGTTGCGCCCTTATTTTGTTTCGAGTCCGCTCAACGATTTAAGTGGCTACACTAAGAACGCCAAGGAGTCTTGCCGGCCGCTGCGCCTCCAGCAGGCTGCTGAAGTCCCGCACCCAGCGCTCGCAGCAGGTTGCGCGCCGGCAAGTTTTTCAGTAAGCGTAGGGTGAACTCCGTACACAAAGGAATTAGACAAGGAAAATAGCAAGCATGTACCCAAACTTAAGCAAGTTATATTACATTAATGAGTTGCCGCAATTCTAACTTGAGACTTAATTGTCTTTGACATGGAATGACGACGGCAAGAAAAGGTGGGGCAGTTAATCTCTGCGCTGGCCTTCGATCCTTTTGATGGAGTCCACCTTCTCGAGGATAGGCGCGGCAAGCTCTTCGAGCACCTCGAGATTTGCGTCCTTTGGCAGATGGGCAAGTGCATTGGAGAGGTCGATGCCGGGATTGTGGTGCACCACCTTGATAAGCACTTTGCGGATAATAGCCCGACAAAGCCGGCGGGTCTTGTTGGCCAATTGAGTCGCCTGGTTAGACTGGAGCAACTTCAGGGCATCAATGATGCTCTCGAAGAACATCGTTAACCTAGCACTCGAAGATATCCTTTCCTCTGAAGAATACCTGAAGTTTGACAGGCCCATGGCTGATAGTTCTGCCGTAAGCTTCTCCGCAACATCGATGAGACGTCCAGTCTAGATCTCCACCCCCTTTTCGTAATCAATTTGGGCGGCAGCAGCGCTCTTGAGCAGGTTCCTCTCTCCCTGGAGATCTTTGAGTAGGGCCTTCTCGCGGGCCCTGCCGGCCTCGAGGGACTTCTGCAACGTAGTCAGCTTCAGCTCCAGAACGGCAATGGCTTCATTTGCTGAGGAGAGCTGCTTGGTCTTGTTAGACATGGCAACTTGTATCTCCGCCAAGGTGTGGAGGGTTTTTTCCCTGTCGCCTTTGAGTGTTGAGAGCTCCTTGCCGTGTTCTTCAAGATCCACTTCCAGCTTCTTGACTTTGTCGCCCAGCTCATTCTTGGCAGCCTCTGCAGCCTCGGCAGCATCGATGGCCTCCTTGAGCTTGCCGGCATGATCTACAGTTAGAGCTTCGAGCGCCTCTTTGTGCTTCTGCTCCAGCTCCTGGGTCCGCCGCATGACAAGCTTCTCGATATCTTCATCTTTGCTGCGAAGCTTGGCGGCGAGCACCTGCTCATGTGTGGTGAGGTCTTCCTCATGAGCATCAAGCACAACTTGACGCCCCATCAGGAGAGCATCTTCAGCAGTAATTCTCTGCGTAGCTTCATCCTGCGCCTTCTCCATGTCAGATTGTTTCAGGAGGATTTCTGTCCACTGCTGGCTCACTTGTTCTCGGCCAGCAGTCAACTCTTGGAGGGCCTCGGTGTACCAGACTTGCATTTGTTCGACGCACCTCTGGAAATCTGCTTCCGCCGCCTCGACAACTGCCATTCTGGAATCCGCTTTCTCTTTCCGGGCGCGGTGGAGAGCCTGGAGCTTGCAGAAATTTTCACCCACGGCCTGAAGGAGCTGATCCTCTTCAGACTTGCCGCTGCTGGCGCTTGGGTCATCAACAACCTCGAGCCCGGTAGCAGTGATGATTTCCTCGTCGAAGACTTCCCCTTCGGTCGGTGCCCCAATGCTTGCCGTCCCCGGCAAGTTGACAAACAGGTTCTCGCCAACTTTGAGATATTTGCCGGATGAGGGGCCTTCAGATGTTGACGGTTGATCCTCAACAACCGCCTCACCAGTAGCAGGGGGCTCCATGGCAGCCGCAGTGCCTAGCGCTCCTGCGGCAGAAATGCCGTCAGTACGGTCATCAGCCTCCTTGCCATCCTCTTCGGCATGCTCTTTGGCGGGTTCCTCCTGCACAGTCTCGGCGGCCTCGATAGTGGCATCTTTGGTGGCCTCCCTGGCGGCGATCCTGTCTGCCTCGGCAGCGGTGTCCCTGGCGGTCTCCTCGATGACAATGTCGACGTCCATGTGTTCCATCACAGGGAACTCTGGAGGACAAAGGAGGGAAACAGAATAAAATCAAGATTGAAGTTCGAAGGGACCAAAGAAAAAGAGATAAAGGAAAGAATAGCAAGCGCACTAAGGCAATCGGTTACCTGCGTCGAACTGTTGAGAGGTGGCCTCGCCCCTCCCGGCAACCTCGGTTGCCGGGGGAGGGTTGCCGGTGCCCATGCTTGCCGGCTCCTCCTCAATCAAGATGGGCTCGTCGATAGGATCCCTTGCCGGGGATGCGCTTGTGGGCGGCATGGTTGATGGAGGTGGCACGACGGGAGCCTCTTCCAATAACTCTCCTTGTTGCCGTTCTTCTCCTGCAAGCCCAGAGATATCAACGGCAAGAATAGAAACCTCAGCGCCCGCCAATGAAAAAAGAGCAACGAACTTATGCTGGGGGCTGTGCTGGGGACTGCGTTGAGGGCTGAGCTCCGGGCTGACGATGACAGTTTCTGGCACGCTCGTGGAGCCTGCCGGGGGCTCGTCGCCCGTGGAAGTCTTTGTCCTCTTCGTCATCCTCTCCAGCAAGGTTTCTGCATCACTGCAGAAACAATACAAGCAAGTCAGTAAGATTGATCCAAGATTGGAAGATAAAGGCTGTGGCAAGGTACTCACTCTTCCTCTTCTTGCTCCGGACTAAAGCCGGAGATGTCGAAATCGGCCTCCGTTGCGATGTCTAAGTGGGGAGGCGGAGGAGGGGTCCTAGGTCGCTTGGCTGTGGCAGGCGCCGGGGGTTGGCGTGTTTCCGTCACCTCAGTTTCCAGTGCGGTAGTGTGAGACACCCCTGTCGCCCCAGCAGTTGCCGCTGGTGTGGGTATCGCGCGTCACGCAGGTTGCTGTCGAACCCCTTGCCGCGGCGCAGTCTTGCCGGCCACTTTCCTGCCGGGAGCCTCGCTACTCGATGAAGGTTGGCTTGCCGGGATGCCAGACGCAGCCTTCCGAAGAACACGCTTTGTCTTCTTCAGGGCTGGGAGCTCTTCTTGCGGTTCTTCTTCAGCCGTGTCTTCGTCGGACGAGCTCTCAGCGGCAGTGTTGCCCTGTTCCCCGTTTGCTTTGTCCTTCCCGGCAGGATCTTTCTCCACTACTACCTCTGCATCACTGGTTTCCCATTCTGCGAAGCCGACGCTGCCGGCCTTCGCGGCAAGATTTGCCTCCTCCGCCCTGGTGGCGATGTATGCCACCTCTTCGTCGGTGGTGGCTCGGAGCAAGTCTGCTTCTTCCCGGACGGCCCTCTCCGTCAAGTTATCAAAGAACTTCTGTGCATCTTCCTCGGATGGCTCAGCCCATGTCGCGTCATTATCATGGGCGTTGAACATCGGCATGAAGGCGATGATTGATCCCAGAGCAGAGTTGTTGCATAGAGGGACAATCCTTGCCGGCAACCGATGCTTGTCGTCGCGCTGGAACAGCTTTTGGCGGAGGGCGCCAAGTTGCATGGCAGTCAAATTGTTGTTCAATCCAGGGCGCAGCCTCATGATGTCCGCTGCGTTCCGGTACTCCCAAGCTGGTCTTCCCCTGTTCTGTAGCGGGGCGATGCGGCGACGGTGGAAATCGAAGCCGATCATCTCCATAGTGAGCCCGGCGGCTTTCAGGCGAAGGATCCTGGTGGTGGCGATTGTGAGCCTCTCGTCATCCGCAGCAAGGCCGCTCCAATCGCTACCTCGGACCGCCTTCTGTCGTCGAGGCAAATAGAACGGATGAGGATCTGCTTCCTTGATCCAGCACCACTCAGACCGCCATTCGTCCCACTTCTCCCGGTAAACTCCCTCTAGGTATATCTCCTTATTCCAAGCCCGTGGAATCCAGGCGATAGAACCAGAAAGGGCCTCCCCCTTTTGGATGCGAGGAATAAAATAATGGCGGAAGAGGGCGGTATTGGGAACTACTCCGACAAATTTTTCGCAAAGATGAGCGAAGACAGACATACACATTACGGCGTTTGGCGTGAAGTCAAGAAGATGGAAGCCGTATGTGTACATGATGTCGTTGAAGAACTCAGAAAAGGGAGGACAGAGCCCGCAATAGAAATATGCGATGAAAAAGGGGTATCTGTCCGACCCATTCTTGGAGCAAGAACCTAGAATCACGCGAGTGGCGGGGTGAGCTTGCGTCTCCCTCGCCCACATACACTGGTACCGCCTCTTCAAAGCTTCCGCATCGAGCGACGGGGCGAAGACGACGTACTTCTTCCGCATCTTCACCAGTTCGCTCTCCGGGACATCGGCTTTCGCCTCTTTGCCTTTGCCTTTGCTGGTCTTGGGCGGCATGGCGACTGCAAGGGCGGAAGCCGAGGATGGAGCGGGCGTGGAGGCGGCGAGCGGAAGAGGGAAGGCTTTGCTCTGAGCTCGAAGGAAGGAAAGCAATGGCGACGGCCAGATTGAGAAGAAAAGGGGGGTAAATAGGCCTGTGCCTCTGTGGCTTCTCCTTTTTATGGGGAAGGAGCGGGGCCGCCTCTTTTACTCCCCAATGTGAATGCGCCTGCCTCTGCAGGCGCGTTGCAGTTGCAGCTTTTGAGGCACGCTTCCCACATCGCGCATTCGGCGCGCGTAGTGGGGGGGCACAGTAACAGGATATTTACGAGCAGTTAATCCCCTGCCACGTGTGCCCGTGCACTGTTTGGGCCTAGCCCAACAACGCCTCGCACTCGTGTGTGGCCTAGGCCCTGGGGCTCCTGTCGGTGTACTAAGTGTTGGGCCATTAGTACCCCGTACTTGTGCACGGGCAGTTGTAGCCATACTCGTGGCAAGGCTTGTCGGGGAACAGTTCGAGATTGACTCAGGCCACCAAGGAAATTCTCAAGTTAAAGATATGAGGATCAGCTGATAAGAAGAGCTGGAATCCGAAGGCCAACTTCCCCGGCAAGATCTTGCCGGGGTGGCCTGCAGCACCCGACAAGGCTCTGCGCCCGGCAAGGTCCGACGCCCGGCAAGGCTTGACGCTCGGCAAGATTTTGTTGCTGTGCCGCCGCTCTGGCACAGCAACAAACCCGACATTCTGGGTCCTTCTTTGGACGCGTGGCAACGCGCCTGTGGAGGAGGGCTTAAGCGGTGCTGATGGGATGGCCCCTTTTTCCATCCCCGAGAAAGTGAGGACACCTAAACGGACACCTCACGGTGTATTAAATGCGTTCGTCCTAATCCGTCAGGGGTTAGGTATGATGACCCTGTAGCTACTTTACACCTCAATGTATGTACATTTTGCCACTGTGGTGACCCCTTTGTGGTATAAAAGGAGGCCCAAGGCAACTGCTATAGGGGAAGAGGATCTTCTGGCCCATTCTGCATGCGTAGCTGCTCTTTGAACGTACTGTTCACTGTGAGCGCTCCTGGAACCTGGGCTCAAGAACACTAATAATAACACAAGGCAGGAGTAGGGTTTTACGCTGATTAGCGGCCCGAACCTGGGTAAAATCGCCCCGCGTCGATCGTTGGTTCTGCTCTTTGCGCAAATCTCTTCCCCCCGCCGAATCGTAAAGGGGTCTCTTAGGATCCCATAGGTGTCGCACGCCGACATATATCACTTTTGGTGACAACAGCAAAGGAAAGGTAATTGGGCTAGGTAAAATTGCCATATCCAAAGACAAGTCCATTGATGATGTTTTACTTGTTCAGTCTCTTGGATTTAATCTTATGTCCGTTGGCAAGCTATGTGATCTAGGCATGCTAGTTCTATTTTCCATATCCAAATGCATTGTCTTTATGGCCTCCGAAAATTCCTTCGTCTTCGAGGGAATTAGAAAAGGTGATCTATATATTGTGGATTTCTATAAGGGTCCCTCAGTCCAAACTTGTTTGCTTGCAAAAGCAACCGAATGTTGGCTGTGGCACCGAAGGCTTGGTCATGTAGGTATGAGAAATTTGCAGACTCTAGTGAAGAAAAATCATCTCCGTGGCATCCCTGATGTGAAATTCAACAAGGATTGTCTTTGTGCTGCATGTGAGGCTGGTAAATTGGCCCAGAAGCACCATTCATCAAAGACTGTTATCACCACAACAAGACCATTCTTCATATGGATTTATTCGGGCCTCAAAACTATGCAAGTTTCGGTGGCAGTCATTATGGCCTGGTTATTGTTGATGATTTCTCTCGTTACACTTGGGTATTCTTTCTCGAAGACAAAACCTGCACCCAAGATATCTTCAAAAGCTTCGCTAAGAAGGCCCAGAATGAATATGATGTGCGAATTAAGCATGTCAGAAATGACAATGGGACTAAGTTAAAAAATACTCATATCGATGATTTTCTCGACGAAAATGGTATTACTCATGAGTTCTCTGCCGCATACACTCCCCAACAGAATGGAGTTGTTGAACGAAAGAATAGAACTCTCATCAAAATGGCGAGAACAATGCTCAGTGAGTATCAAAACACCTATTCGCTTCTGGGCTGATGCTATTAATACTGCTTGTCATGTTATCAATCGTGTTTATCTTCACAAGTTCCTTAAGAAAACTTCATATGAGCTTATCACTGGCAAGAAACCAAATGGTTCTTATTTGCGCGTTTTTGGTGCACCTTGTTACATTCGTGATATGAATCATTCTTCCAAGTTTGCACCTAAGGCACATGAAGGTTTTCTTCTTGGTTATGGCTTGAACTCGCATACTTATCGTGTCTATAACTCTCACCATTGGAAAGTTATGGAAATGGTAAATGTGCAGTTTGATGAATCTAATGGCTCCCAAGAGGAGGACCTACTAAATGTGATAGATGAACCACCGATCTCGGATGCTATTCAACAAATGGCTATTGGGAGCGTCAAGCCAGTTGAAGGAAATGCACC
Source organism: Thinopyrum elongatum (assembly GCA_011799875.1). NCBI lineage: Eukaryota > Viridiplantae > Streptophyta > Magnoliopsida > Poales > Poaceae > Thinopyrum > Thinopyrum elongatum. The sequence continues at coordinate 431,709,802 of CM022303.1, forward strand.
TGAGTCTTCCGATGATGATGCTCCAATGACTCTAAGCAAAACTCGCCAAGCCACTGTCAAAGAAAATGCCACTCCAAATACTAATGGCAACCCAAATCCAAATGCCGAGCAAAATGGCAATCCTGAAGGGAATGGCGATACAAATGTTGATGCTGATGAAAATGATAATGATCATCAAGATGAAAATCCTCATCCACGAGTGGCTAATCGTTTTGACCCTTCATTAATTCTCGATGAACTCGAGAATTTAGGTTATCGACCCACAACTCGCTCATGCACTCGTTTGGCTAACTACTGTGGCAGTTTCTCCTTTGTTTCATTGGCAGAACCTACCAAGTATGAGGAAGCCATGAATGATCCAGAGTGGATGAATGCTATGCAAGAGGAGTTGGTGCAATTCAAATTGAATGATGTTTGGGAATTGGTTGACAAGCCGAATCCTAAGAAGCATAATATCATCGGCACCAAATGGATATTCTGGAACAAGCAAGATGAAAATGGCATTGTTGTGAGAAACAAAGCACGTCTTGTCGTTCAAGGATATACACAGGTAGAAGGTATTGATTTCAGTGAAACATATGCTCCCGTTGCACGCCTTGAGGCAATTCATATTCTTCTCGCTTATGCAAATTACAATGATATCTTGCTTTATAAAATGGATGTGAAAAGTGCTTTCCTCAATGGTGAAATTGATGAGGAAGTTTATGTTAGACAGACACCTAGCTTTGAACACCCTGAGTTTTCTAACAAAGTTTTCAGGTTGAAAAGGGCTCTATGTGGGCTGAAGCAAGCCCCTCGAGCGTGGTATGACACCTTGAAGAAGTTTTTGCTCGACAAAGGGTTCAAGCTAGGATCCACTGATCCCACACTTTTCACTCGTGCTGTTGATAATGATCTATGTATGTCAAATTTATGTGGATGATATTATCTTCGGTTGTACTAACAATGCTTGTAGCTTAGAGTTCGGGAAAATGATGTCCGAGAAATATCAAATGTCTATGATGGGTGAACTTAAGTTCTTTCTCGGACTGCAAATTCGTCAACAGGCAAATGGAATTTTCATATCTTAGGAGAAATATCTGAGAGAATGTCTGAAGAAGTTCAAAATGCAAGATTCCAAAATGAAGGGCTACAAAACTCCAATGCCCACGAATGGTAAGCTGGACGCAGATGTGTACGGTAAGGATTACGATCAGAAGGCTTATCGTTCAATGATTGGTTCTCTTCTTTACCTATGTGCATCCAGACCTAATATTATGTTGAGTGTTTGCATGTGTGCCCGCTATCAAGCTGCACCGAAAGAATCGCATCACCAAGCGGTCAAGCGTATTCTGAGATATTTGGCTCACACCCCCACCTTAGGTTTATGGTATCCTAAGGGAGCACAGTTTGATCTCGTTGGATATTCAGACTCAAATTACGCAGGTGACTTGGTTGACAGGAAATCTACTTGGGGAACATGCCATTTCCTCGATAGATCATTGGTATGTTGGTCATCAAGGAAGCAGAATTGTGTATCTCTCTCTACGGCTGAGGCCGAATATATTGCTGCTGGCGCTTGTTGCACTCAGTTATTGTGGATGAAGCAAACTCTGAAGGATTATGGCATCAAGGTCAAGAAGATTCCTTTATATTGTGACAATGAGAGTGCTATCAAAATTGCACATAATCTAGTGCAGCATTCTCGCACCAAGCATATTGCCATCAGACATCATTTCATTCGCGATCATGTTGCTCGAGAGGATATTGTGATCAATCACGTCAATACCGAAGACAATCTTGCTGATATTTTCACCAAGCCCCTCGATGAGAAAGATTCTGTGTGTTATGGTGTGAGCTAAATATCCTAGACTTTGCAAACATGCAGTAAGATGGACTCGGCACCTGTGCCAACACTTCCACATCTTAGAAGGAATGGGTGCACAACACTCGAAGAGTTTGAAAATTTTGAAAAAGTGAAATTTTCTTTCTAAGAGTGAATACATTAACAAAGAACTAGACTAACCAGGTGCCACGATAATTGTGCGATGCTCGGGGTCATACAATTCTTATACGGTGGGTCACGCCACCAAAATTTTCTTTCGTTGAGTTTCTTTTCGAACGAAAGATTTCGTGTTAGTCTCTCATAGCTATTCTTTCGGGTGTTTTTGTTTCGTTGTCTGAGTGAAATGCCTAGGACCCTATTTTCCCTTTGTTCTATCGCTTCCAATCTATGTTATCCCGTTATGAATGCTCACTTTCATCTGGTACCGAAACTTTATCTGGTGTCCCTGACCACGATAAAGATTAGTTCTGAACTTTAATCTGTTTTGGCGAAAGCTGTCCAAAATTTGGGGTTTCTCGCCCAAGTCAGGACCATGATCTTTTATGATGGTTGCCACATGCAATCCATCAACTGCCACCCATCCTGTCCGTTGAATAGCAATAGTCTCTCGATAGTGGTCGTTCGATCAGATTCACTCGATGCGGTTATTTTCCTTCGCTATAAATACCGTAGTACCACCGTCCCTCATGCACTTCTCTTCCTCGTCGCCTCCATCTCCTCCGAAACCCTACCGTAGTGCTCCTCCTTGAGCTCCACGCCGATGATCCCTTTGCCGCTTTGCTGCCGAAAAGCAGTGGCCGGAGTCCTTCCTCGTCGCCGCAGGACATCTTCTTCCCCGCGCCGCCGTAGCTGTTGCACATCACCAAGCTAGGGTATGTGCAGTGTGAACTCGGTCTTCGGTTCTTCTTGTTCGAGTTTGTCCGCGGTTAAATTTTTCCATGTTTACCGCATATCTTAGATCTTTACTGCTTAGGTATCTTATGCGGATGTGGTTTGTAGTTGTCCCTCGCATCCGAGAAATTTTAGATGTAGGGTTTGCGTTATGCCTCATACGAATGAAATGCTTAGCACGCTGACTAGTATTTTCTTCATATCTACTAGTTCGTTCTATACATTTCCTTCATTCAAAACATCTCTCAAAGTCTGCATCTATTCCTTCATCAAAACTTTTCGTTCAAAAAATCTTCGCTATGAGCATTCGTAACCCTGTCCCCATTTTCGCGCGCATCTATTCTTATTCATAGGTATATGCAGTCTGTTGAAGATTTTGCTCGACCAATGAGCATGGCTAATGGAGAAGAGGTTATCTTGGGTACAAAAGATGATTCAAAAGCACCAAATGCAAAGGGCACAACGGTAGGTCTAGCAACTGGCAAGAGAAAAAGAAATGAGCCAAGTGCTGACGAGCAAGAAGAAGATGCTCCGAAGAAAAAGAAGGGTGGCAGACAACCATACGCAAATTTAGCTGAATACATCTCTCATGATAATTATATCACTGTTCTAGGAGAATCAAAATGAGAAAGAGACAAGCGTCTACAAAGGATTTGACGCCAGTGGGTGTGCAAGTGGTTCAACTATGAAATGATTCATCCTCGGTTTGCGAAGAACTTTGCCTTTCATCCTTCTTGGGGTGACTGCCGTGAAATTGGTCTCATTCGAGCAAGTGATCCCCAGGAGAGACCACCACCACCACCAAATGCTCATGTGTCCTCCCTTCACACTCCCGAATCCTTTCCTGATGAACTGTCTAAGCATCAGAAGAACACCCTCAAGAGAGCCAAGAAGGCTAAAAAGGAAAAAGCTCAGGAAGAAGAAAATCGTCGCCTTCTCAAAGATGATGTTGAGAAGAAAAAGGCTAAAGGAAAATTTGAAGGTCGCTCCAAACACAAACATGATCCCAGTGCAAGGCGCAAGAGTGCACTGAAGAAGAGGTCGGCTAAACCATCTGACAGAAATGCCGAAAGCAATTCTTCTGACAAAGATGATCCACCGCCCACAAGAGATGAAGTTCATGCTACTCTCAGCGAGCAAGTGAATATCACAACTTCTATAGTGCTACCTGATCTTCATGCTCGTACTGTTCCAATAGCACCTCTGAAGAAAGCTCATAAAACTCCACCGACCATAGTCACCATGAAGGATTTCGTGAATACCACTCCTCACCCTGAGGCAATAAACTTGAAGAATTTGGTAGTTGATGCTCTTGTCGGCACTGCCAAGCCAGGCGAACCAGTTCCAAAGCTAAAAATGAAGAAAATCAAGGCTCCAACCACCGAGCAAACAGCTCCTCAAGATGTTGCACCGAAGGAAAAGGCTGCTTAGTTTGCTCCTACTTTGACACAACCATTGGCTTCTATGCCTCCATCCGAGCAAGTTCTAATGCAAACTGCTCCGGTTGCATAGACTGATGTCCAATCTGATGCTCCTCATTATTACAATCATGTATTCATCATGGAGCAGCTTGACAAGTTCGTGGAAAATCCATTCGATGGTGAAGTGGCATCTTTGCGAATTCCTTCTGAAGTTATTTCACAAGCATCTGATGTTGTTTGAGACACGAGGGAAGATTCTGTTGAAATCAACACCCTCACTGCCAAACTCAATGACCTTGATGGTCGAATGAAAACCGCGTCTTCCAAGTTTGTCATTAAACAACTTGAAGAATCTTACATGGATATCAATCGGGCTTTGACTATCCTCTACAGCAGAAGATTGGGCTTTCACTCGGATCTTGATGATATTGTTTGGAAGATCTGCATTGAGCATCAAGCACAAGTCACTGGCTATAATGATCTTATCAAGGGACACATTGGTCAAACTACTCAGCAGACACAGAAGAGGCGAAAGAAAAATGCTCCTCCTGCTACGACAGAAATGTCACCTGATCACGCTAAAGCCCAGCCTCAGAAAGAAAGATCTCTAGAGCCAGATATTCCTTCGCAACCTGATGTTCAAGTCACTGATGCACCTCCCTCGCCAAGGCCAACTGAACCAGTGCCTGTGGCCTCCCCTCTTAGAGTTGATATTCCATCTCAGCAAGTTGTTTCTGAAGAAGGTGAAATCCCTCACTCCGAACCCCAAGCTTCTCCCGCTCGTGAAACATCGAATATTTCGGCTCCTCCAACTGATCAGCAACAACAGATTCCCGAAGGTCAATCGCAACCACCTCCAGTGCCTACCGAAAAGGAATCTACTCCATTGCCCACTGTTTCTGCAGCTCCAACCGTTGTGCCATCTGCTCCATCACAACTGCAATTGTCAATCGACACAGCGCAAAGAATTTCAGATGTTGGTCCGTCAGCAATTAGATCTGTTTCTGCCCGTCATACAGACTCTGTAGTATATGGAGATAAAGTGATTTCAGTCGAAGATGAACTCAAATATCCATATCCTCGTGAACAACTGCCTTTGTTCTTGACTGGTGTTGGCGTCAAAGGGCCGCTTTTCAATCGGAATACACATCCCCAATTCTTTCAAGAAAGTCTGTATAAAGTTTCTTGACAAAAGAACAGGCCATCTATTATTCTCGGATTCTCTATGACAGCCGAAAGATATTTCCTCATGAGTTCCCGAACATCTCAGCTATGAAGAGTATTGGCTGTTTTGATCAATTACCGCAAGATCTGGAAGATTTTTGCCTGACAAATGTCTTTGCATTCGAACATCCATGTGAAAAGATTGAGAAGAGGTGTCTAGAGGGGGGGGTGATTAGACCCTCAACAAGCAAAACTAGTAGTTTTTAATTTCTTGAAGTTGAGGTGAAGTTCTAGCACAAGTTTAAGCATTCACAATACATTTCAAGCAATCATGACAAGAGTATGAGCAGCGAAAAGTGTAAAGCATGCAATTTGCAAGAAAGTAAAGAGATGGGATTGGAGTGTGCAAACGCAATGAAGACACGGAGATTTTTGGCGTGGTTTCGATAGGTGGTGCTATCGTACATCCACGTTGATGGAGACTTCAACCCACGAAGGGTAACGGTTGTGCGAGTCCACGGAGGGCTCCACCCATGAAGGGTCCATGAAGAAGCAACCTTGTCTATCCCACCATGGCCATTGCCCACGAAGGACTTGCCTCACTCGGGTAGATCTTCACGAAGTAGGCGATCTCCTTGCCCTTACAAACTCCTTGGTTCAACTCCACAATCTTGTCGGAGGCTCCCAAGTGACACCTAACCAATCTAGGAGACACCACTCTCCACAAGGTAATAAATGGTGTGTTGATGATGAACTCCTTGCTCTTGTGCTTCAAATGATAGTCTCCCCAACACTCGACTCTCTCTCTTGGTTTTGGATATGGTGGAAAGATGATTTGGGTGGAAAGCAACTTGGGGAAGGCTAGAGATCAAGATTCTTGTGGTTGGATTGGAATGTCTTGGTCTCAACACATGAGTAGGTGGTTCTCTCTCAGAAAATGAGTAGTGGAAGTGCAGGTATGTTCTGATGGCTCTCTCTTGAATAGAGAAGGGGGTGGAGGGGTATATGTAGCCTCCACACAAAATCCAACCGTTACACATATTTGACTCAACTCAGTCAGACTGAATGGAAGTACTCGGTGAGACCGATTCAATTCCAAATGTGAACGTTAGGAAATTTGGTGGGACCGACATGATCAACTCGGTGGGACCGATGTGCTAGGGTTAGGGCAAAACCTCATCCCGGTGTGACCGATTGCATGAACTCGGTGAGACCGATTTCAGCAATGAGCAAACAGAGAATTGGTCAGGCAAACTCGGTGTGACCGGTTGCACATTTCGGTGAGACCGAAATAATTGCAACAGGCAATAGAGAGTTTGCAAGGCTAACTCGGTGAGACCGATCACTCGTTTCGGTGAGACCAAAATGTTACGATGGGAAACAGAGAGTTGGCATTGCCATCTCGGTGAGACCGAAATCCCTATCGGTGAGACCGAACTGATTAGGGTTTCTGGCAGTGGCTATGTCAAAGGAACTCGGTGGCGCCGGATAGATCAAATCGGTGGGGCCGAGTTTGACTTTAGGTTTAGGACATATATGGATTTGAGAAAGTGGTTGAGGGCTTTGGAGCATATCACTAAGCACTTTGAGAAAGTAGACCATTAAGCAACACCTCATCCCCTTTTAATAGTATTCGCTTTTCCTATGGACTCAATGTGATCTTGGATCACTAAACTAGAAATGTAGAGTCTTGAGCTTGTGCCAATCTTTGTCCTTAGCATTTTGAAGGGGTTCCACATCCTCTTGTCCATGCCATGCCATTGTTGAACTTTCTGAAATATACTAGATGAAAATATTAGTTCAACAAGAGATATGTTGACATTAATTACCAAAACCACCCAGGGAGCACTTGTGCTTTCACAGGGAGCACTTGTGCTTTCAATCTCCCCTTTTTTGGTAATTGATGACAACATACATCAAAGCTTTAGATAAGGTTATGAAAGGTAACAAGTAAAGCTTTGGAAGGACATGTAACATGCATAGGCTCCCCCTACATGTATGCAATCATGCAAAGATAGAATACGATAGCATGTGAATGCATGAGCATGTCAGAGCAAGCAATGAGTTACATGTATCTTGGCTATGTGCATTAGAGCAAATGATGTAGATACAGGGAATGTACCTTCATGTTCACGAGTCCTTCTTGCAAACAATATGTACATCAGCAAGAGATCATCATGCACATGAGTGTGATGCATATACTTACCTTATGATCTTGAGCTAGCTTTGGAAGAGATGACTCTGAGAAAACAGGGTTAGATAACCCAGAAACACCACTAAACAAAGCAAGTTTAGAAAACCACAAGAGTACAAAGACTGGGATGACATGTAGTGAGTGAGTACTTAGTACTCTATTTGGGTATAGACATGTCCCCAAAGATTAAAGATATGCAATGAATTCCAAAGATTTTCTTCCCTTAGATATGAACTCTTTCTCCCCTTGAATCTGATATTGGATAATGGGAGAAGGTAGGATAAGAGAATATCAGAGCAACCGAAATCAGAGCAAAACAAACATACATTAACATGTCTTTCCCCTCTTAGAGACATGTGACTTCTCTCCTCTATTGTTAATAAGCATCCCATGTGATAAGCTTTGATGTGCTCTCTCTCCCCCTTTCACATCAATTTCCAAGAAGGGTCCTTCTGGAGCATGAGTCAAATAGGTTGGATCCTTGAAACACATTACAAAGCAGCATGTAGTGAAAGATGCTAGAGGTTAAGAATCATCGAGTGGAGATGGAGAAGAATTGATATTTGTGACACCGAGTTTTCTCAGCAGTGAAGTTGGGAACGCCGATTCATTTTCATCGGTGATACCGAGTTGGCAGTGTCATAGGTGGTGCAAATTGGTCAGACCGGGTCAGTCCTCGTCGGTTGTACCGATGAACTGTCTACAATGAATTATTGCAGTTCGGTCTAGCCGATTGGCATGAATCAGTGAGGCCGAGTTCAGTACTTAGGAAAAAATTTGTCACCTCAGCTCACTTGGCAAATAAGATCTCACAAAGATTTGCAAGGAATTATCTAAAGGATTTGCAATGAATTAGATGCAGAAAAATGCAAAGAATAACATACCAAAAAGAAATCTAGATGAAGTTTTTTTTTAAAGGGGAACGAGCAAGAACCATATGCAAGAACACTAAGAAACAATGGAGAACTTCATCTAGAATGGGTCGGTGACAAAGTCACCTATGTTAGAGTATATTGACCGAGGAGTCAAGTGATAACACTTGATCGTAGGTCATACTCATAGTTTAAGCTCAAAATGGGGTTGCCATTTTTCGTTTAAGCATTTTGATGTATTCTCATCTTGTTGAGTTGCTTTGTCCCATGTCTTGGAGTAAAGCTTCTCTAAGATGGAATAACATACCTTGAGTGGTGGTGTTGATCTTGATCATGTAGTCGAACTTGTGGTGGATGCTCAAGGTTGATGTAGTTCATCAAGAGTTGGGAGCACCTCTTTTAGTTTGAGTTCATCTTCCTACATGGGTTAGACTTGCAAGGAAAAGCACTTGTGTATCCAAAATGACAATCATGGAACTTGATACCAAATGAAATTTGATATATAGAAATTGTCAAAGGATATGTTGTGTGGATTCAAGCTTCCTTGTCTTCATCCACCATATTGCAGAGACTTGGTGATGTAGAGATTGTTCTAGATGTGAGTGATTTGCAATCTCATAGATTTGAGCTCATCCAAGTACCTACAAGGGTTAGATAGCATGCATGGGTACAGGTATAGATCCAAGACATATGATCATCATCATAAGAGAAATTTCAAGGATTAGTCAAAAAGGCTCATGCCTTGCATGTATCCACATGGAGTTTCTACTCCAAGTTAGAGGCATCAATGATGTTCAAATCACCTCTCAAACGGCAAAATACTTTCTCATCAAGCGGTTTGGTGAATATATCCGCCAATTGCTTATTGGTACAAACATGCTTAAGATCGATGTCTCCTTTTGCAACATGATCTCGAATGAAATGATGACGAACTTCAATATGCTTAGTTCAAGAATGTTGCACGGGATTGTGAGCAATCTTAATTGCACTTTCATTATCACAAAGCAATGGAACATGTTTCACATTTATCCCATAATCTTTAAGAGTTTGGGTCATCCAAAGTAATTGAGAACAACATGAACCAGCGGCAATGTATTCCGCTTTGGCGGTGGATAAGGATACCGAGTTTTGTTTCTTGGAGGACCAAGACACAAGAGATCTACCAAGAAATTGACACGTACCCGAAGTGGACTTTCTATCAACCTTGTCAACGGCATAGTCCGAATCGGAGTAGCCAACAAGATCAAAAGAAGACCTCTTAGGATACCAAATGCCAAAGTTTGGTGTATGAATTAAGTATCTCACTATCCTTTTCATAGCCTTAAGATGACATTCTTTTGGGGCCGCTTGATATCGTGCACACATACACACACTGAGCATAATATCGGGACGGGAGGCACAAAGATATAACAATGAACCAATCATAGAGCGATAAACCTTTTGGTCAACCGGTTTGTAATCCTTTGTCAAGTCAAGATGTCCACTAGTAGGCATGGGTGTTTTCATACCTTTGCTCTCTTGCATGTTGAACTTCTTGAATAGGTCCTTGGTATACTTTGTTTGGGAAACAAAGGTACCCTCCTTAGTTTGCTTGAATTGCAAACCAAGAAAGAATTTGAGTTCACTCATCATAGACATCTCAAACTTTTTCGACATTAGCCTTCCGAACTTCTCACTAAAATGAGGGTTAGTCGAACCAAATATGATATCATCCACATTAATTTGGCACACAAATAATTCACCATTAACCCTTTTAGTAAAAAGTGTAGAATCAATCTTTCCAATCTCAAACCCTTTTTCAATAAGAAACTTTGTCAAGCATTTATACCATGCTCGAGGAGCTTGTTTGAGACCATAAAGAGCTTTGTGAAGTTTGTAAACATGATTAGGTTTCTTGGGATTAACAAAGCCAGGAGGTTGTTTAACATAGACTTCCTCCTCAATTTCTCCATTAAGAAAGGCACTTTTAATGTCCATTTGGTATAGAGTGATATCATGGTGATTGGCATAAGCAAGTAAGATGCGTATGGACTCAAGTCTAGCAACGGGGGCATATGTCTCACCATAGTCCATGCCTTTGACTTGAGTGTAGCCTTGGGCGACGAGACGGGCCTTGTTGCGTACAACTTTTCCATCTTCATCTTGCTTATTCCGAAACACCCATTTGGTTCCAATGACATTGTGCTTTTCATCGGGCTGTTCAACAAGCGTCCATACTTGATTCCTCTCGAAATTGTGTAGCTCTTCATGCATAGCGTTCACCCAATCTGGATCATCAAGAGCTTCTTCCACCTTCATAGGTTCAATGTTAGAAATGAAAGAATAATGTTCACAAAAGTTAGCTAAACAAGACTTAGAGCAAGTAATTCTCCTGGTTTGAGTATCATCGAAGATTTGTTCAACGGGATGATCTCTTGAAATTCTTGCTCTAACTCGTGAGAGCTTTTGTTTGGGTCGGGGTGGAACATCCTCTTCATCATCTTGTTCTTCCTCTTGTCCTTCTTCATAGTTGTTGGCGTTGATGTTCTCTTGTGGAGGTGGAGAAGGAGGTCGATGAGGTTCATCTTGTTGTACTTCCTTGTTTCCTTCATCTTGACATGTTCCACTTGTGGATGCCTCCAAGTCTACTTGTGGTTCACCTTGGTGTGAAGTTGAGGCTTCCACTTGAACGGACGAGGTACTCTCCTTCACCTCCGTCGGGCGAATCTTCCCAATAGACAAGACTTGAATCGCTTCCGAAGGATCTTTGTCTCCTACATCAATTGGCAATTGCTCTACTTGTGAGCCGTTAGATTCATCAAACTTCACATCTACCGTCTCTTCAACCTTTTGGGTGAAATTGTTGTAGACATGGTAAGTGTGAGAGTTTGAGCCATAACCGAGTAGGAAACCTTCATGAGATTTAGGAGCAAATTTCAAACGACGATGCTTATCAAGAATGTAGCACTTTGAGCCAAATACTCGAAAGTATCCAACTTGGGGTTTGTTACCGGTGAGAAGCTCGTATGTCATCTTGCCGAGTAGCTTGTGAAGATATAGTCGGTTTGTTGCATGACAAGCCGTCTCAACCGCTTCTGCCCAAAAGTATTTTGGCGTCTTGTATTCATCAAGCATCGTTCTCGCCATCTCAATGAGTGTTCGGTTCTTCCTCTCAACAACTCCATTTTGTTGAGGTGTGTACGTACCCGAGAACTCATGTGAAATCCCTTCTTCATCAAGAAAGGTATCCACATTTGCGTTCTTGAACTCCGTTCCGTTGTCGCTCCAAACCTTCTTGATCTTCACTTCAAATTGATTTTGGGCCTTCCTACCGAAGTTCTTGAAGATCTTTTGGACCTGTGATTTATCATCAAGAAAGAACACCCACGTAAATCTGGAAAAATTGTCAACAATGACTAAACCAAACGAATTACCACCGAGACTCTTGTAGGCATTGGGACCAAAAAGATCCATATGAAGTAGCTCAAGCGGTCTTCTCGTGGTCATAATGTTTTTCACGGGATGACTTCCTCCAACTTGTTTTCCTGCTTGACAAGCACTGCAAAGTCTATCCTTGTCAAATATAACATCTTTAACACCAAGGATATGATCACCTTTAATAAGCTTATCAAGATTTCGCATGCCCACATGACCTAACTTTCTATGCCACAACCAACCTTTGGAAGATTTAGCAATAAAGCAAGTTCTAGGTTGAGCTCTTTTAGAGAAGTCAACAATGTAAAGATCACCTCTACGTATACCGGTAAAGACCATATTATGATTATCTCTACGAAACACTTGGCAGTCTACTTCAGTGAATAAAACATTAAGACCGAAATCGGCTAGTCTAGATACGGAAAGTAGATTGTAACCAAGAGATTCAACGAGCATAACGTTTTGGATGGAGCAGTCATGTGAGATGGCCACCTTACCAAGGCCAACCACCTTACCCTTTGAGTTATCACCGAAAGTGACATACTTTCGAGGGCCGTCGTTTTCAGCAAGCTCACGAAACATATCCTTGTCTCCGGTCATGTGATCGGTACATCCACTATCAAGAACCCATTCCTTTCCTCCAGCCATGTAACCACGAAGGTTAGCCATTAGACCAAGATGTCTCATAGACTCATCAAGATCAAAGTCACTATCCTCATCCTCGTCATAATATCCATGTTCAACATCATCATCATATGAATGATCATTACCTGGAGAAGGTAATTCATTAGATTTATGACCATGACAATGTTCATATTTATGAATTCTAATAACTTGAGAGATGATGTCACTAATGATTCCAACATCTCCTTTGGCTTGCATGAGGTCACGAAGCTCAAATAAATAATCACCAAACTTAGGATCACTAGAATTCATCTTATTTAAAGCAATGGACTTTTGAAGAATCTCATCTAGATTTTTCAAGGAATAGTTTGGAAAGCGTTTCTCGAGATATCTCCATATAGTGTAAGCACATTCAAGTATAGGCAAGCACACAATCAAGTTTCTAGGCAATCCTCTAATGATAAGATTAATAGTTCTAAGATTGCGGATCATGTCAAGAGACTCATCGGGGGTAGGATGCAAAGGATCAATAGGAGGTGCACAAGGGCAAGTAATATACTTGTTCAAATTATATTCATTGAAAATCACAAGCATCTCATTTTTCCAAGCATCATAGAACTCTCCATCAAGTAAAGGTACTCTATGTCTAATACTCCCAATCGTAGACTCATCCATCTTCCTCCAATGGTGATTAAACCAAAGCAATGGAGACCAATGCTCTGATACCAATTGAAAGGATTGAGAAGAGGTGTCTAGAGGGGGGGGGTGATTAGACCCTCAATAAGCAAAAGTAGCAGTTTTTAATTTCTTGAAGTTGAGGTGGAGTTCTAGCACAAGTTTAAGCATTCACAATACATTTCAAGCAAGCATGACAAGAGTATGAGCAGCGGAAAGAGTAAAGCATGCAATTTGCAAGAAAGTAAAGAGATGGGATTGGAGTGTGCAAACGCAATGAAGACACGGAGATTTTTGGCGTGGTTCCGATAGGTGGTGCTATCGTACATCCACGTTGATGGAGACTTCAACCCACGAAGGGTAACGGTTGCGCGAGTCCACGGAGGGCTCCACCCACGAAGGGTCCACGAAGAAGCAACCTTGTCTATCCCACCATGGCCATCGCCCACGAAGGACTTGCCTCACTCGTGTAGATCTTCACGAAGTAGGCGATCTCCTTGCCCTTACAAACTTCTTGGTTCAACTCCACAATCTTGTCGGAGGCTCCCAAGTGACACCTAACCAATCTAGGAGACACCACTCTGCAAAAGGTAATAAATGGTGTGTTGATGATGAACTCCTTGCTCTTGTGCTTCAAATGATAGTCTCCCCAACACTCAACTCTCTCTCACGGATTTGGATATGGTGGAAAGATGATTTGAGTGGAAAGCAACTTGGGGAAGGCTAGAGATCAAGATTCTTGTGGTTAGATTGGGATGTCTTGGTCTCAACACATGAGCAGGTGGTTCTCTCTTAGAAAATGAGTAGTGGAAGTGTAGGTACGTTCTGATGGCTCTCTCTTGAATAGAGAAGGGGGTGGAGGGGTATATATAGCCTCCACACAAAATCCAACCGTTACACATATTTGACTCAACTCGGTCAGACCGAATGGATGAACTCGGTGAGACCGATTCAATTCAAAATGTGAATGTTAGGAAATTCGGTGGGACCGACATGATCAACTCGGTGGGAACGATGTGCTAGGGTTAGGGCAAAACCTCATCTCAGTGTGACCAATTGCATGAACTCGGTGAGACCAATTTCAGCAATGAGCAAACAGAGAATTGGTCAGGCAAACTCGGTGTGACCGGTTGCACATTTCGGTGAGACTGAAATAATTGCAACAGGCAACAGAGAGTTTGCAAGGCTAACTCGGTGAGACCGATTGCTCGTTTCGGTGAGACCGAAATGTTACGAAGGGAAACAGAGAGTTGGCATTGCCATCTCGGTGAGACCGAAATCCCTATCGGTGAGACCGAACTGATTAGGGTTTCTGGCAGTGGCTATGTCAAAGGAACTCAGTGGCGTCGGATAGATCAAATCGGTGGGGCCGAGTTTGACTTTAGGTTTAGGACATATATGGATTTGAGAACGTGGTTGAGGGCTTTGGAGAATATCACTAAGCACTTTGAGCAAGTAGACTATTAAGCAACACCTCATCCCCTTTTAATAGTATTGGCTTTTCCTATGGACTGAATGTGATCTTGGATCACTAAAATAGAAATGTAGAGTCTTGAGCTTGTGCCAATCTTTGTCCTTAGCATTTTGAAGGGGTTCCACATCCTCTTGTCCATGCCACGCCATTGTTGAACTTTCTGAAATATACTAGATGAAAATATTAGTCCAACAAGAGATATGTTGACATTAATTACCAAAACCACCCAGGGAGCACTTGTGCTTTCACAGGGAGCACTTGTGCTTTCACCGTGGAATAGAGAAATCATACTTCAGTTCTATGCAACCTTGTACATCTCTAGTGATGAAACTAATAGCTCAAAGTGTATCATGGAGTGGAGGACCGAAGGGAAACACATAAAATGCACTTCAACATATTTTGTCTCACATTTTCATTTCCCTCGGTTCGAGCATGGCAAAACTAAAATTAGAGTGAACAACATTGATGTCATTTCAGATGAAATCTTTCATGCACCATGGATAAAGAAAAGATTCGTGACTAAAATGGTCCTCCCTTGCCTGAGCATTTGACATTCGAGAATCAGACTTTATACCATTTGCTCACCTATACCATTTGCTCTCTGGCCGGGATGAATACAGATAATGCCATCTCTGATGTTCTTTGAAATTCCATATATGCAATCTCCGAGCGATATGTCTTTGATGTTGAGGACATGTTTTTTTGCGTGTCTTGAAGGATTCTGCTCAGCATCCAAAATGCCTCAAATTTTATGCGACATGGATCCACAAAGTGGTTGATCATACAATGCGCACAGAATATTTGGCAAAAGTTAGTCATAAAAGCTTCATTCCTCCAGAGCGTGATACACTACAAGTTATGGAAGATATTTCTTCGGGTTAAGTACCCGTGTCAAGCCCTCAAGATTATCACAATGCATTCGATGGGCCACGGCTGCCTCGGTTTGATCGACAGATATCTCATCAACCTCCCTTGCACCTCGAAGTGAGTTTGCGCACACAACAGCTATTGTTGCAGCATATTGTTGAGGATCGCCAAGAGAAAGAACATATTGCTGCCGACCTAAATGCAATCAACAACCGAACCAAAGTAGTGCATATGATTGCGGCTGAGAATAAGAAGCATCACTGGAAATTGCTTCGCAAGTTCTTCACCAAAACACAACTCCTGGCCGTCAATCTCAAAGAACTTTATGAATATCTTGACAAAGGTTTTTCTGTTGAAGATTTCCAAGATCGCCTTACACCTGCTCTGCCTGCTCATGAGCCAACAACTGATCTACTTCATCTTAAGCTACGAAAATTGATCGAAGAATCTGAAGCTACCTCACCGACAAAGAAACCAGCCGAAGGAAATGTGTTATCTCGAGTTACTCTAGTGGCTGATCCAAATGTGCCTTCATCATCTCAGCCTCAAGCTGCTATTCCTGAAGAAAAATCTGTTGCCATTGAAGATGAAGATATTCCAGTTACTTCCAAAGCAGAAGTCTCCTCGAACAGCTCTTCTGGAGATGCCGCCGAGTGAATCAAGTTCACAACTTTTGCACTCATGTTCTTCATCACCTTTTTCACACTAGTTGACAAAACGGGGGAGAATTAGATCCACTCTTGATAGATTTTCTTTTTGGAGTTTCGTTGGTTTGGTTTCGTGTGAGATTTGGAACTTATGCCTTAAAGACTATCTGATCTCTGATGTAAAACTTATGTGCCGTAATGTTAATAACCCCTCCTGCTGCACTATTTCTCTTGAAGCATTTGTTTTGCAGGTGGAATTATTATCAGAATTTATGAATGGTTGCACTACAATCTCGATGGATTATATATCATCAGTGCGAATCATTATCTCAAATGATTGAAATTTCCTCTATATACTTCGATACTTGCAAGACATTTTATCTCATACTTATTACCCTGCATACATCTAGTGGGAGTCTATTTCATCATCGAGCAAAGTAACTCTAATTCACTCTTGTTCAATTTACTTTTCACTTATCTATCTTCACTTCAATGATTATCTGTTTTATCAACAACCATCCAAAAAGGGAGATATTGTTGGTGCAATGATAGGCCCCTTATGTTTTGGAGTTTGTTGACATAAACAGTATGGGACTTATGTGTTTGCTAGTGCACACAGAGTAACAGGTCCCTAAGATCACGAGGAGTTTGAGTTAAACGACGAAGGTAATCTCCCTCCGTTGCAGTGAAGGTTATCATCGAAACTTATGATAACAAGACTGGCCCCTCAAAAATTGTTGAAGTGAAGCAATTGGTTCGGTGACTGTCTGAGGAAAATGACCGCGTCCGAGGAGATTGAAGACGAAGTGAAGAAGTAGCATTTATTTCGTTGTTCTTCTTCTCTTTATTGAGTCATAGGACCACCATACTATTAAGAGGGGTGTAGCGTTCGAAGCTTTGATTCTTTGATGCTAAACCCAAATCCTATGAAAGTTGCGAGAGAAATCTCTTTGTGGTCCGAGCAAATACATGCCAGCAAGAGACTATGATCTTCTTTGCTGCGAGAGATTTGTCTCAGACCGATGAGTTTGCATTACTTTTTCCTGAAGTAATGTTACTGTTGCTCCAAAACCCGACCGTTGTAAATGTGTCCATTGGCCATTGGCTGGACCGCGTGTCCAAAATGGTCATTTCCCACCAGGGAAGGCTGCGGCTATAAATAGCCACCCCATGCCAGCTTTATCCGGTGGCTGCTCCGTTTGATTCTGAGAAGATTGTTGAGCAACCCCCTCTCTGAGCGATTTGAGTTTAAAATCCATCGAGAGAAAACCCCTAGAGCCAAAGAATTAGATAGTGGTTCAGCATCACTCGAATCTAAGTCCAGTACGCTCTGCCTATTACTCTTGAGAGTTGCAAACTCTCTAGATGGTTAGGTGTCAATTTCTTCAGAGACCAAGAGTGACTGTGATTCTCAAAGAAGAAGTCTATAAAGGTTCAGAGATCACCTCAAGTATCTACCCCGAGTGATCGGCATTGGTTGACGAACCAATTGTCGAGGAGAATAGGGCGAATAGAGTTTATCTTCCGTGTTAAGTCACAACCCCTCCAACCAGACGTAGTCCTTGTGCAGAAGGACGAACTGGTCGAACAAATACCCTGTCGCCATCGAGCATTACTGGTTACCTCTGCTACCCATATTTAAATTCGATCTGTTTTCTTTCATTTCATTTGTCTCAATGCATGTTTTAGTTTCCATTCGGTACTTAGTTATAGCTCGCTCTATTTTGTTTTTCATTCTCTCCATTGCAGGGTTCCGAGAGTTTTGAGATTTCCAAAGAAATTTTAAAACGCCCATTCACCCCCCCCCCCTCTGGTACATGTACTTCGTTCCTACACTTACCCTTGATGTATTTGATAACATAAGGAAAAGACTCAATGAACTCACTACATTTAGCATGTTGCTTTTTCAATTTTGTTTGACCCATAAGGTATTTAAGCATCTCGTGATCCGTACGGATGAAAAATTCATGAGGGCGAAGATAATGTTCCCACACATGCAAGACTCTCACTAAAGCATATAACTCCTTGTCATAAATGGGGTAATTAAGTTGCGCTCCGGAAATTTTCTCGCTAAAGTATGTGATGGGGTGCTTCTCTTGCATTAACACGTCGCCTATGCCATTACCGCTAGCGTCACAATGCACCTAAAGTTTGGTAAGGCAAGTGTCGGGGTATACAAACAGGGGTGTTTATTTCCCCTAACTTGTGCATGGACAAGGAGCCTCCTGGCAACCAAGGCTTGACGAAGGAATGGCTACACCAAGTTACAAAGCAAAACCAAGCCAGAGGAACCGCTCTTCGTGAGATCAAGGAGCGGATCAAGAAGACCAAGATAGCAGAGCATCACCTTGGGGAGGCTTCCCTTGCTGGGTAGGAGAGCCTGGCCGGGGCGAGGCCACCCCAGGGACAAGTCCAAGATTTCCCCGGCAAGCTTGCCGGGTCCGCCAAGGGCAAGGAATCCCGCCAAGGCGCCACCGCTCCACCGCACCACAACGCAAATCACCTATCAATGCGGTGTTGAGCCTCCAAGTGATTAAGTGGCTACCATCAAGCACGTGGCAGCCCATTAGAAGATAGATTACTCTCATGTGACACCCATCCATAGGCGTGTCGAACAGATAAGCAGAGGATGGTTAAGCGGCACAGCAGGCTTGCCGGGCTTCACCCTCAACACGACACCAAGCAGTGCATTTAAATGCATTTTGTCCTAACTGCCAGAGTTAGGTATGATAGTACTGTTAGCTATCTAATCACTAGATAAAGACTGTTTTGCCACTGTGGTCACCCCTTAAGCTATAAAAGGAGGTCCAAGGCTAACTAGCAAAGGATTCGGACCCTTGCACACTTGTATGCGTGTAGCTGCTCTCCCCAAGGCCACCTCACCGGGCTTGAGCGATGCGTGTTCATCATGTTCCTCCATCCAATCCACCAAAGCAGGAGTAGGGTTTTACCCTTCCAAGCGGCCCAAACCTGGGTAAAAATCACCAACGTCACCACGGTCATGTTGTTCCATGGCCTCTGCTCTTTGTGCAATGTGATATTCCCCCTTGCCGAACCACAAGGGGCCGATGACCCCATAGGTGATCGTGTCCACCCACGACATCTTTGGCGCGCCAGGTAGGGGGAAGCGTTTGTGCGAACCTGAGATTATGAACAGCGCATCGATCATCCTCATCACCGTCATCCTTGATGTTGCCATCTTCGTCAATAGCTGTGGAAAAGAGAGATGGTGCTACTCGCTAGCCTTGTCCCTCCTAGCCTCTATCGCTCGTCTCCGCCGCTGCGGTGGCGACAGCTAGGACGAGGGGCAGCATCGATGCGGTTGCCATGGTTGGCACGAATGGCATGGCCACCACGCCTCCCACGGCCAGAAGAAGGATCGAGGTGTGCGGTGGCATCGCCCTCTTAGCAGTCCCCTGTCAGTGCGTACCCGGTCTCGAAAGGTGTCGCTCGGATGGGAGGACAAGAAAACGGTGCGTGATTGGCCTCCCCCTCTTTTCTCAATCACCGATGGTCTAGTCACGCGATGGTGAGGCCGCCAGCATCGATAAGCCCACGTGGCGCTCGGTTCTGTATTTACCCCGCCAAGGGTAAATCCTGAGTGTAGTGCCGGTGCGAATTTGTTGGTTGGCGCTCCCGGCAAAGTGAACCCTGGCAAGGCCTTCTGCGCCTGTGTGTCCTTCACGCCAGCCATGGTGAGACCATTGGAATTGGAGAAAAAGGGGAGAGGGACCGATTCTTTCCCTTTCCCGCCATATGACATTAGTTGCAAACGTTTTTGTTGACTCCCTCAGCTCGTGCCTGGGCTAAGCGCGTAACTAATGGACTGCCTAGTCCCTCCCCTCTTTGCTCTTTCCTATCTTTCATCCTTGCAGAATGAAAATGAATGTGCGAGCACGGTTCCCCGGGAGACACACATAGGAGGGGCAGCCACGAGTGGAAGAGAAGAAGTTATGCATAATCAAATGGGCACCCTGGCAAGGAGGGGAGCATCGATAAAAGCTAAGTTGGCATGCTTGTTGACTTTTCTTTAGAAACTTACGCTTGCACATCCCTTGGACAACCAATGGTTTCGTATGGCAAGCCTTCTGTGTGATGGAACCTTACTATACTTGTGTGCGCCCTCGCTTTGTGTCGAGCCTGCTCAACAAGGTGGGTGGCAGTGTTAAGGACTATTGAGGAAAAACCCACCGGCAGCGTGTCCTTTCTAGGTGAATGCTAAGGACCCGTTCCTCAAAGCAATCGCGGCAGCATGCTATTGGCGGGCAACCAAAGTACACAAAGGAAACTAATCATACGAATACCAATGGGTAAACACAAGAGGGATAGCATGCATTAACATAATGAACATCAGTTCGACGGAGCATTAAAGCGAGAAAAGTACAATGCCTAAAGATGAGATACATATTGTGTCTTATTACAGGACAACACAGCAGCAGGAATGGTTCAAAGCTAGTCTTGACGGCCTCCGAGGACTCTTGGGATGGAGAGAACCTTGTCAGCAAGGGGGGCGGCCTTCTCCGCAACAGCAGAAGTGTCAGCACCCGGTGGCAGCCTCTTGAAGCCATCAGCAAGGTTGAGGTCCGAATGGTAGAAGGCAAGGTTGCTCAAGACCAGGAAGAGGGCATCACGGGCAAGCTTCCGGGACTCATCAGCAAAGCAGGCAACCCTATCGTCCTCATACATCTTCAGCCCTTCGATCAGGCCCTC
The DNA here is from genome assembly GCA_011799875.1 of Thinopyrum elongatum. Classification (NCBI taxonomy): domain Eukaryota; kingdom Viridiplantae; phylum Streptophyta; class Magnoliopsida; order Poales; family Poaceae; genus Thinopyrum; species Thinopyrum elongatum. The sequence continues at coordinate 431,730,580 of CM022303.1, forward strand.
GAAGAAGAGCGTCAGCTTGACACTAGGGACTTCATGCTGGCCAATGGAGAAGCCCCATCTCTTCATGGCCATTTTTGCGATCTGGGCAGTGAGGCGCTCGGTGATATCAACCATGTTTTTGATCCAAAGGTCACGATGCTGAATTTGGTTCTCCAGTTTATCCTCTGCGTCCTTTTGGAGAGTTCTTGCATTGGTCATGTCGTGGGTTTGTCACGGCAGATGTCCTTGTGAAAGGACTTAGGTGTGGAGCCATCGCCACGTAGGTTAGCTTGAAGGGGTTGAACGGGGCAAAGGACACAAGGTTTACACAGGTTCGGCCCCTCACAATGAGGTAAAAGCCTACTCCTGCTTTTGTTGACTATAGCTCGAATATTGATTACAAGGGTGCGGAATCACTTGACCTAGCTCTCGATCAATTGTCTCTTAAGTTAACCCGCCGCATGGTCTCGCCTTTATATACACAGGGCGAGGCCCTGGGCTTACAAGAGTCCAAGCTGGATCACACAACATGACCAACTCGGTTTCTAAGTCACCCTGCCTTGTTAGGCAAGTCACCATCGTGGCAGCTCACACCTTCCGGGTCATGATTCTACCACCAAGTCTTGGGCCTTCAGCAGGCCCACCTTGTAAGCCGCCACCAGTCTTCATATTTCATCTTCTTGGACCTGCTTGGGCTTTCTTCATATTGAGTCGCCAATAATGTAACCCGGCCCCTCCTGGGCGGGTCACACCTCGGGGTTACATCCCCAACATTAGGCCCCAGATTGATTTGAACTTGTTCATGTCAATCTTCACTACTTCGGGTTGGCGAGTCTTCCTTTCCAAAGCTTAACCTTGAACGAATTGTTATAACCCGCCGTGATGTCATGCGAAATAAACCCAGAAAAATCCATGACATCACAACGAATCTTTTTGCATTAACTGGTCGTCCGAGAATCGAGGCGCCTCCACTGTTGAGATAATCATGTCGCCTCCTTGATTTCCACGCATGCCATTTTACTGTTTCCTTATAAATAGTGATGGGGGGCTCCTCTTTTCACTTTTACCCCCGTCCCTCTCTCTTCTTCTTCCTCCTCGCGTTGTCTGCCGCTACCGGAGCTCCACTACCCCAACCGATCTTCACCAGCAGCTCCATCCAGGCCGCTGCATCAACCTGACTGTGACCAGAGATCGCGGTGCTCCTCCGCTCTTCAGGCAAATCTTCAGGTAATTCTCTTTCCTTGGTTCAGATCCACATTAGGATGCCCTAGTTCACAGGGTTCATCGTAGTTCGTTGTAGTTCATCCAAGTTCATCCATGCATCACTTAAAAATTGTAATCCAATCCAAAAACCAAGCAGAAGTAGCGCAACGGCAGTTTTTGGCCCTTTACTCATACCCTGGATAGATCCTATCTTCTCACGAATTAATACCCAGTTCCCTAGCTCTTCCACTGCTATGTTTTAGGCTTAGCAATTATTCTTCATTTTTTGAAACTCCGTAGATCCAAAATTATAGGCATAAACCGTGAAACTTGTTTGTCCCATACTTAGGAAAATTTCATCAATCCCAAATCTACAGATAACTGCCTTGCTACTGTTATTTGGGCGGCTTAAATAATAATTTTGTAACCCACCAACCTCCAGCTGGCTTAATCATGAATTTGCAAACCGCCAGCATCCATACAGTTTAAACTGTCACAACTTGACCCGCCATATGTCAATCAATCTAAGAATCGTGTTATTCCCTCACAAGGGCAACGTATACTTTCTCCATGCTCCATAATAATGTTGAACTTTATATTCATGATCTGTCTGCAGCTACTAAATTCTCATTGTAACCATTTAGGCAGCTTACTATCGTAATATTGACCTGCCATACTTTTAATTTTTAGACTGCAACTTTTTTAATCTGCCAACCATGACTAAGACTCCCACTTCCTGCGACTGGGTCCCCTCCCAAGTCTTCGAACTTTCATTAAAGGATTATGTAGACATGGGGATTTAACAATCCAAGGAGATCATACACTGGCAGGTCCCTGGCTCAGAGACAACTCCACAACCCCAAGAGGGTGAAGTTGTGATCTTTGCAGATCACCTTCTCCGTGGTTTTTCACCGCCTGGATCAAAGTTTTTTCGTGATGCTCTAAACTTTTATCAGCTTCATCCTCAAGATATTGGTCCCAATTCTGTCTCCAACCTATGCAATATTCAAACATTCTGTGAAGTATATCTTGAAGAGGAGCCCACTGTTGACCTTTTCAGAGAGTATTTTTATATCAATCGTCAAACCGAAATGACTGATGGACCTAGCTTGGAGCTTGGAGGGGTTTCCATCCAACGGTGGAGAGACCTAATTTTTCCTGAAGCCATACTGCCTAGCCACCCCAAAGATTGGAATTTAACTTGGTTTTACTACAAAGATACTTCTTCGGCTGACGAAAATCATTTGCCGGGTTACCGCTCCTTCCGGCTCAACACCCACATCAAACTTCCGGACCGATTGACCGCCATAGAGCGCGTTAAATATGCCCATACTTTCTAAAAAATAAGAGCATTTGTGGCCAATGGTTTAACTGGAGTAGATCTGACCCGCTGCTGGGTCGCTTGGAGGATATTACCTTTAAGCCGGCGCAGTGGTTTGATGTGTGAATATACTGGAGATACCAAGGATCCACAGTGTTTCAATCAGACATCCTTGAGTGACAAGGATATTACTGATATAGTCAAATCACTGCTCGGGGAACCCATGGACAATTGCCGCAAAGTGGGATTGAATCCCTTCTGCAAACTTAACCTGGCTCCTCCTGTAAGCAATCAGACCAAGCTTCATCTTGTTTACTTATCTCTTTAATTCTTTCTTATTTCAACTGTTTGCTCACATGTATACAGGCCAACTCTCCTTTTTGGAGAAAGAAGCTTCAAGCCGCTGCCCCAACCAAGAAGCCTAAAACAAAGACTAAAGGTCCGGGTCGTCACAAAAAAACCATCAGCCGACGAGCTGCTCCATCTTGATGAGTCGGAGGTAGAACTTGGCTCCCTTGGCTTTCTTTTCATGCAACTTATTGATGCTGATTCATCTCAGGAAGAGGCAGAGACTAGTCATGTAGACGCAGCAGAGGTAACTATAATTTCCTCCGACTCAGAACCCTTGCCAAGAAAAGAAACTCGGCGGGTCACCCGAAAAGTAAGGTTTTCTCACCCTCTTGCTTATTTGGATCCCAACTTTCTTTTAAAGAAACAGCAACACGAATTAAGGCGTAAGACCCAGAGTGACGGCACTGAAGATCTCCTGGCCGGCTTACCAAACACAGCTACTCCTCGCAAGCGTCAAAATGAGGTGCCACATGAACCGGATCCTCTCTATCCATTAACTGGCCTTATACGTCAACCTCTTAATTCTTCCGACTCAAATTATCAGGGCACGCCTCCATCATCAGGCGACTCTACTGGGACTCAAATGCCTACCTTCAAGATTGCCCAGGGGTAAGTATTTTCATGTGTTCATAAATAATCTTGTAAGGATATAATCTTGTAAGGATATACTCGAATTCTTGTATCCTTGTCACAGAGGCGTAGCCAAGGCGGGTAAAAAGCAGAAGGTGGGAAGCTCTTCCAAAGACCCAAAGGCCACTGAGCCGGAGAAACAGGCGCCTGAAGCCCCAGAGGCTTCAATTCAAACCCCTAAGGATCTTGCCAATGACCCACCGCCACTTGCTGACACTACCGTCTTTGAAGCAATGGATGCTAAAATAAATCCAGCTATTAGCCATGACCCACCAAGCCCTAAGCCGCCTAGCCCTGCCAAGCTGACTGAGGAGATCCCCCTTAATAAGAATTCTGATGACGTGACTATCATTGGGATGGCTTACACAGTGCCAGGAGCCTCAACTATGCTAACCAAGCATAGCACTAAGGAAGAATCTCCTTCCTTAGAAAAAGGCAAGGCCAAACTGGACCTGGATAGCTACTCCTCCTTCAGTGCAGGGGATGTGTATGCAGGCTATCTAAGCTGCCTCAAAACAAGTCGAGACATGGAAGCTGGGCTAGTTCAACTCATGAAGCAGAAATATGAGGTATGAAACCATCCCTTTCCTCTTTAGCCTTGCTGATATACTTATATCCATAGTAGCCCGAAGGGCCGACTTAACTTACCAAAGTAAGCCGAGACTGACAGTTATTTGAAAACCAAACATGTAGCCCCCAAGTGCCGGCTTATCTTACTAAGGTGAGCCGGGACTTATAGGCATTTAAAAACCAAACATGTAGCCCCCCAGCGCCGGCTTATCTTACCAAAGTGAGCCGGGACTTAAATGACTTTGCAGAACCAAATATGTAGCCCCCAAGGGCCGACTTACCTTCAAAGAGATGAACCGGGTCTTCAATGAAGATTGAAGTGACCTACATTAGCCCCCAAGTGCCAAGTACATTGCTTGCAATGTGCTTGGGACTTTAATTAATTGTATCACAAAAACTTGCTCCTTATGTTGTAACCACTGTCTCAATGTTGTATTTCAGGAAATGTTGAAAGAGCAAGAGTCGCAGCTTGGCGACTTAAGAAAGAATATAGAATTGTAGCAAACAGAGACTTCCAAGGCTGAGTTAAAGCTGAAGACTGCGCTGGAAGAGATTGAAAAAATTATGGCGGGGTTTGACACTGAGAGAAACGCCTGAGAAGCTGACAAGGCTGCCCTGCAGAAAAGAGCCGAAAATGCTGAAGCTGAGCTTAAGCCGGTGACTGACAAGCTTGCTGGCTTAAAGCACCACATAATAAACATGACAACCGCCATCTTCAGTACGTTAAACATTTGCACTTCATCATTTTGTTTTAATACTTCTTTGACCCACCTGGCGATTCATAATAGATAATATTTAACCCGCCTGGCGACTTTTGAACAGGCTCCAGAAGCGCCAATCTTGGCCAGAATATGTTGCTCAAACTGAAGGCGGTGTATTCACTGGCCGAACAGTTATACACTAGGATGCAACACAACCTTGTAGCTTTATCAGGCAGAAAGAAACCTCCAACTCTGATCAAGACGGTCTTAGAGCAACTATCAATTGCGAGGGCTCAAATTGAAGAGATTAAATTATCTGCTGCCCAAGCAGGAGCCATTGTTGCTCTAGGCCGAGCGAAAGCAATCAGAGCTTGACCCAGAGGAGATAGCCACCGGATGTCCAGAGTTCAAGGATGACGGGTCAACATTTAAAGAACAAGATTTCAACAAATGTGTCAGAGAGATGCGACCCGTGGCTTGCAAGCTTATTAAAGAGCTGAACTTGAACCATTATACACCGGCTTATGACAAAAACAACAACAAGATTAAGCTGCCCATGCATGAAGTGATGGATCTTGTTCCTCCTAGGCGTAAGCACATCTTCGCCCCTGACCTTGACCCTTTCGTTATTATTAATGATGAAGTAACATTCGAGGCCTTAACCGGCATCGACTGGACATCAGCTGACCTCCAAATGGTCGACGAGGAAGAGCCGGCGCGGGATGACCCGAAGTCATCAAAGTGTCAAGAAGAAGATTGATCATAACAATGATGAACCAAGCGGCTCTCAGGCCAGGTTATGAGAGGGCAGCTCCAAAAACTCTTGATTGAAAAACTTTTTTGGGCTCAGTTGAAGCCGTGTAATAGGGTAGTTGCAAACATTGATCCGCCTTGTCATGCCTTCGCGCATGTTTATGTCCACTTTTGATCCAGTAGTTGAACTTTGTGGCATGCTCGATCTGACCATATATATATATGAGCTTTTGCAATGACTATGCTCTTCACCCTTGGTCTTGTATATTTTGCAGAAGACTCATCAACATCTATACTGGCGACTTAAAGTCAGAAACCAGGGCAGGTTACCAAACCCAAAGACTCGTAGTCTCATATAATTGTTGAAAATATGATTAACAAGGCTATAGAGCCAGATCATGCTGGCGGCATAAAACCAAAAGGCAAGGCGGGTGACAACCCAAAGACTTGTAGCCTCATAACCACGGCTGTTCAAACCAAAACATACTGGCGACTTAAAGTCCAAAGCCAGGGTGGGTCACAACCCAAAAACACTCAAACATGAACAACATAACCCGGAACCTCATGACCCGGGTAGTCAAAATTTATACAAAAGAAAAAACTTAGCATAAAGAAATCCAAAGAATCCAAAATAAAGATACAAAAAATCCCAAATTTTTGTTATGCCGGCTTTCAAGGCACGACCAAACAAGTTGGCTCACAGGCCTTTTGCTTTCAAGGCCGCATAGCCGTTGAGTTCATCCTAGCTCACTGTAAGCCGGCCCTCACGTGACACAAGCCACCGTTTTAACCTTAATCAGTTCAGGGTCTTAAAAAAGATTGACTATTAAGAGTTCGGCTGGTCACCTGGGGGAGTAGCAAGTTGCAAACAGGCAGGATAACCCATAATTTGGCGTCTCATGCCTAGTCAAGAGGCTATGAAAGCTAAACCCGGTGGGTTGGAAGCCCCCAAGTGACCTTATGATCAACTAATAAAGGCTCAGATACATAGAAATGAAATGACAGAGGCCCCGAATTTTTCAGGGATGCCGGCTTTATTATATTTGATCACAAAAAGATATATACACATCATCAAAAGTATGTACAAAGATAAGAGCCGGTGGCTCAGGTGTAATAAGGCCGAAGATGAGCAATGTTCCAAGGCCTGTTGGTCTCCTGCTCAGAGGTGCGTGACTCCTTGCGTTCACGTATATCAATAAGCTAATACAAACCATTGTTCTTGTTGATAAATCGCTGACCGGGCCACCGCATGGTCACGCTCTTCGTCCAAAACATCAAGCGCGTTCTGACGTGTCGTATCATTATCAGCTTCAACATAAGCCGCCACCCTGGGCGAGTCATGACGTATATCACTTGGGAGAACCGCCTCTGCACCATAGACCATGAAGAAAGGCGTATAGCCTGTTGACCTGTTGGGGCTGGTATTAATACTCCAAACCACAGAAGGTAATTCCTCCACCCAACAACCCGGCATTCACTCCAAAGGAACCATAAGCCGAGGCTTAATACCTCGCAAGATTTCCTGATTAGCTCGTTCAACTTGACCATTAGACTGTGAATGAGCCACTGAGGAAACATCGAGCCGAATATGCTCTCTTTGACAGAACTCTTTCATAGCTCCTTTGGACAGATTGGTACCATTGTCAGTGATGATACTATGAGGATAACCAAAGCGGAAGATCAGCTTTTTAACAAGCTGAACTATGGTCACTGCATCGCACTTGCTGACTGGCTCTACCTCAATCCACTTGGTAAATTTGTCAACCGCCACCAAAAGATGGGTATTCTTATCCCTGGACCTCTTGAACGGCCCAACCATGTCAAGCCCCCAAACTGCAAATGGCCAAGTTATGGGAATCATCCACAATTCTTGAGTCGGCACATGAGCTCGCCTTGCAAACTTCTAACATCCATCACATTTGCTAACAATATCCTCTTCATCAGCATGAGCCGTCAACCAATAAAAGCCATGACGAAAAGCTTTAGCCACTAAAGACTTAGAGCCGGCATGATGGTCACAATCACCTTCATGAACCTCTCTTAAGATCTCACGGCCCTCTTCAGGAGAAACACAACGTTGAAACACGCCTGTCACACTGCATCGGTGTAACTCACCGTTGACAATAGTCATAGACTTAGGCCTCCTGGTTATTTGTCTTGCCAAGGTTTCATCCTCAGGTAACTCGCCCCTGGTCATATAGGCCAAGTAGGGAAGCTTCCAATTAGGAATAGCATGGATAACCGCCAACAACTGCGCCTCTGGGTCAGGGACAGCAAGGTCTTCCTCAGATGGTAATTTAACCGAAGGATTATGCTATACGTCAAGGAACACGTTAGGAGGCACCGGCTTATGTTGAGATCCAAGCCGGCTTAAGGCATTAGCCGCCTCATTCTTCCTTCGATCAAGGTGATCCATCTGATAGCCCTTGAAGTGACCAGCAATACTTTCAACCTCCCAGCGATAAGCTGCCATGAGCGGGTCTTTGGAATCCCATGTGCCTCAGACTTGCTGAGCCACAAGGTCTGAGTCACCAAAACACCTGACCCGGCTTAAATTCATCTCCTTGGCCATACGGAGGCCGTGGAATAAAGCCTCATATTCAGCTGCATTGTTAGTACAAGGAAACATTAACCTTAAAACATAACAAAACTTGTCACCTCATGGGGAAGTCAAAATAACTCCAGCCCCCGAGCCTTCCAACTGCCTGGACCCATCAAAGTGGATCGTCCAATACGTGTTATTAGGCTTCTCCTTATGTGTCTGCAACTCTGTCCAGTCATTGATGAAATCCACCAGAGCCTGAGATTTGATGGTTGTCCTTGGCACATTTTCAAACCATGAGGTATAAGTTCTATTGCCCACTTAGCAACCCGGCCTGTGGCCTCCCTGTTTTGAATAATGTCTCCTAAGGGAGCAGAGCTGACCACAGTAATAGGATGACCAAGAAAATAATGCTTCAGCTTGTGACTCGCCATGAACACCCCATATACCAGTTTCTGCCAATGTGGATATCGTTGCTTGGACTCAATCAACACCTCACTGACATAATAAGCCGGCCGCTGGACTGGGTACTCCTTACCCACCTCCTTGCGCTCCACAACAATCGCCACACTGACAACCTTACTATTAGTCGCCACATATAGGAGCAAAGGCTCTTTCTCAATGGGAGCCGCAAGGACGGGCGGCTCAGCTAACTGTTTTTTGAGCGCCTCAAACGCCCTATCAGCAGCATCACTCCAAACAAAGTGATATGTCTTCTTCATCATCTGGTATAAAGGAATTGTCTTCTCTCCCAGGTGACTTATAAACCGGCTCAAAGCTGCAATACGACCCGCCAGGTGCTGGACGTCATTGACACATGCTGGTTTAGCCAACGAAGTGATAGCCTTAATCTTCTCCGGGTTAGCTTCAATACCCCTCTCTGAGACCAGAAAACCCAATAGCTTGCCTGCAGGCACACCAAAAACACACTTGGCTGGGTTAAGCATCATTTTATAGACCCAGAGATTGTCAAAAGTCTCCCTTAGATCATCCAGGAGAGTCTCCTTCTTTCTGGACTTAACCACAATATCATCCACATAAGCATGCACATGGCGTCCAATCTGAGTGTGAAAGCAATTCTGAACACAGCGTTGATAAGTCGCCTGAGCACTCTTAAGCCCAAAAGGCATAGAAACATAGCAGAAAGCTCCAAAAGGGGTGATAAAAGACGTCTTCTCTTGGTCTTTAACTGCCATCTTGATTTGATGATAACCTGAATAAGCATCCAGGAAACATAAACTCTCACAACCCGCCGTGGCATCAATAATCTGGTCGATACGAGGGAGAGCAAACGGATCAGCTGGACAAGCCTTATTAAGATCTGTGTAAGCAACACACATACGCCACGTGCCATTCTTCTTGAGTACAAGCACAGGGTTAGCCAATCACTCAGGATGAAAGACTTCCACAATAAACCCAGCTACTAAGAGTCAGGCTACCTCTTCTCCAATGGCCTTACGTCATTCTTCATTGAAATGACGAAGAAATTGCTTGACCGAGTTAAACTTAGGATCCACATTAAGGGTGTGCTCAGCGAACTCTCTCGGTACACCTGGCATGTCAAAAGGTTTCCATGCAAAGATGTCCAGATTCTCACGGATGAATTCAATGAGCGCGCTTTCCTATTTAGGATCCATATTAGCCCCCACTATGAACTACTAAGATGAGTCGCCAGGGACAAAGTCAAACTGCTTAGTGTCATCAGCCGACTTAAACTTCAACAAAGGGTCTTGCACAGTAGTGGGCTTCTTTAAAGGGGTCATATCAGTTGGGTCAACATTATCCTTATAGAATTTAAGCTCCTCCATGGCACAGGCCGACTCAGCATAAGCAGCATCTCCTTCCTCACATTCCAAGGCAATTTTTCAATCACCATGGACCGTAATAGTGCCCTTACGCCCTGGCATCTTAAGCTGTAAAAAAAACATAACAAGGTCGAGCCATAAATTGGGCATAAGCCGGCCGTCCAAACAAGGCATGATAAGGGATCTTGATCTTGACCACTTCAAACCATAATGTCTCTATTCTGTAGTCATAGTCATCACCAAAAGCCACTTCCAGGGCAATCTTTCCAACAGGATATGCTGACTTACTAGGCACCACGCCATGAAAAACTGTAGAAGACGGCTTAAGATCTTTATCAGTTAAGTTCATCCGACGAAAGGTGTCATAATAAAGGATATTGATACTGCTACCATCATCCATGAGTACTTTAGTGAATTTATAACCCCCGACCTGAGGGGCTACCACCAACGCTAGCTGACCTGGATTGTCAACCCGGGGTGGGTGATCCTCTCGACTCCATGTGATTGGATACTCTGACCACCGCAAGTATTGAGGCACCACCGGCTCAATTGCACTGACCGCGCATTTATGAACCTTCTGATCTCGCTTAGAAAGACTTGTGGTGAAAACATGATACTGGCCACTGTTGAGCTGCTTTGGATTACTCTGATATCCTGACCGATGCTGCTGGTTACCCTGACCAGACTGTTGGTTATAACCACCCTGGTTGCCCTGTCCTTGATACCCAGAACTTGAACCGCCACCACCAAAGCCGGGTCCCTGTGAGCCGGATCCTGACCCGCTAGGCGGGCCATTATTGTTGCCATGATTCTGATTAAAGTTGGAATTCCTGTACTCTCGCATGATGAAATAGTCCTTCCAAGCATGAGTCACCGGTTTATTGGGCAGGCTATGTTTTGGGCAAGACTCATTCATCATCACCTCAATATTAAAGTTCTTCCCTCCAAAGGACGGCTTACCATTACAATTACGGCGCTGGTTTTTATATCTAGTGTTGGTGTTCGATACAAGATCTGACCCGCCATCAGGTTGTCTGCGCTTACCACCATTGCCCTGGTTGTTGCTGTTGTGCCCTGTCACTTCTGTTGCTGACCCTTACCATTACCACTCTTCTTTCCCTTGTTGGATTTCTCATCAACAGATCCAGGGTCTTTGGTGGTATCAGAGTCGGCATATTTGATGAGAGCCGCCATGAGCTCACCCATGTCATTACAATGACATTTAAGCCGCCCAAGCTTCTGCTTAAGGGGGCTAAAATGGCAGTTCTTCTCCAAAACTAGAACCGCCTGACCCGCCGCAATACTATCCGATGAGTGAATAATAGCAGAGACCTGCCAGACCCAATGATGGGCTAACTCATCCTCCCACTGCACACAATTATCAAGATTGATAATCGTCAGAGGCTACTTGCATGTTCCTTTAAATTTTTGAATGAAACATGCTTTCAACTCTGCCCATGAACTGATGGAATTAGCAGGCAATCCTTTTAACTAGGTTCGAGCTGGCCCATCCAACATCATAGTAAAATATTTAGCACATACAGCATCATTGACATCCAGCATCTCCATGGATAATTCATAACTCTCAATCCAGGCCTCAGGGGGGAGATCAGCTGTATAGTTAGCCACCTTGCGAGGACCCTTGAAATCCTTAGGCGGATGTTAATTACGTAATGCTGGTACTAAACAAGGCACTCCAACAGATCTGGAAATCACACCAGCCCCCTACTGACGCCGAAGGGGTCACCGGAGGCTGCTGATAAGCCCCCAGCTGAGCCCCGCTACCGCCTCTGCCTCTCGGCGGGCTCTGGCATCATCCAAAATCGCCTGAGCATGAGTAAGGGGCGGGTTATTCCCATGGGGCGGGTCATCTTGATTTGGTCGACATCGTCGCTCGCTACTGGAAACCGTCGGCGACTCAACGCGTCGGCTGTAACTGCGGCTTGGGAGGGGGGTCAAGTGCACCGTCTCACGACTATGTGTATACTTCTCCTGCTGTGCGACCGCTGTCAGTAAGAGCTCAATTGCATTCCACGCCTCAGCTGCAAAAGGCATCTCATCTGTGATAGGAATTGCATTGAGCCGGGTAGCTGTTGCTATCATGTTATCCACCGGGTTAGAATAATGGCCAGATGGTGTTGAAAAACGCCGGGGCGGGGTTCGGTCCCTATGCGGCGGGTCTGGTAATCGGGGCTGAGCTGCCGCCCCGCTCCCTGGGACTTCAGCCGCCCGGGCTGTGCCTGGTGGGTTACTTGGCCTTGCCCCAGGCGTGTTGAAAAGGTTCCGTGCCTCATACTGCAAAGGCAAACAGGTTTGGTACCTCCTTCGAAAAACAACATTAGAAGCGTTTTGATCCAAACTTAAGTGAAAAGCCTCCGCCCTAATGCGTTGTGACTCAGCATCCATCTGGGCTCGCTCCTCTGCCATTTTGGCGTTCTCTGCATTAAGCTCCTCCTAAGCCTTGGACACCTCATCACGTACCTTTGCAACCTCTGTGTTATGATGTGCTTGATTTGCCGTAGTGACATCTGTTACCAACAGGGTCGTCAAAGTGCCCAAAAGTTCAGATAAAACTTGAGCCGGTGAACGAACTGAGCCGCCAGCTTCAGATGTTGCAGCAACAGTCGATCCAGACGTCATAGCCACCGCTGTTGACAAGTTGAGAGCCGGCCCAGTGCTAGCCATGAAGATTGCAGCCCTGGAGGGCGGCTCATAGGGGTCCGGAATACTGTTGCCATCGGAGTAGCCCCAGAGCCTGCCGTCTTGAAGCTGGTAGATGGATTCCGTCTCCCGGGTCGAGGAATCATCACCTGAGTAGATGGCCATCTCTCCTCCAGATTCAGAACCTTCTGCAAGCTCCATGCCTTGCGTGAAACCAACAAAAATGTGCTTCCGGGCGGGTTGAACCCTGGCGGGTCACGCACGCCGAGCCGACTCGATGATGCCGGTGCAGATGTCCGGCTCAGGCTTTGACTCGTCGATCTTGCCAATGAAGACATGAATTCCATCAAAGGGGACCCGGTACCCATACTCGATTGAGTCGGCCTCGGGGCCCCAGCCAACATCATCGATGTAGAGCTTGCCGCTGCGACTCTTAGTCATCCGACCCACGGTGTATCCCTCAATCCCTAGGAAAGATTCCTTCAAGAACTCGAAACCACTGTACACTGGCCCCACGGTGGGCACCAACTGTCGTGGGTTTGTCACGGCAGATGTCCTTCTGAAAGGACTTAGGTGTGGAGCCATCACGACGTAGGTTAGCTTGAAGGGGTTGAACGGGACAAAGGAAACAAGGTTTACCTAGGTTCGGCCCCTCACAACGAGGTAAAAGCCTACTCCTGCTTTTGTTGACTATAGCTTGAATATTGATTACAAGGGAGCGAAATCACTTGACGTAGCTCTCGATCAATTGTCTCTTAAGTTAACCCGCCGCAGGTCTTGCCTTTATATACACAGGTCAAGGCCCTGGGCTTACAAGAGTCCAAGCCAGATCGCACAACGTGACCAACTCGGTTTTAAGTCACCCTGCCTTGTTAGGCAAGTCACCATCGTGGCGGCTCACACCTTCCGGGTCATGATTCTACCACCAGGTCTTGGGCCTTCAGTAGGCCCACCTTGCAAGCCGCCACCAGTCTTCATATTTCATCTTCTTGGACCTGCGTGGGCTTTCTTCATATTGAGTCACCAATAATGTAACCCGGCCCCTCCCGGGCGGGTCACACCTCGGGGTTACATCCCCAACAGGTCAAGTCCTTCATCAACAACTTCTCGCGAGCACCGGCAGACTCAATATCCCTCTCCAGGGAGCCAAGCCTGGCCTTCATGTCTGAAATGGCTCCGTTGGCAGTCTCAAGGTCCTGGCTCTTGGAGGAAAGTTGCGACTGCGCCTCCTTCAGGGTGGTCTCTGCTTTCTGCGCTTCCTCGTTGAGAGCTATGATCTCCTTGTCGCTCCGGGCAAGGTCCTCCATCAGCTTGCTCACTTGATGATCAAGATCAGTCTTGGCGGCAGAAGCGGCAGCCAGCTCATCGGTAACCTTCTTCAGCTGGGTAGAGGATTCAAGGGTGAGCGCGTCAAGCGCGGCCTTGTGCCTATCCTCCAAATCATTGGTACGTTGTTGGACAAGAGCCTCTAGTTCCTCATCCTTGTCGTGGAGGATGGCTTCAAAATTTCCTTCCTGAGCGGAGATGTCCTTCTGCTTGGCGTCCAGAAGCACTTCGCCCTCCGCCAAACGGACCTCCTGGGCAGCAATATCTTCTTTGGCCATGGTCAGCACCTCCTCTTGCCGCATGATGGAGTGGGACTGCTTCTTGTACCATTCTCACAGTTCACTGCCCTTGTCCGTCAGTTTCTTATCCATGAGAATGGCAGAGTCACGCTGCTCTTTGACTGCCTGCCACTTGAGATCGTACCTGTGCTGCGCTTCCTTGAGCCCTACTACCATGGATTCCAGGAAGGCTAGATCCTTGGCGCTGTCAGGAGAGTCGTCAGCTTCTACAACCCTTTGGGACAGCGACGCCAGTATGTGTATGATCTCTTCATTAATATCCATGCCCGTTGCAGCAGACGAGCCAGGGGCTGCGAGCCCAGGTTGGGCAAGGACTAATGCCAACTTGCTCGGAGAAGGATGAGAAGCTGCGGCCAGAGGATTGCTCATTGGAAGAGGGCCCATAGATTGGAGGCAAGCTTTTTCCTCGACGACCATGCCTAGACCAGGGGTGTTGCCGGGGGTTTTCTCTGCCTCTTTTTGGGACCACTGGATTTCCCCGGTAGTCTGATCATGGCCTTCTGCGGTAGCAATCTTGGTTGCTTCCTCGGCAACACTCTTCCCGATGCTGGCTACCTCTTCCAAGAGCTCGGGTTCTTGAATCAACGGAGCTACAAGTAAAATCAACAGATGAAGTAATGAGAAACCAGGTACTGCTAAGTCAAAGGCCAAGAAGCAAAATAATTCAAGAAAGCATAAACAAAGACAAGTGGGATACCCGATGGTGTTTGCTGCGGAGGAGTGTCCGCCTCCCCGGCAACGTCCGTTGCCGGCGTGCGGTCCGTATCCGCTCCCTCGATGGTCGTGACCTCATCACGAGCAGACCCCTCGGTGGAGGCCCTTGCCGGTGATTTCTCTGCTTGGACTTGGGTTGGAGTGGACCCCTCTTGGTGGGCCCCTCCCTGCTGGATCTCAGTTCCTCCCTTGGCGGGGGATGAAGCATGTTCTTCCGTGTCTCTCCGTGCGGGCGAAATCTGCCCCATACCTTCGCGCTGGGGGCTGGGCTAGGGGCTGGGCACAAGGTCCCCTGTCCTATCCCCTGCCAGACCCGTGCTCGCCAAAGGACCCGACGCTACTGTGCGCTTGGTTCGTTTGGCCCACTGGGCAAGGGGCTCTTCATCTCTGCCAAGGCAACAAAGAAGATTGAATCAATAACTATCAAATGCACAAAACCTCAGCAAGAAGCGCGGCTGTTCTCCTTACTCTGGGTCTACGAGCATGGAGCCTAGCGCATGCACCGCGGGTGACGGGGTCGCCCTGCCCCTCTTCAGAGTTGGAGGAGCGGAGCTTCCCGGCAACTTTGAGCTCTTTGGCGGAGCTGAGGCCTCTGGTGGAATCGAGCTTTGCAAAGAAGCTGGGCTTGACTGGGGGCTAGGATCAACCCCAGTGACCGCACGTCGCTTGGTGGGTGGAGTCTTGGCCTCCGACAGGCGGGAGGATTGGTGGCGCACCACCTCAGGATTGGTGACCCTAGAGGTGGTCTTCTTCACCCTCTTCGTGATCGTCGAAGAAGTAGAGGCCGTTGCTCTCTGGCTGGCCCGCTTGCGGGGGCGTTGGTCTGGATCTGGCCCTGGGGCTTGAGGACCTGTCGTGAGCCATTCCTCCTCAGGCTGCTCTACCTCTTTGGATTCACCTTTTCCTTGGGCCTCTGCTACAGTGGCAAGATGAATCCCCGCCCGGCAGGGTCAAGCTCGACAACCTCCTCCACGTCATGCCCCTCGCTCCCTTCATCAGAAGAGCCCTCACCTTCAGCCTCCTCTTCCTCCTCTTCTTCTCCGGGCCTCGCTACTCCAGCGCTCTATCCTCTGCAATCCGCTTTGAGTTGAACGCTGCTTCTGCTTGAGTGGTGCACTTGACAAGACAAGTCTCCACTTTGGAAGCCCTTTCTTCCAGACCAGAGACCCACTCTATTTCTACATCCAATTCAGGTAGTTGCCAATCAGCCACAACTCCGTAGGCATTGCAATCTGGCATCCATTTCAGAATCTGGTCCCAGGCAGAGTTGAGATGCAACGGGACAACCCTTGCCAGTAGATGAAATGGCCCAAGGCTGCTGAATAACTGTTTGCACAGCCAGCCGTGGCCGTGTATTGACAAGTTGTTGACAGGGCCTGGGTAAAGGCGCATCCTGTCGGTGGAATTCCCGTACTCCCAGGCGAACCTGTCCCTCCTTTGGAGCGGTGCGATGCGGCCCTGGAGGAAGTCAGCCCCCACCTGCTCGATGGCTAGCCCGATAGCTTTGAGATGGACAATCCTGTTCAGCGCCGGGCGGAGCCTCTCGTCGGTAAGTCCTGGCTTGCTCCAGTCGCTACCACGCGTGACGCATTATGTCCGCGCCGCGCAGAATTCAGGTGCATCCTTGTCCTGAATCCAGCACCAATCTGCCCTCCATTCCTCCCACCTGCCGTGCTGCTGGCCAGGGAGATAATCCCATTTGTCCTTCTTGCCCCGGGGGATCCAACTTATGTTTCCCGAGCGGTGAGATTTGTCTTCGACCCATGGAATGAAGAAGTGCCTGAACAAATCCATGTTGGGGGCAACTCCAACAAAATTCTCGCACAGATGGGTGAAGATTGCCATGCACGCCATTGCATTTGGCGAGAAATCTAGGAGGTGGAAACCGTAAACCGTCATCATGGCGCAGAAGAACTCAGAGAAGGGAGAGGTGAAGCCGCAGAAGAAATACGTGCAGAAGAAGCGGTATGAATCCGATGGGGCCTTGTTTCCCTCCGGTAAGACCACGGGCGCCCCATGCCCTTTTGGGACTTCCCTCCCCCACATGTACGCATACCTCACGATCAAGGTTGGGCCATCCAGGCTCGACGGGAAGAAGACCACATCTTCCTGCCGCTTCCTGTACAGCTCCTCTGCCCTTTTCTTCCTCCCCTCCGCTGCTGCATCCTTTGTGGTGGCCGCCCGCTTACCCTTTTCGCCGGTCGTCTTTCGCCCCATCTCATGGGCTCACTGGATGGGCAAAAGATCTGGCGGAGCTATGAGAGCGGATGTTGGCATGGGAACAGTTGCTTGGCTTGAGGAAGAAGATGAAGGAAGGGGAGACAGATGTGAACGAGCAGCGCCCCTTCACGTTGCCTTTTTATGGGGAATGGGCGCAGGGGCTGGCTCTTCGCTATCTCTCCTCAGGAAGTTACCATTTTTGCAGGCGCACTACCCATTAATTGCTACAGTTCCACGACCCCACGACCTGCGATAATTACACGGAGTGGACGTTGGATTGACTCGCCGTCATAACAACCGCTGCATAGGCAGCATTTCTTCGACACGTGTCCATGCACTGTTTGGGGCCTAACCCAACGTGCCCGGCAACACGTATGGCTCAGGCCCGGGGCTTCTGTTGGGGTACACAAACAAGGGTGTTTATTTCCCCTGACTTGTGCACGGACAAGGAGCCTCCCGGCAACCAAGGCTTGACGAAGGAATGGCTACACCAAGTTACAAAGAAAAACCAAGCCAGAGGAAATGCTCTTCGTGAGATCAAGGAGCGGATCAAGAAGACCAAGATAGAAGAGCATCACCTTGGGGAGGCTTCCCTTGCCGGGCAGGAGAGCCTGGCCGGGGTGAGGCCACCCCAGGGACAAGTCCAAGATTTCCCCAGCAAGCTTGTCGGGTCCGCCAAGGGCGAGGAATCCCGCCAAGGCACCACCGCTCCACCGCTCCACAACACCACAACGCAAATCACCTATCAATGCGGTGTCGAGCCTCCAAGTGATTAAGTGGCTACCATCAAGCACGCGGTAGCCCATTAGAAGACAGATTACTCTCATGTGACACCCGTCCAGAGGCGTGTTGAACAGATAAGCAGAGGATGGTTAAGCGGCACGGCAGGCTTGTCGGGCTTCACCCTCAACACGACACCTAGCAGTGCATTTAAATGCACTTTGTCCTAACTGCCAGAGTTAGGTATGATAGCACTGTTAGCTACCTCATCACTAGATAAAGACTGTTTTGCCACTGTGGTCACCCCTTAAGCTATAAAAGGAGGTCCAAGGCTAACTAGCAAAGGATTCGGACCCTTGCACACTTCTACGCGCGTAGCTGCTCTCCCCAAGGCCACCTTACCGGGCTCGAGCTCCGCGTGTTCATCGTGTTCATCGTGTTCCTCCATCCAATCCACCAAAGCAGGAGTAGGGTTATACGCTTCCCAGCGGCCCAAACCTGGGTAAAAACCACTAGTGTCACCACCATCGTGTTGTTCCATGGCATCTGCTCTTTGTGCAACGTGATCTTTCCCCTTGCCGAACCACAAGGGGCCATGGCCCCATAGGTGATCATGTCCACCCACGACAGCAAGTAATGGAGCATGTGTAAGAAAGTTTTTAAGCTCATGGAATGCGGTGTCTTGGAAGGTCCCCAAACTAATGGTGCATTCCTATTTCTCAATGCATGCAATGGTGATGCAATAGTTCTAAAATCCTTAACAAATCGACGATAGAAACCGGCTAGGCCAAGGAAGCTACGCACTTGTTGCAAATTGGTTGGTTGTGGCCAAGTTTTAACAGCGTGAATTTTAGACTCATCAACATGAACACCCTTAGAGGACACAATAAAGCCCAAGAAAATGAGTTTATCAACACCAAAAGTGTTTTTTCCATGTTAGCATAAAGTCGCTCATTTCTAAGAACTTGCAAGAAGTCCCTAAGATGTATGACATGATCTTCAAGAGTTTGACTAAGCACAAGTTTATCATCAAAGTATACCACAACACAAATGCCAATATATTTGTGAAGAACATAGTGCATCACATGACTAACCATTCATACAAGCCAAATTTGGTTTTAAGAGCCGTTTTCCATTCATCACCCTCTAGCATGCTGTCGGCGTTCTGGGAACGGGGGTACCCAGACTTGCCTGCCTACGGCCCACAGCATGGCTCCATCAATGGCCTGGTATGGCCCAGCTTCAGTGACAACAACTCAAGACCCTCGCGAGGGGCGAAGCCTAGCGAGGCGGACGACACCAAGACCTCCACGAGGAGCGGCCTCCTTAGGCTGGCTCCCGAGGAGCGGAGATCTCTATGCAAGCCTCACCTCGTGAGGCTTGGATGACGTGAGCCATGACGACCAAGGCCAGGCGGGCGCCAGCGGGCGCAGTGTACCGGTTTCCTCTTTGGTGCTAAAGACGCAAGCGCAGGCGCGGAGTCTCGAGGAATCAGCCAAAGGTTTCCATTCCCGTGCAACAAGACCAAGACCGCCAGGATGGCAGGACGGAGGTCATCACTGAGCCCATCACGGCGTCACGACCAGAGGATTTCGCAGGCAAAGACTACTTTTGTCAGGATAGCATGTACTAGTTGTCTCCCTTCGAATTTGGCCGTTGTGGGATCCCTTCCCGCCTTTCATTTGGGAAGAGGACCAATGCCACTATAAATAGGACTTAGGCACCACCGTAGAGAGGGGATAGAGTTCACATCCGACCCCTGGACGGATCATTCAGATCACCCTCACTCCACCAGCTCACTCGAGCTCAAGAACACCTCTCCTCCAGAGGCTGTTCGCCACTGTACTAGTTCATCCTCAGCCCCTCGAGGCCAATCCACCATGAAGCAGGAGTAGGGTTTTACACCGCAAGGTGGCCCGAACCTGGGTAAACTGCTGTGTCTCTTTTCCTTACAGTTCGTCAAGCTAGGCTGTGAGATTAGCGAGTAGGCAGGCTGGGGAGGACGAGTTCTTCGCACGCACCCCAGAGTTCGAACCTTTCAAGGGTTTGCGGAACCCAAAATTGGACATTTGGCGCGCCAGGTAGGGGTGCGTTGGAGCCTCTCTTCCACCGGTCGATCCACCGCCGCTCCACCGCTTCCATGGCTGATGCTCATCGAGCTCGTGCTGAGCGCCGGGCCGCCCTCGTCGCCCGCATCACTCAGACAGCGTCCGTGGGTGATGGCTGCCCTCGCCATTCCCCGTCTCCAGTGGCGAAGACCGCCACCGGCCCCGCGGGGCACGAGTAGCAAGCTTCGTCGCTGCACCCTTCTGTGCGGCAGGATGGACGCACCGCCACCCCGTCGCTGACTCCGGCTAGTTCGTCGTCTCATGCTCGTCGCGGGCCGATGAACGCGCAGGCTGTGTTGCTCATGGCGCGTGAGCTCCTGCGCTACCGCCCTATCGACGACCTCTACGAAGACTGGCTGGACTGCATCGCCGAGCTTGTCAGCGTCGCCGGGGACTCTCCTGCACCATCTCGCTCGTTGCCTCACCCGCCGCCTGCTGCGGGTGACGTAGCCCACGGAGCACCTCCTCCACCTCCCCGTCAAGACGTCGCCCTCGAGCCAAGGCGCGAGGCCCCACGGTGCGACCCACCGCGCAGGGCACCGGCGCGTGAAGCAGAAAGCTGCCAGGTGGTGCAGCGGCCACAAGAAGATGCTCGTGCACTCCCAGCACCGCCACGTCAAGACCGCGCGCCGCCTACAGCGGTGGCGCGCAAGCGCGAAGGCCAGGCTCCACCTCCACGACGGGCTCCCATGACCCCAGCGGGTTGCCACGCATTCACTCCGGAGCTACGCAGCGTCGTCTGCCCGGGGAAGTTCAAGCCCGACCTGCCTCCGCGCTACGACGGCACCCCTGACCCTGCCGAGTTCCTGCAGCTCTACGAGCTGAGCATCGAGGCAGCCAACGGCGACGAGAAGGTTATGGCGAACTGGTTTCCCATGGCCCTCAAGGATGGTGCGTGCTCATGGCTCCTGAACCTGCCCGCCGGATCGATCTCCTCCTGGGATGAAATGCGAGAGCGTTTCGTCGCCAACTTCCAGGGCACTCACGACCGTCCACTGGCTGCGGGTGACCTGCGGTGCATCAAGCAGCAGCCAGGAGAGACCTTGCAGAAGTACATCCAGCGCTTCAACAACTTCCGCCTCAAGATCCCCAAGGTGTCGGACGAGGCCATCATCTCGGCGGTCACTGATGGCATCCGCGACATCAAGATGAAGGAGGAGCTTGCCATACATGAGGACCTGTGCACGGCTCTAGAGATGTTCAACATGGCAACCAAGTGTGCGAGAGCTGAGGAAGGTCGCCTCTCTCTCCTGGAGCTCCCAGGGGCTGACCCAGAAGACAAGAAGGCCAAAGCCAAGGATGTGAAGCGCAAGGGACCGGCCGTGCTCGCGGCCGAACCAGAGATGAAGCGCGGTTGCGACCACCTAGAGTCATCCAAGGGCAGCAGTCTGTTCTGCGTCTTCCACATTGTGCATAGCCACAACACCAACGACTGCCAGGAGCTCAGGGCCATTCGCGCCGGGCGCCTCGGTTGACGCCCCGAGCGCAGCGACCGAGGCTACAGCCACGGAGGAGGCCGAGGTGGAGGACGCTGGGACGGCCGCGATTCCCACCAAGAATGGCGCGATCAGCCTCGTGAGGACCGCTGGCAGGGCCAGCCTCGCGAGGGCCCCTGGAGGGACCAGCCTCGTGAGGACCGTCCTCAGGGCAACGCTGGCCTTCCTCCGCTGCCGCCACCACCAAGAAGGAATGACGACCACCACCAGGGTGAGGGGGCTGGGGGCTTCCAGGAGCCTCGTGCCATCACCTGCATCCTGGGCGGCGCTCAGGCCCCTGCCTCTCATCGCATCTTCAAGCAGTTTGCCCATGAGGTGAACGCGGCCCTCCCCAAGCTCGAGGCAATGCGTCCGCTCAGGTGATCCAAGTGCACCATCACCTTCAGCCCATCCGATCAGCTCAAGTGCGCGGCAACTACCAGCGCTCTCCCGATGCTCTGCTCGCCTACCATCAGCAACGTGCTCGCCACCAAGACTCTCATCGATGGTGGCGCGGGGCTCAACGATCTCTCCATCGAGACATTTGACCGACTCCAGGTGCCCTATGACCAGCTGCAGCCTACCAAGCCTTTCTCAGGAGTGACCGATGGCTCCACCACCCCGATAGGGCAGATCCGCCTCCCTGTCACCTTCGGCAAGTGCGACAAATACCGCACCGAGCTCATCGACTTCGACGTCAACCACATTAGCCTTCCATACAACGCCATCCTTGGGTATCCGGCCCTGGCCAAGTTCATGGCGGTGCTCATCATGGTTACAATGTCCTAAAGATGCCAAGGAGCTGCGGCGTCATCACGGTCGCCTGCGAGGAGAAGGACACGGTGTGCTCTCTCGAGTGCACCTACCAGGCTGTGGCGGTCGAGGACCCAGACGATGAAGGCGCCGTCTACCCTCCTGAGGCTGTCCCCAAGGAGAAGAAGCAGCTGCTCCGCCAAGGACCTCAGGAGAGCGGGGTGTCCAGCGGCACCACCTCAGGCCCTGCGCTCACTGACGGGTCGCCTCCCTCTCTCACATAGGAAGGCGTGCCCGGTGCCCCTCTCAGGCTGGTCTTGGGGGCTCTCCTCTGGAGGGCCTTTGACCTGGCCAACATCACGAGGGAGGCACTCGGGCACCATGTGGAGGCGTGCTTTAGCGCGCGCTTCCGCCAGGAGGGTACAAGGCGCGAGGTGCCAGGTGCTCAGGAGTTCATCACCAAGGCAATCAAGGAGCTTCAGGAGGCAAGAGCAATGCGAGGCAACCATCGCCCACCACCCAGCGTGGCTCCTTGTCCCGGCGAGGATAGCGAGCGGCGTGTCTGCGTCAACATCCCAGGGCTCAACAAGGCCGCATCTCAGGAGCGCTTCTGGCCATCCCGCGCTGGCCGATTCGAGGGTCACCCTCACAGCTATGTTCGCATGCCTTTGGGCTTGTCTAGCGCAGCTGCTGCATTCCAGCACCACATGCGGGGCGTCCTGGCGGCTCATAAGGCCGGAAGACAGGCGATCCTGTCAGAGGAGGAGATGGATCCTCGCGAGCCCCCCGGGCCCCCAGAGCCTCCCGAGGTTCAGGGCCTGGGCGGCTCATGAGGAGCGACTTCTGCGGCACGTGTCTTCAGCTACTCCAACACCTCTTCGGCAATGGTGCCCGGTCACATTTTCTGATTTGTCCAGTTGGGGGCGCCCCTCGGGCTGCATTATCCCCAAGCCGCGTGGGTCCGTCCCTGCGGCATGTATCGTTTTGCATCTATCAGAACTAGCTCTACCTTATCTATGGGTTGATTTATGTTATCACCTGCTTGCTTGGTGTTCTATCGCCTCCGCGGCCTCCCGCATTGCTGACCAGCCTCTTGCTCATTCCGCAATGGGGGCTACACATGCTGGCACGGCGCTTGTGCTCGGGTCCATCCCTGCAACGCTGACAAATCTGAGAGATCGAGCTCTGGCTCGCGGCCTGCCCTGCGCACGTCACCTCACCAGATCCTCAGTGCCTTCATCTTTTTGCGAAAAGATCAGCGGCAGGACAGCAAGCGCGATTATGAGCTATACTCTCCTCTCGGACTAACCCGCAGGAATCCATGGAGTTTAGCCAGGGGTGGCCCCGCCGGCCGTCCCTTTTTCACGCAGTTCGCTTGCACGTTAAAGGGGGGGCTCCTGAGCATCGCGCCTCAGAAGCTCTTACTGACTCTCCAGCCCTCACCCACTGGCCTTGACCACGGCATCGTGACCTGGCATACCAGCGGCGGCTGAGCCTCGCTCGAGGGTCCGGACCTGAGGATGTAGAGCACCTAGATGAGCGGACAGAAGGGGAGGTCGGCGTGAGCCCTACCTGGAAGCATAACTGCCAAGGCACAATCAGGCGCTGCGCAAAGGAATCACTTCAGGCCTACTAAGATAATTCACCCATGCATATCAGAGTGAACCTCATCGTCCGGTATTTTGATTCTCGCAATCTCACTTTGGCAATGTTGCTTCCCTTTTCAGCCTCCAGGGAGCTGCTAGCACGCCAAAGGCGACCTCTTGAGCATCGCGCCTCAGTAGCTCTTACCGGACCTCGGGCCGCTCACCTCCTAGCCTTGACCACGGCATCGCGACCTGGCATACCAGTGACGGCTGAAGCCTGCCTGGGGACTGGGACCTGCCGGCGTAGAGCACTAAGCTACCGCGAGAACGAAAAGGGGGAACCATGCCGAAGCAAGATGCGCGGCTGCAACATCATACTAGGAATAATAAACATTGGAGCAAAAGCATTACAGTTTTTTACATACCCCCACGGGGTTTGTCACAATTCCGTGCATGGAAACAAAAGAAGGAAACATCGAGGGACCCCGGCTGTTGGGCATCACCGACGACGCCGAGCGGACGCCGCTGCCGCCCTCCGGGCACAGCGAGAGCTCGGCGGCACGTAGCGGTCGTCACTGGACTCCGAAGAATCGCTGGGCTCGGGAGAGTCATTGGATTCCCAGGAGTCGTCGCTGCTGCTGGAGGAGCTGCCGGAGGAGGGCTCGACGTCCGCGGCCGCGCCGCACGGACTGCTTTCCCCGGGGCAGCACTCCAGACGCCTGCCCTCCTCATCGAAGACCTTGAAGAACAACGTAGAGGCGCCATCGTACTCAAATTGGATGGCGAGGGCCCCCTCTGGACGGCAGGCGCGGGCGACCTCGCCCCATCCTCGGGTCATGAAGATGTCGCCCGGGGGGACGACCTTGACCTCCGCCCTCGTGGCTAGGCCGCAGCACCCGGCGTGCTGCAGCCACAGCTCAAGCGGCCCCCTCGGTGGCATCTCCTCAGCGAAGAACCTCGGGAGCCGGATCCACGTGCGCGGCGGCATTGCCGCCCACACCACGAACTCGCGCGAGGTCCCCTCGCCATGGGTACGCCGGCCTGCTGGCCGCGCAGCCTCGGTCAGTCCACCGAGACCCTGGCCCGTGCGGCGCTGGGCATTGCCGCCCTATCCGGAGCCCTGCGCGTGGGTGTACAAAGGAAGCGGGAAGCCAGGCGGAGGCCGCTCGTACCAAGGCCGTGTCACCTCTTGCCTTTCGCCGGCGTCGTGAGGACGGCCGAGCCTCTTCTTCGGTGGAAGTGGCCCCGGCTCCTCCCGAGGGGTTTTTCCCTTCTCCACTGCAGATAATCTCCTGATCGGCGCCATGGATGCTGCTGCAAGATGGCGAGACAAAGAAGAAGAAGGAGCGGGCAGTGAGAAGATGGAGATGAGTGAGGGGGGCTCTGCCCCTCCCCTCATTTATAGACGGAGGGAGGCCAACCGCCGGCCTCCATGATCCCATGCAATGATGGTTCTTCTCTGCATGCAGCGAGCCTCGTCAAGTCGAACGGTTGCCGAGGCGGCGTGGGAAAGTGGAGACGCCCACGTCCCATCAATCGCCATGTGTCGACCAAGGCCGCAGGCGGTTAGGGCCCGCGGCGCTCCGCACTTGCCCCTTGGCTTCGCCTCGAAGCCAAGTTCGAGCGTGCCTTTGGCCCGGGGGCTACTATCGGCGTTCTGGGAATGGGGGTACCCAGACTTGCCTGCCTGCGGCCCAAGGCCTGGCTCCATCAACGGCCTGGTACGGCCCAGCTTCAGCGACAACAACTCAAGACCCTCGCGAGGGGCCAAGCCTCGCGAGGCGGACCACACCAAGACCTCCATGAGGAGTGGCCTCCTCAGGCTGGCTCCCGAGGAGCGGAGATCTCTATGCAAGCCTCACCTCGTGAGGCTTGGATGACATGAGCCATGAGGACCAAGGCCAGGCGGGCGCCAGCGGGTGCAGTGTACCAGTTTCCTCTTTGGTGCTAAAGACGCAAGCGCAGGCGCGGAGTCCCGAGGAATCAGCCAAAGGTTTCCATTCCCGTGCAACAAGACCAAGACGGCCTGGACGGCAGGACGGAGGTCATCACCAAGCCCACCACAGCGTCACGACCAGAGGCTTTCGCAGGCGAAGACTACTTTTGTCAGGATAGCATGTACTAGATGCCTCCCTTCGAATTTGGCCATTGTGGGATCCCTTCCCGCCTTTCATTTGGGAAGAGGACCAATTCCACTATAAATAGGACTTAGGCACCACCGTAGAGAGGGGATCGATCACATCCGACCCCCGGGCGGATCATTCAGATCACCCTTACTCCACCAGTTCACTCGAGCTCAAGAACACCTCTCCTCCGGAGGCTGTTCGCCACTGTACTAGTTCATCCTCGGCCCCTCGAGTCCAATCCAGCACAAAGCAGGAGTAGGGTTTTACACCGCAAGGTGGGCCGAACCTGGGTAAACTGTTGTGTCTCTTTTCCTTACAGTTCATTGAGCTAGGCTGTGAGATTAGCGAGTAGGCAGGCTGGGGAGGACAAGTTCTTCACACGCACCCCAGAGTTCGAACCTCTCAAGGGTTTGCGGAACCCGAAATCCGACACATGCGAATTTGATAGTAGCCACTTTTAAGGTCAGTTTTTGGGAAAATGGTGGCACCACCAAGTTCATCAAGCATGCCATCAAGGCGTGGAATTGGGTGTCCATAACGAACGGTGATAGCATTAATGGGATGGTAATCGAAACACATGCAAAAACTTCCATCTTTCTTAGGCATGAAAATAACCGGGACAACACATGGACTTAAGCTCTTGCATACATACCCGTTTTCCATGAGATGTTGTACTTGCCTTTGGATCTCTTTGGTCTCATCGGGGCTGAAGCGGTACGGCACCTTGTTCGATAAAGGTAACTCATCGGGGAAGACATCCGTGAATTCTACAATAAATGAGACAACACCAAAGGTAGATGTTGTGAAGTATTAGTCCTCACCGCTTCATCTTTGCACACAAGTACAAAGTGAACAACACTTGATGGGCTCTCACTAACATCCCTCATGTCTCTTTTGGTGGCTAAAAGCACTAAGTTTTTCTTGTCGCTCATTGTGGAGTCGCTCGATTTTGGCTTGTGGCGCTCACTCTCTTTTGTTGATTCACTCACTCACTATTCACCACTGCAGGATGTTGCTAACGCGACACTACAATCAGAGACCCTTCGACGAAACTGTGTGCGATGCATTAATCGCAAACGGTGTTGTAAGAAAACCGTCAAAAATGATACGAACCGTTTGCGATGGCGGAGACATCAAACATGATTGAGATTATGGTTGCATGTGCGATGTGTGGCATATAGTTGATCCACACAAACTGTTTGCAATGAGCTAGAACAACAGAAACGGTCAACCATATCAAGGTGTGTGTGATTGGCAGCATACAGTTCAGCCAGATGAACTATTTGCGATGATTGAGAAGAACACAAACGATTCGGCGTAAGAAGATGTGTGTGATTCCAGGCAAACACGTCGGTAATCAGAATTGTGTGCGATAATTATAGACAACGCATATGATTTTTGGTTGTGAATTGTGTGCTCGACAAGGCACACCATTCAAGAAACCAACATGTGGGCGATAATGTAAAAGATCTCTGTCGAATACGTATTACTAACCGTCTGCAATGAGATTGACAGGGGAAACAGAGATAACTAATTAATAGCGAACGACAACTGAGATATATACAGCCTGCTTAATTTAGTCCTTCTTGTTGTTGTTATTGTTGGATGGCCCCGCGACATCGTCTTGGCGAGGACGCTTCTTGCCGCTGACCGGTGGCTTTTCATCGCCGCCGCCATCATCTTGGTCGTTGATGTCATCGTCCTCCTCCTCCTCGTTCGACCATTCCTCATCGTAATCATCATCATCCTCTTCTTCATCCTATGATGGCTCCTCGTTCACCTAGTTGTCATCTGACGACTCGGGCGGCGGTGTCCCTTCCATGATCTGGATAAAATCGAGGTCTGGGCTCGATGCTGGACTCATGGAAGACAAGTGGGATGATTTCGATGTTGACCTATCATTGGGCGCCAGACTGCTGGCGGAACTGTCGTCCTTGCTGTTGCTCGACACGGCTGCGGTACGTATACAAACTGCGAGAAAGCGAGGTTGCAGCTTGTGTGCAAGTGTGTAGCGCCGCCGGCCGGGGCGATGAAGATGGTGGACACTAAAGAGGGATATGCAGAGAAGAGGAATGTAAATTGAAGCGGGGGATTGACGGGTTATATTTGCCCCTTGAGAGATGGTTAGAATACTGATATAATCAACCGCAATTATTAGTATCCAGTCACTCCAAATTCCCACAGTTGCACAGTTCTCAATGTGATAATTACGCACACGGGTTGGAGCATCCAAATGTGAAACAAGCATTTTTCATACTCCCTCCGTACCAGAGACCAAGGTGGGGGAAAAACGAGAGAACTTTATTTATTTCCTAATCAATACCATTGCATGTTATGCTAAGTAGTCTCAAGTCATTGAATGCATACACGCCCCACGACTCCTATTGGCTATTTTCTTTTTTCTGGGCAAAAAACAGGGAATGAGTTTTGGGATTATTTGGTTTTCGTAATGTGACTTATGCACAAGTACGAAGGGCATAGGACAGTTGGCAAGCAATAGATGGAGCTCTGCTTATTGATGTAGCGAGTAATAATCAAACAAAACCCCTTATCATCATTGCAAACAGTGCATAGAAGATGGCTAATGCGACAACCACAACTACACATGCTAGTTCCTTCTTGTCTCTTGCTTTCATCTGTTACCTATGATTGATTCTTTCTTGCTTCATCATAGTGATTGTATACTCTAGATCAGTCAGTTTCTTCTTTAGCTTTACATTATCTTCTGTGAGCTTGGTGATAACTAATACGTCTCACACATACCTATAATTTTTTTATTGTTCCATGCTATCATAGTATCAATCTTGGATGTTTTGTATGCATTTACAAGCAACATTATATCATTTTTTGGGACTAACCTATTAACTTAGTGCCCAGTATCAGTTGCTGTTTTTTGCCTGTTTTTGGTTTTTTCCGAATATCAGTACCAAACGAAGTCCAAATGCTACGAAACTTTTTGGAGATTTTTTCTGGCAATAAGAGACCCTGGAAGCTTCGGGAGAGGACGAGAAGATGGAGCAGTGGCCCACGAGCCACCTAGGCGCCCCCCAGGGGGGTAGGGCACGCCCTAGTGGCTTGTGGGGCCCATGTGGCTCCATTTGACCTACCTCAGCCTCTACAAATTCTATAAAATTGGGAAACCAACAAAGGAATCCACGAAATACTTTTTTCGGCGCCGCAAGCTCCCGTTCTTGAGAGATCCCATCTGGAGGCCTTTTCTAGCACTCTGCTGGAGGTGGAATCGATCATGGAGGGGCTCTACATCAACCTTGTTGCCCTTCCGATGATGCATGATTAGTTTACCACAGACCGACAGGTCCATAGTTAGTAGCTAGATGGCTTCTTCTCTCTATTTGATCTTCAATACAATGTTCTCCTCGATTTTCTTGGAGTTCTATCCGATGTAATCACTTTTTGCGGTGTGTTTGTTGGGATATGATGAATTGTGAGTTTATGATCAGATCTATCCATGAATATTATTTGAATTTTCTCTGAACTCTTTTATGCATGATTACTATAGCTTCGTATTTCTCTCCGATCTATTGATTTGGTTTGGCCAACTAGATTGATTTTTCTTGCAATGAGAGTGGTGCTTTGTAATGGGTTCGATCTTGCGGTGCTCAATCCCAATGACAGAAGGGGACATGACACGTATGTATCGTTGCTATTAAGGGTAAAAATATGGGGTTTATTCATACGTGAGTCTTGTCTACATCATGTCATCTTGCTTAAGCGTTACTCCGTTCTTTATGAACTTAATACTCTAGATGCATGCTGGATAGCGGTCGATGTGTGGAGTAATAGTAGTAGATGCAGGCAGGAGTCGATCTACTTGCCTTGGACGTGATGCCTATATATGATCGTTGGCTTGGATATCGTCATAATTATTTGCTTTTCTGTCAATTGCCCAACAGTATTTTGTTTACCCACCGTATGCTATTTTCAAGAGAGAAGCCTCTAATGAAAACTATGGCCCCCGGGTCTATCTTTCATGATATATTAAAACCCAAAAATACCTTGCTGCATTTTATTTTGTATTTGTGTCTGATTTATCTATCAAAAACTATACAATTTAATCTTGCTCGTAACCGTCGAGGGATTGACATTCCCTTGTACGTGTTGGGTTGCAAGGATTTGTTGTTTGTGTGCAGGTGCTGCTAATGAGGTGTTGCTTGGTTCTCCTACTGGATTGATAACCTTGGTTCTTAACTGAGGCAAATACTTATCTCTACTGTACTGCATCATAATCTCCTCTTCGGGGAAATCCCATCGCAGTTAACAAGTAGCGGGAAGAATTTTTGGCGCCGTTGCCGGGGAGACATCATCAACATCTATCAAGTACCTACGCATAAACTTTCATCTCCTTGGATTTATTTTATTTGCCTTTGCCTCTCGTTTTCATCTCCCCCACTTCTAAAAAAGTTTTACAAAAATACAAAATATTTTTCTTTTGCGTTTTTGCTAGTTTGCTTCTTTGCTTGCTTTTTGCCTTCATGTCAACACTCGAAAACAGAAAAAAAATAAGAAAAATTAATATGGATCCTCATCCTCTTGCTAATCTTTTTGAAAGATCCAAGTATGATGAACCAATTGCTAGTGAGATGAGTGCACTAGATTAACTTTATGAAGTTTTGTTTGAAATTCGTTAATCTGAAAATTGTGATGAAGTGTTGAAAGAAGAAATTTATAAGGTGATTCACGATAGCTCCTTGAATGAAAAGCATGATTGCAATGATATTATTATAAAATCTATTAATGTCAATTGTGTTAATGATATACAAAGCCCCAAGCTTGGGGATGATGATTTGATTTTTTTTATGTTCACTACTTATTGCAATGATCATGATTGGGGTGATAATGATTCTTATGATCTTGAAAATTTATTTAAGCCTCATGATGAATATGTTTGCGATAATATTGAGAGTGGATTTGGAAGAGTGTCAACTTTAGCTAAAAATAATCCCACATATTTGGAGAGTGTTCAATCTTATGATTTTTTTTTGATAAAAGTGGGTTTGGAGAGGTCATGACTTTAGTTGATGTTAATCCCACTATTTTGGAAGACTATAAGAATTTTATGCATGCGAATCACGGAGAGCAAATTTTATATGATAGATATATTGTTGAATTTGATTATGATCCTACATGTAATTATTATGAGAGAGTAAAATATGGTTGTAGTAATTTTGATGTTACTAAATGACCTCTCGTCATGTTGAGATTGTCAATGTTTTATTCCTCTCCTTTGCATATGCTAGATATTTCTTGTCTTGACAATTTGTTTGCATATAAAATGCCTATGCATAGGAAGTATGTTAGACTTAAATGTGTTTGTCACATGTACTATGATGCTCTCTTTGTGCTTCAATTCTTATCTTTCATGTGAGCATCATTGAAATCTCAAAGCCTATCTTAATGGCTATAAAGAAAGAGCTTGTTGGGAGACAACCCAATAGTTATTTTTTTCTATTTTCTTGTGTGCACACAATTATGCTTCTATTATTATTGTGTTTTTTATGTTTTAATTAGTGTTTGTGCCAAGTAAAGCCTTTAGGATGGTTTGGATGATAGTTGCTTTGATTCTGTGCAAGAACAGAAACCTCTGCGTCCAGTAGCAGAATGGTTAAAATTTGCTGGAGTGTGGAAAAAATTCTGAATTTTTACAAATTATTGATATACAAATTTCCCACGCTTTCCTAATTTTTCAGAATTTTTGCAGTTACAGAAATATAGTCAACATTTAGATTGCTACAGACTGTTCTATTTTTTACTGATTCTGTTTTTGATGCATTGTTTTGCTTGTTTTGATGAAACTATGAAACTTATCAGGGGGTATAAGCCATGGATAAGTTAGAATACAGTAGGTATAATGCAAAAATAAAATATGAATGGGTTTGCAACAGCACTTAAAGTAGTGAATTGTTTTATTATACTAACGAATCTCATGAGGGTTTTGTTAAGTTTTGTGTGATTGAAGTTTTCAAGTTTTGGGTGAGATCACGATGGGTGAAGGAATAAGGAGTGGCAAGAGCCTAAACTTGGGGATGCCCGAGGCATCCCATGGTAATATTCAAGGACTCCCAAGCAACTAAGCTTGGGGATGCCCCGGAAGGCATCCCCTCTTTCTTCTAACGACTATCGGTAATTTTACTTGGAGCTATATTTTTATTCGTCAGATACCATGAGTTTTTCTTAGAGCATCATGTATTATATGAGTCTTTGCTTTGTTTTCTTTTTAGTTTGTCACAATCATGTTTGTTGAACACACCTATTTGAGAAAGCCACACGTTTATCATGATTTGTTAGAATGCTCTATGTGCTTCACTTAATTTTTTTTGAGCTAGGCAGTTGCTCTAGTGCTTCACTTAAATCTTTTTGCGCACGGCGGTGATTATATTTTGAAGAAATACTTGCACTCTCATGCTTCACTTATACTATTTTGAGAGTTAATAAATTTTAAAGAAATATTTGCACTCTCATGCTTCACTTATTTTTTTTTTGAGAGTTTGATAATAGTAATGGTAATTTGCACAAGATATGAATTTGCTACCAAAGTGATGAATATCCAAGAGGGATATAATAAAAACTTTCATGAAAAGCTCATTGGATATGATAAGTTTGATTCCTTACAATAGTTTTGTGATATGGCGATGATAATATTCAAGTCATATTGGTGGGTAATTATGGTTTAGTAAGAATACTGGTGTTAAGGTTTGTGATTCCCTATGCAAGCACGTAAAGTCAATAGTTATGCAACGAAGTTACATCCTACTTATGGTGCATTATTCAGTGTTAGTTATGTTCAATGCATGTTTATGACCGTTTTTGTTTTTTGGTTGGCCGCTTCTCAATCTATTTGCTAGCCTTCATTTGTACTAAGTGGGAATGATGCTTGTGCATCCAATTCCTTAAACCCAAAGTTAGGTTAAATGAGTCCACCATACCTACCTATATGCGGTATTTCCATGCCGTTCTAAGTAAATTTGCATGTGCCAACTCTAATTTTTCAAAAATAATTTTCCGATTTGTGTGCCCGTACTGCTCATGAAGCGGCAGGAGGTGGCCAATATTTTCCATGCTAGGTGGGTTATTCTCATGATGAGTGTTTATTCACTTGTCATTGCATGAGAGTGTGGCAGGTAATAGGGATGCCCAGTCCTGAAATGAAAAAATATTAATATGATGATAAAAATAAATTCCTAGGAAAGTGTTGGTATGGAAGGCACCCATGGATACGGCTAGCCATGGCTTGTGAAAGAATGGTGGAAAGGAAATAAACTTTATTTTCTGTTTGCGAACTGCCTATAATGTGTCTAGCATGGAAGATATTGGGAATTCTCGGTTGTTTTCGTTGACAGGCAAAGCATGCCTCTTAAAATAATTTTATCTCTAATTTAAACCTTGAGCTCTCACACCTCTGCAAATCTTTGCTTCCCTCTGTGAAGGGCCTATCTATTTACTTTTATGCAATTTTTATTTTTTTAGTCTCCATCTTCTC